>OZ022498.1:116667657-118159215 GCA_963989385.1 Ctena decussata
AAAAAGATAGTATTTACACAACCTATGACAAAGCCACACAGAGTTAAAACTATTTACAAGAAGTCCTCAGGGATAGGCATTACATGCTCTATCCCTGCCCAACCCGAGGTTTACACTATTTTGGACTTAACTCCTCAACTGTCTCCGCAGAGACAGCTTCAGTTGTTAGCCCATTCCAAGCTGCAATTGACCTGGGGAAGAAGGAATGTTTCAAACCGTCAGAATAAGCAACTGGACGGTGATACTGAAAGGGGTGGGATCTTGTTCTCATCTTCCCTCTACCGGACTCAGACAGATACTTATCCTTATTAACTATTGCCTGGTTATTATGAATTTTGTAGAACAGAGATAGAGAAGCCTGTTGCCGCCGTTCCTGCAGATCTGGCCATTCAAGTTCCTCTGGCATGTCGCTTACATGGCTCTGGTTGCGCCAGCGTCTGCAGGTCCAGCGTGCAGCAGTCCTCTGTACTTTCTCTATTCTACCAATCTCAGTCTGATGATGGGGGGTCCAAACAGGTGCCGCGTACTCTAATTGGGGCCGGACCACAGCTTTGTTTGCAGCAGCCTTAATATCCTTAGGAGCAAAAGCCAGGTTTCGGCGAAGGAAACCAAGAGTCTTCGTGGCTTTGCTAGTGATGTTAATATGTTGACCCCATTCGAGGTCATCAGTGATCGTGACTCCCAAGTATTTGGCAGAAGGAACGTTCTCCAAAACTTGGTTGTGCAGAACATAGTTATGAATGATCTGCTTGGAAGGGGGATGCTTAGTCACCCTCATGGTGTGACATTTAGCAACATTAAACTTCATGAGCCATGCCTCTTCCCAACGGGCCAGTCTATCCAAATCTTCCTGAAGTAATTGTTGGTCTTCAGACCTTCTAATGTTTCTATAAAAGACACAGTCGTCAGCAAAAAGACGGACTGTTGAACTGATGTTGTCTGACAGGTCATTAATAAATATCAAGAAGAGTATGGGTCCAAGAACGGAACCCTGGGGGACACCAGACAAAAACAGGGGCAGGGTCTGAACAGGCTCCATCAAGTACTACTTTTTGAGTCCGTCCAGATAGCCAAGCAGTTATCCACTGGAGGATATGGTTTCTGATACCATAGTACTCCAGCTTGTAAATCAGTCGTCGATGGGGAACCTTATCGAAAGCCTTGGCAAAGTCCATAATAATGAGGTCAGTCTGTTTGTGATCCCTATTATGGGCACCATCTAGGTTTTCATACAAGTCGTGCATGAACTGGACAAGTTGGGTCTCGCAGGACCTGCCGCTTCGGAAACCATGTTGAGACTCAACAAGGATATTATGTTCTGACAAATGTTGCATGATCTGACTCACACGAATGTGCTCTAATGATTTACAGCATATACAGGTTAGGGAAACTGGCCTGTAATTTGCAGGGTCTTACCTTTCTCCCTTCTTATAAATGGGAGCCACATCGGCTTGTAGCCAATCATCAGGTACTCTTCCATGGGCAAGGGACTGGTTGAAGATGCAGGCAAGGACCTGAGCAATTTCAGCACAGTCCAGCCGTCTACTTTCGTGGAGACTGATTCTTCCCATTCCGCTGATTGAAGAAGGGCAGTTGTCAGCAGGGGCGTAACTAGGGGCAATTTCATAATACGCACAACCATGTTTTATTCTCTACTTCTTGAAGGGAAAGCTAGTATTTCAGCCACTTTGGTAATTGGTATTGAAATCTTGTCTAATTTATAAATTTTCAGCATGCAAATATGCAGGTGCGTTTTGAAATTTTGTCAATTTTGACAAAATTTCAATACGCACTTGCGTATTTGCCGTTTAGGTAGCTACGCCCTTGGTCAGTACTGGCGAAAGTAGCCTGTCCACTTTTGTTGTGGTTAGCAGACCGTCCCGACATGACCATAGCTGTTTACCGTGGACGTAAAGCAACGACACAACAACAACTACGTCAATCCATTATTCGAAAATAAAAACCCCTAGGCACAGTGCCCCTAGGCCCTGTTGTTCTCCAGGTACTGGTAGCTCGTGATTTTGATCATCACTGGAAAAAAAGCTTCCGTATGAGTTGCCCGGAAATGAAAGTCATATGCAAATATTTGTACGATAAATTAAGTAGTTAAGTATTTTTTTTGTCCCAGATACGTATTATACCCCATCAGAACACAGGGGCTGACACCTGTAAAACTATTAGGTGATTCGTTAAGGCGCCGCTGATAAAAGCAACGATAGCATGGGCGTCCACGATATCGTATCAGAAGACAACCTGTAGATCTTTGTTTCTTGAATTCAACTATTTTCATTTCGGGCGCATTAAAATAGCTGAAAATTTGTCATCCGTCCGGAGGAAAGTATGGGTAATTTTGTTTTCAGTTGCAGGATTCAGTCGAGGTGCCCCGGGTTCGGTATGTCTGGGCCATCACACTGGACACGGCGAACACAAACACCAGCTGTCCGAGTGTCCATACAAGATTCAGCTGGGCTCTTCAACATACAATCCGTCGGATGAAATAAGTAGTAGGTTTTCTTTTGTCTTGAAATGTAACCCATTAGTCATTTATTTAGATAAAAAATAATTAAGACTGATCAGTCTGCACAAGTATTCAGGCTGTTGTAATTTCTTACTGTTTGCATTTGCCCCTGCACCCTCTCCTTCCCCCGCGGTCCGGAGTTAGGATGTCTCCGCAGGCACATATACAGTCATACATACATTATGCTAAGCTTCCTTGTCGGTCTAAATTTAAGTAAATTTCAGCTTTACCGATTGCTTCCTTTGTTGTTGATTTCAGTTTATACCAAACCGTCGACAGTAATTTCCAAAGCATGCATGTGCAAGAGTGCACAATGAATTCTCAGTCTGGCTGATTAAAGATGTGTCGAGTCTTGTGTGAGGAGAGAAATATTACAGAGATATTAATGATGTTTGGGATTAGGTTGTCTCCCTTAGACCATTTTTATTGCTTCTGTGTCGCATTAAATTTCGTATTTGTCTATATGTTCGATTATTTTTCAGTGACACTTTCGGCACCTGATGGCAGAGCCTTCAAGGGTTTCATGGTCGTAGCTCATCGTGTTACAGGGGACAGGGAGGAGTCTCTTGGTACCTTTACCAACTATCCTGTAAATAAAGCCCAGCTAACATACTGCGCCTTCGATCAAAATGTGAGTGCCTAGTGGGCCCACAATACAGAAACGAGTCAAACCTGCTTATGTGGTCACCTGCATTAAGGGACCACCTGTCTTTAGCAGGCAGCTTTTCAGGGTCCCTTGAACCAAAATAGTGCAAATAATCTGTATTAAGGTTCACCTGTCTTAAGCAGCCAGTATTTGGTTTCCCGGGGATGCCCCTTAAGACAGTGCGTTGTATCCGCTTGATTCAGCATAAAAACATTGAATCAAGTTGAACACGAAGTTTGGCGTGTTTTCCCGTTTGTTTACATTCATTTGAGGTGTGGTAGCCAGGGGCGTAGCTAGGGGTAATTACACAGTACGCACAATCATGTTTTCTACTCATTAAGGGCAATAATAGGGGGTTACGCCGCCGAGATATTTCAAATTCTCGTGTCTGTTGCCAGTTAGTATTAAAATCATGCCCAACAAACAACATTTCAGCATGAAAATACACAGGTGTGTGTTGAAATTTTGTCAATTTGACAAAATTTCAATACGCACCTGCATATTTGCGTATACGTAGCTACGCTCTTGGTAGCCTTTGCAAAGTTGCGGAGTGAAACATCTTTGCTAGATATTTTAACGACATCTAAGAGAGTACAATGTATTTTAAATGGTCCCATAATAAGTTTAAAGGTGTAAAAAATGAATTTTGTTTTTGTTACATTTGGGTAGGGCACCACCGTAGTGGTATTCTTGAAGATTGCTTCCTCAGATAGTCATCTAGACATCCAGCCAAGGTCTGCTACTAGATTCATCATCTTTCAAGACACAGCCTTTATTTCGGGAGAATGTCGGTGCGTGTACTCACGAACATGCATTATTTTCCCGTACTTTTACAGTTTTAAGTTTTAAACATGTCCCTTCATGCTTTGTCCTTCATAAGTTGTTAAAAGAAAGCCTGTGCAGTACTGTAAAATAAACCAAGTTCTTTTTCAACCTCCAAAGGCCCATGAGCGCTGTAAAATTAAAAATGGATCCCCAAAGGTTGTCCTTTTAACATGATAAAGTATACAAATTGCGTAATGACTAAAGGAATGATCGCTTGTGCGCTCATATCAGTTCCAGAATTTTAGTATAGGTGATCGATCATAGGAGCGTAGGTAAAAGGTAATTTAATTAAAACCATTGGCAATAGTATGATTCAGAGTAATTTTTCTTATGTCTGAATGGAAACATATGTTATTGCCCCTCATTAGATATGTCTCGGCGAGACGATTCTGATAAGATTTCACAACATAGGTTTTTATGGAGACATATGGGAAATTGTCCCTAAATTATCCGTTATACACTTTTTACAAGGATCCAGGTGAGAAGGGGGGAAACAAGGATAATTTAGGGATAATATTTTATTATATCCATCAATACATTTGTTGTGACCTCTCATTAGAACCATCTCGCCGAGACGTTTAAATGAGGGGTCATAACATACGTTTTCATTGAGAAATGAGAAATATTATCTTTGAACTATCTTCAATATCCCTTCTTTTCCATGTTTTCTGGAGCTCTGTAATCTTATCTGGAGCACAAATGATGACCACAAGCTAAGACTAGCAACTACCGATGATAGTAATTTCGTTGTATTTTCAGACTGTATTGACCCATTCCAACAACAACGAAACAACAAGTGTACAGTTTACTTGGAAAGCCCCAAACACAAATGAGGGAGACGTTGTATTTAAGTAAGATATTTCATTGCTTTGATTTTTGTGTGTGTTTGACAGAAATGAATCAGTGGAATTGGGGACAAAGACTTACAGAATGGGCCTTACATTTTTAACTTCTAACTTATAGGACAGTTGGTTACTAAACTTCTAACTTATAGGACAGTTGGTTACTAGTACTTTTGACAGGGATGAAGTTAATGAATTAGGAGAAATGATTTATATCTTTTCTTTTTACATCATATGTATTTTGCTGGCCTGCGGGAAGAAGCCCCACAAACTGAGAAAAGGTGACCGACGCCGTTGACATAAAGCATAATAACATCACTGTTTAAGCTTTTTACCGGAACCCCGTATTGGGGACATGTGCAAACAGGGCAGATACTGTTCAGACGCCGCAGAACGCGGCGTCTGAACAGGATCTACACTGTTTGTGTACAGAAATTTTCTATGCAAAATGCTATGCAAATCTTAATCTAGAAATGCACTCATCTAAATAAGAAAGATGGTCAAGTCCACGGGTCTAAAATATTACAGGATTGCATCAAGGTATAAAAGATGTTGTGTTTCTACAGAGAACAAACTAATGCAAGTCGTTTTTCTCATTCAGATACATGGTAGTGACAAACTTTGCAACATTTTGGATGGACATAAGCAGTCCGGTTCTACGAGCCGCCACTCCGCCGACTAATGTTGCTCCAGTTGAACAGGTAGTTAATGAGATTGTTAATAAGATTGTTTAATTAAGAAATAAATTTCATTTTTTTCCGATGTTTATCGAAGTATAAACTGCATTGAGTCGCGTGTAAAGTAAGTGGACCCCGAAGGGGTTCATGTAAACTTTGCTAGCGACCCAATGTAGTTTATACTTCGATTAACATCAGAAAAATTAAGTTCATTTCTTTTCTATCTGTTATATGACCATAAAATTGCGTTCGGGACTACAGTTGAAGCAGAAAAAAACATTTATACTACTTTAAGCGGAACAGCCTCAACGACGTAACAACGACGTCCTATCGCCTACGTCCATTCAGATTGGAGAACCATGGTTTATTTTGACGTCACTTAACGTCATATAATGTCACGTGAACCGATGTAGTTATTGAAGTATAAACTATAGCTACATTGCGTTCTCATGTTTTTCCATAGGGCTTTTCAATAAATGCAAGGATTGTAAATATTGTAAGCTGAGACATTCTTGCAATTGTTTATTTTCATTAATTAGATCCAGAAATACCATAAATGTTCATTGTGTTAAAATAAGATGAATTGACGGATGGATGAATAAACTCGGAAAAAATCTCGTCTACAGAGAGACTCAATCCACTGAATCCGTGATCCGAATTCGAGATAGCTAACCACTCGGTCGCTCGGACGCTTCTGTTGCATATGGATTCTTTGCGCTGAAAAAGGCCATTTGTGAAGAAATATTAACGTTTGCGATTCACAGAAGGCATTCAAAACACTTGTATCTTAAATAAATTATGCTTAATTAGTGCATATGCAAGTCAACATCCGACTGTTAGCTGATATGCTGAAAGATTTTCCCTAATGATTTTAGAGAAAAAAGCATAATAGGTGGTTTATGAATATATGGATTCTCTGTTTCCGTTTTGAGCTCACTGTGGATCCCTACCCACCGGGCGCACAACGTTGACTCATCATTGAATTAACGTTGATTGTACGTCAGTGTTGAGTCAACGTTGTGTGCCTGCTGGGTACTTCCATCGTTTTGAGCTTTAGATCAGCAGAAATGAAAATGAAAATCCCATCTGACAGCAGAATTGCACAAGAGATTTGGACATTTGGGGTCATCCAAGAAGGGAAAATCTCCGCCTAATAACCGAATAAACACGTTTCATTGAAAAAAAAACTATGTACATTTCTTAAAGATATTGAACAACTCATTTTGTAATGTAATAAATTTATTGTTCCCCCATTTTCATCATGAAAATTACAGGAAACATTTGATTTTGCGGGTGTAGACTGGAACGAATGCGGTCAGACAAAAGGATGCTTCCTGTATCCCAGACTGTGTTCCGGAAGTGACTGTAAAGCTGCTGTGACGTACGAGCCCAGAGGAGACAAGTTTGTCATTGAACTTTTTGTATCGGGTTCGTCTTACATATCTGTAGGATTTTCAGACGATGTCATGATGGTAAGAAAATTTGATCGTACAGTCATGTTAAGAGCCCCGTAGCTCAGTCTACTGATCTAGCGGTCCCGGATTCGAATCAGGTTACCCAGCGGGCACATGACGTTTGACGTTGTGCTGACGTCCATGCAATTTAATCACGTCACATCGACTTCGTAATAACGTCGAAACGACGTCAGTACGACGTCATTACGAAGTCATTACGACGTCATGTGCCTGCATGAGGCGGAATTCTTTCCAACCATAAAATGGGTTAGATTGTAAACATACAGCCTTCGACTATCACATCGCATTGTCCTGATATGACTGAAATAGTGTTAAAAGTATCGAATAGTCATGATTATGTTCATAAAAAAAAAAAACAAAGTGCTTAGATCTTTGTTCTGGATATATGAACACACCTCCAGAAAGGATCTGTTTGTCAGATGATGGAAATCGTCCTGATAGTGGGGCATTTCTTAAGGTCTTCAGATACAGAATAACTCTGTATTGACTTGTTAAAACTTAAAACAGAGTTATTGTTCATGGTGAAACTGATTAGCTATGGCGTATATACACACTTACAATGTCTACCATAGATTCTAAGTTTTCGGGCAGATACGTCTGTACAAACATTTGAAACCGAGATCAGACTGTTCCTTAGGAACCAGAATGATCAGGGTCTTTACAATTTCAATTCCATCTGCTCATTTTTTGAGGCATTACTTTATGGTAGACCCGGAACAACAGGAAAATAAATAACAGGGCAAGGACAGGCTGTGCTCGCAGCAGATGCAGAATTTTGGGAGTCTTTTTCGAGGGATATTTTTTAACTTAAACTTTGTTTTTCTAGGAAACGGAATGGTGAAATGTTTGTTTTTTGTTGTTTTTTTTTTATTCTGTACAATGTAAGTTTTACTAAAACAATATGCATAAGCATGCCCCATCGATTGACATTTTTGATGACGTGTTTCAGGAATTCAATTTTCTGGCATTTTTTTTTTTTTAAAATGTAAAAATATATTTATTATCAAGATAATGGCAATTTTTCTTACCAGTTTGTTTCAAATATCCTATATTTAAGATTATATGATTTGCAGAAATGAAAGTGCATCCATGTGCTAGAGACATGAATTTTAATGGAAAATGTGTAAAAAAAAAGTATGTATAAATACAAAAGTTTGTTTTTTAGGAAAACAAAACGGTGATTTTTTTTCTTATCCAGATGTTTTATAGCCCTTTGGGTTATTCAGCTGGTATAATAAAATGAATGCCCCAACAATATTTTAATCAGTATCCGTCTACCTTAAGCATGTTAAGGGGGAGGTTAGAATTTGCTCAAGGCTTAGGGTGAGTAAATGAAGCCCCTTTGGATAAAGGGGGAACATAATATTCATGACAACTTATCAACCTTGGTTGTCCCTACTTCCATAATATGAGATATCGGGTATTCTGACTGCCACATTTTATATTTTTATGCTGATATTTACATCTTTACTTTCATTGAATACCCGATCTTGTCACTCCAAGGAATGTAAATGACAGTAGAAATGAAAATGTCAGAATAAAAAAAAAGGAATAATAAAACGAAATATTAAATAAGAGAGTGACAAGTCTTATGTTATAGAACTAGTTTGTCTCCTGTCCCTGTTTTCGAGCTATCTGTCCACCTTAATTCAGTTTCGGCAGTGCTTGTCTTTTAGGTTTTCTCTGTTATGTCAGCCAAGGATCTTAATTAAATAAATCTACGTCCAGAGTTTCAGATAAGAGTGGGCGTAAATAAAAAATAGTACTTCAACAATAATTAGGCCACTCGAATAGCTTAAAACATGGAACAGAATAGATTGATCCAAACACGGAATGGCATGTGGCGTAGACAGTCTCCACTTCATTTGTTGATTTGGGATAGTACTCATACTGGAAAGAATTTGCTCCCTTTGATAGAAGTATTATTTGAGCCGCGACACGAGAAAACCGACAATGTGGTCGTGCGCCCAGCGCATACTGAGATCAGCCTGGGAATCCGCCCAGTCTGATCAGACTCTTCCCTAAGCGCTTAAAGGGTAGCTAAGGGACCAAGCTACCTTCATGCGGACAGCGAAGACTCTGATCAGACTGGGCGGATGCCCAGGCTGATCTGAGTCTGCGTTGGGCGCACAACCACATTGTTGGTTTTCTCGTGTCGCGGCACATTTCTTGTACGAGTCTCATCCTTGGCTGCGGCTGGGACCTGTGGATTCACACTCTTTTCCAGATTTTAAAGTATGCCGAAATTTTATCAGACCATCCGATTTATAGCACCACACACAGAATTGTAACTTTACTCCAGCGGATAAGACATGACCCTCAACACCAGCGTGTGATTACATTGTTATTCTTTTCGGTGATTCAGTGAGGAATGGGAGCTGCAATGGTAGTCGAAATTAAAATATCTTTATAATTTTGAAGGGCGAGGATCACGTGCTAGCATGTGCTGCTGCTGCAAATGGTATAATGTCAGTACAGAACGGACGAAATCCAAGGACGTTCTACACTCGAGTGTACCGGGTAAGTCGAGTCAATATTGCTTACGATTTTCCCTGTTAGCTGTTTACTTCATAAAATCTACTGCAACAATTACCTTACCTGCTTTTAACTGTCTATTCTTTCAAACTTGTCGTCAAAAAAATTACAAAATTTAAAAAAGAAAAAAAAGAAAATTTGCTCGTTTCATGTCCTGACATCCCCCCCCCCCCCCCCCCCCCCCACACACACACACACAAAAAAGTAGAACATTATAAACTAATCTATGCCAATCAGTAAATATAATAATTTAATGCTTGCATTTATGACATCAAATCTCCACTGGTCTGTCATCAATAAAACCGCTTTGCCGTCTGAGGGCTGCGCCCCCAGACCCCCCCCCTTAATATTATTATAAGCTGTATAGGCCCCCTTAATATTATTAACAGCATTAGCATCAGTCTTCTGGGTGAGCGCATGCAGAAAAAATGCAGAAAACATTAATCTGTATAAACAATTAACCTGTAAAAATGAGAAAATGTTCATTGTTTTTCATACTTTCATAGGTTTGATTTACTTCTGTACCCCCCCCCCCCCCCACCCCACACACACACAAAAAAAAAGTAGAACATTATAAACTAATCTATGCCAATCAGTAAATATAATAATTTAATGCTTGCATTTATGACATCAAATCTCCACTGGTCTGTCATCAATAAAACCGCTTTGCCGTCTGAGGGCTGCGCCCCCAGACCCCCCCCCCTTAATATTATTATAAGCTGTATAGGCCCCCTTAATATTATTAACAGCATTAGCATCAGTCTTCTGGGTGAGCGCATGCAGAAAAAATGCAGAAAACATTAATCTGTATAAACAATTAACCTGTAAAAATGAGAAAATGTTCATTGTTTTTCATACTTTCATAGGTTTGATTTACTTCTGTACCCCCCCCCCCCCCCCCGCCACCACCACCACCCCATCCAACCCACCACAACCTCCTGATAATAAATGACTCATCCCTTAATTGTATGCTGGCCGATTAATCGAGACTCGATCTTTACTCGTTTGCAGCAAATGGGTGACTAATCGATCACAAGTTATCATAATCGATGTTTCACCTTTATATACATTTTGATGGTTATACTGCACATTAATGCTCCCATGAAGCTCTGACTTGATGAGGACAGCATTAGCTGCTATTGCACCTCGATTAAGAAGTCCACAGAAAATGCTCTGTGGACTTCTTAGTCGAGATGCAGTAAAATATAGGAAGCCTCTTGTACAAAACTTAAATTGTCAATCTTAACTAGGCTTCTAAGTTTGTTTTAAGCAGGCTCCTAACAGTCTCATTAATCGATGTTTACTCGATCATCGATCATTTTCATAGACCGATGCTCGATTACAAAATTTGAGTTGAGTTAAACCACTGCTGTCTACTGTTTAGAATGTCTACCGCAACAAACCTACTCCAATTAATCGGCTGTAAAATACGGGGATGTTACTCTTAAATAATGACCCCAAGTATCGTATCTAAATGGGGTTTGGGTTACAATGCTTTTCCCTTCAAAACAATCCAAAAGATCCAGATTGGGATCTAGATTTTTGGCATTGTTTTGCAGGAAAAAAACTTCTTACAGCCAAAAAAGTTCGAACATGAGTATGCGCAAAAGCGTGCCTCAGGGGCAGAGCATGCCCATGTGCTGACTGCACATTGCAGAATGTGTACAGTGAATACTTACCATGAGAATGACCTTACTTATAGACAAATACATGCGCTTGCATTAAATTACAAACAGCCATTCTATGGTAAAAATACAGTGTACATACAAATGTATATTCATTGTTTACTTCATTGGAACAGTAAATAAATCATTATTTTTCCGAGGAGATTATTGAGATTTATTGTTAATGTTTAGAAATCTGTTTTGACGCTATTTAGACACTTCTATGCGCAATGTATGAATACCAGCTAACATATTGTCTGGAAAGTCAGTGCGCTAATTTTTGCAACATGCTGGAAGGGAATTCAAAAGTGTGAAAATAAGGTCTCAAGTTTCCTGTATTAAAAATGGACTCATAGTAGGACATGCTACATATCCTTGGGAAAGCCGATGTCTCGATGCTAACTGCTAAATGCCAAATTTTTATTTGCTAACCGCAGAAATGCTTACTTCCAACTGGCAAATGTTTTAATAAAGCGAAATGCCAGTTGCTATATATTGCGTGGTTCGCTTGTAGTATTTTTGTCGAGCCTGCTTGCGGAGAGCGAGACATAGTTGTTACAATGTCGGTTCGGTGTATGTCCGTGCGTGCGTTAGTGCGTGCGTGAGTGCGTGCGTCCGTCCGGATTTGTCCGGGCCATAACTTCTACATTTATGAATGGATTTCAAAATAATTTGGCACAATTGTTCTCCTTGATGAGTAGAAGTGCCATTTGAAACATATGTTCAGGTAGGTCCAAGGTCAAGGTCACGCTTGAAGGTCAAATGATAAAATGGCCATAAATTGAGCTTGTCCGAGCCATTACTTTTACATTTATGGATGGATTTCAAAATAATTTGGCACAATTGTTTTCCTTGGTGAGTAGAAGTGCCATTTGAAACATTTGTTCAGGTAGGTCCGAGGTCAAGGTCACACTTGAAGGTCAAATGATAAAATGGCCATAAATTGAGCTTGTCCGAGCCATAACTTCTACATTTACGGATGGATTTAAAAATATTTTGGCACAATTGTTCTTCTTGATGAGTGGAAGTGTCAAGTGACATATGTGTTTGGGTAGGTCCAAGGTCAAGGTCACACTTGAAGGTCAGATATTGTAACTTTCATAAATTGAGCTTGTATGGGTCATCACTTCTACTTATTTTCCTTTGTGAAAATTTGAAAAAAAAGAGAAGAAAATGCTGGCTAAGCATGATGTTTTTGGGCTTCTTTCTAGAGCGAAGCAGTTACTTAGTCTTGACATACTTATAGGTCACTAAAGCAAACAGCGGGCTCGACCAGTTGTCCCTGGACAACCTTCTAGTTTACTGATAGATAGTGATCAATCCCATCAATTTTACTCACGGTCATTGTTCAGTTTCCCTTCGCACTTGGCGTTTCGCATTTACAATTTGAGATTCTAGTAGCTGGCATGGCTTCCAGGCTGAATGGTTATATGTATTCAAAAAGTAGAAGTCTTAAGGTGGTGATAATCACTTATTTGGGGCGAAGTCAAAAACCTGCATAAAATGCTGAAAATATAACAGATCTTCCCAAAAATTAGCAGATGCCTTATTTATGATTCAGAATCCAAAAATCCAGGACTTGTTGAGGTTAAAAAGGGTTTATATAAGAAAAGTTCAAAGGGTAATTTTGTGCGCAAAAATCTAAAAGAACAACAACAACCATAGTTATTAAAAATGTTATAAGGTCTGAAGGTTCTTTAAAGCATTATGGAGAGCGTCCTAGGAATTATTTTTTCCAAATTTTTTCACACATTATCAGGCTGGGTGTCATCAGTGTCCAAATATTTTCCAAAAAAAAACTCCCACAGTAGAGTCCATTTTCAAGGTTGAACAATTTCATTTGCACACCTGTGTCCTGGTCGCAGTAATGTATTATTTATACTGTGCACATAACTGCCCTACCTGTATTTAATTAATGCACCCAGTGTACATGCACTATATACATGGTCAGACATTTGAGAAAAAAATACTGTTTTCATCTGGTCTGCCTTACAATTTGAGAAAGAGTTGGAAAAAATATTGTCTAGGATGCATTTTTTAATGCGTCAAAGTTCCTTCAGAGCCAAGAATATTTTCAAGCATGAAGTTAATTTTCTAGATTTCTGTACACAAAATTACGCTTTGATTTTTCCATATCAAAGCACCTTTTCCTCTGTATTCTACACTGTACAGACCAACAAAAATAAGAAGTATGCAAACTTTCAGGAAGATACGTTAATATCTTATGGTTTTATTCAGATTTTTGTATTTACCACAAATCACCACCTTAATAAACCTGGCTCTTTTTATTCTGATGGCCAACCACTTGTGTTTCTAGGGTAACTCTGCAATTACTTGATGTAAAATATATTCATTATAGAGTTAACTTTCTTACAGATAACACAAGGACTGGAGCCAATCTATACACTTTTAAAAAAATGTGTTTAGAATCAATGCAAGAAAATGCAGTCCGTTTTTTTTATGTGTTTAAATTTAACATGTTCAATTTGCAACATGTTTAGGTTTATGTTTAGAAATTAAACATGTACAAAACTGGTTATATTTACCTTTTATCTTGAAAATTTCCTCTGTCAACATTTTCGTCTCTTTTTTTTTCGTTCTTCAACGGGGAAAAGAGAATGGATACATCCGAAACGCGTAACAGAAACTTGTGTTTTATAGCTAAGCGCGATTTTTACTGTGTAGCTGGCAATGCTGTAGTTTTGCATATTAGACTGCGCGTATCTGAGACGAACATAGCTGAATTTGCCGCAAACAGCTCGGGTATTGATGAAGCGGCTCATTATGAGCCGCCTGATCTAGATTTACATTGTTTGCCCTGTATCCTTTGAATTCTCAATATGAAAAATCTCGGACGAAACATTTTTGAAAATCTGCAGACGTAATTTTTGCCGTCTGTTTTGTTTTGTTTTTTTTTGTGTGTAGGTGGGTGCAGGGAGGGGTCATAAAGTGCTAAACACGATGCAGATGAAATGAGCAGCCTGATCTGGGTTTTCGCTGTTTGTCAGTATGTTAGAGTATTGTAATATGATCGGTTTCACTGATAAAATTTCGAAACTTTGATAAAACACACACACCAGAAATGTCAGATCGCCTAAATTCTATCACCACTTAATTATTCACAAATTAACACCAGGCTCAAGGGGTCTCCGTTATCAGGTGATTAATGGCTTTGTTCTGTTAGACGGCTGAAAAAAATCATTTCAGTAGACTGGCTCCAGCTCCTATGCTTTAGTTTTGATTCTGGTTTGAAAATGGTTTGCCACCAGAATCACGGTGATCGGAATAAAAAGAGCCACATTAAACTCGTACCATTTGAATACTTATAACCATTACTATTTCAGTTGCCTTCGTGTGTTTTTTCATAGCTTCCGGTAAAAGATGAATGTTTCCCACCGCTGCAGGGACAGTGGTTGGCACAGTATACGTAGGGCGGAGCCCATTCCTCTCTTCCTTTGTATATTCGGATAGGATACCTATTTATTGCTGCATGGCTTGATAGCACCATAACCTAGCGTCTCTAAACATTCTTGCGACCACGGCGCCTCTCTATCATGCCTAGCTAAATCTTGTTCCGTCCCATACTTTGAAACAATTCCTAAGTCAGGTCAGGCAGCTAAATCTTTGTTCTATTTTTTGTTTTGTTGCATTGTTTTACTGTTTAAACAAGAAACATAAGGGCACTTTAACACATTATTCCCAGAGCAGCAAACAGCGTATACCCTGACTGGACGCTGCAGTTTACGACCCGCTGTTTATGGAGTCCGATCCGGGTCTTTATGCGTTAAACTATAATCACATTAAAACCCTACCGCAATAATCACGCATGATCAAAAGGGTTTGTGCATTACAAGACTCACCCTGCGATTTTAGAATTTTTTTGTAAATGATATGCATATGCAGTCAATGTTGTATTGTCGACACATCAATGAATCAAATATGGAAACCACTTTTAGTAATAGGATCAAAATGAGACAATATTAAAAAAAAACACAGAAATAGCCGAAGAAAGAACGAAAAGGAAAAATATTTGCCCCGGGTGAGGATCGAACTCACGACCTTCAGATTACTCCATTGAGTAGTGATTATGAGACTGACGCGCTGCCTACTGCGCTACCGAGGCTATGAATATAACGTATGTTCTGGCCTTACTTCAATTCTCGGATGTAAATATGCTGATATGTTTACACTTCCGCTAAAATGATTTTGTCTGGGGGCTTTATTTCTTATTTAATTTAATAATTCCGTTCCATTTAAATAATTTTATTAATTCGTTTAGGAGCGCTTACTCCTGTCTGTATAATTGACACAAAACCACGCGTGATTGACATTTATCCTGCTGGGAGCCTCTAACATTTAAGATTGACAGCTTGACCTACTGCGATTGAGGTGCGATAAGGGTTTATCGATAACCACGTTTATATACCTACATATCATGTTTACTGTGATCATGCTAAAACAGGGCTAACGGGTCGTAATATTGCCCTCATCTGGTTATGAGATTTTTTTAAAGAGGATTAAGAAATGTTAAAAACTCAAGGGGCATTGGAAAAGCCAAACAGCAAACAAATGAAAAAAAAAAAAAAAAAAAAAAGATCGAGATGTGTATATGAAAGTAACCTGTAGCGAACCTCAGATATATGATCTTGCGAACCATTAGTCGATATTAGAGGTTTGCGACTGGGAGAGTGCTCTTGAGGGGACAGGGCCGTCATCGGCTTACGGCCATGGAACGCCCCGAGTGCCGAAGGCACGAGTTGGGGAGAGTGGGGAGAGCCCGTAAGGGGGGGCTGAGAGACCCCCCCCCCCCCCCCCGAGAAAATGTTTGAATCCAGGACGACTCTAGAAGCGATTTTAATGCATTTTGAGACCAATTGCGCTTGTGAAGCTCAAATGATTTTATGAGTATTAACCTCCCATTAGAAAAAACAGGACGTCTCTAGAAGCGATTTTAATACATTTTGAGACCATTTTGCTTGTGAAACTCAATTTATTTTATGAGTATTTGCTGTATTTGAAATTCTTACCCCCAGCTTTTAAAGACTGCCAAAAGTGTTCTATCTATCTATCTCTTCATACGGCATACACCCTCAAATGAGTATTACGTGCCGGGTTCCCGCAACATGCGATTAAAGTAGGGAATAAAAACAAAGCGGACAGTGAGGAAATGAGTAAAAGTGCATAGTGTTAGTGTATTATACAGAAGAAATAAGAAAGTGAGGATGAAAACAGCAGTGGTCAAATTATGGTTTCATGTGGCACACCTGACTGACAGCTCGTTTGAAGCTGTCAAGATCTGTCAAGGTGGCAATAGGGGCAGGAAGGCTATTCCACTGAACAATTGCTAAGGGAAAGAATGAGTATTTGTAGTAGTCTGTCCGAGTGTAAATTTGTCTGAAAGCCAATGGGTGGGATGTCCGAGATGTGCGGGTAAGAGGGATGACGTACATTGGTAGCGGAACTGCGACAAGACCATGGACTATCCAGTCGTGAGTCAGCACGCCGCTGTTCTAAGGTGCGCCAGCCGAGTCTCTCCAGCATGTCTGAGACACTTGAGTATGGTGAGAAGTCACCTAGAACCCATCGAGCCGCCCGTCTCTGGACCATCTCAATTCTGTATATGTCTTCCTGGATGTAGGGGTCCCAGACTGGAGCAACATACTCCAGTTGGGGGGCGAACAATGGCTTTCTCTCTAAGATCAGGGTTTTTGGCCTTACGGTTCCTACGAAGGAAACCAAGGGATTTGTTGGCATTATTAGTGCCGAATGTGTTCCCCGAGTGCCGAATGCACGAATAGGGGAGAGCACGAGAGGCGGGTGTCCCTCCTGTCGTAAGGGGGGTTTTGAATTCAGGACGTCTCTAGAAGCGATTTTAATGCATTTTGAGATCACAAGAGCTGCGCATTGCTTTGCAAGGAATAACTCGATATCAGTTGCCACCCTTCTAACTTTTGTATGGATATTGTAGGCAACGGTGGACAAGAAAATGACAAAGATTAATTTTGTATTTACAAGGATATTTGACTTGAATTCCTAACACTGAAAAGATTTAGCATATAAAATTAGCCCAGTGGTATGACTGGGGCCTAACATTTTCCTCCTGGTCAGGCTTCAACTAGCAAGGAAAAAATCAACAAATTTGCTGGAGAAAAAAATATTTATCATCAAATCCTGGTGTGACCAGCAGGTGGGCAGACTTATGTCATGCATGGAAATCATGTTTATCGCCGCCCGAGTTTATCTAGTAAAAAATAAACTTGGAATTTTTCGTTCTGCCCATTCTGCTCATTCTGCTAGCAGAATAGCAGAATGAAAAAGTTGGTCGGAATTATGTTCTAAGGCAACCAGCAGAAGGGCACACTTAAGCCATGCCTGGAAAACATTTTTCTGCTGGTAAGGCTTCAACTAGCAAAAAAAAATTCCAAAATATTTTTGGAGAAAAAAATATTTATCATCAAATCCGCTGTGACCAGCAGGTGGGCAGACTTATGCCATGCATGGAAATCATGTTTATCGCCGGCCGAGTTTATCTAGTAAAAAATAAACTTAGAATTTTTCGTTCTGCCCATTCTGCTCATTCTGCTAGCCAAATAGCAGAATGAAAAATGTTGTCGGAATTGTGTTCTAAGGCAACAAGCAGATTGGCACACTCAAGCCATGCATGGAAAACATTTCCCTCATGGTCAGGCTTCAACTAGGATTTGATGAAAAAAAGTTTTCTCCAAAATTTCTTTGGATTTTTTCCTTGCTAGTTGAAGCCTGACCAGGAGGGAAATGTTTTCCAGGCATGGCTTGAGTGTGCCCTTCTGCTGGTTGCCTTAGAACATAATTCCAACAAACTTTTTCATTCTGCTGTTCTGCTAGCAGAATGGGCAGAACGAAAAAATTCGTTTTGCTATTCTGCTAACTTTACCATTTCGTTCTGCTATTCTGCTAGCAGAATGGGCAGAACGCAAAATTTCGTTCTGCCATTCTGCTATTCGGCTAACTTTAGTAGTGGAATAGGGGTCTTTTGAATCCCAGAGTAAAAGTGACATGGTGAGCAAAAGATAAGAAAGTAGATTATCTGTACTTATCTTTTGAGTACGTGATAAGTAGGTTACCTGTACTTATCTTTAGGGTATAGGTGATAGATAAGATAACGGTGCAACCAAAAAAAAAAAATAAATAGATAAATAAATATATATATCGATATTGCGCAACGTGATAAAAATATATTCAGTATAAAAAAGAAATCGATTGCTACAAAAAAATAAAATAAAATAAAAAGAAATATGGCTCAAGCTCAGTTGTCGACGTCGGAATTGGAAGTAGATGTTGAAGTGAATGAGCCATATAAGAACCGTAAAATTACATTTAATATAGATAGGACGCATTATATTTCTGTCTTTAAAAACGAAAATAGGGAAACTGTGATAAACATTCGGAAAGGTACCCGTTCTGTATCGATTTCGAAGACTCTATGGACAGAAATTTGTGATTTAAAAGAGTCAGTCTTACTGTGTGTTTCAGTGGTTGAGCAAGAATAAAGACGATGGCGGATTTAAAATATTTAAAGAAAATTTATTTTGATCCGTCGCATGCCGGATCATTTAGTGGACCAGAAAAACTTTACCAAACTGTTAGAAAAGAGGGAAAGTTTAAGATAGGCAGGAAAAGAATTAAACAGTTTTTGGAGAATCAGGAAGAATATGCGTTGCAGAGAGATATTAAAAGGAAGCGTAAGAGAAGAAAAGTGATAGTATCGGGGTTAGATAGTCAATGGGGAGCGGATTTGGCTGACGTACAAAGTCTATCTAAGTCGAATGAAGGAATCAAATTTTGGCTCGTTGTTATTGATGTATTTTCGAAATATCTGTTTGTGAAAACTCTGAAAGATAAAAAATCTAGTAGCGTTGTAGACGCTTTTCGAAAAATACTGGATCAAGGGCGTATTCCGGAAGTGGTTTTTAGTGATAAAGGGGGAGAACTGAATAATAATTTGCTGAAGAAAGAGTTACAGAAATACCACATCAAGTACTTTACAACGCAAAATGACGATATCAAAAATTCTGTCGCCGAAAGAGTTATTAGAACATTACGTAATAAATTATACAGAGTGTTTCAAAAACAACGTTCTTATCGTTATATTGAGGTACTTCCTGACATTGTGAAGGGTTATAATAGTACGAAACACAGAAGCATTGGAATGGCCCCGGTAGAAGTTACGAAGGATAATGAGGCTGTGACGTGGGATCGTATGTACAACGAACAACAACAGAAGAAGCGACATGATAGAAAAAGTAAAGAAGTAATCAAGCGCAAGAAATGGAAACAAAAGTCTGTTTTTAAATTTAAAGTCGGGGATTACGTTAGATTGGCGCATTCTCGATATTTATTTCAGCGAGATTATCAACAAAAATGGACGACCGAACTATTTAAGGTATCTGAAAGATTTCTGAAAGAGAATATTGCGTTATATAAGGTTGTAGACTTATTGTCTGACCCTGTAATTGGGAATTTTCATAGCTGGGAGCTCATGAAAGCTGACCAGGCGAACGAATTTTGGCGAGTGGAATCTATCTTAAAATCTCGTAAACGGAAAGGTAAAAAGGAATACCTTATCAAATGGGAAGGGTATGGTGACAAGTTTTCCAGTTGGGTGCCAGCATCGGATGTGAAAGACGTGCCGTCTTCCCTAAAATGAGTTTTTACGTGATAATAAACAGCGATGAGAGTTTGGATTATTTTCCGGATAATCAGCCTTGTAGATTTAAGACGCAGTTGGCAAAGACATTGAGTTTAACAGGAAAGTGGGTAGTGGCTTTAACGGAAATAGATTTGATGGAAAAAATTCAGCTCTCTTCGCTTTACGTGAACTGCGATATATGTCAGAGCACAATCGTAGATGGAGAATGGACCGATGTATTGCGACTTATTAATACAGGCGTGAAAAGACAATTCACTAACAGTTTTAATTGGTTGTATTATCTTTCAGTTGTTAAAACTGAAATCAGAGAAATAGAGATCAGTATAAAACAAAGTAACGGAGTTTTCGCTACATTTTTAAATCGACCCGTGAGGGTGACGTTACATTTTATGAAAGTGGAAAAGTAAAAAAAAAAAAAAAAAAAAAAAAAATAATAATTTTTTTTGTTGGACAAAATATGGATGTTTCGACAGTGTACGTTCCAGATCATCATAAGTGGGAAAAATATTATGACGAATTATTATCACAGAGAGTAGGGGAAGCGAAAAATGGGAGTAACCGGAAAAGTCCGGATGATTATTTGGTTTCGAAAGAAAGTTCATCTGTACCGAAAGAAACTGTCGCTGATCCGTTAAGAGTAAAATTAGTGTCAACGGTTAAACAAGCCAATGATCAGGTCGTTAGTGAATTACGTCGTGAGTCGGATGGTGAGAGTATAAAACCTGCAGCATTGCACGAAACAAACAGAAATATGAAAAGGCGGACAAAGGGAGGACGTAAGAAAGGCTCTGGAAAGAAAAAAACAGAAAACCCAGCGTCGTAGAATAAAGAAAAACAAAAATAAGAAAAAGACGAGAAAAGTGAAAAGACGTATCAAGGATATATTTACATTGTAACAAAAAAAAAAGAGAGAGAAAGATGGCGGCACTGAATGAAGAATTCTTTTCTGAATGGCAACCTAAGGAACTCGATATATTTCGGCTTAACCCTACACAAACAGCTGTAGAAAGAATTTTCTACCAACAGATTAGACCTATTAATCAGTTATCTCCATTTTCCCCTGTGGAATTTGTGATTGCGGGAAATAATGGGTTACAGTATGTTGATTTGAAGAATAGTTATGTGAGTTTGAAAATAAAAATTATTCATGGGGTAACAGGCGCGAATCTGAAAACGACTGAATATGTGGGACCAGCGAATTTAATAGTGCATAGTTTGTTTGAACAGGTTGACTTAACTTTACAAGGAAAATTGGTATCTACCTCGACGAGTCATTACCCTTATAAAGCGTACTTGCAAAAGCTATTATCTCTAGGAAGCGATAGTAAACACTCGCAGCTGTCAACGCAGTTGTGGATCAAAGATACGCGACAGGATTCGGATGATGCAAAAACAGGCGATCCAGCTTTAGTGGACAGGACTAAGCCGTTTCTACTTAGCAAACCTGTTCATTTGATATCGGATTTATGCCACGACTTGTTTGGATTGGAGAAATACATTTTAAACCAAGTAGAGATTGGAATGAAATTTTATCAATCGAAACCTGCTTTCTACTTGATGACGGATATTCTGGGTGCTAACTTTCGGATAGACATCGTTGATGCAAGGTGCAAATTAATCCCGCAATTGTATACGCGCATAATCAAATACTTCAGAAAACGCCGGCAAAATACCCTTACATTGGCACGGAAATTCGGATGAACGCTATTCCTCAAGGTCAAGTGTCTTTTACCTTCGATAATGTATGTCAAGGAAGAAAACCTAAGAGACTGATTATAGGATTTATGAACAGCAAGGCAGTGGCAGGTGATTTTACTCTATCACCGTTCAATTTTGCTTCCTATGACCTTCCACAGATAAACGTGTATGTCGATGGTCAGCCTGTTTTAGGTAATGCGATGAATATCAGTAGTAACGCTTCAACAGGGGTAGATACCGTAGAACCGTTGCTTTGGATGCTGAAAAGTTATGGAAAATGGGGGAAAGATGATGGAAATCAGCTCACAGTAGTCGACATAAATAACGGATTTGCAATCTATGTATTCGACCTGGAACCATCATTTCCTGAAAGAGATCATATCTATCTCTTAAAACAAGGCATTGTGCGCATTGAAGCGCATTTCGAGAAACCGTTACCTCATGGAGTCACGTGTATTACCTTAGCTGAGAAATTAAATTATTTTGAAATTAACGTTGCTAGGGAAGTGGTAGTTTATAAGTGATAAAAAAAATGATAAAATCAAGATGACTGAGGGAAATTGGTACGACACTCACGCGCTTATTCCATTGGAAACGCCGACCAGAATGACTATAGTTGCATCCACTAATTCGGGTAAAACCACGTTCTTGAAGAAACTGCTGGAAAATTCTAAAGGGATGTTCAGAACGGATTTTAAAAATGTATATTATCATTATGGGAGTGCATACCAGCCAATTTTTGACGAGATGTTAAAGACTATTCCCAATTTGATATTTAAAGAAGGGTTGCCCGTAGAGGAAGTTTTGTCCGAAATATCGAAAATTACCAATCATAATTGCGTAGTGCTAGATGACCTGATGGTAGAAGTGAATAGTAATCCGAAACTAGAAAAGTTATGGACCGTTTATAGTCACCATTACAATTTAACTATCTTATATCTTACGCAAAATCTATTTGAAAAGGGAAAAGCAGCTCGCAGTATTAGTCTGAACACTTCTTATTTCTGTCTTTTTAGAAATTTTAGGGACGAATTACAGGTTCAACATTTCGCGCGAGAGGTGTTTCCTGGTAAAACTAAACTTTTCATGCAAGCCTATAAATTGGCTACATGTAAGGAATATGGATACTTATTAGTAGATTTAGAGAGCAAAAGCGATCGGAGATTTCGTCTGAGGACTAACATTTTTCCTGGAGAAAATACTATCGCATACGACTTAGAAAGGGTATAAAGTTTGTGGATGCTGTTATATTATTTTTAGAATTTCGTTGACATTAAAAGAAAACATGAATCAAAATATTGTGAAAGAGAAATATTTTTTACAGTTTTTGGTGAACGCTGAGAAAAATCAAGCAAAACTTATTTTGAAGATCATGAATAAAGCGCAAATGGAAGCTGTGTTGACAATAATATATAATATTATTCACGGGACCTTTAAAGTCAAACAGGAAATTGTCGACGGAGTGCGCATGTACAGAAAACAGATCTATAAAATTGTAGACAAAAAGATCGCTGTAGTAAAGAGAAAAGAACTTATGATAAGACGCTTTCGTGAATTAGTTACCTTACTGAAAGTGGCTGTGAAAGAAATCTTTTGAAAAAGAATGTCGGTTAAAGAACTTATTGTGTTGCCAAAGCAGAAATTTGAAACATTATCGAAGTCGAATAACGATAGCGTAGAAATGAAAAGCGTAGCATGTCAAACTGACTTTAGTGACCATGAGAAAGTAGATGATACGAACGGTATTTCGTCGACGACAAAAGATGAGAATCTTAAAAGTGAAATTGCCCAACGTGTGAAAGATGGTGTTCCTGGAAAAACTAGATGGTTCTAGGTCAGAACGACAAAGACGTTTACGACGAAAAATCAAGTGGATACCATACTAATGATTGATAAAATTTTGTGTGTGTTTTTTGTTTTTTTCTTTGTTCTTGAAAATAAATTACTAAATAAATTGGTAAAAAAAAGGTATTCGGTTATTTTTTTTTAAAGTTTGTTCATTTTTTCCGTTTTTGACGTTGTTTTTTAAGTCAAACAGGTATAAGGAAGTTAACAGCGATCGTTGTCACATTTGTGCAAGGTCGAATTTTCAAAAAGGATCGTCTGAAAATCAGAGAGGGGAGGAACCGACATTTTTCTTTTCTATCTCCTTCCTGTTTTTAAAAAAACAAAAAAAAGGAAGGAAGTTGAAAAAAAAATGAACAGGTCGGGAGGCCTTCTTCTCTGGATGCTTGTATGATAAAAATAAATATAAAAATATTTGAGGGTCACTGATGAAGCCTAATTGTCCGAAACTAGCTAGTCTGGCCCAGAAAAGTTGTAACACTCGACAGTTTGCAGTTCTTTGGTGTGATCCTTGCTTCCAAAGGATAACCCTTTTATAGAACATATTTTACGCATTGTCCGTTTTAATGATCAACAGGGTCTGCTGAATACACCAGTGATCAATGAATTGTGTCGATATAGGATTAATTTTCGTCATGTCAGTATCTTTAAGACACTTTTTTTCTTGTTCTTTTAAGAGTCATTCTTTTTATGATATAGAACCCTAATTTAGTTTAAACAGTATTTTTATTTTCAATTAACAAAAACATACACAATAAACCATCAATTCAGTTTGGATTGTGCAGACCAACTTTAAGCTTATAGATGACTGATGTGACGACAATTAATCGATATCGTAACCAAAGAAAAATAAAGACAAGGAACAAAACACAGATTTAATTTCATCATTTCAGCTTTATAATTCTGATAAATCTCACCAAACTGTCCATGTCAAGGTCTAAAAAAAATAAATTGTCACTACTTGAGACCTCTCTCATTTGTCTCGGCATTGCAGTACTGTAGGGTCCACGAACGTCTCCCGAGTCTGCCTGTACATCTTTCCCAACTTTAGCATTCCAATCCCCCTGTACAAGCAGAAATGTCCTTATTTGCCCTTTGGTCTATGATTTCCTGGAGTTGCTGGTACAAGTGGTCGACCTCATTATCGTCATGCCCAGATGTTGGTGCAGAAACCTATATGATGGCGATCTTAAAGGGAGCTGATCTCAGGCGGATTGAGACCAGTATGCTGGAGACCGGTCGGCATCCCAAGACAGCACTCATCATGTCCTTATGCACAAGAAATCTAACCCCATACTCATGTATGTCCTCTTCGCCACTGAAATAAACCTTGTTTCCATTATCTGTTGATGTCTCACCAAAGTTTTTCCAGCTCCACTTACAGAGTCCCAGTATGTTCAAGTGATACCTCTCTTCAAAGTTTTCCAGCTGGCCGCCGAGTCCTTACGTTCCAGGTTTCAATTCTTTATATATTAGTTCATGGGGATATTTTTCGTAAAAAAGGGGGTCCCGTAAGCATGAATATTAATTTTATGCCCCTATCATAGTCACTTGGGACAGTCTTTTAGAAGATAAAAAAAAAGGTTGTTGCCATTTTTTCTTTCATCATTTTACCTAGAAATTGGGCAAAGTAATGGATGGGTTAACATTGACCCAATACATCACCCAGTTGTAACAAATGAGTTGTAGAAAATGTTTTGTGACATAAATATGTCTTTTTGAATATTCTAATACATTAAAAGCAACATGTAGTCCTAAAATATTGGGCAACTGTCATGATATATTTGTAACGTATAGTACGCAAATTATACCATATCGGTGGAGTGAAGTTTATACATGTGGTCCTTCATGAGCATAAGGGATCACTTGTCTTTGAATCATGCTGCTCTTATCTTTTAAAAATAATTTCTTATACTTTTTGAATCAATTAGGTTGCAGTTAGCAGTGGCAATATCAATTGAAGACAGAATATATCTTATTTCTTAAGAGTTTCCAAAAACACTAGTAAGAAGAGCTAAGGGCTGTTGAAGTCTGTATTATGTTTTTAAGATGAAAAGTGTACATGTTAGCATGTAAAACGCCATTCTGAAAGTAAATCTACTGTAATAGCATTGATGTTTTTTAAAAAAAAAAAAAACAAAAAAAAAAAAAACAAAAAAAAACAGTAACATTACGTTACATTACTGTAATCTGCCGGAGGAATAATAATCTAGGGTAATGTACAATACAAGTGGGACCCAGTAGGCATAACTGTTAATTTTATGTTTTTATCATAGTCATCCAGGGCAGGCTCTTTAAAGCTAAAAAATTATTGTTGCCACACCCTTTTTCTTTGTTTTACCTAGAAACTGGTCAACGTAAGAGATGGGGTAACATAATGGCTTTACAGCAGCCAGCTTTACATGTGGAATGTAGGGAACAGTGAAATTTATAAATTTGGCTTTTTTTTAAAACTATCTTGATTTATGAAAAAAAACTGAACTATTTTTAAAAGATAGGTTATGTTATTCGTCAAGCAATATTTGTAACGTTTATCACTAAAACTAAAAATAAATAATAATAATAATAAAACACGATCTGAATGACTCGCTGGAATGGATTTAGGATGTGTTGTTGTTTTTAAAGACACTCTGTCTCTTCCGATTGAACCATGGCTATCTTTGAAAGAACTGCTTTAATGCATATTTTGAATTAGTTAGGTAACAGTTAGCAGTGGCATTGCCAGCTGAAGAGAGAATGCAACTTTTTCCTTAGGAATTTCCCCTAGATTGACAAAATTTGCTATTTAAACTGTAGATGATATAACCCTTCGGTGTAACTTTTATGCCTTCGTTAACAGATGTTCATCCAACTGTGAAGAAACACAAATGTAATATGCCTTTAATCTATAATAATATGGGGTTGTAATGTACCTGAAAGGCAATGTAACAGTAACATTACGTTACATGTTTGTAAACTATCAGGTGTGTGTGTGTGTGTGTGTGTGTGTGTGTGTGTGTGTGTGTGTGATTATATTGAGAAAGCTGTTTTTAAAAGGCTCAATTCGCAATTGCCAGAGAACATTTAATTTACCACGAGTACTAAGATTGCAAAGTTTGCTATTTAATACACGTAAGAACTCAACTAGAGGCATATATCTTTACATCTGAAGCCTGTAGAACTTTTTTGTTACATTTAATCTGACTTACAGAAGCAGCACAAAACCCTTCATTTAAAATTACATGTGACAAGGAAAATATGCATAAGTTGATATTGGACATAAGTGATTCCTGTCTAGGTTAACAGGAACTTTCACAGAGGTGACACCTATGTCCCTTCCTGTGCTGTCGACCGAGCCAATCAGACAACCTACACTCAAACAGCCTGTTATCTGAGGCAACTGACAGAAGTATCGTCTCAGTCGAGCGTTATGAACACACTTATTGCTATGGTGTCGATTGCATTCTCATTCAACTGCCCTTTGCTCAGTATTGCCTAATAAGCAAGTTTGTGTTAATCCCATAATTTTAACTTACATGTTAAATTGTAATCAACGTTACCCGTTTGTGTTGCTCCCATCGGTTACACTGTCACATATTATTATCACTTTTACAATATAACAATGAAAAATTACGTTTTTAAGAGATTATCTGTTTGTGCCTGACATGTATCGCTCATTGTAACATACCAAGATTTATTTTGTCAAGTAATTCTGTACATCCCTTGTCTGTGATCTGATACATTATCACAAACGTCTTGATGTAACGAAAGACAAATTTAAATTTGACCATTTAATATGTGTGGTGTTTCTTCAGTTGTTGTATTGATATTTCATCATAGAGCTGCATTTTCTTACTTTATTAAAAATATCTGGACAAGGATCATTCAGAATAGCAGTAAGATTTAAGAACTAAGTTTATTTCCGTTATAATTGCTAAGCAATATGGTAAACTGTTCAAAGTCAATGAAATCATTTGAAAATCAGGTGTTAAATGTCAGCACTTGATAGGTAGAGTATGCATTACTTGTGTCGTTTGCTTAGTTTCTATTCAGAACTTATATATTACTGTTTGAGCATATAAGACATAAGAAATTTATAAACTACTGAGTAACAGGTTGTATTCGTTACTCGTTCCGTTTTCCTTCTTTTTGTTTTGTTATCATGCTGCAAAATAAAATTAATGTTAAATATATTACTAAGAACAACTGGGATCTGATACGTTATCACAAACGGCTTAATGTGACATCAGGGAGAAGAACTCTATAAGCACTCAGCTTTCGTTCTAATCCCAAGATTGTATTGTATATTATATATATGTATGTATGTTACAATTTAAAAACGAATAAAATATGTTTAAACCAAGAACATCTGGAATTCGTCAAGAAATAACTGAGCAGCAATATCCTACATCAAAATGCTATGTCATCTTTCTTTGCCATTGTGTTATGTGGCTCAGAGCTATGTTGAACTCTGTCCCTTAAAAATAAATTAATCGTTAAATCAAAATTAAGCATAGGTTCTTTGCTGAATCAGTTCTTTAAAGAGACTGTTGTATATAATCATACTAGTAAGAAAAAGGAAAAAAAGAAGAAGATAATTTTAGGAAATAAAGATAATCTCTAAACTATATTGCTGTGATAGCCTGTGACACGACTTATTTTTTGTCTTTTCATTCTACTTATAGTAATTGCCCTTAAGGTCCCGACTGGTTCATTACCGTTTAAAACCACATACGAAGACCGGATATAGCTATGTAAAAATACTACTACGCAACATTTTAAGTCGGGGTTTGTTTCTCGATTTAAACTGAGCAATAATATTCCCCTTGGTCACGTAAAATACGTGATAGTCTTTCAAACCTAAGTATCCTCTGTCAGCAAATGTTCGCGTTAGCTTTGTAGGATAACAGTGTGGCATCACTCTTCAAGGGTCGGGTTATTTTTCTGTTTTAGAGTCTTACAATTTGTACGTTTAATGTACCAGATCTTTTCAATATTATTTCAAATTTCTGATTACTGGACATGTTTAACTTACCAGGACAATCACCGATCCGGATTCACCTTGATCAAACTGACTATATCACTTTAATTGGCACCATTATACAAATCAAATGCTGGTTTATGATTGCAGCATTTTTTTTTCTTTAAAGTAATTAATCTGTTTTAGTAGTTCTTTGCTTTATATACAAAGATGTCACTTATATTACTGACTCAAGAATCGTAAAACAGTAGCTGGGCAATAACATCAGTAAAACTTTTGGTTTATGCTATAACAAATAAGCATACAGCAAAACCTGGTAGGCGTGTTCAGAATTTGTCAAGTTTTTATTGATTACAACTTGAAATATTCTTAGTGTTGTCACGTAAAAACACACCTGATGAAGTCCTTAAATTACTTGGTGATAAGGCTGATGGCTCCAAGTAAACAGAATCCTATAAGAACTACCGGAATATCCTATTTATAATGGTTCTGTGAGAGACAGTGAAGTAATTCTAGAAGTTGCATTACAATGCACTGTATTATAAATTAAAGTTACTTACGTTACTACTTGTGGTAGTTAACGATGAAAAACAAACTAAGTTGTATTTTTGTAACGATAAATTATATACGTTACCTATGTGTATTTTCATTAAAACGATGTAATGTCGAGGTAGGCTCCTTAGGTTCATTTTTTATTCTTAGTTTTTTTTCCTATAGAATCATCTGCAAGTGTTAAAAATACAACTTAGTTTGTTTTTCATCGTTAACTACCACAAGTAGTAACGTAAGTAACTTTAATTTATAATACAGTGCATTGTAATGCAACTTCTAGAATTACTTCACTGTCTCTCACAGAACCATTATAAATAGGATATTCTGGTAGTTCAGAGACTGAGGGTGAGGTTGGGCCCGTAAAATCGATTTAAGCCCCCCAGTAATTCATTACTGACCGTTCCAAGGCGGTAGTTATGTTGTGGTTCTCTGTTGCCTGTTTTTGGTGTCAGAGTTTCTGTGATGTTTTACCTTATGTATGTTCTTATTATTTTGGGTTCGGTTTGGGTTGCTGAGTGGCCACCTTTTGGGAACAAGCTGCTCACTCGGTTGGCCATATGTTCTCTGTATCTTGATTATTTGTAATCTGAGTTGTTTCCAACTATGGTTTGAGGGCTGGATTTGGATTTTGATTGTTTCAGTTCCTGGTCTTTGCATACTTTTTACTTATAGGATTCTGTTTACTTGGAGCCATCAGCCTTATCACCAAGTAATTTAAGGACTTCATCAGGTGTGTTTTTACGTGACAACACTAAGAATATTTCAAGTTGTAATCAATAAAAACTTGACAAATTCTGAACACGCCTACCAGGTTTTGCTGTATGCTTATTTGTTATAGCATAAACCAAAAGTTTTACTGATGTTATTGCCCAGCTACTGTTTTACGATTCTTGAGTCAGTAATATAAGTGACATCTTTGTATATAAAGCAAAGAACTACTAAAACAGATTAATTACTTTAAAGAAAAAAAAATGCTGCAATCATAAACCAGCATTTGATTTGTATAATGGTGCCAATTAAAGTGATATAGTCAGTTTGATCAAGGTGAATCCGGATCGGTGATTGTCATGGTAAGTTAAACATGTCCAGTAATCAGAAATTTGAAATAATATTGAAAAGATCTGGTACATTAAACGTACAAATTGTAAGACTCTAAAACAGAAAAATAACCCGACCCTTGAAGAGTGATGCCACACTGTTATCCTACAAAGCTAACGCGAACATTTGCTGACAGAGGATACTTAGGTTTGAAAGACTATCACGTATTTTACGTGACCAAGGGGAATATTATTGCTTAGTTTAAATCGAGAAACAAACCCCGACTTAAAATGTTGCGTAGTAGTATTTTTACATAACTATATCCGGTCTTCGTATGTGGTTTTAAACGGTAATGAACCAGTCGGGACCTTAAGGGCAATTACTATAAGTAGAATGAAAAGACAAAAAATAAGTCGTGTCACAGGCTATCACAGCAATATAGTTTAGAGATTATCTTTATTTCCTAAAATTATCTTCTTCTTTTTTTCCTTTTTCTTACTAGTATGATTATATACAACAGTCTCTTTAAAGAACTGATTCAGCAAAGAACCTATGCTTAATTTTGATTTAACGATTAATTTATTTTTAAGGGACAGAGTTCAACATAGCTCTGAGCCACATAACACAATGGCAAAGAAAGATGACATAGCATTTTGATGTAGGATATTGCTGCTCAGTTATTTCTTGACGAATTCCAGATGTTCTTGGTTTAAACATATTTTATTCGTTTTTAAATTGTAACATACATACATATATATAATATACAATACAATCTTGGGATTAGAACGAAAGCTGAGTGCTTATAGAGTTCTTCTCCCTGATGTCACATTAAGCCGTTTGTGATAACGTATCAGATCCCAGTTGTTCTTAGTAATATATTTAACATTAATTTTATTTTGCAGCATGATAACAAAACAAAAAGAAGGAAAACGGAACGAGTAACGAATACAACCTGTTACTCAGTAGTTTATAAATTTCTTATGTCTTATATCCTCAAACAGTAATATATAAGTTCTGAATAGAAACTAAGCAAACGACACAAGTAATGCATACTCTACCTATCAAGTGCTGACATTTAACACCTGATTTTCAAATGATTTCATTGACTTTGAACAGTTTACCATATTGCTTAGCAATTATAACGGAAATAAACTTAGTTCTTAAATCTTACTGCTATTCTGAATGATCCTTGTCCAGATATTTTTAATAAAGTAAGAAAATGCAGCTCTATGATGAAATATCAATACAACAACTGAAGAAACACCACACATATTAAATGGTCAAATTTAAATTTGTCTTTCGTTACATCAAGACGTTTGTGATAATGTATCAGATCACAGACAAGGGATGTACAGAATTACTTGACAAAATAAATCTTGGTATGTTACAATGAGCGATACATGTCAGGCACAAACAGATAATCTCTTAAAAACGTAATTTTTCATTGTTATATTGTAAAAGTGATAATAATATGTGACAGTGTAACCGATGGGAGCAACACAAACGGGTAACGTTGATTACAATTTAACATGTAAGTTAAAATTATGGGATTAACACAAACTTGCTTATTAGGCAATACTGAGCAAAGGGCAGTTGAATGAGAATGCAATCGACACCATAGCAATAAGTGTGTTCATAACGCTCGACTGAGACGATACTTCTGTCAGTTGCCTCAGATAACAGGCTGTTTGAGTGTAGGTTGTCTGATTGGCTCGGTCGACAGCACAGGAAGGGACATAGGTGTCACCTCTGTGAAAGTTCCTGTTAACCTAGACAGGAATCACTTATGTCCAATATCAACTTATGCATATTTTCCTTGTCACATGTAATTTTAAATGAAGGGTTTTGTGCTGCTTCTGTAAGTCAGATTAAATGTAACAAAAAAGTTCTACAGGCTTCAGATGTAAAGATATATGCCTCTAGTTGAGTTCTTACGTGTATTAAATAGCAAACTTTGCAATCTTAGTACTCGTGGTAAATTAAATGTTCTCTGGCAATTGCGAATTGAGCCTTTTAAAAACAGCTTTCTCAATATAATCACACACACACACACACACACACACACACACACACACACACACACACCTGATAGTTTACAAACATGTAACGTAATGTTACTGTTACATTGCCTTTCAGGTACATTACAACCCCATATTATTATAGATTAAAGGCATATTACATTTGTGTTTCTTCACAGTTGGATGAACATCTGTTAACGAAGGCATAAAAGTTACACCGAAGGGTTATATCATCTACAGTTTAAATAGCAAATTTTGTCAATCTAGGGGAAATTCCTAAGGAAAAAGTTGCATTCTCTCTTCAGCTGGCAATGCCACTGCTAACTGTTACCTAACTAATTCAAAATATGCATTAAAGCAGTTCTTTCAAAGATAGCCATGGTTCAATCGGAAGAGACAGAGTGTCTTTAAAAACAACAACACATCCTAAATCCATTCCAGCGAGTCATTCAGATCGTGTTTTATTATTATTATTATTTATTTTTAGTTTTAGTGATAAACGTTACAAATATTGCTTGACGAATAACATAACCTATCTTTTAAAAATAGTTCAGTTTTTTTCATAAATCAAGATAGTTTTAAAAAAAAGCCAAATTTATAAATTTCACTGTTCCCTACATTCCACATGTAAAGCTGGCTGCTGTAAAGCCATTATGTTACCCCATCTCTTACGTTGACCAGTTTCTAGGTAAAACAAAGAAAAAGGGTGTGGCAACAATAATTTTTTAGCTTTAAAGAGCCTGCCCTGGATGACTATGATAAAAACATAAAATTAACAGTTATGCCTACTGGGTCCCACTTGTATTGTACATTACCCTAGATTATTATTCCTCCGGCAGATTACAGTAATGTAACGTAATGTTACTGTTTTTTTTTGTTTTTTTTTTTTTTTGTTTTTTTTTTTTTTAAAAAACATCAATGCTATTACAGTAGATTTACTTTCAGAATGGCGTTTTACATGCTAACATGTACACTTTTCATCTTAAAAACATAATACAGACTTCAACAGCCCTTAGCTCTTCTTACTAGTGTTTTTGGAAACTCTTAAGAAATAAGATATATTCTGTCTTCAATTGATATTGCCACTGCTAACTGCAACCTAATTGATTCAAAAAGTATAAGAAATTATTTTTAAAAGATAAGAGCAGCATGATTCAAAGACAAGTGATCCCTTATGCTCATGAAGGACCACATGTATAAACTTCACTCCACCGATATGGTATAATTTGCGTACTATACGTTACAAATATATCATGACAGTTGCCCAATATTTTAGGACTACATGTTGCTTTTAATGTATTAGAATATTCAAAAAGACATATTTATGTCACAAAACATTTTCTACAACTCATTTGTTACAACTGGGTGATGTATTGGGTCAATGTTAACCCATCCATTACTTTGCCCAATTTCTAGGTAAAATGATGAAAGAAAAAATGGCAACAACCTTTTTTTTTATCTTCTAAAAGACTGTCCCAAGTGACTATGATAGGGGCATAAAATTAATATTCATGCTTACGGGACCCCCTTTTTTACGAAAAATATCCCCATGAACTAATATATAAAGAATTGAAACCTGGAACGTAAGGACTCGGCGGCCAGCTGGAAAACTTTGAAGAGAGGTATCACTTGAACATACTGGGACTCTGTAAGTGGAGCTGGAAAAACTTTGGTGAGACATCAACAGATAATGGAAACAAGGTTTATTTCAGTGGCGAAGAGGACATACATGAGTATGGGGTTAGATTTCTTGTGCATAAGGACATGATGAGTGCTGTCTTGGGATGCCGACCGGTCTCCAGCATACTGGTCTCAATCCGCCTGAGATCAGCTCCCTTTAAGATCGCCATCATATAGGTTTCTGCACCAACATCTGGGCATGACGATAATGAGGTCGACCACTTGTACCAGCAACTCCAGGAAATCATAGACCAAAGGGCAAATAAGGACATTTCTGCTTGTACAGGGGGATTGGAATGCTAAAGTTGGGAAAGATGTACAGGCAGACTCGGGAGACGTTCGTGGACCCTACAGTACTGCAATGCCGAGACAAATGAGAGAGGTCTCAAGTAGTGACAATTTATTTTTTTTAGACCTTGACATGGACAGTTTGGTGAGATTTATCAGAATTATAAAGCTGAAATGATGAAATTAAATCTGTGTTTTGTTCCTTGTCTTTATTTTTCTTTGGTTACGATATCGATTAATTGTCGTCACATCAGTCATCTATAAGCTTAAAGTTGGTCTGCACAATCCAAACTGAATTGATGGTTTATTGTGTATGTTTTTGTTAATTGAAAATAAAAATACTGTTTAAACTAAATTAGGGTTCTATATCATAAAAAGAATGACTCTTAAAAGAACAAGAAAAAAAGTGTCTTAAAGATACTGACATGACGAAAATTAATCCTATATCGACACAATTCATTGATCACTGGTGTATTCAGCAGACCCTGTTGATCATTAAAACGGACAATGCGTAAAATATGTTCTATAAAAGGGTTATCCTTTGGAAGCAAGGATCACACCAAAGAACTGCAAACTGTCGAGTGTTACAACTTTTCTGGGCCAGACTAGCTAGTTTCGGACAATTAGGCTTCATCAGTGACCCTCAAATATTTTTATATTTATTTTTATCATACAAGCATCCAGAGAAGAAGGCCTCCCGACCTGTTCATTTTTTTTTCAACTTCCTTCCTTTTTTTTGTTTTTTTAAAAACAGGAAGGAGATAGAAAAGAAAAATGTCGGTTCCTCCCCTCTCTGATTTTCAGACGATCCTTTTTGAAAATTCGACCTTGCACAAATGTGACAACGATCGCTGTTAACTTCCTTATACCTGTTTGACTTAAAAAACAACGTCAAAAACGGAAAAAATGAACAAACTTTAAAAAAAAATAACCGAATACCTTTTTTTTACCAATTTATTTAGTAATTTATTTTCAAGAACAAAGAAAAAAACAAAAAACACACACAAAATTTTATCAATCATTAGTATGGTATCCACTTGATTTTTCGTCGTAAACGTCTTTGTCGTTCTGACCTAGAACCATCTAGTTTTTCCAGGAACACCATCTTTCACACGTTGGGCAATTTCACTTTTAAGATTCTCATCTTTTGTCGTCGACGAAATACCGTTCGTATCATCTACTTTCTCATGGTCACTAAAGTCAGTTTGACATGCTACGCTTTTCATTTCTACGCTATCGTTATTCGACTTCGATAATGTTTCAAATTTCTGCTTTGGCAACACAATAAGTTCTTTAACCGACATTCTTTTTCAAAAGATTTCTTTCACAGCCACTTTCAGTAAGGTAACTAATTCACGAAAGCGTCTTATCATAAGTTCTTTTCTCTTTACTACAGCGATCTTTTTGTCTACAATTTTATAGATCTGTTTTCTGTACATGCGCACTCCGTCGACAATTTCCTGTTTGACTTTAAAGGTCCCGTGAATAATATTATATATTATTGTCAACACAGCTTCCATTTGCGCTTTATTCATGATCTTCAAAATAAGTTTTGCTTGATTTTTCTCAGCGTTCACCAAAAACTGTAAAAAATATTTCTCTTTCACAATATTTTGATTCATGTTTTCTTTTAATGTCAACGAAATTCTAAAAATAATATAACAGCATCCACAAACTTTATACCCTTTCTAAGTCGTATGCGATAGTATTTTCTCCAGGAAAAATGTTAGTCCTCAGACGAAATCTCCGATCGCTTTTGCTCTCTAAATCTACTAATAAGTATCCATATTCCTTACATGTAGCCAATTTATAGGCTTGCATGAAAAGTTTAGTTTTACCAGGAAACACCTCTCGCGCGAAGTGTTGAACCTGTAATTCGTCCCTAAAATTTCTAAAAAGACAGAAATAAGAAGTGTTCAGACTAATACTGCGAGCTGCTTTTCCCTTTTCAAATAGATTTTGCGTAAGATATAAGATAGTTAAATTGTAATGGTGACTATAAACGGTCCATAACTTTTCTAGTTTCGGATTACTATTCACTTCTACCATCAGGTCATCTAGCACTACGCAATTATGATTGGTAATTTTCGATATTTCGGACAAAACTTCCTCTACGGGCAACCCTTCTTTAAATATCAAATTGGGAATGGTCTTTAACATCTCGTCAAAAATTGGCTGGTATGCACTCCCATAATGATAATATACATTTTTAAAATCCGTTCTGAACATCCCTTTAGAATTTTCCAGCAGTTTCTTCAAGAACGTGGTTTTACCCGAATTAGTGGATGCAACTATAGTCATTCTGGTCGGCGTTTCCAATGGAATAAGCGCGTGAGTGTCGTACCAATTTCCTTCAGCCATCTTGATTTTTTTTTCCTTTTTTATCACTTATAAACTACCACTTCCCTAGCAACGTTAATTTCAAAATAATTTAATTTCTCAGCTAAGGTAATACACGTGACACCATGAGGTAACGGTTTCTCGAAATGCGCTTCAATGCGCACAATGCCTTGTTTTAAGAGATAGATATGATCTCTTTCAGGAACTGATGGTTCCAGGTCGAATACATAGATTGCAAATCCGTTATTTATGTCGGCCACTGTGAGCTGATTTCCATCATCTTTCCCCCATTTTCCATAACTTTTCAGCATCCAAAGCAACGGTTCTACGGTATCTACCCCTGTTGAAGCGTTACTACTGATATTCATCGCATTGCCTAAAACAGGCTGACCATCGACATACACGTTTATCTGTGAAAGGTCATAGGAAGCAAAATTGAACGGTGATAGAGTAAAGTCACCTGCCACTGCCTTGCTGTTCACAAATCCTATAATCAGTCTCTTAGGTTTTCTTCCTTGACATACATTATCGAAGGTAAAAGACACTTGACCTTGAGGAATAGCGTTCATCCGAATTTCCGTGCCAATGTAAGGGTATTTTGCCGGCGTTTTCTGAAGTATTTGATTATACGCGTATACAATTGCGGGATTAATTTGCACCTTGCACACATTTAAAACCATTTCAACGATGTCTATCCGAAAGTTAGCACCCAGAATATCCGTCATCAAGTAGAAAGCAGGTTTCGATTGATAAAATTTCATTCCAATCTCTACTTGGTTTAAAATGTATTTCTCCAATCCAAACAAGTCGTGGCATAAATCCGATATCAAATGAACAGGTTTACTAAGTAGAAACGGCTTAGTCCTGTCCACTAAAGCTGGATCGCCTGTTTTTGCATCATCCGAATCCTGTCGCGTATCTTTGATCCACAACTGCGTTGACAGCTGCGAGTGTTTACTATCGCTTCCTAGAGATAATAGCTTTTGCAAGTACGCTTTATAAGGGTAATGACTCGTCGAGGTAGATACCAATTTTCCTTGTAAAGTTAAGTCAACCTGTTCAAACAAACTATGCACTATTAAATTCGCTGGTCCCACATATTCAGTCGTTTTCAGATTCGCGCCTGTTACCCCATGAATAATTTTTATTTTCAAACTCACATAACTATTCTTCAAATCAACATACTGTAACCCATTATTTCCCGCAATCACAAATTCCACAGGGGAAAATGGAGATAACTGGTTAATAGGTCTAATCTGTTGGTAAAAAATTCTTTCTACAGCTGTTTGTGGAGGGTTAAGCCGAAATATATCGAGTTCCTTAGGTTGCCATTCAGAAAAGAATTCTTCATTCAGTGCCGCCATCTTTCTTACAATGTAAATATATCCTTGATACGCCTTTTCACTTTTCTCGTCTTTTTCTTATTTTTGTTTTTCTTTATTCTACGACTCTGGGTTTTCTGTTTTTTCTTTCCAGAGCCTTTCTTACGTCCTCCTTTTGTCCGCCTTTTCATATTTCTGTTTGTTTCGTGCAATGCTGCAGGTTTTATACTCTCTCCATCCGACTCACGATGTAATTCGCTAACGACCTGATCATTGGCTTGTTTAACCGTTGACACTAATTTTACTCTTAACGGATCAGCGACAGTTTCTTTCGGTACAGATGAACTTTCTTTCGAAACCAAATAATCATCCGGACTTTTCCAGTTACTCCCATTTTTCGCTTCCCCTACTCTCTGTGATAATAATTCGTCATAATATTTTTCCCACTTATGATGATCTGGAACGTACACTTTCGAAACATCCATATTTTGTCCAAAAATTTTTTTTTGCTTTTACTTTTCCACTTTCATAAAATGTAACGTCACCCTCACGGGTCGATTTAAAAATGTAGCGAAAACTCCGTTGCTTTGTTTTATACTGATCTCTATTTCTCTGATTTCAGTTTTAACAACTGAAAGATAATACAACCAATTAAAACTGTTAGTGAATTGTCTTTTCACGCCTGTATTAATAAGTCGCAATACATCGGTCCATTCTCCATCTACGATTGTGCTCTGACATATATCGCAGTTCACGTAAAGCGAAGAGAGCTGAATTTTTTCCATCAAATCTATTTCCGTTAAAGCCACTACCCACTTTCCTGTTAAACTCAATGTCTTTGCCAACTGCGTCTTAAATCTACAAGGCTGATTATCCGGAAAATAATCCAAACTCATTTTAGGGAAGACGGCACGTCTTTCACATCCGATGCTGGCACCCAACTGGAAAACTTGTCACCATACCCTTCCCATTTGATAAGGTATTCCTTTTTACCTTTCCGTTTACGAGATTTTAAGATAGATTCCACTCGCCAAAATTCGTTCGCCTGGTCAGCTTTCATGAGCTCCCAGCTATAAAAATGCCCAATTACAGGGTCAGACAATAAGTCTACAACCTTATATAACGCAATATTCTCTTTCAGAAATCTTTCAGATACCTTAAATAGTTCGGTCGTCCATTTTTGTTGATAATCTCGCTGAAATAAATATCGAGAATGCGCCAATCTAACGTAATCCCCGACTTTAAATTTAAAAACAGACTTTTGTTTCCATTTCTTGCGCTTGATTACTTCTTTACTTTTTCTATCATGTCGCTTCTTCTGTTGTTGTTCGTTGTACATACGATCCCACGTCACAGCCTCATTATCCTTCGTAACTTCTACCGGGGCCATTCCAATGCTTCTGTGTTTCGTACTATTATAACCCTTCACAATGTCAGGAAGTACCTCAATATAACGATAAGAACGTTGTTTTTGAAACACTCTGTATAATTTATTACGTAATGTTCTAATAACTCTTTCGGCGACAGAATTTTTGATATCGTCATTTTGCGTTGTAAAGTACTTGATGTGGTATTTCTGTAACTCTTTCTTCAGCAAATTATTATTCAGTTCTCCCCCTTTATCACTAAAAACCACTTCCGGAATACGCCCTTGATCCAGTATTTTTCGAAAAGCGTCTACAACGCTACTAGATTTTTTATCTTTCAGAGTTTTCACAAACAGATATTTCGAAAATACATCAATAACAACGAGCCAAAATTTGATTCCTTCATTCGACTTAGATAGACTTTGTACGTCAGCCAAATCCGCTCCCCATTGACTATCTAACCCCGATACTATCACTTTTCTTCTCTTACGCTTCCTTTTAATATCTCTCTGCAACGCATATTCTTCCTGATTCTCCAAAAACTGTTTAATTCTTTTCCTGCCTATCTTAAACTTTCCCTCTTTTCTAACAGTTTGATAAAGTTTTTCTGGTCCACTAAATGATCCGGCATGCGACGGATCAAAATAAATTTTCTTTAAATATTTTAAATCCGCCATCGTCTTTATTCGTGCTCAACCACTGAAACACACAGTAAGACTGACTCTTTTAAATCACAAATTTCTGTCCATAGAGTCTTCGAAATCGATACAGAACGGGTACCTTTCCGAATGTTTATCACAATTTCCCTATTTTCGTTTTTAAAGACAGAAATATAATGTGTCCTATCTATATTAAATGTAATTTTACGGTTCTTATATGGCTCATTCACTTCAACATCTACTTCCAATTCCGACGTCGACAACTGAGCTTGAGCCATATTTATTTTTATTTTATTTTATTTTTTTTTGTAGCAATCGATTTCTTTTTTATACTGAATATATTTTTATCACGTTAGGCAATATCGATATATATATATATATTTTCTTTTTTTGGGGTTGCACCGTTATCTTATCTATCACCTATACCCTAAAGATAAGTACAGGTAACCTACTTATCACGTACTCAAAAGATAAGTACAGATAACCTACTTTCTTATCTTTTGCTCACCATGTCACTTTTACTCTGGGATTCAAAAGACCCCTATTCCACTACTAACTTTACCATTTCGCTCTGCTATTCTGCTAGCAGAATGAGCAGAATGGGCAGAACGAAAAAATTCGTTCTGCCATTCTGCTATTCTGCTAACTTTACCATTTCGTTCTGATATTCTGCTAGCAGAATGAGCAGAATGGGCAGAACAAAAAAAAATCGTTCTGCTGTTTTGCTATTTTGCTAACTTTACCATTTCGTTCTGCTGTTCTGCCATTCTGCTAACTTTACCATTTCGTTCTGCTATTCTGCCATTCTGCTAACTTTACCATTTCATTCTGCTATTATGCTATTCTGCTAACTTTACCGAGCCGCTCTTGTCCAACTATTTCCCGAATATTTTAATAGTGTTATTTACACTAGATTATTTTATTTCATGATTGTTTTAAATATTTTACAGACAGGACTTAGTGATATGTCGATGAGAGCAGCCGACGGGAAGCTAGAATGCCGACTGACGAGGCCGTCAGCATTAGTGATGTATGGTACAGAAAATGGAAATGTGACCTTTGACATGAACAAGGACTATTATTTGTTCCTGGCATGGGGCAATGTATATGAAAGTAAGACCTGTTACACGTGCACATTTGTGAGCCGCCTCATGAGACTACAACTCAAAGATACATTAACAGCAAGGACTGATCAGACTGCACATCTGAGCTGTCTCAATCGAGTATTCACTGTGAGCATCAATACATTTGTAACCCATGGATCTGCAGCGATCGTTATATGAAAAGCGAATGCTGAAGCAGTCTGTCCAGACGCACTGGTTGTATGGTTTGACTTTTCGCACTTACCCAAAGGCTCCTTTACTTTTTTTCATTGATATATAGCGTCCACGTCCTTTTCAGGAACAGTTTACTTATTTCAAGCCGATCGATCGGTGGATTAAAACTGGAGCTTGCCCTAAAGAAATAGTTTAACTTAAGAAAGTATTGTCCTGGAGGGAAATATTTCCACTAGGTTGGAAATATTTCCCGTAAGTAAGAAATATTTCCCATTAAGTACGAAACATTTCCCACGAGAAAATACAGTTTTTCACGCTTGATTGCGTTAACAAATATAGCGGTATACCTAGGTATGAACGCTATACCAATAACATTGATTGATTGATTGATTGTTTTTGGTTTAACGGCCCTTTTAGACAGTATTTCAGTCTATATCAGGCCGTCTCCCAGAGAAGGGGAGAAAGAAGAGAGAAATGATAGACGAGAGAAAAAATGTCCAAACAACCCCCACCCGCACCTACTGCAAGCACAGTCAGCCCTTGTCCTACTATTATCCAAATCAGTAGGACGCCCCGGCACTGGAAGTTACACGCAGCACCATCGCACCACCCAACCACCCCCTATACCAATAACAAGTATTAGCTCTATAACTTGCTGTTTGATAGTGTTTGTCCTCATTTTATGCCGACTCTACATAGATTCTTTTAACACAATAGCGGTTTCGGGTGTGAGACTCACTGGGAGGCGGTTACCTTTCCATCTGTAAACGGGGTTCCATTGCACACAGCTTTTCATTACCATCCTTTTATCGCCCGGCTATGACTGAAATACTGTTCACCGTCCTTATATGATTGGACTACTCTTTCAAAGGGCGTACAATCGCAAATCGCGCATGCATCCATCCATCCATCTCTTTTCGTCCCCATAACAGTTGCACTCTTTGTGGGGTTTTCGTTTTTCGAGATTCAAGAACTAATGATACTCTGGCGAAAGTATGAAAAAAAATCCTTCTCCAATTGTTTTGTAAATTCCGACATTATAGGTAGAGTTGGTCTATGGTTGTTTCGCTATAATCATGATATTTTGCATTCTGAACAAAGAAATATGGCATAATAAAGCTACTTGCTTTTCCTCTAGAAGAAATACTTCATCGTAGGAAATGTTTTAATTTAAAAAAAAGGCTCAGAGGGAAAAGTTTCCGTCAAGTTGGAAATACTTCCCGTATGTTGGAAATATATCCCCATAAGTAGGAAATATTTCCCTTCAGAAAAAAAAAAAATTACACGCGTGATTGCCTGGACAAATATTGCGGTATACCTTGGTATGGAACGCTTTACCAATAACAAGTATTAGCTTTATAACTTGTTGTGGGAAAGTATTTGTCCTAATTTTTATGTCAATTATACACAGATTTTTAACAGCGGTTTCGGGCTGGAGACCTATCTGAGGCGGAAATATTTCCATCTGTAAACGGGGTTCCATTTAGACACAGCTTTTCATTACCACCCTCCCATCGTCCTGATATGACTAAAAACATGTTCATCGTCCTGATATGACTGGAACACCCTTTAAATGGGCGAAAAATTACAATTCATGCATCCATCCATTCATATTTATTCGTCTCGATAGCAGCTGCACACTCGTCGGTTTTCCCTTATACGAGCAACAAGAAATAGCGTAACTCTGACGAAAGTTGACAAAAAACCTTCTTGATATATTTGACATACCCAATTCCTCTAATATCAATTGATGGTGACTTATTGTGCAGGATCTAGGTCTTCTAAACGTGGTTACTATAATACATGTTCTTATAAGTGATAATGCATTTAAAGCTAATAATTTGCTTTTTCCCTGGAGGAAATACTTCGTTATAGGTAACATTTTTAACTTAAGAAAGTATATTCCCGGTGGGAAATATTTCCCGTAATTTGGATGTTTTTCTTTCCCTTAAGTAGGAGCTATTTCCCTTTAGAAAAAAAAGTTTTTTTTCACGCGAGATTGCCTGGACAATTATTGCGGTATACCTTGGTATGGAACCATTTACCAATAACAAGTCTTAGCTTTATAACTTGATGTGGGACAGTGTTTGTCCTAATTGTATGTCAGTTATACACAGATTCTTTTAACACAATAGCGGTTTCGGACTGGAGACCCACCTGAGGCAGAAATCTTTCCATCTGTAAACGAGGTTCCATTTAGACAGAGCTTTTCATTACCACCCTCCCATCGTCCATATGAAAATCTGTTCATCGTCCTGATATGCCTAGAACACCCTTAAAATGGGTGCAAAATTGCAATTCATGCATCGCACCATTCCTCTCTTTTCGTCTCGATAGCAATTGCATACTCGTCGGGTTTCCATTACTCGAGACACAAGAAATAGCGAAACTCAGGCGAAAGTTGAAGAAAAAAATCCTTCTTCAATGATTTGTTGTATCTGACTCCTCTAATATCATTTGATGGTGAACTTATAGTGGAGGATCGAGTACTTCTAAACGTGGTTACTATCATACATGTTCTTACTAGTGATAATGCTAATTGTAAACGACATTAAAGGTAAAGTTGGTCAATGGTTCTCTCGCTATAATCATGATAAATTGCATTCCAAGCAAAGAAATACGGCATTTTAAAGCTAACAATTTGCTGTTTTACTACAGGCAACACTTCGCCGCAGGAAACATTTTAATTTAAGAAACTATATTCCTGTAGGGTACGTTTCCATTAATTTACAAAATATTTCTCTTAAGAAGGAAATATTTCCCCTTAAGTAGGAGATAATTCCCTTCAGTAAAAAGAGTTTTTTTTCCACGCGTGATTGCCTGGAAAATTATTGCGGTATACATTGGTATGGAACGCATTACCAATAACAAGTATTAGCTTTATAACTTGTTGTGGGATAGTGTTTGTCCTAAATTTATGTCAGTAATACACAGATTCTTTTAACACAATAGCGGTTTCGGACTGGAGACCCACCTGAGGCGGAAATCTTTCCATCTGTAAACGGGGTTCCATTTAGACACAGCTTTTAATTACCACCCTCCCATCGTTCTGATATGACTGAAAATCTGTTCATCTCGTCCCGCTATGGCTTGAACAATCTTAAAATGGACGTAAAATTGCAATTTATGCATCCATCCATTCATCTCTTTTCGTCTCGATAGCAGTTGCATGCTCGTCGGTTTTCCCTTATTCGAGGTACAAGAAATAGTGTAACTGACGAAAGTTGAAAAACATTCCGTGATGATCGATTTAATAAATCCAACTCCGCTGATATCAATTGATTATGAACTTATTAATTTATAGTGGAGGATCTAGGTCTTCTAAACGTGATTACTATAATACATGTTCTTATTATATAACTATCAATGATACACCCTTTGAACTGCATGTTTTCTGACCATCTGATACAGACAGCCGTATCAAACTGACGTTTTCTGAATCCGTATCACTATCCTTTAAAACGAGGCTCTGTCTGAATTCTAGTTCCAGGCGCGCCATACTTCAACGTGCATCGTAGAAACGAGAACTAGAGAAACGAAACAAGTGACGTAACGTCAACAAACGCGTCAAAAAGCGCGCCACGATAGCTCAGTTGGTGGCGTTTGTCTCACGACTAGCTACATACCTTTGCCGCACAGGTTCGAATCCGGGTCGATGCATTAGCGCTGGCAAGTGTGAATGGTTGGTTGTTCCCTAAGGTATATAATAAACAAATTATTATTATAGTAACTGGATCTGGCGTACTGTATCACGTCTCGTTGATGAGTTCATACCATCGGACCACCCTCGACGCAAGCGTCTCGGGCGATCCGATGGTACGAGCTCATCCACTCGACGTGATACAGTACGCCAGATCAAGTTATTATTATAATAATGTGTATGTACAAGTGATAATGCAATTGCAAACGGCATTATAGGTAGAGTTTGTCAATGGTTGGCTCGCTATAATCATGATATATTGCATTCCAAGCAAAGAAGTACGACATTTTAAAGGTAATAATTTGCTGTTTCCCTGGAGGAAATACTTCGTCATAGGTAACATTTTTAACTTCAGAAAGTATAATTCCCGGAGGAAATATTTCCCTTAAGTTGGATTTGTTTTGTCTTAAGTGGGAAATATTACCCCTTTAGTAAGAGATATTTCCCTAAAAAAAAAAGAGTTTTTTGTTTCACGCGTGATTGCCTGGACAATTATTGCGGTATACCTTGGTACGGAAGGCTTTAACAATAACAAGTATAAATTTTTATAATTATAACTTGATGTGGGATAGTGTTTGTCCTCATTTTATGTCACTTTTACACAGATTCTTTCAACAAAATAGCGGTTTCGGACTGGAGAACCACCTGAGGCGGAAATCTTTCCATCTGTAGACGGAATTTCATTTAGACACAGCTTTTCATTACCACCCTCCCATCGTCCTGACATGACTGAAAACCTGTTCCTCGTCCTGATATGGCTAGAACACCCTTAAAAATGGCGCAAAATTGCAATTCTTGCATCGCACCATTCCTCTCTTTTCGTCTCGATAGCAGTTGCATACTCGTCGGGTTTCCGTTACTCGAGATACAAGAAATACCGAAACACTGGCGAAACTTGAAAAAAAAATCCTTCTTGAATGATTTGTTGAATCCGAGCCATCTTATATCAATTGATGGTGTCTAGGACTTCCAAACGTGGTTACTATCACACATGTTCTTATTAGTGATAATGCTAATTGTAAACGACATTATAGGCATAGTTGGTCAATGGTTGTCTCGCTATAATCATGATATATTGCATTCCAAGCAAAGAAATACGGCATTTTAAAGCTTACAATTTGCTGTTTCAGTAGAGGCAAAACTTCGCCTGAGGAAACATTTTTAATTTTAGAAAGTATATTCCTGGAGGGAAAGATTACCCCTAATTTACAAAACATTTCTCTTAAGAAGGAAATATTTCCCCTTAAGTAGGAGATAATTCCCTTCAGTAAAAAGAGTTTTTTTTCACGCGTGATTGCCTGGAAAATCATTGCGGTATAAAATCATTGCGGTATACATTGGTATGGAACGCTTGTAGGATAGTGTTTGTCCTAACTTTATGTCAATTATACACAGACTTTTTTCACAAAATAGCGGCTTCGGACTGGGGACCCATCTGAGGCGGAAATCTTTCCATCTGTAAACGGGGTTCCATTTAGACACAGTTTTCATTATTACCCTCCCATCGTCCTGACATGACTGAAAACCTGTTCCTCGTCCTGATATGGCTAGAACACCCTTAAAATGGGCGCAAAATTGCAATTCATGCATCCATCCATTCATCTCTTTTCGTCTCGATAGCAGTTTTCCCTTATTCGAGCAACAAGAAATAGTATAACTGACGAAAGTTTAAAAAAAACTTCTTGATTGATTTGGTAAATCCAACTCCTATCAATTGATTAGAACTTATAGTGGAGGATATTAGAACTTATAGTGGAGGATCTAGGTCTTCTAAACGTGATTACTATAATACATGTTCGCACAAGTGATAATGCAATTGCAAACGGCATTATAGGTAGAGTTGTCCAATGGTTGGCTCGCTATAATCATGAAATATTGCATTCCAAGCAAAGAAATACGGCATTCTAAAGGTAATAATTTGCTGTTATCCTGGAGGAAATACTTCGTCATAGGTAACATTTTTAACTTCAGAAAGTATCTTCCCGGAGGGAATATTTCCCTTAATTTGGAAATTTTCCCCTTAAATAGAAGATATTTCCCTTCAGAAAAAAAAAGATTTTTTTTTCACGCGTGATTGCCTGGACAATTATTGCGGTATACCTTGGTACGGAAGGCTTTAACAATAACAAGTATTAGATTTATAACTTGATGTGGGATAGTGTTTGTCCTACTTTAATGTCAGCTATAAACAGATTCTTTTAACACTATAGCGGACTCGGACTGAAGACCGACCTTAGGCGGAAATCTTTCCATCTGTAAACGGGGTTCCATATAGATACAGCTTTTCATTACCACCCTCCCATCGTCCTGATATGACTAGAACCCTTAAAATGGGCGCAAAATTGCAATTCATGCATCCATCCATTCATCTCTTTCGTCTCGATAGCAGTTGCATACTCATCGGTTTTCCGTTTCTCGAGATACAGGAAATAGCGAAACATTGGCGAAAGTTGAAGAAAAAATCCTTCTTGATTGACTTGTTAAATCCGACTCTTCTAATATCATTTGATGGTGAACTTATAGTGGAGGATCTAGGACTTCTAAACGTGGTTACTATCATACATGTTCTTACAAGTAATAATTGCTATTGTAAACGACATTATAGGTACATGTAGAGTTGGTCAATGTTTGTTTCGCTATAATCATGATCTATAGCATTCCAAGCAAAGAAATACGGCATTTTAAAGCTAACAATTTACTGTTTTCCCATAGTTAAAACTTCGCTGTAGGAAACATTTTAACTTATAAAAGTATATATACTAAGGGAAATATTTCCCTTAATTTGGATTTTTTTTCTCTTAAGTAGGAAATATTTCCCCTTAAGTAGGAGATATTGTCCTTCAGAAAAAGAGGGGTTTTTTTTCACATGTGATTGCATATTCAACTATTGCGGTATACATTGGTATGGAACGCTTTACCAATAACAGGTATTAGCTTTATAACTTGTTGTGCTCACTTTATGTCAACTGTACACAGATTCTTTTAACATTAGAGCAAGTGAGCAGGGGCTCACGTATACCCCCGGCCAGTGCCACCGCCTACAGAAAATAAAACTTTACATAAAACATTGCGAAAAATGCGAATATAAACAAACAGACAGGCAGACAATCAACCATACCCAGTAAAAGACCCAGTCACATATCAAAAGGTTTCATCCCAAGATTTCCCAATAAGCAAAAGAACACAAACTTAAAAGTAAAATTTTGAAGAAATGTTGAATATATTTCGAAGTCTGTGACCTTGACATATGGTCAGCAGCAGCATCCAGATGATGTCAACTGAACTGCTTCAACTTAATAGTAAACCTTGTCACACATCAAAAGGTTCCATTCAAGTTTATTTGAAATATAAGCAGATACAACTTAATCCAAAATTTTAATGCTAATGTTATACAAATATCGAAGTCGGTGACCTTGACAATCTGCAGCAGCATCCAGATGATGCAAGCTAATATATATCTATCCTGTACTAATACTTAACACATCTGAACAAATTCCAATTTAAGCTTTCAGAAAAACAGAGCAAAAGCAAACATTTAAGTAAAACTTTTAACATGACTGTTGTGCAAATTTCTAAGTCTGTGATCTTGATCTTAAGCCAACAGCAGCATCCCGGTGATGAAAAATGATCAGTATCCATTCTGTTGAACCAATAAGCACATATGAACCAGTTCCAGTAAATACTTTCAGGTAAACAGCGCAATAGAACAAACTTATCGCAAAACTTTAACGCAACTGTTGTACAAATTTCAAAGTCTGTGACCTTGACCGTAAGCCAGCAGCAGCATCCAGGTGATGCAAACTGATCGGTATCCATCCTGTAGTAACACTAAGTACATATGAACAACTTTCTGTACACACTGTCAGGTAAATAGAGCAATAGAACAAACTTAACGCAAAACTTTAACGCAACTGTTGTACAAATTTCAAAGTCTGTGACTTTGACCTTAGGCCAGCAGCAGCATCCAGGTGATGCAAACTGATCGGTATCCATCCTGTAGTAACACTAAGTGCATATGAACAACTTTCTGTACACACTGTCAGGTAAATAGAGCAATAGAACAAACTTAACGCAAAACTTTAACGCAACTGTTGTACAAATTTCAAAGTCTGTGACCTTGACCTTAGGCCAGCAGCAGCATCCAGGTGATGCAAACTGATCAGTATCCATCCTGTAGTAACACTAAGTACATATAAACAAGTTCCAGTAAAGACTCTCATGTAAACAGAGCAAAGGAACAAATTTAACGCAGAACTTTAACGCAAATGTTAACTAATGGACGGAAGGACGGACAGACGGACGAATGGACGGACGAACGGACGGAAAGGCGAAAACTATATACCCCTCGACCTATTTCGTATGCCGGGGGTACAACAATAGCGGTTTCGGGCTGGAGACATACCTGAGGCGGAAAGCTCTCCACCTGTAAACGGGGTTCTATTTAGACACAGCTTTTCATTACCACCCTCCCATCGTCCTGATATGACTGAAAATCTGTTCATCGTCCTGCTATGGCTGGAACAATTTTAAAATGGGCGTACAATTGCAATTCATGCATCCACCCATTCATTTCTTTTCGTCTCGGTAGCAGTTGCATACTCGTCGGTTTTCCGTTATCCGAAATGCAAGAAATAGCGAAACTCTGGCGATAGTTGAAAAAAAAACTTCTTGATTGATTTGTTAAATCCGACCCCTCTAATATCAATTGATGGTGAACTTATAGTGTAGGATCTAGGACTTCTAAATGTGGTTACTATCATACAGGTTCTTACTATAGTGATAATGCTATTGTAAACAACATTATAGGTAAAGGACCTCTGACAGTATCAATGCATATTTGCCCATTTTTCGACAAATTACTGCACCTTCCTCAGGCAGCAAAAGTTGAAATATTTGGCATTAATATGTAGCCTTGTGTACTATAAAGACATGTTAACAGTGATTTTGAAAAATTAGCATGCCTCTAGACGAACATAGACCAATTTTATCAAGAGGGGTATGTGATTTTTTTCAGTCTCTGAAAATAAGTCCATTTATATGGTTTTCTAAGATATCGAAATCTTAATTGATAACTATGCTAAAACTGACGTACACACTACTGTTACTGATATTATGCAATATTTTTTCAGTACTAAGGACTTTAGCCTATTTTTAGATATAAAGGGTGTAAGTACCCCGCCCACTTTTTCAGTTTTTCAGCTGTAGACTATCTTCCCCCGCCCCCCTCCCCCCCCCCCCCCCCCGTGCCTCAGCAAGCCACTCACATATAATGTGTATTATGATAGTACACACATACATGCAAAGTGGCTAGCTGAGACACGGGGGGGAAAGTATCTTTAAAAAACTTTTCCTGTTTCCATTACGTTTCATTACAAAATTTGGCTTTTTCCACCAAAAATTGAAGTCTATATGCAAAATAAACAGAAAGTGAATTCATGGCCAGTTAGGGGAAGTTGAGAGCAACAAATTTCTAAAGAAATTCTTGGGTATATCAAAAATTTAATTTTGACTATTTTTATAGGCAAATTAACATTACAACCGTCAGAGGTCCTTTAGAGTTGGTCAGTGGTTGTCTCGCTATAACCATGATATATTGCATTCCAAGCAAAGAAATACGGCATTTTAAAGCTAACAATATGCTGTTTCCCTAGAGGTAAAATTTCGCCGTAGGAAACATTTTAATTTAAGAAAGTATATTCCCGGAGGGAAATATTTCCCATCATTTTGAAATTTTTCTCTTAAGTAGGAAAAATTTCCTCTTAAGTAGGAGATATTTCCCTTCAGAAAAAGAGGGTTTCTTTCACGCATGATTGCATGGACAATCATTGCGGGTGCACATGCCACTCTGTTGGTTTTGTCGTCTCGCGGCTCATTGATGTTAATGCAACTAGAGTAGATAAGAAGGCAATGATCAGGAACCGGAACAGTCAATTTCCTGTACTAAACACCAAATGGGAAACACAAATAATGAAGACGGCACTCAAAGTAAAATAAGACAAGCACAATTCTAAGAACTCAGCGCTGTCCCAGCACGTGCCACTTTGTTGGTTTTATCGAGTCGTGACTATATTTATTATTCTATTTTGTATATGACAGACACAGACGTCCTGAGTCACCATGATGAGTTGCCGACAGTTTCAGAGGTGAAGGTCAACTTTAAGGACATGATCATTGTGAGGGGATCATCCCTGCCGCTCATTACACAGGTACATGGTAAGTCTGGCAGACCTTTCATTTTGTGGCCGGGCTACTTTTACATTTTATGTGTATTGCTTCCGTTACTCTTGCAGCCTTTTTTAAGATGTATTTAAATCTGCAAGGGATATCACTGTGATTTAGATTTTTTATGCCCCAAAACGATATTTTGGGAGTATTATATTTTACACCTGTCTGTTTGTCCATCCGTCTGTCAGGTCTAAAAAGTTTGCGCAATCAACTTTCACAGTTTTCTAGCAACCAAATCGAACTTCATAGATGTGAAAGCAAAAGTAAAATGCGCAGATGAAAACAACGGTCTTTGACAAAGTACGGTATTTCCAATTTAGAAATTTTAGAGGCTAGTGTTTCATACTGGGTACCCAGTACAAAGTTCGTGCAATCATCCCCCCCCCCAACAGTCCTCAAGCAATCAATTTGAAATTTTACATATATGTTACAAGTGTATTGAAGATGTGCATGTGACTTTTTGAAGGTGTAAAAGTGATAGAATCACAGCATTTTAGATATAAGGCAATTAAGCGGGTAGATGCGGTCATCCAAGGGAATGTAAAAAATTGGGTGCTGAAGACAGGTAACGCCTTTATACAGGTTCATTTGCACTGGATACTGGCTCAAGGGACCCGAAAAAGGTGGCTGCTAAAGGCAGGTTACCCTTAATAGAGGTGACCACATAAGCAGGTTTGATTGTATATATACATGTATTTATAATTTCAGGTATCTTAATGTTCGTGGCGTGGATATTGTTTGTCGGAGTGACCACTGTGATTTCTAGACATTATAAAGATGGATTCGGAAGCAAATTTGTACTGGGTACAAAACTCTGGTTCCAAGTAAGATGCATTTTACATGTTAGTGGAAAAATCTTTATTTTTGATGCGTTAGAAAGGTTTTACTGTTTGTTACATAATAAAGTGTGACTCGTAACTTTCTACAATAAACATTTTCTTTGAGACAAAAATGGTTTTGATTGGGAAAAGTGCTTTTCATATTATTATTATCATACAGATATTACCAAAAATTCAATGTTTTTCGTTTTTGTTAGCTCACCTGAGCACGAGTGCTCAAGGTGAGCTATTGTAATCGATATTTGTCCGTCGTCCGTCCGTCCGTCCGTCGTCAACAATTTCTTCAAACGACATCTCCTCCTACATCAGTAAGCCAATTTCAAAATAATTTCACACAAATGTTTCTGTTATAGCCCTGAACCAAAATTGCTAAAATGGTTCCGCTGAGGCTCTGCTGAACAAAATGGCCGCCAGAGCTAAAAATAGAAAAAACCTTTAAATGACATCTCCTCTGAAGCCAATGGCTCGATTTCAAAAAAAAAATCACAGAAATGTTTGACTCACAGCTCTGAACCAAAATTGCTGAAACGGTTCCACTCCGCTGAAATGGCCGCCAGAGCTAAAGATAGGAATGAAAAAATAGAAAGACCTTTAAAAGACATATCCTCTAGAGCCAATGGTTCGATTTGAAAATAATTTCACAGATATGTTTGACTCATGGCCCTGAACCAAAATCGCTAAAAGGATTCCACTCCGGTGAACAAAATGGCCGCCAGAGCTAAAAATAGTAATAAATCTTAGAATGACACAGAGGGCACAGTTTTGATCCAATCATCATGAAACTTTGTCAGAATATTTATCTTAATGAAATCTAGACCAAGTTTGAAACTGGGTCATGTGGGGTCAAAAACTAGGTCACTAGGTCAAATCTTAGAAAAACTGTGTGTACACTCTAGAGGGTACAGTTATGATCCAATCTTCATGAAATTTTGTCAGAATGTTTCTCCGTATACAATCTAGGCCAAGATTGAAACTGAGTCATGTGGGTGGGGTCAAAAACTAGGTCACTAGGTCAAATCTTAGAATAACATTGTGTACACTCTAGAGGTCACAGTTATGATGCGATCTTAATGAAACTTTGTCAAAATGCTTATCTTTAGGAAATCTGGACCAAATTTGAAACTGGGCCATGTCAGGTCAAAAACTAGGTCACTAGGTCAGATCTTAGAAAAACCATGTGAAGGCTCTAGACGGCACAATTTTGTTCGTATCTTCACGAAACTTTGTCAAAATGTTTATCTCCAACAAATCTAGACCAAGGGTGCAACAGGGTCATGTTGGATAAAAAAACTAGGTTACTAGGTCAAACCTTAGAAAAACATTGTGGATACTCTAGAGGGCACAGGTTTGGTTCTATCTTCATGAAACTTTGTCAGAATGATTATCTTAATGAAAGCTAGGCCAAATTTGAAACCGGGTCTTGTCAGGTCAAAATCTAGGTCACTGGGTCAAATTATAAAAAAACCTTGTTCACACAATTGTGGCTTTATCTTGCATTGAATCTTCATGAAACTTTTTCAGAATGTTTATCTTCATAAAATGTAGGCCAAGTTTGAAACTGAATAATGTCTGAACAAAAACTAGATCGCCAGGTCAGATCTTAGAAAATCATTGTGTACACTCTAGAGGGCACAGTTTTGATCCAATCTTCATGAAACTTTGTCAGAATATAGATTAGAAAGTGCAAATTTAAAGAGTAACTGCTCCAATTGAACCATCATCAAATAGATATCTTCCATGTTATTTTACCAGAACTCAGGTGAGCGATTTAGGTCCATCATGGACCTCTTGTTTATAAATGCTTTTAAAATTGAGATTGCTATGAATGAATTAGATCTTTCTCCTTTAAATGTCTAAAATTAACTCGGATGGGTACACCTACATGTTTTCAAGCTATATTTACAATGGGAGCCAATCTTGGTGACTTCTGTATGATACCTTGGACAACCAAACCCTTCCAGAAAGGGTGTTATCCTTCAAGAAAGGAATTTGCTCCTGGGGGGACAGGTTCTTTCCTTTACGAGGGGACATCTTTGAGAGAGTAGCATATAATGCCAATGTCAGAGTTGTTACTCCTTAACCCTTATTGCGCCAAAAAGCAGACGACAAAGTTACGTCTGCAGAATTTCAAAAAAATGTTCCGCCCAAGCGATATCATATTGAGAATTCTAAAACTAGAGGGCAAACAGTGTAGATTCAGATGAGCCACCTCATCTGGATCTACACTGTTTGCCTCTTCCACAATTTAATTTTTGGCGCTATAAGGGTTAAGATGTATCTGTTCACCTTTATACTGTACATTTTAATGTTGTGCGACATTGTCGAATCATGCAACTTTGTCAGACCATCTCGTATCTACTACTTACTCGTATGATTTGGGCTAACTGGGGGAATGGTCGTTTTTTTATTTATTTTTTACTTAAAAAAATGAATATTTGTGAAATGACTAATTAGTATGAACTGTTTGGTTTTCTTACAGCTCCATCGAGCCTGCGCAGTTATTGCCTGGTGTTGTACGGCTGCAGCGTTTGTTATCATATTTGTCCACGTGGGTGGACTGACCCAGGTAGGCCTTTCACGTATTGTTTTATAAGTTACTGCTTTATAATACATGGAGCATTTGACGACTATTATACTCTTAAGGCTTAAGTATTTTGTCACAGAAAAAAAATTATCAAGATTGTTCTAGTTAATAGTTAAAAACCAATGAATAAAAAAATCCTTCAGCAACATTGTTCTAATAAATGGATGAAACATATGTTCTAAGCTTCGTTTCTTTGTTGTATTTCTTGCTTTCTGAGGATCTAACTTTCGGGATTTAAAGGAGCGGCTGTAGCGTAGTGGATAACACTCCGGACTACCAATCCAGGGGTCGCAAGATCGATCCCCCGCTTTTCCGGTCTTTCGGATGAGACGTTAAACCGAGGTCTCGTCTCCATATGACCTCGTTGTTGGTGAGACGTTAAACCCGAATTCACTCACTCAATTCTGGATTAAATTATGTGTCATAATTTTTTTTCATCACAATCACTACTTACAATTCTAACTGAGAACATTGTAAAAAAAACTCGCGCCTACCATCTTCTTTTTTCATGGAAATAGAAGAAAAAAAGAGTAAAATTGAGCTGCAACCCAGCAAAACCAACAAAGTGACATGTGCGTTCAGCATAAACTCAGACGCAGCCACCCAGTCGGAGCAGAGTATTGGCTGTGCGCCTTAAGTGTAGCTAAGGGTCGAAGCTAGCTCCATGCGGACAGCAAAGACTCTTTCAGACTTGTCGAATTTCCAGGCTGATCGGAGTCTTCGCTGGGCGCTCATGCCATTCTGTAGGTTTTGTCGTGTTGCAGCTCAAGTACTGCAAACTTTGGGCTTACAGGTAAAGAAATCGCTGCGGCATTTTGTAACGTTATGGTTTAACCCATTCCATTCGGGATACCCCTTTAGGGTATCTGGGCAAACAGTTCGGATCCAGATTAGGCTCCACAAGCGTGGGGCCTGATCTCAAATCCAAACTGTTTGCTGCCTAGACATAATTTCTACAAGAGTTAGTTACACCAATATTGTCAAAATAATCTTGATTTTTGATGCAGAGGACAATTTCAGCAGACGACAAAAATACCCAGAATGCAATGGGTTAAAGTGGGTGCGCGATGTTGTGAAGAGAAATAACATAATGCGACTTCTTCTTTGCTTCCTTAGAGGAGGAGGCCGTTCAAAAAGTGGGCTCCACTCTAAAGGGAAAGAAAGTATGCCTAGGAAAGCAATTCTTTCCTGTTAAAAATGGTCTGCCATTAGAAGAGAAGTCAACATGACGTGGAAAACATGCTTGCTTTGAACAGAATGCGATTCACTTTACATCCCGTGGCACATGCACGCTTCTTTGCCAGTCGTTACTGTTTGCTATTCATAGGTTCCATAGGATCCATGTCCAGCAGACAGACATCGTTGAAACAACGTTTAAACAACGTTTGTCAACTACTGAATGATTTATAATGATGATCATACAGAGCACCAAATAAGAGGGGGTAACAGGGATAATTATGGGATAATTCTCCTTATCCTTCTATCAAAACATACATTGTGACCACTCATTAGAACCGTCTCGGAGACGGTTCTAATGAGGGGTCACAATGTATGGTTTCATTGAGAAACAAGAAAAATTATCTTTGAATTATTTTCAATACTCCCTCTTATCTGGAGCACTGAATGATGTTGAGTACATGTTGGCTTAATGTTGTTTCGTTTATATGCTCACAGAGCAGAATGGCATTCGATCTGATCTCACGGTTCCGAGATGCAGCTGCCCGTGTCTGCTCTTTCATACGAGGGGCGATCATTAAATAATGGCAACACACACATTTCTCATTGGCTATATGTTAGAACAGTAGTCTAGATATACCTTTGAGACAAGTATAGGACATATAATTAAGTTCCAAAGTACTGTTTGTCACCCGACGTAGGCGGAGGGGGACTATAGAAATGACCCTCGTCCGTCCGTGTGTGCGTCCGTCCGTCCGTCCGTCCGTCCTTCCGTCCGTCCTTCCGTCCGTCCGAAATCTTGTCCCCGCAACTCCTCCTACGTCTTTCATCGGATTGATTTGAAATTTTACAGATTGTATTCTTATGATATGAAGATGTGCATGTGGTTTTCGATTTTTGTTTCGGCCATTTTTGATGGAGTTACAGCCCTTGCTGACTCAGACCTTCCGAAATCTTGTCCCCGCAACTCCTCCTACATCTTTCATCGGATTGATTTGAAATTTTACAGATTGTATTCTTACGATATGAAGATGTGCATGTGGTTTTTTATTTTTGTTTCAGCCATTTTTAATGGAGTTACGGCCCTTGCTGACTTAGACCTTCGGAAATCTTGTCCCCGCAACTCCTCCTACATCTTTCATCGGATTGATTTGAAATTTTACAGATTGTATTTTTACGATATGAAGATGTGCATGTGGTTTTTTATTTTTGTTTCGGCCATTTTTAATGGAGTTACGGCCCTTGCTGACTTAGACCTTGTCCCCGCAACTCCTGCAACATCTTGTATCAGATTGACTTGAAATTGTGCAGAATGTTTCATCATGATCTGAAGATGTGCATGTGATTTTGGAATTTCAATTGTCCTATTTTTTACAAAGTTATGGCCCTTTGTCGTTTTTTTGGCATTTTTCCAACTTTTGAACCGTTTGACCGAGAGAGCTGAAATTTAGTATGCTATTAGCATTTGGTAAATTGATTATTCTGATTATTGTTAGGATGTGCTAAATTATAAGTGACAGAGTTATTCCCCTTTCATAGATAATAGACATTCACTTAAAGGTAAAGGGATAACTCCAGAACTATTCACATTAATGGGCTGAATTTCATAAATGCATTGTTCATTTTTCATCACATTCATATAAGCAGGATTATTGCTCTTGTTATTTTGTTACTGAGTATACAGTCTTGATGTTTTGGGCATTTTGTAAGGGCCTATAGTTTCAGTCACCTGATTTTACACATATATGCCCCGTTCTGAACTTAAGTATTTTATAAAGAGGCCCAGTAATTGGGTATATGTCTTTGCTTATGTTCAGTTATCATTTGCTTACCAGGTTCTGTAATATATATATATATTCTGTTTTTGGCCATACATTTACTCTGAAACAGAATAAAGGGCTGAATGTGACACATTTCAAACGTCGGGTGACACTTGGCCGATGGCCTTTTATTAGGAATAACTTTGCCATGGCATCGATGTCTTAAATTGACCGGGGTTTAGTCTCTTAAGTTTTGCAAATTTCTTATGTATACATGTTGCTGATGAGCGAGAAAGGATGGATAAAAGTTTTTTGATGGTGTGGTGGCTTGATGTTAGTCTCAGACACTCTAAGAAATTGTCTGGCAGAAATACAGATCGTGAAAGACTTTCCATCTAGCAAAATATGACGTTTTTCGCTGATTTTAAACCTGAGGGAACCTAAATTGTATTGTCATTGTGCTTTAACAAGCAGAGTCTTGGGTGAATCAAAATTATCTTGTATATGACAAATAATCAAATAACTTAAGCATAATACTGAACAATACGGAATAGAACGTTGAAAGCCCCAATAATCAATTACTTAACCACGTTCTTGCTTCAGTTCATACCAGATTTCAGATTTTTGTCATAAATTAAATGGAATCTGTTTCAAAATTTTCTAATGCTATTTGAATATCTTATATTAATAACCATAAGACAAACATCCCTTTAGCAAAATGACGTTTAAAAATTCTTACGGCGTACCCAGGAATGTTGAAATTTCAATTTAAAAAAACAAACTTGAAGGCTTAATAGAAACACTATGGTGTTAGATTTAGTAAACCTATTTATGTAAAAAGTTTACTAATCTACATAGGTGTTGCCATTATTAATAAGAGGATAAAACATTCTTTCCCGTGTTTTAACGTTTGCCAAGCCCGAGTGTATTAACGTGTTGCAGCCCGAGCCGCACAGCGGTGAGGGCTGCAACATGTCAATACACGAGGGCTTGGGTAAACGTTAAAACACAGGAAGAGAATGTTTTATCGTCATTGTTATATACCTTCTTATGGGCGCCATCTTGATTCCAGAGCTCTGCAGACGACACGAAAGCCGGCTTTAATAGTGTTTAAGCCCTAGCGCATCCATGTTGAACATTCTACGGGGTTTTGGACGAGTAATCGTTCCTGTTTACCTGTACAGGCCATGTTTAACAGTGTTATAGACCTGTGTCAGCGATTCTGTCGCATTGCAACAATTAAATAAATAGAAGGAAACCAACGTAAAATGCTGTCAATTACAACACGGCTGTTTTCTATAGTAAAGTCTCATTAGGTATATAACAATAAGTGGATAAACATTCTTTCCCGTGTTTTAACGTTTGCCAAATCCGGCTGTTTTCTATAGTAAAGTCTCATTAGGTATATAACAATGATCATTATATGTATTTCGTTGCATGAAGGTAGCCGAACTTCATAGTTACCTGGGCATCGCATTGATGTCAGCCTCTACTCTACAAGTGATGGCCGGTATATTGAGGCCGGACCCAAAGTCAAGTATCCGCCCGGTCTTCAACTGGGGCCATTGGTTCTTGGGAAACTCGGCTCATATCCTTGCAGGTATTATTGCTTCTTACTTGTATGGTGATCTATAGTTGCGTGGTTGCATACGTGTTTGAGTGACAATAAGTTTGCAACTTGCACACAACTTTGAAACATTTTAACAGTATTGTTTCGACATCATAATGTTCGACGGTGAAACACTGTTTATACAATGTTGCTTCAATGCTATGTCCTGGCTGGTTTTGGCGGGGGATATCAAAGTTTTGACGTTTTATTATTAAAAATTCTTAGCTTGAAATCTTCAGATGTGCTTTCCTGCCAAACAACCTTACGTTGCCTTGGTGCATGTGCTTCTATGCTGAAAATTTAATTACTGTCAATCGGTTATATATTTGTTAAAGGCTTAATTTTCACGCGTTTTGATCAAATAAAACTTTGCCGCGAAAAATATGCTCCAGCTTAGTAAGTAGTCTTCAAACTGCTACTTATCATAAATGAAGAGAAATAAGTTCTGAAATACACTCAGCCTCCTTCTTTCCTTGACTTCTGACAAACTATACGTTATCAGGGCTTCGGCTGCGGTCGGGCTTGTGAACTGAGTATTATTACTTTTGAAGCTCTCAGTATTTGGCGTCACATTGTTTTGTCTAAGTGTGAACATTGGTAATGCGGAGCGTTTCATGATTGTAATTTAACGCGATTGTCATAGGAGAAAAAGGTGTCCAAATTTGCATTCACTTTCATTTCTATCATAGCGTGGGACCTTATTGCTGTTTCATCGCGCTGCCACCCCAAAAATTAACTTTTGAACAAACACCTTTCCAGGCGAGGTGTGCTGTCTGATAACAGCTCGTGTAATACGTTTGAATCTATCAAACTTATGACAACCGACCATTTCTTTCAGCTGTGTCATTTTTCCTGGCATTTTACTCTCGCATAATACCATCTGAACAACGGCGGTTTGGTGTGATTGCTGTCTCAGTCACGGTCGGTCTACAAATCCTATGGACGTTTGTCTTTGAAGTAAAAAGGTGTAGGAACGGTGAGTTGTAGATGACAAAATATTACATTATGTTGTGAATGTTAAGTTTAATGGACGTTATTCCTCGATTTCCTTTCGTTGACTGGGCGGAGCTGTTAGAGGCTTGCAATTAAATGTCAAAATCGAGCAGTCCACATGAAAAATCGGTAAAGTAGCATGCTCATGAGTTGTTACGCATAATTGTCAGATTAAAAATGCCTAGTAAACGCTATCGGTCATCACAAATGATGAAACAGTTCGTACAGGCACACTACGTAGAAACAACGTCGGAAGAACGTCGATGCAACGTTTTGACGCTTTATTGACGTATATGCAAGGTTGTTCCGACATCATAATGTTGCATCTACGTCGTCACAACGTTGTTTAGATGATGTACGTATGCTTGGTTGAAAGAAGAAAAAAAAGAAGATTGTTATGCGATCTCCGATTATTCCACGCCTTTTGTAAAGGTGAGCTTTGTTCTGCGAGAGTGAGCATAAAATCATTACCGCATTATACCTTTTTAGAAAATATACTCGTTGAAGGTAAGGCTAGAAATAAGCACCGCCCAGTCAACGAAAGGAAATCGAGGAATATATAACGATCGTTCGAGGAATATATAACGATCGTTTGCTAAAAATCAGCTTCATAGGCGCTGCGTTTGAGATGACTTGCTTAACATAAGCTTCACGAACATTATGTTGTGAATGATGGTTTGCTTAACATCTGCTAAATGGGCGTTATGATGTTATTGACGGTTTGCTTAACAGATATGATATGAGTGATTGTTCGTTTAACAGAAGCTGCGCGGGTGTTATATTGCGAGTGGTTGTTTGCTTTATATCAGCTTTCCGGTTGTTATGTTGTAAATAATGGTTTGCTTAACACCAGCTTCAAGGGTGTTATGATGTGAGCAATAGTTTGATTAACATCTGCAGGTTCACGGTTGTTCTGTTGTGAATGATGATGTGCTTCATGTCAGCCTCACGGCTGATATGATTTGAACGATGCTTTGGTTCATATCAACTTCACGCGCGTCATGTAGTAAATGATGGTTTGCTCAGAACCAGCTTCTGTTATGTTGAAAATAATAGTTTGTTTAACAGCAGCTTAACGGGCGTTATGGTCTGATTGTTGGCTTACTAGACGTAAGCTGCATGTGCGTTATGTTGTGAACGATGGGTTGCTTGACATTAACTTCTTGGGCGTTATGTTGTGAATAATGGTTTGCTTTTCTTCAGCTACTTTGTTGATTTGTTGTGAACGATGGTTTGCATGACCTCAGCCCTAAATGTGTTGTGTTGTGAATGATGGTTGCTTAACATCTGCTTCACGGGCGTTATGTTGTAAATGGTGGTTTACTGCACATCATGTTCTCTGTCATGTTGTGAATGACGGTTTACTTTGCATCAGCTTCATGGGTGTTATGTTGTAAATGATGCATTGCTTAACATCAGCATCACGGCCATTATGTGTGCGAATTATGGTTTACTTGACATGAGCTTCAGTTGCGTTTTGTTTGAGAACGATGGGTCGCTTGATATCAGCTTCTAAGGGGTTATGTTGTAAATGATGGTTCGCTTTACTTCAGCTTCTATGGCGTTTTGTTGTGGATGATGGTTTGCATAACATCAGCCTTACAAGTGTTGTATTGTAAATGATGGTTTGCTTCACATCTGCTTCCCAGGCGTTATCTTATAAATGATGGTGTGCTTCATATCATCTTCACTGGCGTTATGTTTGCTTTATATCAGCTGCGAGGGCGTTATGTTATGGACGGTGGTTTGCATAAGATCAGCATTACGGGTGTTATGTTGTGAACTATGGTTTGCTTCGCATCATCTTAAACGGGCGTTATGTTGTGGACGATGGTTTACTTAACACCACCCTCATGGATGTAATGCTTAGATTGATGGTTTGCTTAACATAAGCTTCACAGTCGTTTTTAGCTCACCTGGCCCGAAGGGCCATAGTGAGCTATTGTCATACCAATGCGTCCGGCGTGCGTCGTGCGTCATGCGTCGTCACACAATTTGTCCGTCAACACCTAAAAACAAATATTCAAACATCTTCTTCTGTAAAACTACTGGTCCCATGGTTCTCAAATTTCACATGGAGCATGACCTGACTCCAGGGTCTCAGAATTGTAAAATTGGGTCAGGTTGAAAATCCAAGATGGCCGCCGTTACTAAAAATAGCAAAAACAACAAAATAAACTTCTTCTCCAGAACCACTGGGTATATTTGTCTGAATTTTGGCATGGAACATCAGTGAAACCTTGGTATTCAAAATTGTAAAAATGAAAAAAATCTGTAGCGGAGTTTTGTCACAGTGACCAACTTTCTGTTTACGTGTGTAATTTTGCTCAAATGCCAATGTCAAAAAATGACCTATTTAAACAACTTCAAACAACTTCTTCTCTAAAACTACTGGTCCCATGGTTCTCAAATTTCACACGGAGCATGACCTGACTCCAGGGTCTCAGAATTGTAAAATTGGGTCAGGTTGAAAATCCAAGATGGCCGCCGTTACTAAAAATAGCAAAAACAACAAAATCAACTTCTTCTCCAGAACCATTTGGTATATTTGGTTGGAAGTTTGCATGGAACATAAGTGGGACCTTGGTATTGAAATTGTAAAAATGAAAAAAATCTATTGCGGAATTAGGTCACAGTGACCTACTTAGCGTTTACAAGGCCGATTTTGCTCAAATGTCAATATCTAAAGAAAATGCAACCAATTCTGACCAGATTTGGTCAGAAATGGTTCTTGAATGGAATTATTTCAATTTTGTGCCAGTTGACTATCCAAGATGGCCACCATGGGGGCCGTTACTAAAAATAGCACAAACATAAAAATGACAATTACTCACGAACCCTTGAATGGAATTGGACCAATTTTGTGTCAGAATGTTCCTTGCATGAAGCCGTTTCGATTAATTGCGATTTGGCATTCCAAGATGGCCGCCATCTGGTGTTACTAAAATAGCACAAACCTAAAAATGACACTTACTCAAGAACCCTTGAATGGAATTGGACCAATTTTGTGTCAGAATGTTCCTTGCATGAAGTCGTTTTGATTAATTGCAATTTGGCATTCCAAGATGGCCGCCATCTGCCGTTACTAAAAATAGCACAAAACATGAAAATGACAATATTTCAGTAACCGCTGAATGGATTTTGACGAAATTTGTGTCAAAATGATTCTTGCATTGAGATGTTTCAAAAATATCTAACTGTAGACCATTCATATTGGCCTCTGTTACTAAAAATAGAAAAATGTAAAAATTAGAAAATCTTAATGGAGTTGGATTAATTTTGTGTCAGAATGGTCCTTTAATTAAGCTTTTTCGATTTTTCGCATTTTGGCATTCCAAGATGGCCGCCATTTGCCGTTACTAAAAATAGCACAAAACATGAAAATGACAATATCTCAGTACCCGCTGAATGGATTTTGACGAAATTTGTGTCAAAATGATTCTTGCATTGAGATGTTTCAAAAATATCTAACTGTAGACCAGTCATATTGGCCTCTGTTACTAAAAATAGAAAAATATGAAAATCAGAAAATCTCTATGGAACTGGACCAAATTTTGTCAAATTGGTCCTTGCATGAAGGCTTTTCGATTTTTTGCATTTCAGCAATCCAAGATGGCCGCCATCTGCCGTTACTAAAAATAGCACAAAACATGAAACTGGCAATATCTCAGTAACCCCTGAATGGATTTTGATGAAATTTGTGGCAAAATCATTCTTGCATTGAGGTGTTTCAAAAGTAAATATATAAAGACCAGGCAAGTTGGCCTCTGTTATTAAAAGTAGCAAAATGTGAAAATGAGAAATTCTCAGTGGAATTGGACCAATTTTGTATCAGAATGGTCCCGTTGCACAATAGCCAGGTGAGCGATATCAGGCCCATTTGGGCCTCTTGTATTGTGAATGATAGTTTACTTGACATGAACTTTATGTGCGTTATGTTGTGATCGATGTATTGCTTGACGTCAGCTTCATCGCTGTTGCGAATAATAGTTAGCTTAACATCCGGTCTATGGGCGTTATGTGGTGAATAATTATTTGCTATATAGAAGCTGCATGAATGTTTTCTTGTGAGTATTGCTTTGATTCACTTCTGTTTAAGGAAATTATAATGTGAATGATTGTTGGTTTGCTTTACACTCAACGGACGTTATTTTGTGGACGACGGTTTGATTAAATTAGGTGCAGAGGCGTTATGATGTGGATAATGGTTTACATGTTATCTGCTTAGGAATGGTATGTCGTGAATGATAGGTAAGCTCCACATAAGCTTGACATGCGTTTTGTTGTAAATGATGGATTATGTAATAAAAGCTTCATAGGCTAAAGGCGTTATGATGAGAAGAATGGTTTACTTCATATCACCTTTTCGGGCATTATGTTGTGAACGATGATTCGTTTAACATCAGTTTCACAGGTGTTTTGTGTGACGGATGAATTGCTTAACATCAGCGTCATATGCGTCATAAACCATTTTTATAACTTTAGCATCATGGGTGTTATGGGGTTTTTGTGCGTACTGGTGAATAATGGTTTAACAACTGTCAGCTTCAATGTCGTTGTGTTGTGGACGGTGGTTTGCTTAAAATCTGCTACACGGGTGTCTGTTATGTTGTGACTGATGGTTTGCTTAACTTATTCTTCAAGGGTGTTATAAGGGCGCGTTTACACGAGCAAAGTTTCTATGTCACAGAAACTTTAACAAAGAAAGTATGACAAACATTTTGCGTTTACACCGAGCAAATTATTTGTTAAAGAAAATGTGCCATAGAATCTTTGTCAGATGAACTTTGGCAATGAAATATTTGCTGCAGTGTTCACATGACCAAATATTGTTCGTCAAAGTTACCTGCAGCGATGAAACAAAATCTTTGTCACATTTTCCACACTTATAGCAAAGTTCTTCGTTACATAATCTTTAGCAAAGTTCTCCGTTTACTATTTAATTTATCGAAGTAGCTTTACCATATATATTTGGCAAAGAAACATTGTCATATTTAGGCATTTACACGAGCAATTTTTTCTGTGGCAAACCTGCTTTGTCATAGAAACTTTGGTCGTGTAAACTCGGCATTAGGATGCGAATGAGGGTCTGCTTCACATCACCTGTATGTGATGTATTTTAACAACAGCTTAATGGTGCTATGTTGTTAATGATGGTTTTCTTCACATAACCCTCGAAGGCGTTTTGTTGTGAATAATGGATTATTTAACCTAAGCTTCATAGGCGAAAGGTTGTGAATGATGGTCTGCTTGACATCAGCTACTTTGGCGTTTTGTTGTGGATGATGGTTTGCAGAAGATACGCCTTACATGTGTTGTTTTGTGAATGACGGTTTGCGTAACATCTGCTTTCCGGGCTTTGTGTTGGGCATGATGTTTTGCTTCACATTATCTTCACTGGCGTTATTGTTTGAAGGTTGTTTTGCCTATAGTCAGCCTCACGGTTGTAATGTGAAGAATGTTTTGCTTAGCGCCAGCTTCAAGGGTGTACTGTTGTGAATGACGGTTCGTTTGGCGTAACAGGGTTTATTTACAGACAATTTTTGTCGCACCTGCTTTAGCAATGTGCGATATGTGTCCGGGTTTCCGTCCTTCCAGCCGTCAGTCCGTCCGTCATTCCGTTCACATTTATGTTAACCCTGGCGTTAAAGTCTGTTCAATTAATTTCTCCAAAACTGCTTCACCCATTGTTCTCAAATTTCATATGGAGCATAGCCAGACCAGACCGCAACACTTCAGAATGATAAAATTTAGCCAGATCGAGAATTCAAGATGGCCGCCACCGCAACAAGTTTCCGTTTTTCACATTTACGTTAACCCTGGCGTTAAAGTCTATTTAATTAATTGCTCTAAAACCACTGCACCCATAGTTCTCAAATAACATACAGGGTATGTCCAGACTACAACACTTCAGAATGGTGAAATTCAGCTAGATCGAGAATCCAAGATGGTCGCCTTTATTAAATATGGCAAAAACAACAAAATCAGCTTCTATTCCAGAAACACTTGATATATGTGGTTGAAATATTGCATGGGACATCAGTGGGCCATGACCTCTGCTACTGTGGAAGTGCAATGCAGGTGCGACATAGCATTCCGAGGGATTCTTGTCTTATGTCTCAACGAAAACATGTTGTGACCCCTCATTAGGACCGTCTCGGAGAGTTCTTTTTCCACGTCAAATACAGACTCCAAACGTTACGCTGGCCCGACAGTTTGTGACCGATGTGCGGTCGGAAACTCATATTAAACCCCACAAGTTTTTTGGGAGTTTATTGACGGTCTCGGGGTGTCTCGTGTCCAGTCTTGGTAACAGCTTACCATGTGGCATGTTGGAGATTAGCCTCTATAGGCTGGAATTCCTGAGATACTAGATACAAGACGGTTCTAATGAGGGGTCACAACATATGTTTTCGTGAGAAATAAGAAAAAGAAACATACAGTCAACCCTGCTTATGTGGTCAGTTCTATTAAGGGGCCACCTGCCTTCATCAGCCACCTTTTCCGGGTCCCTAGAGCCCAAATACAGCGTAATTGAACCGGTGTTAAGGGGCCACCCGTTTAAGCAGCCAGTTTTGGGGTTTCCCTTGAGTGACCCCTTAAGACAGGTTTGACTGTATTTTGAATTATCCTCACTACCCTTTCTTATCTAGAGCTCTGACTTCATGCTTGTATATTATTTGTTTCAGCGTCCGAAAAGTATAGAATGCCAAAGGAGGAGAAATCCGAGGAGGACAAGAAGAACTCAGGTGGAAAATGTGATGTCTTTCTACTTGTTCTATACATTACTACCCTCGTTGCCATGACAGCAGTCTGTATCCTGTCCATATTACTATACTAAGTAACGGTTCCTCGGCACTATTGCCATATTTTACAATTATTAAGGTCGAGTCGGGTAACTTCGGACAGCGGGTAAATTCGGACAGTGAAACAGTGAAAATTGCAAACAGTGAAAATCCAGATGAGACGGCTCATAATGAGCCGTCTCATCAGGATTTTCACTGTTTGCCCAGTTATATTTGTTGAAATTCCAAACAACTGACATATGAAGGAAACAATGTCATCATCCGAATTTACCCTCTGTCCGAATTTAATCGACTTTATCCTATTAGTTTGTAAATAGTCTGGAATGTATTCCATGTCATAATGTATACGCCTTTTTTCACAGTTTTCCGATCACTTGAGTTGAATTTTAGTATATTTGCCCATCTATATCCATCTGTCTGTCTTCAGCATGCAGCTGAGAGTTTTGTGCAGTTTCAGTGGACATATACATAGAAACAAATAGCCATTTTGGACCAAATATCGTGTAGAGAATGATCAAGGCTATGGTGGGAATGTGTTTGTGTAATCAGGATCCAATTTTTAAGATGGCTGCTACTAAAACAAGTACCAAACACTAAAATACAAATTTCTAGTCCTTTGCTGCCAGACGAATCAGAAATTTTGCAGACTGCATTTACAAATAATGTTCTCCACATTTTTACGGCAGTTTGAGTATAAATGTTAAAATATTGGAATCGTTGCACATGCCGTCTTGAAAGTATACTTCTTATGGTACTGATATATACATGTAACTATGACACTTGATATGATAATATCACTGTATATTGCTACAAAAGCTTCATATGAAAACAAAATAATACTAGATCTATTTAAACTACAGTCAAGGACCAAAAGTAATTCCAAAAAATTAATTTTCCCCATAAACTTCAGTGTATTTTTATTGGAAGTTATATTCTGGCACTTCTGTTAAACAATTTACAGTAATTTTGGTACTAGTAGAAAGCTGGACAAATAAAGCATGCAATATATTTGTTTACCATATGACGTCGCATCTGAGAGTGTAATAAAGCCATGCATTAAAAACGATAATCCACTAGTGGATGTAATATGCAAATTACGCCCTAACGTTATACGTTGACGCCCATAAAACATCGCGTTTTCTAATGGCGAAATCGTGACGTTTTAATGCAAAATTTGCTAATAAAATGCGATTTTAGTGTCATATGATAAATAGAATCTTGCATTTGCGCTCCTGTATGATTGAATTTATTAAACTCGTTGGTGAAAACGATAAGATGCTCGGCAGAGCCTCGCATCTTATCTTTTTCCCCAACTCGTTTAATAAATTCAATAATACAGGAGCACGAATGTAAGATCCTCTATTTTCATGTCAGCCATTTACCATATTCTCAAACAGCATGACTTTAACTTTAACGTTTGAGTTTTTCGTCCAGTTTTTCGTGACATCGCCATTAACGTCAGTGGCAACTTGGTAATTTAAAAATTTATACTAAGTTTGACAAGCTGTTTCTTAACACTGAGGGGTCGGAATTTGGTTCTGTTAGTAATGTATATTTCATTGTCCATTTAACTTTTCAACCATAGTTCCATGCTTCGCTAAGATAACTGCCAAAATTAATTTTCTTGTAAAAATGTAAATCCACTTAAGTCTATGGGTAAATATTTTTGTGGAAATACTTTTGACCCTTGACTGTATGAAATTATTTTGTACTGGCGATTCACCGGAGCACTACAGCTGTAAAAGTATTGGCGATTTCACCTGAAATGCTATCAAAAGGGCGAAGTCGTTTTCTCTCTCGGATATTCCACAGATGGCCAGAGCCCTAGATAAGAGGGAGTATTTGGTGATAATAAAGGATAATTTTTGTTATTTCTGCATAAAAACATATGTTGTGACCTCTCATCTGAACCGTCTCGACGAGACGGTCTAGATGAGGGGTCACAACATATGGCTTCAATGAGAAATGAGAAAAATTATCCCTCAATTAATATCAAATACCCCTCTTATCTAGAGCTCTTAATGGCAAGCCTCTGTGAATTTCATTGAATACTGACTTGGATGATGCGGATTTTTTGCATGAATATAATTTAAAAAAAAAATTAAAAAATAAAAATGATAAATTAACGGAAGAACGTTTGCAAATATGTCAAACAAATGACAGTGTCATGCGTTCACCAGTTTGTCAGGCACTGACTTCAGATCTGCGTCAGCCGAGTTCGACTGGTGTACAGGATAAAGTGACGTCATGTGAATAAGAACTCTGGGTCCGGTTGTTCAAAGCATAGTTAGCTGAATGAAGTCGTTAGTCGAGGCTTCGTTAAGTCTTCTAGTTGACATAAAATCAAGTGTGCTGATCAAGTGTGCATTTTTGATGAAAAACATGAGAAAAGCTTTTGCACTACAAAAGCTTTTCTCATTTTTTTTGGCAAAATATGGCAGTGTTTTTGCGTACATTTTAAGATTTGACGTCTCCATAACTAACGACGTAGTTAGTTTTGAAAAACTGGGCTCTGGGGCCGTATTCATAAAGCCACTTAAGTCGTTGCTATGCTGTTGCTAAGGCTAAATATCTATGTAGGAGATTCCCTATAACTATGAAATTTGGTCTGGAGGAACAGTCTTTGTAAGACTGTTCCTCCAGAGCAAATTTCATAGTTGTAGGGAATCTCCTTCAAAGTAATTTGGCCTTAGCAACAGCATAGCAACGACTTAAGTCGTTTATGAATACGGCCCCTGGTCTTTTAAGGTGCATGAGTACAGCTCCATGTTTTTCTGCTAATTTTACAAAGGGGGCAAATTTCTCTTCTTTTCCGGAGGCTGATCCACTCCCAAAAGGGAGTCTTATCTTAAAGGAAAGAACTTGCTCCTAGAGTTTTATCTCCGTTTAAAAAGGAGGAAAAATGGAAATGCCAGAGTTACTCCCCCTGAAATCATGGAGAAGCCTCGGTAGCTCCGTAGCTGGCCAGCTGATCTAGCGGTACCCGGGTTCGAGCCCCGCTTGAGGCGAAATCTTCTCAACAGTAAACGGGGTTCCATTGCACGCAGCCTTTCATTATTACCCTTCTATCGTCCCGATATGACTGAAATACTGTTGAAAATGACGCCGAGTCAACAAGTCATCCACCCATCCTGAAAGTGCGCTCATTCGCAATAACTGTGGTTGTAAAGTATGTTACAGATTTCAGGTGAACTCGCCAGATATCGGTCATTTCTGCAATGTACTTTATGTCATAAAATTTATTTGACAGCGAAAAAGAAAAGAATCGGAAAGTCAGTTCATATCTTTTATCTGACATGTAGCTTGTTCTTTGTAGATAAAAAACTTGCGGTTGTCTTCTTTTTTCTGTCCTGCGTATTTAGAAAAGAGCAGTAATGCATGATTTAGCTTTATTCTTGATGGATAATCATCGATATAACATACAAAGCAAATCTACAAGTACCTGTCATGGTCACTGCGCAGGCCGGCCTGAGCACCTTACGCAATTCACTTGTGCTTTATCTTGAGCGGATACCGCGACATGATAAAACATTTTGTCATGGAACAGCTTGTATACAGTAAATTGTTCAAGCAGGTGATGACAGTAATGAGTGCTCCAGGTAAGAGTCCGTAACTGGGAAAATTTGGAGGTAATTTTTAGTGTTTGTCCGTAAAGACATACATTGTGACCCCTCATTAGAACCGGTTCGAATGAAGGGTCTCCATGTATGTTCCGAGACGGTTCCAATGAAGGGTCACTGTATATGTTTTTTGCAAAGAAACGAGAAAAACCCGTCTTAGAATTATCCCTAATACCTCTCTTATCTGTAGCTCTCTGACTGTTCAAAAGAAACACCCTTGGCCACTTTTATGACACATCGCCGCCAGTTGAGGAAAGATGAAGACTGAAGACTTATACAGCCAGATAGAACTTCATGACATACGATCAGTCGTTGTGGTAAAAGTGGCCACCTGACTGCTCCTGAATACTGTTTTAGGGGAAAAAAATATATAATGATAACAGAAACGTCCTATTTGAACACAGTCTTGCACATAAATTATCGCACACACAGAACGAAACACAGGTTATGACTGCAACGCACTAAATAATCCTGGAATAGCCTGCGACTAGCAGTAGCAAGACATAGGTATTGCTAGTCTGGTGTCGACCTTAGCGGCGGTCGTACCTTTTGTTGTAGACTGGAGAAACAAAGCGTTCTGTGGATTCCATATGTTATACATCCAGCAGGCACACTGCGTCGTTATGACGTCGTACTGACATCGATGCGACGTCATCACGTCGCATCGACGTCAGTGCAACTTCATAACGACTCATGTGCCTGCTGGGATACACGCATGTTGTGACTCTGCAATGAAATAATCCCACTGACATGAGTCATAGGGTACATGCAACCAGCGTTGAAAATCGCGATATAATCAGGAATGTGCTATTTCTTCGGCATACTCCGTTTCAGGCAGGCTGGACCTCTTTTGCGATGACTTCAACCAAAAATGAACTTTCGTATTGTGTATGGCTTTATACTTATTATAGATTTCTAAGTATAAATTAGCTTTGAGGAGTCAAAGGAATTCCTTTTGCTCGAAAACATGTCTTAATGGGCAAAACTTTGTAAAACAGAACACGATCAAAACTGCTGGAGACCAGTCTCGCCTGAGAATACAGAAGTGGATCAACAAAAAAATCTTTCAGTCTATAAAGAGTTGGAAAGCTATTCCTATCCATTTTTCTCTGTCACTATCACGTTGCAAACCTGTGAATAAAGAAGAAAAATTATAGATACGCCTGCCATACGAAAACACTTAATCACATGTGCAAGTAGCAACTACTCAGATCTGCTTGCACAGCCTGATGATATTCTTAAGTGCTAATTAAAACTTTCGAGGAATCCTCCTAGGACTTTGCTGTGTCTCGAAGAAGATCTTGACATGTCTATGCAAAGACTTTGCTTTGTCTCGGCAAAGATATCCTATGTCAAGGCGAAGACTTAGGTTTGTCTAGGCGAAGGCTTGGCTATGGCTAGGCGAAGACTTTGCTATATCTAGGTGAAAACTTTGCTATGGCTAGGCGAAGACTTTGCTATGTCTAGACAAGGCTTTGCTATATCTAGGCAAAGATTTTCTCTGTCTAGGTGAAGACTTTGGTATGTCGAGGCGAAGACTTGGATATGGCTAGGCGAAGACTTTGTTATGTCTAGGCGAAGATTTTGCTTTGTCTAGGCGAAGGCTTTGCTATGTCTAGGCGAAGACTTTGCTATGTCTAGGCGAAGACTTTGCTATGGCTAGGCGAAGGCTTTGCTATGTATAGACAAATCTAGAAGAAGACTTTGCTATGTCTATTTGAATACAGTACTTTACTATGTCTTGTCGAAGACTTTGCCTTGTTTAGGCGAAGACCTTGCTATGTCTAGTCAAGGACTTAAAACTTTGCTATATCTGTTTACCATAGGTTATATTAGGCTGAGCTACGTCTTTGGCGTTTGTACATGCCGTGGGACTTTTCCAGTATTACAGATGTACATATCTGAATATGTATAAAACAATTGGGTGAATGCAAGTAGGGCAGATGCTGATCACACTGCTATTGCAAACTACACTGTTTGTTCGGCCATGTCTTCCATACACATAAAATTTCGGCCATGCAAGAAGTGCAATATCAACACCATGTCATTACGATATTGTACGGCATTAGGTGACAACGGTCATTGATTTAGCATACAAAGTAAATCTAGAAGCACCAGTTTATAGTCATTGCGTAGGCTGCCCGCAGAGCTCCAGATGAGAAGAGGTAACAGAGGATTCAGAGATAATTTTGTTTATTTCTAAAAAAAATACGTTGTGACCCCTCATTAGAACCGTCTCAGCGGGACGTTTCTAATGAAGGGTAACTACATATGTTTATATGGAGAAATATGTGAAATTGTACCCAAATTATCCCTGTTACCCCCTCTTCATATGGAGCCACTGACCTGAGCCACTTACGCAATTCAATTATGGGTACACCTCCAGTGGAACTGTACAGAAGTAATTCAAACTAGAACGGTCAGAATATCTGACTATACCGCTTTTCTAATGTTTATGACCTTCATGAAGAAGACAAATCTACATACATGAATGAGAAATGTTTTGTGAACCGCTGCTGAGAAATCTGTTACGAAAATTTTGATTTCATTGCTAGAAAGAAAAATATAAAACAAGATGAAACAATGAGAAGGAGAAGGCCTTTCCTATGTACTACGAAACAAGAAAATCGTTACTGTCAACTCTTTTAGCAAATACGAGCAGCCTACCTTGAACAGTATCTGAGGTATTTGTAACGAAAAAAAAAATATTATTATTTAGTGTATGGAGAGAAAGAAATACAGACAAATACCAGAAGGCCTGATCTGTATCCCACTGTACATGTCATTTTCAACTCTTAATTACATAAAAGTTTAATTTTTTTACCTTACATAGTTGACGAGAAATCTGTGACAAAAATATCATTATAAAGGCATGGAGAGAAACCATTCTCTTTCCACGAAACAACTGGTCATTGTCAAATAATATTCCAAATCTGAACTCTACCATGAACAGTTGCTGAGAAATCTTTTATGAAAATTTACAGGATGGAATTCACAGAAAGAAAACTAAACAAATACAAGGAAGAGGGAAGAACATATAGGAAAATGCATAACTTGTCGTTTTCAACGAGTATATCTTTGAAGAAAATGCGTTTCGCAAGGACAGACGGAATGAAGGGCAGATGTTAATCAGTATTCAGCCCACTTTTTGAAAGCAGAAATATTAGTAGTGCTATAATCCTACCTCTGATTCACATAACCGGCCGACTGGAGTAGGTATGCTTTGGTTAACTTTACTTTCTTGTTAGGCAGAAAATTTTCGTGGTAATGTAATAACAGGTCGTCCGTGGAATCAAAATACGTTTTGTTGTCGATTGTACATTTCCCTTCCTACAAGCACAAAATAATATTTGTTCAACTAAACTGAAGTCTATAGCGATTCCTTATATCAGAACAAGTTGTATAAATCATAAAAGGAGCCGTCTGCTCAGGATCTGCGGTCTGTTAAACTGCAAAGCCCTTACAAATTTTGGGGGGTACGAAATTCAACTTCTTCAAATGCATTCAGCTCTCGATTTCTCGAACACTGATATCTCAAAGTACCATCTAATATCAAAGAATATACTTGGTCGTATTTCCTGCTTTTATTTGCGTTTCAGTTCCTGTTATCTTAACGTATTGATATATCACAGTAAATTTTCTGGCAAATTTACTTGGAGATATAAGTAGTTTGGGATGATTTTTGACTTTGAGAGATCGAGATTTGTTTGTAGGACTATCGCAGTAATTTGCTAGTAAGGTGAATGGATACACGCCATTTTTAAGGAGAGGCCCCAGCAGGCACATAACGTCAAAATGACGTCGTACTGACGTCGATGCGACGTCATAACGTCGCATCGACGTCAGTACGACGTTATTTCGACGTCATGTGCCGGCTGGGGCAGCTTTGAATTTTCTTGTTTGCTTTACTGGTTATTCTAACACAGTGCGCCTATAGAAGCAATGGAAAGTTGCCGTGTTTTATTCTGCAACAATTCACTGTTACGGAGCACGTGAGTCTAATTGCTGACGTCACTGCAACTACTGACGTAATTTTGTGACGCTTTGAGACGTTAGACGGTGTAACGTCTCTTTTTCTTTCTTAAAGCGCCACAAAAACGTACATTTATCTTAGATACAGTTAAGAATATTGGCGGGAGAATGAACGCGCTGGCAGGAAGTTTGGGAGAGTTTGAAGGAAAATAGTAGTTTTTCAGCGTTTTTGAATGTTAGAATCGAAATAGTTCAGCTCTAGCATTGAACTGTTGAGTAATAATTCACTGTTTGTCGGTCAGTTGTAAGTAGATATATCACTCGCGCTCCGCGCTCGTGATATGATCTACTTTACAACTGACCTCCAAACAGTGAATTATTACTCAACAATTCACTGCTACAGCTGATCTATTTCTTAAACGAAACCCTTTCAAGAAGAAGTAATATCTTACAGGTGAGACTTTATTCCGACAGGAGCAAATTCTGTCAAACTCTGTTTTGTAAGGGTTGAACCCAATATGGAAGAGTGACAGAAAACAAATGATAGTTGCATTCCCTAAAAGTGTACCCAACTAAGGTGTCTGGATACAACTAAAATGTGAACGTCCATTTGTCGAAGGTCGACCATGTGGCTCGGTAGCTCCGTTGGCAGAGTGCTTGCCCTGGGTAAGGCCCTTGATTCGAGTCCCGGTAGGGCCACGAAATCCCCCCCCCACCTCAGGGACATTTGGTTGTCAGTGTGGGTCCATGGCTTGGGCCCTGAACAGTAATATTTGCATGTTTCGATGGGCCCTCCGTGCTTCCGAGCAGATTCTGGGATGAATCTAATTAAGCAGTGGTAAACGTCTAAGGTCGACCATCTGGCTCAGCAGCTCAGTTTCTCACGGATAGCGAGAGGCGCTGAGTTCGAGTCCCGGTTGGGCCACGATATTTTCCTCCCGTTACACATTACAAAAAGAATCAAAGTCTGTTCAAAGGGTGATACCGGTATTGCCTACCTTGACATATATTTTATATTCTTTTAGAATGTCTCCGATGTTGACTGATAATACCTGAAAACATGAAGTATAAACTTTAAATTATCAAATCATCCACCTCCCGGATAACGGTTCGGGCGGTACTGCTGCTATTCCCTATGCATCGTAATTGCGTGACTACTGCTTTAACTTGGGGAAGGGTTTTTCTATCCGCGGCACAGGCATGAAGGAACAATGGGTTAAAATGAATGGTTACAACCCACTGGGCACACAACGTTGAATCAGCCTTGAATCAACATTGAATCAGTGTTGATTTAAGAACATTGAATGAATATTGATTCAACGTCACATCGTTGCCACATTGAATTAATGTTGATTCAACGTCAAAACAGAGAAGGCTGTTTTTTTCTACCACTGACTATTGTCGCGCCTGGGGGCGTAGGTATAGCTTTCCCGGTGCCGTCGGCGTCGTTGAGTTTTCGATTTAGCAACGCGCAGGCATGCGAAACACGGCCTTCGTTACAAAAGAGTACTTCCAGTTGCTTTCCTTGACAACGAATCCCCTTCCACTTAAAGAAAAGAATTTGTACCAGAACTCTAGTTTAAACATATTTTATTGCTATAAGTGACAAGCAATGGGGTTGGGCCACAAGTTCTCACAACATTAGTTACGGCCCGCCCCCTGAACCAGAACTCTAGATAAGAGGGAGTATTTGGCGATAATTAGGGTTTGTTAATTCTGCATAAACATATGTTGAGACCCCTCATCTGAACCGTCCCAATCAGACGGTTCAGATGAGGGTTCACAACATGTATAGATTCAATTAGAAATAAGACAAATTTAATATATTTAAGAAATGTCGTATTGACCCAGTTTGAGGTCCGAGATCTGCTGTATTGCCCCCGGCCTTGGGCCAATACAGCGGACCGAGGACCTGTAACTGGGCCAATACGAAATTTCTTGATAAATGCCAATTTTATAAATTAACATCATTGATATTGGCCGAGTTGTATTGCACGAGTTTCGCTTGTAGTAGCCGTGTTTGGCTTGTATTGGCCGACTTGGCCTGTAATGGCCGAGTTTGTCAAAATAAGCCCAGTTTATGACTGGTATGATGTGGACTGCTTTTGCCTCATAAGTACTGTTTACTATTAGTTAATTCATATATTATAGTATAAATTAAAAAGGTTGAGGATAAACAGTGTAGATCCAGATGAGGCGGTCCCATCTGCATCTACGCTTTTTGCGGAATTCAACCACTTTATCAATATTGAATCAACCTTGATTCAACGTCATGACGTTGAATTAAGGTTGATTCAATATTGATTCAACCTTGTGTTCCCAATGGCCTAAGTTTTCATACCTCTCTGCCATCACTTCGGGATTCTCGGACTAGAAAAGTTCCCTCTGTTTTGGACAGAAGTAAACTGTAAATAAAAAATAAAATCAAATAACAGCGATGTCAGAGCAGATGAGTCATGGGAAAAACTAAAAGTGGATACTATCTTATAATAATGTTTTAGGGGCTTTTTGTCATGAATTAAGTACTTCATTTAACAGAGATCCCAGTAGGCACATGAGGTCGGTTTGCCGTCGCACTGACGTCAGTGCGACGTGATGAAGTCACACTGACGTCAGTACGACGATATTTCGACGTCATATACCCGCTGAGATGGGGATGCCAATAATTCATTTTAAAACCTACACGTAAATCTCTGAAATATGAGTCAACATTAAAAGTTACAGTGTTAAATTAAGCTGAGCTCGAGTCAAAGTTTAAACAAATCTAAGAAAAATAGTCAGTTACAGAAAATGTCAATGACTTTGCGAACTTCCTACTGGCCCAGCGGTTATAAAACTTGAGTACATTCTCAAACTCAAAATAAAGCAAACTGATTGGCTGCTTCCGAGCATATGCTAGGAAGCAGCCAATCAGTGTGCTTTATTTTGAGTTTGAGATTACTCTCAAGTTTTATAACCTCGAAACCTGGCTGACACTGTTCTCTTTAATAATCATTAGTTGGTCAACAAGAAATGAGCCGCGACGCGAGAAAACCAACAATGTGGTTGTGCGCCCAGCGCAGACTAAGATCAGCCTGGGCATCCGCCCAGTCTGATCAGAGTCTTCTCTGTCCGCATGGAAGTAGCTTAGACCCTTAGCTACATTTTGAGCACTTAACGAAGGGTCTGATCAAACTGGGCGGATGCCTAGGCTGATTTGAGTCCGCGTAGGGCGTACAACCACATTGTTGGTTTTCTCGTGTCGCGGCTCATTAATATTGCTTACTCTTCCACTTGTGATCTGTCTGATCCATTAAATAGGTACGACTTTCGGTCTATCACAGGCTGTAAACAAAACGGAATTCATTAATGACCAAATGCTTGGATAAATTACCTTTTTTTTTTTCAAAAGTTTTATTCAAGGGAGGACAATTTTGTCCAGTTGTTCAAAAACGAACGATGTCGTTAGTTTAGGATACGTATATAACTTCAAACTTATTTTATTTCTTGTCGAAAAAAATATAAAGACACTCGATTTTATAGGTAGCAGAAGACCCAAATCTAAAGAACTCGTGTAGCTAACAACAGATTGAATAATTGCTCCCTGTTTGCTTCTTTAAGCTAAGAAACTTTTCGAGAAAGAGGGGCTGCTGTATGAATCCTATTAAACGCTCCGGTGGCGTTGCATTTTACGAAGTGGGGGGGCGTTTTTTATGGCCTAAGTTACAGTAAATCAATCACTGTTAAAATACCTCCAATATATAGTATTAATGTGAATGGATATACTTTTAGAGGAAGTAACTCTACTGTTGTGCCTCCCTTCTCAGTAGGAGTGGTGTCAACTAGCTCTACTGTTTTGCTGCCCTTCTCACTAGGGATGGATCCTACTATTACAGGAAAGAATTTGCTCCTAGAGGAGCAAATTTTTTTTTCTTTAAGAGTTGACCCCAACGCAAAGAGCTAGCTTATCCAGAGAAGTAAGCAGGAATTTATTCAAGTTAATATAATATCATTTTCGGAAAAGAACTAGGGAGCGTTCATTTCGAGCAGGGGCGTTTAATAGGATTAACACGATATTTTTGTAAGATTCATATACAAGAAAGGATGCAAAATTGAGATGCAGTTGTTTCGACTTAAAGTCTTCTCAAAACTCAAGGCATGGCATGTATAGTTCTCCATTAAAAGCTAGAAAGCCTTGGCATAGTCATGTTGGCCTGAGGTCGTTGGTTCGAGCCTGGCCTACGTTTTGTGTCTCCTTAGCCTCGTGTCTCAGCCATCTTCGTCTTCGTCACATTGATTTTCTCACCAACCCAAAAATAATTAGTATATGTACAGAAAGATCCCTGAAATTCCATAATATCCACCCATTTACGTAGTTACCCAAAACTGGAGAGAAAGCAAAGTATGCATTTACTTTACCATTATACGATGGACTGTTATTGCTGAAAGATGGATAAAACTTGCAGGCATTTTTGGAAGCAGGGTACTATCAAAAATAAGCCAATTTCAAATGGACAGGTCCATCTTTCAGTTTCTCGTTTAGTTTATCATTTTATTTTAAGGAGAAATACCCATTCGTCTTATGCAAATAGTGTAGACCCTGATCATATGCCGTCATTCAGTACTATTGTACATTCTTTTTTTTCAGAAAATGACTTGGATATAAGCGTAACGATTACTGTCAGATCCTGAATTGCTCCACTGTGTTATTTCTACGTATGTATAGATTATCTGAATAAAATATTTAGACCAAAATGCCGTATTGCTGTACCTGGGAAGAGAATTCTCAGACCCTACCCCGTTTCAGCCTTTGCAACTGAAACTAGCCCCTTATAAAATGAAACCTACAATTATTTGAAATTTTGTTTGAAAACTCAATACCGTCCCAGATAGACTGAAAACGAGACTGCGTTAAATTATATAGATTGTATGTACATAAATGTCTAGGGTTCATTATAAAGGACCTTTGTAATTTGTGTAGACCCAGATCAGATGCTGCAAAATGCGACGTCTGTTTCAGGTTTACTATGTTTGCAATAAATCCAGATATTTCCTGAAAACTAAAATGCAATTAAAAACAAATCAGACTCACCTTAGATTGGAAATGGGCCTGTAACTGCTGAGCCCTCGAAGCGCCAAAACGCAGACGACAAAATTTTCGTCTACAAAATTCAATGACTGCTTCGTTCAAGTTGTATCATATTTAAAATTCAAAGACATGATGGCAAACAGCGTAGATCTAGATGAAGCGGCTCATAATGAGCCGCTTCATCCGGATCTACGCTGTAAATTGAGTTATTTTGGTCACTGGCGCTTAAAGTGCTAAAGGTAGCGTGAAAACAAAATTTCAAACCTTTTCTGAGTCAGTCTCCGTTGACTGCTGAGACTGAGGCTTGGGTGTTGGCATTCTCTTCTTAAAATGTCCGCCCTTCTGTCCGGGGACTTGTAAAGGTGGTTTGTTTTTACTGTTGAGATCTGTGTTAGTGTGTTGGGTGGTCTCTATAGTGGAAAACTTTGGTTTTGGAGATACTTGTTTCTTTGTATTGGCAGGCGGTAAACTTGAAGCTGAAAAGAAAGAAAAAGAAAGAAGACAGGTTTAACGTTGAAAAAAAACCGTGATAACGTCCATGCTGTTGCGTCAGTAGACTGGCTCCCAGTCATTTTGGTTTTGACCAAATGGTTGGCCATCAGAATAAAACGAGCCACGTCAAGACTTATACCATTTTAATACATATATAACCATTTAGCCTGGAAGCCAGGCTATTGCATCAGTGTTGAATCATCAGTGCCGGATAAAAAGGGGTTATAGACACTTATTTCTCGCCTAGGTAGTTCTAATCAGGAGTCACACCATATGTCTTGGTCGAGAAATAAATATAAAAACCCTCAGAATTATCGTCAAAACACCACCTTATACTGTAAAAAGTGTGTTTAGAATCACAAAAAATGCAGTCCGATTTTTATGTGTTTAAATCGTAACATGTTCAATTTGCAACATGTTTAGTTTACGTTTAGAAATTAAACATGTACAAAACTGATTATATTTACCTTTTATTTTGAAAATTTCCTCTGTCAACATTTTCGTCTCTTTTTTTCGTTCTTCAACGGGGAAAAGAGAGAATGGATTCATCCGAAACGCGTAACAGAATAAAACGTGTTTAGCAGACTTTGTCCGGGAAAATAATAGAAAAGGCGTATATGTTGAGCTATATGACATATTCCTAAACATGTTTACACCTAAACATGTAACCACGCTAACCGCGATTTTTACAGTGTATATAAAGTTCTGACATTCGATGTCGTTTCAGCTTTGTACCTTTGTCTTTTCACCCACTTTGATACAAAGGTATTTCTACTAATATGAGTCTTACTTCTGCATTACAGATGTAGGGTTCTGTCCTTTTAACGAACGGGAACAAATTTGTGGCTTCCTGTATGCTTTCATGGGCGGCAAAGCTCCTCCAATAATGGGGTCTACTTTTAATGAAAAGACTCTCTAATTCTTTCTGTTTTAAAAGAGTTCAGCCCTTTTGAGAAGGGAGGTAAAAATGAAGAAAATTGGAAGTTGCTTCCTCTGAAAGTGTACCCATTTATCTAAGTTGAATTGGTACACTTCAGGGGAAGAAACGGCGTCATTTTCATGTTTGTCTCCCTTTTTATTCGGGATCTACTCTTAAAGGAAAGAATTTGCTCCTATGGGAGTTGATCTCATTTTCGGAGGGCTTCATCTTCCAAGAAAGCAAGCAGGAAGTCACAATATAGTTCCCCTTTGTCAAAATGGCGGGAAAACATAAAAGTGCATCCGTGCACCTGAAGATTTATTAATACGAGGGTTGATCCAGAAGTAATGTCACAGCAGCTATAAAATCGTGTAGAGCAACAAACTTTCGCATCCAAGTACCTTAATCTATTTGCATTATGGTCTGAAAATGTCATAAAAATACAGTGCGCAGTAACTGAGATATCGAGACAAACAGAAGGCATGGTAACGAAACGCGCCGCACGTCAGTGACGTCGTTGACGCACCAGACGAAGTTTCGATATTGTGTCATGTCCAAAGTAGCATATTCGTTGTTCCATAATGCACTAGTGTCTGTTCATCCATGTTTATCTCATCTTTTAATATTACTTGAACTGCCCCGCGGCTCAAGTTTAAGAATTTACACAATATTCGAGTTGCGGAACATCGATCTTCATTTTTGGGATCCTAACAAGAGTGACGTTATTGTCTGACATTGTACATAAAGGTCTTACGGTTTTCGGACTAACCTCTAGCGGCTCATCGGCACCCGTATCGTGCTGATTGCACCTTAACATAAGCCTCATAATAACTGTTATATCACTACACGTCTAACTAAACAGCTCCAGAGTCTCAAATGGTGATATTCCGAATCTGAGGCAAAACCGCAATATATCCACTGACGCGCGTTTATCAGAAATCAACTTTTTTACTCACGGCAGTAACAACCATTATCACTAGCTAGCGAACTTTAAAGTGCAATGGCAATATTAAATTTCAAAAGTGGGCGGCAGAAATATATTTCGTCATCGTACCAAATTTTCATCTGATTTGGAGCGTTAGTTTGATTTTGATTTGTGATTGCCTTTGAAATTTAAGTTCATGTAATTGACGTTATTATAACGTGCGGCGCGATAGCGTCGGTGGCATACTTTGAACTTCTATATAATTGGAACAGAAAAAGATTTCAACTTTATATTTATTCTGTAAATTAGAATTGAATTACAGTGTAGCTTGATGTAATTTTTGTAATAATGCTACGCTGAATAAGCGCGCAATGGATGCAGTGACATTACTTCTGGATCAACCCTTGTATTTAAATTAAACTGCGTTAAGATTCACTTACAGGATTTGGGGATGGGAGGAAGAGGACCATGTCTTATAACGTCCGGCACGTCTTTAATCTCAGAGTAATCTTTCTCAGCTGAAATTCAGAGAGAAAAGTATATAAATGTATTATGAAAAGAGCTAATACATGTACCAGTAGACTGGTAATATTCATATGACGTTGATATCGCTATTGTCAGTCGACGGATAATAGTCATTATACGTGAAATCACTATTGCCAGTCGATTGGTACATGTAGTAGCCATTTTACCTTGAAATCTCTATTGCCAGTCGACTGGATATATCGTACTTCTGAAAGGTATCAACATCGTTTTTGTGGAGAAATAGACAAATAGCGAAGCGAATTAATATAAAAACATATGTAAACTACCCCCCAAAAAATGTTGAAATATCCTTTTAAACTTAACTGATTTTCTTGGAGGACAGAAGACCTTAATCCGAAGTCTGAGCAGTTTGGGTAGATACTAAGCTATCCTGCTACATAGATTTTAACTTGTTATATTAAGTTGTGTTGGATCTTTCTACACAGGGTATAATCGATTCCGCCAATTTTCGCTTCCTGCAGAGACTGTCCGTCAAATTTGGCTTCCGCCGAGACTGTCCGCGAACTTTTGCTTCCTGCCGAGACTACTGTCCTCGAAAAATGACTTCCTGCCGAGACTGTCCGCGTGACTCTGCTTCCTGCCGAGAGCCTCGGCAGGAAGCAGAATCACGCGGACAGTTTCTGCAGGAAGCCATTTATCATGTACAGAAGTCTCGGCAGGAAGCAAGAGATCGCGGACATTCTCGGCGGAAGCCAAATATTATGTACAGTCTCTGCAGGAAGCGAAAATTAGCGGAATCGATTATACCCTCTGTTCTAAGTCACTGACAAATCGGAGACATATAAGACCCTTAAATACTGTTTGCGGGGATGGGAGTGGAATGCAGAGACTTCGGCCTCTACTTCATACTCCATGTCCTGAAATCGGCCCAAATGTTCTGAATACATGAACTATGAAGCATATATTGACAACTACTTCCATTGTAAGAAAGAAAAATATTTACGATCAATCACGGGTGGTTCAGAATGAGCTTCAGCTTCAGCCTTGTGTGTCCGTACGTCTTTCTCCAGATAAATGTAGTCTTCAGACATGTCGTCATTGCTGTGGATAATAAAAAAATATAAATGAATAAAAACGTGAAGATTTTACATGTAATGCTCTCAAGATTGACTACCGTATTTTTTCAGTTATAAGACAGGGGTTTTCTTTTCCAAAACTACCCAAAAATCTAGATCCATCTTATAAGACGGATCTAGATTTTTGGATTGTTTTAGCATGGAACACCCCATCTCATAGATGAATTTCATGACTGAGTTAGATATTTGGGTTATTCTACAAATGGAACAACAACCGTTGTATATACAAATAAATACAGTATTTCTAGGCTGTATGGCTGCACCACCATGGTTTCGGCTGAAAGGGAGACAACTTAGCAGAATATTACTTGCGTCCCTAATCTCTCTCTCTCTCTCTCTCTCTCTCTCTCTCTCTCTCTCTCTCTCTAAATAATTAGAACTGCCTAGGTACGGCGCCAGTAAGGCGGCATAACTTATATGGGGTATAATATTCCATCTAGAAATGACAGGTTTTGGCCTTTATCATATGATTTACTGAAATTGTTGTAAAAATATTATAAGAAATGTTTGATTTCATAATACTTGTACATATTGAAAAGAGGAAGATAAATTTGAGAAATAAATTTTCCTTGTAATAAAACCTCCGATTCTTCTTTAAAGATATCTAGAAAACTGTATGTTACACTCACTGACAGGTGAAGTCGGACGGTTTGGTATGGGCTTTAATATTAGACATTTAAGCATAACAAAATAGTTTCAGACTCTGAGGATGCTCACACGAGGATCAAACAGAAGTTGTCTGAATTGGACCTGGTGTTAGGAAAAGGGAATTCGATTCAGAATATTTTCACCAAAGGGTTTTGTTGGTTCTCAGTAAGGCTGGTAATAAATCAACATAAGTTCTCCAATATGGCGCAGTGAAAACATCGTGTGCTGTCTCTGCGACGAAAACTGGTCGGCAAGCGCATGGGCCGCTTACTATATATCAAAATATTAGAATATGCTATTGAACAAACACTCGCCATTTGCAATATAAAGTAATGGTTCTGGAGTGTGTGAACACACAGTGCACGCCAAAAGCAAATCATTCCTCAACACATGAATTCTTCTATTCATAGAAGCCCCGGTGGCTCAGTGAGTAAGCACTGGCCAGCTAAACAGGCTAGCATCCGGATTTGATCCCGGTTAGACGTGAAAATCTTTTCAATCGTAATCGGAGTTTCATTATCACCCTCCCATCGTCCTGATATTACTGAAATGCTGTTTAAAAGGACGTAGAATCGCAGGTCATCAATCCATCCATTTTTTACTAACCCACATCACCGAATAGCGCATTTCAACACGGTTACATTTAGTAGTGAAATAAATTAGTTCACTTTCAGAAGAAGCAGCTCTACCCTTATCTTTTTTGTCTCCCTTCTCAACTGGGGTCTACTCTTAAAGGAAACAAACTTGCTCTATTTAAAGCATTGCTTCTCCTTTATGAGTAGACCCCTTTTCGGAAGGATCACGTCGCCTAAGAAAGCAAACAGGAAGTCACACAATTCGTTTCCCTTTGTTAAAATGACAAAAAAACACGGATTTATGCCCATATACATGTACCATACGTTGATTAAGGTAACCTTCGAACTTACTCTTTCACTTCTACATCATTCGCCCTTAGTAGATCCTTCTTTATCGCTGCCATCCAACTCTGTTGTGTATAATTAAAATGTACATTAAATACAAATTTGTTGTGAATAATTAAAATATACATTAAATATAACTCTGTTGTGAATAATTAAATAATACATCAAATACAACTATGCATGTTGTGAATAAATAAAATATATATAAAATTCAAGTCTGCTGTGATTTATTAAAATGTGCATTAAATGCAACTCTGTTGTGAATAACTAAACAACCATGAAATGCAACTCTGATGTGATTAATCAAAGATACATTAAATGCAATTTATTGTAAACAGTTTAATATACAGTCAATACAACTCTGTTGTGAATGATGAAAATATACATTAAATACTACTCTGTTCTCTGTTGTGAATAATCAAATTAACATTAAATACAGTTCTGTTGTGAACAATTAAAATGTACAACAAATACAACCTGGTTGTGATTGCTTAAGATATACATTAAAAACAACTCTGTTGTGATTACTTAAAATATATAGAAGTTTATAGAAGTTTATTCAAGAAATACAATTGACCATTTGGTCAATGAGTACACATAACATACATGGTCAACATATAGTAAACACTTAAAATGTTAATTCAAAACATTCTGTTTTGAATGATTGAAATATACATAAAATACACCTCTAGAGTGAATAATTAAAATATATATTAACTACAGCTGCGTTGTGAATAATTAAAGTGTACATTGAATACAACTAAAGACAAATACTCTCTACTGTATGGAAAACACCGCAGTAGTTTATGGTTTTATGACCTTCTTATGCCATTACCTATGTGTGATAGGGTATTTTCGTTTATGAAATAGCAGTGTCACTGGATTGTTGCATAATAAGATTATGTATTTTATGACGTTTGGACAGTAAAGACTGAGATCAGCCACCGAATCTTCACAGTCTGATAAGTTAACCCTGGAATGTCGTTATGTGACTACTAATGTAAAAAGCCGCGACACGAGAAAACCAACGCAGACTCAGATCAGCCTGAGCATCCAGTCTGTTCAAACTCTTCGCTAAGCGCTTAAAGTGTAGCTAAGGGTCTAAGCTACCTTCATGCGGACAGCGAAGACTCTGATCAGACTAGGCGGATGCGTCTGCGCATCAGTCTGCGCTGGACGCACAACCACTTTGCTGGTTTTCTCGTGTCGCGGCTCAATTATAATAAGTCCATATTTCTTAGTGTTTTCAGTTTCAATCAACGTTTGGAAACATAAAGAATTTGAACTTTATTTCCATTCGAGCTTTTCTGACTTATCCAAAAGCGTTTTCAGCGACTACCAATAAAGGTACTGACCTTTTGATTGACTTCATCAGGGCAAGAAAACATTATGAACTTGGCCGTAGAGGGGTCGTGCGGTAGCACTCTGAACACAAAAGGCATTCTCGGAAAGTTGTCGCTTCTCACTGTCCTAAAAAATACAATCACCCCAGTTGGCAAACAACATCGTATCAATGTCCATGCAACGTCATGACGTTGCATTGACGCTGATACGGCGTTGTTTCAACTTTGTGTGTTCTAGGGCATCATGCAAATAGAAAAGAGTTAAAGTAGCCTGCCCATATAGTGCAAGAAAATGCATTCTACGACTCGACTCCTGAGAACGGTGGAAAAGAACCAGCAAGAGCTTCCGGCCTTTTTCGCTTCAATTATGTACGAGTCCTTCTCAATACGTTTAATGAAAAGTGATTGCTCTGGGGCCGAGTGCACAAAGCAAACGTAAGCCATGCCCGACGGACGTCCGTCGTAAAAATGTCGCAGAATTTTAATCCGTGTGCACAACCGAGGCGTGTCGTAAACTAGGTCGTAAAATAGCTTCAAATTTGCACTTGGATTAAAATACATTCGTAGTACAGACTTAGTTGCGCCGACGTTCGTAAGCTACGCCAGCGTAAAGTTTACGTCTCCTTTGTGCACTCAACCCCTAGTTCGTCAACTGTATAAACTGGCTGTTGATCTGAGTCTTGCCTATTTGAAGATGCGCTTTGAAATTCTTAAGTTCTTAACGCGGTTCAAATACTGCTTGTATATCAAGGTAAAGCAAACGTCGGGTAAAATTTCGTGACAACAACAGAGCAAAACGAATCACTGTTTGAACATGTTGCAAGCCAGTCTTTATGAAACTGTTTGCCTCCACTAAATATTGTCAACGTCACTGCACCGAATATCACAGGCGAATGTGAATCTTCGCCGAAATTAAGGCAAATGTGTGCAGTTTCATGAGAAACATCTTCCCTTTAAAACTAGATCAGACATCTGGGTCTGGACTATTTGCTCAGACACATTTTGTCCCGGTATTTGCATTTTACACGGCATATTTGTCATTTTATTTTGTGCCTGTGAGATCAGGCTGTTTGACAGCACAAAGCACTGCTTTGTACTAGACCAGGGGCCGTATTCATAAAGCCACTTAAGTCATTGCTATGCGGTTGCTAAGGCTAAATATCTATAAAGGAGATTCCCTACAACTATGAAATTTGGTCTGGAGGAACAGTCTTTGTAAGACTGTTCCTCCAGAGCAAATTTCATAGTTGTAGGGAATCTCCTTCAAAGAAATTTAGCCTTAGCAACAGCATAGCAACCACTTAAGTCGTTTTGTGAATACGGCCCCTGTGCATATAACATACTTGTTATAGGTCTTCAGTGAAACCGCCATTATGTAGGACCGAGAGAACTCATCTTTGAAAATATACAAACAACCATGGGATATCACCACATATCGTTGTCTCCCTACAAAAAGAAATAAGAAGATTTTGTAGCGCAAACAAAGTTTCCTTGTGGCCATCTTGCTCTACGACCGCGAGGTTTCGTGCAGACTTTCTCTGAGGGCTCCATACGATCGATGCTGTGGCTTCAGAAAAGTCATGTGAAAGTGTAGACGGATGATGACAGCGGAGCCTGTCACCTGCCAAGCTTCCTTTGAGCTATTTAGGGCTAAATATAATTTATAATAATTTTAATCTATGATGGGTGAATGATTTGATATAAACTACGTCGTGTTTTTTTCTCAACAGTATTTCAGTCATATCAAGTCGAGGAGAGAGTGGTTATGAAGTGCTTTATTAAGTTAAATTTGTAACTAGTGGGCATCGAAGTTATAGGTGTTTGTTGTTTGTTGTTTTGTTTTGTTGTTTTACGTCCACAGTAAACAGCTATGGTCATATCGGGACGGTACGTTACCCTAACCACACTATTTCTGAGTCAGACGCGCTACCGACTGCGCTGCGCGGCCCGACAAGTTATAGATGGCGTGTTTAGTATATGCATACAAAAACATTAACATTTTATAGGATACGTGAGCAAAGTCGCAGTTGCAGTGAACTTCGATTTTTTCTTGTACTGGATTTCATCCATAATCGCATAAAATCTGAGAAATTCAACTGAGAAGAGTTCTTATAGAAATAAACAGATATAAACAGGAGTAATGGAGAAATTCAACTGAGAAGAGTTCTTATAGAAATAAACAGATATAAACAGGAGTAATGGTAACTTACATGTCATAAATTTAAATATTCTTTCCAGTCTGCCTTGTTTCCTTAGAAATCCATTTTTAGTACAGCCTCCATTTAGTCCAACTATGTCTTGGGCACCTGGAAACCAAGATTCCAAGATTTATTACTGACCTAGACTCCTAAACGGTTTATAAGTCAAAAACAGAAAATTGAAATAATGTTGTAGATAGTCGTAAATGAGGAGACTCTAGTTCTCTCCAGCACTACCGACCTCCACTCCCCCTCCACAGAGCCACAATGAAGAATGGAAATCAGGAGCGCTAGCACCAAAAGAGAGAAAATTGCATAAGCGGCCAAAAATCTGGAATATTTTCAAAATTGACTGGCTTAAGGGACGACCAGGGCCGAGTTGTTCAAAACTGATGTTGTCATTAGTGAACGAGGCGTTAAATTTTCATACCTATCATACGTAAACACCGTTTTGGCCGAAAAAATGTGGGGAGCTTTTGCAGTGCAAAAGTTTCTCATGTTTTCTCGGCAAAAAATATTACCGGAATTAGTTTTGTGAATATTTTAAGGCGTAACGAGGCAATGAACGATGCTTTGAATAAACGAATAAATGGGCCAAAAATAATAAGAAATAGGAATTGTTCAGGATACACGCGCACGGAAAAAGGAGAGTCATTCAACATTGACGTCATTAAAATTTCTTACGATGGACATTGCTCCAGAAGCCTGTTGTTACAAACGATTTCCAGGTGTTCTCTGTCAAATTTAACATGTATTGAAATTGCTTTAAAAATTTTAATGCATTACTATAACGATTTCTCGTTTGTATTTGGATATCCAAAACTCGAAATATAGGAATCCATATTTCGTTTTCGGATATTCAAAGTTCGTATTTTTAACCCATTAATCGAATTATCGTTGATGACTCCCAATGAAGTGGATGACTGCAGTAAGATGACTGGATACACTGTCGAAGGAACCAATATTCCGTCATTTTGTTTGCCTCCCGCCTCATTGGGTGTAATCCTAAGGAAGCCAATTCTTTCCTTTAAGAGACTGATGACCCCATTTTGAAAAGGCCAACAAAAATTTTTCCTTTCAAAAAAAAAAAAAAAAAAAAAAAATGGGGAAAAAATTTTAAAAAAAGGAAGAAAAGAAAACTTGTATCCAAACACCATAAAGTGGTCGGCAACTATATCATTACCTATGTGGTTCAGCGGTGTTTTGCGTACAGTATCGTCATAATCAGTGTTTGTTGTCATTGTGTCTCCGTTTCTGTAACCGGTAGCCTTTTCTCGTCATAATTTCGTTGATCTGAAATGTTCAGTAAAAATACACTTCAGAACCATACATATTGAGCAAAGAGGATATGCCGAACAATAGTATCGGTGAGAAATACACTAATATCATATAGTTGTAAATGTGCCTATTATCAAAGATGAACATGTAAATGTGCCTATTATTCTTTTTTTTTTTTTTTTTTCACGCGACTAAAACAACCATATATTGATGCAACGAGACATATCATATGAGCCGCGACACGAGAAAACCAACAATGTGGTTGTTCGCCCAGTGCAGACTCAGATCAGCCTGGGCATCCGCCCAGTCTGATCAGAGTCTTCGCTGTCCGCATGGCGGTAGCTTAGACCCTTAGCTACCAACTGAGCACTAAACGAATAGTCTGGTCAAACTGGGCGGATGTCCAGGCTGATCTGAGTCTACGCTGGTCGCACAACCACTTTGTTGGTTTTGTCGTGTCGCGGCTCATATATTACACAGAAATTTCAGTTTTATGAGGGATGATTCTTGGTACCTCAAGTGGTTTTTACAGCACCCCATGGTATATGTACGGTGAAGGCAACTTTGTAGTTGACATTTGTGACGACGCAATCTGAGTGGCTCAGTTCGTTACAAAGACGGAACCAATACAAGTAATTGAGAGATATTATCATGCCGCATGTTGGAGTCAGTTGGACTATTTTCTTTTTTATCCTGTTACACTAAAATCATATGCAGTTAGTCGCAGGAAAACTTTATTATGCAGAAACTTAAATCGCATTTCTTTTTGATTGAAGTAAAACAAAACTCATTTATAAGCGCCAGATTTACATGTGGGAATGTAAACAAGGTGCTGATGACAATATCCGCATGGCATCATATTTGCTAAATTCGATAGGACAAAAAGCCACCAAAGTATCCATGGGTATGAATGAAGGTGACTTAATGAAATGCAGTGAATTTGTAAAACTTGTTTCTGACAGGCTATTGATATAGCTTTCCTGTCAAGCCTACGTAGAAGAAATTTTGAATTTTAACCCAAACCTTTGTACTGGCATGGAAAACGTTCTTCAAATTGTTGATAGATAATTGAATTGTTTTCCAATAAATCGGGTTCATGTGATACTTCTTTTCCCATGTTCTCATTAATTTCCTTGTCATCGTTACAAAATCTCTCGATAGGCAGAGAGCTGACACCACTTTAAATTCCTACTTTTTCCAAAGGGAGATTTTCGCCGGAATGAATTTCAGATTGTCTTAAATTTGGACTTCATAGCTCTCTTGTCATTGGGGCATTCGTCTGTAACAGCTTGTTAAGGAATACATAAGGCTGCATTATAAAGGTAGAAAATATTATGAATATTAATGAAGAACAATGCAGAATAAGAATTTTAGGGTAATAGTTTTTTTTCTTCTACTAATTATATATTAAAGGCCTCTTTGCTCTGTAAGCATGAAAATTGAGCCGCGACACGAGAAAACCAACAAAGTGGTTGTGCGCCCAGTGCAGACTCAGATCAGCCTGGGCATCCACCCAGTCTGACCAGACTCCTGCCTGAGCGCTTAAAGGGTAGCTGAGGGTCTAAGCTACCTCCATGCGGGCATTGAAGACTCTGATTAGACTGGGCGGATGCCCGGGCGGATGCCCAGGCGGATGCCCAGGCTGATCTGAGTCTGCGCTGGCGCACAAACACATTGTTGGTTTTCTCGTGTCGCGGCTCAGATATTTAAAGACCCCATTGCTATATGGGTAGGAAATATGTTATCTTCGGGTAAGTTTCTTACCATAGTTCCGTCATTGTAAATAACCGTGATCAGACAACTTAAGCCTTATGAAACATTCTTGAGCTTCACATTAAGAAGATTTGAACAATTATTTGCGTCATTTTAGTGGGCAACTAAAATGACCTAGTTTCTATTGTATGAGCTTGAACAAAATGGCAAACGTCCTTATCAACGTCACTTTCCAGCGGGCACATGCCGTCGAAATGACGTCGTCTTGATGTTGGTTTAATCGTGTCGCGGCTCAGTAATAATGATTTTGTTTAGTCGTTTTTACCACTGGTAGGCATTCTGGCGCCACAAAACGTTACCTACACTCCAGTAACTTGATCTGAACCTCCTTATCGCGCTTAGTCGCGTGCTTCCCCTGTACCTACAAATCTTATCTCTCCCATGTTATCTCACCCAGGACCGGATAAAAATCACGAGCATTCAATGCATTGGTTGTATTGGAGGTCACATATCTGCGTCGCCAAGTGACGTTGGCGATTTAGATGTTTACGTCAAGAAAATGGCAAAAATTACGTCAGTTTATGCACGCCAGACGTTGACGTAAAGAACCGATTGGCGGTCGTTGAAAGCGGCGCCTTCTTTCAAAATTAAACTGGAACCTCTCAAGCACTAGAATTGTGCATTTTAACAAGTTCTAAAGTTAAAAAGGTGGTGTGCAAGAAAAAGTATTTATAATGGCTGTGAGGTGCGGATAGAAAAAAACGTTACTCGGGATCACTGTTCGGCATCACTCGGCAAGCCTCGTAATACCTAGGCCTGCAACCCGACCGTAGGTATTCAGACAAGCAGAACCTACGGCCGGATAAGCTACATTGACTTTTTACTGAAATCGCGATAGTGCTCCTTAGCAACCGCCCATATCGCGCAACAGCAGCTTGTCTAAGAAATATCTTAATTAGTATTCACTAAAAATATGATTTTTCTATAAGTCTGTCACAAAATCGCGCAACATGTAATTTTTCTAAGGCCCTTTTTCTCCTTGTTTGTGTCAAAATTCGTCACCTTGGTAAACAAATCCCACTGCGCATGACGAGATTTGACGTCGGTGTTATATTAATTTACTACCCGATGAATTGTCTGGCGTTCAGCATAAAATCCATAGCCATGACTCCGAACCCGCACGTTGACCTTGTGCTTATGATTCTGTATGCAATAATAAAATGAGATAATAATAATAACAAAATAAATAAATGAATAACTAACTAACTAAATAAATAAATAAAGTTGGAAATTAGAGGGTGGTGGTATGTTTTCCAGCTACGGGTCATTTTATTATTAGTAGTTTTATTTCATATCGGGAGGACCTTCCAATTAAAATTCATTTATGCTTGTGCCCTGTGCATAACCAAGAACACTGCATGAATAGCATGCTCAGAGCATCACCAGACGATGTTGCAAAGACAAGGCCGTCGTCGGCGGTCCGGCCGGTCCGGACCACTATTTCGGCTGAATATTGTATTGGCCGTACCACTTTTTTTCATTCGGCCGAATATAGTATTGGCCAGACCACTTTTTTCGGCTATTCCTTCAAAATGATTTAAAATCGCTTCTAGAGACGTCCTGAATTCAAAGATTTTTTCGGGGGAGGTTCCCCGAACACCCATTACGAGAGGAAGGACACCCCCTCTTGTGCTCTCCCTCACTCGTGCCTTCGGCACTCAGGGAACACCTTCGGTAGTCTTCAAAAGCTGGGGTAAGCATTTAAAATACAGCAAATACTCATAAAATCAATTGAGTTTCACAAGCGAAATTGGTCTCAAAATGCATTAAAATCGCTTCTAGAGTCGTCCTGAATCCAAAAGTTTTCTCGGGGAAGGTCCTCCGAGCCCCCCTTACGAGAGGGGAACAGGTGGCAAAAAAGTTAATGACCCAACTCCACCCGACAACAACCCTACATTCACATGATAATGACCATATTACCTATTTTGTCAGACTGATCTCAGCCAAACCTATGAAAGACAATGAAAATGAAAGTTTTCTCATTTTTACAGGTTAATTAATGGTCAATTATATTTTTATTTTTTTTCTGCTTATGCTCACCCAGAAATCAGATGCTGAACGCTCAATAAAGCTGTAAATGAAATTAATGGGGGGGGGGGGGGGGGGCGCAGCCCCAAGATTTTATTGCCAAAGCAATTTTGTTGATAACAGGCACCTGGAGATTTGGATTTGATGTCGCCATCGCAGGTATTAAATATTATTAAATATTCTGATTGGCATGATTTTATAGATGAATTTCTACTGTTCTATTAGCAAATCAATGAAAATATGAATTGGGAAAAGTATCTCTTTGATGTAATTTTTATGTTTTTTTTTTTTTTTTTATTTATTTATTTTTTTTTTTTTGTTAAAGAGGCACCGTAGTCGACTGGTTAGGGTGGCTCGGTTATTGTGCAGAAAGTCAACGGAAGGTCGCGAGTTCGCGGCTCACCGTCGCCATCTGACGACTGGAAAACTCTGTCAACTCAGCAGTAAATGGGCACCTTCTTCGAATCAGGGAAGGTTTAGGCAGCGAAAGGAGAGAGGTGGACTCTGGCTGTCATCAGCTGTGCCCAAGATACTGTGGGTCTCTAACCCCACTGCCCCTACGGCTATTAGGCTTTGGGAAACCTTCACCTTTACCTTTTTATATTTTGTAAATGTTTTGATGCAAGTTTGAAAGATTAGAATTAGAATAATTAGAATTAATCTTAAAATGTAGGAGTAAGGGTGTGTGTGTGTGTGTGTGTGTGGGTGGGGGGGGGGGGGGGGGGGCAGAAGCTTAGACTGATCAATAAAACACAAGACGCCCAAGAGACTCTGAATCGCTCACCTGAGCAAACGGGTTAAAGGTCAACCTAGGGTCACCATTTGAACAAACCTGATAGTTTGCAACCATTCCAAATGGTTCTGAAGAAGAGGGTTTTTGAATATTTTTCTATGTATTGCTATGGTTCAAACCCTGGACCCCCTGGGGTCAGGCCATTTTGGACTCTGGGGTCATCATTTGAATAATCTTGGTAAAGGACCACTAGGCAATGCTACATACTAAATTTCAAGCATCTGAGCCAAGTGATTCTGAAAAAGAAGATTTTGAATATTTTTCTTTTCTATGTATTTTCTGTGGTTCAAACCTAGGACCCCCTGGGGCGGGGCCATTCTTTGACCCTGGCGCCATCATTTGAACAAACTTGGTAAAGGAGCACTAGGCAATGCACCATACCAAATTTCAAGCATCTGCACTTAGGGGTTCTAGAGAAGAAGATTTTAAGTATATTTTAATTTTGAACCCAAGACTCCCCGCCCCAGGGCAAATTTGGATCCCAGGGCCAACATTTACACAAACTATGTAGGAGTCCACCAGGCAGTGCAACATAACAAAGTTCAAGCATCTGAGCCAAGTGGTTCTGAAGAAGAGTTTTGAATATTTTTCTAAGTATTTCTATGGTCCAAACTCAGGACTCCCTGCTGCCGCTGTGCCATTTTCGACCCTGAGGCCATTATTTGAACAAACTTGATAAAGGACGACAAGGCAATGCTACATACAAAATTTCAAGCATCTGAGCCAAGTGGTTCTGAAGAAGATTTTTTTGAATATTTTTCTATGTATTTCAATGGTTCAAACCCAGGTCCCCTTGGGGCGGGCCATTTTAGACCCTAGGGTCATCATTTGAACAAACTTGGTAAAAGACCACTAGGCAGTGCTAAATACCAAATTTCAAGCATCTGAGCCAAGTGGTTCAAAAGATGAAGAGTTTAGAATATTTTTCTATGTATTTCTATGGCTCAAACCTTGGACTCCCTGCCCTTGAACGATTTTGGACCCTGGGCAATGCATCATACCAGATTTCAAGCATCTAAGCCTTGCAGTTCTGAAGAAGATTTTTGAATAATTTTCTTTTTTTATTAAACCTTGGACTCCATGCCAAAGGGGCCATTTCGGACCCTGGGGCCACCATTTGAACAAACTTGGTAAAGGACTATTAAGCAATGCTACATACCAAATTTCAAGCATCTGAGCATTGCCGTTCTGAAGAAGATGATTTTTGAATATTTTTCTATGTATTTCCATGGTTCAAACCCAGGACCCCCAGGTAAAAGACCACTAGGCAATGCTACATACCAAATTTCAAACATCTGAGCCAAGCAGTTCTGAAGAAGAAGATTTTAGAATATTTTTCTATGTATTTCTATGGTTCAAACCTGGGACTCCCTGTCTTAGGGCCATTTTAGACCCTAGGGCCACCATTTGAACAAACTTTTTAGAGGACCACTAGGCAATGCTACATACCAGATTTCAAGCATTTGAGCCAAGCAGCTCTTGACAGATATATGTGACCTTTGGCCAAGGTCACTAGATGACCTTGACCTCTAGAATTCATCGGATTTGACCTCAATGCATTTCCATATCACAGAGCACAATAGAAACAGAAAAACCTTTTCATTTTTTTCCATTCAAAAGCCGTCACAGAAAAGAGAGTCCAGTCAGGGCATACACTGTTGGCCTTAAATCACAGGAAATTCTGAAGAAAAATAAAAATCAAATTAAACATCCCTTATAACGGAAATGGAAACTAGAAGAATCTATTTTGCAGTTATTCATTAATTTTAACTATTGTCACTAAATACCCGAAATTACAAAATTCTACACCTTTACAGTTTCTGAATCAGAATGGCACCATTATCTGACCTTTGGCGGAGTAAGTTACTTAATTGGCATTTGATAGAGTCAAACATTGCATAATGGCAAAACCATATATATCATCCAAGGGGTTTTATCAACCATCTGTCTGTTGGTCCAGGACCAGTGATTTTGGGGCAGAACCAGCTGATTTCTGTATCAGCTGGTCCTCCAGACCAACTTATTTAAATGTTTACTGCAAACCAGCAGAAACAACGAAAGGACCAGTCAAATCACATCCATGCTGGTCCTGTGGACCAGTTGGGTTTTGGACCGTAGCATAAACCCTGTCATCCCACAATGCTGTCTGCTTCCTTTCTTAAGCCATAAGAGAGAAATCAACAGTCTAAATTAAATGTTGTGCTACCCAAAATCAAGGTTTCTAAATGCAGAGGATACTGGTATGGAGCAGAAACTGGTGAGGTATAGTCTTCATGATGCATAGTCTGCAGATAAGAATAAGGAAGACTCTGAGAAGACAGTCTTTCATGCTGGCCTATGAGGTACTTTTCTAGATTTCTGATAGAATCTGTCACTTCGGGGCTTCAGAGCCCTTTGATTCTAGGAGTTGACCTAGTGACCTAGTTTTTGACCCAACATGACTCTACTGAAAGTTGAGAAGGCATGCTCACACACTGAATCAGCATTGATCAATGGCATGACACAGAATCAATAAAGTTTCAATGCTGTGTGGGAACTTAATTCTGGCATGGTGGTGAGTCTTCTCTATTCACAGTATTATTTCATTGAATCATTCGGATAATCATGGCACCCATTCCCTATTGGCTTGATATGACTGAAATAGTGTTGAAAAGGCTGTAAAACTCCAATAACAGGGCTCAAGGTAAGGCAAAATTTGGAGGATTGGAAGCTTGTTTGAATCACACTGGTTCTAAATAAACTTTGTATTAAGTCCTACTTCTGAAAATTGTAGCTAAATGCAAATAACTTCTATGGATCACAGTGTCAGACCTGCCTCCCACTTCCACAGAAGCAGAGTCATGGTTAGAGACAACAAGGGCTTCGCAAGCGGCGCATAATACGCCCATTTTAATGTCATAAAGGAGTTATAGAATGAACAAGATTGTTAACAAAGGATACAGAGGCAGACAAACAGAAGAAACCACTCTATAATTAATGATGGCAACATTTATATTTAAATATTTAACATATCAAATACTATTATTATACCAAAAGTCAGCTTCCATGGTGAAGCGGCTCAGAAGTTGAGTAATGCAAAAGTCAAACACCGGAGGTAATTCATAAACTAAATATACTGGAGTTACCATTCTTGGTTCTAACACATTCACTTGACAATATACACATCACCATTAAGTCGTGTTAAAATATTTTAAACGGTTAAGGCGTTACAGAGTAGACAGCAAATTTATGCAAGGGCTGATAATTCAGTAAGTAAGCTGGAGTTGTGGTTCTTGTTCAGGATACATTGCCCCATTATTATACACATTCCTACAAAGTTTCATTATAATATTTCAAAAGGTTAAGGAGATATGGAGTGAGTGGGAAAAGCCTATAAATACTAATCAAAGGGAAGTTACTCCAAAATTAAGTAAGGGGGAGCAACCATTCTTATATGCGACACATTGTCTTGTGATCATGTACATTGCTATACAGTTTCATCATGATATTCCAAACGGTTACCTAGTTATTGTATGCATAATATAAGTATACACAAAAACAGCCTTAAAAACTAATCAAAGGGACATAACTCTAAAAGGAAGTAAGTGAGAGCAACCACTGTTGTATGCGACATATTGTTTGGACTTCATACCGTGACAGTGCTTTGAGGTTTCGAGATATCCCGAACAGTTATCTAGTTATGGAGTGCACAAGACTTGCAGGGAAAAAATAATCAATGGGGCATAAATTGGAAACTAAGGAAAGGGGAGCAACCATTCTTGTATGCGACACATTGCCTCGACCCAATACATATTCCTACAAAATTTCATGAAGATATCCCAAACAGTTACTGAATTATGGTGCGCACAAGAATGTTTATGGACGGACGGACGGACAGAGCCATGACATAATATGTCCGTTTTTTCAAAACGGACGTATGAAAAGGCTCATGTGATTCTGGTTGTAAAATTTGGTTGTAAAATTTCTAAGTCAACAGAGCATGAAATATTGGCTGATAACTTGATGGTACAAAGTAGTATAACAATCCAGCACATCTGCAGCAAAGCATTCCTGTCACTGCAGAAATGAGGGATTTCTGTGTTGCTGCTGCGAGCAAAAGTGAGCATGAAACACAAGACCTAGCGTTTCATTATCAGTTTTATGTAGCCTTTAGGAAAGCACATGTACACATGTTAGATTTGCTGATTTATTCCTCATTTCTGACAGCTCTCTGCCCATAATATTACAAGCTTGAAACTTCACACAGTGACTAATCACTACCACTCCTAGACCTACAATAGCCAGTTTTTGGATTTCCCAGTATCTTTTTCCCTAACAGTCATCTCAAAACTTTCAATATTGACAGGCAGTTTACTCTAAAAGAAAGCGTTGTTCATTCCTTTGGCAAACTCTTCTAAAAGCGCATCACAAGTTCCTGTTCAGTCCCTCATCATAAAAAGAAAAAAAAAAAAAAAAGATCTCACTTTAATAATTCAACCTCATTGTAGATTAAACACTGTTTTCAGTGATAAAATAACAGTCAATGACAACTTTATCCCTATATCTGTTTTTCTTTTCCCCTTTCCTCTGGAACTCCGAGTCTGATTTTCGATCCAAAAGGCAAACCCAAGTAAGAAGTTGTTCATCTGTAGAACATGTCTGCCTCAATCAGATGAAGGTACTCTGCTCCTGTAATACAGTTCAATTAAATTTGATAATACTGGAATTTGAAATTACATTTCCCAAATTATTTACTGATAATATTTAGACACCCAAACCATTTGAGCCGCAACACGAGAAAACCAACAATATGGTTGTGCGACCAGCCCAGACTCAGATCAGTCTGGGCATCTGCCCAGTGTGATTAGACTCTTCACTAAGTGCTTACAGGGTAGCTAAGGGACTAAGTTACCTCCATGCAGACAGCGCAGACTCTGATCAGACTAGGCGGATGCCCAGGCTGATCTGAGTCTGCGCTGAGCACATAACCACATTGTTGGTTTTCTCGTGTGGCGGCTCATTTCTATATTAAACTATGCCAGCTTTCAAACTATGGCAAGTCTATTTGTTCTATCAAATGATCTAGAAAATGGCACAAGCAGTGCATGATATGACAGCTCATTTGAAACACTCTGATGTGGGTTGCTAACTGTACAAAGGTTGTCCAAATATTTTGGGTTGGTATATAATTATTATTACAGAGCAGGGATAAAGACTAGCATCACTTAGGTCCAGCCACCCAAGGTCCCTAGATTTTTTGGAGAAATGCCTATACATATACCTAATATAAAATATGATTGAAAATGGTAAGTTTGTATCTCTGCAAAGCACTCTTTGACTCTCATTAACTCAAATGATAATGCATTTTCTGAATAGGTTTTAGTAATAAATGTAAAATATATACATGTATATAGACATTAGTGAATATGCCTGCCTCATGTGCACTACTATAAACACAATGTTCCCCATTGATCCTATAAATTAAATGCTGCAAATGAATTTTTTTTCCAAGGGCCATACAGCTTCAGAGATTTCATTTGAAATTTATGTTTAGTAAAATTATGCCAGATAGCTGTACATGTGTACACCATCGCCTCCCCCAGAGCCTTTACCATAGGGAAGCTAAAAATTGTTGATATTCTGTTTACCTACCCAATCACACTGTCTGACTCTTGGCCACTTCAGTCTTTTATAAATATCAAGGAGCATAGTAGTGAAAGAATATAAGTACCACTTCCACTGCTTGCTTCATGGCAACATGGCCTGTTTTATCACCTGAAAAAGCACACAAATATTTTTCAAAAATTATTGGAATAAGAATTTTTAGAAGACAATGCATTGCACCTTATAGCAACTTGCAACTAACAAAGGGCATATATTCAATGCAGACAATACTGGCAAGGTTAGACAGTTCATATCATTGGAGACAGCAAGTAAAACATGCTGGACAATAAAATACCACATAAATCCTAATAAACACCCCTGCTCTAATAAACGCCCCCTGCATCTTTTCCAAAAATAATGTATTACTAAACAACATTTGAATTCCTGTTTGCTTCTCTGGATGAAGTAGCTCTTAATGGGGTCTACTATTGAAAGAATTTGCTTTCCTTTAAGAGCTGACCACTACTGGGAAGAGAGGCAAAATAGTAGAGTTGCTTCTTCCTCAAGTATACCCACTTGCCTTAATACATGTACTGTTTATTAGAGGTTACAGGTATTTGGCAGTGGCTGGTTAACTACACTTTAGGCTCTAAATAAGGCCCCCTTTTGTAAACTGCAACACCTGCAAGGCATTTTATAGATTAATACATACATGTACACACAGTGACTAAAAACTAGTGTGCTATCAAGCACAATGTCAGCCTGAAGCATGTCAACCACAATGTCAGCCTGAAGCAGTATCCTGATTATAATACAAATGTATTTTTCTAGTGAACCCAGCCCCCACCGAAGTGTAGCCATTTTGGACTCTGGGGCCACCACTGGAACAAACTTGGTTACCCATTATGATTCTGGAGACTGATGATTTTGGGGAACTTTAATTGTATTTCTTTGGAAGATAATCCAGAGCTAGTATCTATTAATTTCGACTCTGAAAGCATTAACTTTATTTAGACTTTTGAACATCTGCTAAGTTTTTCCGATTATCTGATGTTGATTTTATGACTTTTGATTAGGTAAAATATCTAAACTTTTAATTTTTCAGGGAAAATAGTGCCTTCCATTTTTATTACCATTTATTTGGCTATTTATTTCTCCAGAATAACCCCAAATATCTAAATCAGTCTTATGAAATTCTGCTACAAGATGAAATTTCATGCAAAAACAATCCCAATAATCTAAATCCATCTTTTTCGACCGATATTAATATTTTTGGAATTGTTTTGGAAGGGAAAAACTGAAGAAATGAGGTAATTGCACAGATAAAAATCCTTATTCACAAAAATTAAAATAATTGGATGTATTTTTTGCTTGGTTTTATTTGTCATTCTTTCAGAGTGTTTACCAAATAATTTGTATTTATAAACATGATTCAAAGCCTGATGATATCCATAAAACTTCTAAAAGATTTTGATGAGCATGGGTACACCTCCTCCATGTTTTTCAAAAGGAAAAAAAATATATGTGACTTCCTGTTTGCTTCTCTAAGGAAAAGTCAATGTTAGTACTAAAGTCAACATTGGCTCCAAGGAGGCATACTCTATTCAACCTGTAAATGGAGGCAAAAAGATAAGTAAAAGTTGCTTCCCCTGATACTGTGTCTCATTCACATTAACATAGATATAATCAGAAAGTCATTTGTTGATCAAGGGTCACTGATAAAGATTTCTGTTTCTTTATTATTTATTAATTGTTATTTTTTTCATTATTATTATTATTTCATAATTTCTTTCTTGTTGGTGAAATTTGCCACCAAATGAGCAGTAAAGAGCTATAATTTCCACAAGGAAGGTTTTCTGCTGTCATTAGTTTTGTTAAAAACAATAGGATGGTGTTGCTTCCCCAGAAAGTATAAAATTTCATCTTAACAGGCAAAGAGTCAGAAAGTTAGCATGTATTGTACTGTAATCATTGCCAAAATATTGGGACACCTATGTTCCTGATTTGGGACAATAGAAATTGATAATTTTTAGGTGTCCCAATACTTAAGCACATTATGGTAATTATGGCTAGTAATTTCTGTCTTTGTTTTTCCTCCTTTCAGTTTCTTTCTGGTGGCAGTTGCCAAAGTAAGGATCTTATTCCATGATTTGTATTTTTCTTCCGTTACTGCTTTTGAAATGAGCCTTATGTCATGTATGTCGGGATAATCTATTCAAAATACAAGTACTTGATGAAAGTTTTCCCCAAGAAAAAGAAAAACATCCAACTGCTCTGCATTGCTCCTTACACCAAGCTTAGCTAGTATATAACTAAAAGTTTGCAGATGAAAGCTTAAAGGTACTAAGTTGGCAAACAGGGGTCAGAGGGCAAGCCAAAGTATTTTTTCTGATCTTAAGGGTGTAAAACACTGAAACTTGGCCCTTTCTGCATGTATTTTTAATTTATTTATTATTATTTTATTTTTTTAACGTTAGGCAGACCTAAATAAAATTTGGATTTTAGTGATGTCGTAAAGCAGCAATGAATTAGTTTCAAAGTGTCTCAGATAGATCTGATACCAAAGTCAGAGTCCCTGATAAGCATACTGAATAATAATTTTGAATATCTTTTCTTTTTACATACAAATATATGCTGTGAATGAATATCTAATATTATCTTAGAATGATTTTTTTAATACCCATCTTTATCTTGGGCTCTGATAAAGACAGTTATTTTTTTTCATGGTTGTACATTTTCTTTTTCTGCTTAGGGTTTTATGCCCCTTAAAAGAATTCCATTTTTACTGAGGTTCATTAAAGTTGGACTAAAATTGAGTTCCAGGAACACCTGAATTCCCTAGGCTCCCTTAGCACAACCTGACTTTCTCACATTGGTATATGATAATGGCCTGACTGAGGCTGTATGAAACTCCTTGTGCTTTGACCCACTAAGAAGTGATCTTTGAAATAATATTGTCACACAGCATGTGTGAAAAACAAGAGAAAAATACAGAAGCTTTGTTGTACCTGTGAACATTAAGGACCATTTACAACTGCAGAAATCTGGTCAAATAAAATTTTCAGTCAAATATTCCAGATTACAGAAATGCATAATCACCATCTGAAAGGTATATATGCTCTGAATGGATCTGGGTAAAAAGTGAACTCCACCCCACTGCCAGGACAATGCTGAAGAAAAATATGGCACAAAAGCCTCATTTTGTCCCCGGCCTCGTAAGAGATGTGGGTACAAACAACAAATTTTACATTTATTTCCAAATAAGAGCCCCAAAAACAGGTTAAGAGAAGAACAATTCAAATTGTATTCTTAGAATGAGGTATAGAGATGAATCAATATAACATTCAAAAGTACAATATACAATATTCTAATAGATTTGTTCCTGTTTGGTGGGGAATCAAACATATTTTTATAAATTTACTTTTCAAAATTTTGTAATGGTGGATTAATTTAATTGTGTGTGTGTGTGTGTGTGTGTGTGTGTTTTTATGTATTTTCTTTATCTTATTTCTTTTTTTTTACATTTGCTCCTGGTGTTTCAAATTAGCAATAATACTTAGCAATAGTACTTTGCAATATTCTTTGGTAATCAGAAAATATCAATATTTCATATTTCTGCATGCATGTCTACTTTATACTTAGATAGATGTGTATACCTTGTTCAAGGTATGTACTTAGGGGATGAGTCATTTATTACCAGGGGAGAGGGGGAGGGGAGGGTCTACTTACTCATTTTTTTATATGATTTACAAAAAGTTTTACAGCCCCTTCTACCTATTTTACTTTTTTAAGTCAAACAAACCATGGTATGAAACACAAAGAGCATATGATACCCAAAGAACATCCTCTCATTTCTACCTGTTATTTTTATATTTTTTTCTGCACATGCCCACCAAGAATCTGATGCTGAATGCTCTAAGTATTATAAAGCTATTAATTATACATGTATCAAGAGGGTTTGGGGGCTGTGCCCCCAGAAGTCACAGCAGTTATGCTGCTGATAGGCACCTAAGGATCTGATGCCACTAATTTAAATTTACTGACCGGCATGATTTTAGACTACCGTATATTTATACTGCCCTACTAGCAAATCAATGAAAAGAAGTTTTTCTGGATATATGAAGCAGGCAATTTTTTAATATTATCATTATTTCACTTTCTGAAATTTATGTTTTTGAAGACTAAAGTTGGAAAGAAAAGAACATGAATCAAAAAGTCTAAGAGAAATTTATGGGGTCTGACTGACTGATTGTTTTGGATTTAACGGCCCTTTGAGACAGTATTTCAGTCTATATCGGGCTATCTCCCAGAGGGAGGGAGAAAGAAGAGATGATAGATGAGAGAAAAAATTGTCCAAACAACCCCCTTCCGCACCTACTTCAAGCGCAGTAAGCCCTTGCCCTACAATGATCCAAATCAGTAGGATCATGGATGCCCTGGCACTGGAAGTTATACAAAGCACCATTGCGCCACCCGACCACCCCCTTATGCGGGGTCTGGGTAGCCTGGTTAGCCCCTATTGTGCTCTTGGATTCAAACATCATATTTTTATTTTAATTCTGAATTATGTTTCTATGATTAGATGTGTGTGTGTGGGGGGGGGTGGGGGTGGGGTGGGGCTGTGCCCCCTAGAAGCTTAGACATTTTTTTTAAATGAAGACTGATGAAAGAATTCAGACCCAACCTATGTCAGAATTGGAATTGTTTACTGGTGAATCGGAATTGTTTACTGGTGAGATTAAAGTCCAAGAAAAACCATTCACCAGGCCAAGTTACATTTATGACACCCCTGCTCCACTGCTTAAATTACTGAGTTCGACCCCGCCTCCCACTCATCCCAGTCGATTACCAAAAATTTTCCGTCCCCATCCCCTGAATGTACTGGGTCCCCACCTGATAATAAATGACTTGTCCCTAGAATTGATCTCTCTTGCCAACCTGATAAAGGGTAAAAGTGCACTCACTGACACAAAGAAGTCACACCTCCAAGGCTCCATACAGATTAATAATGATTGACTATTTTGCATATTTGAACGACAGCGTGACTTGACCATAATACTGCAGTGGGTGCTGAGCTCACTGTCGGTCGTAATCTAATTCGTGAAATGGCTGAAAATTGCTAAAATTGATGTGCACCATCACCCCACCCACTCATGCGTCAAAATAGACATGATAAATAAACGTATTTACTTACCAGTCATTCATCTGTTGAAACGAGAAGCTACTAACTGGTCGGGTATTATTAGAATACACCTCATTTAAACCTAAAAAGAGCATGACATGTCCCCACAATCGAATCGACCAGTACGGATACAATCGAATCGACCAGTACGGATAAAAGTGGTAGTGTTAAAATTTACTTGTTACACCGGCAAGAAGCGATATCGCTTTTGTCACGTGACTCGTACGCAATGCGGCAACGAACAGTGGCTAATGCAAAAGAAAAATATAGTAGGTGTCTTTGACAGCTGATATTTCTATGAAGATTGTCCCCGGTCTAGAATCCTTTACCTATACTTCAAGATAAAGGATGTCTCCAGTCAAAAACACCTCGTTTTCTGAGAAGTACCCCCTAATAAACGCCCCATATTAGGGAACAGAAATGATTCCCTAAAATTTCACGTTTTTATTATGTAGCTTTCCGTGAGGGTGGCTCGGAGAAAACCGGAAGTCAGCCTCACGGCACCGGGGTTACGTAATACCGAACAATGACCCTCGTGACGGATTTTTCTATCCGCACCTCACACCCGTAAAAGATACTTATAATCTAACCCTGGTTATCTGACCCGTGGGTAGGATAAAAAAAGAGAGTTTTCGCGTGACTTCGGTTTGCATTGGTTGCAATGGACGCCACGTAACTTCGTCGCTAGCTCACGTCATAACAACGTCAGAAATCACAACAATTGTCAAAATGGCGGACGTCACCACGCAGTGTCTAGAGGAATCTTTGATGTAATTAAAGCTTCAGCAAGAAAAAGAAAAGCCTCGTGATGCTAAACAGTGACCCTTGGGACAAACTATCAATATCTCACACTCATGGTAGCTTCTTATAATCTTTTGCCGCTTAGTGTTGTTAATATCCATTTCTCAATTTACTTATTCGGACGTCAAGAACGCTATGTCTGACGTCTCGTTTCTCTGATTTTCGTTAACATGCACGTTAACATGCAAGTACAGACGCATTTGAAATTGGAACCTTGTTTGAAGGACAGTGATGGATTCAGAAAATGCCAGTTTTCTGATCAGATGGCCTGAAAATAGGGACAGTTCAAGGTTGTTTCGTTAGAACCTCGTCGATCAACGTTATGACGCTATATACCTACTGAGATATTAAAAAAAATCTTACCTTTTCTAAAGATATCTTTTCAAGTGCTCGACCTGTGTAGATGATTATTTGTTCGGCCTTGTGTCAACACCAAGTGTAATTCATACTTATCATGTTCAGTTAAAAAATCTTTAAGATATTCAAAACAGCGATACACACGAAACCGAAGAAGTCGGGGATAAAGGTAAGTAGGAAAAAAGTTTTGGGCATAAATGGATGTTCAACGAATTAGCCGCGACACGAGAAAACCAACAAAGTGGCTGTGCACCCGCCATAGACTCAGATCAGCCTGGGCGTCCGCCCAGCCCAGACGCTTCGCTAAGCGCTTTTAAAAAGGCAGCTGAGGGTCTAAGCGACCTCCATGCGGACAGCGAAGACTCTGATCAGTCTGGGCGGATGCCCAGGCTGATCTGAGTCTGCGCTGGCCGCACAACCACTTTGTTGGCATTCTCGTGTCTTGGCTCAAATGAACAAGCTGTACTTCATAATGAAACTTACCCAGTGTTCCTTTATCAGTATATAGTTAAACATTTTAATTTGTGGGGTAATAAACATATGTAGCAAAAGTAGAGAAAATAAAACTCAAACTCGGAAAAAAATCTCTTCATAAAAAATTGCCCCCTATTGAGCAAGCAATAAAATAATAGACAAAAAAACAAAACAAAAAAAACGAGTCAGTGAATGCGCCTCGCCCTGTGCTAGTCACAGATACAATAGCTGACATTCACACTGTGACTTTGCGTGTTTCGATGGCAAATGATTAATGTTAAAAACAGGAAAGAATACCTATAAAATTATAGTTGTCTTACACATTTATTGTCAGTGTCCTAGTCAAAGTAGTCAATATCAAAAACACATCCTTAAATAAAGAATATATCTATGAAGAAATATCCATCCAACACAGATTTAAAATCAGTACACACTTGCACCGATTTTAACTTCCTAGTTTCATAAAAACGTATCAGGTTGAAAAGTCAACTTGACATACGGTATTCGTAACATAAATTCGGACACACCAATTATTTCTTCACTGACTCTTGGTCAAGGCCATTTTCCCTATGCAAATCAGGGGACATTTCTATGTGATTATAGCAAATAGTGAAGACTCTAATCAGACTGCTTCTCGGAGCAGTCTGAGCTGGTCTTCACAGTTTGCTCAGTCAGCCTGTGCGAAGACATAGCCTTAGTACTGAAGACGTCAGTACTTTAACAAGTGCTACACTTGATCATTTTTCAGTTTAGGATCTATTAAAAGTAGTTTAAATAAAATTAAATAAGTTAAAGCATGCAGGGATTTAAGATAACAATTAGATGCATTTCCTTTCATTTTGCGATACATTACGTTTACATAAGGAACTAAAATGTGAGGATTTGATACATGTCTCTCTTTGCTAGGCGACTAGTGTAATGCGGACATCGGAGTTGTTGCTGTCAGAGAGTAGCTTTTCCCCCCTAGTAGTTTTTCCCTCCGGAAAAATGACTATGATTTTTAAACAGTAGAATTTCCCACCGGAAAAATGGCTATATAGTAGAATTTCCCCCCGGATACATGACTATATAGCCAATTTTCCCCGGGGAAAATCTACTATACGTGTTTTTGCATAGCCGTTTTTCCCCTCTATAGTGGATTTTCCCCCTGCTATTATGACTACAGGGAAACACGCTACATAGTGGAATTTGCTCCTTCTCCAATCATAATACTGAGCTCGAGGTTCATAACTGAAACCTGTCCGTAAAATATCGATGGATAACAGATGCTAGAACCGCATGCATGTGTCCAACAGTCTTATTTTTGTTTTGGGAATACAGGTAGGCATTTTGATTTTCCATGTTAGCCAAAAAGGGCTATGATTGCATGCGGTTGTGTGCGTAAATATGTATAACTTTGTGTTTGTACAAGCGTTAATCTGTGCGTACGCGCAGCGGAGAGCCTGGACTAGTGTTCGCCTTTCATGCAGGAGTCGTGGGCTCGACTCCCATCGGGACACACGCTCGATTATCATTTTCAATGTTATAAACTCCCTTCTAAATCAAACATGACTGGCCAAAGCACTCGTTCGTACATCTTCCTGTAAGCTTGCATGCGTACGAGTGAGTATTTAAATCTGTGATGGGAAGAAATCACACCAGTAGTATTTCAATTCTCATATCGACGTTGCCCCCGCACCTCAGCGGAACGAATCCATAGCCGCAGTAACGGGGCGCCGAGCGTCCGTCCACACCCTGCTTGTTCCTTAAATTAGTAATTATTGATTATAATAAAAATATGGTTGCTAAATTTGCATATTGATTTTTTGTAATTAATCACGTTTATTACCTCCCTTGAAGAACTGATACATTTCTTATGCGATTAATTCCGAAAAAAATGTCTCTGTTTCATTTCGTTCCGTTCCGTAAAATACCAAAATCCGTACCAAATTCACTTATAACCAATTTCCCGGTGGGGGAAAAGGGACTGTGGGGGAAAAGTGGCTCTATGAGGTCCGGACAATCCACTATATAGCCGTCCTTCCTATAGCCATTTTTCCGTGGGGAAAGGGGGGAAAACCGCTCTCTGACAGTTGCTATGCAGCGAATGATTTGTACTTTGATCAGACTGTATCTTGCTGTTCATAAAAAGGGGAAAGGGTAGGTTAATGAGCGCGCTGTTTGCCAGTACGCCGCGACCAGACATTGCCACGTTTATCGTGGTCGAGATATGATGAGCAACAAAAGGGTTTAGTATTCTACCCCTTTGTAGATAGCAGCCTGTGCGTTCGAGTAAAGATGATTCCGACCCTCGTCAGTTGTGGCAGGATGGGTGCCGGTCTATTTTGAAAGCGAATCATGTGCACTCTACCCTCCCTCTATTGTGATAAACCAGAGCATTCCGATGACTGTGGAGCTCCGGTAGCTCAATGTGTTAAGCGCTGGCCTACTGATCTAGCGGACCGGGTTCGAGTCCCGTTTGAGGCGAGAATCTTTCCTACCGTAAACGGGGTTCCATTGCACAAGCTTTTCATTATCACATTCCCATCGTCCTGATATGACTGAACTACTGTTGAAAAGGACGTAAAATCGCGTCATGCATCCATCCATCCATCCGATGACTACGATGAACCTCGGCTTTGGGACGACAGAGCTCAGGCGAAGAACGGTATAGCCCCGTTTCATACCGGCGGACGTAGGGACTAAACGGTATGAGCCGGTTTATCAGCTGGTTAAGCCCCGCATGTACGTAGAAAAATTGCGGTTCACCTACGGTTAGGGCCGGTAGATCCCGTCTTATAAGAGACTGATCCTTTTTAACAGGATCCGTTAAAGACGGTGAAGTTGCGGTAACATAGGGTGAAATGCCCCGGTATCTAGATCGGGGAAACACTGGGGTAGCGTTGCTAATGAGAATGCAATTTATTGTTAAGTAAAAAGTCAAGGATCATCATGTTATACCGGCTATCTTCCCCGGGCGGTACCGGGACCAGCACCGTGACAGTGAGAATGGGGCTTTTCTCTTAGAGGAGCAAAATGTTTTCTTTAAGAGTTGACACCACTGATTGGTTGGTTGGTTGTTTTGGGTTTAACCGCCCTTTGAGACAGTATTGCAGTCTATATCGGGCCGTCTCTCAGAGAGAGGGAGAAAGAAGAGAAATGATAGACGAGAGAAAAAATGTCTAAGCAACCCCCACCCGCATCTGCTGCAAGCACAGTAGACCCTTGCCCTACAATGTTCCAAATCCGTAGGACGCACCGGCACCGGAAGTTATACCAAGCACCATCGCACCACCCAACCACCCCGACACCACTGAGAAGGGAGACAAAAATAAAAATGGCACAGTTGCTTCCCCGACAGCGTACCCATTCACCTTAAGTGATTTACCTTAAATTTCTCATACAAAAGGCGTTAGAAATTGTTAGGGTCTTTTCAGTTGACAACCAAACTGACCTATTGTTTCGAAAGTGATCCCAAAGAATTTGACACAGTTAACGAGAAAATAAAGATTGATAGTTGTTTAATCACCCATTGGGCACACAAGGTTGAACCAATATTGAATCAACCTTGATTCAACGTCATGACGATGAATCAAGGTTGATTCAATATTGATTCAACTTTGTGTGCCTCTGGGCATGCTCATTTTTCAGTGACGAACGTGCAAAGTATTGATGAACGATTACAGAAAATTTCAACTCTATAAGAGCAACCGCGACTTTAACCAAAAACTAATTTTCCTAAAACCTGAAAAAAAAATCTTTTCTATTGTGTCAAAGATAGTTGGCAGACGATTTCGGATATTTATGGACGCAATGTTGTAACTTTGACAGGAGCTTTAAGTTTTGACAGTTATATAATCATAATACTATTCAAGATGTATGGATACACCTGCAAGAAAGCTCCTCATGTGAAAAAGGGACTGCCTCAAAACTATACTGAGCAAAGGTGAAAACGCTACATTACATTATAGAAGACAGTTTGTAACTAATACAATGATACTTTTGCCAAGATAAAAACGTTTAAGTCGTGCAAGACATTCAGCAAGAGACTGTCTATAAAATTCTGAATCTGATTCTTCTCATAACGGAGTTATCTTACTTTATTCAATTTTAGCATACTTTGTGATACACCAAATATGCGCATGCGCAAACGCACATTCCTTTGCTGATCTGAAGCGTTACATCTAGAGTGATCGAAAAAGCAACAAATGACTCACAATTGTTATTTTGAAAAACTAGGAAATTGAAGTTTTTTTCAAAATTACAAATTATCTCCCTTTGCATTAAAACTATAGCAAATTTCAATTTTCGATTGTTCTTTGGTTTATCAATTTTCTGAGCAACTGTTTTCTCGTCCTTGTGCAATAAATCATACGCTTAACCCATCGTTAGTTTCAAGCAAAATTGTGACAATATGTTAGGAAACCACAAATTAATTTCTCATGGGAATTTCCATTGTTCATGGATTCTTATTGTTTTTTTCGAAGAAATACCGATATTTCAACACTAATTTTCAAAGACATGAAAACACATACTGATGTGTTCTTTCTCTTGCGATATATTTGGTATACTGGTTGTTTTTCCAAGTAAAAAATAAGGACAATTGTATTACGAACGCCCTTTTTAAATCAAGTTTAAAGTGTCTGATCGACTGTTCCGTATTTGCACAGCAGTAATTCCGACCCCTGTTCATTTCAAATGTGTTCATTTTATCTGAAGGCTTTTACAGCTATCCACTGGTATCATGGCCTTACACATGCATTTAACTTTTAAATGCGTTCCTATTCATTGAAAGTTCCTGGTTCCATAAAAACAGAAAATTTGAAGACAAATCACTTGTAGCGTTTTAACTTTTGGTCTGTATAGTTTTGAGGCAGCCCCTTTTTCACATGAGTAGGTAGCTACTATTGAAGGAAACACACAGCCCATACTAGAGAAGGGATTCATCTAAAGCAAATACAAGAGAAAATCTTTATTTTATGTCGGATGTATGAACAATAAACATTAGCTTAGAAGCTACTTCCCGACAAAACAAAGGAATAAATAATAATAATAAACACATAAGTGAACAAATTACAAATAAAAGCAGCATTAATACAATGCATTTCACAACAGGAATCTCAGGATCGTATTAAGATTAAAATATTTAACAGACATAACCATTAAACTATCTTGCACACATGACCATTGAAATATCTTGCACACAAGCCTATAAATATCTTACACAAGCCCATTAAACATCTCACACACATGACCATTAAAATATCTTACACACTTGACCATAGAATCTTACACACATGACCATAAAAACATCTTATAGTACCATAACAATATCTTAAACATGAGACCATAAAACATCTTACAGACATGCCCGTTAAAATACATTAAACACATGACCATAAAAATATCTTACACACGACCATAAAATTATAACATATAAATATCATTTTTAGTTTGTTTTCAGTTGAAAAAAACTAATCCCTATGACATATAGTTCTGTTCCTAGGATAGAATGCAGGAGTCTGATAACTAGATCCAGTGTGGAGAATCGCGTTGGTTTTGTTTTGGTACTCCAGATTGACAAACGTTAGTGAATATTTTTTTATGTAGGGTAAATAGCTGATTATATCTCTTTCAATATGTTACACTCATTAGGTTATGCGTCACTTTCTTTATCACATCTTCCCGATTCTAACGACACTTTGATGGAACCGCAAAGATTCACACTTTGGGCAAGGAGTCTGCGACAAAATTCAGACAGGAAATAGCGAAAGTAAAATGAGCCGCGACGCGAGAAAACCAACAATGTGGTTGTGCGCCCAGCGCAGACTCAGATCCGCCTGGACATCTACCCAGCCTGATCAGACCCTTCGCCAAGCACTTAAAGGATAGCTAAGGGTCTAAGCTACCTCCATGCGGACAGCGAAGACTCTGATCAGACTGGGCGGATGCCCAGGCTGATCTGAGTCTGCGCTGGGCGCACAACCACATTGTTGGTTTTCTCACGTCGTGGCTCAAATGGTGGAATAACGTGCAAGGACGCCAGTCGAATTTTTTTAAAAGAGTCCTTTCCCAAAATACCAGCCTTTCAGGTTCAGTCAAAATTTCGTTAAATGGAAAGTGGTGCATAGCTCATTGAGTTTAAATGTTTCATATTAGCAGCAGCATGAAATACAACATTTATAAAACTTACAGATCTCTAAGCTATATAAATGCTATAGTACCCTGTTAAAATTGTCTCATTTGCGACAGCAAAGGCAAAACTTCTGGCGAGTATTCATTTGGCCACTCCTTTGGAGCTCGTAGATCATAGAGCATGTTCCACATGTCCTGAGAAACACTCTGATACCATGCAGCCTCTTCTGCATATCCAGAAAAACCCTCTGATATATGGAGCCTCTTCCGCATGTACTGAGAGACTCACGATATCACGGAACCTGTTTCGCACCTCTGATATCATGGAGCCTGTTCTGCGTGCCCTGAGAAACCCATAAATAGCATGTAGCTTGTTCCCATATACTGAAAGACACTCTGATATCATGGAGTCTGTTTCGCATGTGCTGAACGACACACTGATATCATGAAGCCTATTTCGCATGTGCTGAGAGAGACCCACTGATATCATGGAGCCTGTTTCGCATGTGCTGAGAGACCCACTGATATCATGGAGTTGTTTAACATGTGCTGCGAGACCCTCTGATATCATGAAATATGTTCAAATGTGCTGAGAGACCCTCTGATATCACGGAGCCTGTTCCGCATGTGCTGGGCGACCCTCTTATATACTGAACAAAAGTGAAAACGCTACAAGTGATTTGTCTTCAAAGTTTCTGTTTTGTTGAAACAGAATTGGTTCATGAATAAGAACGCATTTTAAAGTTAAATGCATGTGTAAAGCCATGATACCAGTGGATAGCTGTAAAAGCCGTTTCAGATAAAATGAACACATTTCGAAGTAATCAGGGGTACGATTTATTGCTGTGCAAATACGGAACAGTCGATCAGGCATTTTAAACTTGATTTTAAAAAGGAGTTCTTGACACAGTTGTTCTTCTTTTGCATTAAATGAACTACAAGTGTATCAAACGCATCGCAAGAGAAAGCACACATCAATATGTGTTTTCATGTCTTTGAAAATTAGTGTTGAAATATCGTTATTTCTTCAAAAACACAACAAGAAACCGTATACAATGGAAATTCCCATAAAAAATAAATTTGTAGTTTCCTCACATACTGTCACAGGTTTGCTTATAAATAACGATAGGTATAGTGCATGATTTATGGCACTACAAAGCTGAGACAAAAATTGTTCAGAAAATTGATTGACCAAAGAGCAATGGAAAATTGAAATTTGCCTTAGTTTAAAATGTAAAGGGAGACAATTTTTGATTTTGAAAAATAAAGTTCAATTTCCTAGTATTTTTAAATAACAATTCTGAGTTATTTCTTGCTTTTTCTATCACTCTGGATGTAAGGCTTCTGATCAGCAAAGACATGTGTATCTGCGCATGCACATATCTGGTGTATTACAAAAGATGCTAAACTTGAATAGGGTAAGATAAATCTGTTATGAAGAGTATCAGATTCAGAATTTTACAGACGTTCTCTTGCTGGATGTCCTACAAGACTAAACTGATTATATCTAGGCCAAAAAAGTACCATTGTGTTAGTAACAAACTGTTTTCTATAATGTAGCGTTTTCACTTTTGCTCAGTATATCATGAAGCATGTTTCAGATGTCCTGAGAGATCCTCTGATATCATGGATCTTGGTCCGTATGACATATGAGACCCTCTGATATCATGAAGCCTGTTCCGCATAAGCTGAGAGACCCTTATATATCATTGAGCCTGTTCCGCATGTCCTTAATGACCCTCGTTTCCGCATGTCCTAAAAGGCCCTCTGTTTTATATGTGCTGAGATACCCTCTGATATTACGGAGCGTGTTCCGCATACGCTGAGAGACCCTATTATAACATGAAGCTTGTACCGTATAAGCTAAGAAACCCTCTGATATCATGGAGTCTGTTTCACATGTCCTCAGACTCCGTCTGTTCCGCATGTCCTGAGAGCCTTCTCTTCGGTATATTCTGAGAAACCCTCTGATACCATGGAGCCTGTTGCGCATGTCCTGAGAGGCCCTCTGTTCTGCATGTGCTGAGAGATCTCCTGATATCATGGAGCCTGTTCCGCATGTGCTGAGGGACCCTCTGTTCCGCATGTCTCGAGAGACCATCTGTTCCGCATGTCTCGAGAGACCCGCTATTCCGCACATGTTCTGTGACCCTCTGTTATCATGGATCCAGTTTCCATGTTCTGAGGGGACCTTTGATACCATGGAGCCTGTTCCACATGTCCTGAGAGACCTTCTGTTCCGCATATGCTGAGGGACCCTCTGTTCCGCGTATGAGGGAGGGAACCTCCGTTCCGCATGTGCTAAGGGACCCTCTGTTTTGCATGTGCTGAGGGACCCTTTGTTCTGCATGTGCTGAGGGACCCTCTGTTTTGCATATGCTGAGGGACCCTCTGTTCCGCATGTGCTGAGGGACCCTCTGTTCTGCATGTGCTGAGGGACCCTCTGGTATCACAGAGCTTGTTCTGAATATCCTGAGAGACCACTTGGATCACGGAGCTTGTTCTGCATGTACACTGAGAAATATTAAAAGTAGAGTTTGCTGTTGTTAAGTTTTTACTAACAAGCTTTCTAAAGAGCTGTATTAGTGATGAAGCCGCTTTCAAATGACTACATGTATTTGTTATCTGCACCTACTTTCACGATCAGATCAATGCTTATACTCAAGTTGCTGACGTGTCCAGATTGACCGAAACTGACCTGTCTGACCCATCACATATAATCATATTCGCTATTTCATTTTCTATGTTACCAGGGCCTCCCTCCGACTGATGGACTTTCAAGAGTTGACTTTTCCACTGGGCACACCAGGTTCTATCAATGTTGAATAAACATCAATTCAACGTAAAACGTTCAATCAATGTTGATTCAATGTTGATTCAACCTTTTGTGCATGCTAGATATATAACATTTTCCCGAGGATCACCTGCCCGCCCATCTAGCTTCATAATTAGAAGAATCATCTGAATCACCAGACTCATCATCGTCAAGGCTCAACATGTTGAAAGAAGCAGCACTGTTATCAATTCTCATAAACTTTTCCACTTTTCTTTCAAAAGTTTTCTTTGTTATTCCGCTGAAACCTACAACAAGGGGACTGTCTATATTAGGATTTTTGACAAGATAAACCAGGCTTTTCACAAGGCATTCAAGGCCATATTTACGTTTCCAAATTCCCTCCACAAGAATATTTAGGCAGACGTTGGTACATTTACCAATCTTGCTGGTATCAATATTTGGATGATAAATGGGCGTCTCGCAAACTACTGTAGGTGGGTCATCACTTTCATAATCTTTCGGAAGAATAACCTGAAAAGATACGAAGAAAGGTTTGTTTTTTCCCCACTTTAATAGCCTTTTTTATTATCCCCGCCAAAGGCGGGGGGTATAGTTTTCTCCATGTACGTCTGTCTGTCTGTCCGTCCGTCTGTCTGTCCGTCATCATATCCGCCCGTCCGTCCGTGCCGGGCCGCGTGGCGCAATCGATAGGGCACCTGACTCATAAGTCAGAGGTCCTGGGTTCGAAACCCGGTCTGGCCAAATAATTTCGTTTCTCCTTCCGCTGATTCAAGAAGGGCAGTTGTCAGTTACTGGCGAAAGTATGTGCACTTAGTACTGGTTAACCGCTTAGGAGGTCTAAGCCTGCCCAGGAATAGTGTGGTTAGGTTATCTGACCGTCCCGACATGACCATAGTTGTTTACCGTGGACGTTAAGCGTCCGTCCGTGTTTGACAATTAATGGTAAGTGAGTGAGTGAACTCGGTCAGACCGAAAGATGGGAGGATCGAGGGACGGGAGGAGCGAGGACCTGCGCCCAGTCTAGCGCGTTGTCCACAACTCTACCGCCGCTAATGACCAGGGAAAACAAACCATTAAACATAACACATTTCTATTGATTGTGTGTATATGTATATGTGTGTGTGTGGGGGGGGATGGAGGGGGTGTCGTGAATTGTGAATATATGTGCCTACAACAAAGCATGTCATGTTAAGATGGTTAGAGAGATTATCAAATATTGCATATCCTACCATGAAGCGGAAAGTTCCTCCTTCGTAGTATCCAGAGTTGGGTTCGATGTCAACCCAGAATCTATCAACTGGCTGATCATCCCAATTCACGTCACATATAGACGCCTGTTTATTTGTCAATGTACCAATCCGACGGATAAGTCGGTGTAAATCCTGTGTAACTGTTGAGACTGTCATGGGATTAATGCTGTTTGAATTACCTATATATAATATCAAAGTGTTTTCTACATGTTTCCAACAGTTTAGACAAGTATGTTTCATATATATAACACGGTGTTGCACAATCGTCCGAAAGAAAAGAAAAAAACTAAGCGATCTATAAAGGTATGGAAATCTATAAATCATGGTTAGCTAAATATAGCTAGTGTAGTGAGATAATTAACTATTTTAGTAAAAAACATTGATTATTTATTCAATCGTGAAGTTTAGGCCTATTGACGCTTCTGGCAAGGAAAAAAAAAAACTTCTATGCGTAAGGCGAGGAATTTTCCATTTAGACCGACACGACAGGTTCGAATTTTCAGAAGTACAAAGGGTGCATATTTCCTTAGCAGATTTTCAACAAATATGTAACCGTATGAAATCAGAGGATTTATGTTTCAGACCGAAAGCCATGGGGAGATAATCCAGGCTGACCTTACCTAACCGTAAATCAAGGTTTCCTCATACCTCCTCTTTTGAGGTAATAAAATATTGAATTCAAAAATTCATTCCAACATATTTTGCCATACATGCATGCTAAATACATGCATATCACGACTAAATATATTCGCAGCAATGATTTTCTTCTTGTTACGCCTAATTGGCATTTACACTTGCAAACCAGTCAAAGCGATCAAAAGGGACCACTTTACTGTAATTAAAATACGAGTACGTTTCACTCTCTCTCCCCTACCTTCGCCACCCACTCCCCCGACCCTACCCGTAACACAGCATTTTCTTTACGCAGGAGCATTTTCCTGCATGGTAAGTATGCAATATATATATGAGTAGGAAGCTGAGTGTTGTGGGGGAACGATACTCAGTTAGCAAAAGAAGAAGAATGGTCAAAAGTAGTACTGTGATCTTAAGGTGGTGATTTATGGTAAATGTAAAAATCTGCATAAAACCATAAAAAAGTAAGGTATCTCCCTGAAAGTTAGCAGACTTCTTATTTTTGTTGTTCTTTACAGTTTAGAATACAAAATAGACATACATGCTGCTTAAAAAAGTGTTTTTATAAGCAAAGATCAAAGGGTAGTTTTCTGCGCAATAATCCAAAAAATTAACATCGTTATTGAAAATTTACGTAGTACTGAAGGTGCATTATTGAATAATGAAGAGCGACCTAGCAATTATTTATTCCAACTCTTTCTCAAATTATAATGTAGACCAGATGAAAACGGTAGCTTTTTCTCAAATGTTCAACCATGAACAAGGTAATGTACACTGGATGCATTTATTAAATATAGGGTAGGCAAGCATACCTATGTAACACCTACAGTATAAATAATACATTACTTACATGATCACTGGTGTGTAGATGAAATTGTTCAACCTTGTTAAAATAGTCTCACCTGTTTCACCTGTGTGTTTTGACAAAAAAAAATTGGACACAGACCGCATCTTTTTTCAACTGCTCAGCCTGATAATGTGTGAAAGAGTTTGAAAAAATAATTGCTAGCTCGCTCTCCATTATGCAACAAGGAACTCTCAGCACTAAGTATATTTTCAATAACAATATTATTTTTTCAGATTATTGTGCACAAAATTACCCTTTGATCTTTCCTTATAAAAACACTTTTTAACATTAACAAATGCTGCATTTTGGGAGTCTGCATTGTCAGAAACAACATAGAGAAGGCATATGCTAAGTTTTGGAAAGATCAGTGGTATTTTGAGTGTTTTATGCAGATTTTTGTCTTTGCCCCAAATCAGTGATTATCAGCACCTTAAAGGATTATAGTTTTATCATGCAATTGCTGCAAAACCCATCTGATAACAGGGGTATGATAACATGATGTGATATCATGTCAACGTCGATCTGCGCATGCATGAATGTTATCAGGCGATGCCTTTAGAAGCGATATCTGAAGACGATTGGCTATATACCGACGTTTGCCCTGAGTCACCGACTCACGTCATAACGCATACGCGACATCAGCAAGTTCGAACAAAACTGCGTTTGCGTTTCATTTGTTTGACTCTCTTTACGCCTTAAAAACTTCTTATGATGCAAGATAAATAGAGAACCATGTAAGTGTCTTTTGATATCAAGCTTATCAGGCTCGACCAGAAACACGTCGGACTCGCCTTCCTACGCTGTTTCTGGTCTGGCCTGATAAACTTGATATCAAAAGACACTAACATGGTATTCTCTATATACCATGACCTTTAAATGCGGCCAAGGTCACTAAAATAGAGTCAAAACTATTCAGTTTTGCCAGTTATTAAGTTATTTTATTTTGTTTTATACCTAGCAGGGAATTCAATGCATATCTAGAATTAAAAGTGATAGTGTCTACAGTGAAAAAAAATCGCATTAATTCACTAGTGACTGATACGATTTAAGAAATAGATTCTTGCTTACAGTGATTTGTTGCCCAATATACCATAGTAGTTGGAGGTCGATCGTGGAGTGGATATATCACGAGCGCAAAGCGCGAGTGATATATTTACTGACAGCTGACCGACAACCAGTGATATATTGGGCAACAAATCACTTCGCGCTCGTGATATATCCACTTTACAACCGACCTCCAACTAAGGATATATTGGGCAACAAATAACTTGTTAGCAAGAATCTATTTCGATTCTATCACGCAAAAAATTATGAAAACGCAAGTGTTTCCGCCATGATTACATGTGAAAATTCTTCCAACAACTTTGACTATAACAGATGCGTTTACATGTAATTCGTACGGTTTTGATTCGAGAAAACGACGTTACGCCGTCTATCTTCATGGAAATGAATCAAAATGACGCCGAGAGTGCGCTAAATTACGTCACGTTAGTCAGCCCATTGATTTATCACGCAATATATCACTTTATCATATAGATACAAATTTGGGAATGTTTAAGAAGAAATCTGCATGTGTGTTAAAGCAGAGCTTTCAGAGTCTTTATCCTGCTCGTCGGTCTGATAAAGGATTTTCCGGTCTTATATAGACTTTATCAGCCCGGCAGACTGTAAGGAGGGAATTGTTCTCTTAGAGGTCTGGAGCAAAATCTTTTCTTTAAGAGTTGACCCCCCAATGAGAAGGATGGCAAAAATAAAAATGGCACAGTTGCTTCCCCGACAGCGTACCCATTCACCTTAAGTGATTTCCCTTGATCATACAAAAGGCGTTAGAAATTATTAAGGTCTTTTCAGTTGACAACCAAAATGACCTATTGTTTCGGTAGTGATCCCAAAGAATTCGAAACAGTTAACGAGAAAATAAAGGTATATCCCAACCGGCACACGACGTCGAAATGACGTCGTCCTAACGTCGATGCGACGTAATGATGTCGCATCGACGTCAGTACGACATCATTTCGACGTCATGTGCCCGCTGGGTATGGTTGTTAAATCATGCTCATTTTTCAGTGACGAAAGTGCAAGGTATTGATGAACGAATACAGAAAATTACAACTCTAGAAGAGCAACCGCGACTTAAATTAAAAACTGTAATTTTCCTAAAATCTGAACAAACGGACTTTTCTATCATGTAAAAGATTGTTGGCAGATGATTCGGATAGTTATGGACGCAATGTTGTAACTTTGACAGGAGTTTCAAGCTTTGACAGTTATATAATCATAATACTATTCAAGATGTATGAATACACCTGCAAGAAAGATCACTCTAGTTTGGAGGCCAAGGGCGTAACTGCCTATACGCAAATACGCAGGTGCGTATTGGAATTTTGTCCAATGATAAAATTTCAACACGCACCTGCATTTTTAATGATGCTGATTTTTTGTAAATTTGACAAGATTTCAATAGTAACTCCATTAACACACGACTACATGAAATATCTTTGGGGCTAAAGGACTTCTATGATTAAGGCGAGGATATTCCCCATTAGACCGGCGCGACAGGTCCGAATTTTCAAAAGTATAAAGTGTGCAATTTTTTCTTAGCAGAGCTTCCACAAATATGTAAACCGTATGAAATCAGATCATTTGTGATTCAGACCCAAAGACATGGGGAGATAATCCGTTCTGACCCTACTTACCATAAATTCAAGGTTTTCGCATACCTCATCTTTTGAGGTAATAAAAGTATTGAAACCAGGCATTCATTCCATACATTTTTGTCATAAATGCAATACAAAGCAATGATTTTCTTCTTGTTACGCCTGACTGGCATTTAAACATGCAAACCCATGGTAACACATCCGGTCAAAACGGCCAAAATAGAACGCTTCACTATAATTAAAGTACAAGTACTTTCCCCCCCCCGTGACCCAGCATTTCCTTCATGCAGAAGACTTATGCGATGCAAGTACGTAATAGATATGAGTGGGAAGCTGGGTCAAAGAAGCCAAAGAAGAAGAATGGTCAACAGTAGCACTGTGATCTTCAAGGATTATATTGTGTACCATGACCTTGAAATGAGGTCAAGGTCACATACATATAGTCAAAACTATCCAGTGTTGTCTGTTATGTAAGTAATGTAAGTCAAAAAAGGGTGAAATGTATACAATAAGTCATTATTTCAACGATCAGTTTGAGGATAATTTACAATTTATTTCAACAATGACGTCAACGTCAACGTATGTTTAACGTACTCTACATAGACACAAACAGTTGAAAATTCATTTGTAATGCAAGTTACATGTTATAGTCATAAATGCAAAGCAGAAGTCAGTGATCCGTATAACTTTTTAATCATGGGGAAAATTCACGCCTTAAGCATAGAAGTCCTTCCTATTCTTACCCTCAAGTTGTATAAAACATAATGGTGCGTAACATGTAATTACCCCTAGTTACGCTCCTGGAGGAAGCCCCTTGTACACATGATGAGCTACTATTGAAGGGAACACACAGCCCATACTGGAGAGGCATATACTAAAACATGGAGTGGAGTCAACCTTTGGAGTGGCGCCTTGGAGTGGAGTGGTATTATGGAGTGTTTTTGGAGTGGTTTTTGGAGTCAGATAATAAGTCACACAGGGTCAGAAGATGACCTCTCATTGACCCAGAGGCTATAGGATTTAAGTCAGATCTACTGCTCATGAGTCTATTTTCGATTTACAAATAAGTTGGATGTGTCAAAGGAAATACAGACCCGATAATCAAGTAAGTATATAAGTGGACCACGACCCCAGCCAGCCAGTGAGTAAGTAAGTAAGTAAGTAAGTACCGGTATACATCTTTTCCACATTCAGCAGGTACAATTTAATTTGTTTATTTGACAAGTCTCATTATCGTATTCCAAGAGACTTATTTCAAACTGCCAAGACTGTATGCTGCTGACAATTCATATGCAGAATGGCCATAGTTTTTAATTATTTATTGCTTGGTCCATAGTATTTTGCCACCAAGCAAGCTGTTATTTCATTTCAGATCATCGGGCTAGGTCAGGCCAGAACCGGCCATTGCCCGTGAAAGGTGAGGCATGGTTACTTTTCCAGACATTTTCTTAATTAGTCAGATAAGTTCACTCCAACTCTTCACTCCAAAAATCCATTCCAAAAACCATTCCACTCCAAGACTCCACTCCAAAGGTTGACTCCGTTCCATGAGTTAGTACATGCCTACTGGAGCTACAGCTTATACAAGACAAAAATCTTTATTTAATATCGGATGTTTAAACAATAAACGTTAGCTTAGAAGCTACTTCCTGACAAAACAAAGGAATAAATAATAATTATCAAGTGAACAAATTACAAATAAAAGCAGTATTTGTACAGTGCATTTCACAATTGGAATCTCAGGATCATATTAAGATTAAAATATCGTACATACGTAACTATTAAACTATCCTGCACACATGACCACTGAAATTTCCTACACACAAGCCTATAAATATCTAATACAAGCCCATTAAACTAACTATCTCACATAGATGACCATTATATACTGACACAAACAAAAAACGTCCGCTTTACAATTGTGTCTGAGAATTTCAAATGAACACATACATTTCATTTTAATATATTGTTTCAATAACATCAATTATTCAGCAGTCGTGTGCGCTGAACGGAAATCAATTCAATGAACATCGACGCCAATGACAATGCCGCAAGCGCCAGTACCCAAATTTCGAAAGTCACAAAATCAGTATCTCGTGTTTTAACCATCGCAGCACATCCCAACATCACTGAGTAGACACGCTGCTAAGCTTTTATGACGGCTAGATGCATTCCTTATTGACACAACCACTGGCATAAATTAGTCACTTAAAGTGACGTCACAAAACGTCGATCACAACAGTGCGTAGATACACGCAGACATTACCTTGTTGGGCCATCAGTTTGGAAGTCAGTGGCATAGGACTACTTCAAAATTCATTTCTAGCCATCAATAGCATTGAAATCAGCATCATTCAGCATCGCAAAAAGTTGGTCACAAAATTACCTGATTATTTTTCAATAAGGGGTGGGGTAATAAACCCGGACTTTAGTGAACCGGTATTTCTGATTTCAGGTTGAAGTTTTATTTTCTGATGCATGTTGTCTTTATCGTACACAAGTATAGTCAAATAAAACAAAAACGGTGTCAAAATAATGAACGGTTATGGAGATATGGAAGTTCTAAAATCGTTATTAATTTAATTAAAAGGGAGATAATTTCATAAATCGAAGCCTTTGGGCTGCTTTCTCGTTCATTTAATAAGAGGTATTGCTTTTAAAAGGCGATTTTACGTTTTTCGACGTTTCTGACCCTCGTTTAACGCAAAACATTTCAGGCTTTGGTGAATAAATTGCTGCTGAGGAATAAAAATGGTGTTTTGACATAAAGTTTGATAAATCTTGTGGCTATGGAGAAAAATTAAAACGGATACAACTTTATGTGTGCCAGAGGCTCAGGACACATTTTGTTTTATTTTGTATGGCTACAACATTACTGGTTCAAAATTTACAGAACCTTATAAAACGGATGTTTCTTTTTTGTGTCAGTATAGTATCTTACATACATGAGAATAAAATAACTTACACACTTGACCGTAAAAATATATTGTTAGACCATAAGAATATCTTACACATATGACAATAAAATATCTTACACACATGAGCGTAAAGATATATTAAACATGACCATAAAAATACCTTACACACGACCATAAAACTGAAACATAACAATCAATTTTAGTTTGTTTTCAGTTGCTAAATACTAATCTCTATGATACATAGTTCTGTTCGTAGGACAGAATGCAGGAGTCTAGACCCAGTGTGGGGAATCGCGTGGGTATTGTTTTGGTATACTAGATTGACAAACGTTAGTGAATCGTTGTTTATGTCAGGGTAAATAGCTGATCAGATCTTTTTTAATATGTAACACTCATCTTTCCATTTCTCATCTTCTCGATTCTAACGACACTTTGATGGAAGCGCAAAGATTCACACTTTTGTCAAGTACTCTGTCACAAAATTTCAGACACTAAGATCGTGGAATAACCGGCACGGACGCCAGTCGATTTATTTCTTCGTTTTTTAAAAGAGTCCTTTGCCAAAGTACGAATCTTTCAGGTTCAGTCAAAGTATCGTTAAAACAGGAAAGCTGTGGACTAGAACGTGTGCATAGCTCAACGAGATAAATGAGCCATGACACGATAAAAACAACAAAGCGGTTGTGTGCCCTGCGCAGGCTCAGATCAGCCTGGGTATCCGACAAGTCTGAACAGACTCTTTGTTATGCGCTTAAAGGGTAGCTAGGGCCTAAGCTACTTTCATGCGGACAGCGAAGACTCTGATCAGACTGAGCGGATGCCCAGGCTGATCTGAGTCTGCGCTGGGCGCACATCCACTTTGATGGTTTTGTCGTGTCGCGGCTCAAATGTTTCCAGCAAACATATGCCAAGATTCACTCACAGCACCGATAGTTTTGCATGCAGCGTATCAAAACTATAACCATGTGATCCCCTACCCTGGGATCAATGGAAAAGAACGAAGTGTAAGGTTTCACCCATAAAAACATGATTAGCAGCAGCATGAAATACAAAATTTATAGAACGCACAGATCTCTAAGCTACATTAATGCTATAGTATCCTTTTAAAATTGTCTCATTTGCGAAAGTAAGGACCAACTAGGCAAGTATAAATCTGGCCACTCCTTTGGAGGTTGTACATCATGGAGCATGTTCCGCATATCCCGAGAAATCTTCTGATATCATGGAGCCTGTTCCGTGTGTCCTGAAAGATCCTCTGATCCGCAGGCACTGAGAGACATTCTATTCTGAACGTACTGAGGGGCTCTCTGGTATCACAGAGGCTGTTCTGCATATCCTTAGAGACCATTGGGATCACGGAGCTTGTTCTGCATGTACTCATGAAAGAGCTTTATTAGTGGTGCCATATTTTGGCACCGCTTTGGTGAGCAAAACTCTTTCAAATGACTATTTGTAATTTGCACCCTTTCATTTTCTTCCTTTATATTACCACTGTTGACTTTCACTATCAGATCAATGCTTATACTCAAAGTCGTTTACGAGTCCAGATGGAACAAAACTGACCTGTCTGACCCATTACATAAAATCCGACTCGCTATTTCATTTGCTGTATTACCAGGGCCATTCTCCAACTGATTGACTGTCAGGACTTACCCACTGGGCACACAGGTTGAATCAACACTGAATCTACATTGATTCAAAGTAAAATGTTGAATCTACGTTGAGTCAATGTTGATTCAACCTTGAGTGCCTGCTGGATTAACATTTTCTCATGTTACTTGTTCATGTATGTATATATGTATGTTACCTGAATAGCTAAATAAATAGAGTTTATTAATCGTCCCATTTAAAATATCGGATTTATAAACCGAGGGAGGTTCGGACGAGTTTCTTTACCGGATCTTTAAACCAACTTCGGACGAGTTTCTTTATCGGATCTTTAAACCTCACGAGTGGTAAGAATCCCATATTTAAAATGGGATGATTCGATAAACTGTATATTACATTTCTATGTCCTACTTCCATCTATTTTAATGTTTTCAAGAGTCCTTCTGAAAGCCTGTACACAATAGTGCGAAAGAATACACGAACATTGAAAAAAAAATATGAGCGCCATTTTGTTTTCTGAAAGGGCCAAGGTTTGTCAAAATAAGAATAATTTACCTGCCTCTGTAACCTACATCATACCTTTATATTGTCTGTACGGCTACTGGTCCCGACGATCCAAGACTCGAAGAAAGTCTCACGGATATGAAGTGAATGTTTCTTATAGCACAATGCGGAGCGTGTGTGATAAACGACATTGCAGTCCTACATAAAACAGACGATTCGTAGAATTATTCAGTTGAACGCGTCAGTAATACACACTAAAGTTTGTTATAGGTTTGACATTTCGTAAGGACTTCTATGCTTAAGGCGTGAATTTTCCCCCATGATTTAAAAGTTATACGGATCACTTTCTTCTGCTTTGCATTTATGACTATGACATGTTACTTGCATGACAAATGAATTTTCAACTGTTTGTGTCTATGTTAAGTACGTTAAATATACGTTGACGTTGACGTCATTGTTGAGATAAATTGTAAATTATCCTCAAACTGATCGTTGAAATACTGATTTATTGTATACATTTCACCCTTTTTTGACTTACATTACTTACATAACAGACAACACTGGGTAGTTTTGACTATATGTATGTGACCTTGACCTCATTTCAAGGTCATGGTACACAATATAACCCTTGAAGGTCACAGTGCCCCTGTTGGCCATTCTTCTTCTTTGGCTTACTGAGTATCGTTCCCCCCAGCGACCCAGCTTCCCACTCATATATATTGTGTACTTGCATCGCATAAGTCTGCTGCATGAAGGAAATGCTGGGTCACGGGGGGGAAGGTAGTTGTACTTTAATTATAGTGAAGCGTTCTATTTTGGCCGTTTTGACCGGAAGTGTAACTATGGTTTTGCATGTTTAAATGCCAGTCAGACGTAACCAGAAGAAAACCAATGCTTTGTGTTGTGATATGCGTGTATTTAGCATGCATTTATGACAAAAATGTATGGAATGATTGACTGGTTTCAATACTTTTATTACCTCAAAAGATGAGGTATGCGAAAACCTTGAATTTAGGGTAGGTAGGGTCAGAATGGATTATCTCCCCATGTCTTTAGGTCTGAATCACAAATGATCGATTTCATACGGTTTATATATTTGTGGAAGCTCTGCTAAGAAAAACTTGCACACTTTATACTTTTGAAAATTCGGACCTGTCGCACCGGTCTAATGGGGAAAATCCTCGCCTTAATCATAGAAGTCCTTTAGTGTCTGTTGTTTTCTCAACATCATAAAAGGCAACCCTGACGTGTTTTTATAGCTTCAACTGCAGTCGAAAGAAACACTTTGAAAGGTAGTTCTAAAAGCCGGTGTCCGGCCGAACATCAATAACCAATCTCCGAATATTATGGAGAAGGTAACCAATCTACCTAGGGAAAATAAATCCTCTCAGAGACCTGGGAAATAGCATATTAATATTGCCAAGAAATCTCTGCAGTTCTTTTCTAAGAATGCAAAATATACGTTTACACCAACATTTCCGCACGACTGACCTGCCTGCCCATCTAGCTTCACAATTAGACGAATCATCTGAATCGGCAGACTCATTGTCATCAAGGCTCAACATGCTGAAAGAGACAGCAGTAGTATCCGTTCCCATAAACTTTTTAACTTCTCTTTCAAAAGATTCCTTTGTTACTTCACTAAAGCCGTAAACAAGAGGACTGTCTATATTAGGATTTTTGACGAGATAAACCAGGCTTTTAACAAGGCATTCAAGGCCATATTTACGTTTCCAAACAACCTCATCAAGAATATTAATGCAGACGTTGGTACATTCACCAATCACGCTGGTATCAATATTTGGATGATAAATGGGCGTCTGACAGACAACTGTAGGCGGTTCATCGCTTTCATAATCTTTTGGAAGAACCACCTGAAAAAAGGCAAGATTTTTTTCCACTTTAATAGACCTTTAAATCTCCAAAAATGGGTTCCTAAAAATGAAAGGCTGTTTTTACATGGAAGTAACGCGTCCAAACATTAAACGGTGTAGACTTTACCAGACTGCTCATATGCACTGTTTGCTCATAATCTGTCTACATACTAGTAAGTATGGCAAAATGACTACACCATCACGTTTTCACACAACAGTCTATTCTCGATATCTCATAGTGGAAGTTCATCCAAAACAACTGATATCTCACAGTAAATTTTCTGTTCTCAGATAATTTACATTGAGACATCAGTGGTTTGAGATAATAAGAGTTGAAATTTAAATTAAAAATAAGAAATGTGTCCAACTATATTCTTTGATGGATGGATGGATGACTTGCGATTTTATGTCCTTTTCAACAGTATTTCAGTCAAATCAGGACGATGGGCGGATAATAATGAAAGGCTGTGTGCAATGGAATCCCGTTTAAGATGGAAAGAACTCCGCCTCCGGCGGATCTCGAACCCGCGACCGCTAGATCAGTAGGCCAGCGCTTAACCCACTGAGCTACCGTGGCTCCTCTATATTCTTTGAAATTAGAAGGTACTTTGACATATCGAGAGTTGACTTATTTTTCTCAAAGGAGCTCAGTTGACTCCCATATCAGAAGAGTCCCCATTTCAAGATTCCCAATCACAGCAAATTATTTTTTCTTTACAATCTGACTTCATTGACAAAGAAAGCAAAATGACAATAAAGCAATACCATTGCAGGACTTCTTTAATAAAATATGGTGTGTGTTTTTCCCGGAAGAAAATAAAAGAAGATAAAGTAATCACTGAAACCCCAAATTCGTTACTGTTACTAGGTAAACTAGTATTCTGAGGCAAATTCTTAGTAAATCCTGTCTTAATTGAAATCATTAGTAAAGTAAAAGATCCTATAAATAAATACAAAACATAAGAATCATTTCTTGTGTGTTTTTATTATTTGTAATGCAGATTTGCATGTAGATCTAGATTTTAAATTATTTTCACACATAAATACATTAACTATTTCACATTATAAAATTACAGAAATAATCAAAAATAAAAATTATTCACAGCCGTGGTAAAATGAAAATAAACCACAGAGTTTTAATATTTGTTTAAGTATAAATAAGGTGCTCAGAAACATTGGACGGACACACGGCACCAAGTGTGTGCAACTATGGTTACGTACCGCTGAGCCACTTGGGGAACGTCGTTAGGAGAATCGAACTGAACTGAAATATGCATTAACTTCAAACCTCTTCTCTTCCCCTACTTACCTAAGGGGAAGAGGTTAACCACGATGCAAACGCTGTGGCTACTTAATGTATTTCAAAGGGTATCAAAAATCATAAATAAACTAGACCAAGAAAACCAAATTACATAATTTGCATATTCCAAAATAACAATTTTGATTAGTTACAGTTACTAATTAAACTAGTAAGACCTCTACTAAACAGCTCGTACAATGAACTAAGAGGTTTACTTAGTAATTTTACTAAATGCTTAGTACTCAGGAGGACAGTTAGCTTAACTAAGTAAAATACTTAGCTAACCAGTTTGGGTTTTCAGGGAAGACTGCTTAAAAACAACAAAAACTTTCTCTGCTTCATTTACATTACATGTACGTTACTAAAACATACACGTGTAGACCGCTTGTGGACAGGGCCGACGAACCTTGTGTCCCAAGTTTTGTTATATGTTTTCATGTTTTCGATTGTGCATACGAAACTTGTTAATTAAACAGCTATACAACTATCAGATTGACTGGATAATAACATGCTAACATACACTTTTAGATGTATTTAACAAGTGATGATTTCGAAAAGCCCTACTCTTGTTAGAAATGTCATTTTTGAAGGTGTGAACTTCATGCACATGCTCCGTACGTGTGCATTGAACAGGAGATTAAAGAACTACTGTCGAACAGGTCGATTAATGGCTAAATGGCTCTTGACAGTCGATTGTCATTAGCCAGAATTACTTCTTTCAAGTGCTGAACCCATAAAAAAGGGAGGAAAAACGGAAAAATTTTAAAGCTATTTCCCCTAAATATGTGGCCATTCACTTTGAATTTTCAGAGGCATAAGAACTTATCATGAACGATAACTCTCAAATGTACGTTATATGTCAATTCATCCTTTGATCGAATTCCTACTGTTTGTAATGTACATGTATATTGTCAATATCAATGTAAAAAAGAGTGTTGTCGTACAACATGACCATTAATGGTGAGCTAGTTAACTCGGTATTAACTCCCCAATAACGCATAGGTCAACGGGGGACGAACCTCCGTTTAAAGGCCAATCCGTTAGACGGGAGGAGCGAAAGATAAACTTGCGCCCCCTGGATTTGTAGTCTAGCGCGTTATCCACTACTCTACCGCCGCTTCTTGCTTATGACCAAGGCAAAAAAAAAGGAAAGAATAACGCTAAGCATAGCACATTTTATTGCTTGTGTCTGAGTAGGGATGTGTGAGTGGTGTGTGTGTGGTTGGGGGATGGGACGGGGGTGGGGGGAGGGGGCTAAATTGCGATATAGTTCGACAGAAGCAATGATATAAAGTGCCAACACTAAATCCTGTCATGTTAGGACGATTAGAGAGATTATTAAATCTTGCATATCTTACCATGAAGCGAAACGTTCCGCCTTCGTAGTATCCTGAGTTGGGTATGATGTCAACCCAAAATCTGTCAACTGGCTGATCATCCCAGTTTACATCACAAATAGACGCCTGTTTATTTGTCAATGTACCAATCCGACGGATAAGTCGGTGTAAATCCTTTGTGACTGCTGAGACTGTCATGGGATTATTATGTAAAACTCTACTGTTTAAATAAGCTATGTGTAATATCAAAGTGTTTCTACATGTTTTCTACAATTTTAACAAGTATGTTTCATATATATACAACACGGTGTTGCACAATCGTACGAAAAATACATACAATTGATTTAAAGAATCTATAAAGGTATGGAAGTTAGCTAAATTTAGCTAGTGTATTTTAGTAAAATACATTTATTATTTATTCAATCGTGAAGTTTACGCCTATTGACACTTCTGGCAGCGCTCGCGATGTTAGAAAAAAACCCTTCTATGCTTAAGGCGCGGGTTTTTTCCAATTAGACCGACCCGACAGGTTCGAATTTACAGAAGTACAAAGGGTGCATATTTCCTTAGCAGTGTGAATCTGAATCAGATCCCAAACCCTATCCCCAACATCAAAGGGAAAGATTGACAAAGACATCCCAACAAACAATAAATTACAAGTGATAAGCCGAGTCAGCAGCTCTTTCCCAAATAGGTGGCAACTCAGCTATTTTAATTGAACTAAATAATTTAGACCAACAGAAGGGTTACAACAGACGAAGCAAATTATACGAACAACATTTAACAATTATTTTTACCTATTTTCTATTTTTATTATAGAAGGGTTAAAATGAGAACACAATAAACTAAACAGCACCGAACATCAAACAAATGCAACCGACACGATTTCGATTCTAACACGCAAAAAATATGAAAACGCAAGTGTTTCCTTAAGCTTTTTCCAGTTTGCTGCCATGATTACATGAAGAAATGCTGCCAACAACTTTGACGTGCGTTTTTGATTAGAGAAAACGTCGTTACACCGTCTATCCTCATGGAAATGAATCAAAATGACGTTCAAAAGTCGCTAAATAACGCCCATTGATTTGTCACGCAATATATCACTATCATATAGATACAGAATTTGGGGCTGTATAAGAAGGAATCTTCACGTGTGATAAAGAAGAGCTTTCAGAGTCTTTATCCTGCTCGTCGGTCTGATAAAGGATTTCCCGGTCTCATATAGGCTTTATCAGCCCGGCAGACTAGGGAATTTTTCTCTTACAGGTATGGGGCAAAATCTTTTCTTCAAGAGTTGACCCCCAATGAGAAGATGGCAAAAATTAAAATGGCACAGTTGCTTCCCCGACAGCGTACCCGTGCACCTTAAGTGATTTTCCTTGATTTTCTCATACAAAAGACGTTAGAAATTGTTAGGGTCTTTTCAGTTGAAAACCAAAATGACCTATTGTTTCGAAAGTGATCCCAAAGAATTCGACACAGTTAACGAGAAAATAAAGATATATCCCAACACGCACACGACGTCGAAATGACGTCGTCCTAACATCGACGCGACATAATCACGTCGCATCGACGTCAGTGCGACGTCATTTCGACGTCATGTGCCAGCTGGGTATGGTTATTTAATCATGCTCATTTTTCAGTGACGAAAGTGCAAGGTATTGATGAAAGAATACGGACAATTTCAACTCTAGAAGAGCAACGGCGACTGTAACCAACAACTGTAATTTTATTAAAATCTGAATAAACGGACTTTTCTATGTCTATTTCTATGTCAAAGATTGCTGGCAGATGATTTCGGATATTTATGGACACAATGTTGTAACTTTGACAGGAGTTTTAAGTTTCGAAAGTTATACGTATAATCATAATACTATTCAAGAACAACTGTCCTTCTTGCATCAGCGGAAGGAGAAACGAAAGTATGTGTTCTGGCCATATACTTTCGTTTCTCCTTCCGCTGATGCAAGAAGGACAGTTGTCTGTTACTGGCGACAATATATGTACCTAGTACTGGTTAATCGCTTAGGAGGTCTTAGCCTGCCCACGAATAGTGTGGTTAGGCTAACTGACCTTCTCGGCATGACCATAGATAGCTGTTTATCGTGGACGTAAAGCAACAAATCAATCAATCAAAATCAAGATGTATGGATACACCTGCAAGAAAGATCACTCTAGATTTGAGGGAGCCCCTTTTTCACATGAGAAGCTACTATTGAAGGAAACACACAGCCCATACTGGAGAAGGAATTCCTCTAAAGCTAATCCAAGACATACAAATCTTTATTTTTATTTTTATCGGATGTATAAACAATAACCTTAGCTTAGAAGCTACTTCTCGACAAAACAAATAGATAATAATGATAATAAACACATAAGTGAACCAATTACAAATAAAAACAGTATGAATACAATGCATCTCACAATAGGAATCTCAGTATCATATTAAGATTAAAATGTCTTACAGACGTAACAATTAAAATATCTTGCACACATGAACACTGGAATGTCTTACACACAAGCCTATAAACATCTTACACAAGCCCATTAAACTATCACACATACATAACCATTAAAATATCTTACACACATGACCATAAAATATCTACACACGTGGCCTTAAAATATCTTACACACATGACCATTAACCATAACAATATCTTACACATGACCATAAAAGTATCTTACACACATGAGCATAAAATATCTTACACACATGACCATACAAATATCCTGTGAGACCATAAGAATATCTTGCACAATAAAATATCTTACACACATGCCCGTTAAAAATATTAAACACATGACCATAAAAATATCTTACACATGACCGTAAAATTATAACATATAGATTGTCTTCAGTTGCTACATACTAATCTCTATGACGCATAGTTCTGTTTCTAGGATAGAATGCAGGAGTCTGATAACTGGATCCAGTTTAGAGAAACGCATGAGTTTTGTTTTGGTATGCTAGACTGACAAACGTTAGTGAATCTTTGTTTATGTCAGGGTAAGTAGCTGATTATATCTCTTTTAATATGTTACACTCATTAGGTTATGCGTCATTTTCCATTTTATATCTTCCAGACACTTTGATGGAGCCCCAAAGATGCACACTTTTGGCAAGGACTCTGTCACAAAATTTCAAACAGGAAATATCGAAACTAAAATCTTGGAAGCGTCTGCACGGACGCCAGTCGATTCTTTTTAAAGGAGTCCTTTCCCAAAGTAAAAAATCTTTCAGGTTCAGTCAAAGTATCGTTAAACAGGAAAGCTGTGGACTAGAAACGTGTGCATAGCTCAACGTCATAAAATGTTTCCAGCTAACATAAGCCAAGATTTACTCACAGCACCGACAGTTTTCTGTGCAGCGTATCAAAACCATAATCATGTGATCCCCTACCCTGGGATCAATGGAAAAGAACGAAGTGAAAGTTTCAGCTATAAGAAACATGATTAGCAACAGCATAAAATATAACATTTATAGAAATGTCTACTTTAAGGTATATAAATGCTATAGTATCCTGTTAAAATTGACTCATTTGCGAAGTAAGGGCCAAAGTATGGGCGAAAATCCATTTGGCAACTCCTGTGGAAGTCGTAGATCATAGAGCATGTTCCGCATGTCCTGAGAGACACTCTGATATCATTGAGCCGCGGCCGCATTCCTAATAAACCCTCTATCATGAAGCCTGTTCCGCATGTGCTGAGAGACCGTACGATATAACGGAGCCTGTTTCGCACCTCTGATATCATGGAGCCTGTTCCGCATGTCCTGCGAAACCCACAGATATCCTGTAGCCTGTTCCCATATATTCAAAGACCCTATGATATCATGAAGCCTGTTCCGCATTTCTTAAGAAACACTCGGATATCATGGAGCCTGTTTCGCATGTGCTGAGAGATTTACTAATATCATGGAGCCTGCTTAGTATATGCTGAGAGACCCACTGATATCATGGAGCCTGTTTTGCATGTGCTGCGAGACCCTCTGATATCATGGAGCATGTTCCGCATGTGCTACGAGACCGTCTGTATCGTGGAGCATGTTCCGGATGTCCTGAGAGATCCTCTGATCTGATGGGGCATGTCCCGCATGTCCTTAGAGACTCTCTGATATCACGGAACCTGTTCCGCATACCCTAAGAGACCCTTTTATATGCTGGAGCCTACTCCACATGTCCCGAGGACCCTCTGTTCCGCATACGCTGAAGGCCCTATAATAACATGGAGCTTGTTCGGCATGAGCTAAAAGACCCTGTGATATCATTGAGTCTGTTCCGCATGGCCTGACACCCTCTCTTCTGCATATCCCGAGAGTCCCTCTGTTCCGCATGTCCTGAGAGACCCTCTGTTCCGCATGTCCTGAGAGACCCTCTGTTTCGCATGTCCTGAGACCCTTTTGTTCCGCATGTCCTGACAGACCCTCTGTTCAGCATGCCTGAGAAACCCTCTGTTCAGCGTGTCCTGAGAGCCGCTCTGTTCCGCATGTCCTGAGACCCTCTGTTCTGCATGTCCTGAGAGACCCTCTGTTCCGCATGTCCTGATACATCCGCTGTTCCGCATGTCCTGAGATACCCTCTGTTCAAAATGCCCTGAGAGACCCTCTTTTCTGCATGTCCTGAGAGACCCTCTGTTCCGCATATCCTGAGAGACCCTCTGTTAAGCATGTCCTTAGAGACTCCCTGTTCCGCATGTCCCGAGGGACAATCTCTTCCGCGTGTGCTGAGGGACACTCTGTTTTGTCTGCATGTGCTGATGGACTCTCCGTTCTCATATGTGCTGCTGAGGGACCCTCTGGTATCACAGAGACTGTTCTGCATATCCTGAGAGACCACTGGGATCACGAAGATTGTCCTGCATGTACTGAGATATGCTAAAAGTAAAGTTTGCTGTTGTTAAGATTTCACTTACAATCTTTTGTTCATGAAGAGCTGTATTAGTCACTACTTCAGTGAGCGAAACCTCTTTCAACTGATGACTTTTTGTAATTTGCACGCTTTTATTTTCTTCCTTGTTTTACCACTGTTGACTTTCACTATCAGATCAATGTTTATTTTTAAAGTGGTTGACGAGCCCAGACTGACCGAAACTGACCTGTCTGATCCATTTCATAACGTCCGATTCGCTATAATTTTCTTTTACATTTCACTGGGGCCTCTCTCCGGTTGATTGGCTTTCAGGACCTGCCCACTGGGCAAACATAGGTTAAATCAGCACTGAATTAACATTGATTCAACGTAAAACGTAGATTCGACGTTGATTCAATATTGATTCAACATTTTATGCCTGCTGGGTTAAAATTTTCTCACCTGCCTGCCCATCTAGCTTCATAATAGGAGAAAACAGGAATCCCCGCAGTGACGTCATCGGTTGGTCACGTGGGTGGCTTGGTTGGCAAAAGATGGCGATGGCTAGTGTTTCTCTATCGGATTATGCGGACAAATTAACCGTGGAAGCGCGTAAACGATACGTTGAAAAGCTGCAATTAAATGGTGAAATATTACCAGATCCCTATCTCCTAAAGTCTGGATGGTCAAATGATCCTGTTAATTGGCCAGATTTGACTTTCGGCGACATTTACAATTACCTCATTAACAGGCAATCGTTGTACACATAGGAGACAATGAAGGCGTTTAAATCCCTGGAGGCTTACAGGTAAGTTAAGGTATCTTTATATTTTAGTAAACAAATTATTCGAACCATGTTTCATGTCAGTTGGTGTCCTAAAGTCAATCATAAAAGACAGAAATCTTAATTTAATACTACGGTGTCACATGTTTTCGCGACTTCTGCAGTGCTTGTTAATGGATATATATTAAATTTTGTCTGGAGTGGGGAATAGGCATCCCAGTGCAGTTTGGGTAGAATGTATTTGCTTAGTAAAACCCATGACACTTCATATGTGTTCATGTAGATGTTAACGTGAATACAGTATAAATATGTGTATGTCAGACAATACTTAACACTTCTGGTTAGGAACCCTGGAAGTTCCACTGAGTGGAAGCTTTGGGGGCTGAGGCATTTCCTGAATTCTTGTTCCATTGTCTGCTGGAGGCAGATTTTTTCCAGCTAAAGTGGGTTCCATTGTAAACAGCCTTTCTATTTAATTATCATCCTGTTATCTTGATATGATAACTGAAATATTGTTGAGTGACGTAAAACTCATCATTCATTCATCCGTCGTACTAAATACTGTTTCGTTTTGTTTTAGGAGCCCCGGTAGCTCAGTGGGTTAAGCCCTGGCCTACTGATCTAGCAGTCGCAGGTTCGAGCCCTGCCGGAGGCAGGATTATTTCCATCGTTAATGAGGGTTCATTGCACACAGCCTTTCATTATCACCCACCCATCATCCTGATATGATTGAAATACTGTTGAAAAGGACGTAAAATCGCAAGTCATCCATCCATCGTTTTTTTTTTTTTTTTTTTTTTTCAGTTCGATCAGATAATACATCACACGTCTGGCATTCATACATCATGTAAAACGCAGTGAAGGAAATGGATAGGATGAGTTTGAATAGTCTTAAAGACCACCCAGCTCCAGATTCTTGATATAGGAATCAAAAAGTTTACTGAATAGGAATGCGTATTCAGTAAATTTCTCAAAAAAAACTTTTAGAACTACAATGACCATGGCTTGATGAAAAACTTGATTTTTGCACAGTGTTTAAATACTAGACAGAATTCACTCGAAAAACTGCATTGTCTTAAAGGTCTAACAAACTTTGGGTCCATAAGAATAATAGTTTGAAATAAAGCGAAGTAATATTCGAAAAAGATTCAGTTTTATGGGCATGTATGTTGCTTCTGTTGCCAGTGTTGATTGTTGAATGCCAGACTAGTGTGTACTTGTAGCTACAGAACATTGTACTTTGTCTTTTCAGTTATGTGGTCAGTGGTCATGTTAAAGAAGTTCTCCACCACAGCGTCACTGATGCAAGTCCTGTATGCTTCCTAAGAGCTAAAGTCATTCCCTCACAGAATGTCAACAGTGACCACTATGCCTGGGTGTGTTTGGACAAAGCCAGTGCAGCCATTCAGTTTGGACACTGTACCTGTATGGCAGGGTAAGCTGTTTTATAAAAAAAAATATTACACCTTTTTCTTTTGAGTGAGTGGGTGATCTCGGGTTTAATCCCACCCACAAGGAGGTCATATAATGGAGACGGGACCGCAGTTTAAAGTCTCATACGAAAGATGGAAAAGCGGGGTATTGATCTTGAGACCCCTGGATTGGTAGTCCAGAGTGTTATCCACTACACTACAGCCACTCCTTTTTTTTGAGAATAATCATGAGAATTTCAGTTCAAACTCCAGGAGAATTTCAGTTCCAACTTCAGGAAAACACCTAGTGACCCCTCATTGGAACTGGAGAGTGTCCTTCAGGATTTACACTTATGTTCTTATCTCCAAATAATATCCATTTTAGGCTTTATATTGTATTACATGATATCATGAGACAAGTTTATCAAGAGTATAGCCGTTTTTATTTCGTGTCAGTTTTTCGTCTTCTTTTTTTCTTTCAACAATCTGAATGCATAATAGTGAGTGAAAAAATGTGAAAGCACCCACATATATTAACAACAATGACCCTGAGAAACTCTTAAACAGATTCATTTTTTTACAGGCTGGATGAAGTTTGCAGTCATGTTGCTGCCATACTGTTCAAGGTGGAGATTGATGTAAAATTAGGTTTAACTCAAAACAGTTCGACAAGTAAAGCATGTGAATGGAACAGTTGTTTCAGAAATGAGGTAGATATGACAAGCTCATATGTTTTGGTGGTATGTTAGCAAGATCATTGTTCAGTGGAGCGTCACTTCTCTTAGTCCTACTGCTAAGAATTTTTTTTATGCAGACAGAATTTACGTAAATGTGTATCTATGTTTCCTCTGTAAGAAAAATTCACGCTCTTTAGCTAGTGGAGCCCAAATATCTAGCTTACTCAGTAGTTTAAAAACCGGCCCAAGCCAGCGGTCCAAATTTGAGTCTCACTATATGCAGAGATCTTTGCAACTATGAACTGAGTGTTGACGTTTTTTATTTTCACCTTCCCTGGACTTGAAATGACTGAAATATTGCTGAAAGGGCCATGAAACTGCAAGCCATCCATCTTCACATCTGTTTCTTCTGCCATTGCCAAATAGATATGCCTTGAGGCAGCTGTCAGGACAACTTGCTCAGTACATCAGGTACTACATTGCTGCCTGGAGAAAATTAAACGAAAGTTTTCAGACATGCAAGTTTGTTCTTATTTTAAGCATAAAAGAACAAAATAGCTCATGAATACATATTTATCTGGCAATAAGACAGGGCTTTCTTTCTCCAAAGGTACCTCATGTACAGTATCAACTCAGTCTAGTGTGATTTGGCTGTTAAGTTTTACTCATCCAAAACAATCCCAAATCAGTGATCTCCCCAGACCATAAAGCAAGTAGCTTCCAATATGCTTTCCTCTTCAAATTACTATTGCAACATGCCTTAATTTCCAGTGAAAATTTATAAAGATGCTATTATTTTCATTTCTTAGCCAGTAAAGTTGTTTTAAATGCATTAAGGATGGTCAATAAATTATTTATAATGTAAATTTAGGCTTATATTGACAAAACATTGCTATTTTAAGGATTTTAAAAATGATCAATAAGTCAAAATCTGATTTTTGTTTTAAGAGCGACATGCCTTCTGAAATTTCTGGGGAGAACACTGCCAAATATCTAGGTCCACCATGTAAGATGGAGCTCATTGAGTATTGAATTAGCAGTATACTAATGTATTTTACATTTAACATTATAATAGTTCTGAAAAGAGAACAAGCAAAAAAAGATATTCTGAATAATATTATTGTCCATAATATAGATACAAAAGTACACTAATTTTGAGGTATTTTTCGGAATTTCAAGCAAATGTGCACACTTTCAGGGGAAGTAACCCTGCCATTTTCACTTTTCCTAATGAGGGTCAACTCTTAAAGGAAGAATTTGCTCCTTATATTCTGGGAGCAAATTTTTAAAAAGAAGAATCCTTTATGAAAGGGTTTATCCAGGATAGCAAATAGGAAGTCACAAAAGTTGACTCCCTTTGAAAGAATTGCTAATGAGTACACTTTCAGGGAAGCAACAGACATTTTCATCTTGGCATCCCTTCTCAATGGGGGTTCATCCCTAAAGGAAAGAATTTGCACCTGCAGGAGCAAATTCATTTTTGTCTGTAGGAGCAAATTCTTTTTGTAAGAGTAAATCCCCTTTTAAAAGGGATTTCCTTGCCCAGGGAAGCAAACAGGAAGTCACAGTTGGTTGCCTTTGAAAAAATGGCAGGAAAGTATGGCTGTATACCCATACACCTTAAAAAATCGGTGTCGCCCAAACCGCAAAGGACATTTTTCTAGCGTAGCCTCAGATGTTCATTACCATTTTTCAGATAGAGCCACTGACAATTGCTGAGCTTCAAAACCAGATAGGGATAGGCAAAACAAGACAGAAATCAGTGGAGACTACATATGCTTCAGGTATGGCAGAACTTCCCCCCAGGGATACTCTACTTTCTCTTTATACAGTTTGTCCAAATGCAGCATTTTTACAGCCATTCCCCCAGTTTCAGAGGATACAAAAACAACTGAAAGTTCTTCAGCTTTACCTCCACTTTTGTCAGACCTGATTGATGAGACAGTTGACATGAACACTGATCAATGTGAAAAAATATGGAGTGACTATGAAAATAAAATCTCAGTGGAAACATGTGAGAAACTAGAAGAAGCAACTAGATCACAGTCTGTTTGCCCTTTGTGGTACCAACACCGTAAAGGAAGAATTACAGGGTCTAAAGCTCATGATGTTTAAGTAAGGAGGGATACAACACCTGCTGAAAATGTAGTGCGAGGAGTTATGGGGTATAGAACTTATAACCTGTTAAAAAAGAAAGCTGTAATGTGGGGCATTGAGATTGAAGATAAAGCCAGAAACACCTATATAACAGTGCAAAGACAGTATCATAAAGACCTAGAAGTAAGAACAGCTGGCTTCATGATAGATCCTGTTAGGCCTTATTTGAGAGTATCTCCAGATGGACTATGTCAGTATAAGTGTTATGGGAAAGGGTCTGTGGAAATCAAATGTCCATATAAATTTAAAGAATCCAGTATTGCAGAAGCTTTGAAAGACCCTAACTTTTGCTTAAATGCTAACATGAATCTAAAGCAGAGTCATAGGTATTATACACAAATACAGCTGCAGATGTTTGTTTTGCGTGTGTCATATTGCGATTTTGTTACTTACACAAACAAAGAAATCGCGATTGTGAGAGTTTCAATTGACCAGGAATTTTGTACAAAGCTGGAAAAAAAGTGTATAGCGTTCTTTATCAGTAGTGTGTTGCCAGAGATAGTGACTCGCAAAATTGAAAAAGAAGGGGACAATGATGAACTTGAAGTTCAGAATAATGTATTCTGCATATGTGCCCAACCAGCATATGGAAAAATGCTCCAGTGTGATGGTGAAGACTGCCAGTTGGAAAAATTCTACTATGCTTGCGTTAACGTAAGATGTAAACCCAGAAAACAGTGGTACTGTCAGCAGTGTGCTGATAAAATGAACAATTGAAATTGAACAAAAGGTTACTGAATCAACTGGAATTAACTTCGCTATCAGAGGCAGTGTGTGTAGCACTAGAGAGTAGCAACTGGAGACTGAAGCTTATGATCAGTGTTTGAACTACAGAAGCTAATTTCTGAATGAAATCTTTAACTGTTCTTATAATGGGTCTAATAAGGAGCAAATGCATGTGTTCATTCAGAAATATTGAAAATTGTCAGTTAATTATACCCAGTAATCTTTGTACCTGAGCCGGGTAGCGCAATCGGTAGGGCACCTGACTCGTAAGTCAGAGGTCCTGGGTTCGAATCCCGGTCTGGCCACATACTTTCGTTTCTCCTTCCGCTGATTCAAGAAGGGCAGTTGTCAGCTACTGGCGAAAGTATGTGCACTTAGTACTGGTTAACCGCTTAGGAGGTCTAAGCCTGCCCAGGAATAGTGTGGTTAGGTTAACTGACCGTCCCGCATTGACCTTAGTTGTTTACCGTGGACGTTAAGCATCAAATCAACCAACCAACCAACTTTGTACCTGAAGCACTGTATGTCTTTACACAACCAAATTAAGTGCCTCACTGAGCGAGACAGTTCTAATGGGGGATCAAAACATATATTATTATGGAGAAAGATGGAAAATTATCCCTGATAATACAAATATTACAATAAATTTGAAATAATTTTTCTCTAAGTTCTCAGTGAGAGCATATAAGAGCATACGTTGTGCTTTCTCATTAGAATTGTCTCTAAATTATCCCTAGTACCTCTTCCATTCATCTGAATCGGCAGAACCATCATCACCACAAAGGCTCAGCATCAGAGCTCTAGATAAGAGAGGATATTTGATGATAATTAAAGACATCTTTTTTATTAAAGACATTTTTTTTATTTCTCATCGAAACCATATGTTGTGACCCCTCATCTGAACTGTCTCGTCGAGACGGTTAAGATGAGGGGTCACAATATATGTTTTTATTCAGGATTAACAAACAATATGCCTAATTATCACCAAATACTTCCTATTATCTAGAGTTCTGCAACGTGCTGAAAGAGGCAGCACCAGTATCCGTTCTCATAAACTTTTCGACTTCTCTTTCAAAAGTTTCCTTTGTTATTCCACGAAAGCCTCCAACAAATGGACTGTTTAGGTTAGGATTTTTGACGAGATAAACCAAGCTTTTAACAAGGCATTCAAGGCCATATTTACGTTTCCAAATATCCTCATCAAGAATATTTAGGCAGACGTTGGTACATTTACCAATCACGCTGGTATCAATATTTCTGGTATCAATATTTGGATGATAAATGGGCGTCTGACAGATTACTATAGGCACATCATCACTTTCATAATCTTTTGGAAGGATCACCTGAAAAGATGCAAAGAATTCATTTCTTTTTTTCCCCCACTTTAATAGCCCTTTTTATTACCTTCAAACTTTTTTCAAAAAATAGTGTCCAAAAAATAAAATTTTGTTTTCTACATTGAAGTAATGCATGCAAAAGATGCAGAGGGAACGGTACACTGTGTAGATTTTACCAGTCTGCTCCAATGCACTGTTTGCTCATATCTATCTGTCCAAATACTTAAAGTATGGCACATGGATTCACCATCACTTTTTCACTCAACTCTTTTTTTAGTTTAGTAATTTATTGTGATTTTGGCCACCGGCCCATAACACAAAGAACATATATACATACAATGATATACAATGTGACTGTAAATGTATGAGTTACTGAACAGATAAATTAGACCAATTCTAAGATATCATGTCTTAACTTAAATGCATGATACAAATACATCGACAAGGAATGTATAACTGTTTATCTCTAACTGATATCTCAAAGTCGAAGTTCATCCCAAACAACTGATATCTCAAAGTAAATTTTCTGGTACCAGAAAATATACTTTAAGACATCAGTAGTTTGAGAAAACAAGAGTTGAAATTTAAAATAAAAATAAGAAATGCGTCCAACTATATTCTTTGAAATAAGAGGGTACTTTGAGATATCGAGAGTTGATTTATTTTTCTGAAAGGATCTCAATTGACTCCCATATTAGAAGAGTTCCCAATTAAAGACTTCAAGTCACAGCAAATTACAGTCAACTCTCGATATCTCGAATTCGAACTTCAGCCCAAACTACTGATGTCTCAAAGTAAATTTTCTGGTACCAGAAAATTTACTTAGAGATATCTGTAGTGTAAGATAACTGGAGTTGAAATATAAATGAAAATATGAAATACATTCTTTGATAAAAGGGGAAGATATCAGTGTTCGATATATCGGGAGTTGACTGTATTTCTTTTACAATCTGACTTCATTGACAAAGGAAGCAAAATGACAATAAAGCGATTCTAATGCAGGACTGCCCTAAAAATGTGTTGTTTTTTTTTTTCGGAAGAAAATAAAAAAAAGTTAAAGTAAGATTGCTTAAAAACAACAACAAAAACTTTTTCTGCTTCATTTACATTACATGTACGTTACTAAAACATATATATGTACAGTCTTAACCCTTAATATCAATTCTCTGTAATCATCAAGAATTTTATAATAGGGATGGCTCACGCATGGTCTCAGATTTTGTTCAAACTTGCTGACAGTGTGAGATGTATCACAAAAACAAATGAATGACCGCTGTTTCATTCATTCACACTTCCGTTGCCATGGTAACGGCTTCCAAAGATTTTGGCCAAACATGAACCAATAATTTCTTAAAATTGAACATTTTTGTCCTTTTTGTATTGTTAAAATTGCCATTATTTGGCCTAAATATGTCTTGTTTGTGAAAATGCAGACCTTTATAAATAACAATAAGTTTTAATACCTCCCTCACTGAATTGCTGTTGTAGTCTCACATACCATGGAATGTGGGTGGGGTAAGCAGGTCCTGAAAAATGTCATTTTAAGGCATTTTTGAATTGGTACACCAAAGTTGCGCGGGCACTCTGACATACACGCATACTAATTAAGTCTAAAGTGGGATTTAAAAAATCATAAAACGAAAAACATGTATGGGAAGTTACCATTATATGGTCGTAACCATGGCAACAAAACCTCCCCTATTGAAAAACTACAAAAACACAATATTGTTAAAAAAAGAATTCATTTATTTCCATGTGGTGTGATAAGAACACTTTCATACAGTGAGAATTGTTTTTTCAATATCACACTTGTGTAAACAATCAACAGATACTGTGAAAAAATTAATTTTATGCCATTAAGGGGCACCAAAAGGGGCGAAAAGTGACATTTTCAATAAAAAAACCCTCATAAATATCTCGTTTCATTTCTAGAAAACCAGCACTAACAACACAAAAATATGCTTAAAAGCTATTCTGAATATATCATGCAGTGTATTATGACACTGTGTACGCTCTGATGCCATTTGTTTTACTGAAAAAGGGGCTCAAAAAGGGCTCAAAAATGGGATGGAGGGTTGGGGGAGGGTATCGAAAATGTGAAATTTCTCTACGATATTATAATCCAATCATATGTAACCGTTGGACTTATTGACAAAAATTTAGTCTTTGCATATGAGAATACAGAAGGAAACAAAAGATGCTGTGAACAAACTAATATTAGCCTCTAAGAGGGCCCCCCAAAGGAGAAAGAAGGGAAATTTCCACTCAAAACACACACAATTTTTCTTTTACTTCTGGAATATATAGGCCGTGAGCCAGATATGGTTAACCTCCCCACAAGGAGGAGTTTTGTAGACCATAATTTTCTATAAGCCCAGTATCTTAGAAGTATTTTGCAGCATATTAGCTCTCTGGCGAATGAGGCGTTACGCTGTAACAGCCTGTTATAAACGTTACCCATTACAACAATAAACATAGCATAAAAATTATTGAAAATAATAAAAAAAAATTAGTCACTTTCCTATGTTTAAAATTATAGTAGATTCTAGTAGAACAATCCAGTAGCTAAAAGTTATGATGTTTAAATTATCACTTTAGCTAACATGGTGTAATATACGAGATATTTGTCTTTACACTCCATCAAAATTGCTATTTCCATTCAAAATATTTTTTTTGTAAATTATTCCTTCCATATTGGACCATATATTTATTACTGTAGTAAAGCAATTTATTCATCTTTTCTGATATGCAGAAATTATTATCCTATCTTATATATTTTGTGAGAAATAGGATTGTGACCACAGTAACATCTTACAAATATTCCATATTACAGTATCCCTTGCAGTATAATTCAAGTGCTTGAATTTCACTGTTGGAGTTGAAAACGACAGCAAAGAGTAATATTGAATATGTCAGCCTATTAAAACAGCAAGGAACAGTGGCACAGTATTTTGAAAGCATCTCACTCGGCCATAAAGATCGGGAATATACGTTACCTATGACTATATTCGTAAAAAACATATAATTTTAGATAAAATCATTTTGTTTTCTTTGGTAGCAGTTTCTTCATAACAGAATCTTTTAATATTAGAAACAAATACATTATGGTTTATTCTTTATCATTAAAGCTATTACTATTAGTGATGTAAATAGCATTAATGTTTAAGATAATTCATTATAATACCTCTAATCAGTATTTTTTTTTTCATTTTCACATAGAAAACAATAACAAATAATAAATGTATAAGTCTGACAGTTCTTATGATATTTTGTGTACATAGGGCTATCAACACTTTCATCCGTGATTAGTTTTAGGGATTCATGAAGAGTGTTTTATACGTGACTAAACACAGTATACTTTATGTACTTCATATTGTAATGTTTAGAACGTGACATATTCTGAACAGGCAAACCTGGTTTTGCTATTTACTTGGTTATTATACCAAAAATCAAAGTATTTCATAATGGCAATTCTCAGCATCTTTCTTCTAGAATTTTTACAGTTGAGTTTGAAAGATGGTAACATACATGAAATTTTGTTATATAAAGCTGCAAAATGCAAAATATAGAAGAACAAACAGAAAGGCAGAAAGGCTAAAAAAAACAGAACTACAGAGAAGGTAAAGCCACTGCTTTTAAAAGCCAGAATTGATTTTGCATATAGGCCTCGAATAAAATGATATACAATAAGTTTGATAATGTTAAAACTTGAGCGGAACTTGAGCAGTTTCGTCCTGTTTTGTATAAAACTATAAAATAATCAATAATCAACAATACGAAATGTAGTACAACTTGTTTATTGACAGGATTTGGAAAAAAAAATTACGTGCACACTGAAAAACTCTAAAGCAGGATAGTAAACCTGAAATTTGAAGACTTCAGCCGAAAACAGTTATGCATCAAAACTAACGTGAGTATTTGCTGGCAAAACTTTGCTGTAAAACTACTGTATATTTTACATTACCAAGGGAAACAACATTGCATAGAAAAGCAGAATAGTAAAACAGTGATGCATCGAAACTTATGTGAATACTTGCTGGTAGTGTATACTTAGTTGAGTAAAACTATCGTACATTTTACGTTAACAATGGAAACAACATTGCTCAGTTACAGTCAAAAAACAAACCTACGTTTGAAAATGTTAAATGGTAGTGTTAATATGTTGCTTTATTAAGTTTATTAAACATGTAGTTCCTAATAATAATTTGTCAACCAGGAGTTTGGAAGTTTTGTATCAGAAACATTTAATACGGAAAAAGAGATCGGACAGCTTACTCTTGATATTATAGCAATGTATAACTGCTAAGTTTAAGATAATCTATATTTCTATGCTTTTCTTTCTTGCATTTTTAATTCTGGCTATATTAAAGCATCGCTTAACGAATTGATTCACCGAAGAACATATAGATACGTTTAGTTGGACAAAAATGTTTTTTTTTCCAGGGACAGTGTTACAGTGAGCTCTTCCCACATAATGAAATGGCACATGAAAATAACAGAATACATTAATGTTGTTCATTGCTGTTCAGATATTTATAAGCAAATCTTAATTGTTCTCCTTCAGAATTTACTTATCTACACTGAAGTTATACTTTGCAGCATAATAGTAAGAAAAAAACAAGAAAAGAAAGACGGAACAAGTAACGTATACAACTATTCATTGAGAGTTTATAAAGTCTTTATTTTCAATACCCTTGACCAGTAATACAATATTTCGGAACAGCAATAATCAAACAATAGAGGAAGTGCATACCTATACATGCAAATGAAGGGCTTACCTACATAATTTACTGCATTTCATCTCCATGACTTTGTATAACCATTGTTTAGCGATAAATATTGTTGTATACTTCTTATTCATGATATCATATGGTAATCAAATTATTCTTGTCCAAGTATTTTAAATACTGTTAGATAATACAGCATTTTGGCAATATCCAAACAACAATTTTAGAAGCTAACATACTGAAAATCGTCTGACTGAAATTTGTCTTTCGTAAAAGCTTGAGTCATTGATAGTTACAACTAAATATTTGTATCAACAGAATGACAAAATAGAACTCCAACAGGATGATGACAGAATGCTGTTTGCGTTATAAACAATGTCCATTTCTATAATCCTTAAATGTTATTGCAATGTATTCGATGGGGGGCTGTGTAAACAGATCACGTAGATAACAATTCAACATGCAAGTTATGATCACAGGAGCCACACGTGTTCTAACCTATGCAAAGCGGTTACTGTGCAAAGAGGCTGTTGGCTGAAGAAGCGACTGACAGCATAGCAATAATGATGTTAATGCCAGTCAACCGAGTTGATACTGCTTTTGATTGCTTCACCTGGCAGTCACAGTCACATATTTGTATGTAGGGCAGTTGAATGGCTCAATCAATCAGCACAGGTAGCAAAATTGATTTTATCCCTATTATTACTCTAAACCTAAATAGTGAAAGTTACATCATATATCAACTTATACTTATTTCATTTGATTCCTAAAATTAAAAATAAAATCATTTTTATGAAGTCACTTTTACGTGAGACTGAGGTCGAATTGCTTCAGCTGTAACGATCTATGTGCATCTTGCTGAACCCTTGTGTATTTCAAAGAGCTAGATTTACCATCTGAATACCAGTGGTAAGCTTATACTACAACAATGAATGCTTTATGCCGCCAGGGAACTAATATTGTGGTAACAGGTCACTCACAAATCTTATCCTCAGACATATTACAAACATGTAACGTAATGTTACTGTTAGACTGCCTTTCAAATATACACTATCCGATATTTTTTTTAAGTTTGAAAACACATAACATTGGTGTTTCTTCATATTAATACATCAGTGTCAACTTAAGACATACCATAATGCAGATAACATTGAAAGACTACAGCAGCTGCTGTTAGGTTTAGTAGATTTTCTCGTCATTTCGTAGGTTATATTCTTTTAAAAAAAGATATATTCTGTCCTCATGTTATATTTCCACTGCTAAGAACTACCTAACTGATCTCAGACGGCCATGATTAGAATAAGAGTGATTGAGCATGTATACATTTCAGTCCACCAATTCAGCGATTTAGTCTCAATTTGTTTTTTATCATTTGTTTCGTATTTTTGTTATGGTTTTATACGTTACATATTTATTGTGACGGCTGACTAGTGTTGTAAGACTTTAGTTTTTTTATGTTAAAAATGTTAATATTAAAATAGACTCATTTGTGATCTTAACTTTCTGTACACTTCAATTCTTACAATTTGCTCCTTATATTACATGTATATAGAAATAAAAGAAAAAAAACGTCAAATACAATGTTAGCTACGCATTTTTCAACGTAACTTTGACATGTCAATTACTTTGAAACAGCAATTTATGTACCAGCATACAATACCCAACATTATTTAGGGCGAATACTTACACGTGTGTAACAATGTGTATTTTCTATTATAACGTGAAAATATTAATTTGGTAAGACGTAATTGATGTCGAATTTTGATATTAATGTCCCAACGTACAGAGGGCTAACATGTGTCATTTTGTTTCTGATATAATGTAGTTTTAGAAAATTATAGGGTACAAAACTCCGCTGGGGTGTGTGGGTGGGGAGGAGGGGGAGAGAGGGGGTCTATGGCCAGCTCAAGGTCTACTAGCTGATGAAAGTGTTCAAAGATACATTACCATGAACACGAAAGATCATTAGGGCTGCAACTATTTATTTGTTATTATTTTCTAAGAGACAGTGAAGAACCTTGATAAGTGGTATTGTAATGAACTATCTTATACGTTAATGTTATTTACATCACTACAAGTAATAGCGAATGACCAAAAACAAACTAGAATGCATTTTTCTTATACTCGAAGATTCTTTTATGAAGAAACTGCTAACAAAAGAAAAACAAACTGTTTTATCTTCAAATTATATGATTTTAAAGAAAACAGTCACAGGTAACATTTATAAGCCATAGTTACGGCCAAGGGGCTATCAGAAATAGTGACAGATATGCATTCAACATATTGTCCCACCCATCCTTGCAGTTTCGATAGGCTGACAGAGGCAATTTTACCTTATAGTGTTGTTTTAAATTCCCATATTGTTATTCAAGCATTTGAATTATATAGCAATAAGTAATTAAGATACGGAATATTTTGTAAGGGGGTACTGTGTCCAACAGCCTATTTCTCCCAAAGTATAAATGATATGACAATAATATTTGCTGTTCTGAAAAGATAAATAAATTGCCTTTAAGACAGTAACAAAGGTAAGGTCTAATACGGAAAGGAAAACTTACAAAAAGAAATTACCTTGAATGAAAACAGCAGTACCTGGAGTGTTGTTTATTTATTTATTTATTCATTCATTTGCAAAGACAAATATCACGTATGTAACGCCACGTAAGCTGAAATGATCTTTAAAACATCTTAAAGTGTAGCTACTGTATTCTTCTGTTAGAACATATTATAATTTTAAACGTGTAAATGTGACTTCCGTGCTTTTGTAACTTTCAATATTTTCATATGTTTCCCGTTTTGATGGGTAACGTTTTTAACAAGCTGTTACAGCATAGTACTTCCATTGCCAGAGGGCTAACATGCAAAATACTTGGAAGACATTGGGCATTACGTAAATCATTATCTTTAAACTTCCTACGGAGAGGAGGTGGGGAGGAGGTAACCATAGATGGCTTGTGGCCCAGCAAGTGAAAATTGAGATAAGAAATATTTTCTAAGAGTGTAGTGTTTTCAACATCCCATGTTTCCCAAAGTATAAAAGATAAAATAATTATATTTACTGAGTCGAAAAGATAAATAAATTGCAGAAACAACCCTATGGTCTAATACTGAAAGAAAAACTTACAAGAATAAATTATTTTGGATGGAAACAGCAATTTAAATGAAGTGTAAAGACAAATGTAACGTATGTAACGCCATGTAAGCTAAAATAATCTTTCAAAGAGCATAATTTGTAGCTACTGAATTCTTCTTATAGACTATATTATGATTTTAAATATGTGAATGTGACTTCAATACTTTTGTAAGTTCAATAGTTTTATATCTTATTTATGTTTTTGATTGGTAACGTTTGTAACATGCTGTTATTGCGTAACCCGACAATCGCTGGAGAGCTTACATATTGCAAAATTCTTGTAAGATACTAGGCTTTAAGAAAACTGTACTCTTCAGAACTCCCGATAGGGGAAGGGGGTAGGGGGCAAACAATATATGGCTTGTTGCCTTTTTTTGGCACAAAATTGTCACCTGTTCGGGCCTCTAAAATGACCCCTAACACCTTCCCATCTGGGCCCACAATCAATAAACTGTAGTAAAGGAAATAACTGACTAATAATTGTATTTATCTGCTAACATATTGCAGTATTCAAGTGGTGTGGGTAAACAAAGGCTTATTTAAATGTGATTCTTCCACTTTTGGTTTTTAAAAGGGTAACATAATTGTTGCCACAGTAACGATAAGAAGATGGTAACTTCCCACACATGTTTTTTTCCATAATGTTATACATGAAGTACCATATTTGACAGTGAATATGTAAAGATATGTCAGAGTGCCCGCGGGGCTTTGGAATATTGGGTTAAAAATGATGAAAAACGATGAATTTCAATATCTTGATACCCCACCCACCTTTGAAGCACATGTGTGATTCTGCAGTCAACTGAATTCGTTTAAGTAGCTCGCTATAGAATTTATCCTGAGTAATATTTGAAAGAACAATTTACAATTAACAATAAATATGTAAAGTTTAGAAGATGTAATTGTGCAAAAATAGTCAATTTTCACTGATATTTTTAGAGTTTCAGGCCAAAAATTATAAATCCCGTTACCATGGAAACGGGCCATAAAAAATAGGTAGTTGTATTTCAATATTTACTTTTTGAGTGACAACGAACATGCTCAGAAAGTTTCGTTAAAAACTATGACTAGGCGTGAGCCACCATTCTCGATGGTTACAGAGAATTGGTAATAAAGCGCCAGTGATGAAAATGGCAGAATTTGCAAACAGTGCAGATCATAATGAGCCACCTCATCTAGATCTACATTGTTTGCCCTCTAGTTTTTGAATTTTCAATATGATATAGCTTGAATGAAACATATTTTGAAATTTTTGCAGACGTAAATTTTGTCATCTGCTTTTTGGCACTTGAAGGGTTAAATCAACCGCTTTTGGGCAGTGCCAACGAACCTTGTGCCCCAAGTTTCTTTATATGTTATCATGTTTTCGATTGTGAAGATGAAACTTGTTAATTTAACATCTGTACAACTATCAGATTCACTAGATAATAACATGCTAACATACATTATTAGATGTATTTAACAAGTGATGATTTCGAAAAGCCAAACTTTTGTTAGAAATGACGTTTTTGAACGTTTTTAACTTCGTGCACATGTTCAGTACGTGTGCATTCTACTATTACCGTCGAACAGGTCGATTAATTGCTCTTTACAGTTGATTGTCATTAGCCAAAAGAATTTCAGCCACATTATGTGATTTCCAACAATGTTGCTTTGATGACAAGCTGAGGCTCTGATCAGACTGCACATAAGTGCAGTCTGATCAGAGCCTTTGTTTGTCACATCAGCCATCAATGGAAGCGACCCAAGTCATGTATACCCTCTATAAATGGTAAGGATAATCTGAATATCACATGACAAAATTGACACATTGTTGAAAATCACATGATGTGGCTCATTTCTTTCATGTGCTGACCCCATTAAAAGGGGAGGCAAAACAGAACATTTTATAGCTACATGTACTTCCCCTAAATATCTGGACATTAAGCTTGAATTGTCAGAGGCATAAGAACTAATGATGACTGATAAGTCTCATATGTCGAATTGATATAAGCCACATTATTTTTATCGAATCCCCGTTTGTAATATGTTGTGTCAATGTCAATGTAAAAATAGTGTTGTCATTAAGATGACCCTCAATGGTGAGCAAGTGAACTCCGGTTTAACTCCCCAACAACGCATAGGTCAACGGGGGACGGATCTCGGTTTAAAGGCCAATCCATAAGACGGGAGGAGCGAAAGATCAAACCTGCGCCCCTTGGATTGGTAGTCTAGCGCGTTATCCACTACTCCACCGCTGCTTCCTGCTTATGACAAAGGCAAAAAAAAAAAAAATAATAATAATAATAAAAAAAATAAAAGGCCGTTGCCCAAGTGTCCGACGTTTGAAATGTGACACAAACTGCAGCCCTTTATTCAGGTTCAGAGTAACTGTATGGCCAAAAACAGAAAATATGTGTATTACAGAACCTGGTAAGCAAATATCAACTGAAGCATAAGCAAAGACATATACCCAATTACTTGGCCTCTATGGAGTTATGAAAGACTTAAGTTTAAAAAGGGGCATATATGTGAAAAATCAGGTTACTGAAACTTTAGGTCCTTACAGAATGCCAAAAACATCAACACTGTATACCCAATAACAAAATAACAAAGGCTATAACCTTGCTAATATGAATCTGATGAAAAATGAACAATGCATTTATGAAAATTCAGCCCATTAATATGAATAGTTCTGGAGTTATCCTTTTACCTTTAAGTGTATTATCTATGGAAAGGGAATAACTCTGTCATTAATTAATTTAGCACATCCTAACAATAATTAGTATAATCAATTTACCAAATATTAATAGCATACCAAATTTCAGCTCTCTCGGTCAAACGGTTCAAAAGTTGGGAAAATGCCAAAAATGACAAAGGGCCATAACTGTGTAAAACAAAAGGCAATAGGAATTTCAGAATCATATGCACATCTTCAGATCATGACCAAACTTTCAGCACAATTTAAGGTCAATCTGATATTAGATGTGGCAGGAGTTTCGGGGACAAGGTCTGAGTCAGCAAGGGCCATAACTCCATCAAAATGGCCGAAACAAAAATTGAAAACCACATGCACATCTTCACATCATAAGAATACATTCTGTAAAATTTCAAATTAATCCGATGAAAGACGTAGGAGGAGTTGCGGGGGCAAGATTCTGGACGGACACATGGACGCACAAGGGTCATTTCTATAGTTCCCCTCCGCCTACGTCGGGTGACAAAAAGAAAAAGAAAAACGTTAAGCATGGCACATTTTGTTGCTTGTGTGTGAGTGGGAGTGTGTGAGTGGTGTGTTGGGGATTGGGGTGGGGGATCGCTGAATTGCGATATAGTTCGACAGAAGTAATATATATAGTGCCAACACTAAATCATATGTTAGGATGATTAGAGAAATTATCAAATCCTGAATATCTTACCATGAAGCGGAAAGTTCCTCCTTCGTAGTATCCTGAGTTGGGTTTGATGTCAACCCAGAATCTATCAACTGGCTGATCATCCCAATTCACGTCACATATAAACGCCTGTTTATTTGTCAATGTACCAATCCGACGGATAAGTCGGTGTAAATCCTGTGTGACCGTTGAGACTGTCATTGGATGATTATGTAAAACCCTGCTGTTTGAATTAACTATGTATAATTTCAAAGTATTTTCTACATGATTTTTACAATTTAGACAAGTATCTTTATATATATACAACACTGTGTTGCACAACCGTACGAAAAATAAAGTATGAAAATGTATAGAACATGGTTAGCTAAATTTAGCCAGTGTAGTGAGATAATATACTATTACTAGTAAAATACATTATTATTTGTTTAGGCCTATTGACGCTGCACGACAGGTTCGATTTTCAGTAGTATAAAAGTAAAAAGTATGCAAAGACCAGGAACTGAAACAATCAAAATCCAAATCCAGCCCTCAAACCATAGTTGGAAACAACTAAGATTACAAATAATCAAGATACAGAGAACATATGGCCAACCGAGTGAGCAGCTTGTTCCCAAAAGGTGGCCACTCAGCAACCCAAACCGAACCAAAAATAATAAGAACATACATAAGGTAAAACATCACAGAAACTCTGACACCAAAAACAGGCAACAGAGAACCACAACAGAACTACCGCCTTGGAACGGTCAGTAATGAATTACTGGGGGGCTTAAATCGATTTTACAGGCCCAACCTCACCCTCAGTTTCTGAAGTGGTACAAAACATTTAGTTGGTAGTTCGGTTCGCATGATAACCCTCTAACTCGTCAATGAATCATCACGGTAAACACATAAATCAAATTTCAACACCATGAAGAAGCAAAGACGAGGACTCAACAGATACAACGGGCCGTCTGACAGGTGGAGATCCCTGTCCTGCCAAACGACCCCACTGGAAATCTGAAGCAAAAGAAGGTCACCAGTTGAGCCCCGGTGGACCAAGCAACAGACAAAAAGGCTCCGGTCCCAACCAACTAAAATATTTAGCTTTAGGTCAGGGCCATCATAGAGTCTGACGACCGATCCCCCGGTGTGCAATTAAAGAGTGCAGCAAAGTTATCAACCGTGATTGGGTTAATCACTAAGCATGCAGACTGTCGCATAACATTTAAATTATAGCCAATACGTTTGTGACGTATTATTATTTTTCGGAATTGATCAGAAAAATCAGTCCTACCCTTAATCTTTTTGAATTTGTATACTAAGTCACTATAAAATTCTGGTTCCGATAGGCCTTGGTGTAAAAGAAATTTTAATCCGACATCAAATTTTGAAACCAATTCATGGTGTCTGCGATAGAATTTAGAAAAAGCTTTTCTAAGCTTATGATACCGATAAAGTTTGAATATTTTCTCAAGCAGAATTTCCTCAAATCAGATCATTTGTGACAAAGACCGTTTAAAAACATAGGGAGATAATCCAGGCAGAACTAACCCTACCCTAAATTCACGATTTTCTCTTACTTCATCTTTTGAGGCACTAAAAGATTCATTCTAACTTGCATGCTAAATACATGCGAGCCGCGACATAAGAAAACCAACAAAATGGCATGTGCACTCAGCGACGACTCAGATCAGCCTTGGCATCCGCCAAGTCTGGGCAGATTCTTTGCTGTCGACATGGAGATAGCTTAGACTCTTAGCTACCCTTTAAGCACGCAGTGAAAGATTCTGGTGCCCAGTCTGATCGATGTCTGCGCTGGGCGCAAAGCCATTTTGTTGTTTTTTCTCGCGACGTTCTCATGCATATTACAATTAGCAGCAATAATTTTCTTCCTGTTACGCCTGGTTGGCATTCATAGTTAATCTTTCCGGTCAAAACGGCCAAAAGGGAAAAAGCTTCACTATAATTAAAATTCGAGTACGTCTCCCTCGACCCCATCTCCTTTTCCGGCCCCATCCCGACCCCTTGGCCCAGAGTTTCCTTTATGTAGCATGCTAATGCATGGTGAGTCAGTGATTGTTTTCTCTATATAAGTGGTGCCTATAAAAGGCACCAGTCCAAATTCAAAATAGTATCTTTTTTCCCAATTACAAGTTGAAACATTCCCAACTGCAGGAAGAAATTTGCCAAGCATAAATTTACTTGCTTGCTTGGAGGACAGGCAGATATAGATCTATAACTGAATGTAAATATTATGTATTCAGTATTATTCCCCCTATACTACCACTTGAGACGACATAAAGATGGTTCTGAAATTCCAAATTTTAAAAGACAACACCGCGATTTTTCCCAATTCCGTGGGCACCGGCACCATTCCCAAAATGGTGAAAAAATCACTGTGAGTACGCAATATACTATGAGTAAGAAGCGGGTCACGGGGGTGGGAATGACACCCAGTAAGCCAAAGAAGAAGAATGGTCAAAAGTAGTACTATGATATTAAAGGATTATATTCTTACAACGACATTGAAATGCGGTCAAGCTCACAGAAATATAGGCTTGTCAGTTATGTAAGTCAAAAAAGTGTTATTGGATCGATGAATAATTGTTTTAACGATCAGTTTTAATATGAACGAAAACTTCTATATATTTCAAAACAAACAAATTATCCGATTTTAAAACAAGTGAGATTCAATAATTTGAAGGATTTCTATGCTTAAGGTGGTGATTTATGGTAAATGTAAAAATCTGCATAAAACCATAAAAAAGTAACGTACCTCCCTGAAAGTTAGCAGACGTCTTATTTTTGTTGTTCTTTACAGTTTAGAATACAAAATAGACGTACATGCTGCTTAAAAAAGTGTCTTTATAAGGAAAGATCAAAGGGTAATTTTCTGCGACTAAATCTGAAAAATAATATCGTTATTGAAAATTTACGTAGTGCTGAAGGTGCATTATTGCATAATGAAGAGCGTCCTAGCAATTATTTATTACAACTCTTTCTCAAATTGTAATGTAGATCAGATGAAAACGGTAGCTATTTCTCAAATGTTCAACCATGTACAAAGTAAATGTACACTGGACGCATTTATTAAATATAGGGTAGGCAAGCATACCTATGTTAACACCTACAATATAAATAATACATTACTGACATGATCAGTGGTGTGTGGATAAAATTATTCAACCTTGTTAAAATAGTATCACCTGTCTCACCTGTGTGTTTTGACAAAAAAAATTTGGACACAGACTGCATCTTTTTTTTTCATCTGCTCAGCCTGATAATGTGTGAAAGATTTTGAAAAAATAATTGCTAGGACGCTCTCCATTATGCAACAAGGTACTCTAAGCACTAAATATATTTTCAATAATGATATTATTTTTTCAGTTTATTCGCAGAAAATTACCCTTTGATCTTCTCTTATAAAAACACTTTTTAACATTAACAAATGCTGCATTTTGGGATTCTAAATTATGAGAAACAACATACAGAAGGCATCTGTTAAATTTTGGAAAGATCAGTTTTATTTTGAGTATTTTATGCAGATTTTTGTCTTAGTCCTAAATCAGTGATTATCACCACCTTAATGCTTGAATTTTCCCAATTGTTAAAACGGAATCAGGATCACTAACTTTTGCTTTGCATTTAGGCTATGACATGTAGCTTGAATAACAAATGAATTTTCCAGTCTTTGTGTCTCTGTTAAAATACGTTAAACCTGCCTGCAATGGCTTGATTGTTGCGAATAAGTGTAAATTGTACTAAAACTGATCGTTAAAAGAATGATTCATTGTATCCAGTAAAACTTTTTTGACTTACGTACATTGTAACTGACAAAACTGGATAATTTTGACTATATTTCTGTGACCTTGACCGCATTTCAATTTCATGGTACAAGTATAATCCTTTAATATCATAGTACTACTTTTGATCATTCTTCTTCTTTCGCTTACTGAGTATTATACCCGTCCCCGTGACCCAGCTTCCTACTCATATATGAGCCGCGATACGAGATAACCAACAATGTGGTTGTGCGCCCAGCACAGACTCAGATCAGCCTGGGCATCCGCCCAGTTAGTCCGGACTCTTCGTTCAGTGCTCAAACGGTGGGTAAGGGTCTAAGCTACCTCCTTGCCGACAGAGAAGACTCTGATCAGACTGGGCAGATGCCCAGGCTGATCTGAGTCTGCGCTGGGCGCACAACCACATTGTTGGTTTTCTCGTGTCGCGGCTCATATACTGCGTACTCACCATGCATTAGCATGCTGCAGAAAGGAAATGCTGGGTCAACGGGTCGGGGTTGGGGACCGGAGAAGAAAATGGGATGGGGGCATCAGAAAAGAGACATCCGAAGCAGCAAGAACCTGCAAGAGTGCAAAATAATCGAAATAGGTGGAAGACAAAATACGCTAAGATTCACTTTTTGGCTGACAAGATCATCTTAGTTTTATAATATCTTTAGAGAATCTCAGCTGAAATTAGTTGGGTACTTTGACCACTCCTCCGACTTCCTTTCATTTAAAATCAGGTTTTAAGTATAGGAGAAAACGCGGTGACGTCATCGATAAGGATTTCCAAGGTATTCCCCACACTGGTTGGCAAAAAGTCGATAATCCATCACGCTATATTGAACGTTTATTGGGTGATATTAAACTATGTAATTAATCATGCCGTGTATTTTGCGCACTATGATGCATATTTTTATATAAATGATAACGCTGAGAAACGTAGGTATTTTAGTGTGATATATTGTTCTATTCTCTCTCCTAATTCATTTAAATTGGTTCAACATGAAGTGCTTTTAGATGTACGTTTTAGCATGGATACTCTAAAATAATGTGTCTGTATCTGGTGTACATTTTGCAATTAAACCGGTTGTTTATTGTTTATAATAAAAAAAATAAAATGAATGTATCCGATATTCAGCGGGTCTTTTGGTAAAGAATGTCTTTAGTTATCATATTTCAAAGAACGCCGCGGGTTTCCTACAGTGACAATGTCATATTAACTTGTATAACATAACCAACTGTTTTTGGCGGTGTGGCTAATTTAAATATCAAATAATACTCGATTATTATCATCTATGATATTTTAATATTAGTATGCTTGTCCGCTAATAAAATATAAAGAGCAAACACTGAGAGAGAGAGAGAGAGAGAGAGAGAGAGAGAGAGAGAGAGAGAGAATTTGTTGTTCAGATGTCATTAGCTCGGACTAAATAATGTGCTAATTACTGATAGTAATTTCAAAACAGAAAGTTCTCTGCTTATACGTGTATATTATCCTTTACCGTTTTATAACATTCTCTTTTGAATCGCAGTCATGAATATTTACTTTTTTTTTTTTTCTACATTTTCTTAACCCTAAATCAGATCAATATGTTTTATTAATTTTGCATTACTTTTCGTTTGATACAGGTTTCTATATTTTATTGTCTTTCATTTTCTATTACCCGTGTTCTATTTAATAATCACCTTGATTGTCGAAAAGGTTTAAAGGTTAAAATACTGATCTTTAGTACCTCCGATTTATTGTATTCTAATTTCATTTATTTATTTTTCTTTTTAAGTCAAAGTTAGTAAGAGAAAAAGTCCTGTTTCGAAGCGAGTCAATGTATGTCGAGTAATTAAATAACTTTAAATAATATTAAATAACTCTCTTTTTTCGTGCGACAAACGATTAAAACAATATTTGCACTGGTTTTATCGGTTTCTATTTAATCGCAGCTTTCTAAACTATATTTTACGCTTTTCAGAGGTTAATTTTCAGCAAAATTCCATAGAAGACCACTGTCTGTCGCTATCTTTTTGCCAACCAATCTACCCACGTGATCATCCGATGACGTCACTCCGGGGATTCCCGTTATCTCCTATTGACTAAGCTACCGAAGTACCAGAATCAGCACTAAAGCACTAATGAGTGAGGTTGTTAAGCGCTGAAATATCTTTAAGACTGATCTGGACTTAATAAAGGATTATAATTGGTGTGGCTTCGTTAAATCTGATTTTCCACAAATTTATTGTGCCTTTTCAAAACTTCATATACACCTTTCCTATAAATCGATTAAGTCGCGCACGAGTTATCTACCCAAGTAGACTGTGACGTCATCTATAGGATATCTCATATAATTCAATACAACTGCAAGCACACATAACATGCATAAAGCAGTCGTTTTGTAAATGTAAACTGCAAAAAAGTCATTGACAGACCAAATTAAAGTAGAATTGCCCCATTTTCATGTAACATTTTTATTTATTTATTTTAATATCGTATTGAGAATCCCGACAAGTCGCTCTTGATTTTTATGACCCCTTTCATCGACGCCGTGTTTTAACACCCCGGCAATACATCCACGTTGTTCAATATAAAAAAGCTACATTTCGTATAAATAAGTCCCGTAAATCTGAAAAGTTATTTCCATTTTTCCGACATTCAGATAGTAACTACGTATTATTACCAGATAACGTACCGGACAGATTATAGCGCTGATGTTTATATTTTCTTGTGCGATACACGGATCTAAAAACATCAGCATCCAGACAGTTTTCCGTAATTTTTAACCGAGGTTGAATTTATAGTATTTTTTTCCATCTCTTACTTATCTTCGGTATTATTTATTTGATCGTTTCCATTTCACGGTAGGAGTTCTTAAAGCTGCCTTCCGAACACGTGTCTAGGTAATTCACAATCATGGGTGTTTGTTTATTGCGGCAATGCGCGCAATTCGGTGATTACACAAACGAATTCCGTTTCAGCACACTTTGTTGTCATTTTTAGCGTGTGTCTGCTTTATAATCAGCCAATCGTTCGTTTTGTATCTTTTGTAATATCGGTCTGAACATCTTCAGTTATTTTCTTTCTTTTCCTTATGTTTTGGAAGCTGTACTGGTGATACATACTCTTTCGATTACGGTAATTTTGGCCCGAAATTTTAGTGGGAAATCTTTTAGTTTTGTGTCAAATTCCCAAAAGCTATAAGTTATAAAGCTTATTTTCCGACAAAGTAAGAGTTAAATATAGTTGGAGCAAAATAGTTCTTAATCTTAACCGTTGAATGTTAGTATTTGGTTACACAATAAAAAACAATGGCCTATCCTATAGATGACGTCATAGGCGTTCCAAGGGACAAAACTCGAACAGACTCTGAATTACAGGAAAGGTGTATACACGTGTAGGTTATTGCATGCGGCGACTTCAAACAACTACCACCGGTTCCTAACTACAGATATGGAGATCCAGGACACTAATGCGAAGGCACAACTGCTTTCGCAGTAGCATTTTTAAAGAAGAGTTTCCTCCTCATTATGACCTTAAAGAAGTTATTATATATTTAGCTCACTGACGGGTAAAAGTAACAAAGTCATTGTATTCATATAATGTGTGATTCTCTTGCTTCCACGGGATCATATTTTCTCTATATTGGTTGGTTGGTTGTTTTGGGTTTAACGGCCCTTTGAGACAGTATTTCAGTCTATATCGGGCCGTCTCCCAAAGAGAGGGAGAAAGAAGAGAAATGATAGATGAGAGAAAAAATGTCAAAACTACCCCCACCCGCACCTACTGCAAGCACAGTAAGCCCTTGCCCTGCTAATATTCAAATAAGTAGGACGCCCTGGCACTGGAGGTTACACACAGCACCTTTGCACCACCAAACCATCCCCTTATTTTTTCTATAACTTAAATATTTATCTTCACGCCAACTAGTGTCTAGTGACCGCGTGGTTCCCTCAAAAGGCTTCCCCGTACTTCATCATAGTGAAGACTATATCTTCTGATCGTTTCGGATCAATAAGCTCATTCCTTCCACAGGATCATCTTTATTTTCCAGAACTTACTTAGTGCAGCTTTAACTTTCTGTTGCTAGTTCATTATGGGCAAGTAAAGGCTTTTACAAACAAGCTTTCCTCACCTTTAGCTATATTTTACTGAGAACCATTTCAATATTGTAAGCTTTTCACTCATTTTCTGAATCGTCATGACGTTTGAACTTGTATGACCGCTTACACAGGACGTCTTCAGTCAACTGGCAGAGGTTTATTGATCGGTGTTTAGAATTGTTTCGGTACTTAGTGATACTACAGCACATAATTTTTATCACGTGCACAAGCGACATGGACACAGCCTTGTAGTATCGCTAAACGCCGTACGTTTCTAAACATAGTTTAATTGTATTTGGTGACCAAACCCAGCAGGTACACGACGTCAGAATGACGTCATACTGACCTCGATGTGACGTCAATACGTCGATGACGTCACATCGACGTCAGTATGACGTCATTTCAACATCACTTGCCTGCTGGGAAGCTGCCAGTTGATTGGCTTAGGGTAAATGAATACAAACATGAGTTTAGAGAGCCAACATTAAAATCGAGAATGTTCGATAATTATGAGGTAAAGATTGACTTGGTTTTGGTAAAGGCGCGATTTGACCAATCAGAAGGACCAATCAGGTGCGAGTTGAGTTAGACAGAATCGACTATGCTGCAAGTTGAGCACATGTCTTACGGCTCTAACCTGATTATTTCACGGGTTTCCATTTACTCGTGTCCATGTTTGACTGTGTTCACGTTGGTAGTCAATTTACACATGTGTATATACGTCACTTGCAGGTGAACACACCATTTACACGCGTACTTCCACGTCAAAACCTTCACGACAGGCATGGTTGTGACGTTGTAAACACAGGTCATTGATTTGTTTAAAACCGTTGAAATTATAAAGTGAATTGGGTTGTTATCCGTTCAGGTCACATATATTGATTGATTTTTATTTCTGCCAAAGACATTAAATTATATAGATCACATTTCTGGGATACATCTCTTAGACATTCACTGTTAATGTGCTGAGCAAAGACTAAGCTGTTTGTTACAGCTTATATTTGAGCCGCGACGCGAGAAAACCAACAATGTGGTTGTGCGCCCTGCACAGACTCAGATCAGCCTGGGCATCAGCCTTGTCTGATCAGACTCTTTGCGAAGCGCTTAAAGGGTAGCTAAGAGTCTAAGCTACCTTCATGCGGACAGCGAAGACTCTGATCAGACTGGGCGGATGCCCAGGCTGATCTGAGTCTGCGCTGGGCGCACAACCACATTGTTGGTTTTGTCGTGTCGCGGCTCATTTGTTGTTATTGTTATTTAGGTTGTGCGTCAAAAGGAGACAGATTTGGTAAGTGCAATTAATCAATTATGCAATGGATGTCCAGATAAAGAAACAAAAGCGTTACTTGAAAGCCTCGGTAGGGAGTTCAGCGACCAGAATGATGTGTGTCGCCTAGTCGGAACTAACTTTAACGCTGCTTATTTAAATTGTTCAAGATGGTGATGTGTTTACTTAAACAGCAACTGATCAATGTATATCGGTATTTTACATAGCGGACCTCACCTGGGTGTTTTTCTATTACCAAATTTATTAACAGTTTGGTAAAATAAAGTGTATTGAACCACGGGAGACATTGCTGAACATATTACCGATTTGCTCTTTAAAGACATCTGATATCTACTACATGTATATAGTACTCACATTATGCACCCAGTATTTCTATAGCCTTGTTATGTAATTACGTTTATGTGAGACCAGAGAATTTCTTTGATGAAATAGCAGTTTCCCTGGACTGTTGCGTAACAGGATTAAGGCATCCATTAAACAAGCTTGTTTGTCTTTAACAACCAATTTGATGTATTGACTATTACATTGATTTTACTGCTTAAAAACAATTTTTTTCATGTCTTCATGTGATGTTGTAAATATATACTGTTTAGCTCGTAATCTCACGAATATGCGTTCGAGCTTAGCTCGTGCCATATGCGATACATGTCAATTTCTGTTTGTGGTGTCATCAGGGTTTCTCACTCTCTCTCTCTCTCTCTCGGGCTATCTCCGCTTCGTCCCCGCTTTATTCCGGATTTCAGACCAACAGCAGACTTAGTCACACACAGTGTTGGGTTCATAACATATATGTTCTTTGTGTTAGTCTTTGACTTTTTATTGGTGAAGTTGAGGCTGGCTTGGTGACAAACTGTCTGGAAAAAAGCTGGTCACCTAGCTATCCGGGTTTTGTTTTGTCTCTTTGTGCTGTCACGCGCTGTTTCTCTTCTTTTCCCATTTGGTGTTGAGCGTGGGATATGGGGTTTGGTTGCATCTGTTCCTGAGTATCTTTATATTTTCTCTTCAGATACTGTTTCATTTAAAACCTTTCCAATCAGATATATAGATATGGCGGGTGTAATATATTAGGCAGGTGATGCTTACTACTCGCGAGCACCTGATCACACTTCCTTTTTTTGGGGGTCCATATCTCTGTACCTAAATATTTCGGATTTGTCGATGTTTATATGGATTGTATGAATTTAGACATGATTTTGGTACTTTGAGCGAGCTACTTAATCGTATTAATATTATTATTATTTCAGGTAAAAAGAGTCTGTTATGACGCTGTGGAGCTGAGAAAGTGCTTTCATTAAAATTTGGAGCTCAAGTTATACTTATATGAAACGTAACAGGAAATTTGTACAATGGCATGAGAAGAAGTATAAATTCAATTGACAGAGACGGAGCAACAGTGAACTGTGCGGGTAGACTAGTCGATATAGAAAAAGTAAACTTTGAAGTGTACGACCCTTCAACACAGAAGGCCATTGCAACAAGGACTCAGTTTCCTCTGAAACTAGCATACGTCCTTACTTTGCATCGCGCACAGAGACTGCAGCTGGACAAAGTCAAGATAGACTGTTTCTCTTTTTTTTTGCTCCGGGACAACTGGGGGTGGCAGTTGAAAGGGCTGTTAGCAAATCGGGACTCCAAAATTTTATTTACAACTCTACAGCTGCACACTTAATGCATCCCCAAGATGTATATGATTTTTATTTTTCATCGTCGCATGCCAACTGCCGACCTCAATTGTTGTAGTAATGAGTATTCTGAAATTGACATGGAACCTGAAATCCCTGATCACGGCCGTAAATATACCATGTCAGAGTCAAATGAAGCTAGCGCTAGTACGCCCGTCCTTGAATTCGTCAGCCTGGCAAAACATTCATGCCGAAACTTGGTCATGCTAATACATTAGTGTTGAACGCTTACTTAGAAAACCAAGACATCAGATTACTTTGCTTGATTATATACAGAGGTAAACTCTTATCTAACAACTGAGGAGCATGCTCTTGTTTGTGATGGGCTTGCATCCCCGAAACCACACCAACTTTCTTACAAGCTGTATTTATGGCTACGTGACAGGGAAATCGAGAAACTCTGTTTTGCAGTTGTCAAACCACAAGAGAAAAGTTTGAATATGATACACATGTTGCAGAAGAAGCAAGTGGAGCCATAAAATCAAAAGTGCAATAAATTGCCGGTGAATGACTGCACAAGATCATTTCAAGATCACGAGTAAACGTACTTAATAAGCTGGTAAACCCATTAGTAGAATTCGAATGGCACGGGAATGGATTTTTCGACTCCACATAATGTTGCTATCACTCAGAATATCTGAAAAGGTTACCATGGAAATCACCGTTGAACCTCAGAGCATGGCCGAAATAGAGAGTAACCAGGGGCATTCAAGGGATTTAATACATGTTTCTGATGAAGTTTACAATTTTTTATGCATGTTGATATTTGTTTACAGAAATTGGTATCTCCCGAAGGATTCCACCTATATGCAGACAGATACACAGTCAAGCTCGGCAAAAACTTTTTTACAAATGCAAAGCCTCTAGAAGACAGGATTGGCTTTTGTTCAGTAGCTCAGAAGCATCAGAATTTTCCGGTATAGATGAGGATGAAGTGTTTGTTGGCATGCTATAGGAATTGTATGAGCTTGCCATTGAGCATTTTCTACGAATTTCCCTCGTCGATGGTCTTTATAACGTCAAGAGTAAGATTCCAAGGAAAAAGAAACAAGCCCTCAGAAGCAAGATCACCGCCCTCAGTGACAGGAAAAACCGCATCTAAAAAGGCAAACCATGAAGAAACAGAAGCCAAATTATACATATGTCCCAAATGCAAAGAGGCGTTGGTTGACGAGCCATCAGAACCAGAAGATAACAGCGTGGCATGTAACCTGTGTAACAACTTCCTTAAACGGTCTAGGTCTACTTGGAAATGTTCATTGTGTTCGATCAGAGGTAAGGGTAAGGGTCGTGAAAAGAAATCCAGACACTGAAATCTCCTCTGAAATCTAGTTCCTACCACTGAGTAGCTCTGTAAGGCTACAAGTGCAGCCCTGATGAATGGCAGCACAGGATAATGGTTCAGAACAAAAGTTGGAATAAGACAAGGATGTTTTCTGTCTCCCACCCTCTTCAATATCTTTCTTGAACGGATCTTGTCTGATGCTCTGGAAGAACATATCCGAAAAATTAGCATAGGCGGAAGAAGTATTACCAATCTGCGGTTGGCCGATGACATATTAGAATTCGAATGGCACGGGAATGGGATTTCGACACCATAAAACGTTGCTTTCACTCAGACTATCAGATTTTACAGTTTACTTATAATACGGTTTTTGTGTGGCGAGAATTTGTTAACACCCAGAAAACTGGTGCAATCATTATATATTTGTATGGAGAGTTAAGAAAACATCCCCATCACGCTGCATTGTGTGTCTTCCTGTTTGCTTCCCTGAACAAAGAAGCCGTTTTAAAATGGAGTCTACCCTTATTTGCTTCTAGGGCAGCAGGTTCTTTTTCCTCATAGTTGCGGGATGGTCGGGAGGGCGATAGTGTTGAGTAGCTTTCAGTGTCTGGGCGGCCTACTAATTTCGATCATATTAGGGCAAGGGCATTACACTGTGTTTGAAGTAGGTGCGGGTGGAAAATTGATTGGCTGTTTTTCTCTCGCCTATCACGTCTTTGCTATCTCCCTCTCTTTGAGAGACGGCCTGATATAGACTAAAATACTGTCTCGAAGGACTGTAAAACCCAAAACACCCGACCAATCCTCGGAGTTGACTTCAATTTAGAAGAAAGGCAAAAATGAATCTGATTGTCAGTAAGTTGATTCTACCGAAAGCGAGCCCATTCAGCTCAGGGCCGGGTTGTTCAAAACTAACGACTAACGACGACCATATGTAAATTGGAACAGCTGCAGCAGATTCCAATGATAAAAATGGCTTCAGTGATACCTGCAATTACTCAGGTTGTTCTCTATCTCAAACAATGAAATCTCAAAGTACCCTCTTATATCAAAGACTATTGTTAGGACACATTTCCTAACTTTCTCCACGATTCAACTCCTAAAAGTCCTGGTATATCAAAGTAGATTTTCTGGGACCAGAAAATTCACCTTGAAATATCAATTGTTTGAGATGAACTTCGACTTTGAGGCATCGGCAGTTGATTGTATATAGAAAACTACAGACATTATCTCAGAAATATCACCAGATAACCCATTTTTTACTATGAACTCCTCTTTCCGCCTGATCTTAGAACACATTAAGATATATTTATTCATTTGTGTTTATTTTTCTTGTGCATTTTGGTGTGCCCCTTTCTTTGAAACCACAAGTAACAGTGAAGAACCTTTTTTCATCAGCATGTGTGTTTGTGTATTCTAAACTGTTAAGGACGCTGTTTGAAGAACTTTTTAGTTTCGGGATGTTATGTTGTATATTCATGTTGATGTTATTTTCATTCCAATATTCTGCATTTACCACACATTAGTACCCGGATGGTTGGTTGGTTGTTATGTGTTTAACGGCCCTTTGAGACAGTATTTCTGTCTATGTCGAGCCTTACATTGTGTTTGCAGTAGGTGCGGGTGGGAAATTGATTGGCTTTTTTTCTCTCGCCTATCAAGTATTTGCTATCTCCCTCTCTTTGAGAGACGGCCTGATATAGACTAAAATACTGTCTGGAAGGACTGTAAAACCCAAACCACCCAACCAATCCTCGGAGTTGACTTCAATTTAGAAGGAAGGTAAAAATGAATCTGATTGTCAGTAAGTTGATTCTACCGAAAACGAGCCCTTCAGCTCAGGGCCGGGTTGTTCAAAACTAACGACTATAGCTCTTATACAAATTTTAAGAACAGGTCTGATGCGGAACTGCCGAGTCCACTTTTTGCTGACGTTGACTGCCCATTTTAGCACAATTTTAACCTATTCTGCTACAGCTGACTGCTTATGCCTGATATAATACCTTATCATAGCAGCTTTAATATTGACAGAAGCCATCTCTGCAGCAGATGCCATTGTAAACCTTAATTAAGTGATTTTACCAGAAGCTTCACTGATTTGACTATCATCAATTTGGCACAAAGGTGCTGGCAGAATGGGAAATACTATTGCTGTCCCTGAACAGTCTGGTCTTGGTCTACAGTGTTTGCCCAGACATTCCTGTCCCAATATTTAGTGAGGTGGTGCAAGTTTTACAGATCAGTTTGGAACTTTATTTGCTTGTAAGACCACATTCACACCTGTGTTTTTATATCACTTTGAGTAAAAATCCAAGTATATGCATGTACATGGTAAACAGTAAAATGAACAAGATGAAGAGGGAAAGATATTAGAATCCAATGATGTCTATGCAAAGAGATATATACTAGTCAAAAGTTCTAACCGACCACTTAGTTTTTACCATTTTTCCTCAATGCTATTCGCAATCTCACAATTCATTTTACAGCCAAAGATAGGCGAATATGTCAGTAAACCATACCACTAAAAGGTTAAGCATTTTTCAGTGCAGGAGTCACAGATGAATACGGGTACCCCCATTTTCAAAATTAACAAGAATTTGCATTGAGTGGTGGGGTAAGTTTTAACATTTTGATCCAGAGCGGCCACTGTCATGCAGGAAGAGTGTTCATTTCTGCATAAATCTGTTTATTTAGTCATTTGCTTTAGTAATGAAGTGGTTTTGCTCACGTAAATTGGGTATTTCTAAAAGTGATTTTTCACAAATTGTAACTAAATGCTTAATTTTGTGAATTTTAAAAACGGGGGTACTTCTGTTCATCGGCATATCCTGGATGTAATGTTAAGAATTTTGTCAAATCTTTTGATGGCTGAGTTGACTGACATATCTACCTACTTGGGGATGTAAAAAGAACTGAAAGATTGTTTGGGGCTCTGAAGAAAATCGATAAAATGTAAGTGGCCGGTTAGAACTTTTGGCTAGTATATTTATAAGTATCAGTTCTGCAAAGCCTATACTGCCATGGCAAAAGCCAGTCAACAAGTTCTTATAAATAGTTTGGAAACTGTTCCTCAAGACTTCAGTATTGCATATGTCCTTTATTCAAGGTCTTCTGAATAGCTAGCTGTCTTTAGGTCCAGTTTCCATAAATATATCTAGTTTTAGTTAAGAAACCAGTTCAAATATTTCAACAGTAGAGTATTAGCATTGGAATCATGAAGTTCAGAATTTGGCCTTTTTAAGGAGTCATAGGATGCATAGCTTCTAAGCATGTATTTACGCACAACTAGCCAGGTAAGAGATTTTGAACAGTGCATTGATTGCACATGCATAGTATGCTAAATCAGACAGGTGTGACATCCCTTATTCAGTGAATAACCCTTACCACCACTGAACTCGAAAGTGTAAACAGTTTTTAAAATTCGTAGAAGACCTATAAAGACGACCATATGTAAATTGGAACAGCTGCAGCAGATTCCAATGATAAAAATGGCTTCAGTGATACCTGTAATTACTCAGGTTGTTCTCTATCTCAAACAATGAAATCTCAAAGTACCCTCTTATATCAAAGACTATTGTTAGGACACATTTCCTAACTTTCTCCACGATTCAACTCCTAAAAGTCCTGGTATCTCAAAGTAGATTTTCTGGGACCAGAAAATTTACCTTAAATATCAATAGTTTGGGATGAACTTCGACTTTGAGGCATCGGCAGTTGATTGTATATAGAAAACTACAGACATTATCTCAGAAATATCACCAGATAACCCATTTTTTACTATGAACTCCTCTTTCCGCCTGATCTTAGAACAGATTAAGATATATTTATTCATTTGTGTTTATTTTTCTTATGCATTTTGGTGTGCCCCTTTCTTTGAAACCACAAGTAACAGTGAAGAACCTTTTTTCATCAGCATGTGTGTTTGTGTATTCTAAACTGTTAAGGACGCTGTTTGAAGAACTTTTTAGTTTCGAGATGGTATGTTGTATATTCATGTTGATGTTTTTTTTTATTCCAATATTCTGCATTTACCACACATTAGTACCCGGATGGTTGGTTGGTTGTTATGGGTTTAACGGCCCTTTGAGACAGTATTTCTGTCTATATCGGGCCTTACATTGTGTTTGCAGTAGGTGCGGGTGGGAAATTGATTGGCTTTTTTTCTCTCGCCTATCAAGTATTTGCTATCTCCCTCTCTTTGAGAGACGGCCTGATATAGACTAAAATACTGTCTCGAAGGACTGTAAAACCCAAATCACCCAACCAATCCTCGGATTTGACTTCAATTTAGAAGGAAGGTAAAAATGAATGTGATTGTCAGTGAGTTACCGTGTCCATTCAGCTCAGGGCCTGGTTGTTCAAAACTAACGACTAACGACGACCATATATCAATTGTAACAGATGCAGTAGATTCCAATTATAAAAACGGCCTCAGTGATACAGTTTTTTTTATTCCAATATTTTACATTTACCACAATTTAGTACCCTGATTGTTGGTTTGCCGGTTGTTATGGGTTTAACGGTCCTTTGACACAGTATTTCTGTCTATATCGGGCCGTCTCCCAAAGAAAGGGAGAAAGAAGAGAAATGATAGACGAGGGAAAAATGTCAAAACAACCCCACCCTCACCTACTGCAAGCAAAGTAGGCCCTGCCCAACTATTATCCATATCAGTAGGACGCCTAGGCACTGGAACTTATACCCAGCACCATCGCACCACCCAACCACCCTTAGTACCCTGATGGAAAACATATACTGCTCGCCAAAAGTTTAGCATAATGTTAAAGAAAAAAAAAGATTATTAGAGATAATAAGAATTGAATTCTTACTTTCTGTGGAAGTAAATTTATACCATCATCAACACCAATGATTCATCGTCATGGAATTACCAAGTTTGATTAGAATTTGAGTAACAACTGCACAGGACGAGTGCGGACGTACTTGTCCAAATAACACATTTGAGCCGCGACACGACAAAACCAACAATGTGGTTGTGCGCCGTGCGCAGACTCAGATCAGCCTGGAATCCGCCTATTTTGATCAGACTCTTCGTTAAGTGCTCAAAGGGTAGCTACGAGTCTAAGCTACCTCCTTGCGGACAGTGAAGACTCTGATCAGACTGGGCGGATGCCCAGGCTGATCTGAGTCTGCGCTGGGCGCACAACCACATTGTTGGTTTTCTCGCGTCGCGGCTCATTTTAAGATGGGGAAAAATATTCTTGTAATGCGGTGCGAGTGTCTTTTCTTTTACACCAATTTAGCGTCTAGTAAAGCTAAATGTTTTTGACGAATACAAAATTACTGCTTTTATAATTTTCGAAAATGTGAATTTCTGTGCTCTGTTTGTGCAGTGCTAGCGCAAATCAATTTAAAATTGGTGTTTTTGGAATGTTAAAGTATTGATTTGATGGAATAATGCATTTATCTTAATACTGAAAAGTGGATTTAAAGTATCATGATTTCTTATTATATAGTTTTACTTCATTTGATAAATAAATCGGATGAGGACTGAATTCTCATAACAGTGTTCTCCTTTAATCCCGTTTCTTTTAAAATGCTTTTTCTCAAACATTGAGCTGAATTCCTTTAACATACTTATTGTCTGGTTTAAAAGTTTAAGACTGCCACATGAAATATCTGATATTACGGCTATATACTGTACAAGTGCATCTTACTTTCGAGAATAGCAGCAAAAGAGTCACACAGTAAGTTAATAAGCCGCAACCCGAGAAAACCAACAAAATAGCTGTGCGTCCAGTGCAGACTCAGATCAGCCTTGGCATCCGCCCAGTCTGATCAGAGTCTTGTTTGTCCTCGCGAAGGTAGCTTAGTCCTTTAGCTACCTTTAAGCGCTTAGCAAAGAGTCTGATCAGACTTGGCGGATGCCCAGGCTGAGCTGAGTCTGCATTGGGCGCACAACCACTTTATTGGTTTTCTCATGTCGCGGCTCATTAATACTTTCTGAAGGAAGATCCTCTGGAAGCAAGAGACGAATCTGAGAAACAAAAATAGCAGTCTATTCACGTCACTTGTATGTAATGTTGCAACATTGCCCCCCTCCCCCCCTCCCCCCAGCACTGGGTTCAGCGGAGTAATATTTTCAAACTGACTCAAAATGAGCCCAATAATCCCAAAGCATCAGAAAATATATAATCCGCAATATGGTGAAAGACAGGAAGGAACAACAGCTGCAGTGAAGATAAAATTAGAAAACTGTGTTTGTAGGAATCAGATGGTGCCCTCATGTTGAGCCCGTCCCCCTCCTCCGACGACCCACCCCTCCTCTGTGCCCACTTTTAACTTCCAAGACGTAAATGAATATCTTTAATATGTCTGTAACATCTATGAAAATTTTCATTATGATTCTTCGAATTAATTTGCTATCCTGTACTAGAGAGGACTTGCAAATATATGTTTCAGGAAGCTGATTTTATACGCCCGTTTAGAAAAAAACGGACGTATTACGTCATAGCGCTGTCCGTCCGTCTGGTCGTCCGTCCGTAAACATTCTTGCGCGCGCCATAACTCAGTAACCGTTTGGGATATCTTCATGAAATGTTGTAGGAATATGTATTAGGTCGGGGCAATGTGTCGCGTACAGAATGGTTGCTTCCCTTTCCTTACTTTCCAAGAAATGAGCCAGGTCGGGATTTCTTGATGAAACTTCATAGCAGAGTGTATGAAGTTCCAGATATGTGTCACGTACAATAATGTTAGCACTCCCATACTTCGTTTAGAGTTACGTCCCTTTGATTAGTTTTTAGGCTATTTTTGTATATAATTATATTGTGCATACCATAACTTGGTAACCATTTGGAATATTATAGTGAAACTTTATATCAATGTGCATGATCACAAAACAAGGTGTCGCATATAAGAATGGTTGCTCCCTCTTACTTAATTTTCAAGTAACTTCTCTCCTTTGATAAGCATTTTTAGGCTTCTCGCGTTCACTCCATATCTCCTTAACCTTTTGAAATATTATAATGAACCTTTGTAGGAATGTGTATAATAATGGGGCATTCTATCCAGAGCAAGAACCACATACTCCAGCTCACTTACTGAATTATCTGACCTTGCATAAATTTCCTGTTTACTCTGTAACTCCTTCAATGTTTAAATATTTTATCACAACTTAATGGTGATGTGTATATTGAAAGGGGAATGTGTTAGAACCAAGGATGGTAACTCTAGTATATTCAGTTTATGAATTATTTCCCGCGTTTTACTTTGGCATCACTCAATTTCTGAGCTGCTTCAGTTTATGAATTATTTCCCGCGTTCGACTTTTGCATCACTCAATTTCTGAGCTGCTTCAGCTTGGAAGCTGACTTTTGGTATATTAATAGTATTTGATATGTTAAATATTTAAATAATGTTGCCATCATTAATTATAGAGTGGTTGCCCCTGTTTGTCTGCCAGTCATTTTGTTAACAATCCTGTTCATTCTATAAATTCTTTATTACATTAAAACGGGCTTATTATGCGCCGCTTGCAAAGCCCTTGTTTTCTGTTTGAAAATGCACTTGCATTTCAATATTACATTTGTAACATCTATGCATATTTCCAATATGTCTGTTTCGAAGCTGTGAGTGAACTTGCCAAGAGTAAAGCAAGAACTCGTAAAAATTTAAAAGCTTGAAAAAGCCGTTGTTTTTTAGTGAACTTGCCAAGAGTAAAGCAAGAACTCGTAAAAATTTAAAAGCTTGAAAAAGCCGTTGTTTTCTTAAAATAAATATTTTTCTTTTCAATAACTAAACGTAAACGCACATTTTCAATATGTCTGCCACATATGTACATAATTTCAAACTGACTGCTTTTAAACTGTGGAAGGAGTTGGTTATACAAACTTGTCATCCTGCATTACCCATGACCCTGAAATTGCCAATTTTAAAAAGGCTGTAATTTTGAGAAAAATCGTTTAATATAAGGCACATGCATATTTTCAATATGGAAGTTTATTAATCAAATTGCCATCCTGTATTAGCCAGAAACCGTAAAACTTTCATTGTTTGAAACTGCTGTAATTTTGTCTAAAAACTTAGGCACATTTTCAATCTGCCTGTAATTTCGGTACAAAGTTCCAACTAATTGTTTAGAACTGTGGAAGGAGTTGATTTTACAAACGTGTAATCCTGTATTAGCCATACTTGGAAACATTCTTTTGAAAAAGTCATAATTTTTAACAACAACAAACAAAATACCGTTCAGATAGGCATATGCACATCTTCTATGTGTCTGAAACATCTACAGAGTTGTAAAATTTTAATTCAAACACTGGGAGAGGAGTTGAATATACAAACTTGAAATCCTGTATTAGCCAGAACCTGTAAAACTTCAAAGCCTGAACAAGTCGCAAATTTGTCAAAAATAGATATTTTCTCTTTAAACAGGCATCTGCACATCTTCAATATGTTTGTAACAGCATCTAACATGAATCTGAAAGCTGGTAAGACTCTTTTTTGCAATATCCATGTTACTTATTTATTCGAAAAAAAAGAAAGAAAACTTTTTCAGGACTAAATGATCATCAGTTGTAAACAATAAAGCTCAGATCGAAAATAGTTCAATTTGCAAACTGCGTAGATTACGATGAAGCGACTACTTTGAATGTACAATAATTGCCTTCTGATCTTTGACTTCTCAATATGATAGAGCTTGGACGGAAGATGGCGTTTAAGGATTGATGCCGTTTTGTAACATGAGCATCTCTATATGAGGCGTTTTTTGTGCCTATCTACCCCGGGCCAGTCGTCAACGTTCTATGTGCATAATATACATATTTCCTCCAAGTCATGGTTGATAGTGCAGGGCCTAATATTTACTGTTTCCAACATTTAGTATATGTAAGACACTTCAGGATATCTCGGTTTAAGCCCACAGCAATTTTATATATTACAGACCATTTCAAGGCGATGCTTCTGTTGTGGTTCACTATCATTGTAATTGTTTTACGGCTTTTTATCAGTCTTTGAGCTTTTGTACATTATTGAGAACAGCCAAGGCGGTCGTCTGGGACCTTTTGGCTTTTCACTTGTCTTTTGGTGTGCTTTTATGTGACGTCATCATTTCGTCCTTTCCCATTTGGTGTTTAAAATTTTGCACTTTACTAGGGTATGAAGGATGTTAAACCACAGATTATTAATGAGCTATGACACGAGAAAATCAACAAAATGGTTGTGCGCCCAGTACAGATTCAGATCAGCCTTGGCATCTGCCCAGTCTAATCAGACTCTTCACTGTCCACATGGAGGTAGACTAGACCATTAGCTACCCTTTAAGCGCTTAGCAAATACACTGATCAGACTAGGCGGATGCCCAGACTGATCTGAAGCTACCGTTTAAGCGCTTAGTAAATACACTGATCAGACTGGGCGGATGCCCAGACTGATCTGAGTCTGCACTGGGCGCACAATTTACTTTGTTGGTTTTCTCCCTCTCTCTGGGATGACTTTTTAGCATATGCGTAAACATTTTAGACATAGTGAAGATTCGCATGTGGCTTTTGGGAAATCAACTCCTTCCAGAGTTTACAACAGATGTTTGGGTGGCGTTTTACATTTTACATACACAGTCACATGACAGACGATGACTGTGATTGACGCTGCACGAAAGCAATCATTCATTCATGTCTTCCTTGTAATTCCTGTCTTTTATTATTTTATTTGAATCTTTATAAAAATATATCAGTCGGGATATGGTGGACCAAGCCAACAAGCGCCCATTTCGTATGGATCATCCTCCTCTGGATAGCGAACATAACCATCTGAGTCAACAGAACGATTGTCTTCTACTTCATTATCATCATCGTCATCTTGACTTTCATCTTCACCGTCTTCCAGGGTCAGCATTTCTAATGCAGCAGCACTGGAACCGAGACTCACGAACTCAGCAGCTTTTGTTTCAAAATCTTCCATAGTGGTGTCGCTAAAACCAGGAGTTAACGGACTGTCAAGGTTAGGATTTTTGACAAGATACACGAGGCTTTTAACAATACTTTCAAGACCATATTTACGTTTCCATGTCCCATTATCCAGGATACTTAAGCAGACATTGGATTCTCTTCCTATCGATGGACGGCTTGTGGTGTTTATATTTGGATGGTAAATAGGTGTCTCACAGATAACTGTAGGAGGGGCGTCACTTTCATAATCGTTTGGAAGAATTATCTGAAAAGATATAATAGGTAAAGTAATTTCAGGAAACCTGTACATTTGCTTATGATGAGCCACTGCGATTCACCAATGTCCACTTTCGTCCAATGACACTGCTCTAAAACCTCGAAACTAAAATTAAATCTGAAGATACATTCTACTGTCCACTTTAACGCACCACAGAATCGAAAGAAGCAGGCTTGGTTCAACTGAGTCTATTCATGTGCAATAGGGTCAAGTCATGTAAATTCGGACAGCGGGTACATTCGGACTGTGACATTATCGTCTATATGTCAGTTGTTTGGAATTAAAACAAAGATAACTGGGCAAACAGTGAAAATCTTGATGAGACGGCTCATAATGAGCAGGCTCATCAGGATTTTCACTGTTTGCCATGGTATGTCCGATTTTACCCGCTCTGTCCGACGTTTCCCGACTCGACCCTAATGTAACATGACCCACACATGTTTCCGTCTATATGATAAAGGTGGCCCTCATTATCACCTCCAATGTGCAGATTATTTTTTTTTTGAGATCAGAGGATATAATAATAATAATAATAATAATAATAAAGACTTTATGTCAAGAGGGTAACACAATTAGTACAAAACTTATCTCCCTTGCGGCCGTCAAATATTTACATATATGCACAAATAAACAAGCACCCTATATTATGAAGAATCAGAAATTTGAGGTTGGTTTGGACTCTTGTTCTAGATCATCGCTCTTTGACCAACTGGACCCTTTTTGATACAAATAAGTCTTCAAATCCGCTGCCTACTTAAAATTAAGACATCACAGTCTGCTTTTCCCTGGTTTTCGTCACCAGATATTGTCGGGGTTACTGATGAGACTTCAGTAGCCGAAACTTCGAAGTATGGTCCATGTTCCTTCTTTTGAATGTGTTATCTGTTCTTGAAGGAACTCTTTAAGATTTTAATGCTCTGCTGATTCCTTACTTCAAATCTGCATATTCCAATCGGCCATGAGGGGATTTAGTAATCCAATATATGTCAATAACACCGGCGTCGGCGGATTTCTAATTTCAGACTTACTCGGAGTGAACCCAATTATCCCAAGGTGCAGAAAAATAGAATCTATCATTGGTCTCCGATGCGGACAGGGAAATCCCAACCCGAGGGCATACGGGGTGTGTCGGAAACGAGGCTTGCCGAGTTTCCGACACACCCCGTGTGCCCGAGGGTTGGGATTTCCCTGTCCGCATCGGAGACCAATGATTGATTATTTTTCTTACCTACGATAATATTTGCCGGTCCGGGTAGCGCAATCGGTAGGGCACCTGACTCGTAAGTCAGAGGTCCTGGGTTCGAATCCCGGGCTGGCCACATACTTTCGTTTCTCTTTCCTCTGATTCAAGAAGGGCAGTTGTCAGTTACTGGCGAAAGTATGTGCACTTAGTACTGGTTAACCGCTTAGGAGGTCTAAGCCTGCCCAGGAATAGTGTGGTTAAGTTAACTGACCGTCCCGACATGATCTTAGTTGTTTACCGTGGACGTTAAGCATCAAATCAACCAACCAACCAACGATAATATTTACTTCAAATTGAACTGGGAACTAATAGGCCTATTTCATGCGAATGTGTACAAGTGTAAGTAGTACAACCGTGTCACCCTAATGGCTGCTGTAGTGAACAGACAAGTAAAAAATAGGTCCTTGACAAATCCGCATTTTTAGATTTTCTAATTGAAATCTATATTAAAGAACAAGATTTGTATTGAGACGACTACAGAAAGCGCGTGTCGTGTATGACGTAAATTGTGACGTAACGTCAACGTCATTTTAAACGTCAGTTGGTAACGTCTTGTCTTCAAAATGGCGGACTCCTCGACAGTGTTTGTCACGGTAAAACATTGACTATTTTGGATCTTTATCCGACTTTAAGACCTTGAAACAGGCTATAATGGGATTATAAAGAATGAATAACCTTTCTTGGATTGGATTTTATCGATGCGGCAATTCATTCTTATGCAATAATAATGCATAAAGTATGGAATCGCCAAGCCGGGCGCACCGTATTTCAAGGAGCGCGTAGTGGTACACAGAATTCAAGCTCGTGTGAGCTGTCCCAGCCTATGGGCAAGACTATAAGGATCTGTCATGGGTGTGAGGGGCGGATAGAAAAATCTGTCACGAGGGTCACTGTTCGGCATCACGAGGCTTGCCGAGTGATGCCGAACAGTGATCCCGAGTGATGGATTTTTCTATCCGCACCTCACACCAATGATAGATACTTTTTCTTGCACACCACGTTTTGTTTTAACTTCAGAACTTCTGAAAATGCGTAATTCTAGTGCTTGAGAGGTTTCAGTTTGATTTTGAAAGAAGGCGCCGCTTTCAACGACCGCCATTCGGCTCTTTACGTCAAAGACTGGCGTGCATAAACTGACGTCATTTTACCGTCTTCGTGACGTCATCATCTAAAATGCCAACGTCACTTGACGACGCAGGTACGTGAGCACCTATACAACCAATGCATTGACAGCTCGTGATTTTTTTTCCGGTCCTGGGTCAGAACACCAGGGTAAGATAAGATTTTCTATCCCAGGTGAAAAGAATGGCATTTTCTATCCGGTGTGCAAGAAAGAATTTTCCAGCACCGCTAAAAATAGAACAACCTCCGTCTCGTAGGTAAGAAAATATACAAATTGAAGTACGGTGAAGCTTTTTACGACCGCCACGCGGTTCGCAACACCAGCAGCAGAGTTAGAACACAACAGACACCCTTCTGCATATTCCAACCAATGATTCAAAGTAGGTGTGCACAAATGCAACTGATTGATCTAGGCGTATTGAGTTTAAGTAAAAATGGTTACGTAAGAACTTACAGGCGAACAAACTGATATTACAAAATCGTGCTCAGAACTATTAAAATATTAAGATGACTTAGGAGAACAAGTAACGCCATTTTTAACTTTTTTACCATTATAAAAAAAACATATGTAATATTCTTACATTGTACCACTAGCGATGTATTTGAATAGGCATATTTAATTGTCGGCAAATTTTGATGTTAAATTTTCAGAAATGTTCATTTCATGCTTTACACATTAGCCTTAATATATTAACAGTCTGGGGACTTATGGCTCTCCATAACGCATATTTGTGACGGTTAAACATGCATTGAAAATGAACTAACATGATGGCTTACTATAACATAATTACTGAAATTTTTACCACAACAAGTCATCGCATGTCCGAAGGATGAAACGTGATGGAAAGCCATAACGTTGGTTTCTTCTGGTGGTATGGCTGACCATACCAAAGGCAAAACCCCCAAGTACTTTTCTGTCGAGTAACTGGTGCAAAACCTTGAGTAACTCGTACAGTTAGTATCCGTTACAAAAAAGCAAGCATTGTAGACAATTTTGATCGTAACACTTTATAAAAGATAGAAAGTAAACTTGTATTTTTCTTGGAAATAAAACAAGTCAAATGCACAACAATATTTGCCTAATTTTGACCATAATCCTGCAGAAATAACCAAAATACAGACTGTTTGTACGGAGAATAGTTAAGCGCTGCACCAACTATCAATTTTAAGTGTAGACAGGTGATACTGAATACTGCCAGTAGGCTTATTTGCCATTTTAGTGAGTTGGACTGAAAAATGTACTGACAAATATGCGTGATGGCAATGCATAAGTCCCCAGACTGATTAACCTGGATAGTCAATAAAGAACTTCTATGCTTAAAGGCAGGATTTCTGAACCCCCGGTAGAGGATTAGCTACCTGTATGAGGCAGTAAGTGGGCGTGGCTTAGCTACTGTGCAAATTAGACCACTGTCCTATTTAGCCAATAAGAGCTGTCAATACTTTCACAGGTAAATACCCCAGCAAATAAACAGCCAATCAAATTAGAGATAAATCTACAGGAGCTACTGTAGATGTTTACCTTTCGGTGGCTATTGGAAAACTGAGAATAGGTAGCTAATTTTGCCTTTTATAGTCCACTCCTGCCTTTAAGGTGTGAATTTTCCTCATAATTAAAAAATTATACGGATCACTGCCTTTTGCTTTGCATATATGACTATGACATGTAACTTGCATGTCAAATGAATTTTCAAGTGTTTATGTCAATGTTGGTACGTTAAACGTACGTTGACGTCATTGTTGAGACTAATTGGAAATTATCCTCAAACTGATCGTTGACATAATGACTCATTGTATACATTTCACACTTTATTTTACTGACATCGCTTACATAGCAAACAACACTGGATAATTTTGACTATATGTATGTGACCTTTTGACCGCATTTCAAGGTCACAGTTTAATCCTCTAAGATCACAGAGCTACTTTTGACCATTCTTCTTTGGCTTTCTGAATATCGCCCCCCCCCCCCCCCCGTGACCCAGCTTCCCACTCATATATATTGTGTACATGTTCTTTCCATGCATAATTTTAAGCGTAACTACACTTCAGGAACTGACTGAATCAGATCCCAAACCCTATCCCCAACATCAAAGGGAAAGATTGACAAAGACATCCCAACAAACAATAAACTCAAGCGATAAGCCGAGTCAGCAGCTCTTTCCCAAATAGGTGGCTTCTCAGCTATCTTTATTAAACTAAATAATTTAGACCAACAGAAGGGTTACAACAGATTAGGCAAATTATACGAAAAACATTTAACAATTGTTTTACCTATTTTCTATTTTTATTATAGAAGGGTTGAAATAAGAACACAATAAATTAGACAGCACCGAACATAAAACAAATGCAACGGCAACGAAAGTACCGCCTTGGGACGGTCAGTAATAACTACTGGGGGCGGGGGGGGTTAACCGGTTTTACTGGGCCCAAACCTTCACCCTCACCCTCCGCCGCGGTGCACACAATTAGTTGGTAGTTCAGCTCGTATGGAGGTCCCCTAACTCATCAGAGAGTCATCACGGTCAACAATAAAAAATCAAGAAAGACCGCGATGAAGCAAGGATGAGGACTCGACAGCCGAAACGTGTTGAGACACCTGGGGATCCCTGGGGTGTCAGCAACACTACTGGAGCACTGGAGCAAAAGAAGACCACCAGTTGAACCCCGGTGGACCAAGAAACAGACAAACATCCGGCCTAAACCAACTAATATATAGCTTTATGTAGGGGCTATCATAGAGTCTGAACCCCGACCCACCGGCGTGCAATTAAAGAGGACATCAAAGTTGTCAACCGTGACTGGGTTAACCACTAAGCATGCAGACTGTCGCATTACATCTATGTTATAGCCAATGCTGCATAAAAGAAATGCTGGGTCACACGGGGAAAGTACTTGTATTTTAATTATAGTGGAGCGTTCCCTTTTGGCCGTGTTGACCGGAAGTATACACTATGGTTTTGCAAGTTCAGATGCCAGTCAGGCGTAACAAAAAGAAAATCATTGTTTTGTATTGTGATATGCATGTATTTAGCATGCATTACGGAATGACTGACTGATTTCAATATTTTGATTACCTCAAAGAATGAGGTATCCGAAAACCTTGAATTGAGGGTAGGTAAGGTAAGCATTAAATCTCCCCATGTCTTCGGGTCTGAATATATCTAATTTCATACGGTTTACATATTTATAGAACCTCTGCTAAGAAAAATATGCACACATTATACATTTGAAAATTCGAACCTGTTGTGCCGGTCTAATGGGGAAAATCTTCGCCTTAAGCATAGAAGTTCTTGTACTCTGCAATTAAACTGAATTCTCCAGCAGAAACGTCGTAACTGGAATTTTATCAATTATATGGATGACGTTTCGACGGTATCAAAAGTAGCGTGAATTAGCTGAACAAGGATGAACTACTCATGCAAAAGCCAGACCTCAGACCACATGGTGTTGAATACCGTTCATACATATAAAATACGAGGGGCGTTCGAAAAGTAATGCAAATGCCGTAATTTCTCTGTAACCAATATAAGAACAGAACTTCTGATTACAAAAACACATAAAGCTATATTATGCGTAGGAAAGTCTGCAAACACGGTGTATTTTTAGCTCACTTGAGCCGAAGGCTCAGAGGTGAGCTTATAGGATGGGAGTCGAGCCGTCGTCCGTCCGTGGGTGGGTGCGTGGGTGGGTGCGTGCGTGCGTGCGTCAACACTTTCAAACATAAATATCTCAGAAACCAGTGGGCTGATTGCAATCAAATTTTATCTGAAGCATCATTGGGGTGGGGGAAAGGCTGCATTAGGTTTTGGTGCCGATCAGCTCAGAACTCTGGTTTCCATGGCAACAGATAGCCCCCATAGGGTTATAATGGGGAAAACGGCGTCATCACCTTTTCTCGACTGTTTTTGATTAGATCCTTATCATACTTGCAGGTAATGATGACATACACAAGAGCTTGGATGAGTTCGAAATTTGGCCGGATTCGAGCACAGACTACGGAGTTAGCTGCCCTTGAGCGTTTGAAAAAAATCCCATAGGGTTATAATGGGGAAAATGGCGTCATCACGTTTTCTCAACTGTTTTTGCTTAGATCCTTATCATACTTGCAGGTAATGATGACATACATAAGAGCTTGGATGAGTTCGAAATTTGGCCGGATTCGAGCACAGACTACGGTGTTAGCTGCCCTTGAGCGTTTGAAAAAAATCCCATTGTGTTATAATGGAGAAAACAACGTCATCACATATTTTGAGAAAAACTTTGTCATCGCTCTATTGCCTACTTTTCTCAACGGATTTTGAAATAACTTCACACAAATGTAGGGCATGACAATATCTCGAGCAGGTTTGACTTTCAGGATGCTGCGCCCAAGGTCAAGGTCACTGTGGCTATTTTTAGAAAAACTTTGTCAGCACTTTAGCACCTACATTTCTCAGCAGATTTTAAAATAACTTCACACAAATGTAGGGCATGACAATATCTCAAACAAGTTCGACTTTCAGGATGCTGCGCCCAAGGTCAAGGTCACTGTGGCTATTTTTAGAAAAACTTTGTCATCGCTCTAGCCCCTACATTTCTCAACGGATTTTAAATCAACTTCACACAAATGTAGCGCATGACAATATCTCAAACAAGTTTGACTTCCAGGGTGCTGCGCCCAAGGTCAAGGTCACTGTGGCTGTTTTTAGAAAAACTTTGTCAGCACTCTAGCACCTACATTTCTCAATGGATTTTAAAATAAATTCACACAAATGTAGGGCATGACAATATCTCAAGCAAGTTCGACTTTCAGGGTGCTGCGCTCAAGGCCAAGGTCACTGTGGCTATTTTTAGAAAAACTTTGTCATTGCCCTAGCACCTTCATTTCTCCATGGATAACTTGACACAAATGTAGGGTATGACAATATCTCAAGCAAGTTAGACTTTCAGGGTTCTGCAATCAAGGTTTTTGATTAGATCCTTATCATACTTGCAGGTAATGATGACATACATAAGAGCTTGGATGAGTTCGAAATTGGGTGGATTTGAGCACAGACTACGAAGTTAGCTGCCCTTGAGCATTTGAAAAAAAAATCCCATAGTCTTATAATGGAGAAAAGAACGTCATCACATTTTCATTTTTCATCGGATCCTCTTCATACTTGCAGGTAATGAGGATATGCATAAAAGCTTGGATTAGTTAGCATTTCGGCTACATCCCACCACTGACTATGGAGTACCTGCCCTGAGCATCCAAAAAATCAGTGTTGCCATTTTTTCTTGGTTTCTACTGATCCGATCCTTTTCAAACTTGCAGGTAATGAGGAAATGCATAATATCTTAAACAAGTTCAAATTTTGGCCAGATCAGGCCAACCACTACAAAGTTAGCTGCCCTTGACAGCTCTGTCTCTTGATCGGATACTTTTTAAACTTGCATATATTAAATGAGGGCATACATAATGTTTTGGATGAGTTTAATTTTCAGCCTGATTGGATCACTGACTGTGGAGTTAGCTGCCCTTGAGCATCTTAAATATCCCTATACACAATGTCTCTCAGGTGAGCAATTGTTGCCCTTTGGGCTACTTGTATTAAAAAGGGCGCATTTTTATTTTCTTTGAAAGAGGTATACCCTAAAGACACTGCTGAATTTTAGTTCAGTAGGCCGTAATTTATATATCCTCAGTCTTTGATTTGTTTTTATTTTTGTCACTTAAAGACAATGCCCAGGCAATGTTGTCCTGAGAAGATCGCGGATTTTTTTTTTTTTAATCTGGGTTCCATACTGGCCCGGAAATATGGATAAAGTAGTAGCAAATTCCCCATTTCTACCAAAACTTAAATGATTTCGTAATAAAAACAAGTGTATTAGCATTCAAAATCTTGTCAGCAAGAGCATTTACATGGGTCAACGAAAACCTGTCAATAAATTCAAATTAATGCCAAAAACGAAGCCTCTACAAGCTTTTAAAAATGACGTTAACGTATATTTCAATAACGTCATAAGAATTGCGCATTGCTTTGCCAAGAATAAATCGATAACAGTTGCCACCCTTCTAACTTTTGTATGAATATTGTAGGCAACAATGAACAAGCACCTGACAAAGATTAATTTTGTATTTGCAATGATATTTGACTTGAATGCCCAACACTGAAACTATTTTACATATGAAATTAGCCCAGTGGCATGACAGGGGCCTAATAAAATGCGTTGTAATTCATATGAAAAGGTGTCTTTTTACAGCGTTTGGTATCATTGTAAAGACAAAATGTTGTGTTTTTAGCATATGCATAGCATTTGTTCCGAGTTTTCCCCTAAACAAAGTTATGAGGCCATTTGCATTACTTTTCGAACACCCCTCGTACACATGGAATGCGTTTCTGATAAATGCTGTCAACAGTTTATTTGACGGAAAATAATTAAGAGAGTAAGAACTCATCTGAAAGAGCATGTCGTAAGATACCGTCGGCCATCAAAAAGAACGACTCTGGAACAACGTCATCGCCTGCATTTCAGAGGCCATACAAAAACAGGACCCAGTTTGTAGCCGCCCCGCCCCCTTCACGAGGATATTACCTTGAAGCGGAAAGTTCCTCCTTCGTAGTATCCAGAGTTGGGCTTGATGTCAACCCAGAATCTGTCAACTGGTTGATCATCCCAATCCACGTCACATACAGACGCCTGTTTGTTAGTTAGTGTTCCAACCCGGCGGATAAGACGGTGTAAATCCTGAGATACTGATGCGGTTGTCATGGCTTTATTACGGAAGTAGAAAGCAATAGTTTTAATCTTAAATTATGTGGTTTTCTACATAGTTTGATCGGATACGGTAATACAGTCCCTGTACGGTATATATATATATATATAACGTCCTGCGTGTTGCGCCATTGTTCGAAAAAATATGTATGTCTATATTAAGCTTGTGTCGTGATATAATTTGCTATTTTTAGTTAAATTATATACTTAACCGATGAAAAAAATGGTTTACCTGTTCGAGTTACTTCTCTTTGTCAAAATAAATATTTAATGACACGTACTGTTTGCTCAATTAGCACGTTTATACTTTTTGAGATAACGTAAAATTTCAGGCACCGTAACTTTTGATTCAATAAAATAGTCATATTCGAGTTTTAGCCGAGTCCGTTATGACAAGAATATATAGGTCAATGACAGGAGTCCCTGATGAGACTGGTGTACACTGTTCACTTCATAGTCTCTTCTAATAATTAGGAAAAATACGACCTGTTTCAAATTGCTTGTGCAATACCAATATCGATAGACCGGTGTCACGCGAAAAAGAGGACAATAGGCGCAAGATTTGTATTGATTTGGAAATAAACGTTATAAACACATATACGAGGGTTGATCCAGAAGTAATGTCACTGCAGCTATAAAATCGTTTAGAATTAAGAGAGAGTAACAGAATTTCGAATCCAAGTACCTTTATGTATTTGCATTATGGTCTGAAAAATTCATAAAAATGCGATACACAGTAACTGAGATATCGCGATAGACAGAAGGCATGGTAACGAATTGCGCCGCATGTCAATGACGTCGTTGACGCACCAGACGAAGTTTCAATATTGTGTCACATCTAAAGGTGTATATTCGTTGTTCCAGCAAAGGACTAATGTCTGTTCACCCATGTTTATCTTATCTTTTAATATTACTTGAACAGCCCCGCAGCTCATATTGAAGAATTTGCACAAAATTCCGAATTGCAGAACATCGATCTTCATATATGAGGTCCCAACAAGAGTGACTCTATTGTCTGACATTGTACATAAGGTCTTCCCGTTTTCGGAATATCCTCTACCGACTCAACTGCACTCGTATCGCGCTGATTGCACCGTTACACAAGCCTCATAATCACTGTTATATCAACACATTTCTAACTAAAGAGCTTTAGTGTCTTTAATGGTGATCTTCCAAATTTGAGGCAAAACCGCATACAGATTCGCTGATGCGTTTGTAAGAAATCAACATTTTAACTCTCGGCAGTAACAAGCATTAGCACCAGCTAGCGAATTTCAAACTGCGGTGACGACATTAAAGTTTCAACAGCGGGCGGCAGATATATATTCCGTTATCGTATCAAATTGTCATCTGATTTGGCTTTGATTATGTGATTGCCTTTGAAACTTATGTTCATGTAATGAACGTTATTTTAACGTGCGGCGCGATGGCGTCGAAGGCATTATTTGAACGTCTATATCATTGGAACTGAAAGAGATTCCAACTTTATATTTATTCCGTAAATCAGAACTAAATTACGGTGTAGCTTGATATAATTTTCATAATAATGTTACGATGAATAAGCGCGCAATGGACACAGTGACATTACTCCTGGATCAACCCTTGTACAAGGGTAGAATGCATACATACGACTGTATTCAAGAATAAAACTGACACACACCCTCGACTTAAACTTGAGAAGGTACCGCTCAAGTGCGGCTGGAGTGGGATTATCAATTTCAGCTTTCGTATTCACAAAACTGTCTCAACAACACCTTTCTCGAGTCAGACTCGAGCCTCACTCAAGTGATAAATAATTTATGCAATCAATTTAGAACTTTGCAAAGACTTAACAAGCATATGGAAGTGTTTTTTTTTTTTTCTTTTCGAAGAGAGAGAGAGAGAGAAAAAGAGAGAGAGAGAGAGAGAGGGCGGAGTTGAGGGAGGTGGGGATGACAGAAAGAGCATGTGGGAATCATCTGTGTCTTGAGACAGTTTTCTAGTGTCAGTTTTCGGATTTGAGTGAGTGAGTGAACTCGGGTTTAACGTGCCACCAACAACGAGGTCATATGGAGACGGGACCTCGGTTTAAAGTCTCATCCGAAAGACCGGAGAAGCGGGGGATCGATCTTGCGACCTCTGGATTGGTAGCCTGGAGTCTTATCCACTACACTACAGCCGCTCCTTTTCGGATTTGAATCTTTATCCATCGTTATGTCAAGGTAAATGAAACAGGATTTAGAACTCATCTAAAGACGACAAAACATCATACAGCCTAGAGAACTACCCTGTCCAGGCCACGTGTACATGCGCGTAGGTAACACTGAGGGGGGGGGGGGGGGGGGGGGGTGGGATTCGTGTTTTGAAAGATTAACAGTTTCAGTTACCTGTGAGGAAACTGTGTACATTAGATCAGACTGTGCTGAAATTAATATGCACATTTTGGATATGTCTATACATTGTGATTTCACAGTGAATAAGAGTCATTGGGTGGTCGGGTCGGACAAATTACTCTCGCTTTTCTATCTCTGTATGGAAGACGACTCGATATAAACCGAATTGCTTTCAAAACAAACAGACACATACAGACAGACGAACTGAAAAATGGAAGAACGGTTGTGCTCATATTTTTTTCTCTCTGTATAATGTCTGAAAATGCTTTGTATTTATATAGTTTTGATGTAGTAATCTTAAACGGTCATGGAGCAGACATATGAACTTTTATCTGTACGTGTGACATTAACCCGATATCTCACAGTATCTTGATAAGTTTCAAGAAAATGCTTAAAGGTATACAGAAGATATATATTATATAACGGACAAACAGACGGACGAACGGACAACACCACACTATATAAGTAAAATCTTAAAAAGTTCCTTCAAGAGCAGAGGATACATACAGAAGTAGGAACATGGGCCAGACTACGTAGTTTCGGCTAATAAAGCCTCGTCAGTGACCCTGACAATATTTGGTGACAAAACCAGAAAAAAACATACTGTAATTTCTTAATTTTAATTGGGCAGTCCATACAAAGACTGATTAGTTTCAAAAGGATCCAAATAATATAAAAGACGATGATCTAGAATAATAGCCTAAATCGATCTCAAATTTTAGAGAGAGAGAGAGAGAGAGAGAGAGAGAGAGAGGGCGGAGTTGAGGGAGGTGGGGATGACAGAAAGAGCATGTGGGAATCATCTGTGTCTTGAGACAGTTTTCTAGTGTCAGTTTTCGGATTTGAGTGAGTGAGTGAACTCGGGTATAACGTGCCACCAACAACGAGGTCATATGGAGACGGGACCTCGGTTTAAAGTCTCATCCGAAAGACCGGAGAAGCGGGGGATCGATCTTGCGACCTCTGGATTGGTAGTCTGGAGTCTTATCCACTACACTACAGCCGCTCCTTTTCGGATTTGAATCTTTATCCATCGTTATGTCAAGGTAAATGAAACAGGATTTAGAACTCATTTAAAGACGACAAAACATCATACAGCCTAGAGAACTACACTGTCCAGGCCACGTGTACATGCGAGTAGGTAACACTGGGGGGGGGGGGGGATTCGTGTTTTGAAAGATTTTAAAACAGTTTCAGTTACCTGTGAGGAAACTGTGTACATTAGATCAGACTGTGCTGAAATTAATATGCACATTTTGGATATGTCTATGCATTGTGATTTCACAGTGAATAAGAGTCATTGGGTGGTCGGGTCGGACAAATTACTCTCGCTTTTCTTTCTCTGTATGGGAGACGACTCGATATAAACCTAATTGCTTTCAAAACTCAAAACAACCAACCAGCCTAATGAGATTTATTTGAGGAAAAGTATTGGTCTGAAAAAAATACATGAAAGATACTGTTGCACTATCAGTACCGGTCTGAACGGACTGGCAGTGTACTCGTACTCCCTTGCAGATAAGTATGATGTTTTTACATGCTCACAAGCCACCAAACAAGGACCGATCCCGAGTACGGAGCTATTACCTCACCGATATCTACAAGGACCCAGAAATGATAGTTTGATTGATGATAGTATGGATCGCGATGAATTCATAATTGTGGTAGTTGATGGATGGGTAAATCCTTTCTGAAACTGAATATTCCAGTCGGGTGTGTTTCTTCTTTCTCTTGCTCTTGTCTGTTATGTACAGTTGGAACGCAAACCCTCGAAAAGCGGTGATTGTATTTACAACGGTGGATCCTTCCACATAAAAAATAGGCCCAAAAAATGGCGAACATGGTTCTTGACGAAATTTCCCAATATTCTCAAATGTATTTAGAGGTATTGGGTATATAAGATTAATTGAACACATAAAAATGTTTTGCTGACTAGTATTAAGCAGGCTTTCTCGACAAAATTCAGGGCCAAAATTGCTCGAAATTCTAAAATATTCATCGTCATATGACAATACTCTATCTTGATTCTACCGAAAACTTGTATCAACATAAAACATAATTTACAGAAAGCTGAGACTTTCTCCAATGCGCACACCCATGCCATCGAAAACTTTATTATTTCTTCTTTTTGCATGTGAAATTTCAAGCAATATCGTTTTGGAACATTTTTAAATTGCAAAATAAAAGATGGCATCTGCAGTTTTAACGCTCAGGAAACGGTCTTGCACGTGATATGAGCACCAGCAATGCTTGCCGGACAGCCACAATTTAGACAGAAAATTGAGGTCGACGGCTTGTCAAACATTAGCTCAGATTGCTAAATACTTGAATAGAAGAAAAATTACGGAGTTTAGTTAGCTAAAAAAGACTACAAACTGGTAGAACGTACCTTACCTGACTGCTGACCTGATTGGCATTGTACAAATCTGACGTTCTGCCACTCAAATTTGTGAAAATAATATCCTTTTCTAATATTATTTATCTTTCAAACAGTCATCTGTTTTCTGTCAAATAAGTAATTAGGTCACTGTTGTGACGTAATAAAATAAATGACGTATATTGCCTCGCGCTAGATTGCCAGTCCGCATGCCATGTAAACAGATTATAAGTCGGATATGAAATGCACCAGTACGAAGTAAAGAGTTTCTTTCTTGTCGTTTTGTTTGTCTAGTTTTCGAAAAATTTACGATCTGATTTTATAATTTGCTCAACAATTACAGAGAACATATGAGCCGCGACACGAGAAAATAAACAAAGTGGTTGTGCGCCCAGCGCAGACTCAGATCAGCCTCGGCATCCGCCTAGTCTGCACAGAGTCTTCCCTAAGCGTTTTAAGGGTAGCTAAGGGTCTAAGCAACCTGCAGACAGCAAAGACTCTGGTCAGACTGGGCGGATGCCCAGGATTATCTCTACATCGTTGGTTTTCTAGCGTCGCGGCTCAAGTTACTTAGAAAGAAACAAGCCAGGTGGGGATGGAACCCAGCGGGCACATAACGTCGAAATGACGTCGTACTGACGTCGTTACGTCGCATCAACGTCGGTTCGACGTCATTTCAACGTCATGTGCCTGCTGGGAAGGAGGCGGTTGGTGACGAGGGTGGGTGGGGGCCAGAGAAGTGGGGGAATTCATCTTGACTGATGCCTGGAGTGATGTATAGGTCCCAAACATGACTTGAGCAGTCGTTGCTGTGACAGCGTATTATCTCTCTCTCTCTCTCTCACTCTCTCTCTCTCTCTGTCTGCCCGATTTGGCTTCATTGTTGTTACACATACTGAGATTTATTACAATCATTTGAATCTTACCAACAGCTGAGCCGCAACAGGGAAAGAGGAATCTTGTCGGATATGATAACAGCAAAATCTGCTTAGTCTAACAAGACTGCTTCAAGATACAAAACTGTATATATAAGCGAATAGCAAAACCCTGATTGGCTTGCAAGCAAACTCTTTCCGTTCTGAATTAAGTTACGAAGAGCATTTCGTGCGTTCGATGATGAGCATGAAAATGTGTCGGGGTGTGCGGATGTGGGAGGTGTGGGGAAAATTTGGAGGCTTGCTACGTGCCATCCGACGTTTGGCACGTGGCACAAAACAGCCATTTATTCCGTGGAAGCAAAGTACAGTTACATGAATTTAAACTGTATACGAATCGCTCCACTTTGGCAAATTCCACATCCCGAATAAGCGTAAAGACCATTGACAGTATACTTAAACAATCTGCTTGAAAGTTGAAAATAGCGGGCGTGTGAGAAACTGTTGAAATACGCATGAACTTTGTATACTTATTCAAGCAACCCATCACTGCCTTCATTTAGCAAAATGTGCATTAACAAAAAAGCTACCAGCCAAGGTCCATAATAGAATGCACACATGCAAGCTGTTCATCTTAACTTTTATAACATTTGTGGTGCAAGCTATCTTAGTCTTGGATTGTTGCAGGTCACCCGTGTACTTACTGACCCTCAGAAAATACTACAGTAAGGGAAAAAGTGAAAACCTTCCCGCACGTCACCACATTTGGTAGCTTAGAGTGTTCAGATGAGAATCTGAAGGCCGTTAGCTCAATTCCTATCATTGCGTAATGAATGTATTTCGACTTTTGTCCTATTCGATTCGGAAATCGACTGCCCAATTATTTAATTTCAGGACGCAGAGTATGATGAAGAATGATTAAGCCCAGAGTTGAGTATAAAGTGTATTGGATTGCCCTTTACATGTGCCTTCGGGACGATTCGTAAATGCAAAAATATCAAATCTTCTGGTGACCTGCAAGATACCCGGGCCTGCTAGTCAACCGGACAATTACAATGTTACAATTTTAGTCGGCATACAAATGATAATGAACATGTTAAGCATTGGAAGGAACTGAAAAGAAATTGAGAGTGTACATGTAAATGTGTGGGCCTAGGGCAACCGGGTACACTTTCAGGGGAAGCATCTCGGCAATAATATTTTTGATTTATCCTACCTTTCCAATGGGAGTAAACTCTTTAAGGAAAGCATTTGCTCCTTTGAGAGCAAAGAATTTTTGAAGAGTCTCCCAGTTCAGGAAAACTAACAGGAAATTGATAAAGTTATGTCTTGATAATAAGTCTACGATAATTTGTGCCAGTTATCCATGAAAACGTGTTGCGGCTGTATATAGAACCGACTCGCCAAGACTACTTTAATGTGAGGCAACATCAGTCAGTTTAATAGAGAAATAGGAAAACACGATCTGAATTATTAGAGAATGTTTTTGTTGTTTGTTTATATGTGACTGCATAACGGAAAGGGTTCGTAATTGGAGAAATAAATGTTCTATTCTATTTTATTATTTTATGTAGATCTACCCGTGTGCCTGCAGATTCGGAAATGTTGCCCCCTACCCCCCCCCCCCCCACCACCAAAAAAAAACAAAAACAGATGCCTGACGAGTTTCTCAAACTTATACAGGCAATGCAAAAACATCGCATGCATACAGTGCACTGCTAACTCTTCTCAAAGGCGTAACTGCCTGTACGCTAATAGCCAGGTGCGTATTGTAATTTTGTCAAATAGACAAAATTTCAACAGGTATCGCCATATTTGATGATGCTGGTATTTGTAAATTGAACAAAATTTCAATAGTAGCGGCAATATAAAGTATCTTTGGGGCCCACCTCTTATTCTTGCTCTCAAAGGATAAACATAATTGTGCGTAAAGTGTAATAACCCCTCCACTCCTGCTTCTAACCGGCAGTGCTTGACACTCCCTAGATTAAAGTGGTGGCCCAAAAGTTCAGCAGGCCACATTTTCAGAGGCCCAAATTAGCCTCTAGCTAAATATCCGATGCATTTATTATTGCCAGACAAAAGTTCATAACTTGAAACTTTTTGGTGGCCCCAGACAAAATTTAGGCGCATTTGGCCCCTGGGCCACTGGCTGTTTCCAGCACTGTTAACCGTCCCACGAAGAGGGGGGGGGGGCATTCCTCATCCCTCCCAGGTTACTCACATACAACCGTTTATTTGACTTTTGAAATCAAGCGCGTGATCTGCTAATTAAAAAAGAAATAACCGTTTAATTACCGTTCAGTTATGAGGGACAGGCTAATCCTGAACGATAGCATGAACTGTACCTAAATGAACATCAATTGCTGATTAAGTCCGTCTTTTAAGCCGTGATTATACACACTTCTAATCGAGTCAAAATCACGTCATAAGCTTGTGTTTACGATAGAGGTGAGAGTTGACATTATTGTATCTGACAATAAAATATGAATAAAATGTATTTGCTTGACTGTTTTATTCGGTCTTGGTTGAAGATTAATCAGTGAGAGGTGTTACGTTTCTACGGACAGGCCGAATTGTGAGTTTGTAAATTTGGCAGTGAAAACTTAGCGCGTAAGGCTGGCATGATTTCGACGCCATTTAATTTTTCGGTTTGTTTTCAAACCGGGTGGTCATATGTTATTTTGCAATTTTAAAATGTTCCAAAACCAAATTTTCTGAAATTTCACATAATAGTAGAATATATATCAATATTTATCATGGCATAGGTCTGCGTTTTGGAGAAAGTCGAATAAGCTGTAAATCGTAATTTTTTGTTCACCTGTTTGACGCTGGCGTGAAGGGCACTGTTTCGTCAATAATTACACAGGCGGAAAAGGATGTCCTGGAATTATTTTAACAGAAAAATTCAATAATGGAAATCAGAAAAGTGCTCATAAAATTTCAACCGGTGGGGCGATTTGATTAATCTGTATGGTGGCGTTAAAGTACTATGGGGTTCGTCGATAGCCATTTTGATGGCGACAATTTCGAACAAAAATTCGTTGCTATGTGTTTGATTATATCCCTACTCCTTGGAGCTGCGTTCCAACTGGTAAGCATTCCGGGTTTGATTCCTGCTGGAGGCAGAAACCTTTTCAACCTTTAACGTAGTTCCATTGAACACAGCCTTTCATCATCACCTCCAACTGCACTGATTTGACTGAAAAAATATTGGAAAGGACGTAAAATTGCAAGTCATCCTTCATTCCAGCCATCTCTCTCTCTCTGTCATCTGATATTTGTTGGAGCTGACTCAAAATATTTGCATCTAAAAGCTGACTATTTAGATCTTTAATTCGAGCCGATATCATTAAAATGCATATTTTTCATAAGGCGATAGTTTGACTAAAGTTTCAAGAAAATCCCCGAGTGGTTAGGTGATATGATTCGGGAAAGTAAACAGACACATACAGACAGACGAACTGAAAAATGGAAGAACGGTTGTGCTCATATTTTTTTCTCTCTGTATAATGTCTGAAAATGCTTTGTATTTATATAGTTATGATGTAGTAATCTTAAACGGTCATGGAGCAGACATATGAACTTTTATCTGTACGTGTGACATTAACCCGATATCTCACAGTATCTTGATAAGTTTCAAGAAAATGCTTAAAGGTATACAGAAGATATATATTATATAACGGACAAACAGACGGACGAACGGACAACACCACACTATATAAGTAAAATCTTAAAAAGTTCCTTCAAGAGCAGAGGATACATACAGAAGTAGGAACATGGGCCAGACTACGTAGTTTCGGCTAATAAAGCCTCGTCAGTGACCCTGACAATATTTGGTGACGAAACCAAAAAAAAAACATACTGTAATTTCTTAATTTTAATTGGGCAGTCCATACAAAGACTGATTAGTTTCAAAAGGATCCAAATAATATAAAAGACGATGATCTAGAATAATAGTCTAAATCGATCTCAAATTTTAGACTTCTAAGAATCTATCCTCTGATCTCAAAGGATATAAATGAAATATAATCTGCACTATGGATGATGTACGGGGAGACGTTTTACGGCCGCCACACGGCACAACACTAGCTGCAGTGAGGTAAAATTAAAATCTTAAAAAGTTCCTTCACGAGCAAAGAATACATACAGAAGTAGGAACATGGGCCAGACTACGTAGTTTCGGCTAATAAAGCCTCGTCAGTGACCCTGACAATATCTGGTCGTCGTAAATGACTAATCACGAAGGCTAGATATGCAAACAAGAAATGTTACAGTGTGTAACAAATGCCCCCGAAGGCCCCTTAAACTGACGTTTGAGCCCTAGATGTGACCTTGACATTGGGCATAGAACCTGAGTCTTGCACATGATATACATTCTCATTTCGGTTTACTTTTCTGTAATGTTTAAATGCACTTTGGAAGTTTAAGAGGATTCAAGGGGACTTAATTCAACCACTAACCAAACTGTGTTGTGTTCTAGACATTGGGTGTGGGAACCTAAATGCCACACCTTACATAACTTATACTTTACTTTTCTTTACGTTACCATTTTATCATGATCCTGACTTCGGGCAACAGAACCATAATTTGTTTGTGGCATATCCGCTGTTTTATACCTTTTCATGAAGTTTAATGAAGTTTACTTCAAAAGTTTTTTGGTAATTGAGGATGAATGACTTGACCTTTGACCTCTGGCTATGACCTTGACCTTGGGTATGGGAGCCTATGTCTTGTGCATGGTAAATTATCTCATTAGGCTTTATCTTTCTTTGAAGTTTGCTTTGGTACTTTTCTGAGTAATTGCTGAGACATTATTTGACCTCTGACCCCAGATTGTGACCTTGACCTTGGATTTTGGGATCATAAATATTGTGTGTAACATACCTTCTCATTATGGTTTACCTTTCTGTGAAGTTTGATGACATTAGCTTCAGCAGGTTTTGAGCTATCATAGAGGCAAGATTTGACCTTTGACCCCCAATTGTGACCTTGACCTTAAACCTGGCAACCCAAATTGATGTGAAACACAACATCTCATTATGTTTCATCTTTCTGTGGAGTTTCATTAAATTTGCTTCAGTAGTTTATAAGTAATCTCTGAGAGCCAATTTTGAGACTTTTGACCCAACTGTGGCCTTGACCTTGGGCGTAGGGACTTAAGCCTTGTGCGTGACACACCTTCTAATTATGCTCTATCTTTCTGTGAAGTTTCATTAAATTTGCTTCAGTAGTTTTAAAATTATCGCTGAGACACGATTTTGAGACACAATTTGACCTTTGACCCAATTTTGGCCTTGACCTTGGGCGTAGGGACCTAAGCTTGTGCGTGACACACCTTCTAATTATGCTCTATCTTTCTGTGAAGTTTCATTAAATTTGCTTTAGTAGTTTTAAAATTATTGCTGAGACACGATTTTGAGACACAATTTGACCTTTGACCCAATTGTGGCCTTGACCTTATGCGTAGGGACCTAAGCATTTCGCGCGACACACCTTCTCATAGTGCTTTATCTTTCTGTGAAGTTTCATCAAATTTGCTTTGGTAGTTTTAAAATTATCGCTGAGACACGATTTTGAGACACAATTTGACCTTTGACCCAATTGTGGCCTTGACCTTGGGCGTAGGGACCTAAGTCTTGCGCGCGACACACCTTCTTATTATGCTTTATCTTTCTGTGAAGTTTCATCAAATTTGCTTTGGTAGTTTTAAAATTATCGCTGAGACACGATTTTGAGACACAATTTGACCTTTGACCCAATTGTGGCCTTGACCTTGGGCGTAGGGACCTAAGTCTTGCGCGCGACACACCTTCTCATTATGCTTTATATTTCTGTGAAGTTTCATCAAATTTGCTTCAGTAGTTTTTAAGTTATCGCTGAGACACGATTTGTAACGGACGGACGGATTGACGGACGGACGGACAGACAGACGGACGGACGGACGGACAGTCGGACGGACGGACGGACGGACGGACGGACGGTGCGATTTTAATATGCCACCCGAAGTTCCTTCGGGGGCATAAAAAACAAATGCTTAAACTAGCCTGTGCACCAAAATCAGTTAAGCTCTACAGCACTTGATATTGGTTCAAGGGAGATATCAGTCTCACTCACTTAAACTTAATCGAGTCCACTCTAATCTCCCAAATCAGTATGACTCAAGCCCCTCTGCTTACGGTATGTGTGACTGAGAAGGCTCCGATAAGCCTATGCATCCGCGCAATCCGGTCCTTTTTTGTTTCCAGAGGGATCTAAAACGTTAAGCCTCTTGCCAGTAGCTCGGTCTAACCTCTCGTATTTGGCCCATGGATAAACGGATAATTTTCTATCTTTTGGTAACATGGTGAACAAAGAAATTAAGGTAAGCTGCATTAAACGAAAAATTATCAGCTTTCTTGCGATTGTCACAGCAAATGCCGACTTAAGGCGTCAATGTCTTTTCATCCGCTTCTTAGAAGTTTGACTGGCTAGCTCATCTAAAGCTTTCTCGGGATTGTCACAGCAGATGCCGACTTAAGGAGTCAATGTCTATTCATCCGCTTCTTTTTTCTATTACATGAACAGAAGTTTGACTGGCTGGCTGTAACGTTCGTCTTTGTGTTGGAATAAAATTCTGCACGGTATATTTCGATGTTTCAAGCGGTTTTGGCTTGTTACGGAGCCCGGGAGGGGACATAGCAATATATACACTGATTTTGTTCCTACAAAATGCATTTCGTTCCCACGCATTGCGATTTCGTTCCCTCAATTTAATATTTCGTTCAGTCAAAATAATATTCCGTTCCCACGCTTTACTTTTTCGTTCCTTCAATTTAATATTTCGTTCCCTCAAAGTAACATTCCGTTCCCACGCTTTACTTTTGCGTTTCCTCAAAATAGCATTTCGTTCCCTCAAAATAATATTTCGTTCCCCCACGTTACTATTTCGTTCCCTCAAAATAGCATTTCGTTCCCTCAAAAGAATATTCCGTTCCCACGCTTTACAATTTTGTTCACTCAAAATAACATTTTGTTCCCTCAAATTAATATTTCGTTCCCACGCATTACTTTGTCGTTCCCTCAGATTGAAATTTCGTTCCCTCAAGATAATATTCCGTGGCCACGGGTTACCATTTCTTTCCTACGCAATACTATTTCATTTCCTTACCATAATATTTCGTTCACTCAAATTAACATTTCTTTCCTATGAAATAGCTTTTCGTTTTCTCACAAAACTATTCGGTGGTGGTATAAGCAAAACCATAGCGTATTTTAGCAGCCTGGTTTCCAGGCTAAATGCTTCATTCTAAATGTTACAAGTCTTAATTTGACTCCGTTTGTATTGAAGGCCAACCATATTTTTTATTTTATTATTATTTTCTATTCAACATTTTCATTATTTTTATTATCATAATATTGTATTACAATTATTATTATTATTGTCATTTTATCTATGTTCTTAACTGCAGCCAGTCTAGTACTTTCAGTCATCCCAATCTCTGTGCCCCCCTCTAATTCGGGGCCAACTCCTAAGAAACGAATTTGCTCCCATCGAAGCAAATGCTATCGCTCCATAGCAGGCCTGCCAGAAAAGGCACTGTCACCTAGGGAAGCAAGAAGGATTTCATAACAGTTGTCTCCCTGTGGAAACCTGGCGGAAAAATATGGAGATACAACCACACCACACACCACAGCTTTATCATAGCTCAAAGGTTATTATGCCAACTGTCCCTATTAAATTACTGGAGTATTTCCGGGCCCTGAGTTAGCTGCCTAACCAAGTACCTAAATGATAAGGTGAATAAGTACACTTTCAAGGGATGCAATTCAGCCATCCCAGTCTCTGCAAATCCAAAACTGGGGCAAATTCTCAAAGGAAAGAATTTGCTCGCCTTGGAGCAAATTCTTCACTCCAGAGCAGGCCCCTCGAAATGGTCACACTGCCAAAGGAAATAAACAGGAAGTCACAAAAGCAGACTCCCCTTCACTGGAAGCAATTCAGCCATCACTATCACCATCTCTGCGCCCCTCCAGCCACCTCTCAAATGTAACAGATGTGGACAAAATCGTGGCTCTACTGATCACGAACCCAGAGCCCCTCGTGAACCATACAAGTACTCCGCGAACTGATTGATGGTCGACACCGCCGAGTGAGCACGCGATGTTCGGACAACGCTGACCCAACGTTCAGAAACGCCAATAATGTTTGCCCAACGTTGGGTAGACGTTGTGCCAGCGTAAAGTTTTCCTATTATGAATATAATGATGCTAAATTTTCTCAGTTTCTTATTTTTAAATTGTTGGTAGAATCTGTACATGTAATTCAATTGCCATGTTCAAAGATTTAATATAATGTTGACCAAACTGATTATCATTATGAAATGCCCTTATTCAAAACAGAGCTCTTGTCAACGCCCATGATACACTGATCTGTGTAAAGCTAAAAATAGATGTAGTTTTATTCATTGCGAGGCCTCATAATAGTAAATCGTGGGAACGAAATATCATTTCGTATGAACGGAATAGTAATCTGTGCGCTCAAAATACTACTGTGCTAGAACAAATTATTATTGCGAGATAACAAAATACTATTTTAAGGACACGAATTTATTTTGCAAGAGAAAGAAATATTAGAACGTGCAAACGAAATAGTGATGCGTGGAAACGAAATGTTGTATTGGAGGAACCAAATATTATTTTGAGGGAACGAATTATTATTTTGAGGCAAAGATAAAGTAATGCATGGGAATTGTGTATTATTTTAAGGCAAAGAAATGCTATTTTGAGGGAACGGAAAAGTAAAGCGTGGGAACGGTATATTATTTTGAGGCAAAGAAATGCTATTTTGAGGGAACGGAAAAGTAAAGCGTGGGAACGGAAAGCTATTTTGAGGAAACGAAATACTTACTTGAGGGAATGAAAAAGGAATGCGTGGAAACGAAAAAGTAAAGCTTAGGAACGGAATATTAATTTGAGGGAACGAAATACTAAACTGAGGGAACGAAAAAGTAATGCGTGGGAACGAAATGCATTTCGTGGGAACGAAATCAGTATATGTATTACCATGTCCCCTCCCGGGCTCCGTAGCTTGTACTACAGTCAAGACTGATTGGTATAGTGAATGATAACAATTACTTATCGTCACAACAAATCAAGACGATAGCAAGCAACAGCTATTCAAACCGGATAAGTTCCTTCGGATCAAATTCTTTTCTTAAAGAGTTGACCGCATTTTAGTCTTTTCTTTTCTTCTTTTTAGCTCGCCTGAACGAAAGTTCAGGAAGAGCTATTGTTGTCACCACGGCGTCGGCGTCGGCGTCCACGTCCGCGTCTGCGTCGGCGTTCGAATTGGATGTTTGGTTAAAGTTTTTTAAAGACCTATATCTCCTTAACCCATGGATGGATTCTTTTGATACTTGCACTGTAGTAAGATACTGGTCCAAAGTTTAACAGGGTACCACCCCACCCCACTCAGTGACCTTGATGTCAAGGTCATGGACTTAGAAAATTGGGAGTTTTTTTGGACTGGATTTTTTGGTTAAAGTTTTATAAAGCCCAATATCTCCTTAACCCATGAATGGATTCCTTTGATACTTGCACTGAAGTTAGATATTGGTAAAGTTTTCGAAGGTACTACCCCCACCCCCCTCAGTGACCTTGATGTCAAGGTCATGGACTTAGAAAATTGTTTTTTTATTGATTGGATGTTTTGGTTAAAGTTTTTTAAAGACACATATATCCTGAACCCATAGATGAATTCTTTTTATATTTGCACTGTAGTTAGAGCTACAGAGTACTACCCCAACCCCGCTCAGTGACCTTGATGTCAAGGTCAGGGACTTAGGAAATTTTGTTTTGTCTTTATTAAAGTTTTGTAATTGCATACTGATTCATAATGCTTTGCAGAGATTTAGTTTATACTTGAACTGATGTTAGACACTTTTTTTGAGTTTGTATAAAACACCTTATACTTACCCCACTGGATGACCTTGAAGTCAAGGTCATCAACTTAGAATTTTGTCTTAAAGATTTTGGTTAAAGTTTTATATTTATGAAGACATAATTTCACAGTGCCACGATGATAGACTCAGTTGATACTAATACTTGGACTGATGTTAGATAATGGTTCATGGTACATCCTACATCCTAGCCCCCCTCCCCCGCTACCCCCCCCCCCCCCACACCCCCACCCCACCCTTCTAACCCCCCTCAGTTTTTTTACCTCAAGCTCATGGACTTTGAAATTTTATTTCATTTTTTTTTATTTTAATTTTATTTCAAGACTTATTTCTGAGATAGGTTTTGTTTATAAAAGTGTTTTTATTTTGGACATGTTTGCCTGAAGTTTTATGCATAGCAGTCCACAGCACCATAGCGGCTATGTGATGGGCAAGCACCAATTCAGGCGAGCTATGCTGTCAGGCGACAGCTCTTGTTTCTTTCGTTGGACCCTATAGAATCGTCTTTACCTAACCGGAAGACCTAAAGATTTTGCCAAATCACTTTAATTTCAATTTCTTGACGATTGTTAAGTATTTGTCGTGTTATGCAAATAATTATTGGTTCGGCCTTTTTGCGAGTTGACCCCAATAAGTTTTCCCCAAAAACTCTTAGACGCTGTGTGAAATATCCAACCCTGAAATTCACTATGGCAAAAACCGGATAAGACCAGAAATAAATAAACCTGACCAGTTTTCTTAAAGCAAAGCAGCTTTATTATTATTAGTATCATTTATTTTTGCTACCCATTGGAAGTTCTCCAATCTTGTATATCTTGATACGTCATGCTGACATACTCTTTATCTTTTAACCAATGGTGTTCCAGCTTTCCATGATGCGCACAATTGTGAAAAATTTTCCAACATACCTCGATGCAAAGTCACAGCGGCGTTATTTCAAACTTGTGTGCGCTGTTGGAAAAGGTTACTACACGAAATAATATCATCCTTTCTAAGACCTTACCTTAGAAATTTGTTAATACATTCTTTTAAACTATACTTGTGAAAAAATGCAGCGTCACATTACGGTGAATGTGTACACTTTCAGGGGAAATAACTTTGCCATTATCATTGCTACCGCTTTTCTCAAAAGGGGTAAACTCTGAAAGGAAATAATTGACTCCTGTAGGAGTAAGTTCTTCTTTCAAGAGTGGACCCAATTTCAGAAGGACGTCGCCTAGAGAGGCAAACAGGAAGTAACATTAGTTGTTCTCCTTTGTATAAATGATACAGCGTTAAAACACGGATCAGTACCAATACACAGTAAATGCCCAGCACAGATCAGGCATTACCAAATGAGGAAACAAACACATGCCCTTGAAGACGAGGTCATAATAAAATGATGAAATATAACTCAGGTATCCAAACTTGAAGTTTTTCAAATAACCACATTTCCTTTTGATTTAAATTTGCCGTCATAGCTGTTACTTTGTCCAAAATGTTCAAAAGTGCTAATGGCACCTCACACCTGTATTTACTCAGCTGACAGACCGAGTGACGTCCCATTAAAACTCTTTCTAACTAAATGAAATAAGATGTACTGAGTCACTTAGCCATCATAACTTCTCTCGTTAATTTTGATGTATTAGGTAAATAGGACAGAATGACAAGGAACAACATTTATTATGTCATTAAAAAACACGCGGTTGACTTTAATAAATAATTTGTCAGAATTTGATCTAATTAGTATGCTTAGACGGGGCATTAACTTGTATCCAGTTTTGGCTTTAATTAACAAGACTGACAAAATATGTATGAAATATGGTCATTTGTTGAGCAGTTTTCGCTGTCTTGTTCACTCCACCGACACTCATGTGATATTCAGAAGTTTTTGTAGTATAATCATAAAGATTTGATACATAGTAACTGTCCTTTGTTGCGACACGTTGCATTTATCACAGATATATTAAAATTAAAAAAGTTACGATAATGTGTTTGGTGTATCAAAATATTTCTTTGGAAAGGTCAGAGGAAGGATGACATCGTTCTTCTGTTTAGTAAGGCGTTGGCATATTTTCCCACAATGCAAAGGACGTTGAAAACGCCTTGATATGGCGTCGAAGCACCATCTTAAAGTCTGAAAATGTTGGACAAACATCTGTAACGCTTCAAAAATTGTATTTGGTGCCTATGATAAGGGGAATATGAGCATTTCACTTTCATTTTGCAATTCAATTCTGCAAGGTCAGGTCTGTATACTAGGACACGACGTAGAATGCTGGAACTGATTAAGGAAATGAGAAAATGCACCCAAAACTGATTTTTTTTTCTTTGCTAAAGTACAAAGTCCATTGGTCTTCTCAGAAATAACCAGCAAGTTTAAACCATGGGAATAAGATAAACTGTAAACACATACAATTTTTCAAAGGAACTTACTTGCCCTGTCGTAGAATTTAAAATACAGAGGCAGAACGTGGTTCGAAAACAAAACAAAACCACGGAAGAATATTATCTGCTATTGACATCTTATAGTCACATACACGTTTTTGAGCATTAAATGGTGAAGATACCTTCCTTTAAGAGATTATATGAGAATTGACTACTTAGCTTTTTCATCCTGATATAAACATTTAGAACTTTTGAACAAAGAGGGTAACTGTTGAAAGTCAAGTGATAATTTTGCCCTATAAACAGGATCGCATCAGCTGTTCAGTTTTGGCACAGGCAGTAGTAGGGACACTAGTGTTGGGCTTGAACCTATTTTTCGCATTCAAAACGTAGCTGTAATGCTCGATTCTGATGTTATTCAAAATCACATGTAAATCAGCTGATCAGTGAAACAGCACATTTAACAGATAAAATTATAAGTTATAGGTGAAGTGAATATATCTGTTGTCAGTCACCAACCTCTATCAAAGATGGAAACATCATCTGGCTTCATGTTCGACTCGGAATCGCAATTGAAGAGGGGAGTGAAATTGTGTACTATGACAGCGTTAGTCATTATGTAGGCAGTTTGTCGCAAACATTTATTACAAAATCGAGTTATACGTAGTATTACTTTCAGTTATAATTAAATTATAAACTAATTTTCCATAAAAGTATATTTCCAACAGGCTGTCTTGAAGTAGCGTTTTCAAACCAAACGTTTATCAAAATTTTGACGATAAAACTAGAAACAAATGCAGTATCGATACTGATGCCTATTTTCATCATTTTTCACAACTGATACTCAGCTATAGTTTTGGCTTCAAAACACCTATTGGGACAGTTCTTTATAAAGACTTAATTACTTTTCAATTCAGAAATAGTGTTTTTAAACGCGTATTTTTATAACAATTCGAAAGGATTATAACTCGATATGAAAAGAAACGGAACGTTGAGTTATGGAGCAAATTGCAACAGTTTACACGGGCGCGCTTGACTAATTTGCTTCTCTCTTACCTTTGCACAGCCGTGAGTCTGGGCTTTGGGCATCCGCCCAGTCTGATCAGGATCTTGGTTGTCCGCATGAAGCTATCTTAGACCCTTAGCTACCCTTTTAGCGCTTAAGGAAGACTCTGATCAGACTGGGCGGATACCCAGGCTGATCTGAGTCTGCGCTGGGCGCACATCCACATTGTTGGTTTTCTCGTGACGCGGCACATTTATTCTAAAAGTAAAAAGTATGCAAAGACCAGGAACTGAAACAATCAAAATCCAAATCCAGCCCTCAAACCATAGTTGGAAACAACTAAGATTACAAATAATCAAGATACAGAGAACATATGGCCAACCGAGTGAGCAGCTTGTTTCCAAAAGGTGGCCACTCAGCAACCCAAACCGAACCAAAAATAATAATAACATACATAAGGTAAAACATCACAGAAACTCTGACACCAAAAACAGGCAACAAAGAACCACAACAGAACTACCGCCTTGGAACGGTCAGTAATGAATTACTGGGGGGCTTAAATCGATTTTACAGGCCCAACCTCACCCCCAGTTTCTGAAGTGGTACAAAACATTTAGTTGGTTGTTCGGTTCGCATGATAACTCTAACCTCTAACTCGTCAATGAATCATCACGGTAAACACATAAATCAAATTTCAACACCATGAAGAAGCAAAGACGAGGACTCAACAGATACAACGGGCCGTCTGACAGGTGGAGATCCCTGTCCTGCCAAACAACCCCACTGGAAATCTGAAGCAAAAGATGGTCACCAGTTGAGCCCCGGTGGACCAAGCAACAGACAAAAAGGCTCCGGTCCCTACCAACTAAAATATATAGCTTTAGGTCGGGGCCATCATAGAGTCTGACGACCGATCCCCCGGTGTGTTGTAGGAGGTGGGCGCCTGACCATCAGTGTCTTTGGTCGTGACCCCAGGCTGTGTTGCGACTGGTGATTGTTTCAGGTAAGACTAAAATCTGTCTAATGAATTATCACTACTGCCATGTTCGAGAATAGAATCATCTGTTTGGTGCTATCAGAGGAGAATTATGTATATTTGAGTTGGCTTAAAGTTTTTATGTATGCTTACAAATGAAAAAAAAAAAAAGAATTGCCTGTTTGACCGAAAGGGACTTTAGGTTCCATTATCCATCCATACGTCCGCTGTTCTGTCCAAATAAACAAGTATCAACAATCTCGCTCTGATGCCAGGCATTTAACAAAGCCTTGTGGATGAGTACGAATGTACAAACACATGTCATGTGTTTTCTCTTGTTAGAGAAGTTAGATTTGAAGGATAGGGAAACCCTATCTTAAAGCATTATAAGAAATGGGCATGTCGTAACCAACCTGTGCACATGCACGGTTAGGTCTGGAATTTCGCAGTTCAGCTCTTGAAATCTGCATGGACTTATTACTGTATAATCCCACTACACATGCTATAACCAGACCGCACATACTTTCAGGACAAGGCTTACTTTTTAAATTTCAAATGCGACATAAGAAATAACGCCTTCAGACACTCGGACCAGTCTACGCAGTTTGATGACAGCAAAGTTTTTATTTTTTTATTTTTTTTTTGCTGATGACAGCAAAGTTAGTTTGAACTACGTTTTAGTGATAGTTGAGCCCAACACAGCCAACAACACAGTAACCGTAACGTCACTAAGCAAGTGAAGGAAACTGGCGTTTCTCCCCGTGATCATGGACTGGCCGGTAAAAGCTCTTACCATGGCCATTCATATGAAGTGGTAGGAGGTGTAGTTGATTTTCTTAAAGATATGCCGACTAGTTTAGCCTCCCTCTGCCCACTGCACAAAGAGCACGTGACAATACCCATACTGTTGCCGTGTAGTGAAAGCAAAGCTTCTATTCATGCAAAATATAAAGAGTCCTGCATTCAATCTGAGAAAGAATATATAGAAATGTCGGCTATCATGCAGTTTGGAAATCTTGTGTTCCCTGCAATGAGTTTATTAAACCAAAAACTGACCTTTTTGAAACCTGTATTGAATTATGAAAGGGCAATGCAAGTGCCGTCATTGAAGAAGAAAAGTTAACTGCAACACAGAAGCTTGTTGATCATATTGAATTGGCTCGACATGAAAGAGACTTTTACAAAAGATGTACAGAATTTGTCCCCCGAGAACAAGAAGGAGAGGAACCACCACTCATACAAGCCTCCATATTCTGTAAGTTATTAAAAGGCTCATTATACTTTTGACTTTTATCAGTACGTCACACTTCCACATTCTTCTCAACAAGTTGGTGCTCGATTTTAAGCCCGCGTAAAATTCAGATATTTGGAATCTGTGATGAAAATTTTCCTCTTGAGACTAACTAAATAGACAAGAATGAAACAATCGGAGGAAAGGGGCCGAATGCTGCGAACAGTTATGGAGTTTTCATGCTGATAATTATGTAGGACAAAAGAAAAAAAGACAATGCTTCACTATTCATCATGGAGGTGAGCAAAAAGACACATGGTGATATCCAGTTGCATTTTATGATAGCCGAACACACAAAATGCTTTTGTGACGTATGCTTTGGAATGATCAAGAAACGGTACAGGAAAAGTGATGAGAACACGCTCTTCCAACTAGCTGTAGTGAGTGTAATCAGTTTTACTATCAATAACATCGATGAGTCACATCGGCTGAAATGGTGTAGATAGGACATCTTCTTCAGCAATTATTTCAAACCTGTGAAAGGAATTGGAAAGTTTCATCTTTTTCGTTTCTCTTCCAAAGAACGAGGTACTGTGTATGCGAGAGTGAAAATAGGCGATGTGGAGCAGCAACTACCACTATTAAAGGACAACGTGCATATGACTGATTGATTGATTTGATGCTTAACGTCCACGGTAAACAGCTATGGTCATGTCGGGACGGTCAGTTAACCTAACCATACTATTCCTGGGCAAGCTTAGACCTCCTAAGCGGTTAGCCAGTACTAAGTGCACATACTTTCGCCAGTAACTGACAATTGCCCTTCTTGAATCAGCGGAAGGAGAGACGAAAGTGTGTGGCCAGACAGGGTTTCGAACCCAGGACCTCTGACTTATGAGTCAGATGCCCTACCGGAACGTGCATATGAGCAGTATTCTGCAGAGGAGCCCAGATGTTATTGAGCCTGCTGGTATAAGGTAGTTCTACATGTCAATTCGACTTGGTGACTAAATATATATGGTTGCTTTGTATTTTCAGGTGTAACAAGAACAATGTGCAACCTTGTTCTGAATTACAGAAATAATCATGAGATATGCCTATCATAGTCTATACTTTTGTTATTAAATGAAAAATACATTTTGATTAAATCAGTCATATACTACCTTGAACTTGGCCAAATTTTGGAATCGTAGATCTCAATTTTCCTTCATCAAAAATATTGTTTCACCAATATATAGCATAATTCATGAACTAATGCAGCCGACATGTATTTTTCACCAAGTTCTATTAAAAATAATTTTTATGAATTAAAAAAACCCACCCAACTTGTTTATACAACACACAGTACGTGACACTCAAGAAGTGTACATGTACTCTACCTAATACATGTATATATAGGTATAACATGTACACCTGTCACTGTGTGTTGTATATATACCCATAGGGCACACAAAGTTGAATCAACATTGAACAACGTAGATTCAACATCATGACGTGGAATCAGCGTTGATTCAATGTTGTTCCAACGTTATGTGCCTACTGGGATGTGGTCAGTGGCCAACTCCTCTGTATTAAAAACTGAAAAATCATCTGGTCCCAAATTTAAAGAGTAACTACACTTCAGGAACTGACTGAATCAGATCCCAAACCCTATCCCCAACATCAAAGGGAAAGATTGACAAAGACATCCAAACAAACAATAAATTACAAGTGATAAGCCGAGTTAGCAGCTCTTTCCCAAATAGGTGGCAACTCAGCTATCTTTATTGAAATACATAATTTAGACCAACAGAGGGGTTACAACACACTAAGCAAATTATACGAAAAACATTTAACAACTATTTTTACCTATTTTCTATTTTATTATAGAAGGGTTAAAATGAGAACACAATAAATTAAACAGCACCGAACATAAAACAAATGCAACCGCAACGAAAGTACCCCTTGGGACGGTCGGTAATAACTACTGGGGGGAGGGGGGGGGGGTTAAACCGGTTTTACTGGGCCCAAACCTTCACCCTTACCCTCCGCCGCGGTGCACACAATAAGTTGGTAGTTCGGTTCGTATGGAGGTCCCCTAACTCATCAGAGAGTCATCACGGTCAACAATTAAAATCAAGAAAAGACGCAAGAAAATGAAGCAAGGATAAGGACTCGACAGCCAAAACGTGTTGAGACACCTCGACATCCCTGGGGCGTCAGCAACACCACTGGAACACTGGAGCGAAAGAAGACCACCAGTTGAACCCCGGTGGGCCAAGAAACAGAAAAAACATCCGACCCCAACCAACTAATATACATGTATAGCTTTATGTAGGGGCTATCATAGAGTCTGAACCCCGACCCACCAGCGTGCAATAGAAGAGGACATCAAAGTTATCAACCGTGATTGGGTTAACCACTAAGCATGCAGACTGTCGCATTACATCTATGTTATAGCCAATGCGTTTAAATCGCATGATAATTTTCTTAAATTGATCAGGAAATTCTGTTTTCCCTACGATTTTGCGTAATTTATTTACGAAGTCACCATAAAATTCAGGTTCCGATAGGCCTTGTTGCAAAAGTGACCTTAACCCTGTATTATATTTAGAAACCAATTCAAAGTGTATACGATAAAATTTAGAAAAAGCTTTCCGAAGTTTATGATACCGATACCCCTGCTGTAAAAGCTCGGCAATCAAACTTTTATTACGAGCATTGAAATCAGCCAAATGACTAGAAATTGCAGTTAAAGAGGAAAGCAAATATTTCAGCTATGAAAGGTTTACCATCATGCATGCAGTTTGTCGAAGACAATAGTGTTTACAGTCGAGTAATACTGTTTTACCTTCAACTCTACTGAAATTATAAACTAAGGCCCCAAGAAACAGGCTGTGTTGGCGTAATGTTTTCGAACCAACGTCGTCATTGAAAATTCCGACACTAATATTAGATATATTTTGCGGTTTGCGATATTGATATGTCTACATTTATGTATATTCACATCTTTAAGGGGTTTTATCGTTTTCACAGCTGATGACCAAATTTAACTTTTGCTTGAAAACCCCTTTAGGGACAAAATGTTTTTAAAGACTTTATTTACGAATTCAAAAAATATCGCTTTTAATATAGCTGATTTTTTGCAATTCTAAAGGATTACAGCGCGATTGAAAAAAAAAGACGTAGATTGATATTATTTGACAAACTGCATACACAGTACGAGGGGCATTTCAGAAATAATGTAAATGATCTCAGGGTATCCTATTGGTTGATATTAAAAGTAGTTATATTCAAGTGCTGTAGAATGGTATGCGCTAAAAGAATTTCTAAGTCACTCATGCATGACAAAATATGTTGTTACGTCATAAGATCTGGATACTGGAAACTTTACATTTTCATTGAAAATCTCTTGTGTTCTTTCGCTGTTTACTCAATGAGACTGTCATATATTTAATTTAGAAACACGTTATAATATTTTTTAAATGTAGAAAAAGAAAGTTATAAAGAAATCATTTCCAGATTCTGCACAAGTAACATAATAAACGAACTTTCTCCAATGCAAAGTTATTTTAAATGCATTGTATCAATAACTTGTGATTATTTACTTATTCATTTTCAACAAATGACAGGCAACTTATTTGTGGAATGATTAGCTCACAATGTTTTGTTACGATTGGCATCATCTGACTGATAAATATGTATGAAACATGTGCAAACTCCAAGCCGGAAGTTGCAAAGTAGCGACAATTGATGTGGAATACAAAACGATAAAATAAAATTGCCTTCAAATATAAAGACATATGCTGAATACATTTAACTTTGTCTGCTGCCATAGGTTGGAGGGACATATTGAAAGTTAAATTCATACATAAAGACTCAAAAGACTTGCCATTTTATATGACCTATTGACATTGGATTATGTGGCTGGGTGGGGAAATTTATCATGAACATCAGGTAGGCCACTGATAAAAGAGCATAAGGTGCCGTAAATGATTATTTGTTAAAGAGAACAAGCATGGCGAATGAAATCTATTTATTTTGTGTTTCATATCTGTCATCAAACATCCACTTTCACCTAAAATGACCAGAAAACCCGAAGCTTAAACAGCTTACTATACATTTCAATTTACCACAGGAAGTGACGTCATTAGAAATGCACATTATTGCACGATAAACATATCTTAAAGGTTAAACTGATGCTTTAGCAAAGCTGATTTAATGACTATCAGACTGGAATATTTTCAGTGTAACTGATGATATAGGTTTTAATCCAGATCTGTATATATCTAGAGTTAAGAAAATGTGAATTAGTCTTAGCATAAATATTTCATCCGTTTTTACTCAGTGTCTCTACCCTAACAACAATTGTCGACGTATACTTTGAAGAAAATGCCATTGTCTCAAATTTTTTGAGTGAAGGTCTTTTGGTGACATGTGCACCTAAAAGTTCAGACATAATTTTTAAAATCGGTCAGTATTCCTGCGGTTGGCAGGCTCATTTACACTATTTCTGAAAAGCCCCACGTAATTTACCCGGTCGCGCTTGACAAACTTGCTTCTGTCTTTAATGCCCCAGTTACACACACACATTACGGATTGGGCGGATAGTTGCGGACTTTAAATCCACACAATTCCACACAATTTGTGGGCGTGGTCTCTCTCGATATCGAATCCGTATCATATCCGTATAAAAATTTAGGTATTCAGGCTCGGACGAGTTCACCATATTGATCCGTAACTGAAGGCATTTATCCGTATTTAATCCGTATCTAATTCGTGTCTCGACTTAAGCCCCAGTCACACACACACATTGCGGATAGGGCGGATGGTTGCGGATAAAATCCTCAGTTTATCCGCAGAATTTGTGGGCGTGGCCTAATTTTATTTAATGAATTTACGGATATAGTTACCAATAGATGCGTATGGATACGGATAGGTACGAACTACTAACCTTCCGTTACCTTATGTAACCTTTAGATGCGGATAAATACCTTCCGATGCGGACTGTGGCGCATGCCTAGCGGATAGAAAACTAGAAAAGATTAACTGCGACGTCCACATCTGTGTCTACTCCTTGTATGCTCCAGTCACACACACACATACGGATTGTGCGGACACTACGGATGGCCTGTCCGTATCTATCCGTTTTATCCGTAGTGGATCCGTATCAGATCCGCAGAGTCTGTAACTGTCCGTATCATATCCGCAGAGTCCGCAGGATCCGCGTCGACATTTTGAAAAGTTTCAAAATTCGGGCGCGGATGAGTAAACCGTAAGGGTGCGTAACTAAACGCATATATCCGCATCTATCCGTATCTAATCCGTGTCGCATACGTATCTATTCTGTATCTTATCCGTTATTGAACCTATCATTCCGCAGTCCCACTCCAAGTTGAGGACCGATACGGTTTCAAACGGATCGTTACCTTTAGTTACGGAAGTTACGGGTCTCGTTCGGCGTACTGTAACGGACTGTTTTCTAAGGTAACGTTTCAATACAAAAAGGTTGCGTTCCAATACTGACAGATACCTACAGGATGGTTTGGAGAGGCGGCTCTACGGCAACAACACCAGTAGGGGGGCAAAGAGACAGAGACTGTATCTCAAGGACTACTACAACAGAGAGGCCGGGTCGGTGCAATGGCAGTGCCGTATGGTGCAGTTATGGTGCGATGTTATGTTTCTTATTTGTAACAGTGGGGTCATCTTTCCCTGAACTAGCCAAAGGCAAAAGTAGGGCAATCATTTCATAAACTTATTTGACTTCTATCAATTCGAATTAGTTGTCCAATACAGGACAAAGTAATTCTTTTATTAAATCCAATTAGTTGTCCAATATAGGACAAAGTTTAATGGTGAAATGAAGCTATAAATTTCTATTGGTCAGGCTTGAGTAGCCGAAACGTCGAAGATGGCCCATGTTCCTTCTTTCGAATGTGTTCAGTGCTCTTGAATGAACTCTTTTAGATTTCTATTTTACTTCAGTGCCACTGTTGTCGTGCCGTGCGGTGACCGTAAACGTCTCCCCGTACGTCATCTATAGTGCAGATTTTATATATTTTTTCCTTTGAGGTCAAGAAAATATTCTGAGAAATCAGAAATTTTTGATTGGTTTAGATTTATAGTCTAGATTATTGCTTTTATTTTCCTTTAGCTCTTTTATGGTACAAATCAGTCTTTGAATTTACTGCCTTATCAAAATTAAGAAATTACATTATGCTTTCTCTGGTTTTCATGACCAAATCATATCGGGGTCACTGATGCGGTTTGAGTAGCCGAATTCTCAAAGTATGGTCCATGTACATTCCTTCGAATGTGTGCAGTGTTAAGATTAGAATAGTATCTACTTTATCAACTGCCGACTGAATATCTATGTCAACCAAGCAGTAAATGGGTACTTTTTTCAAATCAGGGAAGGACAAGGCGGTGAAAGGAGAGAGATGGGCTTCGCCTTTCATATGCTATGCCATAGATACATTGACCCTAACCACCTACCCCCATCCTCCTCCTCCCCCTAGCCACCGCCCCTACGGTCATTAGGCTATAGGAAAACTTAACCTTTACCCAATTGATAGTTTGGATCCAGGTATACAAATTAAAAAAAAAATCTAATCCTTCATGAGCACAGAACGCTAAACACATTCGAGAGAAGGAGCATGTGCCATACTTCGAGGTTACGATTACTGGAGCCTCATCAATGACCCTGACATGACCCATAACTTCCGTAACTAAAGGTAAAGATCCGTATGAAACCGTATCAGTCTTCAACTTGGGACTGCGGAATGATGAGTTCAGTTACGCATAAGATACGGAATAGATACGGATGAGACACGGATTAGATCCGGATAGATGCAGATAAATGCGTTCAGTTACGGACTTTTACGGTTAGCTCATCCGCGCCCGAATTTGGAACCTTTTCAAAATTTCGACGCGGATCCTGCGGACCCTGCGGATATGATACGGACAGTAACGGACTTTGCGGATGCGATACGGATCCATTACGGATTAAATGGATAGATACGAATAGATACGGACGGTCATCCGTAGCATCCGCAGAATCCGTATATGTGTGTGTGACTGGGGCATTATCGTTCCGCGGTCCACCCAAAATTTGTGGACAAATACGGTTTCATGCGGATTGTTACGCTTAGTTACGGGACTCGTTCTGCGTATTGTTACGGACTAATGCCCAAGTCAAATTAGCTATTCGCAATTATCCTCACCAATACGTATCTGTAAGTATTGGTGTGTAAGTTATCCGTATAGGAACATATCTGAAGGTAAAAGTCCTTAAAAACACTCCGAACGAGACCCGTAACTAACCGCAAGTGAAGGTAACGATCTGCGTGAAACCGTATCGGTCCACAACTTGGGGTGGGCTGCGGAATGATAGGTTTATATACGGATTAGATACGGATAAGATACGGAATAGATACGGATTATATATGGATGAATGCCTTCAGTTACCTTTTGTTACGGATCAATACGGTTTAAACGTCCGCGCCTGAATTTTGAAAATTTTCAAAATTTAGAATCGGATCATGCGGACCCTACGGATACGATACGGACAGTTACAGACTCTACGGATGCGATACGGACCATTACGAATAAAACCGGACATATACGAACGGGCCATCCATAGCATCAACAACATCTTTCCGCATCTAGAAGTAACCGAAGGTAATGGAAGGCAAGTAGTACGCATACATTCGTATCATCCCTAATCGTATTGATTCAAAGGGGAAATATCTGACCGCCGACGTCCGCATTTATCCTTCACCATACGCATCTATAGGTAACTGTAGCCGTAAATTAATCAAGAAAATAGGCCACGCCCACAAATTCTGTGGATTACTGTGGATTTTATCCACAACTATCCGCGCAATCCGTAATGTGTGCGTGTGTAACTGGGGCATAACTTTACACGACGGTCATCAGACCTCGGTAATAGGGTGACGGCATTCTAAATCTGTTGCAAAAAGCAGGTGCCTGAGCACTGATGTATTTGGTCTGGACCACCAGGCCGTGCTGCGACTGATGGTCTCATTGTACTATGAATTCAGATTAAACTGGAACTGCCCAAAAGATAGCAAATGATGATTACCATCACTGTCCTATCCGAATATAGAATCATTTATTTGGTACATGTGCTTCTGAGGAGAAATCTGTATGTTTGAGAAATTAAAATGTTCTTGTGTATGCTTATGAATAAAATAAAAGAATAGCATATTTACTGTCAAGTTTTAGATTGGCCCTCAACTCTACATCATCATATTATCATGCGTATTGCTGTGGTGTCTCACTGATCAGAAAGGTGCTTCCCATGCACACAGATTGCTTGTTATTAGGCCCCTAACGCCATTTCACCGGAGACGACTTGATATTTACCATTAGTCTGTCCGTATGTCCGTGATTCGGTCTAAATGAACTGGAAGCACTATATTTCATCTCCTTTCGATGTCAGTGGGTTTTCAAACATAAGATGCGTTTTCACTGGTAATTAAAATAAAAAAATAATAATTCAATAAATTAAAAAAAGAAACCTTCTTTCAAGGTGGTTAACTTACGTCACAATCACATAACTTCAGCTGTAAATAGTTTAAGTTTGAAAAGAAAATAAACTGCGACTTGAGGCAACCAACAAAGTGGCATGTGCGCCTAGCAAAGATACAGACCAGCCCGGGTATCCGCCCAGTCTGATCAGAGTGTTCGCTGTCCGCACTAAACTAGCTTTGACCCTTGGCTTCCCTTTAAGCACACAGCAAGAGGCCAATTAGATTGGACGGAAGCCCAGTCTAATTGGCGTCTTTGCAGTGCGCTTAAAGGATAGTTTAGGGTCTAAGCTACCTCCATGCGGACAGCAAAGACTCGGATCAGACTGGGCTGTTGTGCAGGCTGATCTGAGTCTGCACTGAGCGCATAACCACTTTGTTTGTTTTCTCTTGTCGCGGCTGAAGTAGGTTTGTCGAAACATGCGAAGTTCGGTCAAAAAACTGCGAACCATGTCTTGACACCTGCATGGACTTATTACTGTCTGATTCAACTACACATGCTTTGACCAGATTGCGTGTGCTTTAAGACATCCTTTCTCATGGCAAGGTTTAGTCGTAAAGCAGAACTTGAGGCGTCATAGGAAAAAACATCTTAAAACACTCGCACTATTCTGCGCATATGTGCAGTTCGATGACAGCAAGGTTAATCTAGACATTAAGCTTGTACATTTTAAAACCGAATTACGCATGCCAAAAAACCAGACTGCAAATACGTGGCACCTATATGCTATGTCTCGCATTTCAAATATGTCTTTCTCCTACACAAAACACGTTGACATATGCAAGTTTTGTCATTGTAAGATGCGCATCAGACAATTTCCGCCCACACAAACGAAATATAACTACAGAAAATAGCATTAAATGGTGAATCGCGAGACAAAAGATCCGTTTAGGCAGTCGCAACTGATCAACCTGAGCATTCTGCAGCATTTACTTCTTGCTAGCGAAGTGGAACCGTAGCCGAGTGGGTATGAATCAGGGTGGGGGGGGGGGGGGTGGGGCTGATGGGTTCGAGGTCAAATCGGGCCAACCACTAGAACTCTCTTTCACTCTCTCTCTCTCTCTCTCTCTGTCAATCCAGCAGTTACTGGGTAACTATTTAAAATCAGGGACTTACAAGGCAGCGAGCGGAGCAGGAGGGGTCCGTCTTGCATATGCTGTGCCCGGATACATCTTCTGCCAGACCCGACTACTATGGTCCCTACAGGAAACCTTTACCTTTACATAGATAAATCTGAATCCCTAGGTATTTTGCATAATTAAGATAGTACTCATTCTGACTCACTAAGTTTGATGGCATCTGATTAAAACGTTCGAGTTAGCACACATCTCGTATTTATTATTTTGTCATTTATGTGTTTGTACCCATATGCAAATATGATATTTGATATATTAGCGGCAATGATAAAAAAGGGTTAACTGAGTTAGTATTTTGATATTTGTATTTCGTATCATGATGTTTAATTTCATCTCTGAAGCTAAATGGCGGTAAATGACTAAATATGACTGACATATCTGTTGATAGTATTTTATGACACTGTAAATACTACTATAAAACTGCTATTTCTTTACAAAAATAACACCTATATAAGTTTGTCTGATGGCTTTGCTGACATTAAAGATACGAGCAAAAACGATGTTGAATCTTATCTGTGACAAGTTAAAGGAACACTTCATAATGATTGGTCCGTTTTAAGATAATGGTCTTGTACTAGGCGAACCTTTTCCCAGGAAATTTATTTTAGCAAAATAGATTAATAATCTTTGTTTCTCCCTTAAAGCACGTGCAATAGTCCACGCAGTCATGAATCTCTTGTGAGTCTTAATCTCTGTCTGACATATGCAATATGTGTATCCAGAGAATTCCCCCTAGCGAAAGTAAAGACCTTTGCGGACGAAATAATTGACCTTACTCAATTACACCGAGTCTGCTATTTTCGTTTCTTTGATATATTCCTTGCTTCCAAAGGATCTTTTTTCAGACTTTTTCTATGTCTGAAAATGTCTGAACGAATAATTCATGAGGTCGCAGCTCATTTTTTTTTCAAATGATACTCATTTTTTGCTCATGTTTCGTATGTGTAGGCGGAAATATGTCTGATATAACTCTGACAATGATATAAACCTTGCGGTTAACGTGTTTTCTGTTCGTCAAAATTGTACTTGAAATTCCAAACTTATAGGCCACGCATGTGCAGTTTTGGTTTGGCATGCTCACTTCTTTGTTTGAAATGTACAAGGTACTACTCCTTTTGTAATTAAGTAGGAGCGGCTGTAGCGTAGTGGATAACACTCCAGACTACCAATCCAGGGGTCGCAGGTTCGATCCCCCGCTTCTCCGGTCTTTCGGATGAGACTTTAAACCGAGGTCCCGTCTCCATATGACCTCGTTGTTGGCGGGACGTTAAACCCGAGTTCACTCACTGTAATTAAGAAGTAAACTGAAATGTTTTTTGAGATACTGTTCTGCATATAAATGTTTTATTTAAAGCAGAAATAAGAAAGGGATAACTGATTTGAAATCTTGTATCTCTCACGATTCCATTGTACATGCAAGTTTTGGAAGCGGAAAGAGTAAAACATGTAGGCGTCTCCTCGCACACTATGAAGATATGAAATTTGTGAAAGTGAAATTATTGTTTATAATTTTCAAGGAATGGTTTTCCGCTGTCTTCAGTGGAATAGTGGAGTTCTTGAACTTAAAAAGAAAAAAGAAATTACTTGCTGTTCTTGAAGAAATGTTATTATAATGTAGAAATATATCGCGTAATACATCTACCCTTTATGTGTCCGCTTCTTAAAGGCAAATAGATTTCACTTCTCATATCTCTTTCATCGTAAACTACATGGGATTATACCATGTACACAAACAGACAAGAAATACATATATCACTAGAAAAAATGTAATAAAACTAATTTTTGCTCAGCCTACCCAGCAAAAATCATACTATCGTTTTATTTAATTCAATATATGAAACGGAATGTACTTTAACCGTACATAAATACATGTTTTCATTGTTGTTTTGTTTTTGTTTTAAGCTATGTTTTGCTTGAAACTGAGTTAATCACGTCAAGTATTTTTATTCAGTTTATGCCAAGTGTCACTTCAGTGAGCCGTGGAAAGCCGTATGGACTCGGACCAAACTCGGTAGAAAGGAAGCGGCGTAGTCCACACTTTGGAAATGAAATATAGGAAGAAGAATATCTGAAGAAATCTGAAACAAAACTAAAATTAAAATTTTACTGGACCTGCCCGAATTGAGGAGGAAGAGTCTGTCAGACATAAATGGGTTAGTTACATGTATCATATGAACATATAATTAACACTTTTCAGGCTGAAAACCCGTTTTGGAGACATATGCAAATCCGCAAGACGCGACGTCTAAGCAGGTTCCATGCTGTTTGCTTACAGGAATTTCAATGCAAAACACAAAAAGTGGAAACATTTACCCGAAACCCATAAAACCAGAAATGGAGTCTATCAATTTATAAGGACGGACAAGTTAAAGTTGTAATTTTCCCAATCACCCATATACTTGTATTTATCATATGACGTCGCTTCTGAGAGTGTAATAAAGCCATGCATAAAAAAACATAATCCGCTAGTGGATTAAATATGCAAATTACGTCGTAACGTTATGCGTTGACGTCCATAAAAACGTTACGTTTTCTAATGGCGAAATCGTGACGTTTTAGTGCAAAATCTGCTAATAAAATATGATTTTAGCGTCATATGATAAATAGGATCTTGCATTCGTGCTCATGTATTATTGAATTTATTAAACTCGTTGAGAAAAAACGATAAGATGCTCGGCAAAGCATTGCGTCTTATCTTTTTCCCCAACTCGTTTAATAAATTCAATAATACATGAGCACGCGTGTAAGATCCTCTATTTAATTACTCGTACGTCCGTGAAAGAAATCGACATTTAAAATTTTGTATTAACATATTTAACCCATTCCACAATTTTGTTCGCAGGGGGAAAATGTTGAAAAACATGTTCCATATCATTCTAATAAAATCTCTGTTTTAAAGATATATGGGAGCCCTGATAGCTCAGTAGGTTAAGCGTTTGCCTGGTGATCTAGCTGTCCCGGCTTTGAGATCCGCTGGAGGCGGAAATCTTTCCAACCATGAATGGAGTTCAATTGCATACATCATTTCATTGTTAAAAAGGACGTAAAAAAACGCGTTATCCATCCATCCATCCATTAAAAGCTAAGCCACCTTAGAATGAAAGCTCAAAGAACTTCCCTTAATACGAGTAACATCACAGAAAACGCGGTAAGTATAATAAAGAGATAATCCAAGTATCCAGAAAATCCTATTGAATAAGCAGCTTCATAGCAAATGCGATAAAAACAATTCAGAAAGTTCACAGTGTGTGCGCTCGAACAAATGCATTACATTAAATGTTTTACACAAATTAAGAATTACAAAATTGCCTTAACTTGAAATATAAATTCTCATAAATACGAGGGTCGATAAAAAAATTCTCGATCCAAGATAGTTCTTGTGAATCTGTAATACATCCTAAAACTGATTAAGTTAGAAGTTATCACTAGCTCTCTGTGGCAGCTTAGAAAATTATGGCGAACTGTTTCTTTGAAAACACGCGGGGTGGCCTAATTTTAAAGTTCCATTTAAAAGTAAGGAGGGAAATTCTCAGAAACTACATGTAACACAATTCAATTCCAGATCCAACCCAAGACACCATGTGGGAAAGAGACAACCCAAAACTAGTCATCACCAAAGACAACATCAACGGCAGCCATGTGAACAGCCATTTCCCATGTAGGTGGTCAAATGCTAGGCTGAACATTACAAACATCACAAAAAATATATCAATAACAGACGTAGCAACTAACAACACATAAAACAACCAAGAAGAACCAAAACAGAACTTCTGTCTTGGGAAGCCGGGCCGCGTAGCGCAATCGGTAGGGCACCTGACTCATAAGTCAGAGGTCCTGGGTTCGAAACCCGGTCTGGCCACATACTTTCGTTTCTCCTTACCTGATTCAAGAAGGGCATTTGTCAGTTACTGGCGAAGGTATGTGCACTTAGTACTGGTTAACCGCTTAGGAGGTCTAAGCCTGCCCAGGAATAGTGTGGTTAGGGTAACTGACCGTCCCGACATAACCATGATAGTTGTTTACCGTGGACTTAAGCATCAAATCAATCCAATCCAAAGCTGTCTTGGGACGGCCAGTATTGAAATTACTGGGGCGGGGGGGGGGGGGGGGGGGGGTAGGCTTAACCGGTTTGTGGTCGACCAACCCTCGCCCTTTCTTCTGCCTTGGTTCATCAGATATTTAGTTGTCCAAACCAACAAAAACAACCTCCGCCCACACAACAGTCTTACAAAAAGCACTAACACAAATAAGATCATGCTATACGTAAACGTTAATTCTACTTTTACCTATTTTCAATTTTTTAATGTCAGGACTAGCTTTAACATAATAACAAAGCATATATCAAAATAGTGAAAGCGACAAACAACACATGAAACAACTAAGAAGAACCAAAACAGAAATGCCGCCTTGGGACGACCAGCAATGAAATAACTGCCGGTGGGAGGGGGGAGGGGGCTTAACCGGTTTGCGGTCGAGCCCTTGGCCCTGCTTTGGTTCATTCATCAGACACTTTTTAAAATTCTTCGGTTTGCGTGGAAGATTCATTACTCGTAAGTGTAATATCTCAGGAACATAGAAATCAAAATTAAAGGTAACTTAAAGATAAAATAAAAAAAAAAACATGAGGACTCACAGAAATAGCAACACTGAAATTCTGGAGCAAAAGAAACCTACCAATTAAAATCTATGTCTTTCATTACTTTGAGATATCCTTATTTCATCCAAAATGTATTTGTGCATATAACCCTATTTTACAACAGAATTATAAAATACGAAGGGGATAATAAAAATCATAAACCAAGGCTGTCTTACTATAAGCCCTATTTTACCTTTTAGCTATTACCACAATAAAATCTTAAAATTGGCGCATTTTGTGATATTTTCTTAACTGTGTCTCACTAAGACTGACATGTCATAGCGACATGAATCTAAGCTGAGTTTGGCGTCCATTTTTCGCATTTTTGTTTTGCTTTTTATAGGTACTTGCTGCATCGGTTCTCTCCTTCCTGATGCCCTTGGCTTTCTCGTTTCTTCAGACACAGGGGTTGAGGTCGCTCGGTGGGGGATGCCTGCGTTCGCGAGTTAATACGTAGGCGTCTCTTACTTCATGTCTGCAGCTACTGTGTCTCGCTGAATGCGTCAGTAAGTGTGGCTAGGCGAGGGCCGCTCGTTGCCTGTCGAGACCTGCCCATCACCTTTTTCCTTTCAAACTGGATTTTAGTGTCACTAAAGAAGTAAACTACAGAAACGCGCGTCTGTCGCACTAAATTTGGTATGGTTATAATTTATACTCCAAGCATTTCAGGCCTACTAAGGCACCTATAGAGCAACTATCAATGCCCTTCCATTGACTTTATCCTGCCCTATCTCTTGGAACCAGTAGGTAGGAAATACATGAACGGAAAAAATACTGGTTATAATACCTGTCTCTGAGAAAAGAAGCAAAACCCATACCAGGAAGGCGATGTCGTTATGATGATCAATTATGTATTTACAAATACTAAGAATGATTTATTCTTAACATGGACTGTAAAATTGTCAAACAGCAAAATATGCTAGCCAAAATAAAGCATGCTTATAATATAGGCGATGTATTACCACATAACCACTACAATAAAATTGTTTCAACCAATCCGGTTAATGATCTGGATTTTGTTTGACACTACATATGAATTTAATATTGAGAAAAATACATTTTCCCGAAAAGAAACATTTTGTATCTGTTCATGTCTTTATGTTAGCTGACATTTAAGATGCAAGCGTATAAATAAAGAAATAAAAATTCAATCAGATCCGTCATAGTAACAATAGATTTTGACACAGAAACTGACAACCACAAGTGAGAATGATAAATGCTGTATAATGATGTAGGTAGGATTTGATGTGATAACGTTATAAAGCATAATTTAGACGCGTCACGAGAAAAGCAACAAAGTGGTTGTGCGCCCAGCGCAGACTCAGATCAGCCTGGGCATCAGCCCGGCCTGCCTGATTAGACCTTTCGCTAAGCGCTTAAAGGGCAGCTAAGGTTCTAAGCTACCTCCGTGCGGACAGCGAATACTCTGCTCAGACTGGGCGGATGCCCAGGCTGACCTGAGTCTGCGCTGGGCGCACAAGCATTTTGTTGGTTTTCTTGTGTCGCGGCTCAATTATTATTCATGATACGTGGATAATGAACAAGCCAAACTCAAGACTATGTGTTTTAATTATCACCACTAGGCCTCACACTCATTTTTGCTATCATACTACATGAATACTATTCTTATTGAAATCACAGTCATCAGTAATGCTATCCAAAACCCGCTCTAGCTACAGCTACTGGCGTAAAACTGTTGTTGCACACTTTTTTCGCGATTTAACATCAAAACGATTGTGAAAAATTTACTACGGCATATGAAAGAGAATACTGACGCCATCGTCATGAAGTTCTTAACATATACGAATATCTATCCAACTAGTTTATTAGTCTAATTTGCCGAATAAATGTGATCTAAATTTACAAGACTTGATATATTTCAACTTATTAAGTATATTAAAAATCCACCAAATAACCCACAAACGTATCGATAAAATCTCTTTTCCTTTCTATACTAATTCTTTTGTTGGTTTAACGACGTTTTTATTACCGCAACTTTAATGTAAGGTTTCCACTTTGATATTTCTCCAAATATCAGCATCATAAACAACAACTATCATCTCAAGTTTGATACTGCAAGCGTATCCAGTATGGGAACAACAATACTCGGTGTCAGTTTCGACAAGTAAATCACAGAAGAAATAGACAGCTCATTAGACCACACACTCAATGCATTTCTCATCGAAATGTTGACATGAGTAAGCTCCAGCTTTATGGGTACTTCTCAAGATGAGAATCTGATAAATTTTACAAAATCGATGTCCCTCGGTTCAGGTTTTACGACTGTTATTAATAATGATCATAAATTCTATTTCAGTGTGACAAGGTATTTTGTATAAAATATAAAATGAATGTATCTTCTTCTTCTTCTCAAAGTTGCAAAGTATGTAACGTCACTTACTTTGTCTCTGTTGTAAACAGCTTTATACAGCTGGTCATGTTATAACGAAAATTTGAAAATCATTTAAGTTTCTAGAATTCGTTACAGTTTAAAGGGTCCAAAATACGATTTTCTTCCCACGTCGATTTTACAAAAAAATGTAGGGAATAAATAGCATCTGCATTAAATGATTTCGATTATCGATGGTGTAAACGAGAGAATGTTGAGACTCATGCCTTAAAAGTATGGACAGTAAGCATCTTCAAAATACATGTAGTAGATAAACGTATTAAATTTTATTCACATAATACGAGCTTTCTACTTTCTCACTTCTGACAAAAATTATGCCATAAGATACTTAGAGAAGGTTTATGTGAAAGTTGAGGTAAAAAATTATTTTGGTCTATTAAAAATTCTGGTGAGGTAATTGATAAATTGAAGTTGAGAGGAATCCATGCGACCAGTTTGTCAACTTATGATTTTTCTACACTCTATACTGCTTCGCAAAATAATTTGATCGAAGGAAATCTTGTAGATTTTATTGAGTAGGCTTTCCGAAAAGAAGGTTTGCCTTTTCTTGTCCGTTTCAAAAGGAATGCTTTCTGTACTTTTGAACACCGAACCCGATATAAATGTTGGTCATGTCATAACATAACATAAGATAACATAACTTTATTTCTCTCAGGTTGCAATATACAACATATGAGGTAATCTATACTGATCTGTCAAAAAACAGCATATATATAATGAGATACGCACGTAACTTAACTTAACAGGGACTAAAACTTACTTAGCACTTCAGAAACAAACCTACTTAGCTGCTTTAACAATTTTATATTAGTTGTAGATAGAAGTTTTTGAAATTTCACAGTATTGACATTTCTCAAGTAATAATTTGGTAGATATAATTTTCTTACTTCTTTGAAAAACTCACATTCGAACAGGTAATTCATCTCCAAGAACATTATAATTACACATTGTACAAAATCTTTGAGATCTTTCAATATTCTCCCATCTCCCCTTTTTAACTGGAAATTTAATATTCGTAGTTCTAAATCTTGCTAACAGTATGTAAAAATTGGTTGCAATTTAGTAATACATAAATCAAGCTTAAATTCTGTTTTAAATACTCTATAGTTTAAACATGTTGGACTCTCTTGAATATTAGAATGCCAATTTTGTATAAACTGTAACTGCAATCTTTTTTGTACTTCATTACAAAGCCAGTTTACGTTCCTAACATCATTATTCATCCCAACATAATTGAGTCCAACATCTTGTAATATCTTTTCTTTACATTTTCTGCCAACATAGCATATCTTTCAGATATTTTTCATATTAGGTTTGGTACTTAGTTATACACACAAATTGTTGGTATTCCTATAGGTACTAACTGTGCTGCTGTTGCAGCTGATTTGTTTTTATTTTGCTATGAAAGTCATATCGTGGCTTGTCTTTCTAACGATAAACAAGCTGAAAGCATCAAAGATAATTGAAGCATTACCTCTTCTTCTAAATATCGAGAAAATCTTTTTAATAATTAGAAGCCTTACTTTGAAGGCATGGTGAATCGAATTTATCCGCCTGAGCTGCACTTAAACAGATCTGATGCATTCGATAACGAACCCCCATTTTTGGATTTACATTTTGTCTATTTCAAACGGATTAGTTTCATCCGAAATTTATGATAAAAGCGAAGAATTTGATTTTGAGAAAGTAAATTTCCCACTTTTGGATGGTGACGTTCCCCGTTCTAACTCTTACGGGGTTCTTTTCGTCCTTCGAGATCAGAGGATATATTCTGAGAAATCTGAAAATTAAGGTTGGTTAAGACTCTTATTCTAGATAATCGTCTCTTATATTATCTGGACCCTTTTTTATACTAGTCAGTCTTTGAATCGACTGCCCAATTAAAATTAAGAAATTTCAGTACTCTTGTCCCTGTTTTCGTCATCAGATATTGTCAGGCTCACTGATGAGGTTTTACCGTTACTACGTAGTCTGGCCCAAGTTCTTTCTTCTGAATGTATTCTCAGATCTTGAAGGAACTCTTTAAGATTGTTATTTCACATTTCGCAACTTATTCGGTTTGCTAGAATGTATAGTCATGTGACTGACTTCAATGCCCGTAATAAAATTTTAATTGTTCCTTTCTAACAGGGCTACCGGTTCATAAACTTCGAAAAGCTTTTTCAAAATTTACTATGAATTGGTTTCTTAATTCAAGGTCGAATTAAAATTAAATTTATATGAGTTCATTTAAGAGCAGGGAACACATTTGAAAGAAGGAACAGGGGCCATACTTCGAAGTTTCGGCTATATAAGCCTCATCAGTGACCCTAACCGCGGTGCCGTGAGGTCGACTTCCGGTTTTCAGGATCTGCTTGTCTGAATACCTACGGTCGGGATGCAGGCCTACAGTGACCCTTACATGATCTGGCGACGAAAGCTCTTTCATGAGGGCCAAACTTATATGATGACAAAGTCTATAAATTAAATAGTAAAATGTCAATAATTCAAACAAATGTTGATAGGGCTGATTTTTTTATCAGTTTAGAAAACTATCATCCGTTACAAACGTATTGGATATAACATAAATGTAATGCTGAAGTCTGCATGTTTAGTGGTAAACCCAATCATGGATAGTAGCTTTGCTTCCCTCTTTAATTGCACGCCGGTTGGTCCGGCATCAAACTGAATGAAAGGCCGGACCTAAAGCTGTTTACGCTACTTGGTTGGGGCCGGAGCTTGCCTTGTCTGTTGCTTGCTTATTCGGGGTTTAATTGATGGTTTTTCTTTGCTCCGTAGTTTCCGTGTTGCTGTCGGACACCCCTGGGATCTCCAGGTGTCACAATACTTTGTTTCTTTCGAGCCCTCATCTCTGATTCATCATAGCTTTAATCCGTGATTTGTTTGTTTCCTGTGATAATTCATTAATGGGTTAAGAGACCTTCATGCGGACTAACCAAACAGCTAACTAAATGTTTCGAACCACCGTAGAAGCAGAGGTCGAGGATGTGGATCCAGTAGAACTAGTTTAACCTCCAATATCTTTTACTGACCATTCAAAAGCGATACTTCTGTCGTGGCTCATCGATACTCCATGTTGTTAGATCCGCTTGTCCATGGTCTCTTGCAGTGTGGCCACCTGAAAAGCTGCCGATTCTGCTTTCTGTTTTGTTTTGTTTTGTTTTGTACCATAAAACAGAAAATAGGTAAAAATAGATGTTGCAGCTGTTTTTTATTAGGGTAGCTGAATGACCATTTATTAGGAAAGAACTCTCATTCGGTATACCGTGCGTGTCTTTCGTAAACCTTTGATAATTTATATTTGTGTGCTTCTTTCCCTTTTGGTTTTGGTTTAAACATATTTTATTTCAATTTTATACAAGTTATGTACAGGTTGCAAATAATATACAATAGCAAAAGGATTTGAACGGAAGCCAGGGGCTTATTTAGTTCATCTCCTGTGAGATATATTAATTTATACCAAAATTAGGCACATATTTATGCAAATAATATAGTGGCCAGTACTTAAAAGAATTGAAATGGTAACATAAAAATGTGTGTATAGAATGCAAAAACAATAAACGAAGAGAAAAAAATGGAGCATTACAAAACAAAGAAGGAGTAAAGCAACATGTTAATAGTTAGGACGAGGTATACCCGAGTAACTTATTTAACTACTAGTAAGCCTCGGTGATAGTTTTGTTAAACTGACAGGCAGTTTCCAGGTCACAATTTCCTTTAAATAATACAAGCTAGTACATTAGCAAACTTTACAGATAACTAATAGATTTCAATTTACTAAGTAAGATTGCGTCAGATATCTTTATATTTAAAACCTATTACTGTCCTTGATGAAAGTTTGCACAAATCTGAAAATAGTGTCATCTAATGGCAAAGTCAATGACCTATTACCATACATTAAAGTATCGAGTGAAACAATGAATATTTGAGGCAAAGAGTTCATTAGGTTTCGACGTATATCGGTGTAAAGTGGACAATGAAAAAATAGTGTTGTGTATTTTCAATACTACCGCAATTGCACAATGGTGAATCTATAATATTTTTCAGGAAAAGGTCATACATTTTGTTCTCAGACGAGTATGGAGTACTAGTAATTTTCTGTTTCCTACGTATTAATAATTTGGAATTAATGTCCTATTTCGATTCAGGCGATTTTTAAAGAAATTAACTGATGCAGCATTTTTATCTTCGTCTTCTAGACTGTTCCAATCTCTGACTACAGAGGGAAGAAAAGACTGGTAATATAGACCGGTTATGGCTTCGACCGTTCTCATGTCATTGGCATTTCTTAAGTTGTATCTACAGAAACTATCAACTGTTTATGGAACCATAGAGAAAAGGTATAAGGGAGATAACAATGATTGCATTTTGTAAAACAGCACTAATATATGTTTATATCTACGTGTTTCCAAAGTTTCCCAACCTGTTTAATCGTACAATGCCTGGATCGAAATAATTTTGTCGTGCCTGGAGCAATCCTTGCAGCGTCTATTTGAATTTTTTCAAGTTCTTGTTTTTTCCTGTTGATTACAGTTACTCCATACTACGTCTCCATATTCAAGGATAGGCCGAATGAAAGAGGTGTAAATCAGGTAAGAGACGCCTACGTATTATTATATTATTAACTCGCAAACGCAGGCGTCCCCCACCGAGCGACCTCAACCCTTGTGTCTCAAGAAACGTGACAGACAAGGGCATTATAGGAAAAGAGATGACCGATGCAGCAAGAACCTACAAAAAGCCAAAGTACTCTGAAAGGATGTCGCTATAATAAGTCAGTCTTAGTGAGACGAAGTTAAGAAAGTTATCACAAAAAGCGCCATTTTAAGATTTTACTGTGGCGATAGCTTAAAGGTTAAAATAGGGTTTATAGTAAGACCAAGTTTATGATATATTACCCCTCCCAGTTTTATAATTCTATTGTTCCAAAAGTAGGGCTATATGCAAAAAGTCATTATAGATAATATTAGGCGCGCGTTTCTGTATTTAATTTCTTCAGTGTCACTTAACCCCATAATTTGAACGGAAAAAGGGTGATGCGCAGATCTTAACAGGCTACGAGCAGTCCTTTCCGAGCCACACTTCGCCATCGAAACACCTCAGCCTCTGTGGTTGGAGAAACGAGACAGACAAGGGCATAAGGAAGGAAATGACCGATGCGGCAAGAACCTACAAAAGCCAAAATGATCCAAAAGAATGGAAGCCAACCTTCGCTTAGATTCATGTCGCTATGACAAGTCAGTTTTAGCTTTAAAATACTTCAGAATTTAAATCGAATTACAGTAAGGTTATTTTAAATCAGTATTTTAAGTAATGAAAAAGGGCACCTTACAGGAGTTTGACTCTCACAGCGATGATGGTATTGAAAGGCTCTTGTCTAAATGTATGTGAGTGTCCAGTTTAATGACTGCCATTCATATAGGGACTGAGAAATATGGTTGAGTCAGTGAAACATAAAGTACAAGTCAAATCCATACATGGATGGCGATGTTGAAGTGTTCCTGTCTATATATAAGTGTGTGAAAGTATCAGGGCTGTAACCCATATAGGGACTGAGAAATATCACACAAAGTCAGTGAAGCATATCATAAAGTCAGTGAAGCAAGAGGTCAATCCATACATGGATGATGCTGTTAAAATGGCCCTGTCCATATGTAGGTGTGTGCCAAGTATCATGGCCCTAACCGATATAGGGACTGAGAAATATCACAAAGTCAGTGAAGCGTATCATTTGGTCAATGAAGCTTAAAATAAACCACAATTCCATACATAGAGGATGCTGCTGAAATGATCTTGTCAATGTGTATGTGTGTGCAAAGTATCATAACTGTAGCCCATATAGGAACTAAGAAATATCATAAAGTCAGTAAAGCACTGTCCTACATGTTTAGTTACACTCTCACGCCCTGGTCCAGATGCAAGTAATGACCAAATATCATGACTCTATCCCCGATAACTACTTTCGATAACTACTTTGAAACTGACTTGAACGCAAATGATCTAATAATCTATTTTTTTTCAAAGTCAGTAGACCATGGCCAATATGTCAAGGTCACACATGTGCATACAGTCAGGCGATCATGTGCTGATGTAAGTGTGTACCAAGTTTCATTACTCTAGCCCTTATACTTTGAGAAAAAAGCTTAGGTATATAGGTAAACTACATTAACCTAATTGTCTTCAAAGTCAGTAGACCATTACCAGTAGGTCAAGGTGATACATGGTGCTTACATTCAGGTGATCATGTACTAATGTAAGTGTGTACCGAGTTTCATTACTCTAGCCCTTATGCTTTGTGAAAAAAGCCTAAACGCAAATGGTTAACGTAGGTTAAGCTGCTCACAGACACGAACGCAAATGCGGACGCGAACTCTGACGCATACTCGGACTACGACGCCGGGGGTATAGCATAAGTTCCCCTTTGCTTCGCAAAGGCGCGCTTAAAAGGCAAGGGTTTCCTCCTGCTTGGATGGTTGATTGTTTAAGTTTTGACGGCTCTTTGAGACTGTAATTTAGTATATATCGAGTCGTCTGCCAGCCAGAGGGAGAACGGAAGAGAAATGATGGGCTAGAGAAAAACTATCCAAACGACACCCACTCACATCTACTGCAAGAACGAGTAGGCCCTTGCCCTACTTTTTATCCAAACTGGTAGGACGTTCGGCACTTAAGGTTACCCAGCATTATTGCCTGACCGCAACCACGCCCGTTTCAAATATCCTAGAGGCCGTAGAGAAGGTGAGGGTTAGAGCCCTACTCTATCTTGGGCACGGCATATGGCGGATCCACTCTCTCTACTTTCGCTGCATTTATCTTTCCCTGATTCGAAACAGGTACCCATTTATTGGTGAATGGAGAGAGTATTGCAGTCGTCTGATGGCGAAGACGGGTTTGAACTCATGACCTTCCGGCGACCTTCTGCACCGAGTCGCTCTAACCACTCGACCACAGCGCATATCTAAGTTTAGTTTGCGGGGCATTAAGTTTAGTTTGCGGTGAGTACTTGTTAATGCTTGCACTACTTATCCGAGAAGTTCTTGTAAAAGTCGTCTTCAAATAGTCTAGTTTTACTTTAGTAGAAATGGGTCTTAAATCGGAAAAGCCAAAATCACAGAAACCACTAACCGGCTGAGAATCTACAAATATTCAATTGATTCGTGTGTGCCCAGTGGGTAAATGTTAGAATCAGAAAAGTGGTCTACCGCAACAAATTTTTATGAACTATACTAAAGGACAAAAGTTCTGCACGGATGTTATCGTGCAGAACTTTTGTCCTTAAGAATATTATAAAACATAAGGGCATATATACTGTATGCTAAGTCAAAAGATAGGCAATGATGAAGAATTATTTAGCAAATCCATTATCCCGCCCTCAAAACAAAAGGGAAAGAAGTATAGACATGAGCTAACAAAAGTCCACAAAAACACGCACTGAAACCGAATGAACACATCTTTCCCAAACAGGAGGTCATTCAGCTACCCTGATTGAAAACAGCAGCAGTATCTATTTTTACCTATTTTAGGAGGTTTTTGATGTACGTGCATTTGATTCATAATGTTGTCCTTACATAAGATGCTTGATTCGGGAACGGGGCAAACTCAATAAAAATTTACAAAATATTCTCAGAAGTCAACTCTAGTCCGTATTTGTATGCACTTCTTCAGATATTTTGTCCTTAAATCTTTCCCAAATAAAATGCTTATTTGCATAAAGCGCTTTTCACCTGATTATTTTTGTCAATGCTGTTGATATCCTAGTATAATAAGACCTATATTCGGCTCCCAAAAATATCATTTTGCAAAAAGTTCTACTTCGGTAACAAACACATTTACACAGGAAAGTTGAGGGATCTGGCTGTATTAATTTCTGATTATTGGCTATCTTTTTACTTTCCAACCTAGAATGTAACAACAAACAAAATTAAGCAGTCCTTGTGTCACCGATGGATAACTCCATTGGAATATAAGAGAATACACAAAGAGCGATGCAAGGATGATCAGATAACTTTTAATGTATCAACAAATGGTGAAGCTGGATCCATGACATGTATAAAGGTCTAAAATATACAAAAAAAATTATGACATCAATGTTCTAATAATGATGTTATGTAATTTAGTATACAACTTTACCATAAGACGTTGAGTGGCTAAATGCCCGAAATAGAACATTAAATGAATGAACGAAAATGGTGCATCATCAACTGTAACGATTAGACAAAAAACAACACATTTTAAACAAGAAACGTGTTTACCTGGATATATAAAAATGCTTTAAACATTCAAAGACCGACTTCAGATTATATTACATTTATCTAGACTTACTAACAACTAATTATGAAAACTAACAAATATCTAATATTCATACCTGAAAATATACAAATATTTTCCATGAAATCGATGTTCTAATAATGATGATATGTAAATGACATGAAAACAACTTTATTATAAGGCGTTTAGGGCTTATTGCACTTGGCCATGCATTAGAACGTGCATTTAATGGTCAGTAACAGGACATGCATTGTTAGTCAAGCAAGTTCAAGGGTATATAAAGAATAGGGAAATTAAAACTATTACTCGAGTCTCAGTTGTGCCTAATCGGCTCATCTGAAACCAAAGTTATGACGAGCGGCAGTTAATCAACGAGGTGAGTATGTTCCAGCTTAAACTATTACACAAGTCTCAGTTAAGCCTAATTGCCCCCCCCCCCCACCCCAAATGAGACACAAGTTACGATAAGCGGAGAATCAACGAGGTACATAGGTATGTTCGGGTTCAAATAACTATAATGGATGAAATCGGACACAAGCGGTTTGTCCGACCAATAACACTTGCATGAAATGTTTGTGTGTATTTTGAACATACCGATATCCCCAGCCGATATTGGCAAAAATTACGAATTGAGTCGGCTTTGTAGCTTTTAAATTACGTGTGCTCGGCCTCCAGCACATACAAAGATCAGAGGGTATGCTCTGAGGAATCTGAAATTTAAGACTGATTTAGACTCTTATTCTTGCTCATCGTCTTTTATATTTTTAGACCCTTTTTGATACTTATCAGTCTTTGAATAGACTGCCAAATTAAGACATTAAGAAATTACAGTATGCTTTTCTCTGGTTTCGTCACCAGATATTGTCAGGGTCACTGAGGAGGCTTTATTAACCGAAACTACATAGTCTGGCCCATGTTCTATCTTCTGAATGTTTTCTCTGCTCTTGTAGGAACTCTTTAAAATTTTATTTTTACTTTACTGCAGCTGGTGTGCCGTGTGGCGCCCGTTAAACGTCTCCCCGTACATCAACCATAGTGCAGATTATATCTCATTTGCGTTCTTTGAGATCAAAGGGTATGTTCGGAGGAATCTGAAATTTTAGATTGCCATTCTACCAGTAATCCCTGATTTTTCTAGTTTCAGCCATAAGCCATTTCTTTAAATTGAGTCCAACACCTTTCGCAAATCCACAAAGGCACAAAATAATCGTTTATTTTTATTCTATATATGTTGAACAATGCTTTGCAAAATGAAAACAGCATCCACTGTTTATTTATTCTTATGAAAACCAAACTGTGCTTCCAACAATTTATCATAAGACTCAGCCCATGCGCACAAACGCTTGTTCAAAATATTCGTAAATCGTTTTGAGATGCAACTAGCTAAAGTTATCGCCCGGTAATTTTCCACCAGGGTATCGTCACCTTTTTTATAGACTGGCACAATTACTCCCTCTGCCCAAGAATATGGAATTTTACCAGAGAGGAAAACGCCATTAAACAAATCGACCAAACGACTACATAATATGTCGCCTGCTTGAAGAAAATATTCGTACAAGATATTATCCCTGCCAGCAGCTTTATATCGTTTCAGAGAACAAATAGCAGTTTTCACCTCCGCAACAGTTATTTCCCTATCAAGCTCCTCAAACACAGAATCACTTTTGTCAAAATCGTGCCCAGTATTAAAGTTTTCCGCTTCATCGTTTGTTATGTCATTAATTTCAAGCGATAGTTCCTGAAAATGGGTAAAAAAGTTTTGTAAACGTATTTGCTTACTACCCCCACGACGGTTTTTCGAAAATAACCGCCAAAAGTCACGAGGTTTCTTATGTTTAAAGGCCTTTTTTCGTTTACAATTAATACGCTCATATTTACGTTTTTTAAGTTCTTATAGTCATTTTAGTTTTTTTTTCGAAATCTTAGGTACTCCTCATTTTCTACGGTTCTGCTCGTATTAAAAAATCGAAGTGCCTCAACATACTTGTTCTTTTCCGATTTACAATCACTGTCAACCAATGGTTTAGGTTTATATGTGCAGTTTTCAAAAACATTTATATTAAAATATGTTCCTTTTTTCAGAAAAGCGGCTCTGCAATGTTGTTTATCACCTGTACAAAACTGTCTATCGTGTTAGATATATTATCAGTGTTAAGATTTTCTTCCGAACAAGTCAAATTGCTCAAGACAGGTTTAGAAACAGTTTTCGATTTTGCAGACAACATTTACCAGGCGCTCTCAGAAAGACTCACTGCGTCACAAAATGTTCTTAAACTTCCTGTTTGCTTAGTATTAACACCAATTCAATTCAATTCAATTCTTTATTTCCCCCAAAATTGGAGATTTTAAGTAACATGAAAATACACAAAACAAAACACGAAACATATATACACAGTACGTTACAGGAAAAACACGTGGTATGTAAATTGGTGCGTAAAAACCACACGTTCTTTTTTTTCATGTAAGAGCTACTGAAACTAAATTGTTTTCATATATACTGAAAGGATTTAAAAACTTCCACTTTTTATTGCTGGCTGCTGGTCTGTTCACCCATGACAGTGTTGAATATTTAACGACAGATTGCTTGAAGCTTATCAAATTTAAGGATTACGCAGTTTATCCGTGTCATTTACTTTATTGACGTCAGGAAAAGAGCGTTACGTCACTGAAATACATAAGGCGAGGCCGGTGTTATCTTATGCAACACTCTTTTCGACCATTTCTTACTGTCTTAATATTGTAACGTCATCCACGTTGATTTGCAAGTATCATTGCGGATGATACTGTCGCGCTACGCCTATTACAGAGACGGCGTCGACGTTAGTTAACGTCATGACCTCTGGTTTTTAATCTCGGTTAGGTGCTTTTCTGACGGTCTTTTTAGCTTCCTGTAAACAGTGCACATCGTCTGAGATTTAAAATTGCCGTAATTAACACATAAAATTGTCACACGACATCACTTTTTGAAATTTCAGCATTTATCTGGCCTAAACCTCTGCGTCTGTTTGCGATATTTAGGCGCGGTAGACTAAATAAAGCCACAGACCGAGTTCAAACTTTTAAAATTCAATCTGATATTGTTAGAGAAATGTTTCATCAGAAAACTGTATACATAAAACTATTCATCCTTATGTAAACGGTACTAAGAGCACGAGAAGCACGTGCCTTTTCCTGACCGATTCGGTTGAACGATTTCAGATTCGATATATTGACATAATCAGGTATAAGAGAATATATATGTTGTACAATTTTGGTGGTTGTAGCTGCATACATTTTTGAGATATTCAAAATTAATGGGTGGAAGTTTTTAAATCCTTTCAGTATATTCTGCATTATTTTAGGTTTCATAAATGTAACATATACCTGTTCATGAATCCACGTAGGCATAAATCGCCGAAACAGCATTGAGTCAGAGTTAATTCAACGTTTAAACGTTGAATAAACCCCGAAACAATGCCGTTTCGACCCCATGCGCTCACAGATAATCAATGAATATTGTGTTTATGGTGTCGTTCTGACCTTGAATGGCAGAGACATGAATTCAGTACGACCAGAATTTATCAGGTTGTCCTCAACCTTGCCGAAACCGAAACACAAGGTAATAAGGACACCTATCAAACTCGGGTTTTTGTGAGTAATGACATGTGTTACAGCACATGAATACATTTATATATTAATTCAATACAGAGTTTTCGGAAGGCTGTTATCTCGGTAATGGTAGTAGTTGTGGGTGCGCCAATAATTTTCAAGAACAATAACTCCGGGGTTGTCTGACTAAGTTCCTCATAGAGTTCAATTCCATGGCGCTCCCGAACAGTGTTAAAGAAACAATTTCTTATTAATTCAAACCTCTGACAGGTTGCACCAACATGAACAGGTATGTCGTTGGTCACAGTGTTACAAAACGTACAGAGGAATGAATCATTATTTGGAATTCTTATCCATAACTTTATATAATGTTCAGCCATTAAAATATCGTGTGTACTGTTTGAAATAATATAAGGGAATCCTGGTTTGTTTTCCGTGTGACTTTGGCGGAATCGTGAGAACTGTTCGTCAGCCTGCATACGCTGATTTCGCTCGGTTACCGCGCTTTTACGTACGGCCTCCTTAACAGTATGTTTCCAACTATATTTTGATGGGAAAACAGCAAATTTTGCGTAGTCTAATAAGTAGTCAGATAGGCCGTATTTATCAAGTAATTTTCTTACATCATATATGAAACCATTAGACTGGTTAGAGTGAAACAAATTCTGGAACAATCTAGCTATAAAAACTAGCTTAGCTTTAGAGTCATTTGGTGAACTAATCAGTTTTTCTAGAAAAACAAGTTTCCTAATATTAACTTCAGTCGATAACTTTGTCTGGCCTAACAGACTTTCACTAATATCTGATCTAGTAAGTGCAGGAAAACCTTGCATACTCCTACAAACCATATGTTGAAATTTATTAATCTCTTGTATGTTTTTGCTATCCAGGTTGTTCCAGAGTTCGCTACCGTATAAAATGGATGGCAGAACAATTTTTCTATAAAGATCAGTTCCTGTTACAGGATTTAAACCTCGCTTTCTCGCGCCGATACCATTAATAGCGAAGAAGGCATTACGACCGCGTTCGCATGCTTTTTGAACAGATTTTGCATTTTTTCTGTTTGATGACTGTATGATTCCTAGGTGGTTCGCATGATCACTTATTGGAATACTCGTATTACCAAAATAAAAGCGAAGAGTAGTATTTCTACAGTTTGTGAAGATGACAATATATGACTTATCGAAATTGATTTTAAATCTCCACTTACAGGCGTATTGTCGGACTATACAAAGCATGTTTTGCAAGCCTGATCTGACTACTCCTTGTACGATTCTGGATTCAATTGTACGCCATTTTTGTCGTATGAAATTTGTAATAATATCTTTGCAACTCAATAGCTGCGAACTCCGTCTGACGAACTGATGAGAAACTGTCAGAGAACAGCTGCTTTCCCCCTAGTTATCTTTCTCCTCGGGAGACGGGCTTTATGTTTTTTAGTTTCTTCTCTACGGCGCTTTCTATTTCCTTTAAATTTCACCCAACGCTCAGCCTCCTTGCATTTTGTGTACTGACCATGTAGTTATCTACTCACAGAAGCGGTAAACGTTGACGTCATCATGTTTTTCTCAAAGGGTACGTTTGACGTCATTCAGAATATCGCCTGCCTATTCTGTCATGTATTTTTTGAGTAATAAAAAGTTTCAGTTGTTTAAAGTTGATGGTTCTTATTTGATAAACAAGTTGGCAACGACTTATTGAGAACCAAATTATCTTTTTCATTTTTCTTACAATTTATTCCTATTTACAGCTGTATGCTTTAAATAATGAACGTTTTGGTAATGCATTTTACGGAAACTGTTCAAAGTAAATTGCTGGATTTTACTCACATTTGAACAGGTCTAGGAAAGTATTAAATTTTAAGACAAATTATCAACTTAAAGACTATCTTTAAATTTCAGTCTGTAAATTTAGACTTGTAAAAACAGTTCTTAAAAACGAATCCATTTAAAATTTTGCAACTGGTCTGCAGTATTTATGTTTTGTAATATTGTGATAAGTATTTTTCAAAAGGATATATTCGTTTGCTTGGATTCTTTCTACAGTTTTATCAGAAAATGCTCAGTCAGGCATACTTCTTTCGCTTACACTATGAAATCGCTATAAGGGAAATAACGACGTCGGTGTCGGGACGTTCTCGTTCCAACGGCGATCCGTCCAATATTAAGTGTTGCTGAATAAGTCATTTGCATGTTTATTATTATTATTATCATTATTATTATTATTATTATTTATGGATGTCGGTGTGGACTAAATAGCTTTGAAATTTAATTCATTCAAACACAATCGGCCCGAACGGAACGGGGTGTAATACTTTATTCAGAGAAAAGACTAAATTGCGCAGGATCGACATGGGAATCACCTGCTGGAACACTTTTGGCGTTGTTCAACTCGACATGTACAAGAATACCAGATATCCAAATTCGATTCTTTTGTTAAGCAATTTTTTTCACAATTAATATGTCAAAGAATGTAAATTTACAGATTAAAATAAATTTAATTTAAAGACAGTCTTTAAATTTACAGACTGCTGTCTTTTAATTTAGTACTTTCCTAGACCTGTTGAATGAATTAGCTGTATCTCGGCAATGAGACTTGCTTACTCATTCTTTGCAGGGTTAATATTGTTTCTTCCTTGGAAATCGTTTTGTACAGTATTACAAGGAACTGTCATGGGTAAAATGTTGCCGAAGACTTTTCTCTCTTCTTGCCTTGCACAACTGAGGTAACACCATTCTTTGACAGTTTTTCAGATGCTGAGGAAAATATATATTTAAGTGTTCGGATAAATATCGAGAAAAATCCAATTATTTCCTCATGGCTGAAAGAATAATACGACATATGTATAAAGTTATAATTTCTTATGTGAGTTATTTGTTCTGGATGCATAAACCAGCTGCTCCTTTTCAGCATAATAATTAAGGGGGAAATTTCATTCAGATATATTATAAAGAAATGCAAACTGTAAAAGATAATAAATATCCGTCTGTAAAAATGTTTATATGCATAATTTATTCGAGTTGTATGTGGTAATTTTGCCATTATCATAATGGCGGATGCTTGTCAAGGACGCTACGATTGGTTGAACTCGACAGAAGCTCCTCCCTTTGTCTCATTTTAGTGATTTATGTATTTAATCGAAACTGCAAAAATGATCAATTTGATAATTTTCAAAATTATTTGCATGGTGTGTGGTAGTATAACAATTCAATTTGAAAAGCAACAATCTACAAGATTTATATTAATCATCAGATGGTTGCAAGGAAAGTATATTTCTTCATATGGTCATCTGGACTAATGATGACAAGAAAAGTCAAAGTTCGCTGCGGATGATATTTCAATGTAAATTAAATATTAAGGTGTCACTTTGAGTGTTGGACCGTGTGGATAAACACACACTGGGATACCATAAAAGTGATAAAAGTCAAAAGGTCTTGTTAATGACATCACTTTATTATCTATTTATCGCCAAGATGTGAAACAAGGACACTATTTCTGCGCTTGCAATGTTTCCAGATATCAAAACAGTCAGTCGGTTTGTACTCGTTTTGTATTGTTGAAATTTGAATAAAAAATAGTGTGTATAAGTTATAATAAAATGGATCTAGAAATGCTCATTCACTTACATCAACAACAGCAGATTTATATGCTTAATGCAAAGCAGATCTTTGAATATCAAACGGAATTGAGCAGGTATAATAGAATCTGCGAACAATTAGATCAAGTTCACAAGCAAGATACGTTACAATCACACCCGCGTAATAATTCCGACAAACCGTTGACATCATTTAAAATCAAAGATATACTTTCAAATGAAACGTACAAGAAACAGACGGATAAATCTAACAAAGAAAGTGATTCAGCACCTGGAACTTTAAACACCAAAACTTCTGAAACAGCGGGAAGAATAGTTTGCGATATACAGCAAAACAAATTACTGCGACCAAACATTGTTCGTCCTTGGAGCACTTCTCCAAGACTAAGTCCTTGTCCCAGCACTGAAACAAGTTTAAATAATAGTGATTCCATATCCGAGGAAGAAATTGATGTGGAAAATTTGGACGACGAGAGAAAGGAGATTCCCGATAAAATCGATTTTCTGTCACCACTTGACGCACTAATGGAGATGTCAAATAAAACCTTTAAAGGGTTACAGGCTATAGGTATGTCTTTAAACGAAGAAAATATTAAAACTAAAGCATTTCAAATAGAAACAATTCATTGAATTAAATACAAGTATTTTTACGAGTTTTTATGAACTCAAGAGAATTTTGGAATAAAAATATTATGCCAGAGGCAGTTATATTCAAAGAATTCTCAACAAATGAAAAATTGCATTTTCTATAACAATCCTTAAAGTGAATTACTAATTTTTGAGTAACATGTTTTTTCCAATATCATGTCTTCAGTGCATCTCTTATAATTGGAGAATCGGTGTATGGCATGTGAAAACAGAGGCGTTCAATGTATCACTGTTATGATTTCAGTCTATATGTTGATACTTAACTTTTGTTTTGATACACTGAACTTTAGTGGCTGGGACAAAACCTGTTCCAGCCACAAAAATTTAGTGTCAAACACAGATTGACACTTTATCGTTGAAATATAAGTGTTTGCTCGTTTTTGTTTATGTAATCTTTGTTTATTAAAATTCAAAGTGTGAAATGGAGCATCCATATATTAAGAAAACTTATAGCAAAATTATATTTAACTGCCAAGAAACTGCCAGAATTATAGACAACCTACCACTAGCTCCAAGAGGACGAGTAAATAAATAAGCAAAGAACCACACAGCACGTATATTATCGCATTTATTTTGGTTACAAGACAGCGGTTTCCCTTCAAAAATGGTCCCCAACTGTTAAATCTGTCATACACAATTTAGCCATAAGATGAGGATTTTCCCTTTCAAAGTAATCCCAAATATCTGGAACCGTCTTGTAAGACGGATTTAGGTCTTTGGGATTGTTTAGAGAGGGAAAATGTCCGTCATGTAACCAAAGAAATATGGTTCTAAAACGTTTAAGGCAAAACAACCAGCTGCTAGAAAGGCCTAGATAACACAACAGCATTGCATCAAACAGAAACATAACGTAAAAAGTGGCGAGGGGCGACAAAGTAGAAAAAGTACCATGGGTTGCACTAAGTTAAATTTACAGGCCTACATTAAACCATTGTTCAGAGTAAGTAAAATTTACTCGGCCCTCAAATAATAATAATATGATAATACATAATAATCTAATGGCAGAATTGATTAATTTTAGTGACCAAGCTAAGAAATAAATACGCACAAAGTACTTTAGATGAAGAATCGTATACAACTTGTAATAAATAAATATAATGTAGTATGAGATTTGCATCGAAAATATCAAACTGACAAATCAGTGCTTCCTTATTGTCTGTTTCGCCGACACCACTTGATTTCGAAGATAAAAACATTTGAATAAACTTCTCTGAAATGAAGTGATAAATACAGCCAAATATATTTTGCAAAGTAATAAAAGAATCTAAAAAAAAAAGAAAGAAAACAATAAACAGAGTAACTGGTTTTGCGTATACCGAATGCTGGCAGTTTTGTATCATTTCTGAGGACCTGAAGAAAGAAAATCTATTGTCTGAATTAATGAAGATAAATACGGAAAGTTTGTTTCAAAAAAAAAAAAAAAATATGTGTAACTCTTTGTCCTAAATAATGTTAGGCACATTTGATATGATTTTGAAATAAGCGTTTGTGTATAAACGATTATTTAGTTTCTATAAAGTTATACTCCCTGAAACAAATTGTCCCACAAGATTCTACATGTATATGGAAGGAATCGTATTCCTATAAGCGTTTCTGCTGCTTGCTTGACAACAAATATACCTGGGATGTAACATTTTGATACTTCGTATGTTCCCATGGAGTGGCTCAGTAATAAATTGCACTGAATGCAATAATATGAACCAGTTTGTTTGTAAATAAGTTTCAAAATTGTTTCAGTATACGTTTAAAAAAACCACAGTGTTTTCTTAGTGTGTGGATGGATTCAGTTGATACTTAGAATTCCATTAGATGCTGGTCCAGAGTACCATACAGTACCAACCCACCTGACTCATTGACTTTAGGTCAAGGTCACTGTCTGAGGGTTTATGATAAGTTCCGTGCTGCCTAAATGGAAAGATATACCCAGACTGATGACAAATACTGCTCCAGAGGTTTACATGGTAGTAGCATTACCTTCCTAATTGACTGTGGAGGCCAAGATCACATTCTTAGTACTTGTGTTCATGATGGGCAAGCACCAGTTCAGGCAAGCTATGCTGTCTGGTAACAGCTCTTCTATTCTTTTGGAAAAAAATGAATGAAAATATGGAGTTCTATCCAGAAACCTTTAAAAGTTTCTGACTATGAATGCAGCTGATGTTAGGGAAAAAAATGTTTATATTTTCTAGAAGTCGAAGAAAACCTCCCTTTTCTCTGCTTTGTTGTTATGCCATATTTGATAGTCAAGATAATCGTTTGCGATTCGTATTTGAATATATTTTATTTTAGTGCGCACTATTTTCTTACAAATGTCATATAACATTTTTGCTGTGTAAAATTAATAAATAATCTGTTGTTGTTAGAAAAAACAGACACGAATAGCATTTTCAAGATAAAAATAATTATAATGATATATCTACTATTTTCAAAACGCAAAATGTGTTAGATGTACATGTTTTTAAATCGAGTAATAAGTGTCGGGACTGAATTGACAAAGCAAAATTTTCCCAAAACAAGTGTTCTAGACGAGCAGTTTGTTCTGAGGACTCGTACCCAGAAATGTTAGTTGCCCGCATGCATAACCAGCATTTGATTTGCTCAAGTACGTAAATATTTTGAAAAAAAGTACGTAAATATTTTGAAAATAGAAAAAAAATCTCTATAACATTCAGACAATACTTTCATCTATCATCAAAAGAAAACAACTTTTAAGGCAATGGTATTTTATTATTAGTAGTTTGTTATATTATTTATATCATTTTCAATACAAATATTATTATCATGAAAATACATTTTAAGGTATTTTTGTATGCAATATATTATTATTATAATCAGTAAAATGATAATTTATTCTCTTAATACTACTGTTGTTATTACTATCATTATTATAATGAAAATAAATCATATGGCAATGATATTTTGATTAAATGCAATGTATTATTGATCATTAGTATAATGATTATTTATTCCCTTTTTATTATTATCATTATTATTATTATCATGATGATGAAAATACCTTTTAAAGCAATGGTATTTTTATTTTTGCAATATACTATTTTATTGTTATCATCAATATAATCCTTATTCATTCTCATTATTATTATTATAATTATTATTATTATTATTATTATTATTATTATTATATAATCATTATTATTATTATATTATTAATCTAATTATTTTCATGAAAAAAACCTATCAAGGCAATGTTTTTAATGCAATATATAGTATCATTATTATCATAAGCCTAATCGGATACTGGTATTTTGCGGAACGGAACGAAATAGAACAATTAATGAATTGTTAATGTTTAAGATTAAGGGGGTAAAATTATATGCAAATTTAGAAACCAAATTTTTAATAAATACCAATAATTGCTAATTTAAAAAATCAGAGGGTTGGGTGGATAAGTTGGAGAAGATGATTGGAAGCTAAATATTAGTAGCTGTTTCGTTCCGTTCCGTTCCGCCATATACCAATAGCCGATTAAACATTATTTATCCTTTGATTATTATTATTATTACCATTCCGTTCTACTCTGCAAAATACCAATAGCCATATAATTATTATTTATTCTGTTGTTATTATTATAATTACCATTAGTCAGTTTTATCATTATTATTATTATTACTGAATGATGCTTTTCAAAGACCATATTGTAATAAGACTGCGGTCCTTGCCATATTTTGACATTGTTAGCGCATTGGTCACACCCACCGAGACCCCTATGTGTGTGTGTGAAGGTTATTGTCCCCAGGAAGAAAAATAGTGTTGATGTGAGGGTAGCTTGGCGAATTTGTTTACCTTAACCTTTGCGATTAGTGCTGATTCTTTAAGTGTGTGTCCTTCTTTGGTTTTTCTACGAATATTCGAAATTTATAAATCAACAGATACGCAGCTCAGCGTGCAACTTGTCGCAAGCCAGTCTCTCATTAATAGCTTCAAATCTTAAGTTTTAAATTTTCATAGATGTCTAATTTTGTAAGATCTCCAACTCACTTAACTTTCAAGATCATTCAATATTTACTTCAAAAGATTGTCCTTTTTCCAGGTTAGTTTTAAACGTTAGACTTGCATGCAACAAAGAAAGTAAATACAAAAATAAATTTGCCAGTTCGTGGCAGCCTTCACAAATAACATGGCACTTTCCGAAATTAATACACCCATCATGAAAAGACAAAAAAAGTTAAAAGTAATTTTCTGGGGCAGTTTCTCCGGTCAGAATCAACACTATTAAGGAATTTCAAAAAAGATGAGAAGGCGATCGAAAGGAATCGATTCGTTTACCAAGTGCCGCCCTAAACACGAAATTGGAAAGAAAAAATGAAAAAGGCGACATAAAAAGCAGAACAAGACAAGCAAAACACGAAGAGGTGATCTCTTTCGCATTGGATGAATGTGAGGTTATTCTAAACCAAGTACAAATAGTCAAATACTAATAGAAAAGTAGGAAAATTCTCAGAAACTGACACAATCCAAAATCTAGATGCCACCCAAGACACCGTGTGGGAAAAGGACAACACAAAATTAGTCAACACCAGAAACATCACCAGCGGCAACCATCTAAACAGCCACTTCCAATGGGCTTCTCTAAACGTCACAAACAATATATCAATAACAGACATAGCAACAACCAACACATAAAACAACCAAGAAGTACCAAAACAGAAAGCTAAAAAAAATGACAATAATAATAATCCACAACAGGAGCGCCTTGGAACGGTCATCAATAAATTATGGGGAGAAGGAAAAGGGGCGCATACACCCTCGCCCTGGGTTCGCTGGTACGGCCATCAATATATTATGGGGAGAAGGGAAAGGGGCGCATACACCCTCGCCCTGGATTCGGTGGTGATTCAAACACATACAAGTTATTCGGTTCATGTGAAGGACCATAAAGCTTGTTACCCATCAATGGATCAAACATCAAACATCTAAATCAGGGCCCCAGTTGTTCAGACCTAACGAAATTGCTAGTTAACGAGACGTTAGATTTTCAAACTTATTATACGTAAAGCAAATGCATCATTCTGCTATTTTTGCAGAAAAAAATGGGGCGGGGGCAGCTTTTGCTCATTTTTTTGTCAGCAAAAAGTACTACCGCAATAGATTTTGTGAGTACTGTAAGGCTCAACGAATCCTCAACTAACGACTTCGTTAACCTAACGATGCTTTGAACATCCGGGCCCTGGATAAAATACTGAAATGATACTAAGTGATGACTCAACAGCAAGAACACCACTGAAATGCTGGAGCAAATAAGTTTAACGGCTGAAGCATGATGAGCTCAGCCAAACCGGACCTGTATTTCAAATCAGAAGTTATAAATGATTAAAATAGTTTAAATTAAATACTTTAAAGACCGAAACCTGTATTTTTTATATGTGCAGCGCTGAAATCCGCATTTCTTTATATTTTTTTATTTTTATTTATTTCCTTTTTTCAATACAGTTAGCAAAAGAAAATTTTATGGTAGAGTTTCATTGAATTGTTGTTGTTGGTTTCATAGCTGCCAAATTGAAATATAAAAACTCATTTGTGTTTTGTTTTAGATAAATGAGCTTTCTGATATCTCGTATGTTTAACCGAAAACGTAAATAATAATTTTGTTATAAAATTCGATTCTTATAGCGTCATCACTCACCCATTAGTAAAACAGTGTTACTCTTTAACTTTGTAAACATAAGTCGTTATAAACAGCGGTTCTACCATCATGTTTGATGACAAAATGTCTGTTGATGTGCATATAACTTGCAAAAAGTAGTAGGCAAAAGGTTTTGAAAAATTACCAATTTTTCTTTTCTTTTCTCCCTTTAAAAAAGTCAAATTAACACAAAAGTAAGACAGTTAATTATTTTTTAGCCCTACAATTAGTTTCTCACTCCATACAGTGTGTTTTTACCATTTAATATAACAAAAGACTTCTAAAACGACTCCTAAGACAGAAACTGAAACGTTGATTTTGGGTTACTATCAGCCAAGATAAAACTAATTATAAATAAAGTTCCAAAATATATCTAATGCAAGAGACAATTAGCAGTACAATCCTGGAACCTACAACGTGTAATCCTGGAACCTAAAATGTGTAAATGAACGTTATAAATGTAAAAGGGCGTTTTAAAGCGTCGGATTTTTCTGTTACACTGTACTGTCCAAATGTTCATCATAGAATAATGTGGTACCCGTCTTCTAAACATGCAATCACACTTCGAAATTTACCCAAACAGTATTTTGCGTGTAACTATGTAAAATCGCGTGCAGTAAAATGTTTCTTTTTTTTTAAATCTGTTAAGATAACTTTTAAAGACGTTGAAGTCATTTACAGCATTGATTAAAAGACGTTTGATGCTACTATAAAAATATACATAAGTGATCTGGGATGCTTAAGAAGTCAATCTTTATAATATTTGATTCGAATGCTATCTTTATGATATTTGATTCGAATGCTATCTTAATAAAGTGTGAAACATGGAATAACGTCATTTTTCAAAGAGCATTTTTGATATGCCCAATTTTGTTCCATTTTATCATTTAAGCTCTCTGACCATATGCCAAGTGTGTCTGCTTTAATGCTGTAGAATAACACTCACGGCAAAATTGGAATCAGCTTCACAGGCTGTGCAAAGGTTGTAACGCATTACATAATTCCTGGAAATTCCTTGATTTGGATTATTTTTACGATTTCTAATGAAACATGTACAGTACGTAAACAATATGGAATTGCCAAAATATAACATATTTTATATATGGGTTATAAAATAATGAAATAATGACGAAGACAGCCGAGAATGGCCACAATCACAAACCACAACCAACAGCCCAAGAAGAAGTAAGAAACACAAGTTATAAATCAGATAGCGGGTTCTCTACAACAAAACATACTTAGCCTAAAATGAGCAACCACAAAAAAGAATCTCTTGGAATGGTCAATAGTAAACATGCTGGGCGGGGCATGCAGGGATTGTGCATTTTGCGCGTGCGACCTCACACTTAGTTCTAATGATGTCCTTATTTCTGATATTACATTCAACTGTTTCAGATTATGGTGGTCTTCAAGATGTTACGATAAATTAATGACGACTTTGATTGCAATAATGTAGATGGAGATGTTCCTCTAACTACATCTTAGGGGGTTGATGACCTTGATTGTAACATTATTGATAGCTACATTCCTTTTACTACATCTTAGAATTTAAATCTCATAGCTCATTCGGTCTCTTGCTGACTTTGACACTCGTAAGAAAATTTAAAAACAAAGCGAGGCTACCGCTATCTCATACCCGGTAAAGCTTTTTCAAAATTTTATCGTCGCCACAACGACCTTGAATCCAAACCAAACTAAACGATTTTCTTAAACGGTGCCTGTGGGAACCTGAATTGTATGGTGACTTAGGGTATGAATTCAGAAAGATTGTTGCTCAGAATGATTTTTCTGCTGAATTAAGGAAAACTATCTTTCGTTGTATAAGATCAATCACGGTTGACAACATTGCTGGCCTCTTTAATCAGGCGGGTTTGGCCTCAGGCTTGATGCAGCTCTGGCCTGACACTATCTACCTATACTTATTTGTTCTGAGAATTGATTGGGGCTCGATGAACTATTTTGGTGCAGCCCATCGAGATTCAGCTGTTGCATTTCTTTTTACCCCAGCCTTTCAGTGTTTTTATTTCTCTTGAATGCTCTTCTTGTTTCATTTCAACATTTAAGACTGACTTATGTTTGCTATTTTGATCAGTTGATAAGTCCTTTATACGGATCGAATTATTTGTCCGATATCAATGAACTTTTACAGAAATCAGGGCGAGGTAACTCTTGTGTAAAACAGGTTCCAAGCCAGCCAGTAATTTATAACTATTCTGCTGTGAATCCAGTTTGTTTTATTTCAAATACAAAATACTTACAAAAATTAAACTCGGAGCGGCAGTTTCATTCTGGTGAATTGGAACTTCTTTATACACCCCCCCATCATTTTTTTCATCAAGTCCCCAAAGTGAGACAACGTTCGCCCTCCCCTTCCTCTTCTCCCAGTATTCTGTAAGTGATCGTTCCAAGTTGATACCATTGTTATGGTTTCTCAATATATTAGACAGTTTATGACAAATATAGTTTTCTTTAAGAGGTTAAGAATTAAAGGTTAATACCACCAGTGTAACTTCATGCCGTTGCAAAACGAATAAGCTAGGAATCATATGCATCATGTAATGGCACTTGGGACATATACATCTGAAAACAGAAAATTAACTTAGTTGATACATACACATTACGGTGTATAATAATAGGCAGGTGATGTTTACCGCTTGTGAACATCTGATCCCACCTCTGTTTTAGGGTCAAAGTCTGGGTATCTAGTTAGGTCGGATTTGTCGACGTTTCTATATACTCTGAACAAACACTCTTTATTTCACATACCCCTACACGAATTTTCTTCATAACGTCTCTATAGAGCATGAGTTCGGACTGTTATGGTCGATTGTTATTGTCATCGTTTGTCGGCATTCTACTAGTGTTTGACTTTTTGTAAACTGTATTATTGTGAACAACCCTATGGTCATCTGCTAGGAGAGAGCTCACGTCTTGGCTTGTCATATTTTGCTTTGTATGCCTTCTTCATATTTCGTTTCTCACTTAGTAGAGTCTAGTCTGGTAACTTTGGACAGCGGGTAAATTCGGGCATACCATTGCAAACAGTAAAATTCCAGACGAGACGGCTAATAATTCTCATCAGGAAATCCACTGTTTGCGCAGTTAATTTTGTTTTAATTCCAAACAACTGACATATAAAGGAAACAATGTCACTATCCGAATTTACCTGACTTGGCCCTATCTGTGTCGCTCTTTATGATTTGAAAGTCACTCAGTTGTTCTGCGGTTAAGATGAAGTAAAGCTACTAGCTGTAGCTGAATGAAAATACAAAGCTAGGACGTCGATATTTGGGAATATGCTTTATTATTAAGATAAACTCTTTAGAATGAATTTGATGTATTCAGTCGAAATCACGCATGTATTATTTGAGCTGACCAGTCCCATAATAGTAATAAAAATAAGCAGTACCCTTTCTTGACCAGAGAGGCGCCGTAGTCGAGTGGTTAGAGTGGCTCGGTTTTTGTGCAGAAAGTCAGCGGAAGGTCGTGAGTTTGCGGCTCATCGTCGGCATCCGACGATTGGAAACTCTGTCAACCCAGCAGTAAATGGGTACCTTTTTCGGATCAGGGAAAGATAAGGCAGCGAAAGGAGAGAGATAAGCGCCGCCTTTCATCAGCTGTGTCCAAGATACAGTGGGTCTCTAACCCCCACCGCCCTACGGCTATTAAGCTAGGGGAAACCATTACCTTTTACCTCTTTTGACCAATAGGTTAAAGTTGCACTTAATTTGTTAGGTTCAAGTCAGGTAAATTCGGAAAGTGGCATTGTTTCCTTTATATGTCAGTTGTTTGGAATTAAAACAAATATAACTGGGCAAACTGTAAATCCTGATGAGACGGCCCATTATGAGCCGTCTCATCTGGATTTCACTTTTAGCCGCTGTCCTAAGTTATCAGACTCGAACCTATAGGTACATCTGGAATTTACTTCCATGGAAAATTATCTTACCAACTGCAAACCTGTCTCGTAAAATTTCCAGTATAGTATATATGAGCCGCATCGTGAAAAAGTAAAATTTAAAGAATGTGGTCTGAGTCAGACTTACCTAATTCTTTGCTATTTGCTCATGACATCGTTTCTTTAAGACTAAATGAGCCTTCTTTTGAACGGAGCAAATGGTCTTTGCATTTTTTAACCTAACATGAAACAGGTACTTATTAATGCTTATCGATGCTTAGGCTGAAGAGGTACACCATTACCCCTTCATTATTTATCGTTGATTTTACGAAGTGACTCTACTTTTATGACTCCTGTTTGCTCGTGTGGACGGACAAACCCTTCCAACATAAGGTCTAAACTTCAAGAAAAGATTTTTCCTAAAGGAGCAATTTCTTTCTTTTAAGAGATGATCCCCATTGAGGAGAAAGGCAAAAACGAACATGGTAGAGTTGCGTCTCATCAAAGTATAGCCATTCATCTTAGCTGTCTGTTGGCGGCTATTTTCAAATTACTGACTTGGTTCTTCAGAAGATGTTACTAGTATTTCATTCAAGACTTACTAGTTATAAAACTTGTTAGTGGTCGTATTTTGGGGTCAACCATCAAATAATTTAGTGTATCAAGTGTGAAAATTATTGTGGTTTCCTCAGATTAAATGTTTAGATTAAGTCAGATATTCTTACATTTCAGTAGTTTAAACGATTTAAATAAGCTGCTAAAAGGTTTTAATAATATACTTAAATCAATATAAAACTACTGATTTATTGGACAATGGTTTCTTTGGCGTATATCAAACAAGATGCTTTAAAGTTGAAGTACAAAGCCCATAAAGCTATAGTAAAGTTATTTTTCTTCTTTTTCCAACCTCACTGAAGGAAAGTAATTTGATAAATATGGTTGTATTAACCCCTTCAATACCTATCACAGAGTGAAGGAGGCTGCTATATCGTGAAGCAGATGCTGAGGCATTGATAAGGAATTGACATAACCAATTTTCACATCCTGCCCTAACCTCCAAAAAATAACCATAAAGAAGGCACAGACAATGTGAAACAGGTAAAATAGATGTAACTGTTGTTTTATATTGTGGTAGCTAAAAAGACTGCTCATTCGGTTTACCGCGTGTGTCTTTTATGAACTGTTGGCAATGTTTATACATACTGCTGTCCTTTTTGCCTGTCAGGATGCCGAAGTGGCACTTACGCCAAGCGAAGACTCAAATCAACCTGGGCAGCTGCCCAGTCTGATCGGAGTTTTTGTTGTGCACTTAAAGGGTAGTTAAGGATCTAAGCTAGCTCCATTCAGACAGTGAGTACTGATCAGAGGGGCGAATCCAAGTCCTTACTGGGCGCACATGCCACTTTGTTGGTTTTGTCGTGTCGCGACTCAAATAGTACGAATGAAGAAAGGAGTGTTCACATGGTAACATATATCACATTTTTAAGTACTCGTGTATATGCAGATACTATGACTTGGAGGTCAAATTATTCAACCCACTTTTTATGAACGGAAAATTGTATCAAGCATTTCTATTGAAGAACTAACATTCAAAAAAGTTATGTCACCCCAACTAATCAATTCAAGATGCAGAGCATTTTTTTACTGCACGAACACATAGGATGCTAAGCATGACCTCACCTCATGGAGGTGGTTTCTTATTCGAAAAAACTGATTCGTCAAGTTCTAGAAACTATTTGCCCATGAAATTTTGGCAGTAAATTGCAAGCATCTACATTCATTCTAGAAAAAAACTACATGCTGTACTAACATTTAAAATAAGGACTTTGTGGGCACACAGACACGTAAAATCTGGAACTATTTGGGGTAGAAGAAAAAAAAAGAAATTATGACGCGATTTTTATCTTCGTGATTGTTTCAGTTTTCGGCTATCATTTTGTTGATTCTTATCGACTTGTGATACAATTACATTTATGTTCAAAGGTGTGTTTCCCTGATGACAAAGGTTTTCAATAAATACCTGTATACAGATTGGCTGAAAGGAAAATCATGTTTTCCACCTAGATGAATTCTGATGGAAAGCCTAAAACATTCACCTCAAACTCTAGTTTGGTCTAAACATGGTTCCTGTCATAATGTGGTTCCGGCCTCTGTCGACCATCTTTAACAGAATTTGTTATCCCTTCTCCGAAACTGCATGAAGATTTTTGTAAAACTATGTATAGGCATTTTTCTTTTGGCCTAATTGTGTCTAAAAAAACAAACTTTCATCATTATCACCTATGTGTGTGGAATCTCGTCTCTTCTAAGACTACAGAGCTGAGAGCCCTTTACATTTCCACTGATTTACAATGGGGAAAACTTATCTGTATGCTGGAAGCTACATTTTTCAAAACATCTTGTATTGAAACTTTGTTACAACGTTACAAGAAATAAGACCTCAGAGAAGTACAAATTTTAGGGCTATTAACTTTAGAAATATGGCTTCATGCTTCTGTTGTGAAAGTTTGAGCGCATAATAACATCTAACTTTTTGTAAGGATTTCCTCGACTATCAACAAAATACTGGTATTTATTTAAAGACATGGTGTTAGTTTTTGTTGAGCATGGTTGGAATTTTAACTTCTCCTTGCACAGTTTCGAATGGTTTATCATGAAGCTGTGCACATGTATTACATGCTTGCCAAAGTCTTAAGACAGTTTAATCAGAAACTCAAGGATATTTTATTCATTTAAAGCTCTGCGATATCTTACAATAAATTGTACATAACTTCATAACACTGTACTACTGGAAGAGCAATGGGTCTTTTAGAGTAAGTAAAAGGATCGGTAATGATCAGGAATTAATAGAGTCAGATCCTATAACCCACCCCCGTGAAAAAAAATATATACATAAATTGACAAAAGTTTATGAAAGACACGCATAGTAAACTGAATGAAGAGCTCTTTCCCAAACAGATGGTCATTCAGCTATCCCAATTCAAAATAGCAGTATCATTTATATTTACCTGGTTTCTTTTGTTTTTGAATTACAAAACTAAACAGACAGGTAAGTGAGCAGCTAAACAGTTGACCATATTGCTAGAAGACCATAGACAAGCGGACATAAGAACATGAAACTGCAAAAAGAGCAACGCAGTTAGTCCTCATTGAATACCAACATTTTTTGGGGTAAAATTTAGTGACAAAACTTAACAGAAATATCGCCAGAAAGTAAATTAGGGTTTAACAACTTTTGACAGACCATAACTATTATTATTATTAATATTTCAGAAGTCAAAAAGCACGTTTCTCAATATGAATTGCATAAATTTATAATTTATCAAATTATGAAGTCAGCTTAACTAGATAGTGAGAAAATCATACCAAAATTATTCAGAAAATATTGCTGCTATATTGGACTGGATTTCTCTTTGTGTAGGGTTCTTGAGGATAGGGTAGTGCTGCACATTCCAGTTATCATTTATGAACAAATCCAAAAAGCCGAATCATTTGATGTTTTCCTGCCTTTCTGTTCACAAAAGCTATAGTTGAATGCCGTGCTGCTGCCGCTAATGTCTCCGTACGCTTTAGTATACTGTAGTTTATATTTTCTGGTCATTTTGGATAACTGGACCATTTAGAGTGTTTTTGAAAGTATTATTTTGCAGTGTTGCACATAAGATTAAAGCTTTACACCAAACTAAGCAAACCTGAATCTGCTCTTTTCCTTTCTTTGGTTTGTTTCTTGCTTCCAAAGGGTAATTTACATTACGCATTTTCATAGTTTGTTTTCAATAATGATTTGCTCTGAATGATAGCTTGTCTTAAAAAATCACTTTCGAAAACTGGCCAAAATCTCAGAGGGGTATTCGGGGTAACTTTCAGTGTGGGGCGTCCTACTAATAAGGATGATAGTAGGGCAAGGACCTACTGTACTTGCAGTAGGTGAGGGCTGTTTGGACATTATTTTCTCTCCCCTATCATATCTATTTTCTTTTGCCCTCTCTCTGGGAGACGGTTCGATATAGACTGAAATACTGTTTCAAATGCATTTAAACTCAAAACAACCAACCAACTAACCAACCAAAATCTTAGATATATACAGGACCTAAAGTTTGTTCCATCATGTTTTTCTGATAATTATGCTTTACTGTATCTCACTGATGATCAAGAAGACATATACGAAGATCGAACACATACTTGATTATGGAGCTGAACCAGAAGGGAGTCGGCATCTTGGCGCTCACAATTACATAAGTCAGCTCTCGATATCTTGAATTCGAAGTTCATTTCAAATTGCTGATATCTCAAAGTAAATTTTCTGGTCCTCGATACCAGCAATTTGAAATAAAGAAGTTAGATTTAAAAGAAAATGTGTCTAAAGTATATTGTTTTACATAGGAGGGTACTTTGAGTTATAAGTGTTTGAGATAACGAGAACCAACTGTAGTAGGATAAGCCAGCAAAAAAATATGCTATTTCCGTTTCAAGGAGCACATCCCATGCGGATCTCTTTTTGTATTTTAAGCATTGTGGTCCCCTGTATAGGTGTTCACCTGGCTTTCTGTTTGTTTTGCGTTTTATAGAAAATATGTTTTATGTGTTATTAGGTATGGATTTTGACGTTTGATGTGTAGTACCGCTTTGTTAGTTTTAACGTGTCTGAACCGACCCGAGTTTCATATGCGATTCTTTTATTGTCTTTGGTTGTGGTTTGGTTTATTTAAAGAATTGTCTCGCTCGTTTATTTCATGTTTTAAGAAACACATGATTTAACAAAATTTCGTAGGACAATATATTATAGTATAAATTATTTGAACAAGTTTTGAGAAAATGCATGGTTTTTCGATAAATAGTAAACGAAAAATAATCTTCAGATAAACTGCAAATTACTTTTTTCTCAGGGCCTGTAAGAATATCGATTGTGACGTCGTGTGCCATGTGACCATGTACAGATATTTTTCTTATTCGTGCACGTGACTATGACGTATGAATAAATTTTCTTTGTCCTTCGAGGCAATTTCGAGCACAGTCTTCGATTTTTAAAAAAATATATTTTTTTTTGTTTCAGATGTATAATTAGACAATCTCGGACGTATTGCATGAAAAACTTCCATCAAATCATTTTTGTTATTATTATCAAGGGAGTAAATCTTTAATGCTTATGCTATAGCTTGCATACTTTTACTAGTTTTCTTTCCGACATGAAATGTTTGTTCTAAGTTTCGTGTTCATGCCATAGAATAAATAGGCCTCCTAGATTCTCAAGCTTATAGAGATAAGAGGATTAGTGAACGCTTTTCACGTTTTTGGTATTGACTGAACTGAATTATCAAATTTGCACAATTCATCGTATCAGTCAATAAAGTCAAATACGACCTTTTTTCTTTCAGGCATGAATGTCTTCTTAAAGACTACAGTAGATGCAGGAATCGTCTGACACAGCTGTGCCAGGCGATACCTGCATCTATTGTAGTCTTTAAGAAGGTCTCGAACAAGAACAAACACACTTTCAAATAATAGTATACCAAAACAAAAAACACAAGAACCTGAAAAATTCAAACTCCATGTACACGTCATGGATGATTTGGATAAAATAATTGCTGCATCGCTTAAACAAAAAGACTACAACCTCACACGTGAAAGGGTTTGTTGCGTTATGATGATTATTTTCTTTCTTTTTTGAGTTACATTTTAACGACTGTCTCCTGTATAATGAAACACAAAGCTGAATTCTTGTTATAGCAGAAAAAAAGCATTAAAGCTAGTTTGCTATGGCGCCAGGCTGTTTGTGTGGCGGTGTACTTGGATTTAATAGCATTATGCTAGAGGCAATTTGACAAACTATTTTTGAAATGGCAGTTGAAAATCAAGCGTTTTTGATGTTCTTTATGGTTGACGAGCACTTTGAATGTACAGCCCCATTTTCTCTGTCTGGGCCAAGAATTATAATCGTTAACTTCTTAAAAGTAAGGCCACCTCAACTGTTAGACAACTTAATTGTTTTCTGGGCAGAAAATTACCTCCCTAGACACAGAACCATAAAATAACGGGTTGTCAATTATAGATAATCTCGACCTCTATTGAAAATCTATCATTTTAAATGTCCAATTTCATTTCAAGATATATGTAAGCGCCAGTGATAATGTCCTACTGATTAAATGTTCTGGCACATTTAATTGTTTTCAGGCATTCCTGAGTCGCGCCGCTATAAAATGAGACCTTATGTCATTTAGATGCAGGAAACACATTATTCCTAATACCAAATTCCTTGAAACTCTTGCTCAGTAAACATACATAATACAAGAGAAGTCACTAGGAAAAACAAGAATTGTATCGCACAGAATTTGCAGGAGTGAGAAATCGAAATATGCAACCCATCTCATCTGGCAAAATGAAGACTGCACAACCGCCCTGGAGCAGGCAGTAGCACGATTACTTCGGGTGTTTAACTGGTTTATCGCAATACAACCGCGCCCTTAAATATCGTGAAGTTTCAAATTGCGCGTTCGATCCGCAAAGAGAGCCGAAAATATCAAAGAAAAGCACATAACTAATTGCATACATTTTTGCGCTTTCTGGGTCTAATAACAAACTTCCTTTGTAACTTCCTGCTTGCTATCCTGGACAACGTAGCCCCCCCCCCCCCCCCCTCCCCCAAAAAAAACAAAAAAACAAAAAGTTTGCTCTTTTAACAGAGCTCCAGATAAGAAGGGATAACGCAAATAATAATGATGTTTATTTGTTTCCTAATTTTTCCATAATAACATACATTGTGCCCCCTCATCCCACATTAGATCCCTGTCGCCGAGACGGTCCTATGAGGGGTCACAACGTATGTTTCGTGGAGAAATAAGAAAAAATATCTCTCAATTATCCTTGAAACCCAGTTTATCTGGATTTCTGTTTAAGGATAGATTATTTCTATTTGAGTAAAGCCCCAGTGAGAAGGGAGGCTAAATGAATTGTTGCAGAGCTGGCGCCAATCTGATATTAACTCTTTAAGTTTCAAAAAGCAGACGACAAAATTTACGTCTGCAAAAATTTTAAAAATGCCTTGTCAAAGACATTTCATATTGATAATTCAAAGCCTAGAGTGCAAACAGTGTAGATCCACATGAGGTGGCTCATTATGAGCCTCATCAGGACCTACGCTGTTTGCAAATTATGCTATTTTCGTCACTGGTGCTTAAAATGTTAAGAGAAAATTTATTTATTTATTTATTTATTTATTTATTTATTATTTAAAGAGGAAAGCACATTTAGCTATATAGTTAGTCTACCATGTGTCCTTCTGAAATATATATACATATATACAAAGATTTAACAATATAAATTGCATGAAATAAAAATAAAAATCTAAATATAATTAATCTGCCGTTGCATAAAACTTTACATTTTAACAATTTCAAGACATATCAGAACGAAACCGCTTTTCCTTCTATACTATAGGATGGCGCCGTCAAAGCAAAACGTTCTTGTGGCTGTTAAATAATGATAAATTAATATCATTAAATTTGTGTTTGATGCTGGACACTATAATCTATTATGTGCATTTTATGCTGTTTAACGTTAGTCATGGTACGTTTAATGTACCGTATACCATGGTTAAGAGAACACCAAAACAACTGTTAGTACTGAAATAAGAAAAAACAATAAGGCACTATTTAGGCGATAAGTCCGGCACTGCTGGTGGTATAGCAAACATTGTAGACTTTGATCACTCTGTTTCGCTCAGGTACACGAACCGTATTTATTAAACGACAAGTGGTTGCTATGCTGTTGCTAGGGCTGAATTTTTATCAAGGAGATTCCCTACAACTATGAAATTTGCTCTGGAGGGACATTCTGAAAAGACTGTTCCTCCAGAGCAAGTTTCATAGTCGTAGGGAATCTCCTTCATATAAATTTAGCCTTAGCAACAGAATAGCAACCACTTAAGTCGTTTTATAAATGCGACCCCAGGATGTTTTCTCCTAATTTCTGCCACAATATTTAGAAATATTACCGTAGTAATTTCATTGGTTACGAGTTTTTATTTCCGTTTCTTTTTAACCTAAAATATTGTTCTTGTCAGAAATGGTAACTTCTTGACATATCGTGAAATTTTAAACAACATTTGAAACAAAAACTTGAGAGACTTTATCTCACTGAATATTTTAATTTCAGTCACCTTTTCAAACTTAATTAAATTCAGTTTAAAATTTGTTTCCATGCGCCTTGGCAAAAAGTTAGAACTTTCCTGCTCATTTCTTCTTCTATTCTACAATGTAATTAAAGAGACAAAACATAAATAAAGAAAAGCATATATGTAATTTGATATTTTAGGCATTAATTAAGTATGTTGAAGACACTGTTTTGCAGTAGAAATGAGGAAAAAATCTAATGAATCGTTGTTGTAAACAAATAAATTTTATTAGATTCGAATTTCAAAGAAATTTACCATGTGAATATATGAGCACATACATATATAGATAACTGCCGTGCTCTTTCATAATGCCCTAAGTTATGGCCCTTGAACTACACTACCTCGGTATAGAAAACAACACTAAATGTCACATGATGTATGGCTCTAGCGTCACCTATAATTATGACTTCAAAAAGGTGACGGAGCAGACGATGTTCATTGAAACGTCATCAACAATCCTACGAAATCTTGAATTTATTGAAATATCTGTATCTGTATCTATCGATCCTGCAATATCCGCTTAAACCGAGGTCCCGTCTCCATATGACCTCGTTGTTGGTGGGACGTTAAACCCGAGTTCACTCACTCACTCACTCACTGCAATATCCGCCTTGCGAAGATTACGTGCAGAACTGGGTGAATGCCAGTGCACTATTAGTGAATAGTGACATGAAGAATGGAAGTATAAACTTTTAGAGAATCAGAATCAAATGGTTTACTGGTGATACGTCCAAGGACAATCATTCACCAGGACATGTGATCAGGGAAGCTAGTCCCTAGCCCTTACAAGAATAGTAAACTTAGTAATTGAATCCTCTGCACACTCAACAGGCGTAATAAGGGAGTATCTTCCAGGGAATTCCAATCTCTAATAGTGTGGGGGAAGAAACTGGACTTCTAAATGTCAGTCCCAGCCAACGGGATTTGATTTGTTGTTGTTATTGTGTTATTGTTTAACGTCCAAGGTAAACAACTATGGTCATGTCGGGACGGGCAGTTAACCAAACCACACTATTTCTGGGCTTGCTTAGACCTCCTAAGCGGTTAACCAATGGGTTTGAAATGTCAGGGAATGATCAATGAGTCATTGAGTCTAAGATGAATAAAATCATTGCGAATGCAAAATAGATAAAAGAAGTGAAAATCAGTGTAAAAAAAAGAGAGGAGATAATAATCAGTGTATATGATCACGTTTAGAGTACTGTCTTCACTAAACATGCTAAACTGGTCAAAAGCGTCACACATATATACATATCTTTTGACAGAATATACAATGTACATGTAACTGACACGCCAGTTCATTTTAAGCCGTTGTTTTTTAACCAACAGTAATGCATTTAAAACTAAAGGTCTGAAATGAAATTGAGAAACCATGACGGCAATAAAAAATTTGTGGTAAGCCGTCAAGCCCCTCTTCTCGTGTAATCAAACTCTCAGAAATAAAAAAAAAACTTTGTCAAACGTTTGAGTAATGCAGAAGTCCAAAACCGTCGCCAGCAAATTACTTATTCACGGGATGGCAATAAGGGCTTACATACCATTGTCCATGTGTTGTTATAAAATAGTTTGAATGTTTATTATTTGGATACATTTCCTATGTTCCTTTACATTTCAACTCCTTTTATTTTAAACCAGTTGTATCTTAAAGTAAATTTTATGGGACTAGAAAATTTACATAGAGGTAACAGTAGTTTGAGATGAACTTTAATTTTGAGATATTGTATGTTAATGTTAAGGTTTTTGGGTGTATCCCACCTGTTGGTATCTATTTGCCCTAAAATGTTTCAAAGGGATTGGACATAAGCTGTGTTCAGATACGCGCACGGGTGTGTTTTTCGAATCATGGCCATATAAAGACTTGGCATTTATACTGATGGCAGAAAATAAGGTTAAATGTGTTTGATAGTACAATACAACACAACACGATACAAAACAAAAAAGTTAAATGATAAAACTTAAACATCCTTACATGTGCATGACAATACAAACAAATAAATAGTAGCTCATCATTTCTTCCTACCAAACCATCTCCGAATCTCCTGCATTAGCCTGCAGTAAGTTTAAACCAATCAAGCAGACTAGAAAAAAAAAGAAATATATGGAATGATTTTGATATCAAGTCAAGTTGTTTAACCATAGAATATGATTTTTTTTTGTTGTTGTCGTTGTTGTTTTTATTTTATCATTTTTTATTTTTAGCTCAGGTTACTCATATTTCGTCAATTTCAAACATCTCATTAAAAGCAACTAAGGCAATCGTGACCAAATTTTATATAGAGGCTCCAGGGGTTAAGGAAATGAAAATTTGTTCAAAGGGTCTAGGTCATTAGACTTACATGGCCGCCTAAAAAACTTTAAAACTTTTCTTCTACAGAACCAATTGATCGATGGCCTTTGAACTTGGTATATGGCACTGGATAATTGAGTTCTACCAAGATTGTCAAAATGGTGACTGGAGGTTGACCTTGGTCGTTTTTACGGCAAGGTTTCTGGTGCTTTTATGTGGGAAAATACTAGATCATAAGAGGTTACGGAAACTGTAAAATATTTCTATGTAAAATTGGTAAATGAGTACATGATAATTTATGGGTACAATGGGTCATGATCATTCTTTGACCTTTGACCAAGGTCACTCATATTTCGACAATTTCAAACAAGTTTTCAAAAGCCACATGGCCAATTGTAATCAAATTTCAAATAGAGCCTCCAGGGAACAAAAACTTTAAGGGGTCCAGGTCACATGACCACAAGCACGTATAAGGCAAAAACCTTTAAAATACCTCTTCATCATAACAAAGTTGGCGATTAGCCTTGAAACTAAGTAAGAAGCATCGAAGACTTAAGTTCTACCAAGACAGTTCAAATGATGGCCTTGGGTTGACCTTGGTTTTTATTTACAGCACGGTCAGATTTGCTTTCTGACGCTTTTATGTGGGAAAATGCTAAAAGATAAGAGTTCATGGAACTTGGAGGAGATTTTTGTGCAAAAGATGATAAATACAGTCAACTAAATGAGAACAGGAACATTTCTGAGCAATACAGGTCAAGGTCTCACTTTCACATTTGTCAAGGTCTCTCATATTTTGACAGCTCTAAACTATCAGGTTTGTTCAAATGATGACTCTAGTTTGATCTTTGATCTTTTGACATACTGTGTAAATTTATTTGGTCCGTAAACAACGTTATTTACTTTTCAGATTCAAACAGAACAGATGATCCCTCAATGCTGAATAAATCACAACTTCCGAAGAAAAAGAGGAAGACAAGAACGGCATTCTCGAATCAACAGATATATGAACTGGAGAAAAGATTTCTCTATCAAAAATACCTAACTCCTGCGGACAGAGATGAAATAGCAGGGAAACTAGGACTTTCTTGTGCTCAAGTTATAACGTGGTTTCAAAATCGGCGGGCGAAGTTTAAGCGTGATATCGAAGAAATGAAAAATGACGTAGGTGCAGTGAGCTCCGACTTAACTATAAACAAGTGTGCCGGCAAAAGTGTCAGAGATTGAAGTACCGAAATGATATAAATAATTGTGCCATTTCAGCAAAGTCATCGAATACTTATTTCCTTCATGAACGGATTGGTATAAACATACTTTATTCAGAAAATACACATGTTCATGATAACAGCAATTTTATAAATATGAACACAATAGGTTCAGAATGAAAGCATAATCTTATTTACTTCTTCTCCTTATAAATCTTACAGTACGCGTTTGTGGTTGCTGGTAGTTCAGTATAAAGTTAAGTGAGACGAATAAGGGGATAAAAGGTAAAAAAGGTAAAGGTTTTTCACAGCCTAATAGCCGTAGGGGCAGTGGACTGGGGGTTAGAGAGCCTTTGTATCTTGGGCACAGCTGATGAAAGGCGGAGCCCATCTCTCTCCTTTCGCTACCTTATCCTTTCCTGATTCGAAAAAGGTACCCATTTACTGCTGGGCTGACAGAGAGAGTTTTCCAGTCGTCGGATGGCGACGGTGAGCCGCGAACTCACGACCTTCCGGTGACTTTCTGCACAATAACCGAGCCACTCTCTATAAGGGGATAACTGTCCTATAATTGCCATTTGGAGGAGGTAAATCATCGGTTTTATGGTCGGATAATTATTTAACGGCGACGCGCCAGCGGAGCCGTAAAACTCAATTTGCGACCATAAAACCGATAGTTTGCCTCCCCAAATGACATTTTTCATTACAGTTATCCCCATTCTACTGCAATTTTCCACATTTTCACCTTGCATAATGTAGTAGTGTGCACCAATTTCAAGCGCTGTCTGCAACGTTTAACCACATGTCAGCAATGAGAAGCGAAATTACTTAATGGGTTTGCTACAGAATATATTGTCGCAAATGTTTGACGTTATCCAATCAGACGTCGCGTTTTATTTTTAAGTGTTTAAGGCCGCGTTTACACGAGCAAAGTTTCTATGTCACAGAAACTTTAACAAAGAAAGTGTGACAAACATTTTGCGTTTACACGGAGCAAATTATTTGTTAAAGAATATGTGCCATAGAATCTTTGTCACATAAACTTTGGCACTGAAATATTTGCTGCAGTGTTCACACGACCAAATATTATTCGTCAAAGTTACCTGCAGCGATGAAACAAAATCTTTGTCACATTTTCCACTCTTACAGCAAAGTACTTTGTTACATAATCTTTAGCAAAATTCTCCGTTTACACGGACAGATTTAGTTTATCGAAGTAACTTTACCATACATTTTTGTCAAAGAAACATTGTCATATTTTGGCAGTTACACAAGCAAATTTTTCTGTGGCAAACCTACTTTGTCATAGAAACTTTGGTCGTGTAAACGCGTCCTTAGACTGTGTGTTTTAACCTTCCCAATTAAACGTGGGACACTCAGACAGTATCACCCAACATATTAGATGTAGTTAGACATTTTCATTGCTGCCTTCTTTATCAATGGGGACTGACTCTTAAAAGAGGAAAAAAAAACATTTTCTTTAAGAGTAAGTCCATCGAATTACCCCCAAACCACCCCAAACCACCTGAAAAACACCCCAAACCACTTTTCTTAATTCTGTTTCAGGTTAAAATCGCTTGTAAACTTTTTGTTTATGCTAATAATGATTTAATGATTTTTAAATTATATAATAAAAAATAAGTGTTATCTTTTTATGCAGAAAAAAATGATTTTCATATGGTATGTGATGATAATAACCTAGTGCCATATGTATGTATGCCGTTTGTACGTATATACATATGTAGACACGATATATGCTTGCATGTCTGCATATATATTTGACAGCACATGCATGTTTACATGCACATGTAAGTATAAGCATATTGTATACCATTAGCACAGATACACAGATATAGCCTTCATATTGGTAATGACAATTCTTCCCTAAGTTGCAATTGTAGATCAATTATTTATCAATTTTAAATATTATTAGCATGAACATTTTTAAAGCAGCGTGAGCTCCTGATAAAATACCAAATTTGGTTTGGACTGATCTGATTTTGGTGGTTTTTATGGGCGGTTTGGGGTGGTTTGGGGTATTTCGATGGACCGTTTTAGGAGGACTTTCTTCCAAGGGGAAGCAAAGAGGAAGTCACAAATGTTACCTTTGTCAAAATGGTGCAAAAATATGGAGGTCTAACCGTACATCTTAAAGTCGTCATACCCTTCCTACTGTTATCGTAAGTATTATATGTTTCATCTCGAGACATCTCAGCTATTATAGCACATTTTCGTAATTTGAAATTCCTGCGACCGAGCTCTCTTAAAGAAATGATACAGATTCTAATTTTCAAAGAAAAAAAAGGTCATTTGGATTCGTTTTTAAACAAATGAAGCGAACTTAAATATCTCTGGAAATCACTTTGTCATTTTTATTCCTAATCGTTGGAAAAGAATTTTTTGTAAAAGACCAAATCCTAAGATCCTAAGAGAAATTGCGTTTCTTTACACTGCATCACGCGACGGAACACAAAAAAAATGAGCCGCGACACGACAAAACCAACGATGTGGTTGTGCGCCCAGCGCAGACTCAGATCAGCCTGGGCATCCGCCCAGTCTGATCAGAGTCTTCGCTGTCCGCATGGAGGTAGCTTAGACCCTTAGCTACCATTTAAGCGCTAAGCAAAGAGTCTGATCGGACTTTGCTGATGCCCAGGCTGATCAGAGTCTGCGCTGGGCGCACAACCACATTGTTTATTTTGTCGTGTCGCGGCTCAAATAACGATATTCCACGGAGATATAATATATTCATTCTGTGTGCCAGTGATTTGGCATAATTTCTGCATCTAAACCAAAGTTTTCATATCAGATCGGGGTGGTAGAATCCATTGTTTTAGTAATTTTATTTTCACATGTAAGTCACTGGAAGAACAAAGGTGGCTTTGATAAAAGGTGATGCAGGCTGCCATTCTTATGTTTCTCCACAAAAAGGATTATCATCTAGATTTCCAAACGGCACTAAGAACGAGAGGCTGTGTCGACATTTTCAATGTTATAGAGCAGTATTTTGTCCGTGTAAAAAAAAATATTGTTGAGCAATGTTTTATTTCAAATGTACTTGCAACAAGCAAAAATAATCTACAAAAATAATCAACAAAAATGGAAGCCAACTTTTGCTAAGATTCAATGAGGAGCCTGTCTTATCTTTTTGAATTTTTATGATAACTTTACCAGATACAGGTAAAAATGGTAATTATACCCCCGCAAACTGTGTTTGTGGGGGGTATACTGTTTTGACGTTGTCCGTCCGTCTTTCCGTCCGTCCGTCCGCAACGCCTTAAATTTGCTCCGATTTGTTTCAAATTTTGTCCATGGATGCAGCATAAGAAAATAGTGGATACGTATTTTTCAATTTTTCCTGGAAGGTTTTTTATTACGGAGTAATGCCCCTTTGTATTTTTCGTGAAATAAGTTTGTTATCGCAACTCCTCCTAGATGGTTTGACAGATTTTCTTGAAATTAAGTATGAGAACAGATATTGGTATGAAGATGTGCATTAGGGTTTTGATTTTAAATTCTGTCCCTTTTTGCCTGAGTTATGCCCCTTTTTGATATTTTTGCCCTATTTTATAGGGTTTTTGCATTAAATTTGCTCCCATTTGTTTCAAATTTTGTCCATGGATGCAGCATAAGAAAATAGTGGATACGTATTTTTCCATTTTTCCTGGTAGGTTTTTATTGGGGAGTTATGCCCCTTTGTATTTTTCGTGAAATAAGTTTGTTATCGCAACTCCTCCTAGATGGTTTGACGGATTTTCTTGAAATTAAGTATGTGAATAGATATTGGTATGAAGATGTGCATTAGGGTTTTGATTTTAAATTCTGCCCCTTTTTGCCTGAGTTATGCCCCTTTTTGATATTTTTTGCCCTATTTTATAGGGTTTTTGCATTTTATCTGCTCCGATTTGTTTCAAATTTTGTCCATGGATGCAGCATAAGAAAATAGTGGATACGTATTTTTCAATTTTTCCAGGAAGGTTTTTATTGCGGAGTTATGCCCCTTTGTATTTTTCGTGAAATAAGTTTGTTATCGCAACTCCTCCTAGATGGTTTGACGGATTTTCTTGAAATTAAGTATGAGAACAGATATTGGTATGAAGATGTGCATTAGGGTTTTGATTTTAAATTCTGTCCCTTTTTGCCTGAGTTATGCCCCTTTTTGATATTTTTGCCCTATTTTATAGGGTTTTTGCATTAAATTTGCTCCCATTTGTTTCAAATTTTGTCCATGGATGCAGCATAAGAAAATAGTGGATACGTATTTTTCAATTTTTCCAGGAAGGTTTTTATTGCGGAGTAATGCCCCTTTGTATTTTTCTTGAAATAAGTTTGTTATCGCAACTCCTCCTTGATGGTATGACGGATTTTCTTGAAATTAAGTATGTGAATAGATATTGGTATGAAGATGTGCATTAGGGTTCTGATTTTAAATTCTGCCCCTTTTTGCCTGAGTTATGCCCCTTTTTGATATTTTTGCCCTATTTTATAGGGTTTTTGCCTTTTTGCTCCCATTTTATTCAAATTGGGTTACTAGATGCAGCATATGGAAAGAGCTAATACATATTGTTCAGTTTTTCCGGAAAGGTTTTCCTGCTGAGTTATGTCCCTTTGTAGTTTTCGTAAGAAAAGTTTGTTATCGCTACTACTCCAAGACCATTTGATGGATTTTCTTGAAATTAAGTGTGCAAACACATATTTGAATGAAGATGTACATTAACCCTTTTGCATGAGTTATGCCTCTTTTTATATGTTTTGCCATAGTTTGAAGTTTTTTATGCCATTTTCACTTCCATTTTATTCAGAATTGGTGCACAGATACAGTAGAAGAAAGAGTTGGCACATATTGCTCTGTTTTTCTCAAAAGGGTTTTCCAGCTTTGTTGTGCCCCTTTGTAGTCTTGGTAAACAGAGTTTGTTGTTGCTACTTCTCCTAAACCGTTTGACTGATATTAAATATGTGAACAGATATTGGTATATAGATGTGCACTTGTAGTTGTCATAACATGCATGCCTAACTGTTAAATGCGAGGGGTCTTTAGTAAGCCATGCTTACTGCCACCTCTAGTTTTTAATCAGTACTAAGTACGATCTCAATAGAAGGTACTCACTGCTAACTAGGTCAATGAAACTGTTCACGAGCAACGATACCCCGGTTAATCTTAACAAACCGAATTAAGCGGGAGATTTCACATCGCCTTCAGTGTCGCTTATAACGAATACACTGTTAAATATTTCCGTAGATTTACGGAAGAATAACTGGAAGCCAGCTGCCAGTCTGTTTCCCGTTCTTTTTACGGGCATCTGCCTGTTGAACATTTTTTAAATCACAAAATGGTAAAGTTATGTTAACTGACCGCTCTCGAAAATACCTCATAGTGTTGAAGGGCTAAATGAGCAAAACACTTCCTGTCTTCTTCTACCCTACTCTGTGTGATGATTCCTGCCAATGTTTACAGGAGCCCGAAAAAAAGGGAAATGGACTGGCAGCTGGTTGCCAGTTATTCTACCGTAAAATCTACTGACTCTTTTTACAGTGTACGTTCACTTGATGTACACTATCTTAGGTTTCACGACCAAATAGCAAATTATATTCAATAAAATCTGAAATTAATTTTGCGTTTAAGTTTTCTGTTTGAAACGTTATTTTTGTATAGAAAAATACATGGAAATTTCGCAGAATGACGTTGACTGAGTTGCTTTTTTATGGAGATTATAATGTTTGTGACACTCCTTTTCAGACATATTGCGATTTGTCATGTATTTTTTTTCTGAAAGTGTTTAAACTGATATTTACATTTCGAATTAGCAAAACATACTGTCTTCTTTTGTGGAATTTATTGCTTTCAATTTAATAAAACCAGAAAGCAAAGTTCTTGGAAAAATCTAGTGTTTTACCTGGTATTGGTTTGGGAAACTTGTCACTTAAATATGATTCAAACATTCTTTCGGTCATTAAATTGACGAAAGAACCGACGGATATACTTAAAATTGTGGTACTTTGAAAAAGATTCCTCACAGGGTCATGAAATATATTAGAAACGAATGCTTACAGTCAAAACAAAATGAAATAAAAATGTGATTATGTTTTCATGTTTAAAAGATAAAGGTTTTCCATAGCCTAATAGCCGTAGGGGCAGTTGGGGTTAGAGGCCCACTGTATCTTGGACACAGCAGATGAAAGGCGGAGCCCATCCCTCTCCTTTTGCTGCCTTATTTTTTCATGTTTACAAACGTGCATATTTGCACATATTTAAGGTTGATAGATATGCATAAAACAGAAAATAATCGGTGATAAGTAGAAAAAATTGCAATTTAATTTCCTCTGAAAATATAATGTGACCCCTCAAGAGAACCGTCTTACCATGTTGGTTTTGAGAAGGTTGATAACATGTTTCAGATGAGAAATAAAATTATCACCAAATTTTCTCCTTATCTGTAAAGGTTTCCTTTTAACATGATATTCCTGAAACTTCATATGCTGCTCTGGCGGAAGTTGCTGCCTTTGTTTCAATGTATTCCTCCGAATGCAGGAAGGGCCTTGATGTGCAAAACTACTTTTGACGGAAAACAGATGCTCTCTTTCGGAAAACAAAATCTATTCGTACAAATAAATTCAAAAACGTTGCTGGGGCCACTATCTCTGTGTCTGAAAGAGTATATTGGCCCTATCAGATTATCTTGTAAACTCGTTTCTGCATTTTGACAAAAGATACCCTTCCTGCTTTTAATATGTGATAACAAAAGCAGCCGTATGCACTTGCCTTTAGCTGTATGCTACGATATTTCTTGCAGTTCTACCGCAAAAGGAAATGCTAAGTTTGACACATAATTTTGATTCTATATTTTAAAAAAGTGGACATTTATATAGGTCAGGGGTTAAGAAACTTTGAAGAGATTGCACTGGTTGAACTTGTTGATATTTATCTCGAAGGACTAACTATGACATATATTGTTAAACTGTAACTATTTCTTTACTAATTATTCCGATGTGAGAGAAGATTAAGTTTGACGTTTGACGTTCGGATATTGTTGTTATTCCACTCGTATCTCGTACAAGCCCCACCATGAGAGTAATAGCACGTGCGCGCAAAACTCCTATCGTCCTTCGTATATGTCAAGCGCGGCTTTAAAAAAGCGATTCTTAGGCTGTATGGGTATGCCACTATATTTTTCTCCAGGTTTTCAAAGGGAGACAACTTTTATTACTTTCTGTTTTCCTCCTTTGCTCGACGAAATACAAGGGGTCTACTTTTAAAGTAACAATTTGCTACTGGAGTAACAAATTCCTGTTGATCTCTTTTGTGAACACAGACAAAATCAAAATGGTAGAGTTGCTTCCCCCTGAAAGTGTACCCATGAACCTAAAGCGTCAATGGACTGTCGCTGCCAAACGAAAGGTGTAAAACCAGACTGTGCTGACGCACATGTTATAATACACTAATCTAATGAAAGTGTACGGGTTTACCGCCATGTTTTCCCGCCATTTTCTACAAAAGGATATAATTTTTGTGCATTTCTTTTTGAGCCGTGACATGACAAAACCAACGAAGTGATTGTGCGCTAAGCGCAGACTCAGATCAACCTGGACATCCGCCCAGTCTGATCAGAGTCTTTGCTGTCCTTAATGGAGCTAGCTTGGACCCATAGCTACCCTTTAAGCGCACAGCGAAGACTCTTATCAGACTGGGCGGATGCCCAGACTGATCTGAGTCTTCGTTGGGCGCACATACCACTTCGTTGGATGTGTCGCGGCTCAATTCTTTTGCTAACCGGAAGGGATAGTGACATGGTCATAGGTCTGTAACCATAGCAGCTGGAATATTCAGACTTATTATTATGACATCCCTTCAGACTTGCCGAGAAAAAACGCCAAACCTGAACTCCTTGGGTGGTTTGATATTTTTTTTTCTTCAAATAACTTACTTCGTTGTTAATAATAGATTCATCAATATTGTTCATTAGTGTTGTTATAATTAGTATATCAAACCTTCAGGGATAATATGCATTATCATTATCATTATATTTTAATATACATATTATACCATCATAATCTGCTTTGTTCCAGCTTATGATTTATAGTCGCCCTTTTATTACGGAACTTTAAAAAAGGGAAAAATAAATGTTGAGCTAGAGAATTTTAATATCAGAAACAGGAAGAGCTTAGGCCAACTTTCCGGCGATGTCTGCCTTTCGTTGCCTTTTATCCCAACAGACTGGCTGGTCGTGGTCTGGCAATGGTGCTGGTTAACTTTCAGTGCCGGTGTGTCCTACTAATTTAGAAAATAGGGCCTACTGTGCTTGCAGTAGGTCCGGGTGGGGTGTTTTGGAGATTTTTTTCTCTCGCTCCTATCATATTTTTTCTCCATCTCTCTAGAAGACGGTTCGATATTGACTGATTTATTGTCTCAAACAGCCATTAAACCCGAAACAACCAACCAACAAACCCAACATGACTGGCAAGCGCCCTCGGAAGCGCCAGTGACATAGAATGGACGAGTTTTCAGAAATGTGGTTGGACGTTATTTGGTATCTTCTTTTATTGACAGCCATAAAAGTTTCGTCTAGTTAATAGTAAATAGTTTAGTATATAGCTGTTTGCTTTGTAAAGTACATCTTTGAAGTTTCATTCAACGTGCATCAGCACTGTTAAATTATTAAATACAATCTGAATTTGTAAACAATTGTTTACATTCATTTTGTAGAAAAAAAATCGATTAAACCATGTTCAATAATCATATTGAAATGCCACTGGAACATACTAAACAAACTGCAATGACCTATATTTTTAGACAAAAATGACCAAGCTAAAAGTGTAGCCCTAGAGCAGACTGGTTTCTATAGTCAAAGTCTGACCAGTCTTTACGTCAGCACCCGTCAGTCTTTTTTATTAGAAGAGTCTACTTGCTTAAATTTTAGGATATTAGCTAAGGTGTTCCAATATATAACATACATAACATTGTGAAACGCAACTGTTTGGCTTTACATTGCACACAGGGTATAATCGATTCCGCCAATTTTCGCTTCCTGCAGAGACTGTACATCATATTTGGCTTCCGCCGAGACTGTCCGCGAACTCTTGCTGCTTGCAGAGACTACTGTCCTCGAAAAATGGCTTCCTGCCGAGACTGTCCGCGTGATTCTGCTTCCTGCCGAGGCTCTCGGCAGGAAGCAGAATCACGCGGACAGTCTCTGCAGGAAGCCATTAATCATGTACAGAAGTCTCGGCAGGAAGCAAGAGTTCGCGGACAGTCTCGGCGGAAGCCATATATTATGTACAGTCTCTGCAGGAAGCGAAAATTAGCGGAATCGATTATACCCTGTGTTGCAGAAATTCGTTCACTACTCTCTTGTTGAGGCACTCCAGCAAGTGTTTTTTAGTGGAACTTTTTTTCTTTAAAGATGCTTAAATATCAAAATTTCAGGTTTAACATACCCAAAACCATTTCTCGTAGCTAAATACTGACTTGCAGCATATTGCATGACCTCTTTTGTCTATTTTTGTCATTTTTTGTTTGGAGGTGGGTTTTCCAATAGTAAAAATATTCTGGTTTCCAGCCTTTGATGAGGTTCATTTTAATTTTAATTAAGCTGGGAACCACCCATTATGACATCACAACAGAAATGATGGCATCACTAATCACCTGATCTGTTTTGGAATATGATCATTTCAGCAAAGGGTTGCTTGCAGTGTCAGCTACACTTATGCATCTTTTTGTTTTCCAAAAAGCTATAACTTATGAAAATAACTGCTATAAGATATAAGCATAAACTCTTCTGAACTGATTTCATGTTAATTTTATATGAACTGGTAATTTTCAAGAATGTGCTTGAAACATGCCACCCCTACAGCAATAATGGTTATCATGAGGCCGCCATTATCAAACTGAAAAAAAATACATTGCAAGAGATTACTTTCCAAGCTTGAGAGCATGCCAATGAATTTCAAAAACTCTACTGGACAAATCTGACTACGAGAAATGGTAGTAAACTGAACCATGTAAGTGGAATTTGCTGTTTCTTTATCTTCGAAAAACCACTTGCTGGAGAGCCTCAACAAGAGAGTAGATGGAGATGGAATGGCAAATTGTGTAGGTCCTGTTCAGACTGCAGTCTGCTCTGGGTCTGCATTATTTGCTCAGACCTATCCATCCCAGTACTTAGAAATTTTTAGGTAACTACAGTGACACGCAAAATTATGTTTATAGCCAGATATATCTGAATCATAAATTAATGTAATTCATGCGTATTTAAGAAAATTCATAGATTACTAAGTTCAATATATTTTGCAGTAACAAATGATATATGATAAGGTTGACAAGCCACCCAGAAGCTGGGAATTTCTTTAAATGAGCCGCAACACGAGAAAACCAACAATGTGGTTGTGCGCCCAGCGCAGACTCAGATCAGCCTGGGCATCCGCCCAGTCTGATCAGAGTCCTCGCTGTCCGCATGGCTGTAGCTTAAACCCTTAGCTACCCTTTGAGCACTTAATGAAGAGTCTGGTCAAACTGGATGGATGCCCAGGCTGATCAGAGTCTGCGCTGAGCGCACAACCACATTGTTGGTTTTCTCGTGTCGCGGCTCAAATATATACCGCCACGTTCACATGAAGCAAAATTAAAACGAATCACAGTATCAAAGGGAACCTACAGTCCATGGAAATATGGATGATTTGGAACCTGGTATTATCAGTTTGAGACTCGACATTAATCATACGTTTCAGAAATGAGCAAAGGCTCGCGTATACCCCAACCAAAATTACAACTTTACCAAACTTTTAATGTAAAGGAAAGAATAAGCGGACAAAGGGCATAACAAAACATGTTTTCCAAGATATTCCGAATTATGATAAATGTGTCTCAAGATTCTACTCAGTCGCCAACAAAGGCATAAGCTACAAGACAGGACTGTTACTCTGGCCCCGAGGTTATAAATAAATCTGTTGTTTTCGTGCTCAGCTCAGCTGAGCATGAAGTTTCCTCTGCTGATAAAGATGAAAATGCCAACATTAGTTATTCATAAGCAGAGAAAATTTCATACTCAGCTCAACTGAGCAAGAAAACAAATGCACTTATCAGTAATTTGCTATTTATTAGCAGGCAAGATTTCATGCTAAGCTGAGTTGAGCATGAGAAAAGTTTTATAACCTTGGGACCTGATCTGGATGTATTAAATTTGTCTCCCTACTCATAAGGGGCCACACTGAAAGGAAATAACCTGTTGTGTCTCTTAGCAGATTGATTGTTTTGGGTTTTACGGCCCTTTGAGACAGTATTTCAGTCTGTCAGAGCGTCTCTCAGACAGAGGGAGATAGAAAAAAAAAGAAATGACAGACGAGAGAAAAAAATGGCCAAACAACACCACCCGCACCTACTGCAAGCACAGTAGGCCCTTGCGTTACTATTATCAATATTAGTAGGACGTCCCGGCACTGGCAGTTACATGCAGCACCATCGCACCACACAACCACCCCTCTCTTAGAAGATTTATTTTCAGGGGAAGTAGTTATGCAATTTTCATTATGCCTCCCTTCTCAATGGAGACCAGTTCTTACAGCCGTTGCTATGACGACGCGTCAATAAGACGTTACGTAGACAAATCAAGATGTTCGTTTGCCATAGACGCCGCTTGACGAAAACGTCACTTTTCATCGGTGTAAGAAGCTAGTTGCTCTATCAGGTTTACCATAGGGGAGTCCATGGCAAGTGTAAATATAATGCGATGACGTTATCTAATGCAACACTCTTTTAGACGATTCTTACTGTCTTCACATTATTACGTCATACACATTGGTTTGCAATTGTCAGTTTAGTCAATGCTGTCGCGCAACGTTATTACGGAGACGGCATCGACTAAGTTAACATCGTGACCTCTGTTTTCCAATCTCCATCAGCTGCTTTTCTGACGGTATTTTGAATTTCCTGTAAACCGTGCACGTCGTCTGAGCTTGTAAATTACCGCAAGAAACTCATAAAATTTCGGCCTTTTACTGGCTCAAAAATCTGTTCATGATACAAGTAATAAGGCACGTTATGCCAAACAAAGCCACAGACCGACTTCAAACTTTTAAAATTTTAATTATAAATTGTAAGAGAGATGTTTCCTCAGAAAGCTTTATGTATGAAGTGATCCATCTGTATGTATACTATTCTAAGAATACGAGGACCACGTGCTTATTCCTAACCGATTCGGTTGAACAATTTAAATTCGTTATACGGACATAATTAGGTATAAAAAATATATATGTTGTGAAATTTTAGTTGACGTAGCTGCCTTTATTTCTGAGATAACCAAAATTCAAGAGAGGAAGTTTTTAAATCTTTGCAGTATACATATTGCCATAAAATTGTCCAGTCTCCGTCATATTCGCTTTTAGATGGATTTGAGATAAGACATCATTGGAGTTGAAGGAAACACGCGGCATTGCCCAAACCACTGTTTTGCATAAATCAACGTGCATTACCCAAACCTTTATTTTGCTTAATAAACAATTACAGACACACGCGTAAGTAGAACTGACAGAATAAGTGAAGACCATATAGCTCACAGTTTCTAAGCTCCGATTCACTGCAACATGGAAGCTTGCGCGACTGCTTCTTTACATTTCAAGGGTACAGTTATGACTGCGTACCAATTCTACAAGGAAGACAATTTCGCAGAATAGCATTATAGTGCACCAGATAAGAGGAGTATTTGAGGTGTCTGTGAAAACTTATGTTGCGGCCCTAATTAGATCCGTCTCACCGAGACGGATCCGGTGAGGGTCAGAACATATATTTTATGGCGAAATATGAAAAAAGTATCCCTACATTATAGTATTCCTCAAAATTATTGAGAATTTTTTGCAAAGTGAAAATTAAGCACCGGTAGTTGACAGATCATGTATATACTTAATATCTTTGTTTACTTAGTTAACAACATCCCTCTGTGAACTTTCTAGCATACCAGTATTACTCATATCATTGAGTCACAAATATTATCTCCCCTTGAATTGTGCCACCCAGAGATTTTTTGTCTTATTGAAAAATTATGTACCCTTACCAAATAAAACCGATATTTGTGGAAAAGATAACGACAAATCAGTTGATTTTTAAATGGTTTTCCCATCTAGTGGTAAAGTGTTGGCGAGCTGAAAACAGAATTTTGTGTGAGCTTGTCAGCTGTAGGTGCTGCTGGCGTTCAAACATGTGACTTCATTTCGAAAAAGTGCCCGAAATTGGGGAAAAATGCAATTTTGACAGAGGGTATGTTGCTCTGATTCATTCTTATTCTATACATCTCGACGGAAACGGCACAAAAACATATTTTTATAAGGCTTAGTAAAAGTGCTTTAAGGGACATGAGTTCAGACATGATTAGCTATACCTTGCCAAAAATATTCCGTTCAGATCACTAACAGATCCGATTTTTTGCTGTTTCTGATACCTTCAATATTATTCCTATAATATAACAGTCAGTTGCTGAATCAGAAACTGGAATTAGTAACTTTAAATCATACAGAATATTAAAGGCAACATTAATAATGTAAATGATGTTGAACAATGGAGAAAATAAACTATTTCACCTGAGATAGTCTATTTCTAGCAAAGGTAGTATAGCAAAACACAGTCGAAATCAAGGGACATATTTTTACAGGGGTGTACCCTAGCCCATCCTTACTTACCACTGATGAAAGAAAATGCATCATATTGTCATTTTTGTATATCAAACTTGTAAAAGAGGTATTTTTATTGTATTTTACGCGTTTAAAATATGGTTGAACATGTATGGCTAGCAACTGTGTGCCAAAATGCAATTCTCAATAATTTTGAGGAATACTGTATATCTGTTTCCCCTTCTTATCTGGAGCACTGGTATTTGGTTCGCTTGTTGTCGAATCCCTTCATCAAGTGTAGTACTTGTAAACAATACATTTGCTCTCTTAAGCATTTTCCCCTTTAAGAGTGCCCCCATCCCTATAATATGGCATGCAGATTTTGTCATTTAAGAGTGATATCCCTTGGAGGTCTATCGACATGCCTTAATATCTGGTCAGCCATAATTCAAGATTAAATCTGAACAAACTTTATCCAGGAGAGTTATTAACTCGGGGGAAGTCAGTGCAGAGTGAATTAAGTAGCACAGTAAATCATCTTCCTACTACAGAATCCGAGCAAATATTAGAAGAGGAGAAAGGCCTTTGTCGGCAAAGTATATCGTCACCACGCTCTGTCGAAACCATGGAGATTTATGTTGCCATGTGGGGAGTCCTCGGTGGAGGGTACGTTAAAATGATCCACTTTTATACGATTTATGTAGAGATTGGAAGATTCATAAATTAGAAGCGTCTCTGTCATGAGTATTTTTTTTTTTACTTTGACTTCTATCATCAAAGAAGCTAGTGTCTGTACTTTACATGAATCATACTATAGTTGTAACTTCGAATGAGAAAGCGATACCGATATCCCTAATTCCAATTCAACTAGCCTATTAAGGCGAGATAGTCTAAATACGAGGGTGTGTGCTGGATCCGCATGGACGTCAAAAGTTTTGTCATAAAAGAAGATAAAATAACAATCTGACAATCATTTCACTGCAGTCTGTTCGAATACCTATACATGCTCTCGAAATCTTATAAACATGCAAACAGAATGGTTTTGAGATGCCAATTAAAATCTTAAAGAGTTCCTTCAAGAGCAGTGAACACACCACAAAATCCACAAATTAAAGAGGACTGACAGTAGTCTTGAGTACATTAAGCTTGAATTTATAAGAGTGCATGATATGAGACGCACAAGCTAATTTCGGTGAATGAAACTCAACAGTGGTCCTCTACAACAGTCATGATGGTAATGAAGGTGACTTGGACGGGAATAGCCAAAAAAGCAATTTGAAAAGTTTTAAACGTAAAGAAGGACGTTTCATCTATGAAATTAAGCCACTGTGGAGCCCCGACGTCAAATATCTTAGAGCGGCATGACTCCTAGCAGGTACATGACGTCAAAATGACATCGTACTGACGTCGATGCAACTTAATGACAAAATGACGTCATACTAACGTCGACGTCATTTTGACGTTATGTGTTCGCAGGGATGATCCTAAACACTGAAAAACAAAACAAGCAAAACCATAATTATAAATTGCTTCAGTCTAATGACGTTTTATAGCATCCCTGTTACTCACAGAAAATTTGTATCTAACCAAAAACGAACTGTAACACGTGAACATGCGTCCATTACCTAAGCAACAGAGATGGGGCTCATACTTCGGACACTGAACCACATAATGCTTTTCATGCAACAGTAAGTAAGGTGACACCTACCAAGGTTTTGGAAACGGAAAGAAATGCGTGCGTGCGTGCATGCGTGCGTGCATGCGTGCGTGTGTGTGAAACACAGCTATAGCAACTCAAAACATATCATTATTGAATACAACCAGTCTAAACAACTTCAGGGGAAGCAATACTGCCATTTTCATTTGTTTCTTTTACCAATTGTGTGTGTGTGTGGGGGGGGGGGCGGGGTCTGTCAACAAATCTGCACCTTTTATGCTTTTACACATCTTTGTTTGAAATTACAATGTCTACAATTTTGTGGTTCAAATGAGATAATCTTGCCATCCTATTAAGACGGCACGTATAGTGGCATCAAACTGAACAAACCACTGTTGGAGCGGATCCGTTTCTTAAGTAAGGAGGAAAGGAGGAAAATTTTCAGGAACTGACACAATTCAGTCTCAGGTCTCACCCAAGACACCAAGTGGGAAAGAGAAAACAAAATTAGTCACCACTAAAGACATCAGCGGCAGCCATGTGAACAGCATTTCCCATGTAGATGGTCAACGGGCTAGCCTGAACATAAAAAAACAATATATCAATAACAGACATAGCAAGAAGAACCAAAACAAGTGCCGCCTTGGGACGGCCAGTAACGAAATTACTCGGGGGGGGGGGGGGGGGGGGGGGGGGGGGGGGAGGGGGCTTAACTGGTTTGTGGTCGACAATCCCTCGCACTTTCTTAGGTCGTGTATTCACAATAGTAGTTTGAAAGCTGAAGTTCTATTCAGTGGAAAATAAAGCCAAACTCTTTTAGACTGAATAAAAATAATCAATACTCTCTCTTTTCACGATACAAGAAGTACTACTCTAAATAAACCGTTTTGTTCGTTAAGATTCGATATTGTCCCTTGACTTAAGTGTGTCTTTTTGGCTTAATATTATGAATCATACGGCATTTTAGGAAATTTGAATGCGTATGGGTACAGTTCATGTATTTTCTTCCATTTTAACCAGAGAACAACTTTTGCGACTTCCAGTTTGCTTTCCGACAGATCGTTTCCATAATTGGCTCTATTTTTCAAAGAAATAATTTGCTTCAAGTATTTGTTTCCCTTAAGAGTAGTAGAAAGGCAAAAAATGAAAATAGTATGTTTGCTTCCCCTGAAACCGTGTGCCCATTCAGCTTGAACCCACGTGGCCTTGCTACCATCCTTAACCACGCCGCTCTTCTATTCCAGTTCTTCTTTGTTAAGACTTAAAAACAGAGAATTAAATTAAATTGTTTGAGAATAAATTATAGGTTTCAGAAAATCTCATCTTTCCATAGTACGAATTTCATGTAGCATCTCACTTATAAGTCTTATAATTCGAGGGCAGAACGCCATAGACCATATGCCATGCTCCCCTTAAATTATAGGTAAGCTGACTCTTTAGACCTGTTACCGCGGCAACTATGAATTACCAACTGTTGTGCTTAGTACCTTGGCAGAATGGCGTCTCGATGACGTCACTTACACTTTTGTGTAAACTTTCAGTTGTTATGGTAACAGATATATAACGTCATTGATATACAGCACGGCATTTGCGGAGCACGGCATACAGTTACAAACCGAAATTCTTTAAACAGAAACTACAAATAACTCTTCTCGAGTCATTTAATTCGGTGTTTAAGGTGAATGCTTACCTTTTCACTGGTTGCAAATCAACAAGTTTCATTTTCCTGCCTTTTCATAGGAACTCAACAATTAAAGAGAAGAAATCTCTGCCTTTGGAGCAACTTATTTTTTATTTATTTTTTATTTTTAAAGAGTAGAGCCAATTTAAGAAGTGATACGTCGTCAAGAGAAACTAATACAACTTACAAGGGAAAAGTGATATCTCCCTTTCAAACACTTGCCGAAATCATGGGGTTTAAGCAGTTGAAGTGTACAATCATTGCTGGCATAATGAACATGTTCTGACAAGTACAGCATCAAATACACATGTTTTGCTGAACAGCATAAAAATTGCTTAATATGTATGAGCCACTTCTTAGCAAATCATATCAGTTGATATGACTGAGTTTCAATGTCATGTTAACTAACGACTTAACCAGTTTTACAGAACTGGATCCAGAATTTAGGACCAAAGCATTGCATAGTGTACACGAAAGGTGTTATAAAACCATTTGCTTTATTATGTTTAACGAGCAATTGTAGTATTATGGGAACGTCATGTGGAGCTTTCACGCGTCGTTAATCAACTATAAAATACGAATTACAAGTTGTCCATTTGGAAGGCATTAAACGTTAATTCTTCCATTTAGGTATCGTTGTCTGTTAGCATCGCTAGTGAATGCAGTATCCGCATCGAACAAACAACTGACACATACTTAATTGATAGAATTAAACCCGTGTCTAATTTTGCGATGCTGTTACGACTAAATATTACCACTGGAGTCGACTGAAGCGGTATCCAATTCTCTCCATTTGTTTGACAAGTACCATAGCCACTACTTTTGATGCAGCACAAAGGCATTAAATGTAGATATTTTAAGCTGATTCAGACACTGGTTATTGTCTAAAAAGATATGACAATAGGGTAATTTATCTTTAGACTATATATTTCTGTAAGTTTTGCAAATCCATGCCCCTTCTACCGTTTCCATCTTTAACGTATGTAGTTGTAAAACATCGAAATACATAATTGTATTGGTAATCTGTGGAAATGTCCGCATAACATAAAAGTATGCAATTTAATCGGAAATGATATAAATCAACGAGAGGCATCACTCCGATATTAAGAAAGTGCCCGGCTTGACTGTATCGCCGTTAACAATATACGAGCCACGACACGACAAAACCAACAAAGTGGTTGTGCGCCAAGCGCAGACTCAGATCAGCCTGGGCGTCCGCCCAGTTTGATCAGAGTCTTCGCTGTCCGCATGGAGGTAACTTAGACCCTTAGCTAGCCTTTAAACGTTTAGCGAAGAGTCTGATCTGACTGGGCGGATGCTCAGGCTGATCTGAGTCTGCGCTGGGCGAACAGCCACATTGTTGGTTTTGTCCGTGTCGCGGCTCAATTAAACGATGCTGCAACCTCCCATATATTCTTTAGACTACGTTCTTTCAAACCAAGCAACATGGAACAGAATTACATATCGAAAGATCTTCCGGTAAATTATAATACAGTACGGAAAATTTTATTACACTCTTTCAAAATGAAAACTTTTAAGATCAGCTATCTTCGTACAGGTGGGCAAGGAAACTCTTATCCTTTCTACACATTTAAGCCAGGGTAATAAAGAAAAACATTTTATTACTTCCATTTATAATTATTTTAATAATTTAGACAGGTTAATGGTGAGTTTATATTCCATTAATTATAAGTGAAGAATCAATAAGGGTGTTTCAGTGCAACTGCGAGCAATCTTAGAGTTAATATGATAATATTTCATTAAAAAATAGTACTTACGGCACGTGCAAACAGCGACGAATCATAATGGACTGTGACTGAGTAAACTTTATGTGTTCGGTATATAGATCCTTCGTGACTCATAAATTATTGATGAGAACAGGAAAGAACGCTACTAGAATGCAGTAATTGACAGGCTGATCTGGATTATTTTAATAATGTTTCCACGTTACCAACTATCTCTTTTTCATAACACGGTTCATACGCTGATGCTAATAACGCTTTAATTTTGGTAACGTAAATCACATAATAGAGAATGCATAATTCATAAGAACATTTAAAATTTATTATATACGCAAAAGAGGCAGGTGCTAGAAAAAAAAGATTCCAAACTGATAGCATTTACCGCCAAGTAATAATTGTTTGGGTTAAATTATAAGCAGAAAGTGTTAGAGGAGGTTCCCAACTCAGGAATCTTTAAATTGTCATATCACTTAGGCTCCGAGCCGGGATCCCAAAAGTTGTTCGGTCCGCGTTAAGGACTTCTTCTCATCAAAGATTCCAAACAGCGAACGCATTCATCAAGATTCATCCAGTGATATTAAACAAGACGAGTACTTAACAGCAACCCCTCTGAAAGTGTAACAGTTAAACACCAGCCTTAGATGTCCACAATAGGTAGTTTCACTTGCATTTAGTTTTTATCTTACATTGCAGTAACACGTTCGTCGCTTGTCGGCGGGTCGTTTTAAACATTTAAACAACATGTTCTCTAAAACCGTAAGGTTCTTTTGAACTAAATTTTTATGTAACCTTATCCGTAATCATACTGCAGATATTATTTCTGGTCCTATGGGATCATTGAATTCATTTAGAGTCATTTAAAAATATAGTTTACAAGGGGCGTAGGTGGCGTTGCATGAACCATACTGTTCAATGAACTGCTCAAACAAACAGAGTCTGCTATTTAGTATATACATTTCATTAGTGTAATTTTTGCTTTCAAAGGATCAAACCTTTCAGCACTTACTTACAAGATGAGAAATATTTCATATATATTTCATATGTTCTCACATGAGTTGCAAGCTTACAACAGCACAGCAAAACAGAACCAAAGAAGCCAAAGCCAACGTCGGACATTTCTTGTTTTCCTGATAAGAGGTGTAAATAAATATTTCTCATCTTGTACTGCAATGTAAGATAAAAACTAAATGCCAGTGAAACTACCCATTGTGGACATCTAAGGCTGGTTTTTAACTGTTAAACTTTCAGAGGGGTTGCTGTTAAGTACTCGTCTTGTTTCATATCACTGGGTAAATCTTGATGAATGCGTTCGCTGTTTGGAATCTTTGATGAGAAGAAGTCCTTAACGCGGACCGAACAACTTTTGTGTGTATATAGGAACCACTGCAGAAACTGGGGTGAGGTTGCACGAGCTTAAACCCTTTCAACAACCCCACCCCCCGCCGCCACTAATTTATTAATGAACGTTCCAAGGCGTTGCTTCTGTTGTGGTCCATTTTAACTGTATTTGTTAATGCGCTTTCTATTGGTGTTTGACTTATTTACTCAATTTATTTATTTAGTATGGCCTTGTGGCCATCTATTGGGAAGCAGCTGCCCACTGGCTTTCCGCTGGTGCGGTTTATTTTAATGTCCTAGCTATAGATGTCCCTTTTCCGTTTGGTATTCAGGGCAGTATAAGGAATCCGTAACCATTTCTCTACTTTACAATTTTAACAGAGTTTGGGATCCCGGCTCGGAGCCTAAGTGATATGACAATTTAAAGATTCCGTTTGGTATTCAGGGCAGTATAAGGAATCCGTAACCATTTCTCTACTTTACAATTTTAACAGAGTTTGGGATCCCGGCTCGGAGCCTAAGTGATATGACAATTTAAAGATTCCTGAGTTGGGAACCTCCTCTAACACTTTCTGCTCTAATTTGCTCTATTCGTCCTGTTTATTATTTTTTCTTTTTGCTTGTTTGAATAGGCTGAGATACCCTGGCAACCATTTTTATCATTGGAATGGAATTATGTGAACAATCTTCTTTTCGCTGGTTTCGCCACCAGATATTGTTAGGGTCACCGATGAGGCTTTATTAGCCGAAACTACGTAGTCTGGCCCATTTTCCTTCTTCTGAACGTATTCTCTGCTCTTGAAGGAACTCTTTATGATTTATATTGCAGCTGGTCTTGTGCCGTGTGGCGGCCGTAAAACGTCTCCTCGTACAACATCCATAGTGCAGATTTTATTTTATGTTCGTCCTTTGAGATCAGAGGATACATTCTGAAAATTCTGAAAATCTAGATTGGTTTAGACTCTAATTCTAGATCATTGCCTTTTATATAATGTGTACCCTTTTTGATAATAGTCAGTCTTTAAATCGATTGCCCAATTAAAATTAAGAAATTGCAGAATGCTTTTCTCTGGTTTCGTCACCAGATATTGTAAGGGTCACCAATGAGGCTTTATTAGCCGAAACTACGTAGTCCGGCCCATGATCCTTCTTCTGAATGTATTCCCTGCTCTTGAAGGAACTCTTTAAGATTTTAATTCTACTTCCCTAGTTCCTGAAATATAAAATTTGATTACGGCCCAGCTGCTTCCAAGAAGAAGTTTGAATATACTGACGGACAAAGGACGCTGGAGAGTTTCTATTCTATAATCTTCCCCATAATAACATCGGACTCAAAACACCATCTTTGGGTCTACCAACTATTAGGTAAGTACATGGACAGCTAAAATTGTCATATAACAGGACACTGGAATGTACATTTAGCGGGATTGTAATACATTTCGGTCAGCACTCACAATGCAGCTGTGTCCATGTGTCTAATCTAGGATTTTTTTATGTTTCAAAAATATAGTTATAACTAATCAGGACATGACATATCCAGTGTTGTTTAATAAAACATTCAAACGTTAATAAACCACTGCTTTGTTTAATAAATCATCTGATGCACGTGAATGTAACAACAAGGGAGGATAACATAGAGTTCAATGAAGTCTCGGGACATTATGTTGAACTCGAAGAAGATATGAGCCTCGACACGACAAAACCAACAATGTGGTTGTGCGTCCAGCGCAGACTCAGATCAGCCTGGGCATCCGCCCAGTTCGACCAAACTCTTCATTAAGTGCTCAATGGGTAGCTAAGGGTCTAAGCTACCTCCATGCGGACAGCGAAGACTCTGATCAGACTGGGCGGATGCCCAGGCTGATCTGAGTCTGCGCTGGGCGCACAACCACATTGATGGCTTTGTCGTGTCGCGGCTCAACTATATTGTTTTGCAAAAATAATGGAATTCCATCACTCTACCAATAAACAATGACGTGCATTGTATTGTATAATAAGCAACCGAGGATATCAGTTAATGGTTGCATTTGGTGAAATGCGATTTGAAAGATACGCTTTTGGGAATACATAGCAAATAGTGTTCATTCACACGTGGCGTCTCAACCCACTGCCCAACATAGTCAACAAACAGGACAACAAACAGAACAACAACAAACCCGGATAAACCCGGACCAGCCGACTATAAGTTCAGAGTTTGGCGGAATACCCTATTGGTTATCGACTATGTTCCAAAACTTGAACGTGAGACTTCAACATATAGAAACTCAGCTTTTGAGTCAAAATCGAAATTGGCAACAAGTCGAAGCAACATTATTGGAACAAAAGTCCGAAATACAAACTCAAAATACCAGAATGTCAAACATTGAACATAAACTAAGTGACCTAAATAATTTGAAACAAAATGTAAATCACTTGCAAATATCACTAGGATCATTGAATGAAAAAGTGAATGTCACCAACGAGAGAATGTCGGAATATGACGTAAGCATACAGACATACAGCGACCTGTGTGATGAAATACGCTCTGATAAAGAACAATCTGACATGTCATTAAACGAACTATACAGAACAGTTGAAAAACTGCAAACTGAAAATGAAAGGCTGAAAAATTGTCAAGCCGAAACTGAAAGCACTTTGGTAGATCTTCAGTGTAGAAGTATGCGGGACAATCTGATTTTTACTGGAATCAATGAACCAGATCTAAGTGATGAAGAGTATGAAAACACGGAAGAAACTCTGTGCTATTTCTTGAGAAATGAAATGAATATAGAAGAACAAATCCCCTTTGATAGGGTGCACAGAATAGGTCCTTATCAACCCAATAAAGATTACCCGCGCCATATTGTGGCCAAATTTGAGAAATTCAAGGACAGAGAAAAAGTTCGTAGGGCTGCACCGGAAACACTGAAAGGTAAACCGTTCGGAGTTAGGGAGCAATTTCCCAAAAGCATAGAAGAGCGACGCAAATTGCTATATCCAGAACTTAAGAGAGCAAAACGGGACCCACGTAATAAAGTTAGACTAATACGTGATAGGCTGTATATAAACAATAGTGAATTCATACCGGCAGAACCAGTAAGTGCTCGCGAGTATGATACAGGCTCCAAACAGAAATCCTCTTCCTCGCAACGCCAACGAATATTTACGCGTTCTAAGCAACCGCAACGTATAATTACGCAGACCGATGAATACGTTAAAAGGAGGCATAGTGTGTATCAGCGTTCTACAAGCTGGCATCATAGTTCAGTGCAGACTCCGAAACAACAACAAAGGACTGTTGACTTTGAAATACCCACAGCTAACAGGTTTGAAGTATTGTCACACCCAGATATAAATTCAGACGCAGCAGTCAACGTATTGTCAAATAAACGAAATAGTACGGCATCTGGAAAACACTCAGCTTCATCACCTTTAGAGCAGGATAAAATGACCAAAAGGCAGCGCGAACTTTCAGATTCAACACGACAGGAAAGTGATATAGAAATAGACATGTCTCCTCAGTGCGATCCCCCGTCATATAAAGACAATGACAATATAATTTTGGTACCAAAACCCGTTATTGATCTGTCAGCATCCCCTGAATTGCCTAGTAAGGACAGTGCTACTTTGAATGAAGGTCCTGTGGTAAAAGTTAGCGTTCCAAACGAAATGCAGGGTGTAAGCGCGAAAAACATCGCCTAGCAGGCCGCTGGGGGTAACAACTCTTCTAGCCCAGAAAGACATGAACAATCTGGTAACTGTGTAAATACAGTAAACAATAACAGAGAAGGTAACGCAAATGGGGAAGTCCAAACTTTAAAAGTACTCTCAGTGAATGTTTGTGGGCTTAAATCAAAATTGTTATGTCCAGAATTCCAGTCTCTGATCAATGACTATCACATAATTGGTATCCAGGAGACTAAACTGGATGATGTGGACTTTATTGAAATAGACGGTTTTCAAATATTTTCACAAAATCGCAAATCTTACTCGAGACGCAGGTCAGGAGGAATAACTCTATTAGTTAAAGACGAAATATCGCAACATATAAAGGTTCTGAGTAGCGACAGCAAATTAGCTCTTTGGTTCACGGTCTCAAAAGAGCTTATGTTGAATAAAGAAGACCTATATTGTGCTACAGTTTATATTCCACCATATAAATCAAAATTTTCCCATCCTGACCCGTATCTCGAGTTACAAAGTGATATAGACAAATTTTGTCAATCCAGTAGGAATTTATTACTATTTGGCGATTTAAATTCAAGGTCGGCGTCACTTCCCGATTATGTTGAATGTGACAAATTTATTTGCGATTTGCATGGCAATTTTGAGTTGTTCCGAGAATTCACCGAAATTTCAGACTGCTTTGAAAAATTCAATGTACCAATGCAGCGCTATGTCGCTGACAATGTCGCAAATGCATATGGTTATCAACTTGCTGATTTTTGCAAAAACAATAATATATTCATACTAAATGGTAGAATAAATCCAGATAGGTCAGCACCAAAACTTACTTGTAAAGACAGAAGCATGGTTGATTACTTCTTGTCGTCTGCTTATATGTTTGAATTTGTTAATTCGCTTGAAGTTTTAGAATTTAACAGTTTATTTTCGGATGTACATTGTCCTATTTCTGTTGCAATAAATATTAGTGGCGTGGCCGCAAATACTTACGAAGTGAAACGTCCGCACGACGATGTGCCTAAAATTAAACTTTGGGACGACAGCAAGAAAGAAGATTTTGTGGATAATATAGACCATTCTGAGATCGTTAAAATTAATGAGGTTTTAGATACCTTAGCGGAGAAAGAGATTACTAGTGAGGACATTAACTTTGCTGTTAGTAGCATTGAAAACCTGTTCAGTTCTACCTCGCAAAAATCATTTGGGTATAAAAAACGAAAAACACAGAGTAACGTGCACACGCGTAAGAAGCCGTGGTTTAATTTCGACTGTCGAAATGCCCGTAATGTTTACCACAAGGCGCGAAAGTTATATAATAAATATAAAACGCTACACTATAAAAATATGCTTAAATCTGTGAGTAAAGATTATAAAAATACCATTTCTTTATCTGTACGGAAATTTAAACAAGATCGGGTGCTAAAATTAAAAGAACTGAGATCTAACAACCCAAAAGATTATTGGAAAATAATTAATTCGATAGACAAAAAGAAAAACCCGGCAGTTTCAGTAGAAGATTTTTACACGTTCTTTAAAGATATAAATAGTGATAAAAGTAATACTGAGGAAAGTACCGAATATGACCCAGAAAAAATGCAAACTATCAACCAAGAAATCAATCGGCCGATTTCCCGTGAAGAAATCCTATTTGCGATCCGAGGTTTAAAAAACAATAAAAGTCATGGGTCTGATAACATTTTAAATGAACAATGAAAGTGTGCCAGTCAGTTTATGTTACCAATTTACGTTAAATTATTCAATATTATCTTCGATAAAGGTATTGTTCCTGACAGCTGGGCATTAGGAGAAATTTTACCGATATATAAAAATAAAGGAAACCCTAAATTTGCTGAAAACTATCGACCAATTACCCTATTAAGCTGTTTCGGAAAAGTCTTTACATCAATTCTAAATAACCGATTAAATAAATATGCAGAATCATATGAAATTATAAATTCTTGCCAAGCCGGATTTCGAAAAGGTTATTCAACGGTAGACAATTTATTTGTAATACAAAGTCTCATAGATATTCTAAAATCGAGCAAACGTAAACTATTTTGTGCTTTTATAGATTTTAAACAAGCATTTGATACTGTTTGGCGGGGGGGTTTATGGAAAAAATTGATAGATTATAATATCGACGGCAAGTGCTTCTTTTTAATTAAAAAGATGTATGAGAATATTAAATCTAGAATTATGACATCTGAAGGCACGAGCGCATATTTCCCTTGTTGTACCGGTGTGCGTCAAGGTGAAAACTTGTCACCTTTTTTATTTTCGATCTACTTGAATGACTTAGAGCATTATTTACTGACGAATAATGTTACAGGTATTACATGTGAAGTTAATGACGAGTTCATATATGTTTTCTTAAAGCTTTATATTTTACTCTACGCAGACGATACCGTTCTATTCAGTAATAGCAAAGACGATTTACAACAAACATTAGATGTTTTTGAACGTTACTGTAATGAATGGAAACTGACAGTAAATGTTGAAAAATCAAAAGTTCTTATTTTTACAGCTGGTCGCTATGCTAAAAACTATAGGTTTCATTTTAACCAAATAAAACTCGAGACAGTTACTGAATACAAATATTTGGGAATTTATTTGGCAAAAAGTGGTTCATTCCAAATATGTAAGAAGCATATAGCGGAACAGGCAAATAATGCTATGTTTTCCTTGCTACGTAAATTAGACTTCTTGCTTTGCCGTTAGAAATACAGATTGAACTTTTCAATAAGACCATAAAACCAATCCTTCTCTATGCTTGTGAAATATGGGGGTTTGGGAATCTAGATATTCTTGAGAGAGTACAGCTGAAGTTTTTGAAACTGATCTTAAATTTGAAACGGTCAACACCGTCATTTATGGTATACGGTGAAGTAGGAGCTCGGCCATTATATATTGATATTCAAGCAAGGATTATTGCATTTTGGAGTAAGCTAAAAAACGGTATGTCTAACCATAAAGTCTCGTCGATAATTTACGAATGTGTTCGAAGTCTCCATGAACAAGGTAAATGCAAATCCGCCTGGATAGCGAATGTTAAACACATAATTGAATCAAACGGTTATGGAAATATATGGCGTGCTCCCGAAAATGTTAACGATAAATGGTTTATCATATCGCTAAAACAAAAAATAACTGATCAATATTTGCAGCACTGGAATGCATTAGTTAAGGTATCTTCCAGTGGTTTGAACTATAGAATTTTTAAAGAACATTTCAGCATGAACAGCTACTTTAAATATCTTTCGAACCGTCAGTGTAAGATCCTTACTGCCTTTCGCACGCGAAATCATAGATTGCCAATCGAGCTAGGAAGATGGGTCGGTAAGGCAGTGAGTGAACGGTTATGTTACTGGTGTGCGTCTGAAATTGGAGACGAATTTCATTATATTTTAAAATGCAATCACTTTACAGAGCAAAGACGGAAATATATCAAACCTTACTACGTAACTAGAACAAATATATATAAATTTAATCAATTAATGACTAGTTCAAACAAAATGGTAATTAGAAACCTCTGTAAGTTTGTTGAAGTAATAATGAAAACAGTCTCAGAATACACCTTGGTTAATGGCCCGTGATCCGAGGCATTATGCCATATATGCCATACTATGCCCTTCCTCACATTTCTTTTTTTACAGATCGTCACTTTGTCGAAATCAAACAAATAATAATAAACTGAATAATAAATAATTTAAAATATTCATTTTGATAAGAATAACAATAACACGACTATAAATTATAATAAGATCAGAAACCAATGAAAACAATAAGAATAACAACAAGAAACAACAAAAAACGCAATCATTTTCAATAATTTTATAAATATTTGATTTTCAATTAGGTGTCCTGGTACTTAGGGTGATTACAATAATTCAAGATGATCCATTGTCACAGTGTATTATGTATGTGTGTTTTTGACATGTATTTATTATAGACGGCTTTATATTTGTAATTTCTTCGTCCCAGCAGGAGCACAGCGTGAAGCGGCGCCGTGCCAACGTAGCCGCAATAATAATAATAATAAAAAATGATGACTTACTCACTCGGCGTGAAGCGTTGAATCGACGTTGAATCAACGTCGATTCGATGTCATGACATCGATTAGACGTTGATTCGGTGTTGATTCGGCGTTGTGTGCCTGTAACCTATTGACGTCGGTACAGCGTTGTTTGTAGCTGTGCCCCTGTTTGAAGGTCCGTTTAATATTTAGAAATATAATGTAGTATACAGTACGTTTAACTTTGTGGGCCTGTTTACCCACTGACATCCGATGGAAATAATATACAGTACGTTTTACTTTGTAATTCATGTGTATAATACGAAAGCATAATAATTCTCAAAGTGAAACACCCCATGGGCCTCGCCCCTCTGCTTAGTTCCCAGTTTTCATACAGCGTCGAGTCGGCGTTGATTGAATGTTACGGCATTGAATCAACGTCGATTCGGTGTTGTTTCGGCGTTTTGAGATAGGCCTTTAATACGCTCCTTGCCAGCCCGTTTTACCCGAGCTGACATGTAGCGTATTACGGGCGCTTTTGGAGCAGTCGAGCGAGTCCCGTGTCGTGGCTGGTGCCAGTAAACCTTGATAGTTCAAGTGTGTTGGGTGTATACACCTTCACATATACCGTTACTAAATTGTTTGCGTAGATATAAGGGCTTACCTTACAAATATTCAAATTAATAGTAATATTCCACTGTTGCACTATTCATTGAAATAACTAGGTAATACTATCCGAGATGTTTCACAATTTCATTCACAAGCACTGGAAATGTGTCACAAAAACCCTTGTCTGAGCACGTGCGCCACGAGCATATTTCACGACTGGCTAGATTGAGTCACTGGAGCGTCGCATTACGTGGACGCGAATAATGTCGTTTCCAGTTTTTGTGAATGAAATGTTGTAAACAGATCACTAGCAATCAAGTGATAATAAGTTGTGTATTTAGTACTTGGTAGTTGCCCTCATAGATTCGTTTTTGCCGTGTGTGTGTCTGTCTGTGTGTGCATGTTATGTGTGTGTCACAAAGCCGATCTATATAGTATGCATATGTATTAATTGTTATCCTTATGTAGTTACATGTTTGTAACCTAAGTGTAATAAAGTATTGATTGATATTGATATTGGAAGGATCAGCTTGTTGTACCGCCACATTCTGTCGAAACCATAGATATTTATGTTTCCATATGGGGAGTCCTTGATGGTGGGTCTCAGAAAAGTCAATTTTATGTAAATTATGCGATGTTTCAAATATTCATAAATTAAAACTGTGCCGCTACGCACATAACGAGTCTTTATGAAATCTATGATATGATATCTAAAAAAATGAGTTTCTTTTTAATGACGTTAATTGTTCATGTATTTAATGACCGTTGATCGCCCGGAGAGGAACAGCAAATATAATGAAGTTAATATATAACTTTGTGCAATGTGCTCGACAACAGCACATATACATGTTATCTTTGAGCCTGAAAAGGAAGTGTATTTCAAAGAAAAAAATCAAGGTAATTTTGTGTACGAGGGCCGTTAAAAAAGTACCCGTCCTACTCTGCGCTTAAAAGTATTCTGGGTCTTTCACTAGATTTCTGAAAAAGAGCATTTGCTGATAGGTTGATAACGCAGCAAACAACTTTAACGTTAACTGGATGTAACTTAAACCCCAACATTTAGCATCTTTGTGCGAAATTTTAACCCTCAGTATTGGCTGCTAAAATAAGAGTAGTAAAAGTACGGAAATCATGATTCCGAACTTATAAACCATCAAATATTGACAAATATTTTTATACACAGACATGAACACTCCTAAAAGGTCAAATATAGACAAATCCGAACATTTTTAAACACAGACATGAATACTCCTTTAAGGAAGTGTGATCAGGAACTCGCCAGTAGAAAGCCTCTCCTCCCTATTATAATAAGCACCATGTCTATAATTGAGCCGCGACACGACAAAACCAACAATGTGGTTGTGCGTCCAGCGCAGACTCAGATCAGCCTGGGCATCCGCCCAGTCTGATCAGAGTCTTCGCTGTCCGCATGGAGGTAGCTTAGGCCCTAAGCTACCCTTTAAGCGCTTAGCGAAGAGTCTGATCGGATTGGACTGATGCCCAGGTCGATCTGAGTGTGCACTGGGCGCACAACCACATTGTTGGTTTTGTCGTGTCGCGGCTCAATTATATCTGTTGGAAGAGTAAGTGATAATGTAAGTCCGATAACTAAAAGCCATTCTACGTTTCAGTCATGGCGACCAGTTTAGAAATAAACGGCCACATTGTAGGGATCAACTAGTCATGGAGTCTGCCATAGACCTTTAGGAGTTGACACAAGCTTTGCTCTGCGGCAATTGTGTTAACGATTAACTGGTGAGTAGCTTCCCTCTGTCAACGTCTTGATAGTTGAAAGACCCTCTAGCATAGCAGCGAGACATATACTACGTATGCAGGTGCCGAAAAAATATTGCTACACAAAACTTAAAAGTTAACTATGGTAAAATTGAAGTCGTCATCGTGGTATAAAGCGTAGTAACAAGCTTTCCATTGTCAATAATATAAAGATAGCAATCTCATTATGGGACAGATATATGAATTCTATGTTATCCTTAATTTAAAGTTTACATGGGTAGATTATATCAATAAACTCCGAAATATTCTAATTATTCAGAAGTAGAAAATCATCTACGTACCTGTAGTTGTATTGCTGTGCAAGGTGTTTTTACATGTACCTGCTTTCAAGAGGTTTCAGCCGGACAAGTTATGGCTACCGTTTATGGAGGTAGTTTTAAACTTGCAGTGCGAGCCAACTGCTAATGAAGATAAATACTTAAAATCTGCTTGTTTTTCTTATGTTCAACCTGTTTGGACACAGCTATTCAATTGCATTCTCAACAAAAAGCAGAACAGATTTCTTTATAGAAGATAATATGAAAGACACCTGCAAATGTGGATAAAACAAGTTTCATAAGTTTGACGCATTAGTGTATGACTGGAGGTATAGCTGCAAAATTCCAGTTCCGGATCAGAAGCCTCTACCTTTCACTTATTACACTGAACAAGATCTCTGCTGCTGCTAGTTATTATACATGCATATGACAACGCGCCCTCGAACAGGGCTGTGGGATCCTTATGATTGCATGATTGCGCCTTATCCCGTCGTTCAGCTACCATCAGAATCAATTGAAGTCACAATTACTGAAACACTCAAAACTATGTCATACTATTTGTAGAACTCAGATATCTCAACCTTGGACTTCTTGTTGAACTATCTAATCATAAATGTGCCCAAGCGGTCGCAGATTTGAAACAGCGCTGGCGGATAAGTTTTTTCGATGCACTAACAGTGTACTGAACCGTGATTCTAAATGGGAACTCTATGATTTGATGACTTGATAGGGAATGCTGCATCGGTCAAAAGAGAACTGTTCAAGGAAAGTAAAAAGGAAGATAGGAATAATCATATGTTATCTTCATACAATCTGTTCCCACATGCCGCCTTAAAACCAATAAGGAAAGAATTTTTGAATTTACATAAACTGACAACAGTTCACAACAGACACGCACGGTAAACGGAATGGACAGCTCATTCCAGGCATAGGGTCAAACAAAACACAAAAATAAAAGCAAATGGGGCTAAAAACCTCAAGAAGAAGTGATATTGACAAACTACAACAGAAGCACCGCCTTGGACTGGCCAGTAATAGGTTTGTCGGGCTAGGGTGGTTAAAGTATAGCGGTTAAAGTATCAAAGTCATTAGCCCGAACTCATGAACCACGTTAACGTCGACACATTCGAATTTGATTCGATCAAACACTTCGCTCTCAGCCTGCAATTTATTCGAGACATAAAGGGGGTGCCTATAAGGCCCTTTTTCTGCCAAAGAGCAAAATGTTTTATTTTCAGCTGATCATTAGCCTATAGTGTCCGCTATACTGAATCAATAGTGGTTAAGCTCCGTAAGCGCCACTTTCGGAATAACGGGGTTATTACAGTGGGTGGGGTAAATCAGCATGAACCAGGGGAGTCATATTATAAGCTATATTTCTCCTTCAACTTTAATGGCATTCATAAATACTTTCCTTTATAAGTTGAAGTAATGTCTTTGGTGACATCTCTTGTCAAATTCTACCTTCAAAAGTAAAATTTTATGTCTGCAGAATTACTTTTAGAGACACGATCAATTTTCATTTATTTTGGTACTTTGCATTCAATATATTCTACATATCTCTAGAACCAATAGATGCCTTCTTACCAAACTAACGTGGGTTCACTGTTGGGAGAGTGCAAACTGTTGATTAAATTTTGGTGACCTTGACCTTTGTTTCAAGGTCTCAGTAAGACTTCTAAAGTCATAATTAAGTCACGTTTTGGCCATTGTTTACACATAAGCTCCTGAATTGATACGAAATTGTGCCCAAAGTGGCCAAAATTAAACATTATGAGGAATTAGAGCACGAGTTAGAGCATGAGTTGTAATTAAATGGCCATGACATCATTATTAAATGGCCATGACATCATCTTCAGGGTAAAGGTTAGACCAAGAAATGGAATTTAATCATAGATTTCACACAATCAGTCGGCAGAAATGTACCAAATCTGAGTGTTTTCATTTGAAAATCATTGTTAAATGTGCATAGAATGACTTTGACAATGGTCTGAAGGTCAGTTTTAGCTAGACTCAATAAAACAGAATTGAGTTAAACTTCAAGGTTATAGAAAAGTCTTTTATGAAATAATGAACTTGTGAATGTATTGGTGACCTTCAGATCAAGGTCACGGTCATTATATGTATATTAAGCAATGATTTACAAATAGAAACATACATATTTGTTAAATTTCTGCTTACTAGCTGTGTGAGGTCTTTGATTAAATTCAGTCTGGTCTAACCTTGACCTTGAAGATCATGTCATGGCCATTTGATCACAACCAGTGCTCTAACTCTTCATAATGTATAATTTAGGCCACTTTGGTCATGATTTCATATCAGTTCAGGAGCTAATGTGTAGACAATGGTCAAAACTTGACTTAAAATTGACATCATAAGTCTTACTGTGACCTTGAAACAAAGGTCAAGGTCACCATAATTTAATCAACGATTTGCACTTTCCAAACCATGAACTCATGTTAGTTTGGTAAGAAGTCATCCATTGGTTCTAGAGATATGGTAGAATATATTGAATTCAAAGTACCAAAATTAATGAAAGTTGACAGTGTCTCTTGCAAAAATTCTGCAGACATAAGATTTTACTTCAAAGTAAAGAATTTGAGAAAATATGTCACCAAAGACATTACTTCAATTTATAAAGGAAGGTATTTATGAATTCCATTAAATTTGAAGAAGAAATATAGCTTATAGTATGACTCCCCTGGTTCATGCTGATTTACCCCACCCACTTTAATAACCCCGTTATTCCGAAAGTAGCGCTTACGGAGCTTAACCACTATTGACTCAGTATAGCGGACACTATAGGATAATGATCAGCTGAAAATAAAACATTTTGCTATTGGGCAGAAAAAGGGCCTTATGGGCACCCTCCCTTTAGCCGACTGGTAGGCGTGAATGTTTCCTAACCCATTGATGACTCATCACAGGCAACAAAAAAGAATAATAATATCGGATAAAACAATGATGGATCCAAGATGAGGACTTGAAAGTAGCCTCGGTAGCTCAGTTGCTAAAGCGCTGGCCCGCTGATCTAGCGGTTAGGGTTCGAGACCCGCCGGAGGCAGAAATCGTTCCAACCATAAACGAGGTTCCAGTACACACAGCCTTTCACTATCACCATCCTATCGTCCTGTCATGACTGAAGGTAAAAAGAAAGGCATCGGGAAGTATAAGTACAATCAGATCCCACGTCCCGCCCTGAAAACCAAGAGGAGAAATACTGTTAAAACAGGTCGTAAAATCTCCAGTATCTCAAGTAATCCATCCATCCATCACCCGAAAAAAAAACGAATTGCCTTGCCAGGACTATCCAAAATTCGGAAAGTGTGAATAGTTTCGGGGTACCGCTTTATTTTTCAAATATATTGGAACCGCTAGGGCGACATCACCGCAGATGGACTATTTGACACCGAAAGGAGTCAGTGTTTCAGGCTAATTATGTGTTTGTTTTGTTTTGTTTTGTTTTTTTTTAATCATCGGGCTAGTTTTTAAAATGTTTGAAATAATTTTATTGTATTTATCCTGGTAAAGTATACTGAAATATTCTAATCCTTAGACTGACTCTTTATAGCAACATGAATCTCAGCAGTGTTCGGCTTCTTCTTTTTTAATTGTTTCAGGTCCTCGCTGCATCAAACAGCTCCATCCTCATGCCTTTGCCCTTCGTCTTTTCTGGGCCAGGCTTTGACTTGTTTTGGGGTCCAGCGCTCGTGATCTAATACGTAAGCTGCTCTGTCACGCGGAGTTTGTTTGTAAACTTAAAGCAGCTCAATAACTATCTGTCTGGGAAATTGCGTGCGTGCCTCCCGTGGGCTGCTTTCAGTTTGTGTGCGTATTTGTTTCTTTCTTTCCCTTTTAATTTTGAGGACAGGATATAAGAGCCGCGACACGACAAAACCAACAATGTGGTTGGGCACCAAGCGCAGACTAAAAACAGCCTGGACATCCGCCCAGTCTGATCAGACTCTTCCCGAAGCGCTTAGATGGTAGCTAAGGATCTAAGCTACCTCCATACGGACAGCGAAGACTCTGATCAGACTGGGCGGATGCCCAGGCTGATCTGAGTCTGCGCTGGTCGCACAACCACATTGTTGGTTTTCTCATGTCGCGGCTCATAAGATTCCTGTTTTACTACCATAACGCACAGCGAGCTGCAGGACTTTCAAAACGTCCCTCGAATGAGAGCTGCTACTTGGTATATTTTTTAAACCACGTAGTCCAGGTGGGTACAGAAAATATTACTGTGTCTATAATTTTGAGTCACAGCTATAAACTGCTGTTTTATTGCTTTTAGAGCAACTTATTTTAATAATTTAGACAGATTAATTGCCATTTTATATATTGAGTGAAGAAGAAAGGGTATTTCGGTACATCGCCGAGCAATGTTTCTAAATCTATCGCGAATTTTACGCTGATGCGGACAACGCTTTAATTTTGATATTATACAAGTACATGTACGCCACGTTTGATGCCGTCGTGAAATCACGATTACTACAAGTGCTTGTGAAAGATGACTGCGAGATGACGTGTCATGAAATCATCCACAAAATCAAATCAGGTAAATACTATTTCTCTCTCTCTCTCTCTCTCTCTCTCTCTCTTGATGACACAAGTGTGAGCTAATATCATGGCTGTAACTTACAAGACTTTCCTCTGAAATAACGAGAGTAAACATGTAAATGCATTGCCACAGGCTTACACAGACGGTATGAGCAAACCAGCAATGCAGTGAGGTACCATGGGGTCATTTTGTTCATTATGTAGCTGATATTTGTTGTTGTTGCTGTTGTTGTTTGGTTTTGGTGGGAGAAAGACTTCATGCTGTCTCACTGTCTAAATTAAGGCAAGTTGAAGTTACAGAATCATTCTATTGCACTTCTTGATTAAGGCACACTAGCATTTAATTTTATCTGATGTTTCCCGCCTTGGAATGACCAGAAGTAAATTACCTGGGGCTTAAATCGTTTTACGGCTCTCCAACCCCGCCGTAGCTTCCGTTCAAAACTTTATGTTGAAGCCCTATGTAGGGATCCACGTATATCTGTATGAAAAGTTTGGTTTCATCTATATTGATGATAAGCGCGATGCTTTGATTTTAATATTGTTATTTTCCATTCTGGATAGCTAGTCAATGCGAGGAGATCGAAACTTGCCTGAACAAAAACAACAGCAAGAAAGCATACCAGCTGGTGAAGGATCTAACTTCAGAGAAACAGGGTAGATCCACAGCTATCCAGGACAAGTCTGGGAAATGCCTTACAGAAGAACAAGAGATTCTCAGCAGATGGACAGAATATTGCTCAGAATTATACAACCATGAGACTGATGGTGACAATACGGTTCTGGACTGCAGTCAGCCCCCAGATGAAGATCAACAACCAATCCTTCGTGAGGAAGTTGAGATTGCAGTAGCAGCACTGAAGAAGGGAAAATCTGCCGGAGTTGATAATATACCAGCAGAACTTGTTCAAGCTGGAGGGGAGACCATGATTGATGTTTTAACAGATATCTGTAACAGGATCTGGAGAACAGGAGAATGGCCTACCCCATGGACTCAGTCGCTCATTATTACTCTCCCTAAAAAGGGCAACCTACAGCTCTGCCAGAACTACAGAACCATCAGCCTCATCAGTCATTCAAGCAAAGTCATGCTGAAAGTTATCTTGAACAGGCTTAAGCCACAAGCCGAAGAGATAATCGCTGAGGAACAGGCTGGGTTCCGAGCAGGAAGGAGCACCACAGAACAGATCTTCAACCTTAGAATCCTGTGTGAAAAGTATCTCCAACATCAGCAGAATCTGTACCATGTCTTCATTGATTTCAAAAAAGCCTTTGACAGGGTATGGCATGCAGCCTTATGGGCCACCATAAGGAAGTACAATATCAATGCAAACCTAGTTCGCACCATTGAGCAGCTATACGACAAGGCTACAAGTGCAGTCCTGATAAATGGCAGCACAGGAGAATGGTTCAGAACAACAGTTGGAGTAAGACAAGGATGTCTTCTGTCACCCACCCTCTTCAACATTTTTCTCGAACGGATCATGTCCGATGCTCTGGAAGAACATGACGGAAGGGTTAGCATAGGCGGCAGAAATATTACCAACCTGCGGTTTGCCGATGACATAGACGCTCTTGCTGAGGAAGAGCAGGAACTAGAAGCTCTAGTTGAAAGTCTCGACCAGACCTGCACAAGGTATAAGATGGAGATCAGTGCTGAGAAGACCAAACTGATGACAAACAGCGCAGATGGCATCCAGAGGGAGATCAAGGTAAAGGGGCAGAAGCTGGGTACTGTAAGCAGCTTCAAATACCTTGGAGCAGTTGTCTCAGATGATGGCTCAAAACAGGAGGTTCTCTCAAGGATAGCACAAGCCACTTCAGCTCTTGCCAAGCTGAAACCAATTTGGAGAGATAACAACATATCTCTTGGATCAAAGGTGACACTTATGCGCTCCCTTGTCATTTCCATATTTCTGTATGCCTGTGAATCATGGACCTTGACAGCAGAGTTAGAGAAAAGAACGCAGGCCTTTGAGATGAGATGCTACCGAAGATTACTGAACATTTCGTACAAGGACCATATAACCAATGAGGAGGTTCGCAGGAAGACCCAAGCAGCCATTGGAGAATATGATGAACTCCTGACGCTGGTCAAGAAACGGAAACTAAGGTGGTTTGGCCACGTCTCAAGGTCTTCTGGTTTAGCAAAGACAATTCTTCAGGGCACAGTGAAAGGAAAAAGAAGAAGAGGTAGACAGAAGAAGAGGTGGGAAGACAATATCAAGGAGTGGACTGGAATGGATTTTGCCAGCTCAACTAGGGCAGCTGAAGACAGGACAAGGTGGAAAGGGATTGTTTTGAAGTCAGCTGTGGTGCCCCAACGACCTAGTAAGGTTATGGGATAGAATAGAATAGAATAGAATTTTCCATTCTTGGATGAAGCCGTCACCGTACTACGTCTTATGATTAGCTAATTCGTTTTGCAAGAAATTCTAGCCACGCTGACTACTTTTGCAGGCGTTGTAAACATTTATCCGGAAAGGATCTCAATCGTAGCTGTCGGTATCATAAAATTTGGAAAGCTTTCTTTTCTTTTTTTTTTTTTCTTTTTTTTCGATATAGTTGACATTTCAATTTGTTGTCTACAGTGAGAATGGTTCAGAACAGCAGCTGAAGTAAGGCAAGGATGTCCTCTGTCACCCACGCTTTTTAGCTCTTTATTCAAACGGACCATATCTGGTGCTCTGGAAGAACATGACGGGACGGTTAGCACAAGCGACGGAAATATAACCATTCTGTGGTTTGCAGATGACACAGACGACAAACACTGCCAATGGCATCCAGAGGGAGATCAAGGTAAAAGGGCAGAAGCTTGGTAATGCCGCCGTAACAAGCTTCAAATACCTAGGAACAGTTGTCTCAGATGATGCCTCTAGACAGGAGGTTCTCTCAAGGATTGCATAAGCCACTTCAGCTCTTACAAAGCTGGGTTGAAGAGATTTGGAGAGATAACAACATATCTCTTGGATCAAAGGTGAACTTCATGCGCTCCCCTGTCAATTCCATATTTCTGTATGCCTGTGAATCGTGAACCTTGACAGCAGAGTTAGAGAAAAGAACTCAGGCCTTAGACATGAGATGTTACCGAAGGTTACTGAACATTTCGTACAAGGACCATATAATCAATGAGGAGGTTCGCAGAAAGATCCAAGCAGCCATTGGAGAATATGATGAACTCCTGACCCTGGTCAGGAAAAGGAAAAGGAAACTAAGATGGTTTGGCCACGCCTCAAGGTATTGTGGTTTAGCAAAGCAAAGACGATTCTGCAGGGCACAGTGAAAGGAAAAAGAAGAAGAGATAGACAGAAAAGGAGGTGGGAAGACAACATTAAAGAGTGGACAGGAATGGATTTGGCAAGCTCAACTACGGCAGCTGAAAACAGGACAAGGTGGAAAGGGACCGTTTCGAAGTCATCTGTGGTGCCCCAACGACCTTGTAAGGTTATGGGATAGAAGAGTCTACATTTGAGCCGCGACACGAGAAAACCAACAATGTGGTTGTTCGCCCAGCGCATACTCAGATCAGCCTGGGCATCCGCCCAGTCTGATCAGAGTCTTCGTTGTCTGCACGAAGGTAGCTTAGACCCTTAGCTACCCCTTAAGCGCTTAGCGTAGAGTCTGATCAGACTGGGCGGATGCCCAGGCTGATCTGAGTCTGCGCTGGGCGCACAATCACATTGTTGGTTTTCTCGTGTCGCGGCTCATTTAACGCCGGACTGATAACTCTACTTCTGCAGTGTCTTTCAGAGCCTGAATTTTAACTTGAAGTGTTTAAATTTAAAAAATGTATTTATAGATGTACCAAAGTATTTAAGCTATGTCCTATAGAATTAAAGCACAACCGAAAGGACCCTGAACTCTGCAGCGATTTGCCGGAGTTATTTTGGTCAATCGCATAGCCCAAAAGCCCAACTGAAGGGAAGTAAAATAAGTAAACATGACTGGGTTTACCATTAAAAGTTATATCCAACATCTTTGTAACGTACAATAATTTTTCTGGAGTGATCAGAAAAATCGGCCCTTCTTAAAATTTTATTGAATTAATGGACACTCTTCCTGCATGACAAATAAAAACTAAGTGGCCGGTTAGAGGTTTAGGAAAGTATACTTAGATGTTAAACAACCCGAATATTATACATTACAGTCGGATCATATAGTCAAGGGACTGAATTGAATACCAATGTGGCAGATATGGCAGAAGTGGTGGTATACCTTGCATTTGATAACAACTTGTCGCTGTTTGACAGAGCTTCCACACTTGGTACGTTTTAAGACTTCATTCAAATTGTACAAGAGTACAAAGGATAAGAGAATAAACAAATGCTTTGTGAGTTGAGGAAACAGCGTTGCTTCATGTATCTGGTGGCACATGCAGTGAGAATGAAAATTTATAAAGATACCCATCAGCATAGGTCACAAAAGGAAGACGTGCTCAACGTTCAATATATATCAATGTCTGCAAAAATAAGTAAAGAAATATGCATATGATGGGTTAATCAGCGCATTCGAATCCCGAACTGTAAAATACCTTAACCGAGCTCAAATAGGATTTGAAAATCATAGCACTGAAAACAGAATACATGTTTAATAAATTCCAAAATTATGTGATCTTAACATTTCAAGTTATTATACTGAAACCGAAAATTTCATTGGTTTTCTATAGGCTGGGAAAGATTTTACCGAGAGAAATCATAATGAGTAGCTTAAATCCTGGGGCCGTATTCATAAAACGACTTAAGTGGTTGCTATGCTGTTGCTAAGGCTAAATTTCTTTGAAGGAGATTCCCTACGACTATGAAATTTGCTCTGGAGGAACAGTCTTACAAAGACTGTTCCTCCAGAACAAATTTCATAGTTGTAGGGAATCTCCTTTATAGATATTTAGCCTTAGCAACCGCATAGAAACGATTTGAGTGGCTTTATGAATACGGCCCAGGTCGAATAGACAATAATCCCGTGTATTATCTATTTTAGTTGGAATTTGACGTATCTAGATGAACAATGTTTTGTCACAACTGACTAATTTTTCGCGACCAACGTGCGTTTCATATCTTCGTGCAGGTTAACCTAGCATCAAGGAGAGATTGGCCATACAGAAGACATGGATTAGTGCGTGTATACGAATATGTTTTGTTGTATTGCTATATGTATAAATCTATATATATGTAAAAAAGAAAGAGTTACAGTTAAGAAACAAACAAACTTTTGAAAATAATTAATGGTAGTGTCAATAAAAAAAAAAGAAAGAAAAGGAAATGGATTAGAAAACAGCATTGGTCTAGCTTTATTACCGAGTGCATTTTTCTCCGGATAAGTCAGGAAGTAAAAAGAATAAACATCGAAAATTACAGTTGAACGAACCGATTGAACATGCGACGTTTATATGTCTACCAAATTTTCCAAACGTCATGCACTGCACCTCAAAGTTATTCAAACGTCGCCGCCGGTTCACTAGGGAGTTTCAATACGTCTGTTAATGACAATATTTTAGGATCAATCTTATAGTCTTACAGTGCTCTTTCTTTCGGTGTGGAGGCGGGTTTGTGCTTTCTTATAGTTGCATGTTTTTGAAAACTTAAAGTGCATATTTCAGGATCAAGACTTGAAAATTGTGTTTGTGAGATACGAATGATGTCACCGTTCAGCGCCTGTCAGTGGACAGTGTATATCAAAAAAAACATCTTTTAATTATCAATGAACTATATTTGAAACAGATGTACTGTTGGTTAGACTCTATAAATGCTGCATTTCAAATCTTACGTGCACATCGACCATACATTTGTAAAGAGACTGAGATGAATCTAGAGAAAACTGTATAAGTTGATTACACATTATGTGTCTCGTAAATTCTTCTCCGGAAGACTAAGTACTAAGTTCTAAAAGCTGCAAACAATCAAACTTATTTATCCCGGTCAAAACATAGTATTTAAAGAGTAACTACACTTCAGGAACTGACTGAATCAGATCCCAAACCCTATCCCCAACATCAAAGGGAAAGATTGACAGAGACATCCCAACAAACAATAAATTACAAGTGATAAGCCGAGTCAGCAGCTCCTTCCCAAATAGGTGGCAACTCAGCTATCTTTATTGAACTAAATGATTTAGACCAGAAGGGTTACAACAGACTAAGCAAATTAAACAACTATTTTACCTATTTTCTATTTTTATTATGGAAGGGTTAAAATGAGAACAAAATAAATTAAACAGCACCGAACATAAAACAAATGCAACCGCAACGAAAGTACCGCCTTGGGACGGTCAGTAATAACTACTGGGGGTTTTAAACCGGTTTTACTGGGATAAGTCTATTATTCGTTAAAAAAATGCAAACAAAATAATGTTCAATTGTCTAGAAGCTAAACATTTGAAAGCTTCTGGCATTTTTAAAACAGTAATATGTATTTCTTTAAATATGCGAAAATGAAGACTAATCAGTATGTGGCTGTGAAGATAAAGTTGTTATGGTTATTTGTTAACTAGCCTCTACCGACAAGAGGCACACAACCTCAAAGCGATGCCCTATGTGCATCTCTGGGACATCATGACCGCGAACTGACATCGTAACGAAGTCATTTCGACCTCGTGTGTCCACTGGGTAGTGGGTTGTGTGCCGAACATAAAACAAATGCAACCGCAACGACAGTACCGCCTTGGGACGGTCAGTAATAAATAATGGGGGGGGTTAAACCCGTTTTACTGGGCCCAAACCTTCACCCTCACCCTCCGCCGCGGTGCACACAATTAGTTGGTAGTTCGGTTCGTATGGGGGTCCCTTAACTAAATAGTATGCCTATTTTAATTACGCTCACAAAGTCATTACATAGCCTCAGAATTATAGAAAATGCTGATTTACAAAAAGTACATTGTGACTACAGAGCTTTTTGTGATCAGCATTTTATATAATGCCTGAGGTTCTGTAATTAGTGTGATAATGTTGACCAAAATAAGCTGAAAAGGCTACACACATTCATCAAAATAAGATATATCCAATTCAGAACTTCATAGAATAATACATGTATATTGACAACTGTTAAAGGAGTTGACAACACATAGTCCGTACTCTAAACTGACGAAAACCTTCGCACAATGACTATGTTCAATTGGGTGTCATTCTTTCAAACTTACTATTATCTCCATCAAAGACACATAAGCATATCCTCATTTTTTTAATAATTAGTGTACAAGGTTAAAAGAACTTCCATTGAAAATTGTAGAAGGAGTTGATAATACAACGTCTAGATCCTAAAATGCAAAAGTTGCCCAAAATGACTATGTTCAAAGGCCCTTTTTCAGTCAAAAAAATCTCATTCTATCAAAAAGTCCATAAGAATTTTCATTATGTCTCAAACATGTGTAGGAAGTTTGAAAACAATCAATTAAAAACTGTAGTAGAAGGTGAATACCCAAACTCTATATTCTAAAAGTAAAACAAGCGGCCCAAATTGACTAAGTTCAAAAGGCCGTAATTCTGTCAAAAATAATTTTATTATCATCAAAGAGCACATGCACATTGTCATTATGTCCACAATATATGTACTTAGGCAAACCAATCAAGCGAAAACTGTGGGAGGAGTTGATTACGTGATCTATTTACCCTGGAACGCAAAAAGCTGCCCAAAATGACTAAATTCAAAAGCCTGTTTTTCTGTCAAAATTAATTTTATCTCCATCAAAAAGTCACATGTATATTTTCATTATGTCCACAATATGTGTACTAAGTTTGATAAGAATCCATTGAATATTGTTGAATTGGAGTTGACTACGCAAACTTTATACCTAAAAGTGTGAGTTACGGACAGACAGACGGACTGACATTCAGGAGCAAATCTGTCAAACAAGTCGGTCAGTCACAACATTTGTTATTTGTTTTTTACATTTAATAGTCTTTCCGATATATTCTAAATCTTAGTCAAGTTTTTCGGGAGTAAACCTCTGTTCTTCTTCCTGGAGACGATAATTTACTTCGGAAAATTCGGATGAGTTGAAAATATCCAATTTCCCTTAAAAAAAAGATTAATTTTGTTTTCTTTTCATGCCATATTCAGAAACATACATAGCTGATTTTAAACATGAGTACAAGCATGCATTAGTTAATATATAGTAAAACAAATTTGGGGCAAAAACATCATATTGTACAGACACCAACGGCACTATGCAATGTGTCGATGATGACCAAGTGCAGGTTTTATGTACAGTTAAACGACAATTTAGAATTAATGAGTCCAATAAACGGAGTTGGCGAAAACACTAAATAGCGATTAATAACCAAGAAATTTGATACCAAAATAACATGTAAAACAGCATAAAAAGACAATAAATGCCAAGCCATAGCGGGTAAGTGATAAGGCAAATAAAAGTTTTGGGGTGATATCTAAATTTTTCCGGCAGATGGTGGCCTTAGAAGCAGAAGGTGTTTATGATAGTTTTCTACTATGATGGATATGGCGGAAGAAGAATTCAGCTGAAAAGTAGGCGGGATAAGTACGAAATCGTGCTATCACACCCAGTACAAGTTTCACCCATTTATGCCCAGTGGACTATTCTATTCTTATCAAATGGATATGTGCATTTGTCAGTTAAGACTTATCTAGACTCGTTTTTGTGTCCTTTAAGAAGAAATACCCATTTATTATATGAAAAAAGTGTAAATCCTACTCAGAAGCCGCATGTTGCGGCGTCTGATCTGTGTTTGCACTGTTTGCCCATATACCATTTAGAAGATCGTTCTCTATTTTATAACCAGGGCCAACGCTTGTGTTTTAGCTTGAATTATAGAATGTAGGCAAAAAGAATACCTATGAAATACAGGCGGTACAACTGTAAGTTGTTCTTGTGTCGATTTGTCTGTGGTCTGCTAGCAATATGGCCACCTGTGTACTGCCTACTTAACTTCCTGTAGTATTTTGTCGTCAAAAAAAACAGGAAAAAAGAAATGTATTACCTTTTCTTGACCGTTCCAAGACGGTACTTCTATTGCGGTTCCTCAATTTTACATGTTGTTATGTCCCTTTGTCTATGGTCTCTAGAAGTGTGGTCTCTAGAACTGCCTTTTTTGGCTTTCTGTTTTGTTTTGTTTAGTTTTGTAATTTAAGATACAAACTGGTAAACATAGATGTTTTCGCTGTTCCTAGTTAGGGGTAGTTGAACAGAAAACTATTTTGGAAAGAGCCGCTCATTCGGTTTACCGTGCGTGTATTTCCTGAAGTTTTGTCAATTTGTGTGTGTGTGCTTCTTTCCATTTTGGTTTTCAGAGCGGTACATATGCGATTGATTGTATTAACTCCTGACCCTTGCCTATCTTTTTACTTTAATATACTCTAGAACACAAACATGATTTTCAGTCATCTAAAAGAAAATTGAGCCGCGACACGACAAAACCAACAATGTGGTTGTGCGTCCAGCGCAGACTCAGATCAGCCTGGGCATCCGCCCAGTCTGTTCAGAGTCTTCGCTGTCCGCATGTTGGTAGCTTAGACCCTTAGCTACCCTTTTAGCATTTAAGGATGAGTCTGATAAAACTTGGCAGATGCCCAGGCTGATCTGAGTCTGCGCTGGGCTCACAACCACTTTGTTGGTTTTGTCGTGTCGCGGCTCAAATATTCTAAAAAGGAAAATGAAAGAGTTCGCCATTCCTGGTCAGTGACCGTACACGGGATTATTTAAGGATGTACACTGTAATTAAATGGTGGATTCTAAAACTACTGGTCTGCATTGATTCATTACTTACTAGAGCAAGTGAGCAGGGGCTCACGTACATCCTTGGCTAGGCTGGTGTCAGTCTAATAAATTCCATTAACATAAAATATTGCAAAATGTATGAAACTTTAGGATTCACTTTTCTGATAGCTGAATTTATCCAATGATGCCTTACCATATCTTATTTAGATTTTTTTTTCAGTTTAATTGACTCACTTATTACGAGTCTGACGCCAGTCGGACCCTTAGACAACGCCACAGCCTACTTTCAAATGTTAACTCATACCCAAAAATTGCATAAGTATCTAATTGCAACACGCAACAGATCGCTACTGGGAACAGTCGCTGGTGGGCACGTTTTAGTCACTACTGGGAACGTTACAGCTGCAACTGTAGTTATCATTGTAAGAGTTATCTATCTTATATATTTGGACTCTGTCACTGTCGCATGTTAGTATCCTTTCGCGAAATAAAAATGTTTTGGTTGTTTAATTTATTTAAGACTTGGCAAATATTGCAGTAATTGGGCCTGCTGCAGACCCAGAAATTCAACTTTATGGCCAGGCATCTTGCTTCCGTAGTTAGCCCGTGGAGAAATGTTTTCAAATATAAACCACTACTGCACTAGTGGCATTACCCGGCGCTGCGTAATTGCATACCTCTTACCTTACATACAAGCCATGGGCCGAGAGGGGCAGCCATGCCTCCCCTCGCCCTCACTCCTACGATCCTCGGACTCGCCATTTTGACGGTTATTCAGTTTTCTCATTCGCAAATCCAACAAACCGAGTGTAAAAGTTCACGAAAGGATACTTATATAGGCCTATTATTAATAATAAAGACTTTATTTTCAGTGGGTGACACAATAAGCGACACACTACTCTTCCTTAAGGCCCACTTAACAAAACATGTACAAGTCAGAAACGTATATAAAAAAGAAAAATACTACCATAAAATTTCAAATATTGTGACACCCCAAAATAATCAACGTAATTGTCTCAAACATGGAACAGCCTGGTTTTACAATGCGGTAACCAAAAGATGCAGATGTAATAAACAGAATAGACCCTCATCAGACTGCTCATCTAGGAGCAGCCTAATACGGGCCTGTACTGTTCGCTCATACCTATCTGTCCTAATACCTAAAAATTTTTATGGTATAACGGAATTAAAATAAGGAAGCCCAGTACAGTAGCTTGCCCTTACCGAAAACGAAATTCAGGAACGAGCCCCGATTTCTGGGTGATCATGAAACAGAAAATCAGGTCCCTTTAAATGTCCATCAAAATAAATCGAAAATATGCATGCCCGTTCAAAACACTCACACGAAATATGAATTGACATTTTTTCACAAAAAACAAATAAGAAGGGACAAATACACTGAACTCTCTCAATGGAAATCATAATAAGAAAATGTGTTTCATGCAGTTTTGATTGAGGTCAGTCTGACATGAAATAGGTATATAGCTGGCGCAAATTGACCTGTCTTTCTGACCTTTATGCATGAATATGCGAAATAGCACAATTCATTGCGAAATAGGAGACAAAGCTTTCTAGCAGAACCACACCTACACGTATTTACGCGATTGAATGACTGCCGTATCCTAAAGCCGGGTTTTCGTGAGCGTATTAAAGTGGGCTGCAGCGTCGAAACTCTTTTTGCCATGTATTTACAAAGGCCGCTTCGGCGCCGAAACCTTCAGAAAGTACATGCCATAGAAAATAGCCTTAGATATTTACAGAGCGTGTTGCTTCACAAAGCCGGTTTTCCATTTCCAAATGCCAAGGAGTTTCGGCGCGTATGCAAAATCGCCTAAATTTTATCATATAATCATTTTTTATGAATGTTTGATTTCAGAGCTGGTTATGAGTGAGAGAGAGAGAGAGAGAGAGTACGCATTCAATTTTCAGCTTAGATGAATGGAAACGTTGCAAACACGAGCAGTATGCAGTAGGTTGAGGCAAGATCTGAATAAGTTAAGATGCTTACTTTTTCACCCATGGTATTGTTTACCGTATCATGAATCATGACGACCTTAAAATAATATCCAGATACGTAGATGGATGTAATACACTATCCCTGTATCTCTTTATGTATCTTCTGCTACATTGTATTCTTAAATCCAGCGGGCACAGGGCGTCTCGGTGGCCTCGCACTGGAGACAGTGGGACGTCACTGCGACGCCATGTGCCTGCTGGGAAGGTAAATGTGATTAGATCATTGTCTTGTTTCTATGATATGTTGTAGATGCGCTAAAATGTATTTGGCAATCTGAATAAAGAATTGAATTGAATTGAATTGAATTGTATTCTCACTTTGGGTAACATGCTATTAAGATGTAGAATGCAACTGTCTCTCTCTCTCTCTCAGACACGCGCGTCCAGGAACCTCGGTAGCTCAGTAGGTTAAGCGGTGTTCTGCTGATATAGTGGCCCCTGGATCGAGTCCCGCTGGAGACGGGAATCTTTTCGATCGTAAACGGGGTTCCATTGCACCCAGCCTTTCATTATCACCCACCCAACGTCCTGATATGACTTAAATACTGTCTAAAAGGAAGTAAAACTGCACGCTATCCGTCCATTGCTCCTCTCCCCGCCCAGGTTTTGAACCCTCTTTGAGGCGTATGCTTTTGCAGTTGCTTCTGTTTGCAATTAAGCGATTAAAACAAATTATGTCTTCTGGAATGCATAGCATTATCGGCCCCGAAGCAAAAGTCCTACTGAGAAATGATAAACTTTATTTGTACCAACCCCATACAGCTGTGCCCACAGTTAACATGGACAAGACGTCTATAGGTTTATGCAAGTATATCTGGTAAACTATTCACAATTGCATGAAGTAATTCATTTCTGGTAGAAATGCTCGTGATTCTTGAGAGGATTCGTTATTTGTAAGGCCATGATAAAAATTCTGTTTGCTGCATTCCATACAATCCATGATTTGGCCTTTGTGTCCTTTCTTTCATTTTTTTCGTATGTAGTAATATTTTAATCATAATACATGTAACTGTCAACTTTGAATTGGGTAACGGTTGCTGAACGGAGTTAAGACTGTCAGTGTAAAATGGCAAACACTGTTGATCATGACCAGACTGCTCTTAAGGAATAATTTAATTCGGGTCTGCACTATTTGCAAATGTATTTTAGTTGCAACCAGCACTTTGTGGAACCCGAAAAAAAAACTTCCTCCCAACCTACCGATTCAGCTAAGTCTGCATTGGAGCACAACAAACATATTTTTAAAGGATGGCCTTAAGTTTGTTTTATAATTCATGCATCCCTATCTGTAAAATCAACTGAACCTACTAATATATTTAAATGAGGGGTCAAAGAGACAGGTCAATTTGCGCCAGCTATAGCTCTTCTACGAATTTTAAAAACTGTTTACACTTTCTAGTTCAGTGGTGGCAAGGTTTATTCGCTGAATAAGGGATGTCACACCTGTCTGATTTAGCATACTATGCACGTGCAATCCATGCACTGTTCAAAATCTCTTACCTGGCTAATTGTGCGTAAATACATGCTTAGAAGCCATGCATCCAATGACTCCTTAAAAAGGCCAAATTCTGAATTTCATGATTCGAATGCTAATACTCTACTGTTAAACTATTTGAACTAGTTTCTTGACTAAAACCAGATACATGTATTTGTGGAAACTGGACCTAAAAACTACTATTCAGAAGACCTTGAATAAAGAACATATGCAATACTGAAGGTCTTGAGAAACAGTTTTCAAACTATTTATAAGAACTTGTTGACAGTCTTTCGCCATGGCAGTTTAGACTTTGCAGAAATGATGCTTATTAGTATATCTCTTTGCAAAGACATCACTGGATTCTGATATCTTTCCCTCTTCATCTTATTCATTTTACTATTTACCATGTACATGCATATACTTGGATTTTTACTCGATTGATTGATTTGATGCTTAACGTCCACGGTTAACAGCTATGGTCATGTCGGGACGGTCAGTTAACCTAGCCACACTATTCTTGGGCAGGCTTAGACCTCCTAAGCGGTTAACCAGTACTAAGTGCACATACTTTCACCAGTAACTGACAACCGCCCATCTTGAATCAGTGGAAGGAGAAACGAAAGTATGTGGCCAGACCGGGTTTCGAACTCAGGACCTCTGACTTAAGAGTCAGGTGCCCTACTGATTGCGCTATGCGGCCCGGCTGGATTTTTACTCAAAGTGATATAAAAACACAGGTGTGAAGGTGGTCTTACAAGCAAGTCTGTAAAACTTGCACCACCTCACTAAATATTGGGACAGGAATGTCTGGGCAAACACTGTAGACCAAGACCAGACTGTTCAGGGACTGCAATAGTATTTCCCATTCTGCCAGCACATTTGTGCCAAATTGATGATAGTCAAATCAGTGAAGCATCTGGTAAAATCAACTATATTTAGGTTTACAATGGCATCTACTGCAGAGATGGCTTCTGTCAATATTAAAGCTGCTATGATAAGGTATTATATCAGGCATAAGCAGTCAGCTGTAGCAGAATATGTTTAAATTGTGCTAAAATGGGCAGTCAACCTAAGCAAAAAGTGGACTTGGAGGTTCCGCATCAGACCTGTTCTTAAAATTTGTGTAAGAGCTTTTTTTATATATAATATGGTGTTTGTGTGCAGGGTAGCTGGGATGTGTTAAGTGTAAGTTGAGGGGGTGGTCATAAACTCTTTCTTCATCTATCTGTGTGTGTGTGTGTCGGGGGGGGGGAGTCGTGTGTGTGTGTGTGGGGGGGGGTCATAAACTTTTTGTCTCTAGAGGAGGGAGGGTCGAAAAAGATCTGGTGAGTGGTGAGACTGGAAGGGGGTGGGGGAGGGTGTCGGAAAAATTCGGTGATTAGTACGAAGATGTACCCCCTCCCCCCATCTGATAATAAATGACTCGTCCCTTACACACATCATCCGGATATTTCTTTATATGCTTCAGCGACGACGGGGGGGGGGGGGGAATTAAGATTTGCAACTATCCATCAGGCCGTCTGTCTGTCCGTTAGTCACATTATAGGGCAAACAATTAGTGTAGTCAACTCCTCCCACACTTTTCAGTGGATCGTGTTCAAACTTTTTACACATAATGGTTTGGACATAAGGGATGAGTCATGTATTATCAGGTGGGGGTTCGGGTACATTTTCATATGATTCAGGAATTTTTTACGACCCTCCCTCCGCCCCCAATCCCACCAGATTTTTTTTCGAACCCCACAGAATGTGACAAAAATGCTAATGAGCCCTCTCCCCTTATCCCTTCAATCCAACATTAACACGATAATGAACATATTTACTATTATATGTCCAAATGACCAAATCTATGACAGACAATGAACATTTTCTCATTTTTTGAGGTTAATTATTTATCCAGATTAATAGTCCACTTAATATTTTCCGCATTTTTTTCTGGATATGCTCACCCGGAATTTTGATGCAGAATGCTCTATAAAGCTGTTAATGATAAACGGGGTCTGGGAACACTGCCCCCAGAAGCCAAAGCAGTTTTGTTGATGACCGGCCCCTTGAGATTTGATGACGCAAAAGCAGGCATTAATTTTACTGATTGGCATGATTTCATAGATTAACTGTTTATACTGTTTTACTAACAAAGCAGATCAATGAAAAATGCCAGGCTGCGAAGCGCAGTCGGTAGCGCGACTGACTCAAGAGCCAGAGGTCCCTGGTTCGATACCCTGTCCAGCTACATACTTTCGTTTCTCCCTCCGCTGATACAAGAAGGGTAGTTGTCAGTTACTGGCGAGAGTATGTGCACTTAGTACTGGTTAACCACTTAGGAGGTCTTAACCTGCCCAGGAATGGTGTGGTTAGATTATCTGACCGTCTCGACATGACCACAGCTATTTACCATGGATGTAAAGCAATAAAACAACAACTACAATGAAATTTTTTTTTACAGGGCATGAGCGGGCATTTTTTTCTATTGTCTATTTCTATTTTTGTATGAACGTTTTGAAGACAAGTTTGAAAGAATAGAACTAATCTAAACAAGTATGCGTAATGGGGAGTGTGTGGGGAGGGGAGGAGGGGGGGCGGTCTGCGTAAGCCAAGACAGTTTTGTTGAAGTGAAGGCTGATTGAAGAATTCTGACCTCGCCATATGCCTAAAAATATATATGATCCCCACCCCGCCTGCTCCATGGCTTAATGATTTCCGCCCCATCCCGCCGCCTCAGTAGATCACAAAAAAGCAAATTCCGACCCCCTCCTGAATGTAACCGCCTCCCTCCCCCTCCTCCATGAATGTAACCCCCACCCCCACCTGGTAATAAATGACTTGTCCCTACTGAAGATATGCTTGTGACTCTTTTATGTAGACGAAATTAATTTTGACAAATTGCGGTCTGTTTGCACATTTTTTGTACTTCATAGGTGGATGGGTGACTTGCGATTTTACGTCCTTTTTAAGAGTGACGTAGATTTCATATGAATGTTAACATAATAAAACGTGGTCACCTAATATGACAAATGGATTTGTCCCATTTCGAATATGGAAGAAGATAGGATTTGTTTACACTGGAGATAAAGATGTGCTGTTCTGTTCTGTTCTGTTCTGTTTCAGTTCTCGTAACGACGCCCCCCCCCCCCGCGCCCCCCCCCCCCCCCCCCCCCCCAAATGGCTGAAGCGGTACATACTCATAGCTGCAAAACCTGGCACCGAGTGTCCGTCCAATGTGCATTTGGTAGATTTAATTTTGACAAAATTACGGCCTCTTCAACTTAGTTATTTTGGAAAACCTTTTTTTATGTAAGCAACATTTAGTGTAATGTGTGAGGCTCTTCAAGAACTTTATGAGAATAATTAAAACATGCACTGGATAAATAAGTTAGACTGAATTATGTTTTTAAAACTAAGTCATTTCCAGCAACAGCAGCAGTTAAGATTGTCATGCAAGCAACAATTTGAACATGTAAACACTGACGGTCAGGCTGATAAAGTGGGAAGTTCTGTGGAAATTATTTCTTTATCTCTGCTTTTGAGAACAAGAAACTAAATACAGTTAGCCCTGGACCTACTGATTTTCCATACTGGATTACTCTACCGTTTGATTCTGAACTACTCCAGTTTATACCTGAGGGATTGTTTTACAGAAATATAAATGCCGAAGGGTATTTATACTTTTTCATATGGAATAAAATAGAGTGGAATGAAACTCTTACAGGAAATAATGATTTTCTCTCTTTTAGGAAACATTTATTTTTTCAAAACCTCACTTGCCCTCCATTTCATACACAGGTAGAGGTTGTTTGGAGTAACCAAAACAAATTGATGAGATAAGGATATGTGTAAGTTTAATGGACTGTTTATGGCACCTGAAATGTTTCTTTGATTGACTCAAAAACTAGTGAGAAGAGTATCATATTGCACAGCCTTATGTGAAGTTACCAGGGAAATATGACCAGCAGAGTAATATACAGATTTAAGGGCAGTCCATGATAGAAATTATAACGGTTGGTGACTTCTGGGAATATTGACACTAAAATAATAGGTCTCAACTAGCAAGTCTGATATAGTCCGTTAGAGCAACTATAACAACTGGTCAATACTGGGAAAATGATATCACTACTACGGTCTCTGATTAAGTCCATGATAGCAGCTGTCGCTACTGATCACTACTGGGAACACTTGCACATTCTAAAACACTTCGCCTCTACTGGGAAATCATATATAATCCATGATAGCAATACCAATCACTGCTGGGAAAACTGACACTGTCTTTGACAGTATATCTCTACTACTAACTCTGATATAGTCCATGTGAGGAAATATAATAGCTACTGATCCCTTCTGAGAACACTTGCACTTTCTTTGACATTCCGGCTCCACTTGGAACAATGATAACGCCCATGATAGCAGGCTGCAATACCCATAGCTACTGGGGAAAGTGGCACTGTCTTTGATAGCACACTTCTTCTATAAAATCTGTTATAGTCCATGGGAGCAAACATAGCTAATCATCATTACCGGGAACACTGGCACTTTCTAACACAGACTAAGCGCCCATGGAGTTTTTTCAAAGTCTAGAGTAGATACTTACTCTGATTAAATTCATAGTAGATACTGTAATCACAATAAGTGTCTATTATGAACTTTGAAAAACTCCATGAGAGCAAATATAACCACTGACCGCTAATGGAACCACTGACACTGTCTTTTACACGCATTCTATACAACAAATTCTCATATAGTCTGTGCAAACAACTGTAAGAACTGATCACACCCGGGAACCCTGACACTTGTTTGACAATATAGCTACTAGGAACTCTTGATACACTCTATGACCACAACTTCAACTACTGATGACTGCTGGTAATACTGTTACTGTAGATGAGTCTATATTAGGATCTCGGATATAGTTCATAAAGGCAACCGTGTATTGATCACTACTGGGAACACTGACACATTTAATTACAGTTATTCTCTACTATGAACACTGATATAGTCCATAAACACCAATTATCATCACTACCGATCACAACCGGGAACTCTTGCACTGTGTATGGCATTACGGTTGTAGTAGGACTATAGTCAATGATAATATCAATAACTGTTAATCACTGCTGGAAACACTGGCTCTTTCTACAACAGTATGCACTGACACTAAGGAACTTACCAGATTTAATGCATGATAGTAAATTCACTTTTGATCACTACTGGGTACACTGCCAGTACCTGTGGTAGACAATGTCTGCTAGAAACTCTGTTTCAGACTATGATAATAGCGATATCTTCTGATCGCCACTGGGAACAACGTATTGTCTATAATTTGCAAAAATAAACGAAGAACTCTGATACGGTCTATCATTTCAAATATAACTAATGATCACTACCAAGAACACTGACACTGTATCTCACAGTAAATATCTTCTTTGAACTTTAAAAAAAGTTTATGGTAACAAACATAAGTACTGATCGGTACTGGGAACACTGACGCCTTCTGTTACACGTAGTCCATACAGCCAGCTCTCATAGAGTTTGTGATAGCAACTATAAGAACTGATCAACGCTGGAAACACTGACACTGTGGTTGACAATATGTCCCTACTAAGAACTCTGATATAGTCCATTACAACAACTTTAACTACTGATCACTACTGGGAACACTGGCACTGTAGATTACAGGGAGTCCATATAAGGATCTCTGATATAGTTCATGAAGGCTACCGTATATTGATCAATACAGGGAACACTGACACTGTATATGACAGTTTTTCTCTATTACGAAATAATATTACTGAATAGTCCATGAATACAAACGGCCACTACCGATCACTACTGGGAATTGTGCATGTACTATTTACGGCATAAAGGCTATACTAGGATTAGGATATAGTCTTTGATTGTTGATTGGTTGTTTTGGGTTTAACGGCCCTTTGAGACAATATTTCAGTCCATGTAGGGCCGTCTCCCAAAGAGAGGGAGAAAGAAGAGAGAAATGATAGACGAGAGAAAAATGTCCAAACAACCGACACCCGCACCTACTGCAAGCACAGCAGGCCCTTGCCCTACTATTTTCCGAATCAGTAGGACGCCCCGGCACTGGAAGCTATACCCAGCACCATCGCACCACCCAACTACCCCCTAAAGACTTTGATAGCAAAAAAGAATTGTTGATCACTATTGGGAATACTGGCTTTTTTCTACAATAGTATCCAGTAACAGTAAGGAACTTGCTGGATTTAGTCCATGATAGTAAGTTGTACTTTTTATCCCTACTGGGTACACTGCCAGTACCTATGATAGACACTGTCTGCTAGAAACTATGATACCAGCAATAACTCCTGATCGCTACTGGGAATACTGTATTGTTTATAATTTGCAAAAATATACGAAGAATTCTGATTCGATCTATCATTTCAAATTTAATCAATGATCACTCCTGGGAACACTGGCACTGTATATCACAGTATATATATCTTTTTTGAAATTTGAAAAAGTCCATGAAAGCAAACATTAGTATTGATCGCTACTGGGAACACTGACGCTTTCTATCTCATGTAGTGCATACAAACAACTCTCATATAGGGTGGGATAGCAACTTTAAGAACTGGTCACTGGTGGGAACACAGACACAGTTGTTGACAATAAGTCTCTAATAGAAACTCTGATATATTCAATGACAACAACTTTAACTACTAGAACTGTAGAACTGATCACTGCTGGGAACACTTACACTGTTGTTGCAAATTAGTCTCTACTAAAACCGCTGGTATAGTCGATGACAACAACTTTAACTACTGATCACTACTGGGAACACTTCCACTGTGTATGGCATAAAGGCTGTACAAGGACTAGGATATCGTCTATGAAAGCAAATATTACTATTGATCACTACTGGGAACACTGGCTCTTTCAACCAACACAAGGGAGCTTGCCGGTTTGAGTCCACTTTAGTAAATTGCACTTTTGATTATGACTTGATATACTTCCATTACCTAAGCTAGACCATGTCTACAAGATACTCTGTTTCAGACAATGTAACAGCAATAAGTTCTGATTGCTACTGGAAACACTTTATTGTCTATCATTTGGAAACATCTTCGAGGATTTCTGACATGGTCTATGATTGCAAATATAACAAATGGTCGCTTCTGGAAACACTTGCACTGTCTAGCAGAGTCAGTATCTACTATGAATTTTGAAAAAGTCCATAGGGGCAAACATAGCTACTGATCTCTACTAGGAACACCGACACTGTCTATGACACGTAACCTAAACAACGAACTCTCAGATCGTCTGTGATAGCAACTATCTGGTAAATGCCATTATGCAACAGTATATCGATCACTACTGAAAACACTGACATTCTGGATGACAGTTATTCTGTACTATAAAAACTGATATAGTCCATAAATATCAACGACCCCTTCTGAAAACTACAGGGAACACTTGCACTGTTTATGAGATAAAAGCTCTACAAGGACTAGGATATAGTCTACGAAAGCAACTTTACTGTTGACTGCTACTGGGAACTCTGGCTCTTTCAACTGTTACAGGACACATCAACAATAGGAAACTTGCCGGATTTAGTCCATGATAGTGATTGCTCTATTGATCATAACTGGATTCACTGTCATTACTTAAGCTTGGCAATGTCTACAAGAAAATCTGTTTCAAACAATGAAAATAGGAATAACTTCTGATCGCTTTTGGGGAATAAAAATGTACTGTCTATAATGTGGAAACATCTACGAGGATTTCTGAGACGGTCTATGATTGTAAAAAATACAAATGATCCATACGGGAACACTGGCATTGTCAATCACTGTAAGTATCTACTATGCGCTTTGAAAAAGCCCACGGAAGCAAACATAGCTACTGATCGCTGCTGGGAGCACTGACACTGTCTATCACACATAACCTAAACAGCGAATTCTCAAATCGCCTGTGATAGCAACTAAAATAACTGAACACTGCTGAGAGCACTTACCGTGTAGTTGAAAAATAAGTCTCTACTTAATACTCTTGTGTAGTCAAAGACATCAACAGTATTTTGATCACTACTGGGAACACTGACATTCTGGATGAGATTTTTATTTCTACGATGAACTCTGTTGTGGTCCATTAATTTCAACGGCCAGGACTGATGAGTACTATGAACACATGCACTGTATAAAGCAAAAAAGTTATACTAGGACTAAGATATTGTTTATGAAAGCAACTTTGACTGTTGATCACTACTGGGAACACTGGCTCTTTCTACAACAGTGCGCATCAACACTAGGAAACCTGCCGAATTTAGTCCATGATCTAAGCACTTTTGATCATAACTGGGTACACTGCCATTACCTAAGATACGAAAATGTCCATATGAAATTCTCACCATTGGAAACACTAACATAGCCGTGACAGAAAATATCTACATAAACATCTGATGTAATAAGTGACTGCAGTTTTCACTTCTTATCACTACTGGTAACACTGATAATATGAATTAAAGCAACTAAAGTTATCTATCGCTGCTATGAAAACAACCGCAGTATGTACTTGGTTCTCTGATCTAGTCTGAAGTTCAAAATGTTATTACTGATCACTACTGGGAACACTGACATAGCCAATGACAGCAAGTCTGTTCTGTTAAAACCGATATAGAGTAAAATGGCAACAATTACTTCTGATCATTATTGGGATGAATATTAAAACACTATTGATCACTACTGGAAAGAGTAACATTGCCTATGATAGAAACCGTTTAGATGAATATCTTATCAAGACAGTGATAGCAGTTGTAACTTCTGATCACTACTTGGAACTTTGCTTAAGTCTATGAAAGCAAGTGCTACTATTGATCGCTACTGGGTACAGTTACATTGCCTATGATAGAAAATGTCCACATGGACATCTTTTCTAGTATGCGGAAGCAGTTGTTACTTCTGATCACTACTGGGATCTCTGATTAAATCTATGAAAGCAACTGCTACTATTGATCGACACTGGGAACACTGCCTCGTACTCAAACTGTAAGTATCAAAACTTGGGTTACTGGACTTCCCTGTCATACCAACTGTCCCGACTGATCACTTCTGGGAACACTTGCATTGCCAATGACAGTACGTTTTTTCTAAGCATGATGATATTGAGTGTCAGAACATTTATTACTTTTGATCATTACTGGAAACACTGGCACTGCCATTCCCCATTTCCAAACACGTCCGATCATTACTGGGAAAACTTACGTTGGGATGACAAAAATGTATACATAAATATCTGATGTATCCATCGCTGCTATGAAGACAACCACAGCATATACTTGGTTCTCTGAGATAGTCTAAACTTCAAAATGTCATTGCTGATCGCTACTGGGAACACTGGCAAAGCCAATAACAGCAAGTCTTTTCTATAAGATCCGATGTAGAGTAAACTAGCTACCATTACTACTAATCATTTTTTGGGATGACTACCACTGTCAAAGACAGCAACTATCACTACAATTTACTCTCTTATAGTCTACAAAAGCAACTGTAACGAATATCGAAGCAATATTGATCACTACTTGGAACAGTTACATTGCCTTTGATAGAAAACGTCTAGATGAACATCTTATCAAGTAAGTGATAGCAGTTGTAACTTCTGATCACTACTGGGAACTCTGCTTAAGTCTATGAAAGAAACTGCTACTATTGATCGCTACTGGGAACAGTTATATTGCCTATGATAGAAAAGGTACACATGGACATCTTATCTAGTGAGTGATGGCAGTTTTTACTACTGATCGCCACTGGGAACTCTGATTAAGTCTATGGAAGCAACTAATACTGCTGATCGCTGTTGGGAACACTGCCACATTCTAAAACTGTAGGTATCATTACTAGGAATATTTTGTCTTGCCTTCCATATTAACTGTCACGACTGATCACTACTGGAAACACTAGCAATGCCTGTAACACTAAGTCTCTTCTAGGCATTCTGATATAGAATATATCAGAATATTTATTACTATTGGTCATTACTGGGAACACTGACGCTGTCTATGACAGCAATTATCACTTATTATAACTCTGATATGGTAATAATAAGCAACTGTAGCTACCGATCACACCTCGAACCACTACCCCTCACAACTGGGAACACAGACATTATCTATGACAAAACCTTTGTTCTAGGAAGTCTGATATAGAGGTTACGATAGCAACTTAAGTTACTGATTATTACTGGATACACTGGCCGTGTCTATGATCGCAGCTATCACTACAAGTACCTCTGATATACTCTAAAATAGCGAAATGAGCTACTGAACAAATCTTGAAACACAACTGATCACCACGAAGAACACCAGTATTGCCTTTGACAGTTAGTCTCTTCTAGGCATTCCGATTACGTATATTAGACAATATTTTACTACTGAGCATCACTGGGGACATTGCCTGAGTCTATGGCAGTAACTATCACTTCTACGATGTTTGATCTAGTGTAAAATACCAACAGTCACTACTAATCGCTACTGGGAACGCTGGCATTGTTTAGGAAAGTCTCCTCTGGGATATCTTTTACAGAAAGTAAGATGGCATATATTACTAACGATCGTTAGAAGTGACACTGGCCCTATTTAAAACAACATCTACTGCTACTGGTATTACTGGTATATAGTCAAAGATCGCAACTGTAACTACTGATAACATTTTGAAACACTACTGATCACTACTGGGAACACTCGAATTGTCTATGACAGTACTTTCTACTGATAGAGTGTAGGATACCAACTATCACTACTGATCAGCACTGCCAAAGTCTATAAAAGTAAGTATCCCTACTAAGGTCTTAGTTCAAGTCTAAATAAGTTATAAGTTATGAACAGTAAGATCCTTTGGAAGCAAGGAAAACATAATAATAAAAAAACAACAGAAAATAGCAGACTAGATTTAATTGCGTCTGTTCATGACCAGTAATGAAATGTGCAACACCTGCCACCCCCTCCCCCAGCAACAGATTAAGCGGAACTGTATTTCCAAAGTACCTCAAATGAACTCAATGACCCCAAAGGAACAGAAAATATAATCTTCACTATAATGATGTATGAGGAGACGTTTTACGGCCGCCACACGGCACAAACCCCAGCTGCAGTGAAGATAAATAAGTTCTGAATAGTAAGATATCAAAGTAAGTAAGGTACCAACAGTAAATACTGATCACAACTGGGAATATCGGCATTGTCTATGACAATAAGTCTCTTTTGGGATACTGATATAAAGTGTAAAATAGCATTTTTTATTAATGATCGTTACTGGATAGACTGATTGCGTCTATGATCGCAACTATCAGTACAAGTTCCGCTGATATAGTCTAAAATAGCAAAAAAAACTAATGATTATATCTTGAAATCCTACTGATCACTACTGGGAAAACTGATTAAGTTATCTAGAATAAAGCAACTTTTACTATCGTTCGATTCTGCGAATACTGCCACAATCTATACCAATAAGTATCACTACTAGAAATTTTGATATTGTCCAAGGTATAGACCGTCACTACTGATCACTACTGGGAACACCAGCATGATTACCTAAGACAATAAGTCTCTTCTAGGCATTCTTTCTGGTATAGAGTATGGGAACATATTTTACTATTGATAATTACTCTGGCAACTGCCTGAGTCTGTGGGTGTAACTATCACTGCTAAGAAGTTTGATCTTGTGTAAAGTACCAACAGTCACTACTAATCGCTACTGGGAACACTTGCATTGTTTAGAAAGTAAGAAAGCAACTATTACAACATATCGTGAGTGAGGTCACTGGTCCTATCTATTACAGCAAATACCACTATGTACTAGTAATACTGGTATAGTCAAAAAGTAGCAACTGTAACTACAGACAACATCTTGAAACACTGGTGATCACTGCTGGGAACACTGGAATTTTCATGACAGTACTAGTGTTTTCTACGTATTCTTAAGAGTGTAAGATACCAAATATTTGACAATTTCAATTTATTCGGATTCGGATACGTGTTCTGTATATGGTCAATATATTTTTTTTTGGTGGGGGTGGAGGGGGGGGGGGAGGTTCTCAAAGGTGTAAAAATGTGTGCACAGCTTGGTACATAAACATGAAACAGCTGCCAGTGCTCACGTTGTCGAACAGGCCTCTCAGCGTGCAAATGACGTCAAAATGACATTTTCTCCCACTTTTGCATATATAAGATAGGCCCTCAGCTCATATATGCATAAGATACTTCTTTCTCCCACCTTTGCCTATATAAGATAGGCTCTCAGCTCATATAAGAAACTTCTTTCTCCCACCTTTGCCTATATAAGATAGGCTCTCAGCTCATATAAGAAAATTCTATCTTACACCTGGCAACATGTTCTTATATTAGCTACCAAACTTTTTCAATTTATGTTTTAATTTTAGATGAACAAAATGGACACGCAAGCATGTCGGATGAAGTTAGATAGCAGATCATAGGTTTGTGACCTCACTCAATTTTAATGACGTCACTAAAACTGGTTATAAACGTCGCTAGCGAACTTGACGCGCGTGACGTGAGAGGCTAAGTTGCATTTTGTTTTCGCCCTCTGGAAGATAAAATACTCCACATATCGTGTATTCCGTCTATTTTTTAGGTGCAAACTGTGTTTACACCCATTTTAGGACCCGATAAACTCACTGGGCTGCTCAAAATTTACTTCAGATCATTGGTTAAAAAGTTCAAATTTTCCTGTTCTGAAGCCTAATCCGACTTGAGGTTTAAAACCCGCTAATGGTGGGAGAAAAATAATCCATCATGAGCCAGTCCATGTAGGATAGGTAAATCTCACCCTCGGGGTCGGAATTTCAACCAGGGACTCGGCAAGCCTCGTCCCTGGTTGAAATTCCGACCCCTCGGGTGAGATTTCCCTATCCTACATGGACACTCATGATGGATTGTTATAATCTTACACCTGGCAACATGTTCTTATATTAGCAACCAAACTTTTTCAATTTATGACTAATATTTTAATTTTAAATGAACAATATGGACACGCAAGCATTTCGGATGACGTTAGATAGCAGATCATAGGTTTGTGACGTCACTCAATTTTAATGACGTCACTAAAACTGGTTATAAACGTCGCTAGCGAACTTGACGCGCGTGACGTGAGAGGCTAAGTTGCATTTTGTTTTCGCCCTCTGGAAGATAAAATAGTCCACATATCGTGTTTTCCGTCTATTTTTAGGTGCAAACTGTGTTTACACCCATTTTAGGACCCGATAAACTCACTGAGCTGCTCAAAATTTACTTCAGATCATTGGTTAAAAAGTTCAAATTTTCATGTTCTGAAGCCTAATCCGACTTGAGTTTAAAACCCGCTAATGGTGGGAGAAAAATAATCCATCATGAGCCAGTCCATGTAGGATAGGTAAATCTCACCCTCGGGGTCGGAATTTCAACCAGGGACTCGGCAAGCCTCGTCCCTGGTTGAAATTCCGACCCCGAGGGTGAGATTTACCTATCCTACATGGACACTCATGATGGATTGTTATAATCTTACATCTGGCAACATCTTTCTTATATTAGCAACCAGACTTTTTCAATTTTTGACTAATATTTAATTTTAAATGAACAAAATGGACACGCAAGTATGTCGGATGACGTTTGAAAGTAGATCATAGGTTTGTGACGTCACTCAATTTTAATGACGTCACTAAAACCGGTCTTAAACGTCGCTAGCAAACTTGACGCGCGTGACGTGAGAGGCTAAGTTGCATTTTCATTTTGCGCTGTGAAAGAAAAAATAGTTCAAATATCCTGTTCTCCGTCTATTTTTTAGGTGCAAACTGTGTTAACACCCAATTAAGGACCTGATAAACACACTGGACTGCTCAAAATTTACTTCAGATCACTGGGTAAAAAGTTGAACTTTTCCTGTTCTGAAGCTTAATCCGACCTGAGGTTTAAAATCCGCTAACGGTGGGAGAAAAATAATCCACCATGTGCCAGTCCATGTAGGATAGGGAAATCTCACCCTCGGGGTCGGAATTTCAACCAGGGACTCGGCAAGCCTCGCCCCTGGTTGAAATTCCGACCACTTATCCTACATGGACACTCATAATGGATTGTTTAGTCTTAAGTTGATGCGACGTGATGACGTCCCATCGATGTCAGTATGTCGTCATTCCAACTTAATGTGCCTGCTAGGCTCAGTCTAAATTGTTAAGTCCCGGTGGGCACATAACGTCAAAACGACGTTGTACTGACGTTGATGCAACTTCATTTCGTCGCAGAAATGCTGGAAAATATTTTTATAGGCCCGTGCGAGATTCGAACTCACGACCTAGACAACTCCGCCTAGCACTGCAGTGACTGCACCATCTGTCACCGCTACCAACTGCGCTACTGAGACAACCCCAAAAAAGATGTTAGTGTAGTACTGATATAGGTGGCGGATAATGCAGTACACGTCGTATATTGACTTCTTCTCAATACGCTGCATCTCTTCCGTTCGCGAAATTAAAGCCTGCCGGATCCAGAGAATACAAGAGAAATTAGATAAGTATTAAGTGCTAGAGAAACATTTTTTCATACAAAGGTACTTTCGAGCAAAATAGGATCGAAACTAATACAGATTTATAATTCAGATTGATTTAGAGAGATATAATAAATCAACTTTGCCGGTAAATGCTGAAAAATATTTCTATAGGCCTGTGCGGGATGCGAACTTACGACGCTACTTACTGCGCTACCGAGACAATCCCCAGAAAGATTACTCGAGTAGCACTGATATAGATAGCGGACAATGCAGTACACGTCGGTGAAAAGTTTGGTGAAAATCCATTTGTTCAAGAAACATCGTGGTAACAAGAAATCACCGTCTTAGAAAATCTAACTCTTTAAGACGCCCTGTCCAAATAATGCATCCATGCAAGTTTAGTAATATTCAAACCATTTATTCAAGAGATAATAGTGGTTAAAAGCTTTCATGCCAACGCCGACACGGACGCCAACACCAAATGGATCCGAAAGGGAAAATAAGTAAAAATCTAAAAAACAAGAGCTTATTGTCATGACCCATTCTACATATCTTACAAGTATCATGAAAACATATTGGTTTAGACATATTTTATTTCAATCTATCCAATACATATAAACATTGACAAAATACAAATAATAGGATTGGAACGGAAGCACTAGTACTTATAAAGTTCCCCTCCTAGGACATATCTTACAAATGAACATCATGGCGATAGCTTGACAAACTTATGTTAACAAAACTTTTCATATTAATGCATCGTAATTTATATTTTTTTTCGAAAAAACAATGATAGAAAGTTAGAAAGTGAAACTGAGTAACAGAGAAAAATATCTAGACAATAAGGAAAAATAAAAATGCCATAGAGAGAGAGAGAGAGAGAGAGAGAGAGAGAGAGATTAAAGGGTAATCAAGTTATGGAGCGTACACGAATTCACAGCCAAAACCATTTAGGAGGAAATGACTCAAAAAGTATGAAAGCAAGAGTTGCAACATATTTGTGAAGTATATGAATATTTTAAAGGGCTTTTAAATTATAGAGTGGGCGCAAAATCACCGCCAAAACCATCGAGGGGAAATAAATCAAAGAGTAAGAAAGAAAGAGTTGTCATTCTTGTTCGCAACACATCGTCATTACCTGTTTTATGTATCTGTGAAGTATCATGAAAATATTTTAAAGGGTATACAAGTAACATAGTGGACACGAACCTGCCAAAAACGCACAAAAGGGAAGATAACACAGAGAATATTATGACAAGAGTTACCATTCTTATACGCGAAACATCATCACGACCTGTTCTATATAACTGAGGTTTAATGAAAATATTCCAAAGGATATTTAAGATATGGAGCTGACAAGAAAATTTTTACGGACAGGCGAACAGAAGACGGACGGATGGACGGATAGACGGACGTCAGGTTCATCACTATATCCCAGAACCTTTCGGTCGGGGATAAAAATGACTAAAAACAAACAAGAGGGCCATGAGGCCCTGAATCGCTCACCTGGGCAATTGGCAAGGTGGCTTTTTCTTATCATGTCTGAAATTGTCAAAATATGAGTCTTGGGTCAAAAGTCAAAGAATGACCATGACCGCTTATACTCATAAATCTTCATGTACTCATCAAGACAACCATATATACCATTTTTAGGCCAAAATCTTCAAAACTTTCCACGAAATCTTATGTTCTAGCATTTTCCCATATTTGACCATGCCGCAAAAAAAGTCAGGGTAAACCCAAGGTCACCATTCGAACACTCTTGGTGGTACTCTAGTACTCCATGCTACTTACCAAGTTTCAAGGCCATAGGTGTATTGTTCTGGAGAAGAAAAATATTAAAGATTTATACCATAAGTGGTAATGGCACCATGTTGGTCATGTGACCTGGACCGTTTGAACAAATTTTTATTCAATCAACCCCTGGAGGCTCTATATGAAATGTGTTTACAATTGGCCCTTTGACTGTTGAGGAAATGGTTACGAGAGCCAAAATATGAGCGATCTGGATCGAAGGTCAAGAAATGACCTTGACCTCTTGTACTCATAATTCTTCATGACCTCATTAAGACAACTGTATATACCAATTTTTAGGCCAAAATCTTCAAAACTTTCCATGAAATCTTATGTTCTAGGATTTTCCCATATTTGACCTTGCCATCAAAAAGGTCAAGGTCAACACAAGGTCATAATTTGAATAATCTTGATAGTACTCAAGTACCCAATGCTGCATACCAAGTCTCAAGGCCATCAGTTAATTGGTTCTGGAGAAGAAGGTTTTTTAAAGTTTTTACCATATATGGGCATAGTGGCCATGTTAGTCATGTGACCATGACCGTTAGAATAAATTTTTGTTCCCTCAACCCCTGGAGGCTCTATATTAAATTTGGTCACATTTGGCCCAGTGGTTTTTGAGGAGATTGTTTGAAATTGTCAAAATATGAGAGTTTTGGGTCAAAGGTCAAAGACTGACCTTGACCTCTTGTAATCACAAATCTTCATGTACTCATTAAGATGACTGTATATACCAATTTTTAGGCTAAAATCTTAAAAACTTAATCATGAAATCTCATGTTCTAGCATTTTCCCAAATTTGACCTTGCCGTAAAAAAGGTCAAGGTCAACACAAGGTCATAATGTGAACAATCTTCATAGTACTCAAGTACCCAATGCTACATATCACAACTCAAGGCCATCGGCCAACTGGTTCTGGAGAAGAAGATTTTTAAAGGTTTTTACCATATACGGGCGTGGTAGCCATGTTGGTCATGTGACCTGGACGGTATGAATAAATTTTTGTTCCCTCAACCCCTGGAGGCTCTATATGAAATTTGGTTTCAATTGGTTAAGTGGCTTTTGAGTAGATTGTTAGAACTTGTCAAAATATAAGAGTTCAGGGTCAAAGGTCAAAGGATGACCTTGACCTCTTATACTTGTAAATCTTCATGTAGTCATTAAGATGACAGTAGATACCAATTTTTAGCCCAAAATCTTCAACAGTTTCCAAGATATCTTATGTTGTAGCATCTTGCCATATAACGGTATAAGGAAGCAAATTTGACCTTACCGTAAAAAAGGTCAAGGTCAACCCAAGGTCATAATTTGAACAATCTTGGTAGTACTCGCGTACCCGATGCTACATACCAAGTTTCAAGTCCATCGGCCTATTGGTTCTGGAGAAGAAGATTTTTTCAGGTTTTTACCATATATGGGCATGGCGGCCATGTTGGTCATGTGACCAGGACCGTTTGAACAACTTTTTGTTCCTAAGGTCCCATGAGGCTCTATATGAAATTTGGTTACAATTGACCCAGCGGTTTCAGAGGAGAAGTCGTTTGAAATTGTGGACGGACGGACGGACGACGGACGGACGACGGACGGACGACGACGGACGACGGAGCCTTACCATCCTATAAGCTCCCCCGGAGCCGCTGGCTCAGGTGAGCTAAAAATGGGACATAACTCGTCAATCACATTAACGGAAAGAAAAAAATATTACGATCCACTTATATTAATGCCCATTCCTTATGAGCGCAACACGAGAAAACTAACAATGGGGTTGTGCGCCCAGCGAAGACTCGGATCAGCCTGGGCATCCGCCCAGTCCGATCAGACTCTTTGCTTAGTGCTGAAGGAGTAGTTGAGGGGCTAAGCTACATCCTTGCGGACAGCATAGACTCTGACCAGACTGGGTGGATCTGAGTCTTTGCTGGGCGCACACTTTTCACGTGTCGCGGCGCCGCCGTGATCGGGTGCATAGAGCGACTCGTTTATGGTGCAGAAGGATGGTCGCCGGTTTGGGTCAACTGGCGCCTGGGAAACTCTCTCTGCCTAGTAGGCACGTCGAAATGACATCATACCGACGTCGCATCGACGTCGGAACGATGTCATTTCCACTAAGTGTGCCCGATGGGAGTCAACGCCACAGTAAATAGGTACCTTTTCGAATCTGGGAATAAAAATGAATGTGAAAGAAGAGGCATGGGCTCCTCCTTGCATGTGTTGTGCCCAAGACAGTGGGGCTCTAACCCCTATATCCAAATGGCCACGAGGTAATAGAAGTTATGAGAAACATTTAGCTTTATGTACTTTAAACTTCAAGATTCTACCTAAAACCATTATTGAGTGCTACAGCCGCTAAATGCATAATGGTCGGACAAACAAACAAGTAGACAGAAGTACAGGTAAATGCAGACAGACAGTACCAAATCAATATGCCCCTCAACTTTGAATTCGGCTACTTTGCAGTTGAAGGTATAAGAAATACAAAAATAAAAATAACTCTGACTATTTTATATCTGTAACTGCAGCGTTCCCAGTAACGATCAAAATGTGCCCATCAGTGATCAAAGCGGTCCCAGTAGCGATCAAAGTTTTTTGCAATTAGACCCCACTCAAAAATTTACGCCGTCACGTATCATATATTTCATTCAAATATTTTACAATAAAAACACGTTTAAGTAATACTTCAAACACAAATGTAATATAAATTTCTTTCCAAGTCTTTGACCTTGACCTAAGGTCAGCAGCAGCATCCAGCAAGTAAACTGAGTAATATATCTAAATGTTACATTCAAGTATATTGAATACATGAACAAACAAATTCCAACCAATGCAAAGTTTTAACGCAACTGTTCCACAAAGAACTACTCGCATTAAGGTCTAAATATGGCCCAGACTAAAAATCATATTGGTTTGAATAATAACTGGCTTATACTACTGCATGAAAATAATAAGAAAATACATGAAATACATGATATATGCGGACAAAATGGGCTCAAAGTGTATGACCCTTATGCGATTCTGTGTATTAGGAAACTTACATTGCCGTGTATATGTTTACGTCATACAATAACATGTGTCATTTTGTATGCGTCTTAATTATACGCCCGGCATACGAAGTATAATTTTTGTCTTTCCGTCTGTTCAGCCTTTCGTTAGCGTATTCGCCGGCCGTCTGTCCGTCCGTGCATAAACATTTACATCAAAGTTTTACATTAAAACTGTGTTGATTGTTTTTGATTGTTTTTATCTCCGTAGCCACATATCAGATCTTTTTCATATTTTGGATCATGATATCATGATATCTCATGATATAAGATAGTGCAGTGAACAGTTTACATGGACCTCCTAGCTAGCTAATATCCTCTGTTTGTAAACATAAGCTGTAGTGCTTTTAAGGACGATGAGTCAAACTAGGTTAAGCTGAAAATTTACAAAATTAATTGTCGCATGAAAGCCGTAAAGTAAACAAGAAAATCGGTGGAACCGATGGATGCTCCCCGAAGGCTTGGAATAGGACAATGGGTATCCTGGTGAAGGAGTGATTTTCTGTGTAAACTAAATGCAATTCAAAATGGAAAAAGTAGTTCTCTTCAATACTTTTACAGCAATGCTCTAGACATGCATACAATGGAGAAAAAATAAGAAGGGAAGTAACTCCAAAATAACTTGGGATACAGTTATGGTTCTTCTGCTCTGCACTTCTTGTCATTGCCCTCTATTATCAATATAAGAAGTTTCATTCATGTTCCCTTAAATATGTACAGAGATATACTCCAGATAAGCTCAATAACTGACAAAATTAGGAAGGGCACTAATTCCGTATTTACTAGAGGTAATGTTATAGTGCTTAAGCTCTGCACCACTATCAATGTGTAAAATTTCATTTGGTTTCCTTCAATACTTCCTAAGATATGCTTCATACAAGCAAAATAAAGCATAAATTAAGAAGGGAGCTAACTCTGTATTTATTTATGACAGGGTTATGGTTCTCATGTTCTGCACTTTCACTCATTGCCCTCTATTAGTGTGTGAAGTTTCATTAATTTCCCTTTTATACTTTTAGAGATATGTTCTGGACATGCAAAATACTGAAAAATAGGAAGGGAGCTAACTTTGTAAAAACTTAAGATAGGGTTATGGGTCTTGTGCTCTGCACTTTCTCTTACTGCCCTCTTTCAATGTATGAAGTTTCATTAAGTTCCCTTGAAACTTTTGGATATATGCACGGGACAAGCTTAATATTGAAAAAAAAAACTGGAAAGGGAGCTAACTAGGTAAATACTTGTGACAGGGTTACCGTTTTTATGCACTGCACTTCCTCTAATTGTCCTCTATCAATGTGTGAAGTTTCATTTAGTTCCCCCTTATACTTTCGGAGATATGCTCCAGACAAGCAAAATATTGAAAAAACTGGAAAGGGAGCTAACTTTGTTAATACTTGTGACAGGGTTACGATTCTTGTGCACTGCACTTTCTCTCATTGTCCTCTATCAATATGTGAAGTTTCATTTAGTTCCCCCTAATACTTTCAGAGATATGCTCCGGACAAGCATAATATGAAAAAAACTGGAAAGGGAGCTAACTTCGTAAATACTTGTGACAGGGTTAGGGTTCTTGTGCACTGCCCTTCCCCTCGTTGTCCTCTATCTATGTGTGAAGTTGCATTTAGTTTCCCCTTATACTTTCAGAGATATGCTCCGTACAAGAAAAATATTGAAAAAACTGGAAAGGGAGCTAACTTCGTAAATACTTTTGACAGGGTTACGGTTCTTGTGCACTGCACTTCCCCTTGTTATCCTCTATCTATGTGTGAAGTTTCATTTAGTTCCCCCTAATACTTTCAGAGATATGCTCTGGACAAAAGTGTGACGGACGGACGGCAAAAAAACTGGGAAGGGAGCTTACTTCGTAAATACTTGTGACAGGGTTACGGTTCTTGTGCACTGCACTTCCTCTCATTGTCCTCTATCATTGTGTGAAGTTTCATTTAGTTCCCCCTTATACTTTCAGAGATATGCCCCGGACAAGCAAAATATGCAAAAAAACTGGAGAGGTAGCTAACTTCGTAAAAACTTCTGACAGGGTTAGGGTTCTTGTGCACTGGCCTTCCCCTCGTTGTCCTCTATCTATGTGTGAAGTTTCAATTAGTTCCCCCTTATACTTTCAGAGATATGCTCCGGACAAAAGTGTGACGGACGGAAGGACGGACAGACGGACGGACAAAGCGGCAACTATATGCTCACCCTTCGGGGAGCATAAAAACAAATCTTACGAGCATGCTTTATTTAGACTACCTTCTACCAAGAAGAGACACATCCACTGGATAGCGAATACGAGTCTACAACAAGACTGCTAAAATTTCGCCAACAAAATTGCACCAAAACTCTGTCGTTATTTAAGAATTGAAATTTTATTTTTCAGCATTCATCGTGTGATGAAGCCAGTGGGCGGAGCTAAAATTCCATGAAGCGCGAAGCGCTTCTTGTAGAATTTTAGCGACGACCACTGGCTTCTTCACACGATGAACGCTGAAATATCAAATTTTTATACTTATATTTACACTTTATTTGTGAAACTTTCTGTGCCGTTTTCGTGGTATTTAGTGTAGAATAGGCAAAATATGGATAGAAGAAAAGTTAGTAACGACATGTTCGGCCATAACGTTAAACAGCTGTCGCCCTGACGTGACGTCAATCGAACGTTACAAGAACCAATCAAGACGTTTGTTTACATAAGACGTCGCTTGACGACAACGTCACATGATCCATTGGCCTTCATCGGTGTATGAAGCCAGTTGCTCTAAAGGGTTCACCTATGGGAAGTCAGTGGCAAGTGTAAATATAACCATATATACCTTAAGGTGTGTGCATGTGCGGCTCTGCCAATACGCATATAGCATGACAATAGCAATATCATTACGTACCTGAAAACAGCTGACCTGAATGAGGGTCACTGCATTGAAGGAATGTGGACCGTTTGATTCACTATATATTATCATCTGGCTGAAAGTAAGTGGTTTGCAAGACTTATTGGAAGACCCTTATGACTCTGTATTTTGCGAGATTAAAAACAGATTGAGCCCCATTAAGAAGGGATGCAAAACTCAAAATGAAAACGTTAATTTCAAATGAGTACCTATAGACCTTAATAGTATCAATTAGTAATACAAATTAAGGTTATTGTTTCGTAATTACGGAATTATCCGGTAAATGTTCCCATAAGTTCTTTATTGGCAGTTTATGTGTTGAGTGCATGCTGGTATAGTTGCAATAATTACTTTAGTCTGCACATCTGACAGGCACATGTCTTTGGCGATTTATTGCGCTTAAAGTGTACAGTGACACATTTATTTATCCACATTTAACATTGCTTGCAGCAAAATAAATAACAATACACTTTAACTAGATATTATTTATTGTTCTCATTACAAAATCCTCTAAATACAAGAGAATCGATGGAACCGATGGATTCTCCCCAAAGATGATACCATAGTGGAACGGATATTCGGGTGAAAGCGGAATTTTCTGTGTGCTGTCTCCCAGAGATGGGAGAAACAATGGAAGTATGATAGCCCAGAGAATAAATACGCAAACAAGCACAACCTGCATCTACTACAAGGACAGTAGGCCCTTGCCTTACTATCATCCAATATCGAAAATACAGCTCTTTGTGACATTGTTATGTCTCAGAGGGAGGAAATAAGAAAAGATGTTAAGCTTTATTCAAATACAGAAGACCATATGGTCCATGAGTACACATATTACAAACAAATGCTTATACAGCAACAATGACGGCAAATGTCTACATATGTTTCATGCAAGCATACATAATTGTCTTACATAACCAGATACTAATCATAAATGTAATAACATCATATCTCCAACTGAACCAACTTTTACCCTTTAACTATAATATTCACAGTATAATAGCATATAAATGTTTTAAGTTTGTACCAATACCAAAAGACCCAAACCCAGCGGGCACACAACAACAAAATGACGACGCATCGACGTCAATACGGCGTAATGACGTCGCGCTGACGCCGTTACATCAGTCATTTGTCGTGTGCCTGGTGGGAAATGTTTGTTATGCATAATACAGAAAAAAGTAAGAAAAGAGGGATGATGTGGGAGAGACAGCAAACACTAGTGCTGTACAAGGACATATAATCAATACAGCGAATTTCTAATCTTAAAACTTTCAAATACGTAGGAAGCCAAATTTCTAATTGTCAGTTTGTTTTCAGTAGTCATCAATTCTATGAATTTTGGAATATTGGGTCTTACCCAGTAATATCGTTTGATATATTTTTTCCTTAAATCCTGAAACAATTCACACTCTAAAATAAAATGAAACTCGTCTTCAATTATGTCACATGTTCTGCATTTTCGTTCGTCTATAGGAATACTGTATGGTCTATGCCATCTACCTGCCTCAATCGCTAATCTGTGAGAAGACATTCGGATTTTTGATACAGCGTGTCGAAACTTTTCCAGTGTTAAATAATCTAAATACAACTTATACGAAAAATTATGAAATAAAGAATATGTCCGCGCCCTACTTGAATCTGAAATTCTACTGTTCCAGTTTTGTATGAAAGTATCTTTTATTCTTTGTTTAAACAATGCTAAAATATATTAACATTCCCTACTCCCTGAAAATACCAAACATCATTGAAACCCAGAGACTCTAAGAGATATTTGACAGACGATGCCCAATTCTGTTTATTTGGTTGCAACTCTAAATCATTTAACATCATCTTATATACGTTATTAATATATTTAGTATTTTCACAAGTCAATACTTTGAACCAGAATTTAACAACAGCTACTAACCTTAACGTCCTCAGATCTAACCTCCCAAGCTCGCCATACACGAAATCATTCTGTGTTGTACGTTTAACACCTAAAATATTTTTTACAAACTTGAACATGCACCCTCTCTAAAATATTTGCATTGGCAAACCCCCAAACTTCCGATCCATACTGTAAGATAGGCTTAACAAGTTTGTCAAACAGATCAAGGTAATGTTTTGGTGTTATTTGTGTAAATTTATAAAGATATCTATTTAACATGAAAATCGCTTTCCTCGCCTGACCAGCTAACATTTCAAAAGTATCTTTAAAGGAACCGCCAGTGGTAAATACTATACCTAAGTAAGTAAAATTCTTCACTATTTCAATTTGATGTCCGTCATAAACAAAAGACAAATTTCTGCGCAATGTACCTCCACCCCTGAAAACCATAACTTTAGTTTTATTTATATTTACTTTCAATTTCCATTTCAAACAATAGCCGTGCAAAACATCTAAACCTTTTTGTAGCCCTGTCTCATCATAAGAAAATATTACCATATCGTCCGCATAAAGCAATAAAAACACTTTTAACATGTTTATCTCAATACCCTGACAATTGTTTTGAATAAATTCTGTTTCAATATCATTTAAATATAAAGAAAATAAAAACGGTGAAAGGCATTCACCCTGTCTTACACCCAAGAAACAAGAAAACTCTTCACAAAGATGGGAATGACAAAAATGATACAATTCAAACAACCCCTTACCGCACTTACTGCAAATATAGCCATCCCTTGTCCTCCTATTAGACAAACCACCTAAACTGCTAAGTTACACAACATTATCGCCCGTCCAACCCACTAATCATCGATAAAAAATGCGTTTTGCTGTTGTTAACTTTTACACCGGTGGGCCAATGTTAAACAAATTTGGCAATGACAGAAAATGGTCAGCGTTAGCGTAATTTACAATTGGTCTCTTCAGTTGTGCCATAATAAGCCGCGACAAGACAAAACCAGCGTTTTTGCCAAACGAACACTCAGATCAGCTTAGGCATCCGCCCAGTCTCATCAGCGTGTCCGTTATGTTCTTTAAGGGTAACTAAGCGTCTAAGCTACCTTCATGCCGACAGCGAAAATCTCTGATCAGACTTGAGTCCTTGCTGGGCGCACATGGCACCTTGTTGGTTTTGTCGTGTCGCGGTTCGACTGGCTCAGAACCAGAACCTAAACCGACTTCTTGAAAAATTGCAAAGACTCCTAGATAGAACCTCTCAAATTAATAGGTGGATTATTGATTTGATATAATTGAGCCGCGACACGAGAAAACCAACAAAGTGGTTGTAAGCACAGCGCAGACCCAGATCAGTTTTGGCATCCGCACATTCTGATCAGTCTCTTCGCTGAGCGCTTAAAGGGTAGCTAAGGGTCTAAGCTACCTCCATGCGGACCGCGAAGACTCTGATCAAACTGGGCGGATGCCCAGGCTGATCTGAGTCTGCGCTGGGCGCCCAGCCACTTTGTTTGTTTTGTCGTGTCGCGGCTCATATCGTAGCATAAGTTGCAATATATATTGCAGTATGATGTTCATCACTCGTTCACCAGGTACAATGATCAAAATGATCAGTCAGTCTAGTTGTTAAGTTACTTGTCAGTGCCAAATGGCTTATCTCTAGGTCCTTCAACGAACAAACGAGCCACGAGCCTCCGGTATTGCAGAACTGATTAGAAAACAGGTTCTTTCAGCTAATAAATTACCCTAATGCTTTAATCTTAACTTGGTCTGCTTTGATTTACTAGTACTGCTTACTGCTTTAACGGAGGGATACTTTGAAATATTCGACCTGTCTGTGTGTTTAATTGTATAATTATATATTGAAGATTTTCAGATATATAAGGGCATATAGCTCTACTGTAGTATGAATACACGTAATATTTTGTCGCCAGATATCGCTGCAAGCTTCACACGGGATTTTTGCCTTTCTATATGACAGATTGGCCGCCTACAAAAACTGCAAATCGTCGAAGCACAAAATATTAGAAAAACGATACACGTCGGCGTGACAAGTTGTAACCAATATATTTCTTGATTCAGTTTGATTCAGAATTTTATCAACATTGCATGAATACATGACTAGGACAAGCCAAGGAACAGATTAGGTTTTGAGGACTTTGACCCCAGTGATTTTCAAGGTCACAGAATGTCTTAGGCTGTTAAATCTCCTGCGTCGGCATGACAATTTCTTGTACCCTGGCACAGACTCCGACACCAGCGGGATCTGCTCTGAAACTGATATGCTCCACATTCACCTTTAGTTGGGAACATGATTTAAATCTTAAACGTTCTATGTGCATCTACGATGTCATAGGAGACCTTATACTTATCAATAAGGCAGCTAAAATACTGTCATATGGTATATACATATAGCTGAAACTCTTTAAAAGGGGGTGGTGTTCGGGCGATGGAGCTGGTTATAACTACCAGTACCGGGGTGTCCTTCTTATTTGGATAAAAAAGTAGGTGCGGGTGGCGGTTGTTTGGATATTTTTTTTCTCGTCTATCATTTCTCTTTTCTTTCTCCCCCTCTCTAAGAGACGGTCCGATATAGACTGAAATGCTGTCTGAAAAGGCCGTTAAACCCCAAGCAACAAACCAACCAAATCAACTTTTTACGTTATAAAAGAAACCAAAACATTTCTTCAGTCTTTTAATGCATAATTAGTACAATTTATGCACTTCATAATAGCCTTCGCCCTTCTTCCAGTTGTTGACAACCAGTGAAGAACTAAATCAGACGGCTCCTCACTGGCAGCAGTCTGATCTACATGGTTTCCCAATGGTTGCTGTCCGAATATGGTATTCTACTGCGGTCCCTGCGCCACCACAGCTGAAAAATGCCGTTCCTTCAGCCTACAAAAACGCTTGCCACAAATTGCATATGCCATTACTGTGGGCTTTGGGATTTTGTTTTCGTATTGTTGGTGTCACTTATGGGGCTTGATAAGTAAAAAGATAGACAAAGATCAGGAATTATTACAATCAAATCCCAACATCATGCTCTCAAACCAAAAGGGAGAGAAGCACACACACACAAACTGACAAAAGTTCACGAAAGTTCACGCACGGTAGACTAGAATGAGTAGCTCTTTCCCGAACAGGTAGTCATTTGGCTACCCTTATAAGCAGAAGCAGCAACATCTAATTTTATCTATGATTTATTTTAAATAACAAAACAAAACAGAAAGCAGAATGGGCAGCTATTCAGGTAACCGCACTGCTAGAGACCATAGAGAAGCGGACATCACATCGTGTTACACTGAGGAACCACAAGACAAGTAACGCATCAGAACGGTCAGTAACGATTAGGGGAAGGGGACGGGGGTGCTTATACTAGTTCTACTAGCTATTAGCCTCCATAATGGTTCAACCTCACCAAAATAATTATTTAAAACACACACACATACAAACACAGAGAGAGAGAGAGAGAGAGAGCGAGAGAGAGAGAACAGACCAACGATTACATCAATTTTAATAACAATAACAACTTATAGATGTTTCATGTTTTACGTATAATTTGTTCTTACTGTCAGGATTGGTGCTTTTTGTAAGACTGTTTTGTGGGCGGTGGTTGTTTTTGTTGGGTTGAACAATTAAGTATCTGATTAACCAAGGCAGAACTAAGGGCATGGGTTAGTCGACCACAAACCGGTAAAGCCCCCCCCCCCCCTCCCTCCCCCTCCCTCCCCCTCCCCAATTGTTTCATTACTGGCCGTCCCAAGGCCTAAGTTCTGTTTTGGTTCTTCTTGGTTGTTTTATGTATTATTAGTTGCTAGGTATGTTACTGATATATTGTTTGTGATGTTCAGGCTAGCCCGTTGACCACCTACATGGGAAATGGCGGTTTAAATAGCTGCCGCTGGTGTTGTCTTTGGTGATGACTACTTTTGTGTTGTCTCTTTCTCACATGGTGTCTTGGGTTTGATCAGGGATTGTGTCAGTTCCTGAGAGCTTTCCTTCTTACTTTTATACGAAAAAAACTAACATCTATTTTTACTTATTTTCTTTTTTTTTCATCAAAAAACACGACGAGAAGCAAAGTGGGCAGATATACAGGTAGCAACATTACTAGCAGACCACTGACATATAGATGCATGAATAACAGAGAGGAACCGCAACAGAAGTACCACAAACCTCGTCATCTGCTTCCGCGGTGGTCCGCATGCAGGTTTCCTAAGCCATCAATGAATTATCACCCGGAAACAAAAATATCACGGATAGGGGTGGTTGGGTCGATGGTGCTGCGTATAGATTTCAGTGCACCTACTGATTTGGATAATTGTAGGATAAGGGCCTACTGTGCTTGCAGTAGGTGCGGGCTGGGATTGTTTGGACATTTTTCTCTCGTCTATCATTTCTCTCTTCTTTCTTTCTCTCTCTCTGGGAGACGGCCCGATATAGACTGAAATACTGTCTCAAAAGGCCGATAAACCCAAAACAACCAACCAACAAATCACGGATAACACCTTTGATGAATCAGAGATGAGGACTGGCCAGAAAATGTAGCCTTCAAAGTATGGTCCATGTTCCTTCTTTCGAATGTGTTTTCTGCTCTTAAAAGAGCTCTTAAAGATTTTAATTTGACTTCACTGCATCTGATGTTGTGCCATGTGGTGGCCTTTAAACATCTCCCCATACATCATTCATAGTGTGGAGTATAGCTTTTTATTCCTTCGAGATCAGAGAGTATATCCTGAGAAATCGGATTTTTTTTATTGGTCCGTCTTTATATTCTTGATCGACGTTTTTTAATTATTTGGATCCTATTTGATACTAATCAGTCTTTGAATCGACCGCCATTTTTAAAAGTAAGAAATGAGTTTGATTTCTCTGGCTTTGTCTCTAGATATTGACGGGCTTGAGTAGCCGAAACGTCGAAGTGTTGCCCATGCTCCTTCTTTTGAATGTGTTTTCTTCTCTTGAAGGAATTCCTAAAGATTTTAATTATTTCATAAAAGTAATAAAATTTCAAATATATCGGCTCTTTTGTTTTATTACATCCTACATTTACATTTCAAAACATTTTTTCTAAGCTTAAAAAGTATATTAATAAAGCAAATAAAGGAGCAAAGAATGAAAGGAAAAACTTCATAAGAGAAAAACAAACATGAAATTGTAACTAGAAATTAGACTCCCTAGAATAATAAACGCAAAAAGAAGAAGATAAAGTGTTATGTCGCGGCATTTACTTAATACTTGTCACTTGTGGATTTAAGAACATATTGATCTGTTTGACGTTTATTCATTCTTTGGGGTTCACAAAGAACTATGAGGGGTGATCACAAAGCACACAGTCATAATATTTGACTTCTTTGATACAATTTAAAACTATAGAACTTGGATAAATTTTGTGAGTCATGTTGAATCACAAAATGCATCGCATATCTATAAGATTAAACAGGCATCACAAAATTCATCACGGCTCTTATTGAAGAAGACAAGTAATATGTCTACCATCCCTCATACAAAATAACCAAATTGTGTCTTGTGCTCGAGTCATCAGTTGTAACTAAGTACAAATTGCATTTTAGTCAATATATTGGGCGTTATAATTCCAGGAAATGTAATTATTTCACAAAACAAAGTAGGGAGTGGTTGGTGTTGCGATGTGTTCGATATACCTCCCAATGCCGTGACGTTCTACTGATTTGGATAAAAGTATTACAAGGGCCTACTTTACTTGCAGTAGGTGCAGGTGGGGTTGTTTTCTCTCAGCTATCATTTCTCTCTTCTTTCTATTTCTCAAATGACCCTCCTATGTTGAATCCCTGGACAAATCAAGAAAAAATAGCGCTAAAATGAATGGCCAAAACCCCTATAAAATGAAGTAATATATAGCAAAAGGGGGTAGACTTCATTAGAATGAGCTGCATTAAAAAACCCTTACTATGATACACATTTTTATACAAATATGCGCTGACGTACCTACTTTCAAAAATATCCATCATAAAGTCTAGGAGAAGATCAAAGAGTCATAACACGACAGTAAAATAGTCCATGAAATAGGTGTCGATTCTTTCCAAATTCTGAATCCGTGGACGAAATTTGATTCGTGGACGAAATCCGATTGAAGTTAAAGCAAATTGACAGAAGACACCTACAAAAATTGGACAGAAGTGGAAAACACCTGCATAATTCATGTAGGAACGGTTTTAATTCAAGACCTTATCTTAATGCATATATTTGTTCAATTATGAACACAGATAAAAAGGATCCATTCATAATCGTGATCACGAAAAAGGGATCCAATCATAATCTCGATAAAATATCTTCGACCACAAGTGGTAGAAACCTAACCTGATAGTGCCATGAAAAATGCTTAAAACGAAAGGGGGAGCTGCGGCCACATGAGGTCACATATGAAAATATCAAGAGGCTCAACTTTGGCAAAACGTGGCATTACTTTGACATCAGTATGGCCATACTCCATCAATTTTCAATGACATTACATACTGATATTTTATGAACAGAAATTTCAGATTTTCTCCCTCCGCGTTGAAATACTGCGACTCGTTCTTTCACCATTTCCGTAGTAGATAGATTATGGTTCTGAAGTCAATTAATTCTGTTTTAAACGTTTTCTTCTGTTTGCCTTCCCCCTCAACTGGGGCGTAGAATTCTAAAGGAAAGAATAAACTTTCCCATGGGCAAAGTTATTTTTTCTATAAAAGTACATCTGTTTTGAGCAGAGATAACTCTTTTACAGAAAAAGAACATAAAGCCCCAAAAGTTGGAACCCTTTGAAAAATGTCGGAAAACATGGATGTGTCCTTTAACCATACATACAGAAAACACACATAGTTGACACAAAATTGTTTCTTTAAGGTGTGCTTGCTGGGAAGATCTTCCTGATGGTATATACAAGGAGGAATTTTCACACATAATTTTATTTTCAATAAGTGTAAAATTATTTTAATTGCGTTTCCTAAGAATATTTAAATTCCTGTCGAATATACCTCTCAACCAGTTCATGTTTCTTTCCCTCAACGTAATTACGTGTTCAATATGCCATATTTCAGTCATAATTCAGGTACAGATGAGCCGCGACAAGACAAAACCAACAAAAGTTGCATGTGCGTTCAACGAAGACTCAAATCAGCCAGGGCAACCGTCCAGTCTGATCAGACTCTGTTGTCGTTGGCATGAAGGTAGCTAAGACACCTTTAAGCGGACTGGGCGGATGTACAAGCTAATGTGAGTCTTCACTGGGCATACGTGTCTTTTTGTTTTGTCCTGTCGCGGCTCATATATAGTGGAAACTGTAAACGTTGAGTAGATTTGTAGCTGGACATGGTAGGCATTTGTGCACTTCTGAAAAAGAAAAAAAAGATGGATCAACTGTTTCAATAGATAAAAGACTGATCAAATCCATTTTAACAGCTGATAGCTGGGCTACAGACCGACGTCAAATCCGAACGTAACATTTCAGTCGAAAAGCTGACCAACTGAAATAAATATGAAGCAATGCACATTCAGAAATTAATACCTCCACAGAAATAAAATGAGCCGCGACACGAGAAAACAAACAATGTGGTTGTGCGCCCAGCACCGACTCAGATCAGCCAGGGCATCCGCCCAGTTTCATCAGAGTCTTCGCTGTCCGCATGAAGGTAGCTTAGAGCCTTAGCTATCTTTTAAGCGCTTTGGGAAGACTCTGATCAGACTGGGCGGCTGTCCAGGCTGATCTGAGTCTGCACAGGGCGCACAACCTCATTGTTGGTTTTCTCGTGTCGCGGCTCAAATGGTACTCATTCTCGAGAGAGGTAGCCGGTTACTCATCATGACCGATCGTACATGGTGCACGGACTTATGGGTATTATCCAGTTTTGCATAAAGATGGCGGCCAAAGCTTAAACGAATAGCTACCAAACTTATCCGAATACGCGAGAAATTCTAAATATCAGCGAGCACTGCCAGCTGTTAGCGACAATTTTGGTTGTATGCGTTAAGGTCTAGGCCTTATTTGGCAAACAAGACTAAGAAATGCTGACCATTTCAAAGGCTACTTACAGTTAAGTCACTGGAAATAGTCATCGTCCACTCGTGTTTGTTTTAGGCCACATCTTTGTATTCTTATAGCTTCCAGCTGTGTAAATAAGGAGGAAAGCCCATTACAGGTTAGAGAAAACAAAATTTTACTGGTTTGTAAAAGAATGATATCGGATAATTTTCTAGCCAAGTTCTTTTGCTTTTCGTTCTTTTAGTTACGTAATTGTCATGTGCGTTATTGTTCATTTGTTCCTTCTTCCCCTGGGTGCTGGTAACTTCTGACTAGAATATTGGTCACGATAAAGAAGTTATGCGGCTAAACCTGTATCGGAACTTTCTGACTGCCCGCGTATCATATATTTTTTCTTTCTTTTCGAACCAGTTCCTCTGATTTAAAACAACTTTAGAGCATATTCAAACGGACGTTCGAACTGATTAAAAAAATTTTGTAACAGATAGCTCGGTCTCTTAATTTCGGATAGCCTCCCACCATAGCAGAAGTATTTGGCAGTTAAACAATAAATTACTCATTATTCTAATATGTCTCAACATTGTCTGCAAACCATGTATTCACATCCTAAGAAGCTAAATGATTGAAAAAATACCCTTTGTAAAGATTCGATGGCCTTGTGTAGATATACAGCAGCTGTTCCGCACATGTCGACGTCAGTGAGAGCTCTTTTTCCTGTGTTCCCTGCACTGTTCCATCCGTGAGACTGAGACCACTGGGCTTCACTTGTATACAGAGATAATATTATGAGGAGTAGACACATGGTGAACATTGTCGATTACGTGACGTAGCTGAAATTATTGGGGATACATTACGTATAGAGGATTTTACACGGGTGGTCATTTCATATGAAATTTATGAAACGAGCCTTCGGCGAGTTTCATAAATTTCATGTAGAACTAGAAAATGTGTTTATGAAACACTATGCCCCCCAACCAATTGCTTGCCTCTAAAGAAGGCTCATCCCATAATGTTTGTACCTTTGTACCATAGGCTTCAATGCACTAAGTCGAAAAAGGGGCTTAACTCGGTCAAAAATTTACAATTGTTTTTCAAATTTTAATCAGGTCATTTTCACTTTGGGCAATATCTTCCTGCAAAAAATCATGATCCTAGTGTCAGGGGTTCTTGAAGACATTTTGTTCACAAGGTTCCATAGGCTTAAAATGCACTAAGTAGAAAAAGGGGCATAATTATGTCAAAAGTTCACGATTTGTTTTTTTATTCAAAAGTTAACCAGGTCATCTACACTTTGGGCAATAAAGTTTCAAGTCCCTAGCTCTTATGCTTTTCAAGATATCTTGCTGACAAAGTCAAAATGCCAAAATTTTCAAAGGGCCATAACTCCTAAAAAAATAAGGGAATTTGTTCAATTTGTTCAAAAGTTAATAAGTTCATCTACTTATCATTCCTAATAAGCTATCTAAGTGTCAAGCCCCTAGCTCAAATACTTTTCAAGATATATTGTTGACAAAGTAAAATGCGGAAATTTTCAAAGGGCCGTAACTCCCATAAAAGTTGACAGAATCCATTCAAATGTGAACCAGTTCATATGCTCATCACCTCCAATAAGCTGAAAAAGTTTAAAGTTCCTAGCTTTTATACTTTTAAAGATATCTTGCTGACAAAGTCAAAATGCCAAAATTTTCAAAGGGCCATAACTCCTACAAAAATTGACAAAATTCGTTCAAAGTTAATCAGTTCATCTACGTATCATTCCTAAAGGGCCGTAACTCCTACAAAGATTGGCGGAATTTGTTCAAAAGTTAATCACTTCATCTGCTAATAAGTTGGCAAAGTTTCAAGCCCCTAGCTCAAATGCTTTTTGAGATATCTTGCTGACAAGATTTTAGGTGGCTGACTTGCTGTTAGAATAAAGGAAAACGCTCTAAAACATTTGAATATGCTACGAGAATGAGGTTTAGAAAGTTCGAAAATTCGACGTTTTTCCTTGTTTATACGTTATCGTCTTAAAAACTTGTTTCTAGTCGGTATTTCTTGAATCCCTTTTGAGTGTATGATTGTTTGGTAGCTACCAATATGATAATGTAAACAATTCAGGAAGAAAATTCTTCTCGGTTACTGAGCATAAGTCAAAAGTCTCAGACTAACGTCATCATTTTCTCACAGTTACGTTATACTTCAATGAAGAAACTTCACAGTTAAATTAATCATGGTGTGACCTTTAATTTTAGCCTATTGTTTTTCTCGGGTTTTGATTCTGAATTGAACTGAAGCACCCGTGAATCATTGCACATTGGACCGAATTAACACGTTTTAACGTCAATGGCGCATGCTAAGATTCGTCAGTTGTTAAGCTTAACAATATCTTTTACACAATCAATAGCTTTGACAAGAAAACTGAGCATGAAAATGTTGAGAAATACCGTACAAAAAATCACATGCTTATAATTCTAATGTTGCTTTTCAATGGGTGCGAATTTCGGCTAATGACCCCTTCCGCGCTTATCGCTTTCCCCCGATATCGTTTTTAAAGATGGCTTCTGTAATCCCATGGTATCTCAAGCCCCAAATACGGTTCCTTTCAATTCAATTTAATTTCGCTCAATGTTGCACTTCAGTAATGAGAAAAAAAAAGCAAAATATAAAAATTTGCTAAATATATTTTGCATAGTATATATGTGAAATTTCAAAACTCTAGCATGCACGGTTTCTAAGATATGGTATGTGTGACTAACGGACGCACGGACGGACGAACGCACAGACAGCCATGAAGCAATATGCCCCTTCAACTTCTTCGAAGTTGGGGGCATAATGATAACGAGTGTACGGTTCTATTTATTATATGACCCTTTAAAATGGGATTTTAACGCCCACAAACTGAACATTATGTCGATAAGAAAACGCATTGTTGACATGGACGTTGTCAATGACGTTACGTGTACGCGCCAAAGTGTTATTACACGTGTGGTCATACGATTTTTGTGACACGACGTTATCCACTGAATAACAGCGACGTCATATGATAATTACAAATATGTACAACTATGAAAATGAAACTGAATGATATACGTTGCATTCATCCCCATCCCCCAATGCCCCCACCCTTTTTAAGGTCCCCTTGCGCCGCAGCCGATCTATATTCTGATGCTCGATATATAGAAGGGATCTATTCTTTTTCTTTCCGAATATATTTTTCCCTTATAGCGAGCAAGTAATTCAACTCTAATGTTCATACGCGCTTGCTACTGGTACTGTATTAAACGCTGAATTTTAAATAGGTTTGGAAGAAGACTTGAAAACATAAACAGCAACTAAAAGACAGGACTTCTCTGCCGTGGGGTCTGGTGCCAGCAATAACATATGTTGCCTGTACAGGTAAAGGTGTGTAAATTTATTCAACCAGTCAGTAGATATAATCATTTCATTGGCTGACTGGAGGTGTTGACACCGTGTGATCAAGAGATAGAATGACAGTGGGGAAGTAATCCTCCTTCTATAGTTCCACTCCTGTCTTAAAGCCTAAGTCAGCATTTGTACTTATTTTCTGTCGTTAACACTTTTTCCATCAGTTCGATTTGGCAGTGCTTAAGCAATAAACTGAAAACCAGCTCAGTTGATTTCTTAATGAGCACTGGCGTCATGCCATGGCAGACTTGACGTCAACTTTTGTCGGCAATAAATTTCTAACATTATACTTAGCCAAAATAAAAAGTACCCAGTGTCAAATTTTGAAATTCTATGAAGACTTAACACGATTATTTCATGCAAGAAATAGAAAGTAAAAATTGATCAATTTGAAATGAAAACGTAAAATTTCATTTGATTGATTATAAAAAAATTACGAGATTTGACGTATCACTGGGTGATTTAAAAAAGAATCACAGGCTTATGGTGAGTTTTTTTAAATTGATTATCAAACAGATGAAAAAAACTGCCAAATCATTTAAACACGGGAGAAGAACTATATAACACGCCTGGTAAACTATCACAGGTACCTCCGGCGGAGGTACCGATAAAAAGTTGTGACAGGCACATGGAGCTGCCTGTGACTGTCCAAAAAATGACAACAAACGGTAGGTATTCCTCTTTTTTGACAAAATATTAAATAACCAGGGAGTTTATTAAAAATCAAAAAGTGCTATTCGACCCTTATAGACATAAAGTTTTGTCACACATTATATCCCCCTGAAATTTCCATATTAACCAAAGATACGACTTTTGAAGTGGCTTTGATGTCAGCCCACAGTACTCAAAACATAAAGAATTCGGCCGTTTTTTGGTCTTAAATGCAGTGATCTTGCATACGAATCTGTTTTTTCTCAGCACACTGGTGTTAAGGTAACCTCCTTGCTCAAATATAAATGTCGATTGACTACAAATAAGGCTTGATTTTTCAAAACAACAGCTGGAGGTGTTTGCAATGGTGTGGAGGTGCCTGTGATGTAAGCAAATATAGTGAAAATCTGAATAGTTATTGCAGCAGGAAATATTGACATCTTCTCTAAACCATTGCCTGGAAAGAATCATTCATTCAACGTCCCATTAAGCTATCATAATGCGTATATCATAAAATTCCATGTTAAAATTTCTTAAACACCATCTCAAAGAGTTATTGCCCAATTTGTTTCCGCTTCTGTTAGTCAAACATTGACGAATTTCACATAGTTGCTGAAAATTAACTGCCAAATTCAGGGTTAGATTCGTTATAAAATGTGCGCTTAAATAAGGGTCAACATTTTGTGACTGGTGATGACTGTGATCGAGAGGTGCTGGCTGTGAGTCATTCCAACTTGTCAGAAATTGTCGAGGTCACACGTCATGCCAGCTACACGTATGTTGTGTCAAATTGTCAAAATTGCCGATACCCGTCAACAGGCATACACGTACAGGTATCTATAGTGTTGATCCTTTTGGTACCTCGTATGTGTCGCTGGCAAGTGTCGTATGGCGCTCGCTGTATGTGTTAACTTTGTGGTAACTGGAGTGATAGGTGCTACAAGTGATTCAGTCTGGGTAGTTTTGAATTGTTGGCGCTAGAATCCAAATACATCCCCTACTGATTACATCATCGGTAGGTGACATGTTCTCAATATTACTCCGTTTAGTATATTGAAATGATCGGAATCTTACTGTAAATAACGTGTAATTCAAAGTCTCCGAACAGCCACTGCATCAAATTTGGCAACAAAAGAGCACTTTTACTACATAAAAGTCATCTTCTGAAACGTTGTTTTTGCAAATGTTTCGAGTAGCTAGCATGGCGTGTGACCTCGACAATTTCTAACGATTTGGAATGACTAACAGGCAGTCATCACCATTCACAAAAACGCTGCCTCTTATTTAAGCGCATTTCATAACTATTCTAACACTGAATTAGGCAGTAAATTTTCAACAGCTACGTACAACTCGTCAATGTTTGACTAACAGATATGGAAACAAAACGTCCAATAACTCTTTGAGATGATCTGCTTTGGATTTTGGATTTCTGCTGTGAAGCATCAATGTTACGTGTTCTTATGTCCGCTTGTCTGTAGTCTTCTGGCAGTAAGGTCCTATACAGCTGCCCACTTTGCTTTCTGGTTACTTTTGTAATTTAAAATATAAAACAGGAAAACAGAAGTTAGCGTTGTTTTCATTTGGGGTAGGTGAATTTCCACCTGTCTGGGAAAGAGCTCTTTATTCGGTTTACCATGCGTGTCGTTTATGAACTATTGTCAACGTATACTTACTTCCATCTTGGTTTTGAGAGCAGGATGTAGAATCTGATTGTATAAGTTCATGATCATTGTCTGTCGTTTTAACAAAACTATGCTTGATATTCGCATTATGATAGATTACATTGCGACGTTGAATGAACGATTCTTTCAAGGCAGTGGTCTAGAGATGAAGAATATCAATATTTGCAACCGCTATAAATCTTCAGATTTTTGCTATAATTTCTTACATCACAGGCACCTCCATTCCGTCACAGGCACCCCTCTAGTTTTTTTTACCGATCCAACCTTGTTTGGAGTTTATCGGCATTTATATTTGGGCAAGGAGGTTTACTTTACGTCAGTTTATCCAGATCAACAGATTCTTATGCAAGAAAAGTGCATTTGGGACCTAAAACAACCGATTTGTTCTTGTTTTGAGTACTTTCGACTGTCCTTAAAGCCACTTCAAAAGTCATATCTTCTGTATATATTTAAAGTTCCCGGGGATATACTGTGTGACAAAACTTAATGTATATAAAGGTCGAATAGCATTCTTTGATTTTCAATAAACTCCCTGGTTATAATGTATTTTATCAAAAGAGACGAATACCTACCGTTTTTTTTGTTTATTTTTGGTCCGTCACAGGTAGCTCCGGATGCCTGTCACAACATTTTATCGGTACCTCCGCGGAGGTACCTGTGATAGTTTACCAGGCGTGTATAAGCTGTTGCTTTCGTTATGTCCCATTATGTTAAAACCAAATCAATTAATCTCGTGTAGCACCACCTTGACTGGCATGTACGACCCGGATCCTCCGTCGCACACTGTGAACGTCGCGTCTGATGACGTCAGGAGCGAAATTATTCCATGCAGCTTGGATTGCGTTTTGCAAATTCTGAAGAGGAGTCAGGTTCCGCTGGTGCATTTGTCACAAATATGTACTCAGTTTGGTTTAAATCACGGTTATTCGCTGGCCATACAAGAACATTTTTTATGCGGCGCTACAGGAATTGTTGAGTTAATTTGGCAATATGAGGTTTGGCATTATCTTGCTGTAGGGTGGCTTACTGGGCCTGCCTATGAATAAATGGCGCGGCTATGGGATCTTTGGCATTATCTTGCTATAGGCGGGGGCTTTGGCATTATCTTGCTATAGGGTGACCTACTGAGGCCTGCCTTTGAATGATTGGCACGGCTTCGGGAGCTAGCATCTGATTGATGTACGCCTGAGCATTTAAACTTAACACTACTCATTACAGGTGAACGAAATCATTGACATGAAAAACAAGAACAAGTATCAGCAACGACCCATAACAGAAGTACCGCCTTGGAACGGTCAGTAATAAATTACTGGGGGCTTAAACTAGTTTTCTGGATCCAAACCCTCGCCCTTAGCTTCTGCTATGGTTCGAAACATTTAGTTAGCTGTCTTTCTGTGTGAAGGTTTCCTCATCCAGCCATGAAACATCATGGGCAACGAAAGATAAATACGTATAAAACTAGTATGAATCAAAGATGAGGACCCGACAGAAGCAATGTATTACGACATCAGGAGATCCCTGAGCTGTCAAACATAACTGAAATACAGGAGAAAAAGAACGAACCACGAAAGGCAAAGCAATCGACATAGCAATATCGATAGCAGATAGCAATCTGCACATATATAGCAATCTGTATAGCAAACGAGATATCTTTGTATTAAATTGAATATTGGAAATCTTATACCGGAAACAAGCGGACTGACTAAGGTGGTTTACGCGCTTCAAGCTTAAATTACGTTTTCTAGATTTTGAGCCCTGTCTACACACCGCAAACATGAAATGAAGAAACTTCACGCGGCTTTGCGACCATTATCTAGATGACGTAATCTTCAGACACACTCGCATAACATTATAAAATTATGAAATCGGAAAAGGAAGACCCTTTGGAAGCAAGGCATATATTTAAAAGAATTGATCAGTTAAAAGGAACAAAGCTGATTAAACTATGCTGAGTAACATATCCCTTCAAAAAATGACGATAAGCGAAGTAAATTTTATTCACAAAATACTAAGATTTTACGAGGGGCATTTGAAAAGTACGTAGCATGGCACCGTAACACTGCAATGCCTTGATAAAATACGAGGGGTGATCATTAAATAATGGAAACACGCATGTACCTCATTAACTATGTGTTAGATCAGTATTCTAACTACAAAATACCTGAGAGGCAGGCAAATGCCATATAAATTCCATAGAACTGTTTTGGAATATTGTTGACATGGCAACGATGTTTTAAACGTAGTGTGTGTGTGTGTGTGTGGGGGGGGGGGGGTTAGTCTCTAAATGTTCGCAAAATTCCATGTATTTTATGCTGTTGATAAGTAACAATTAATGGATAAAGTTTGTCATGGTGTGTTGGCTTGATGCACGTCTTTGATACTTAAAGAAATGTATAGTAAATTACCACTTGCCCTCAAACCTGGCAGAAGTACAGATCGTGAAAGACTTCCGATAGAGCAAAATGCGACGTTTTTTGCTGAATTGAAATGTGAGGGCCAAAATTGTGACGTCATTTCATTTTAACAGGGAAAGTCTTGGGATAATTGCAGAGCAGGAAGAACCAAACTTATCCTGTACTTAACAACAGAGCAAAAAATTATAGCATGATACTGAACATTACGAAATAAAATCTCAAAAGTTCAAAAAATCAAATATTTTAGCTACTGTCCTTGTTTTAATTCATACCAGATTTCAGAATATACGCATTCATAATCATTTCATGTGTGTTTGTAGTGACAATGCCTAACTCAAACAGAAACTGTTTCTAAACTTTCAGTTTCTTTTTATATATCCTACATAATCAGCAGAATACGAACATCTCTCTACCATAATGCCGTAAAGAAATTCACACGCCGTACCCAGCATGAACGTGACGTCATATGTTGCACGTTGAAATTCCAATTTCAAACATGACTAACAGCTCAAAAGAAGCACTTTGTGTTACATGAAGTATTCCTATTTACGTATGAAGTTTATTTATCTACAAACGTCTTGCCGTTATTTAATGATCACTCTTCGTACTATCAAAGTATTTATTTTTTGAAACAAGAGTAAATCCGCTGCAGGATGGTTTGTACATCGTCTGAATAGAAATCGACATGCACGTCTAGCGCATGCCCGAAATGGATAGGTGTATACGAGGAGCGATCGAAAAGTTCGAAGCCTAAGATATTTCTAGTAAATCTGCGCATGCGTGCTTAACACGAATATAATTAGTTGTCATTGACTAGCTTTCGATGGAAGTAAAAAAAAAATATTTGGCGAAAGTTTCCTTTTCTGTAGCACCTTAAACACAAGAGGGGTGGCGTATTTTTAAAATAACATTTAAAATCTATTTGTCTTACTTTGAAAAACCTTTCAACACATTCTACAAGATTTAAAAGGTTCTTGTTGTAGTACATAAAAATATGATGATTTGTCAATAGTTTCATGGAAATGCAAAATCTTTTGGCATCTGGTGGCGGCTTTAACGTAAACCCTTAAATATTGCAACCCTGAAATTTAGAGACCCAGATCCTACTTTGGTGTTTGTTATGCCCCAGTCACACACACATATACGGATTCTGCGGATGCTACGGATGGCCCGGCCGTATCAATTCGTATCTATCCATTTAATCCGTAATGGACCCGTATCGCATCCGCAGAGTCCGTTACTGCCCGTATCATATCCGCAGGGTCCGCAGGAACCGCGTCGAAATTTTGAAAAGGTTCAAAATTCGGGCGCGGATAAGTAAACCGTAAAAGTCCGTAACTGAACGCATTTGTCTGCATCTATCCGTCTCTAATCAGTGTCTCATCCGTATCTATTCCGTATCTTATCCGTAACTGAACCCATCATTCCGCAGTCCCAAGTTGAAGACTGATACGGTTTCATACGGATCTTTACCTTTAGTTACGGAAGTTATGGGTCATGTCAGGGTCACTGATGAGGCTCTTGCAATCGTAAGCTCGAAGTATGGCCCATGCTCCTTCTTTCAAATGTGTTAAGAGTTCTGTGCTCATGAAGGATTAGATTTTTATTTAAATTTGTATACCTGGATCGAAACTATAAATTGGGTAAAGGTAAAGGTCTCCTATAGCCTAATGACCGTAGGGGCGGTGGCTTGGGGGAGGAGGAGGATGGGGGTAGGTAGTTAGGGTCAATGTATCTTGGGCATAGCATATGAAAGGCGAAGCCCATCTCTCTCCTTTCGCTGCCTTGTCCTTCCCTGATTTGAAAAAAAAGTACCCATTTACTGCTTGGTTGACATAGATATTCAGTCGGCAGTTGATAAAGTAGATAATATTCTAATCCTTAAAGAACACTGCACACATTCGAAGGAAGGTACATGGACCATACTTCGAGAATTCGACTACTCAAACGCATCACTGACCCCGATATGATTTGGTCACGAAAACCAGAGAAAGCATAATGTAATTTCTTAATTTTGATAAGGCAGTAAATTCAAAGACTGATTTGTACCATAAACGATCTAAAAGGAAAAAAAACAATAATCTAGACTATAAATCTAAACCAAACAAAAATTTCTGATTTCTCAGAATATTTTCTTTACCTCAAATGATAAATTATATACAATCTGCACTATAGATGACGTACGGGGAGACGTTTTACGGTCGCCGCACGGCACGACACCAGTGGCATTGAAGTAAAATAGAAATCTTAAAGAGTTCATTCAAGAGCACAGAACACATTCGAAAGAAGGAACATGGGCCATCTTCGAAGTTTCGGCTACTCAAGCCTGACCAGTAGATATTTATTGCTTCATTTCACCATTAAACTTTGTCCTATATTGGACAACTAATTGGAATTAATAAAAGAATTACTTTGTCCTATATTGGACAACTAATTCGAATTGATAAAAGTCAAATAAGTTTATGAAATGATGGCCCTACTTTTGCCCTTGGCAAGTTCATTAAAAGATGACCCCACTGTTACAAATAAGAAACATAACATCGCACCATAACTGCACCATACGTCACTGCCATTGCACCGACCCGGGCTCTATGTCACAGTAGTCCTTGAGATACAGTCTCTGTCTCTTTGCCCCCCTACTGGTGTTGTTGCCGTACAGCCGCCTCTCCAAACCATCCTGTAGGTATCTGTCAGTATTGAAACGCAACCTTTTTGTATTGAAGCGTTACTGGAGAAAACAGTCCGTTACAGTCCGAACGAGACCTGTCACTTCCGTAACTAAAGGTAACGATCCGCTTGAAACCGTATCGGTCCTCAACTTGGAGTGGGACTGCGGAATGATAGGTTCAATAACGGATAAGATACGGAATAGATACGTATGCGACACGGATTAGATACGGATAGATGCGGATATATGCGTTTAGTAACGCACCATTACGGTTTACTCACCCGCGCCCGAATTTTGAAACTTTTCAAAATTTCGACGTGGATCCTGCGGACTCTGCGGATATGATACGGACAGTTACGGACTCTGCGGATCTGATACGGATCCATTACAGATAAAACGGATAGATACGGACGGGCCATCCGTAGTATCCGCACAATCCGTATGTGTGTGTGTGTGACTGGAGCATACAAGGAGTAGACACAGATGTGGACGTCGCAGTTAATCTTTTCTGTTCTTCTATCCGCTAGGCATGCGCAACAATCCGCATCTGAAGGTATTTATCCGCATCTAAAGGCTACAGAAGGTAACGGAAGGTTAGTAGTTCGTACCTATCCGTATCCATACGCATCTGTTGGTAACTATATCCGTAAATTCATTAAAAAAAATTAGGCCACGCCCACAAATTCTGCGGATAAACTGAGGATTTTATCCGCAACTATCCGCCCTATCCGTAATGTGTGTGTGTGGCTGGGGCTTTAGGAACATGGTGAGCACAATCAAACAAGGTTTACAAACATATAAACATTGACATCTTACATGATTTTTATCAAAAAAAGTTACAAGATATCCGCTTCTGTGCACGCAGAGCATGCGACTCCGATTGTGCACTGTCTGCAGTAACTCTAAAACAAGAGGGCCAAGAGGGCCAAGAGGCCCTGAATCGCTCACCTAAGCAAAAGGTTAAAGGTCAAACTAGAGTCATAATTTGAACAAATCTGATTTTTTGCAACCATTTCCAAATGGTTCTGAAGAAAGAAGATTTTTTATTTTTTTCTATGTATTGCTATGGTTCAAACCCTGGACCCCCGGGCCGGGCCATTTTGGACCCTGGGGCCATCATTTGAATAATCTTGGAAAAGGACCGCTAGGCAATGCTAAAAGCTAAAATTCAAGCCTCTTAGCCAAGTGGTTCTGAAGAAGAAGAAGATGTTTGAATATTTTTCTATGTATTTCTATGGTTCAAACCCAGGACCCCCTGGGGCGGGGCCATTTTTGACCCTGGCACCATCATTTGAACAAACTTGGTAAGGGACCATATGGCAATGCATCGTACAAAATTTCAAGCATCTGCACTAAGGGGTTCTGGAGAAGAAGGTTTATAAGTACATTTTAATTTCGAACCCAAGACTCCTCGCCCCAGGGCCATTTTGAATCCCAGGGCCACCATTTACACAAACTTTGTAGAAGTCTACCAGGCAATGCATCATACCAAATTTCAAGCATCTGAGCCAATTGGTTCTGAAGAAGAAGATTTTTTAATAGTTATATTTCTATGCCTCAAACTCAAACTCAGAACTTTATTTGAACAAACTTGATAAAGGACAACAAGGTAATGCATCATACCAATTTTCAAGCATCTGAGCCAAGTGGTTCTGAAGAGGATGATTTTTGAATATTTTTTCTATGTAGTTCTATGGTTCAAACCCAGGACCTCCTGGAACCTGGGGCCACCATTTGAACAAACTTGGTAGAGGTACACTAGGCATTGCTACAAACCAAATTTCAAGCATCTGAGCCATGCAGTTCTGGAGAAGAAGATATTTAAGTATTTTTAGCTTCGAACCAACGACCCCCTGCCAGGGCCATTTTGGACCCTGTGGCCAACATTTGAACAAACTTGTCAGAGGACCACTTGGCAAAGTTACATACCAAATTTCAAGCATCTGAGTCAAGAAGCTATGGTGAAGAAGATTTTTAAGTATTTTTTTCAGTTTCGAACCCAAGACCCCCCGCCCCAGAGCCATTTTGAACCCTGGGACTACCATTTGAACAAACTTGGTAGAGGACCACTAGGCAATGCTACATACCAAATTTCAAGCATCTGAGCTAGCAGTTCTGGAGAAGAAGAGTTTTAAGTATTTTTAGCTTCGAACCAAAGACCCCCTGCCCCAGAGCCATTTTTAACCCTGGGGCTACCATTTGAACAAACTTGGTAGAGGACCACTAGGCAATGCTACATACCAAATTTCAAGCATCTGAGCCTAGCAGTTCTGGAGAAGAAAAGTTTTAAGTATTTTTAGTTTCGAACCATAGACCCCCTGCCCCAGGGCCATTTTAGACCCTGGGGCCACCATTTGAACAAACTTTGTAGAGAACCACTAGGCAATGCTACATACCGAATTTCAAGCATCTGAGCCAAGCAGTTCTGTAGAAGAAGATTTTTATGTATTTTTTAGTTTCGAACCCAAGACCCCCTGCCCCAGGGCCATTTTGGACCCTGTGGCATACATTTGAACAAACTTGTCAGAGGACCACTTGGCAAAGTTACATACCAAATTTCAAGCATCTGAGCCAAGAAGCTCTGGTGAAGAAGATTTTTAAGTATTTTTTTCAGTTTCGAACCCAAAACCCCCTGCCCCAGGGCCATTTTGGACCCTGGGGCCACCATTTGAACAAACTTGGTAGAGGACTACTAGGCAATGCTACATACCAAATATCAAGCATCTGAGCCACGCAGTTCTGGAGAAGAAGAGTTTTAAGTATTTTTTAGTTTCGAACCCAAGATCCCCCGCCCCAGAGCCATTTTTAACCCTGGGGCTACCATTTGAACAAACTTGGTAGAGGACCACTAGGCAATGCTACATACCAAATTTCAAGCATCTGAGCCTAGCAGTTCTGGAGAAGAAAAGTTTTAAGTATTTTTAGTTTCGAACCATAGACCCCCTGCCCCAGGGTCATTTTAGACCCTGGGGCCACCATTTGAATAAACTTGGTAGAGAACCACTAGGCAATGCTACATACCGAATTTCAAGCATCTGAGCCAAGCAGTTCTGTAGAAGAAGATTTTTTATGTATTTTTTAGTTTCGAACCCAAGACCCCCTGCCCCAGGGCCATTTTGGACCCTGGGGCCACCATTTGAACAAACTTGGTAGAGGACTACTAGGCAATGCTACATACCAACTTTCAAGCGTCTGAGCCAAGTAGTTCTGGAGAAGAAGATTTTTAAGTATTTTTTTCAGTTTCGAACCCAAGACCCCTGTCCCAGGGCCATTTTGGACCCTGGGTTGGTTGGTTGGTTGATTTGATGCTTAACGTCCACGGTAAACAACTAAGGTCATGTTGGGTCGGTCAGTTAACCTAACCACACTATTCCTGGGCAGGCTTAGACCTCCTAAGCGGTTAACCAGTACTAAGTGCACATACTTTCGCCAGTAACTGACAACTGCCCTTCTTGAATCAGCGGAAGGAGAAACGAAAGTATGTGGCCAGACCGGGATTCGAACCCAGGACCTCTGACTTACGAGTCAGGTGCCCTACCGATTGCGCTACCCGGCCCGGCTGGACCCTGGGGCCACCATTTAAACAAACTTGGTAGAGGACCACTAGGCAATGCTACATACCAAATATCAAAGCCCTAGGCCTAGCGGTTTTAGAGAAGATGTCATTTAAAGCAAATTGTTGCTGACGGACGACGGATGACTGACGACGGACGACGGACATTGGGTGATCACAATAGCTCACCCTGAGCCTATGGCTCAGGTGAGCTAAATAGACACTTTCTGAAAATTAAAATTTTGCTTTTTATTCTGTAATGGAATAAATTTGCATATATCATTAGTTACCAGGATGCTGTAGGACAATATTTGCAAAAAACAATGGATATGGAAATGCAGTCAACTTCAACCCCTATGAATACTAGAGGTCCAGGTTATTTAGTGACCTTGACCAAAGGTCATTGGTCTGTTGTGTATCAATATTTTCAAAGGACTTTTCCTCTGAAACTACTGGGCCAACTTCAGTTAAATTTCACATGCCGCCTTCGGGAAAAGCGGGAGATAAAGTTTTCATATTTAGTCTAGTACACATGGCCAAGATGGCCACTCTGCTCATATATGTTAAAAAGCTTAGAAAATCTCCTGCAAAACCACCGGGCTGTCTGCCTTGAAACTTGGTATGTAGCATTTTGGACTCTAGTACTACAAAGTTTATATAAATGGTGACCCTGGGTTAACCTTGACCTATTTTATGGTGGAGTCAAATTTAGCCCCTTAGGCTTTGGAATAGGAAAAGCTGAAAAAGTGTTTTTTTTTGTTGCTATAATGCACTGTGATATGGAAATGCAGTCAACTTCAACCCCTATGAATACTAGAGGTCAAGGTTCTTTAGTGACATTGGCCAAAGGTCATTTGTCTGTTGTGTGTCAACATTTTCAAAGGATTTCTCCTCTGAAACCACTGGGCAAATTTCACATGCAGGCTTCAGGAAAAGCGAGAAAGACAGTTTATATATTTGGTCTAGGTCATATGACCAAGATGGCCGCCCTGCCCATATATGGCAAAAAGCTTAAAAAAGTCTTCCTCTCGAGATCCACTGGGCCGATTGCCTTGAAACTTGTACGTAGCATTTAGGACTCTAGTACTACAGATTTGTTTTTATAAATGATGACCTTGGGTTGACATTGAACTTTTTTTACATCAAGGTCAAATCTGGTCTCTTAGGCTTTTGAATGGGCACAGCTGAAAAATGCATTTTTGTTGCTATAATGCACTGTGATATGGAAATGCAGTCAACTTCAAACCCTAAGAATTTTAGAGGTCGATTTTATTAAGTGACCTTGGCCAAAGAGCACTTGTCCTTTGTGAGTCAACATTTTCAAAGGACTTCTCCTCTGAAACTTCTGGGCCAATGTCAGTTAAATGTCATATGCAGCCATCAGGCAAATGGGGAAAGAAAGTTTAAATAGTTGATCCAGGTCACATGACCAATATGGCCACCGTGCCCATATATGATTAAATTTAAAATACCCTCTTCCCAAGATACATAGGGCCTATTGCTTTGAGACTTGGTGTATATAGCAGCTTGGACTCTCGTACTACAAAATTTATAAAAATGATGACCATTGCCCTTGATCTATTTTACGGCATGGTCAATTTTTTTCTGTAAGGCTTTTGAATGGAATAAGCTGAAAAAGTGCTTTTTTTACCGTTGCTATCAGGCTCTATGATATGGAAATGCCGTCGACAAGCATAAAATCTCAAATGCATTTGACATTAGACCATATTGTACAATTTGCCTTAGAATAACTTATCTTAGCGTACTGAAGCTGAATGGACTCAGGCGAGCTACAGGACCAATGGTCCCCTTGTTTCAGTTTCTTCTCTGCGGCGCTTTCTGTTTCCTTAAAATTTCACTCTACGCTCAGCATCCTTGCATTTTGTGTACTGATCATGTAGTAATTAACTCACAGAAGCGGTTAACGTTGACGCCATCTTGTTTTTCTCAAACCGAACGTTTGACATTATTACGTAACGTAGCGACAGAAAACTGCACAACCTCTAATTCTTATTGGTTTGTTGATTTCTACGCTCGTATTCAAACCAGTATAATTTGGATAACTTCCGGTTTGGTGTCGTAACGAAAGAAATTCCATTGAAAGCAATGCTTTTCTTCTACCATAGACACACCGTACATTCGACCTTTAACATTTTGATAGAATCCGGTCGGGTACGGAAAATACAGATGTTTATCGAGTCACGTGCCTTTTCGCGGGTGAATTATTTTCTTTAGTTTTTCTACTTTATGCACGTATTTTGAGGCAGATAGGTAGTTGTCATTTTTGTAGATATCTAGACGATCTTTTAAATATTGACAGTTCTTACTTTGAAGGTATGGCAAATCGAATTTATCCACCTCCCCTGCAAGACGATGTCTCCGATATCAAAGCCCGATCTCTTTTTATTTAAATTTATTTATCTCAAACGGATTATTTTCGTCCGAAATTTATAATAAACGGGATAACTTTGTTTTTGACATAGTAAATTTTCAATTTTTGTGATGACGTTCCCCGTTCTACCTCTTACGCCGTTCTACCTCTTACAGGGTTACATGTCACGTGACTGATTTCCCGTAATAAAATTCTAAGTGCTGCCAAAGAGAGAGAGAGAGAGAGAGAGAGAGAGAGAGAGGTCATTGTACAGGTTGTTAAATAATCAAATCTCATACCCCGCTTCGAAAGCCAAAGGGAAAAAAGCACACACGCAAACTGACAAAAGTTCACGACCGACACGCACGGTAAGCCAAATGAACAGCTCGTTTCCAAACAGGTTCTCATTCAGCTACCCTAACTGAAAACAGCAGTAACATATTTTCCTACCTATTTTGTATTTCAAAAACAAAACAAAACAAAGAAGAAAGCAGAATGGGTGGCATTTTAGGTGACCATGGACCGTATTCATAAAGCCACTTAAGTCGTTGCTATGCGGTTGCTAAGGCTAAACATCTATAAAGGAGATTCCCTACAACTATGAAATTTGGTCTGGAGGAACAGTCTTACAAAGACTGTTCCTCCAGACCTAATGTCATAGTTGTTGGGAATCTCCTTCAAAGAAATTTAGCCTTAGCAACAGCATAGCAACGACTTAAGTCGTTTTATGAATACGGCCCCATATTGCTAGAAACCATAGACAAGCGGACATTACAACCTGTAACACAGAGGAACCACAAATGAGAGGGCGTCTTGGAATGGTCAGTAACAGGGTACTTGGTTGGGTTGGGGCGGGAGGGGGTCAACCAGTTTAACTTGATCCAAACCTACTGCTTCTGTTGCGGTTTGAAACATTTAATCAGCTGTTTTGTCCACCTGAAGGTTTCCTAACCCATCAATCCTGTGATGAATCAGAGACGAGGACTCGACAGAAACAACGGATTGCGACATCTGGACATTATGATTAGACACTGAGTCAATATGCCGTGGATAAAATTTTAAAAACACTTTACGAAGTTTATAATATCTATAACCTGGTTTGAGAAGTTTTGCTGTCATTGTTTTATGTTTTTTACGAATATTGAAATCAGCATGACTAGACAATCGAGCAAATAAAAGAAGCTGACAAATATAACCACCATAGGATGTAGAACCATCTAAAATAGAAAATCAATGATATCAAAATCCAAATCATCTCGTTGATAGTAAATTTCAGTAGTAACAAAACGATCAATTATAGATAAATGTAGATGCAAAAATGAGACCTCGGTATCTGAGACCCTTGCCTTATTTAACTGAAGTTCAGGAGGGTAAATTTGATTGACCATGCTATCAAAGAAGTAATTGTCAATATTTGATAGGTCATCTAGGTAGCGAGAAGTAGATATAAAGCTTCAATAATTTCTAATTTGGTATCCTCTGAAAAAGATAGCATGAAAATTTGCTTATCACAGAATAAAACTAGATCAGCTACAAGAGGGGCACAATCAGTGTCCATAGGAATACCTACAATTTGTTTACATAATTTAGAGCCAAATTTAATATAAATATTGCCCAAGAAACCTATTTTACATTCTGAATAACAAAACAAAAACAGAACTCATAAACCGTATAAATATCAACGGATCGAAAATATTTAGTTACATAGACATGGGCCCCCCCAAAATGAAAATTTGGTAAACATGATGATATGTCCATGAATCTTAAATGCTAGTGTGCGATCTTATTACTTGTCGGAAACTCTTGGCGCAATTGAACTATTGCCGAATTTTCATAAGCTCTAACAGTTTTAAATAGACATTATCGTCACTCCACAATTGAGAACATATTATGCATGTAAATGGTTTAAGTCGAAATCAAGAACTGCAATTAAGTTTACCTTGATAAAGTCAGAGTGTTTTCTACCGTTTAACTATTCCAAAAGCGACTAAAAGAGAGCCATCAGTCTGACGTGCGCTTTTATAATGGAAATGAAATATATACTGTTAATATTGCTAGTCCTGTTTTTATTCATACATATAATATAAAAACAATTGACGTGGTGAAAAGTGACACCTAACGATCCAATTAGAAAGTGTAAGCAGGTGTTTCTAACTTTAAAATTCTGTTGTTTTACAATTCAGTTTGTGAAATTAGATAAAAAAAAACGAGTGAAAAAGCAAAGCTGAACATTCTCTGCGATACAATTCATAGTTCTTTTGTCATAAAGAGTTCTTAAAGGGTTTCTTTACCTACAGCACAGACAATTTCTTTTCATTGATAGTTTACGGTATGAAAACGCAATCATAAGTTAATCTGATTTCACAGGAGTCAGGTGACGCTTAAGTTCATTAAGTTTGAGGATTTTCAGATGTCTACTTGTACTTTTCTAAATATTTTTTTTCTGAGCAGCATACTTTTCGTCTTGCATGTATTGTCAGAGACACCGCAGTCCTGTATCCAGTTTGCAATATGTGTGCGAAGTCTCAAATTAATTCATTATACATCCTAGGTGGAGTTTATCATAAAATGCTTTAAACTTTCAACTTTTATTTTCCTATAGTACATCTGAATCACTTAATCAAATGACGTCAGCAGAGATGTGTTTCTCTTCTGAAACGCAAAAGGCGATAACTTTGTTCCAGAATCGGATTTCGTTCGGCTTATGATATATTATGCCTTGTTCTTAAAGACGTTTTCTTACTGTTCGTCAAGTGGTTTGAGGGTGAGAGTTTGGATTTGTGGGCGCCGTCGCGGCATGACAGGCAACCAGGTCCATTGAAGTCGGTAAACACTCCTAAAACTATTTTGCCAGGTTGCCAGACCAGCAGACGTCATATTCAGGTCAAAGGCCATTTAGTGCATTTTTTGTTAACTCATTTGTCAGAATTATTGAATACGTACCACTTTCGAGGAACAACAGGCAATTACGACAAAGTAGGTGAACATATCATATTGCCGACTTCATATCTGATCATAATTGGGTCAAAGGTCAGTAAGTGTACTGAGGGGTTTGAAAGACCATTATTGAACAGCATCAATTCTATAAACAGTCAATGAGTTACCAATAACCCTGCTCCCAGCGGCTCAAAGGGTAGGCTCTATACATATATAGACGTATATAAGACGTATATAAGAATGTTACAAGATAAAAACTATAAGCTTTTGACTGTTACCGCCAATTTAAATACGTTTCTTATCATTCTAAATTCGTCTATTTCTGTATATTCTTATTGAGATATTATAACGGACATTTCTACAGAAGAAACAGTGTGATGTTATTCCATAAAGTTATAAAATTTATCTCTTGTAGAACATGACTGTTAATTACGTTACCGAGTTTTTGCTGTACTGAACATCAGGGACAGATTAATTTCATTTTAATTGAAGTTACCTTCTCCTAAAACCAACAGATAGAACTACTACATTCATGCCAGTGAAAAAAGAAACCAGTATAGCTGTATCAAATTAATGCAGAAAATTGCAGCGCTACATACGTTACCGAGTATGTGTTATCATCATTAACAAAATATGAAAATTGATATTATAAAATGCTACTTACGAGCTTGCACTACAGTCTCTGGAGAGATCTTCAACAGTTAAGGTGGTGCCACGTTCTAGATATAGACGTTCGGTAAAATGAGCTTGAACAATAATTGCCACACAACTTTGTAGTCGCCTGGGGCAGTACCATTGTTTCCTTCGAAGTATTCTGGTACTTCCGTTGGCGCTACATAACTGATAGAGTCAAGTTATCAACAAAATTTGAACTGGTACTTCATATTGATAGAGACAGTTTAGCTGCCAGCACTGGCATGATGGTCTCTGTAGTGGCGTTCACCAAGTCGAACAAGATGAAGAGGCAGACATGATATAAAGTATCAAGGACTGGGCAGCAGTGACCCATTAGAGGTCTTGAAGTACCCTTAATTGCTACAACTATGCCAATATCTCCTCTTGTAAAGCCCTGTGCTAGTACCACAGACCCTTTAGATGTCAGGTTGTACACCGATCTGGCACTAAACTCTGTCCATTTTTTCTACAATACTAGTTGATAGAGAGCTCTCGGCACTAGAGGCATTGCAGTAAACTGAGCCGGTTCCAGATCCGCTTCATAGGTCTTCTAGTGGCATTACAGGCACCATGATGTTTGTGAATGTCTTTTAATAGCCTGAACTGACACACATTGTTTCCAGAAGTCTTCTAGTAAATTAAGATGGTGCCCTTTAATCTATAGAAGTCTTTTCGTAGCCCCACCTGCACCGGTACGTAGGTTACCGAGTATGCATTACCGAGAATGGGTATGTACATACGTTATTTCCATACCACATTTGAGCCGCGACACGACAAAATCAACAAAGTGGTTGTACTCCCAGCAAAGACTCAGTTCAGCCTGGGCATCCGCCCAGTCTGATCAGAGTATTCACTGTCCGCATGGAGGTAGCTTTGACCCGTTGCTACCCTTTAAAGACAAATATTCTCTACTATATAGAACACACCCTAGTCTTTATTGGTTTTATGAACCTGTTATGTCATTACCTATGTGAGGTGGGGTATTACCTTTTACTCTAGGAGCCAAGTCAGCTAAAAATTGAAAGAGGTGGCACCCTCTGCTATCCTTTGTTTGACTACTTATTCTTCTAGACATAACCTTCAGAAAGGAGGTTTGATTGTTCTGCTCTCAAAATTTTATTGTCATGATACTTTTTTTCACATGTGTTCCTTAGTACCCTACGGCAGAAAACAACACCATTAAGGCATGTATTGTTGCATTGTTACACTTCAGTGCAAGTCATGTTTTGAAGCAATGCCATTCTTTTTCCACTCTAGGGATATCATTTCAATACAGGTGTTACTTGATAGAGCCATAATGCGTCAAAACGATTTTCTGCTTTCTCTTTGAGCATTTTTCTATATGAATTTACCCCACCCACTTGAGAAAGGGGTAGGCTTAATTGTTCAATGAGATAACCCTCAATAATCGTGTCCATTGAATAGCATAGTGGTTAGGTAGATTTAAATGTCCAAAAACACAAACAAAATATGTTCCGCACTCAAATCTGATTGGCATGGTATTGAGTATATTGTATATATACAGTGATTCATGCTAACCATGCAAAAAAATGTCCAAAGAAATAATGAAACATGTAAACAAACACCATTTTAGGTCAAACGCCTACACTTTGCCCTAATAATACTCAACTGTGGTTTGCAGGTATTCAATTATAATTAATCAAAACAGACTTCGGGCTGCACGTCTATTTTAATACCCCATAGTATCGTCTTACTACTTGACCTTTATGGTGCTATTTCCAGTTTGATGTCGTGGGTTGGTTGTTGCACAGAGAATCAATTCCTAAATGTTGCCTTTTACACTATTTTATCTGTTTAGACCTTTTCCCATAAAAACTTTATAATAGATCACAGATTTATTGCCTTATCACATGTATTTTCACCAAAGTAACGTATATAACAGGTTAAAGGGTAATAGTTATTTTACTTTACTGCCACAAGCGTAAAGTGACGCATGGCTAGAGTGAAAAGATTCTCTTACTTCACCATAATGAAACTCACGTTTATGATCATTTGGGTTCATTCTGAATCAGTTTGAAAAAAGGACCTTAGCTCAAGCTATTGCTTGGGGGCATTGGCAGTGTAGTAACATTACATTACTGAATACACGCTCAGCTAAAACCGAGATTAATGTAGTGTTTTCTCTGATGCGTAACTTGCTCCCAGAGAACTTTTCTTTGGAATTTAGTTAAGCTTTTATCATTCCACCAGACCTAAAAGAGAACTGATATATTGTGGCGCAATATAACTCTGCCATATTTTCGTTTTAGCCTTCTTTCTTAATGCGGGGAGGGGGAAAGAGATGGGGGGCAAGGGGGGGGGGTTAAAAGTTGACCAATTTTGGAAGGGTTTCATATCTAGGGAAGCAAACAGGATGTAACAAACGTTGTCATCCATCAAACAAATGGCAATAAAAGATAGAAGTGTGCCCATTCACTTTTACACAGTATTGTTTCAATGGCATGCTTGAAGATAATTTAAATGCAAAAAACACCTGCGAGAAAAAGAAATCAGATTTGGTTTCATTGATTCTGTTCTTGAAAGTGCAGATGACATTTCCAGCCATGGGTAATATGGTTATGACATATTGTCATTATCTTCAGTTCATTATCAACATGTCTTTTAAATCAAATCAATGAAAAAATCACTTCCTTAAACTCCTAGTTTGGAAGGCAAAAAAGGTAACGTTTACAACATTAAACAATAAAAGAGTTATCAGATTACCCTTTTACTGTTAAGAAGTGTTTATATTTATGCTTGAGTAGCCTTTAGCAGAAAGTAACCCGTCCTAAAGTAATCCTCAAATGTTGAAAGCAAAACATTGGGCTTCTGAATGTTAACATAACAGCAGTATAACCATAAATCTCTGAAGACATTTAAATATTTGATTTACCATTTCATTGCTTCAAATTGCTATTGTTACAAACAAAACGTGTAATAGTAGCATAAATACACACCAATTTCTATATAGTGGCTAATTTGCATTGGTTTTATGCCTGTTTAAGGTGGTTTGCTTGAAAATCGTTATTTTCTGCACCTGGTAACACGAGCATTAATATGAAAAGTAAATACAATCAGATCTCACATCTCGCCCTTAAACCAAACGGGAAAGAAGCACACACACAAATTGGCAAAAGTTTACGAAAGACATGCACGATAAACTGAATTAACAGTTCTTTCCTAAACAGGTTGTCATTCAGCAACCCCAACTGAAAACAGCCAGGACATATATGTTTACCTATCTTGTATTACAAAACAAAACGGAAAGCAAAATGGGCAGCAATTCAGGTGACCATATGGCTAGATGGCCGTAAACAAGCCAACTTCTTGACAATAAAAGGGTTCGTTTGGTGAACTGAGGAACCGTCAATGCTTCATCTTATTGAATTTCAAACATTATTTAACGGTATCATTAAAAACACAATATTTAATCTCACAATTTGTTTACATTGTTGTATGCGTTACCTTTTTTTACTATCAAACAAATGAGACAAAGTAAGTGAATTATCATTGATTCGATTGATTAGTATCATTTTGATAATGTCATAGTCATATCAGTCGTGCCTAGACAGTATCGTCTGCACTTGCCAGTAATCTGCTATGTCCTTACTTCCAGATGATCTTCAAACATGTCCTGGAAATAATACTCTATTAATGTTAATGGACACACCTCAATGTTTTTTTCTGCAATTTGTTAGAACGGAAACAAGATTTTCGACCTCCTATTTTCTTCTGTGGCTGGTTTAACCTTTAAAGATTTACTTTTAACAGAAACACTTTTCTCTAACAAAGGCAAATTCTTTCTTTTAAGAGTTTACTCCCATTAAGGAGGGAAGGAAAGGTAAACTTGGCAGTTATTTCTAGTAAGATTGTATCCATTCACCTAAAATTCTTGAAATGATAGGAGCTTAACTAACTTGTGATTGAAGATTCTCTGGGAGTAAAAAACGCATCACATAAAACAAAGACATCAACCTCGGTGTCTGGGAATAAATATCATAACACTGCGAATACCCCCTAGCACCAGCTTCGGCTGATTTCCTTTTCTTTTCTTTTTTTCTCTCTTTATTTCAAATTGACTCCGAATGAGCCTAAATGATACCTAACGACAAAGACACACATATTTTTCAATCAAATGAAGTACAGGGAAGCATTTCGCCGTAGCCATATCGTACTTTACACTAGCAGTGGGGAAAAAAATAACACTTTTTAACGTGTTATATACGTTACTTTGGTTTATATTTATGCTAAACGCCCAAAATATTTTTAACCATGGTTTTGATATTGATTTTAAAAGAAAAGCTCAAAACAGATAAAGTAGTGTAAACTGGCAGCGATCAGGATTGGATTCAATCGGTGCCACAACCCTGCCATGATACCAAACTAGAAGAAATAGCATAAAGTAAAAAGACAAGTACTCAAATAATACTAGCCGGTGGCAAAATAAACATGCAGTCCATTCCATGCAGTTAACCTCAGAGCTAGCCATTTACCAACATAACAAGGCACACACAACGTCTATTTTCAATAGGATAATGGCAAATTACAGACAAAATAAACCAACGTTTCGAAGACAACAGAACAGTGGACAGCAGAAACTTTAACATCAATACACCACAATGGATAAACTGCCTTGGAAATATCACTGATAATTACATGCGGTAGGTTTAAAGGATTTCACATTCATGTAAAAAATAACTCAACCTAATATGGCATTGGCGTATTTTGCATTTGCAACATCTAATCTCAAGGAAATTTTTTAAAAAAAGTTACAAACGTTACCTTTCTGAGTACAAAACTGTAATTTATCAAAACTTAGTTTATAGTGTGTGATTCTTAAAACTCATTAACATATTAATGAATGTGAATAAATTTAGTACTTTTTCATGTGCAGATTAATTCACGAGCGCTTTCTTTAATTTTGGGGACAATTTCAGTTTTTCTTGTCATGTAAACAACATTGTTTGCTGTCTGAGTAAGCGACTAAACTATGCTGATTTTTGTTTGATAAATGATAAATATAATTAACTTAACTTTGTTAATTTGTTTAACAGGCAAAGTTCCAAATGAGTGTATTCCTGGAGGAATGACAGTGTTTTTATGCAAACATGTTAATATGTTAAATACGTTACTTTGCTTAAGAAATGTATTGTATGTTTAAAACTTATTTAAACTATTCTGTTGTATCATGTTTAGTATGTTCTGAAGGAAACAGGTCAATTATTCTGCTTAAAATAGCTTATTAGCTATGTTTTATCGAACAATTGCGTTTTAAGTTTTAAAGGGGTACATGAATTGTTATAACAAAAATAACAGACCCGATGTTCTTAACTGTTTTCTGTGCAGCTTAATTTATAGAATATTACCCTATTCTTAAAGAAAATATTGAGATTTGATACAGTTAAATCATTAGAGCATATTTCTCATCGATTCTTATTTTATATAATTAAAATTTAATAGGGTAACGTAAATAACTGCCCATTACAGAGTTATGCAAGTTTTGTAAAGGTGGCAAACGCTGAATCTGATCACTACAGATCAAAACAATCATCTTGATATATAAAAACAAATATTACACCCGATAGACCACTATCTGTCTTTTCTAGGCCACTAATGGAATCCTATTTGCTCCACTATAGGTAGTCACATCCATCGCTTAATATGACTATTTTGACAATAAAATTTGACGAGTAGAACAATCAAACCTAGTTTCTGAAGGTTCAGACTATTCAAAAATACATTCAAACTAAGTATAGCAGAGGGTGCCACCTCCGACCCTTATTTTGGCAAGATAGGCGATTTTGGCTCCTAGAGTATTTGATGAAACAGCAGTCCCACTGCAATGTTGCATAACAGGAATATGGCATCCAATAAACAAGAATATTTATCTTTAATAGCTTAGCAAAGAGTCTGATCAGACTGGGCGGATGCCCTGGCCGATATTAGTCTGCGCTGGGCTAGACTAGCCCTAGCCTTATAGTTGAAAGGTTTACCGTTTATAGAAAAAAAAATTTTTTTTTTTGCTTCTTTTCTCTGGCTAGTCTATAAAACTTGAATCTGCTCCTTTTCTGATATAAACATTGCTAGAAAAGAGCCCGCGCAAGCGCGGGAATATTTCATGATGGTCAAGTTTATATAAAAAAAAATCGAGTTTTAATTTTTCAATGTAAATGGCCTTAGGCCCAGGTGAAGATATGACCTTTACCATGAATACTCACTAAAGCTTCATTTACCTAATTAGTTGTCTGCATCTACAAACTTTCAGGTAGCATTGTTTCTTTAAAAAAATCAACTTTTTTCACTTTTTCCTATAGAAAAACCTAAGTGATTCAAAAGTTGACCTTGCCGTAAAACAGATCAAGGTCATCCCAGGGTCATCATTTATATAAATTTTGATGAGCTTTTGAGTCCTTGATGCGACATGCTAAGTTTCAAGATCATAGGATTTGTGGTTCAGGGGGGAGAAATGGTTGATTTGATGCTTAACGTCCACGGTAAACAGCTAAGGTCATGTCGGGACGGTCAGTTAACCTAACCACACTATTCCTGGGCAGGCTTAGACCTCCTAAGCGGTTAACCAGTACTAAGTGCACATACTTTCGCCAGTAACTGACAACTGCCCTTCTTGAATCAGCGGAAGGAGAAACGAAAGTATGTGGCCAGACCGGGTTTCGAACCCAGGTGTTACGAAATGGATCTAATCGTCCACTATGTCGTCGAGATTATTTTAATCCTTTCAATCAGTAAGGCTACAGTTTTTAGGGTAACTGTGGTAATAAAACATTTACGGAAATTGTGGCTACGTTATGCATGGGTTGTTTGTGAATACCTCTCGTGGACAGCGTATTGCATGATTTTAATGTGAGTACCTGCACGCTTATATTCGATTTGCATGATTTTAATGTGAGACGCATAGTATTTATACGCCTATCTTTTAATGAAAAGTTAGACGTGGCTGTTTAATTCTTGATGGATGTTATATTGTTGTGTGCCCAGATTCTGTGTTAAGACCTAGAAGGGTAAGATTTTATTATATTTATTTAGAATAGTTTGGCTAAGAATGAAAAATGTGACTTCTGATTGATATGGTATGATTATATGTGTCGACTGATTTGATTTTGTTGGCAGTGATCAGGCTGCGCATGTGTCGACCGATTTTGTTAGTAAGCATGCTGCGCATAATATTTCTATATTAGGAAGTTTTGTAAATTTCGGAAATAGTTTATATCACTGATGTTGGTTGCAATGGTGTGCGTCTATTTGACGTCCAGTAACGTCAGTTGCATTCATGTTATTCATGTGACGTCAGTTGCATTCATGTTATTGCGACGTCAGCACTTTTTATATTAGTTTCACGTATACGTGGCCTATAGAAGTAGATTGATTTGTAATGGAACTAATTTATATACTCGTGACGTCAATTGACGCCATAGCATGCACCGCATTAAGGGTTTTTTCCATAAGTTATAATGGTAGCATTTGGTCATCATGCGTTTGATTTGCCTTCATTAGACGGCGTCATATGGTATAACATCATTGATGTCATAATGTCAGATCAAACGTTATGATCCCAAATGTGTGAGAAACGCTTATTCAGCTATTATATTCTATGGCAAATGGTATTACGCTTAGTTTAAAGAAATGAATTAAAACATATGCGAGTTAGATTTTGGTCAATCAATTTAATGTAAATAGGACATTGTTTAGATTATTCATGTTTTATGTTTAGATTATTCATGTTTTATGTGGGGTATGTCATGGTAATGCCTGTTGACGTCAGTATACTTCTTGACAATGTTTGACGTCAGATCCTTCGACGCACATGCGTAGTAGGATCTACGTTTCTTCATTGGCGGAAGTGGTAAGCACACTTTTAGCTTTACATCGTGAGCGCGAGTCGTGTCTAGTGACACGGCTGGCGTGTGCACGTTATGCTCGGCATTCGCCGAGGGCGTTGTATGGTATTTCCAAGACAGGCCCAAGTCTTACGTATTATTATTATGTAGTTACAATGTATTAAGTGTAAGTTCGTTATTTTTAGGCACATCAAGTCCGGCAGTCAGCTGTTAGGGCTTAGAGCCACGTCTCACCTGGAGATGCGATATACGTCTCCAGGTTAATACCAACCCGGGTAGAGGCAGTTACAACGCCGTTTGTGCATGGTTCCTAAGCAGAGGCGGGAAGCACAAAATGTAGGCGGAAGTGGTTAGCACAGTTTTGCCAGATTCTGTGATAAGATCTGAAGGTCACATCAAGTGTGGGACAGTGTTCGTCCACTAAGGTGTTTTAATATATATAGACTGGTCCCTGGTACGATCCAGGGAGCGACCAGTATATAATCGTGCACGTGTTAATAAGAGTTGGTGTTCCTCATGATATATGGACTGGCCCATGACATGATCCAGGGAACGACGAATTGAAGTCTACCAACATAAGGCCTTGTTTTTTTCTATGAGCTCAAACTAACGTTTTTTGTTCTTTGTGTTTTCCTTTAGTTCATGGCGCTGAGCCGAGTACGGTGTTGACGTCAGACGGTAATCTATTTGCGTATTGTACGCAAATCGATTACATATTTGAAACAAACACCTTACTTGGGCCAGCGACATGAACTGATATGTGTTGTATATTATTGTAATTGTGACAGTTGTAAATTGTATTGTTGTATATAAAATTTACATTATATATAAACTTAAAAAAATTCTAACGTTGTTAGAGTTTCCTTGTTAGTGTATTACACTAGTAGATAACCCTTTAACCGGAAGTCACCCTCCGCCGTCCTGGCGACGCATAAGGCTCTACACCCGTGTCGACCGTGTGTAAAACCTTCTGCGTAACATGGTGTCAGAAGTGGGATTTGATTTCCGGTTAATATCTGCCTGTGTAACACATTGACAATATATACAGAATCTAGGCACAATTTTGTCAATATTTTTTTTTTATTATTATTGACTTTCTGATTGTTCTTTTCTAAGGTGACGTAAGGCTGTGAATTTTAGGGGAACAATTTTGCCACTAAATTCTTGTAAATGTAACCTACACTCAGTTAAGGTCAACTATCCTTATTCCCTGCGTGATGAAGTGCGATAGCCCATGCATTAATTTGTGATAAAATGTAACAGGTTGCATATCTGAGTGGGGAAACTGAGGTATATAGACCTGAATTGTCTTGGCACGGATGATACATATTTAGTTTTAAGGTCCGTTTGAGTACCTTGGCACTGCTGTTGCATGACAATCTGTTAGTTCATTAATTCAAACGTTTGTACGTAGTGTCGTAACCGTTACTGAGGTCCATTTTATGTCCTGATTTAGTAACGTAGGTCACTCGTAACGTTATATAATATCGTTACAATGAATTAAACCTAATAGCGGAATTTTAAGTTTGATTTACCGTTGGTATCCTATAAGGTTTTGTAATGTAGGACGTACAGTTGTCGTGTCAGTGTTAATACGTTGCGTTACATACGTTACGTTTGTATATCCGATACGCTAGATCAAGTTGGGCGTAATTGTAATGTGGGTTATTTACGTCATCTAATTGTGTCATTTGAAAGTGAAAAGTAATTCTCGGCAAAGTCAACGTCAGTTTATGACGTCATTTCCGGTCTGTTATGAACGTAACTTTAATAGCTACGTCTAGATCGCGAGTATACTAATTTATCAACGTTTTAGTTGGATTAGTTTGTTATTATTATTGTTAACGTTTTAGTTAACGTGTGTGGCTATAAGTGAACGTCGGTTTCAGTTAGGTTAACGTGAGCTTTACGTTAAGCGGCATGGATCAGTTAGTTAAGACGGGAAAGGAGTTAGGTTATGAGGGGCAGGCATTGCAGGAATTTGTAAAGCAACAGCAAGAGACTGAGAGGGCAGAAAGGCACGCGGTAAGGGAACTTGATAAAGAAAGGATCGCGGCGGAGAAAGAAAAGATCGCGCAGGCTGAAAAGGATAGGGAAGTAGAACTAGCTAAGATTGCGGCGGATAGGGAAATCGAGATGGCGCGAATTGAAAGTATAGAGCGGCAAGCCGAGAAAGATAGGGAAGCTAAGTTGTCTCAAGTCGAAAGTGATAAGGAAGCGAAGTTGTCGAGCGAAGTTGAGTTAGAAAAGTTGAAGTACAGTTTTGAATTGCAGCAACGCGAGTTGAAGAATCAGATAGATTTGCAGAAGGTAACGTTTAGAGTTGAATTAGAAAAACAGAAGGCTGAAAAGTTAGCGCATGCGCGAGATCCCAAATTACCGTATTTTGATGAAAGTAAGGACAAAATGGATAGTTACTTATCAAGGTTTGAGAAATACGCGACGGCGAATAAATGGGATAAAAACGTTTGGGCTGCATATTTAAGCGCATTACTTAAAGGTCGCGCGCTTGATGTCTATGATAGATTGTCTGTAGATGATGCAGCGGATTATGACAAGTTGAAAGATGCGTTGTTAAAGAATTTTGATATGACTGAACGCGGATTTAGGAAGAAATTTCGCTATGATAGGCCTGAAAAGTCCGAAACGTTTATTCAGTTTAGTAGTAGACTTAGGTCGTATCTTAATAAATGGTTGAAAATGGCGAAGGTAGACCAGTCTTATGAATCTGTTTGCGATTTTTTCGCTAGAGATCAGTTTTTAGAATCTTGTAGTAAAGAACTGTATGTTCATTTGAAACCGAAAACATTCACGAATCTAGGTGAGATGGCTAGGGAAGCAGATTTATTTGCAGAAGCACGTGGCGGTGTCTACGCTTGTGTTAATAAGGGGCAGCGTGATAGTAAGGGCGTAACTCAGAGTAGATCTGATAATAAGCCGAGTGCGAAGCCAGAGATAAAATGTAGTATTTGTGGTAAGGGACATTTAACATATAAATGTTTTAAGAATCCCGATAGGAAGCAAGCATATAGTGCGGAGGTAGGTGCAAGTGCAAGCGGGTATAGCGGAAGTAAGGGGAGTAGTTATGCACCGAAAGATGAGACACAAAGATCACAGAGTAAGAGCGATACTGTACAGACGAAGGGTAGTAATTCAGATCGTGGCCGTGGTCGGGGTTATTCCCGCGGACGTGGTCGGGGTGGCGGACATCAAATGAGCTTTTGTAAAACTACAATGAATAGGTCTCATGAAATTGAAAGTCTCTATAAGAGTAAGGAAGAAAGTCCACTAATCAATGATAACGTGGATAGGGAAGGTGTCTGTTACTTTTTAAGGTCGCGATTACCAACAGCGCAGGGTACGGTTAATGGTAAGACTGTTGTAGTTTTAAGGGACACAGGTTGTACTGGGTGTGTCGTTCGTAGAAACTTGGTTTCTAATGATCAGTTACTTGGTAGAGAATCTGATGTAACTTTGATTGATGAATCTACCCAAAGGTATCCCTTAGCAATGGTTGACATAGATTGTCCATTTTTCACAGGAAAAACTGAGGCATTGTGCATGGAAGATACATTGTATGACCTGGTTATTGGAAATATTGACGGGTCAAAACTTCCCGATATGTCCCATTTTGCAATGGCGGCAGTGACTAGGTCACAAGCTAAGCAAGGTGAAGAGGTCTATAGGAAACTTAAAGTTCCTGATCAAATTATCGCTAGTGATAAGGAGGCATTGAAGCAGGCCCAAGTTGTTGACCCTAAATTGAATGGCATAAGGCAAAGAGTGGAATCTGGGAATGTGACTATTAGTCGTGGATTGAACCGGGGTGAAACTAAGTTTATCCGAAAGAAAGATTTATTGTATAGGCAGTTTACTAAGGGAAACAAGGTCACTTTGCAACTTATTATCCCTGAAGGTTTTCGTGAAAAGGTGTTAAGATTGGCGCACGAAACCTTGATGTCAGGTCATTTGGGCATAAAGAAAACTATGGATAGAGTTTTAACTGAGTTCTTTTGGCCTGGAGTTTGTGGTGATGTGGCAAGGTTTTGTAAATCTTGTGACATATGTCAAAGGACTATTCAAAAAGGTCGTGTCACTAAGGTTCCTTTAGGAAAGTTGCCACAGATTGACACACCATTTAAACGAGTCGCTGTTGATATAGTTGGACCGATAGAACCTCGTTCTGACAGGAAATCCCGCTATATTTTAACAATGATAGACTATGCGACGAGATATCCCGAGGCGGTAGCGTTACCCGGCATTGAAACGGGACGCGTAGCCGAAGCGTTAGTTGAGATGTTCAGTAGATTAGGAATACCGAGTGAAATGCTAATCGAGCATGATAGTAAGATCACGATTGACGTCATGAGAGAGGTTAGTAGGTTGTTGTCGCTTCAAGATCTGACAACTATTCCTTATCAATCTACTGGTAAAGGACCCGTGGAGAAATTCCATGATACATTGAAACAGATATTACGTGAAATGTGCGTAGAACGTCCGAATGACTGGGACAGGTATCTCCCAGCATTATTATTCGCAGTAAGGGAAGTTCCGCAAGAGTCATTAGGTTTTTCCCCGTTTGAACTGTTGTATGGGCGTAATGTTAGGGGTCCTATGCAAATATTAAAGGAATTGTGGTCTGTAGAGGAAACTGACCAACGTGCGTTATTGACGTATCAGTACGTTATTGATCTAAAAGAACGTTTAGAAAGAACGTGTAAGTTAGCACAGGGTATTGTCCGAAAAATGGACGTAAAGCAGAATGCTTATTATGATAAACGCGCGAGGTCGCGTAAGTTTGACGTCGAAGACAAAGTACTTTTGCTACTCCCGAATGAGTGCAATAAATTGTTACTTCAATGGAACGGGCCATATGAAGTTGTCGAAGTAGTCAATGCAATGAACTACAAGGTTAACGTCAAGGGCGTCGTGAATACTTATCCTGCTAACATGATTAAGCAGTACGTTCAACGTCAAAAGAACGTGTCGTCTGCAGTTGTTAATGCACGTGACAATGTTCGATCAGAGGATCACAGTGATCCGAATGTCCAAAGAGTTAACATTTGTACGTCAGAGGACGTATCCCAATATGACTTCATACGTGAAAACGTAAAGCCCGACGACGTAACGTCGACTCAGAAACCGAATATGGAAGAACACGGTGGCGATAGTAGATTAGAGGCAGAGGCAACGGATCCTATGGGATCTGTCGTGCGAAGTAGGTGTAATGTCAAGGACAGCGTTAATTTTACACCTGATACACTTAAAGGTGGCGATTTCCACCTAGTGTTCGATCAGACTTACCCATACTTCCCCATTCCATTTGAGGCACGACAGGTACGACACAGAGAATTGATTGACTTTGGGATTAGATAGATCAGTTGCCAAGATAATTTAGGGGCGGACTACCTTAGTAGATAGTTTGGCCACGTTATGCATCGCACCGTTGTTGTGTATATAGCTAGTTTTCCAGTTTTGACATAGCCTACGATTCGATCGCATTTCGTACTATTACAGAAAAGAAACATTGTTATGTTTTTTTCTCCCTAAGGGGAAACCTATGTTACGAAATGGATCTAATCGTCCACTATGTCGTCGAGATTATTTCAATCCTTTCAATCAGTAAGGCTACAGTTTTTAGGGTAACTGTGGTAATAAAACATTTACGGAAATTGTGGCTACGTTATGCATGGGTTGTTTGTGAATACCTCTCGTGGACAGCGTATTGCATGATTTTAATGTGAGTACCTGCACGCTTATATTCGATTTGCATGATTTTAATGTGAGACGCATAGTATTTATACGCCTATCTTTTAATGAAAAGTTAGACGTGGCTGTTTAATTCTTGATGGATGTTATATTGTTGTGTGCCCAGATTCTGTGTTAAGACCTAGAAGGGTAAGATTTTATTATATTTATTTAGAATAGTTTGGCTAAGAATGAAAAATGTGACTTCTGATTGATATGGTATGATTATATGTGTCGACTGATTTGATTTTGTTGGCAGTGATCAGGCTGCGCATGTGTCGACCGATTTTGTTAGTAAGCATGCTGCGCATAATATTTGTATATTAGGAAGTTTTGTAAATTTCGGAAATAGTTTATATCACTGATGTTGGTTGCAATGGTGTGCGTCTATTTGACGTCCAGTAACGTCAGTTGCATTCATGTTATTCATGTGACGTCAGTTGCATTCATGTTATTGCGACGTCAGCACTTTTTATATTAGTTTCACGTATACGTGGCCTATAGAAGTAGATTGATTTGTAATGGAACTAATTTATATACTCGTGACGTCAATTGACGCCATAGCATGCACCGCATTAAGGGTTTTTTCCATAAGTTATAATGGTAGCATTTGGTCATCATGCGTTTGATTTGCCTTCATTAGACGGCGTCATATGGTATAACATCATTGATGTCATAATGTCAGATCAAACGTTATGATCCCAAATGTGTGAGAAACGCTTATTCAGCTATTATATTCTATGGCAAATGGTATTACGCTTAGTTTAAAGAAATGAATTAAAACATATGCGAGTTAGATTTTGGTCAATCAATTTAATGTAAATAGGACATTGTTTAGATTATTCATGTTTTATGTTTAGATTATTCATGTTTTATGTGGGGTATGTCATGGTAATGCCTGTTGACGTCAGTATACTTCTTGACAATGTTTGACGTCAGATCCTTCGACGCACATGCGTAGTAGGATCTACGTTTCTTCATTGGCGGAAGTGGTAAGCACACTTTTAGCTTTACATCGTGAGCGCGAGTCGTGTCTAGTGACACGGCTGGCGTGTGCACGTTATGCTCGGCATTCGCCGAGGGCGTTGTATGGTATTTCCAAGACAGGCCCAAGTCTTACGTATTATTATTATGTAGTTACAATGTATTAAGTGTAAGTTCGTTATTTTTAGGCACATCAAGTCCGGCAGTCAGCTGTTAGGGCTTAGAGCCACGTCTCACCTGGAGATGCGATATACGTCTCCAGGTTAATACCAACCCGGGTAGAGGCAGTTACAACGCCGTTTGTGCATGGTTCCTAAGCAGAGGCGGGAAGCACAAAATGTAGGCGGAAGTGGTTAGCACAGTTTTGCCAGATTCTGTGATAAGATCTGAAGGTCACATCAAGTGTGGGACAGTGTTCGTCCACTAAGGTGTTTTAATATATATAGACTGGTCCCTGGTACGATCCAGGGAGCGACCAGTATATAATCGTGCACGTGTTAATAAGAGTTGGTGTTCCTCATGATATATGGACTGGCCCATGACATGATCCAGGGAACGACGAATTGAAGTCTACCAACATAAGGCCTTGTTTTTTTCTATGAGCTCAAACTAACGTTTTTTTGTTCTTTGTGTTTTCCTTTAGTTCATGGCGCTGAGCCGAGTACGGTGTTGACGTCAGACGGTAATCTATTTGCGTATTGTACGCAAATCGATTACATATTTGAAACAAACACCTTACTTGGGCCAGCGACATGAACTGATATGTGTTGTATATTATTGTAATTGTGACAGTTGTAAATTGTATTGTTGTATATAAAATTTACATTATATATAAACTTAAAAAAATTCTAACGTTGTTAGAGTTTCCTTGTTAGTGTATTACACTAGTAGATAACCCTTTAACCGGAAGTCACCCTCCGCCGTCCTGGCGACGCATAAGGCTCTACACCCGTGTCGACCGTGTGTAAAACCTTCTGCGTAACACCAGGACCTCTGACTTATGAGTCAGGTGCCCTACCGATTATGCTTCGCGGCCCGGCGTGGTTCTGAGGAAGAAGATTTTTTAAATGATTTACCATAATAAATGTTTGCCATCTTGGTTATGTGACCTGTCCTGGGTATTTTTTTTTCTGGAAAAATTGGGTCCTGGAACGTTTTGGGGGAAAATATTCAAGCCCTCTGAAGACTAAAGGCTTATTTAGCTTCGTTGAATCATTGAAATTGATTTGTCTGCTTCGCTGGAAAAATGCCCTTTCTTACCTGGCGCATGTGTGTTAACCTTAGACATTTTTAATTTTTGTCTTTTCGAAAGTTCAGTTCAGTTTGAAGTTTCCTAACGACGTTCCCCAAGTGGCTCAGCGGTACGTAACCATAGCCGCACACACTTGGCGCCGTGTGTCCGTCCAACTTTTCGAAAGACCATGTGCGTTGAGCTTTATTCTTCAATGGGCGAGTTCGATTGGCTACTCGCATTGACTATCGTTCTGGAAGAAAATGGGTCGTTTCGAGCCAGGGCCGTCGGGACTATGACCATTTAGTTCGTCCGTTTAGATATATGAGCAAAAATACAAAAATAAATCGTTATTTATGGGGAATGACGTACGTTCATGGGTCGGATTTTTGCAATAGAACCTGCTAAATTTGGACTTGCTAAGGCGCCGATATAACGACGCAGAACCGAAACGACCGGATTAATTTAAAACGTGTATTCGAGTATACGATAATTTCACTCGAACGCACCCACTGTTGACAAAAAAATCGACCAATAGTCGAAGTTTCTAGAAAAATACTTGGGAGAATTTAAAATGAAAGACGAATTTAATTCCCATATTCTTTAAATCTACGTGAAACTAAAACACACGCTAACCGAAATTATCAATGATAGCAATATGCGAAAGAACCAGTATAGAAATTACGCTTGAAAACGCCACCAATTTTGTAGTTTATGCGTTACTTCGTTTATTTAGTATTATAGATAGAAGTCGAGCTACAAGTATAGACTAGCTGTAGGAACTGGGAAAATAAAATTTCTGATATGACTTCCTCGCCTAGTGACTAGGCTAGCGCTGGGCGTACAACCACTTTGTTGCTTTTCTCGTGTCGCGGCTCAATTATTTTAATGTGATTGTGCATCTACATGTATTTAACATACTGACAGAGATCTAGGCTTTTTGCGTGTAATGTTTATAGGTTATTGAATTTATATTGGGAAATATTCGGCACGAGTTCATATGGCGAAGGACGCATGAGCTTGCGAGTGCGTCTCCGCCATATGAACGAGTGCCGAATATTTCACAATATAAATTCAATAACCTTTTTATTATATATCTTAATTATCAATCTGCTAGTTTGAGCAAGTCTGTCTACATAAGAAATCAAAATAAATTTCGGCATATCAGACCCACAACTTCTTTAAATTTGAAATATCATTATGCAATTTGGTGTCTTCATACATGCTAAAGCCACGCCCGTCGGCGCGAAAGTGAATATGGCGTTATAGAATCGGACGTGACGTCAGTAAACAAACTGCGACGTTAACAAGAAGTGGGCGCCATTTTCCAGTCTTACTCTCCGCAATCCTTAGGAAATTCTTCATTATTATTCACAGACAATGTCGTAAAAGATTGACAGATCAAAGGTAAATCATATTTAATTGTCTTATATGCAATTTATACAGCGCAGCCGACATCAGTGTCATCATTTTACTCGATTTTTAATTGCAGTCGACGACAAAATGGCTGCCATACTTTCATCCTCTCAAAACAAAAGTAGTTCTGGTGAACATGACTCTTTAACTCCGTGCAATATGCACTTGACTCCGTGCAATATGCAAAAAATACTGCACGGTTACTCCAATGTGAAGTGAACGGGGATCTTTTTAGGTATATAATAATTTGCTTTATGCTCTGTGTTTAATGTTGGCATTTTCATATTCATAAGCAGAGAAAATTACATACTCAGCTAAACTAAGCAAACAAAACTACTGTACTTATTAGTAATTTGCTATTCATTGGTAGGTTAAATTTCATGCTCAGCTGAGTTGAGCATAAAAAAAAAGTTTTATAACCTTGGGGCCAGATTCAGAATAGACATTGCAGACATAATGAGTAGGCCGTAGTCTACTTTTGCCGTCCTGAAAATGTCTCATCTTGCGTTTTACCTGCTTCACAGACGGCAAGAAATATTAATAAATGTATGGATTTCAACATAAAAAATAAAATTGAGCCACATCATGTGATTTCCAACAATGTGGCATTGATTACAAGCATTGGTGTCTGATCGGACTGCACATAAGTGCAGTCTGATCTGGCCCCGAGGTTATAAAACTTTTTTCGTGCTCAACTCAGCTGAGCATGAAATTTTCTCTGCTGATGAATATGAAAATGCCAACTATGTTGGCATTTTCATATTCATAAGCAGAGAAAATTTCACACTCAGCCAAACTGAGCAAGAAAACAACCATACTTATCAGTAATTTGCTATTTATTAGCAGGTAAAATTTCATGCTCAACTCAGCTGAGCATGAAAAAAGTTTTATAACCTCGGGCCCAGAGCTTTTGCTTGACACATCAGCCATCTATAGAAGTGGCCCAAGGCATAGAGCCAACAGTGAGGTCTCTGATTACCCAGGGTAGTAAATAAGAAGGATGAATTGAAAACCACATGACAAAATTACCATATTGTTGGAAGTCACGTGACCTGGCTCTAATAAAGACGAGGAAAACATACTGCTGCACATAAAGGTTTGTACTCCATTATTTTACTACATGATTTCTGCAGACGTTTGCTCGAGGCAACTCGTCTCACCATTTTTTATCAGTCTTAAAATTCTTTAAGTTATGAGGCAAAATACAACATCAGCTTTTCACTTAAAATTGGGTCAATTTCCGCCATGTAAAGCAATATGCCTGCTCAAAATGACCCATTCCATGTATTGTTTAAAATGACTGTAAACTTATCATTTTGCCTTTTAGAAAGCTTAAACACTCTTGGGCAGATGGAAAACTGCTAATTTAGTGTGTAAATCAAGTTGTGTAACATAGAGAACATACATGCTCCTGTGTGTATTGATTTTTTACCGGGTCCTACAAAAATAAAACAGGCTAACAGTAAAGTCAAAAACGACATTCCTGCTTGTGAACGAGTCAAAAAGTGAATGGAAATCAGTGTTTTAATGGGTTTACTTGCATAGAAAACTTTATACAAATGTTTTTAGAAAATATGACATTTAGGCAGAAATACTGCTTAAATATCTCCTGTTGATGATTTTCAAATACAACATTCAGAAACTGTAATCTTAAGGTCAAGAATACGTAAATGACTGGCGCAATTAATTACGTGCGTCGCGAAGGACGTAACGTCACGAAAAACATCCTAGTCAGTGAATTTTCAATATGGCGACCCCATAGGACATTCAATAATAACGTCAAATATGGGGAAAACGGAGTTGTTGTCATTGTTTATTCAAGCCCTTTGCTGATATTGCAATGTTCTTTTTTTCACTGTATGTTTGAAGATATTTTATCAACATAAGTGTATCAATAAATTAATTAATGAGAGAGAGAGAGAGACTGACAGACAGAGAGAGAGTGTGACTGACACACAGACAGAGTTACATGTGTGTAACAATTTAAGGCTGGCCGGTTACATGTTCCCTCCCTGCTTTCAGGGCTCACAGGACTTTTCAGACACACATATGAAAGGCGAAACCCATCATTTTCCTTTCGCTGCATTATCCTTTCCTGATTTGAAAAAGCTACCTATTTACTGCAGGCTTGACAAAGAAATTTTTCCAGTCGCTAGCTGGCCGACTCAGGATTCGAACCCGCAACCGTCTGCGTCATAACCGAACTCCGCGGCGCCGGTGGGATTGCGCATCCGAAACCAAGTAAATGTATGCCAGCTGATTTTAGAGCTTTATGGGATCGGAATGTAATATTTATAATAATGCCGATTTTTGCGATTTTAATACACATATGATCACATATCCTTTCTGGACATCGAAAATTTCGTTTTGATTACAAATAAGAATGATGCAATATTTCTTCCACTTGTTGTATGCCGTTGCCAAAGATATAGCGGGCCTCTAACTCACACCGCCCCTACGGCCACTACGCTACAAGAAGTCTTTATCTTTACCTATCCCACCGACGGTGGATTTGGAAGCTGACCTTGTAACTTACCATCATCTCGATATGACTGAAATACTGTCCATAGGTCAATTTCATCTGACTACCATGAGCCACACCGACAGAACACGAGTCGTCAGAAATTATGATACATGCACATAGATCAGCCTGCGCATACGCACAGACCAGTAAATCTCTTCGCTGTTCCTCACGGAATCATTGTACCAGAGGACAACAAAGGCTCTGGTCAGGTTGGGCGGGTGCGCACAATGATCTGAGCTTCCACTGACCGTATATGCCCCAAAGAACCCATTTTATCATGCACGGCGCATTTTGTGATTTAGGGTAACGCAGTTGTTTATGCGGCTCAGTCGTGTTGGCTGCAATAACCATATTACTGTTAGAAGAATGCTTGCATTTTTTACTAATTTTTATCTAAGAGAGTCTGTAAAAAATTCTTTTTCACTTAAGCCTCGTTCACGCCACAAAAGTTTCTTTGTCACAGAATCTCTAACAAAGAAAGTTTGCCAAACATTTTGCGTTAACACGGAGCAAATTATTTGTTAAAGAAAAATGTGGCATGGTATCTTTGTCAAATAAACTTTGGCAAGGAAATATTTGCTGCTGTGTTCACACGATCGAACATTAGGCCGCGTTTACTCGACCAAAGTGTCTATGACAAAGTAGATTTGTCACAGAAAAATTTGCTCGTGTAAATGCCAAAATATGACAATGTTTCTGTGACAAATATATATGGTAAAGTTACTTCAATAAATTTAATTTGTCCGTGTAAACGGAGAACTTTGCTAAAGATTATGTAACGAAGAACTTTACTATAAGCGTGGAAAATGTGACAAAGATTTTGTTTCATCGCTGCAGGTAACTTTGACGAATAATATTTGGTCGTGTGAACACTGCAGCAAATATTTCATTGCCAAAGTTTATGTGACAAAGATTCTATGGCACATTTTCTTTAACAAATAATTTGCTCCGTGTAAACGCAAAATGTTTGTCATACTTTCTTTGTTAAAGTTTCTGTGACATAGAAACTTTGCACGTGTAAACGCGCCCTTATTCGTCAAGGTTACCTGGACAAATAAACTTTGCTCGTGTCAACGGCCAAACATGCCACATTTTCTTTGTTACATATACTTTGTTCAAAATCAAACCGGTTTGATTATGAGCAAAGTTTTCTGTGCTTATCTCCATAGCTAGTTTCTTTGTTACACATTCTTTGGCAAATTTTATGTTCACACGGACAAATTTTGTTTGTCATAAAAACTTTACCATATAAATTTGGTAATGAAAATGTGGCATATTTTTCATTCACACTAGCAAATTTTTTTTTTCCAAACCTACTTTGTCGCAGAAACTTTGCCCGTGTGAACGAAGTTTAATGCCCCAGTCACACACACACATTACGGATTGGGTGGATAGTTGCGGACTTTAAATCTACAAAATTTGTGGGCGTGGTCTCTCTCCATATCGAATCCGTATCGTATCCGTATGGTATCCGCAAGGTCCGCAGGATATGCCACCAAATTTTGAAAAGTTTAAATATTCAGGCGCGGACGAGTTAACCATAATGATCCGTAACTGAAGGCATTTATTCGCATTTATGCATATCTAATCCGTATCTAATCCGTATCTCGACCTATCGTTCCGCGGTCCATCCAAAATTTTGGACAAATACGGTTTCATGCGGATTGTTACGGTTAGTTACGGGTCTCGGTCTGCGTATTGTTACGGACTAATGCCCCAGTCAGATTAGCTGTTCGCAATTATCCTCACCAATACGTATCTGTCAGTATTGAAGTGTAAGTTATCCGTATAGAAACGTATCTGAAGGTAAAAGTCCGTAAAAAAACTCCGAACGAGACCCGGTACTAACCGTAATTGAAGGTAACTATCTGCGCGAAACCGTATCAGTCCACAGCTTTGGGTTGGGCTGCGGAATGATAGGTTTATATACGGATAAGATACGGATTAGATACGGATTATATATGGATAAATGCGAATGAATGCCTTCAGTTACCTTTTGTTACGGATCAATACGGTTTACTCGTCCGCGACTGAATTTTGAAAATTTTCAAAATTTGGAATCGGATCCTGCGGACCCTACAGATACGATACGGACAGTTACAGACTCTGCGGATGCGATACGGACCTTTACGAATAACACCGGACAGATACGGATGGGCCATCCGCAGATGCAATACGGACCATTACGCATAAAACCGAACGGGCCATCCGTAGCATCAACAACATCTTTCCGCACCTAGAAGTAACAGAAGGTAATGGAAGGTAAGTAGTACGTATACATTCGTATCATCTCTCATCGATTGATTAAAAGGGAAACTATCTGACCGCAGACATCCGCATGTATCCTTAATCATACGCATCTGTAGGTAACTGTATCCGTAAATTAATCAAGAAAATAAGCCACGCCCACAAATTCTGCGGATTATTGTGGATTTTTATCCACAACTATCCGCCCAGTCCGTAATGTGTGTGTGTGACTGGGGCATAAGGCATTCATTATGAGAACCGTATTAGTCCTCATCTTTCCGTATTCTCATAACGGTCTTAGCATGTCTTATAACGTCGCCAGTAAACGAATGCAACGTTGCTTATAAATGACGTTGCGGAATGGCGTAAATTTATACATACCTATGCTTGCTCATCAATCGCTACTTGAAAAACGAACTCGGTAGTCAAGGACTTTTATTACTTCATTTTAATCGACAGATCCTGTGACATAAAATATCAGTTTTTGAAAAAAATCTATGTAGTGGTAAACAAGCTGTCTACGTTTAAATTTCAAAATCTGAGCTTTTTCATCGCATTCCCATTGCCGTCAATGGAAACGGGCTCAAAATGTTATGTTTTTCAATCTGATGTAGCGACTAAACGAGCTCGGTGACCAATCTTTTTTATTGCACAATTCGATGTAATACATGAAAATGCACCCCTGTGCAAATTTAAAAAAATTCTATGTATGTGCCATTTACGTATTCTTGACCTTAAACTAATCAGTCTGTGAATCGACTAACCAATAAAAATGAAGTAGTTACAGTTTGCTTTTTCTCTGGTTTCATCACCAGATATTGCCAGGGTCACCGAGGAGGCTTTATAAGCCGAAACTACGTAGAGTGGCCCATGTTTCTTCTTCTGAATGTACTTGCTTCTCTTGAAGGAACTCTTTAAGATTTTAATTTTTTTTTCGCTGCAGCTGGTGTTGTGCTGTGTGGCGGCCGTAAAACGTCTCCCCGTACATCATCCATAGTGCACGTTATATTATATTTTCGTCCTTTGAGCTCAGAGGTTATCCTCCGAGAATCTGAAATTTAAGACTGGTTTAGACTCTATTCTAGATCATCATCTTTTATATTATTTGGACCCTTTTTGATACTAATCAGTCTTTGAATCGACGCCAAATAAAAATTAAGAAATTTCGGTATGCTTTTCTCTGGTTTCGTCACCAGATATTGTCAGGTTCACCGACGAGGCTTCATAAGCCGAAACTACGTAGTCTGGCCCATGTTTCTTCTTCTGAATGTACTCGCTGCTCTTAGGTATACAAACAATCAAGAATTAGGGAGCATTGGTTGGTCAGTTTTTATCAAGGGAATTTACAAAATGTCTTGATAATAACATTTTCAAAACGGTCTCCTGGTTGCCATGGAAATGACCGAATGTTGATCTCCAAGAATTTGTGATACAGAAAGCGGCATGATATCTATTTTTCCCCAAATATGAGCAATAGCCGTAATTTCCGACTCACCATGTTATTATGAGTCAATTATCGATGATAAAAGCTGTCGGCACAAAATACTTGTGCCAGGTGTTGGACTATCTGGGAAACATTTCGGCAAAGGAATTTTTATCGTAATTGAGCTGTTTAAGCAGAATTTGTACCATGTCTTCATATATAGAGCTCAAAATTTCATAGATTTCAAAATAGCATTTGACGGGTATGTCATGTAGCCTTATGGACCACATTGTGGAAGAAAACAACATCAATGCAAATCTAGTTGGCGCCATTGAGCACCCAACTAACAAAGCTATAGAGTAGTTCAGATGAATGGCAGCACAGGAGAATGGTTCAGAGCAACAGTCGGAGTAAGACAAGGATGCCTTGCCCCCATCACCCTCTTCAACATTTTTCTCAAAAGGATCTGATGCCCTGGAAGAACATGAGGAAAGGCTAGCATAGGCCGCAGAAATATTTCCATTTTGCGGTTTGCCGGTGATATTGACGCTTCTGCTGAGGAAGCATAGGAACTAGAAGCCCTGGTTAAAAGTCTCAACAAAACTTGCGCAAGGTATCAAATAGAGATTATCTGTATAGTTTTTAGAGAAAAGGTCGTTTGAAATTGTAAGTGGCATATGATGGACGACAGACGACTGCCTGCACCATAAATTACGACGGCCGACGAAACTTTCTCAACCACAGTGATTGTCAAAAATCAAACCATACCTAGCAAGCGGTAACACTATATTCTGCACCATGACATACATTACTGTTCTACACCAAAATCAGCCAATAAAGAAGTACTAGTCTAAATCGATCTTCATTTTACACCAAGTAGTACAGCTTTCTGATTTTCCTCGAAATACAAGAGTATAATTTACTGCAATGAATAATTAACCAAGTCCTGACAATCTGATAGATTCAACCATTTAGACGTCACAAACAATTTCTATTTGGTCTCTCTAAATATCCTTCAAACGTGCAAATAAGCCTGCTAAACAAGGAGAAAATGTCAGTTCAGACAAGATAAAGGTAATAAGATCCGACGTACATAAAATACCTAGAAGTATTTGTCATGGATCCATTCCCCTCATCCACTAATGAAAATTTGCTAATTCATATAACTCTGTTAGTATAGATTCTTAACAATGTATCTGGCTTGTCTGTTCACAAATTCCCAAGTGATGCAACGCCTTGTCTTTAATACTCAACGTTATAGCGCATATTGAATCACCTAAGTGGGACATTTAATGACAAAAACAACATCCAGACGTTAGATGCTATGCTGACAAATGTCAATCCAGGGGCCGTATTCATAAAACTACTTAATTGGTTGCTATGCTGTTGCTAAGGCTAAATTTCTTTGAAGTAGATTCCCTACAACTATGAAAATTGCTCTGTAGGAACAGTCTTACAAAGACTGTTCCTCCAGACCAATTTTCATAGTTGTAGGGAATCTCCTTTATAGATATTTAGCCTTAGCAACCGCATAGCAACGACTTAAGTGGCTTTATGAATACGGCTCCAGTTATTATGCGAGGGCCTCATTGGGGAGCTACATGCTTTTAACAGTTTTGCACACGACATTCCTGCTAATTACATTTGCATTATACTTGGGGCATGGGTGTGGCCTGACACTGTGTGCGACTTCATACTAATTGTAGGTCAGTGTGACCTATGTTTCATGTTCCAGTGATTTTAGACAATACATCTTAAATAATTTCATTGATCTCTATTGTACTTGGTGTAATGGTACATTCGAAAACAGCGACTGACTTCATGTTACTTGTAGGTTACTTAACTTATATTACACGTCATTGATATTGTCTTATATTTGGCAACATTTTAGAGGTTTGAATTTAATTCTAACCTCTAAAATGTTGCCAGAGATAAGATAAATTCAAACCTCTAAAATGTTGCCAGAGATAAGACAATATTCTTAAGGGACTGTTTAATCTGACACTGCAGTTTATCTCATTTCACTTGGCCGGTATTGTCCACTTTCAGCTTGCGCTTGTTAAAGTCAAACTCCCACAAAGTCGCACTTTATTGTCTTCTGACATGTCTTGTTAGTTAAGTTTTACTACTTGCTAAAGCTGAGGGCGTGGAGTGGGACTCAGTAGGACATTTTGACCGTTCAAAGGCGGTATTTCTGTTGTGGTTCCTTTTTTTCACCTATTATGTGTGTGTTAAGATACCTGTCTAGGAAACAGCCTGTTCAGTCTGTTTAGCATTCGTGCCTTTCGCCTTTCGTCAGATTTTATATGAGCCGCGACTCGAGAAAAACAATAAAGTGGTATGTGCGCCCCGCAAAGACTCAGATCAGCCTGGGCAGCCACCCAGTCTGATCAGTCTTCGCTGTGCGCTTGACGTAAACCTAAGAGTCTAAGCTACCTCAGTGCCGGCAGCGAAGAGTCTAATTAGACTGGGCGGAAGGCCAAGCTGATCTAAGTCTTCGCCGGGCGCACATGCCACTTTGTTGGTTTTATCGTGTCGATGCTCAATATGCTTTTTGGCCTTGAGGTCAGGATATGGGATTTGATTTTACGAGGGTCGTTCTGAAGATATAATTTGCTTACGGGCGTGCTAGCTATTCGTAAAAAGAAAATCAGTCAAATCTTTAAAGTGATTCCAAAGACAACCTTGAAGGACATAATCTGGCTGAGTTATGGGCTGAGATACATGTCTCTGAAATACACAGTCACCTGCTTGTCAAGGAATCATCGCAGCGCCATTTTAGCTACTGTTTTACAGATTAGGGTCTTATACGTGATTTGATTGGTTCCTGTGATGCTTCATAGTAGGTTAGCCAACCTTCATGCGGACCAAACAGCTAATTAAATGCTTCGAACCACTGAAGAAGCAGAGGGCGAGGGTTTGGAACCATAAAATGTAGAGACGTTCTTCCCTCCCCCTAGTAATCTATTGCTGACCATTCCAAGACAATACTTCAGTTGTGGTTTCTCAATGTTACATGCTCGTATGTGTAGCTGCATATTTGATTTCTGTTTTGTTTTTGAATTTAAAATAGAAACTAGGTAAAGTAAATGTTACTGCTATTTTCAGTTAGGGTGGCAAAATTACCTTCTGTTTGGGAAAGGACTGTTTTTTTCGGTTTACCGTGCGTATCTTTCGTGAACTTCTTCCAATTAACGGATATATATATTCGTCTTTCCTTTTTGGTTTTGAGGGCACGATGTGGGATTTGATTGTATTAATTCCTGATCATTGCACCGATCGTATTACTTTGAATCAAGTACATGTGATAATTTAATGGCATAAGTCAATAAATATGTATTCAAGACGCTAAAAATACCGTATACAAGATAATTTTCGCGGTGTTCCATTTTTCGGGGTATTTCGCGGTCACTTAGAAACGGCAAATATTAAAATCGCGAAATAATTTCCTGTTTCTTACAAAGTATCTTCTGTAGACACAGTGTTCGTATAATTGTTTCTGTTTGCTTCGGTAGTTGCTCGTACTTTTCACTTGAGCCAGCTCTTCCATTAACCTGCAGCGGCACTGCCGCAGGTTAATGAACGAACTGGCTCAAGGAAAAAAAGGAGTTTTGCTTTTCACGCATGTTGCTAACCGCGAAATAAATGTTTATATTTTTGACCCGTAACCGCGAAAATTTGAATCCACGAAAATTACCGTGTATACGGATTATGTTTATTGAGATAAAGCTCATAAAAATGGACGGTTTACTTACATCACTAATTCTAGAATATATGTTTTGTAAATTATCTTGGAAGCATCTAATGACTGAGAGAGTTTTGTTATTTATTTGCTCGTAGAGAATAATAGGCAACCGCCTCCTAGAAATGACATCGCTTATCTGCGATGTATAGCACTGCATCTGCCAGTTATGCTAGTATGGTAAGGACTGAACTCTGTCGAAGTAGATTGCGAAGTTAATAATGAACATGCAAAAAATCGACATGACAATTAACAAGATTTTTTAATGGTTCTTAGTGTGTGTAAATATCATTTGGGGTTTTCGACATATTAAGCAGGTGACTGAACTTTTACCATCCTCGTATTAGTTCCTGATAACCGCTTATCTTTTATTTTACATAATAAAAATAATGTTTTATTTAAAGTATTTGATAATTTAAAGCTCATAAAAGTAAGGAAGAATATGGAAACAGGAGAAGATGAGAAAATATAAAAGAAATTGATTGATTGATTGATTGATTGATTTATAGCTTAACGTCCACGGTAAACAGCTATGGTCATGTCGGGACGGTCAGTTAACCTAACCACACTATTCCTGGGCAGGCTTAGACCTCCTAAGCGGTTAACCAGTACTAAGTGCACATACTTTCGCCAGTAACTCTTGAATCAGCGGAAGGAGAAACGAAAGTATGTGGCCAGACCGGGTTTCGAACCCAGAACCTCTGACTTATGAGTCAGGTGCCCTACCGATTGCGCTACGCAGCCCGGCTAAAAGAAATCATTTAATATATTCATCAATGATAGCAGCGTGGAGAATAAACCAGATGATCTTGTGACAATTATTACACCTTAATCGCCCCCATAATCTGCATCTTCAAACGAAAGTCTTCTTAATAAACGAAACAAAAACGCTTTTACTGCCATTCACGTTATTGCAAATTTTCGATTTTTTGTTATTTTGTAATGTTGATGCATTTTTTGTGACGATTTTATATTTGAGTTCAAGAACATCCAAAGGAGCTTGAAAGGACAACGATCGAATTCCACTTTCTATCAAGGTTTCGTTATAATGTGTAACACTGTTCATGTCTTGTTCTGGCTTAGGAAGAAGTAACTCTGTACAGGCCCGATGTTTTCGAAGGAGGAGAAAAGGCATTGATCCAAAAAAGGATGGATAAACGCCGAAGTATATTCAGTTATGTTACAAGTAAAATGTTCGTTAATATACATTACCTATACATAACCAACAACAGAAAAAAGAATAAAGCATGCTTCGTAAACGATTGTACAATACTCTGCCACTGCAAACCAGCATCTTTTCCTTTACTTTTTACAGATTATTTGATGGTTCCATATATTGAAGGTCCAGGGCAGAAGCAGATAACCTACGTTGGACAAAATTTTTAACCAGCACATGGAGCTTTTTTGCATAAACTACCTGTTGCTTATTTCATAAAAAAAAACATCTTTTTCTGATTTCATAGAGATTTTATTCATGATGCTTGATGTATACAGCCCTGTGTCATGGATAGACAAACTTTTGATCATAACTGGAAGCTCGTATTACCTTGATTATTTACTACAAGTTTCAGGAAAATCCCTTTAAAGTCTTATTTTATACAGATTACTTCAACAACTTTTATATGTATAAATAGCTACGGGGTAAAGACAGATAAGTCTAGTGGACTAAATCCAGTGTGTTCTAAAGAGTTTTAGTTACTCCAACTATTTCCGAGAAATTTCACCAAAATCTATTAGAATTCTGATTTCATATAGATTTTTCATGTTGTTTAAGAAGTCACTAGCCCTATGTCAGGGGCATTAATCCATGGGGAAACATGTTTGACCCTGACAGGAACATATAATACTGTGATAATTGTTTGCACGTTTCATGGAAATCCCTTTCAACTCTGATGATGTTATACAGTTTTATCAGGATATTTCAAAGTGTAATGCAACTACAGACAAAAACCCACTTATGACAGTACGAAGGGCAATAACTCAGTTGAAAGATATCGATATTCGCCCATTTACTATTCCAACCGAGATATTTCTAAGACCAATTTACATGCTAAGTTGATGAAATCAATAGAGCCAGCGGGAAAACATAATACCCCACCACTTACGTATGGCGGGCTGAAGAAATACTCAGGAAAGACCACAATCACAAAGCCCAACCACCCAAGACATCGACAGAATTAGAATGGAGAAACACAAACGACAAGAACGGAGCAGTATATTTACAATAACATACACGCATAGTCTAATGTATATGAACCATCACCAAATTTAGTGTAATCAGCTATATCTCAGGTCAACAAAGTCCGATTTTTATAGTGTAAAGCGCTGTTGTTGCACCCCTCCACCCCAAACAACCTTTCCCGCCCCTAACACATACATACACACACACACACACACACACACACTAGTTTCCTTTGCCCACTGCTATCATTTTATGAAATGAAATGAATCTATTTACTAAGACACTTTTCCGGAGTGTAATGGTAAATGGCTTCATCTTCTACCAATGTCAGTTGTTTAAGGCAAATGGCATTAGCTTGGGTAAATGCTTTTTATACTTCTCCCCACGTTCGTGGCGAGGAATTATGTTTACACTTTCGTCGTAGGTACGTCCGTCTGTCCGTTAGCATTTCCCAGTGACACATCATAGCGTACCAGATACACTGTAAAAAAAATACTGTAGAATTTACGGTAGAATAACTGGACATTGTTAGAAATCACGAAATGGAACTTTTATGTTAACTGGCCGCACTCGAAAATAACTTTGTATTGTTGAAGGGCTATCAGACCAAAACGACAACTTCTCTATTCTGTCCCAATCTGCTTGATGATTCCTGCAATTTTTACGGGCGCCCGTAAAAATAACGGTAAAAGGACTGGCAGCTGGTTGCCAGTTATTCTACCGTAAAATCTACGGATTTTTTTTTTACAGTGTACTATCATCAGAAAACTATAATGAAACATAGTTGAACATTAAGTACAGTCCGAAGCCACAGGGAAAAGTTAACCACTACTTGAATACCCGCTGTTTATCGAGGTCTTTACACGACTTCGAGAGGAATTTAAATTGTGGTGCATACGCTCTGAAATGATGGCCGCTTTCGCAATCACAGTGTTTTACTGTTTCACTGCTCTACTTCTAAGACACTATGAGGACTGCTGTTGCCAACCTTGGCATACACAAACACGTGAGACCGCAGTAGCAAAAGCGGATATAATGAAGTGAGGCAAACCGCCTGCGAAGAGAAATTTACTCATATCTGCACATATTTCCTTTGCAAGTATTTGCTAAAGCTCGGAACTAAAATAAGCAGTTCTCAAACATCACGGAATTCCCTTGCGAACGAAAACTACTACGACACAAATGGATTAAGTGCAAAGAATCTGGTATCTTGAGGTGACAAGTCTTCTCAATCGAATTAACACCAAATATTCTTCTATTCACGGAAATGAATGAAAGCTAAATTATCGTTTAGAGATAGTTGCCTTACCCAAACAAGGCGATAATGGCTTACAAACCTGATTGTTCATTCTTATTATGGGCATTAATTGATGCGAATATTGAATAGCAGACTTGCTGCATTTTATTGTCTCTGCAAGCAATTAGAGTATAATATCCCTCGATTCTTGCGAACATCAAATTATGTTATTGGTCAAATGCAGTGATATCAAAAGCAACAGTTTTACATAATTTTATGAATACAGTCACCTCTTGATAACTCAAAGTCAAAATTCATCCCAAACAACTGGTATCTCAAAGTAAATTTTCTGGTTCCAGAAAATTTACTTTGAGATATCAGTAGTTTGAGACAGCAGTAGTTGAAATGTATATAAACATAAGGTTTATACTCAAACTATTCTTGATATAGGAATGTAATTTGAGATATCAGTGTCCGAGATATCGAGAGTATACTTTATTAGCGTTAGTTTTCCCTGAATGTACAACACAACCTTCGTTTCCATAGGCTGCAGAATTCTGTGATTAGAACTTACCTCATTTTCAACATGCAGGAACTGTTGTTTCTAGGAACTCAAGGAAGGTGACAAGTTTTTAATTTTACATGTTGATAAATACAAGACACTGTCAACATTTCAGCTCTTGGAGATATTTGTATCCGGAATTTCTGCCAATATCAATAAAAAGCGTGTAAAATTATTAATAAAATCTTTGTAGCAAAAAGATAGCATTTGGAGCACTGACACTGGCACACAAACGCCCCTGCATTTCTTTGGTAATATGACGGGGTTTTCCCCTTCCAAAACAATCTCAAAGCTCTAGATCCGTTTTGGGTCTAGAGCTTCGTGACTGACTTGGAAGACAAAATCCTATTTATAGCTGAATTACATAGGGCTGAATTACAGATTTAAACTTTTGGAATGGTACACACTAGCCTTGTAACCGATAATCGGATTGAAATTCATGCTATGAGCCAAGTTAAGAAGGATTGAATATTTGGGCATCTGCGCTGATCTGACAATGGAAGCCAGAGGTTTGTACAGATGGAAAAGAAATATAGCCGACAAAGGGGGGGGGGGTCTCCATAAGGGCCATTTTCTGGTTACAAATGGATTTTCACCAAAACTCACCAATCTCTACTTGTAAGTGTTGGCTTTCATATACTGAAATACTGATTTCATCGAAAGTGTATTTTGAGAGAAGCGCAGTGTCAAAGTGGGTGGGGTAATTCCACCCCAGACCTTACCATGTATCATTTTTTTCAATTATCTCTATAAGTATTAGTGGCTGATTTACCATTATGATTTGAAATAATACAGGCATATACGCTTATTAATTGGCTTATATAACTTACTACTGTTTGCTTATTCAATACCAATATATGAGCTTATAAGTGGTAGCAGGAATTTTACTTATTTTAGCTTCTCCAACTTTACGAAAAAACACAATTTTTCTTTATTTGTCCAGCTATATAAAGGAAACTTTGTAATTATATTGACATGATAGTATGCATTGCAGAATTATGAGAAAACTATCATAGGCATATCAATTCCTGAATTATCTGCCCTTGATTCAAGAAAATATAAGTAATTCAATTTAAAATGAAAGAACGAAATTCCACACTGGTAGGTATATTTTCGATGACTCTTTTGCTCATGTTTCTAATATTATACTGGTTGTTAAGCTTTAAATTCCATATAGTGCCCATGATATCACACAAGAACTGTAACTGGACAGCAGAGCTCATCCTGTTAAGAGCTTATATGTGGTAATAGGAATTTTACTTTATTTTGCTTCTCCAACTGTATGAAAAACCTCAATTTTTCATTATTTGTCCAGATACACAAAGGAAACTTTGTAATTATATTGATATGATAGTGTGCATTACCGAATTATGAGAAAACTATCCTAGGCATATCAAAACATGAATTATATGCCCTTGATTCACGAAATTATAAGTATTTAAATTGAAAATGTAAGACCGAAATTTTACACTAGAAGGTATATTTTTGATGACTCTTTTGCTCATGTTTCTAATAATATACTGATTGTTGAGCTTTCAATTCCATATAGTGCCCGTGATATTACACAAGAACTGTATCTGAACAGCAGAGCTCGTCCTTGTATACGCCACTTAATTACATAACATTCAAGATGTTATTTTCTGACCCAAAGTTTGATTTATGGATTTTAGTTACTGATATATCAAATGTTGTTGAATACCTTTGTTTAGAATTTACAAGTCTCATTGAAAACTAATGACAGAGACAGTGTACAAGACCCTCCTGCCCAACACACGCAATATTTTTTATATATCTGACGGTGATCATCCTAATGTTAAACATAAACTGTCTGAGGACACTCCTAAAACTCAGATGGCAAGACAGGATAAGCAAGTGCTGAAGAGAGGCAGGGATGCAAAGCATACAAGCCCTTTTGAAACTGGCTCAGCTAAGATGGGCTGGCCATGTCACCAGAACAAATGCAGAGATGAAAGACATTCACGGACGCTGTTGGATATATGTTTACCAAAGAAAATATTCCGAGGAGAACTTTAGTGTGAAAATGTTCAAGAAATGATACAAGAACATCCTTAAAGAAGAGAATCTGTGAAATTAATCAAAGGCGTAACAAGAGCTTCGCAAGCGGTGAATAATGGTGAATAATGCACCCGTTAAGTTTAGAAATGCCAAAGCCAAACAAGGGTGATAATTCATAACCAAGTAAACTAGAGCTACCATTCTTGGTCCAAATGTAAACCCTTAACAATATACACAACACCATTAAGTTGTTTTAAAACATTTTGAACGATTAAGGAGTTACAGAATAAACAGGAAGTTTATTCAAGTGCATATAATTTTGGGATTAAGTAAGCCAGAGTTGTGATTGTTATTCAGGATGCATTGCTTTATTATATACATATTCCTAGAAAGTTTCTATACAATATCTTAAAGGGTTAAGGAGTTATGGAGTGAATGGTAATAGAATAAAATACTAATCAAAGGGACGTTGCTCCAAAATTAAGTAAGGGGGAGAAATCATTCGTATGTACGACGCATTGTCTGGTAATAATGCAGACCACTATAAAGTTTCATCAAGATATTTCAAACGGTTACCAAGCTATGGTATGCACAAGGTAAGTATACACAAAAATAGCCTAAAATACTAATCAAAGGGAAGAAACTCTTGAATGAAGTGAGGGAAATTTAAATTTCAAAGTAAGGTATTCAATAACATTCGATATCTCAGTAAGTAAAATCAATAAAATCCATAAATCAAACTTTGGGTCGGAAAATGATATCTTGAATGTGATGTAATTAAGTGGCATGTAGCAGGATAAGCTCTGATGTTCAGTTACAGTTCTTGTGTAATATCATGGGCACCATATCGATTTGAAAGCGCAACAATCAGTATAATATTAGAAACATGAGCAAAAGAGTCATCAGAAATAAGCCTTCCAGTGTAGAATTTCAATCTTACATTTCCAATTTAATAACTTATATTTTCATAAATCAAGGGCAGATAATTCAGGTTTTGATATGCCTAGGACAGTTTTCTCATAATTCTGCAATGCACACTGTCATATCAATATAATTACAAAGTTTTCTTTATATATCTGGACAAATAAAGAAAGAATATGGTTTTTCGTAAAGTTGGAGAAGCAAAAATAAGTAAAATTCCTGTTACCTCTTATAAGCTCATATATTGGTATTGAATAAGCCATCAGTGGTAAGTTATATAACTCAATTAATTAGCATATATGCCTGTATTATTTCAAATCATAATGGTAAATCAGCCACTAATACTTATAGAGATAATTGAAAAAAAAATGATACATGGTAACGTATGGGGTGGAATTACCCCACCCACTTTGACACTGCGCTTCACTCAAAATACACTTTCGATGAGTTCAGTATTTCAGTATATGAAAGCCAACACTTACAAGTGGAGATTGGTGAGTTTTGGTGAAAATCCATTTGTAACCAGAAAATGGGCCTTATGGAGACCCCCCCTTTTGTACCTTATTGATGGCTGAACGATTTTCGATTTTAGTGCACATTCCGCGTTCATATAATATAGGGCCGATGAACTCTCTGGCGGCGTAGCAATGCAACAGTTCACAGGTTGTCATGAGTAGTCGGGCCCTTATTGACGGGCTACATCACTGATTGAAGATACATTCATAATATTTTGTTTGGAATGCCTGAATCACAGCCTTTTTGCTTGTTTTGTAATATACATGTAATATATAATAAAGAAGTATTTTATAATCTAATAACATTTCATGCATTATGACACAAACCTTTAAATCAGTGTCTATATTCTACGTTAGAAACTCGCAATCCTGTCTCCCTTCCACGCTTCTGTTAAATCAGCATTTGTTCTATGCGAGAAGCTTGCAATCAAGTCTTAATTCCAACCAGCTTCCTAGCTTTTATGTTACTTGTTCATTGTCTGGTCAAATTACAAATTTATTTCCTTGCGTAATTTGGGTAGTTATAATGGCATGTCGTTCCTAGTTGTCGACCCAATCAGTTGCCGAAGCTATGAAGAGCAATTAAGTGGTATTTACAGATCGAAAAACTCCTACTTTCCTAAAACCACTTTGATACAAATTGATAAACTACACTAAGATGGTCTCTCGGCAGTGACATGACTTTTCAATCAAATTTACACCAAGTTTATTTCTAGTAATAGGAATGAATCGAAGTAGAAACAATCGCTTAGAGACAAGATTCTGCTTCTAGAAGGTGATAATGGCCACGAAATTTGATTATCCGTTTTAAATTGGCATTTATGGCTTAGCTTTCTAATATAAATTAGCGAACGTTTGGAACATCGCTGAAAGCAGCTAAGGATGATTTATTATTGTCACAATTAATACTTCTACTTTTGTTCTCAATTGTAAATTTGACATTGGATGCAACATGAAATATACTCAGCCAAAAAAAAAAAAAAAAAAAAAAAAAAAAACTCCAGATTTTTGTGTCTGTGGATATAATATGAGCTCAGCCACATCTACCTTGCCACTAGGTTGTCACCTAAGTATGCTTGCTTGAGCGGGTCAAATGACCAGTCTTAAAACAAAATCTTGCAATTGGCTCGAGACAGTCCCACAATCAAATCGGTCGCGGGGAGTTTTCCAAGCATGTTCAAAACCCTGCCATAGTGACCACAGATCAAATATGGTCGCACACAGGTCTTACTTATATTAGTCGCACCATGGCCGCAAGACAATCGGCGTCGGTCTTGCAAAATCGAAGGTAACTTGGTAATTCTCTAGTCATTTGACTGGCGGTAAAGTCATGCGACCTTACGACCGGTCGTGTGACTATTCTGTTGAACTCTTGACTGCGTATGCGTCCAGGTGTGTGCCTGATTGTGCAACTGGTTGTTACTTCCTTAGTCCACTCTTGGCATGACCAGTGCCAGAGCGATTTTATTTACCCGAAATGTCTGACAAAATAGGAGACAGTCAATATCCCTCAGCATCCGCACGAATCGATAGTAAAGTATTAAGACCTTAAGGCTTCACTCTATCAATGGGTCACTTGGTTTTAATAAGAATTCGCCTTTAATAGTCATCTTTATGGCGGCCCTTGAACCAAAATTCAGTGCAAAGGAACGCGTGTTTCAGGGATCAACTGTCTTAAAGACAGGAGTGGACTATATAAGTTGAATTAAATTCCAAAGTGTCATTTATTATTGGACGGACACACGGCGCCAAGAGCGAGCAACTATGGTTACTACGTATCATGAGCCACTTTACTTGGGGAACGTCGTTAGGAAAATTTAAATGTAATTAACTGAACAAAGTGACATTCTGTCTGTTGATCACATAGTGTCAACACCGCCGAGCAGCCAATGAAATTATTATAACTGGTAATTCTGGTCCACTGATTGGTCGAATAGATTTTCACACCTTTACCTCTACAGATAAGATATGCTATAACTGGGGTCATGACCCTTCCCCCGCCTCAACCCCCCCCCCCCCCCCCCAGGAGATGACTTTCATAAAGCGTTTCGCTTACCGTCAGATCCTGTACCATATTGTATATTGTATTGTTTTGTAACCATGTAGTGTGTAGTAAATAAAATATTGTTTAAACCAACCCCCCCCCCCACCCCTCCGACTGAGAATTCCTGCCTAAAAGCAGCCAATTTTGGCGTTCCTCTTGTAAGAGGTGATATGGCATTAAACCGTATGTTTTATGTTCTGCAGAGTGCAAATCATTCTCGGGTTTATTGTTCGCATTAAGATGGTGATTTATGGTAAATGCAAAAATCTGCATAAAACCATAAAAATAACGTATCTCCCTGAAAGATAGCAGACATCTTATTTTTTGTTGTTCTCTACAGTTTAGAATACTATATAGCGGTACATGCTGCTTAAAAAATGATTATAAGGAAAGATCAAAGGGTTGATTTCGTTGCAGAAATCTAATAAAATAACATCGAAAGTGATAATTTACGTAGTGCTGAAGGTACGTTATTGCATTATGAAGAGTGTCCTAGCAGTTATTTGTTCCAACTCTTTTTCTAATTGTAGGTAGATCAGTTTTTAACAGCATTTTTTCTCAAATGTTCAAACATGTACAAGGTGCTGTACACTGGATGCATTCATTAAATATAGGGTACGCAAGCATACCTATATAACACTACAATATAAATGATACATTACTGTTACTATGGCAGGTGTGTAAATGAAATTGTTCAGCCTTGTTAAAATTGTCTCACCTTTGGACACAGGCTACGTCTTATTTTTAATGCTCAGCATGATAATGTATGAAAGTGTTCAAAAAAGTAATTGCTAGGACGCTCTTCGTAATGCAAAAATTAGGGGGAGGGCTGTAACTAACGTTGTGAGAACTTGTAGCCCGACCCCATTGCTACTATTCGAGCAATAAAATATGTTTAAACTAAAACTAAATGCAACAAGGTACCCTCAGCACTAACTATATTTTCAATAACGATATTATTTTTTTAGATTTCCGCGCAGTATATTACCCTTTAATCTATCCTTACAAAACACTTTCTAACATCAACACATCCTGCATTTTGGGATTCCAAGTTATGACAAAGAACATAAAGAAGGCATCTGCTAATATTTGGGATGATCAGTCATATTTTCAGCGTTTTATGCGTTTTTTGTCTGTGTCCCAAATTCGTAATTATCACCACCTTAAACATATTTTCTGCTACGAATCATTTTAAACGCCATAAAAAGACATACCGTAAATCTCTGACATGAGAAGAGCAATTTTCTTTTCAAAAACAATTTCAAACATCTAGACTGACCCACATCAGTCAAGATTTTTGGAATTGGTTTAAAAGGGAAAACACATCTTAAAGCAGAATCTCATCAAACTGATTTAGATTTTTGCGGTTATTCTAGACAGAATAATCTCTGTTTTATAGCCGAATTAATATGGTACTGTGTTAGCGTTTACCGATACCCAGTCCATCCATACCTTACAGTAAATACAGATCCGTTTCTGATATGAAGGGTGTATGATTGGTTTTAGGGATAACTAGTAAATCGCAAGAAAATAGTTTGGTTCAACCGATATTGGATTCTAAATCTGGAACGTGATCATTTTGGTTTCCTTTCGTGTTTTGCATTTCGCCACGCGTGGTAAAAGCGACTCTATATAGGTTATGGCGACATCCGTGACAAACCCGTGCGGCTCACTCCTCATCCATGCTGCTTGTGCATTTTTAGTTGACAGGGGAACTCAGCTCAGGTAAGACAACGACAGCTGTATGCCTTTAGACTCATAGCTCAGCCTTTAATAAACAGGCTCCGTCATCTGTCCGTCCACCATCCGTCCGTCAACATTTTCAAACATCTCCAAAACCACTGGGCAAATAAAAGCCAAAGTTTATATCGAGCCTCAGCGGGAAAGGGGAATGAAAGTTTATCGGCGGACTCTGGGTCACAGACCAAGATGGCCGCAACGCCCTTATATGGTAAAAATCCTTCAAATGAAATCTTAATGATGTTCCTTCAAGAGCAGAGAATACTTTAAGAAGAAGGAACATGGGCCAGACTACGTAGTTTCGGCTAATAAAGCCTCATCAGTGACCCTGACAATATCGGGTGACGAAACCAGAGAAAAGCATACTGAAATTTCTTAATTTTAATTAGCAGTCGATTCAAAAGACTAAATTGTATCATAATGTATGTGACGGTGATCTAGAATAAGAGTCTAAACCACTCTAAAACCTAAGTTTTCTCTGCATATATCCTCTGATCTCAAAGGACGAAAATAAATAAAATCTAAACCTTTTATATTTTTTAACGATTTTCGTTTTCATACTTTTCCATACGAATTTATTTTAAATCTCCACCTGTATCTAGTAAAATGTGTATTTTAAAAGTCAATCATAACCTTCTAGAGGCAAATGACCCAGTGGGTTGACGCGTCGTTAAATACGAAAACATCATCATTATCATAAAATTTTGAGCCGCGACACGACAAAACCAACAATGTGGTTGTGCGCCCAGCGCAGACTCAGATCAGCCTGGGCATCCGCCCAGTCTGATCAGAGTCTTCGCTGTCCGCATAAGGGTAGCTGAGACCCTTAGCTACCCTTTCAGCGCTTAGGAAAGACTCTGTGCAGACTAGGCGGATGCCGATGCTGATCTGCGTCTGCGCTGGGCGCATGACCCCATTGTTGGTTTTCTCGTGTCGCGGCTCAAATAAAATCTGCATCATAGGTGATGCTCGGGGAGACGTTTTACGGTCGCAACACGGCACAGCACCAGCTGCAGTGAAGTAGAATTGAAACCTTCAAGAGTTCCTTCAAGAGCAGAGAATACATTCAGAAGAAGGAACATGGGCCAGACTACGTAGTTTCGGCTAATAAAGCCATCTTCTACAGAACTGAAAGGCCAATGACCTTGAAACATGGTATGTAGCATTGGGGACTCGATTCCATCATTGTTTGTTCAAATGATGACCGTTAGTTGACCTTGACCTAATTTATATGGGAAATGCTTAAACGGTGGATTTCTCAGAAACTGTTTGGTATATATGATTAAATAGATGATCAGATGATGATATTATGTTAATAAAGGTCCACTTTAAATATGTTCTTCTCCAGAACCGAAAGGCTAATAACCACCTTGAAACTTGTATGCAGAATTTAAAGTACGTTAAAATCAGGGCCGTTGGTTGACCGTGACTTTATTTGTGGCCCGGTCAACTCTAGTACCTTATGCTTTTATATGGGAAAATGCTTAAACAATGGATTTTTCGAAATTTATTTGAGTATTAGTTAAATATTTGGATTATGTGGTTAAATCAATGACTAGATGAAGATATAATGTTGAAAAAAGCCGAGGTCATTGTTTGACCTTTGTTCAAGGTCTCTGAGATTCTGTCGCTTGTCAACAATTTCATGCATCTTTTTCTCTAAAGTCCCTTGGCTGACTAAAGCCATATTTATATGGAGTCTTCTTTGATCAGGGGAATGACAATTTGTTCAGATGGACTTTGTCACATGCCCAAGATGGCCGCCATGCCCATGTATGGTGAAACCCTTCAAAATTATTTTCTCTAGAACCTTGAATCAAAATACCTTGAAACTTTGTACGTAGCCGTGACAACTCAAGCCTACTATGGTTTGTACAAATAATAACCGTAGGCTAACCCTGACAAGGTCAACTTTCATATGTTATGTTTTATACGGAAAAATGCTAAAACAGTGGATTTCTCATAAACTATATGGTCTCAGTTATAATATTAAGCATATATAATTAATTGAATGAGCAGATGGCGAGGTTATGGTTCTAAATGTCAAGGTTATTCTTTGTTCAAGGTTACTGAGATTCTGTCGCCCGTCAACATTTTCAAACATCTCTTCTGAAGCCATTGAGCAGATTGAAGTCATAGTCCTTGAGTCAGTGGAACAAAAGTTTGTTCAGCTGATCATATTCACAGTATCAAGATGGCTACATTGCCCATATATGGTAAAAACCTTTAAAACCTTCTTCTCCTGGACCTTGAAATTTTAGCAAGGGCGGCTTGGGTCCTACAAAATTTGATCAAATGATGACCCTGCACTAGATATAAAGTTTTCTTTCAGAAACTGTTTAAGTTTAAGTTGTAATATTTGGTATATATGGCTGACTAAATGAGCAGATGACATTACTTTGCTAAAGGCAAAGTCATTGTTTGCCTTTCGTTCTAGGTTAGAGATATTACGTTGTCCATCAACAAATCTAAAACATCTTGAGTCTGTTGACAGTAAGGTGAGCTACAGAACCATTGGTGCTTTGGTTTGTTTCTGACGATTGGAATGGCTGGATCTATCGTAATAAAAGAGCAACATAGAAAGAGCAACATTATGACAACATATAACCATTTAGCCACCAGGCTATAAATAAGGCAGCGTCATACTCTTTTTTATGTCAAAATAATTACAAAGCATCCATCAGTCATATAACTGATCAAGGTTTTCCGCCTCATTAGTTCGATTGAAGATTCTCGTTAATTTGAATTTGATCAGTGTTGATTGATTATGACAAAACAATATTCTTTATCAACTTTCACTGGTATAAATCAGTGACCTAATGACGTCAACATGAACAGGTCTGTAACTCCTCACTGCTTGCTGTGTAACATGCAACATACTGAAATCAAAACACAGCTTGTGTAACTTTCTACTTGAGACTAAACCCGTGTTCCAGCTTTCAATAGCGCACTTGACCTATCAAAGCCGGAGTGTGTTTTTCCCCCATTTTATGGACAGATACGGCAGAAGAAGAATGACAATGAAGACTACAGTCAAGAAACGGAAATAAGGTGGTTTGGCCTTATCATCATGTGTCTGGCTTAGCAAAAACGATTCTACTGGGCACAGTGAAAGAAAAAAGAGACAGAAAGAAGAAAAACGGGATGATAATTTTAAAGAGTTTTCAGGTATAGACTTTATTAGCACAACTAGGGTAGCTTAAAACAGGAGTTGTTATAAAGTCACCTGTGGGATCCCGACGACCTTTGTTTAAAGAATAAAACAAGAACATACCGTAGAAGAAGCCGAGGAAGTGCCAAAATCACAGATCATAGTCTGCATTGGCACCAAGAGGGAAATCACAATCACAGATGAAAGCCTCTACTGGCACCAAGAGGGAACTCACTATCACAGATCAAAACCGCCACTGTCACCAAGAGGCAAATTACAACCACAGATGATAGCCTCCAGTGGCACTAGGTAAATAACAATCACAGATGATAGCCTTCAGTGGCACCAAGAGGAAAATCACAAACACATATGATAGACTCCAGTGACATCAGACGTGAAATCGCAATCACACATAGCCTTCATTGGCACTAGAAGATTTTCGTTGCAGTCTTTCTCATTAAAAAGTTACAGCCTTTGTATCATTCTTAGGTGGCAGATCTACGGACACTACCAGTTAAAGCATAACATTAGCGTATCTTTTTAATTGTCGGTGTAGAACAATGTTTATGTCATACAGAGCATTGCAACAGACTCGGAGCACTTGGATATCACTTAATAGTTCATTTACACAATTGATTTTTCTTAATCTAGCACAAAAGAAACAAGACTATGAAAATACTTAAATTTATTAGGGGAGACCGGGGATAGTTGATGCACGGGGCAAGTTGATGCAGTGGCAATAAAAGGACAATGACGTCATTATAAACGTCAGAAATGACGAATTAAGATAGTAATTGACTGCCGCCATCTTTTCCTGAAGTTTTGTGGAATTTGGACGATAAATGAGAATTTGGTGAAGAAAAGTTCATTTTTGACACGTCTAAGTAATTTACAGGTATTTCGCAATTTTTCGTTTAGCGCGCATTTGTTTCTGGTTGTTCATAATTCATTTATGCACACAGGTAGACAAATATTTAATCTTCAAAATCACACACTCTTCTGAAGGAAAACATTGTGTAATAGTTGTCTACCTTGCTGAATGTCACGTGGGGTATGGTTGGGGCAAGTTGATGCAATGAGCATGGGGCAAGTTGATGCACCATAAAATCCTATTGGACTGCATGAGGTGTTCACAATATTTGGATTGGCTTGTTCTCTAACTGATGTAGGACTATTAAGCATTTCAGATTTGCAGTAGTATCTCTTTTATTATATTCAAAAATACATACAATAGCATTCCGGCCATGTCACAGCAATGCCAGCAATTTACATGTGCGCACAGTGAACACTCAATACAGCCTGCGCATCAGCGCAGTCTGATCAGAGTCTTTGCTGTGCGCTCTATGGATCTCTAAGGTCCCATACCTTTTTGTATGGCAAGCGAAGACTCTGATCCGACTGTGCTGATCGCAGGCTGGTCTGAGTCTTCGCTGGACGCACACTGTAAATTGTACGAATTGCGTGGAGCCCGGCTCATTTAATATAGCAACTATTACAATGAAATGATATTTTCCTGTTTAAAATGTTCTTAAGTTTCATAAATAAAAGTATAGAATATTTTGATATTTTATAGTTCAATAATTCATATACAAACATCCCTTCTAGAGATATTTCGCTTGAGATGACTTCAATGTCTAAAATAATTTTGATAAATCGCGGCATCTAACTACAAAGAAAGCAGGAATATCCCCATTTGTCCATAGAAACGGTCAATTTCCTGTAGTATCCGTTGCATGGGCTTGTAAAGGCAAGAAACAATGTATGTATCAACTTGCCCCAAGCATTGCATCAACATGCCCCACTACTGGGGCAAGTTGATGCATTCGACTTGCAAAAGAAATCTACTAAAACGGAGGGAAAATATACCAAAATTCAAAGATTACTATTTGATTTTAAATGTAGAAAATGTAGATCTTTTAGTATATACAAAGATGATCAAAATTGGCCAGTCCAGTCACGAGATATATCAAAAAGTCTAAAAAATGCATCAACTATCCCCGGTCTCCCCTACATATTCTTAATTTCATTTTTCAAGGAATTGGACATTCAGAAACAAATAAACCTCTTAACTGTATCAAATGATTTCAAAACTTAAACAGAAAAGTAGCTTTTTAGAGCCCTGTCTTCGAATTTTGTAGAAATCAAGCTGAGGCATAAGTGTACAATATTTGCTACGGACACTACAACATGGGTGACAAATGAAAAAGAACAATTTGAAAGTTACAATTGTAATAATGTTCCTCCTATTAATTATTTTTGGATACACTATAGGTCCTTGAAATATGTGGGAAAAAACTTACCAAGACTTTAAATCTTACAGATTTACCAGATACATATTATGAAAGAAGTAACTTTTTGTATCAATATACAATATGCATGCTAATCAAGGCCCAAAACAGCTACCTAAAAATGTGTAATTACAAAATAACTAATTCTTTGGAAGAAAACATTATTTTAAACAATATATTGTTTATATTCAAAACAATTTAAGAACAGCAGCAACATTCAAACGAAAATGGTTTACATTTCTACGGACACTTCTGAATGGACTTGTAGTTCAGATGAGCACTATATACTAAATTGCTTGTGTTTCCTTAGAAAGAATAAAGTTGTTTTTCATGATCATTTAATACAAAATTTTGACAAAAATACATTTCTGAGTAAATATGTATATTGTGTATTAAAATAGTGAAACATTCAAACATTAAGTGCTACTTTGTTTGTATACACTATTCTGATGTTACATGTAAATTCACAACTCCAAGTATGATATTTTCATACTTGTATGTGAAAGGAATTGAGCTTAAAGGCCCCATTGCTCTATCAGCATGAAATATTTTATCGTGAGGTATCGCTGCAAACTTCTCACTACAGTTTCGCCATCGATTATTATCGCGATTGGCCGGCTTTGAAAAACCAAAACGTCCTTGAGTTTACCATAAAATAGATTTGAAAAAATAACTAGGTCATTTTAGTTGCCATCCAAAATGACCTACTTTCGATTTCACAAGCTTTATTTCATGATAAAAATACAACGTACAGGCGGTAAAAGGCGTTTAACAGGTGATAAAAATACAATGTACAAAAAAAATAGGCAAGGATCCCATTGATTGTGCCGCTGTTGCATTATTGCATTGCTAAACGGGGAACCAGAGACGAAACTCGTATTTTTATGGAGAGACATCATTTTTTAAAAATACCTTGTTCCTTCTTTTTTGCCAGTTATATGCTACAAAAAAGCACATCCACCGACATATTTTTCATCAATTCTGACGGCTGTACAGGTTTCATAATGTTTTGTACTTTGACGGTTTTTACCTTAGATAGGACTATGGAGACTTTAAGTTTGAAAAATTAAATAAAAACTGTTTAACTAACATCAACATGATCAATAACTAACAAAACAAAATTGTCTACGGACTCTACAAGTTCAGTCTACGCTTTAATGCACAACACTTCCATGGATTGCCTAAATGTCAGATTGGAAATACATCAGCCTGTTGTTGCTATACTTTCGTCTATTTTGGCTGTGAGTTTTCTGGCAACGGTGTCTTTATTCTACCATGATATATCCTCATCTCACCATTCATAATAACGCTTCCAATCCTTCTTTTTTTCATGAATTTCATCACCGTCAACTTCTAGTACCTGCAAGTTAAATTTGATCTACTTAAACTTTATCCTTTTGATTCCTTATTTAAAACTGATTTCATATGAATCAAATTTGGAGTTATTAGTTTATTAATGAAACACATAAATCATACCTGAGCAGCATACTGTGCCACTTTTCGAGCAGAAGACAGGCGTACAAGGACATAATCTTCCTTCTGGATTTCCATGTCACTGAAAAGATAATTTGAATGATAATATTAACCAGTTTAAGACTTTTGAGTTCAGGGTTAGTTTTTATGTCAATTTAGTATGAATGTTAGTTTGTACTAGTTAGTTAGTTTACCATCACCTGTATATTATCTGTTTTGCATGCACATGCTTTTTTGCTTCTAGCTTAGCTTCCTAACCTGTAATAGCACAAGTAATTATTCTATAAGCTATTACATAAATATAACAATAGCACATACTAACAGTTCTTTATAAATAACCCATACAAACAGTTATATATATGCACCCTTTGGTTATTAGTTACCCTCTGCTTTGTGCAAGCTAGCTTTGTAACACTTTAGCAATGGTAAGCAATGGTGTGATGCATGACCATATTAACCCTTAGCCTGGCTATGCAAGCATCATGCAACCTGGGGGTTCTAGCTAGGCTAGAATCTGTAATTCAGCAGATGCAATGCAAACAATCTATTCTAAATTTTGGAAGAAGATTTGGAGAGAAAGGGGAAAATGCTATTGCCCAGCAAGCATATGACATCGTAATAACGTGGCACTGACGTCGATATGACTTGATGACGTCCCTAGGACGTCAGTACGACATCATGTCGATGACATGTGCCCCCTGGGTGAGCACTTTTACCTAATAGAACTGTTCACAGCTTCAGTTACATTATCTAGACTATTAGCAGCAGAGTCTGGGTTAGTAGAGTTACTAGCAGGATTACTGCCATAAGCTGTTCGACAGGATTCTGAGACTGATGATAGATACAGTAAGCAAAAACATTTAATAGATACAGCAAGCAATGATGGATGACTTGAGATTTCACGTCCTTTTCAACAGTATTTCAGACATATCAGGATGATGGGAACATGATACTGAAAAGCTGTGTGCAATGGGACCCCGTTCACGGTAGGAAAGATTCTCGCCTCAAGCGGGGATCGAACCCGGGTCCGCTAGATCAGTAGGCCAGGGCTTAACCCAATGAGCTACAGGAACCCCTCTACATCAAGCAACAACATTTGAATATATAAACATATAATGTAAATTGTTATACAGAGAGTTCAAATTTTAAAATATATCCACTACTATGAAATGGTTTTAAAAGTATGTATTGACCGTTTAGAAACATTTTACATGTATAAAGGATCTTATAAAAGTGGTCATTTCATATGAAATTGATGAAACGGGCATTCGGCGAGTTTCATCAATTTTATATAAATGGTTATTTCATATGAAATCGGTGAAACTCGCCGAACCATTTCATCTGAAATTTATGAAACGAGCCCTCTGCGAGTTTCATAAGTTTCATATAATATGACAATGAGTGTAAGATTCTGTTTATCATATGACCATGAGTGTAAGGGTCTGTTTATCATATGACCGTTTAAAACGGGATTTTATCGCCTTCAAAATGAATATGATTTCAGCAAAAATTGTTTACACGGTCATTGTCAATGACTACATGTTCGCGCCTAATGTAATACACAATACACGTGTGGGCATATGCATTATCTACTGCATAACAGCGACGTCATAAGATAAAAAAAAATCAGTCAAGGTATTATGTCTTGTTTGAAATTGCTAAATACTTTACCTTCTTTGCCTGTATCTTGGTTGATTGGGATATTTGCTGTACTTTGTGGCTGTTTTGTGACTAAAAATGTTAAGGAATTTTGCTACAAATACAAATTGAATTAATACAATTTTTAATGTGTGAGGGGAAATATTTTACCTTGATATGCAAAAACACAGGAAAACAAATAGAATCAAAGATACCATACTTTTTGATAGAAACATAGAGCCACTGTTCAACGTATTCAGTGTTTTGGCATGGTTCCTCTGTAATGCAGCCTACACAATAACAAGTGAGGCTTCTGGTCTTCAAGATTCCGGGGCTGCCAGTCTTTTTGACTGAGTGTATCTTCCTTTTACCCTTTACCAGGTTTAGTTCTTTGTTTCGTTTCGGTTTATACTTTTATTTAATTTTATTCTTTTTGATACTAATCAGTCTTTGAATTGGCTGCCCAATTAAAACTAAGAAATAACAGTATGCTTTTCTCTGGTTTCGTCACCAGATATTGTCAGGGTCACTGGTGAGGCTTTATTAGCCGAAACTACGTAGTCTGGCCCATGTTTCTTCTTCTGAATGACTTGTGTTCTCTGCTCTTGAAGGAACTCTTTAAGATTTTAATTATTCCCTCACTGTCTACATACACAAAATGTCGCAGAGATACTGTTTTTCTCCTTTACATGGAACTGTTCCATTATTTCCCTTTTGAAATGTGTCAATACAGTGGGTAAAGACAGCTTTTGCATCTCACAAAACTTTGCCAGCCAGCACTGTTCTGTAACAAGCGCATTTTACGATAGCACCGAGTCCATCGGAAACATTCTGTACGTGGCTGGTTTCAAAATAATTGGGGTTCTAACAACAGACTTTGTAGAAATATTATTAAAACAGTTCTTGCTTTTATATTGGGCTGCGCACCCATCAGTCCACTAATAATTTCGTCTACCTGTGTTTCTTGGAAATCATTACCACTGATTTTTTTTCGAAAACTAAAACAGAGTGCACATTATGCTTTAAATTATTTGAAATGCCTATTTTTGCATGTTTCACTAGGATCTCTTCACCATCTTCATTAGATTGTTTAAAGTAATGCATCATGGGATGACTTGTAAACATATTCTTATCAAAATAAGCTGGCTGCACCTCATTCTGGAACCCGCACTTATAGTTCTCAGCAAAGTCCATAACCATCATGACTTGATTTGACTTCAATTTTGAAATACATTTAGATATTTGCTCATGTTGCCAATTTGCTCGAAAGATGTGTGATGTGTAGCTTTGCATGTCATTCTCACAATTTTAGAGGAATTCTTCAATACTGGTTGTTGTTTTTGCATACATGAGATAATACTCTTCTCCTTGTCATTTCTGTTTATGGTGATATTGTCCAAATTATGCCATTTCACTTCCTTTCTGTTCTGTGCACAGACATCTTTAATGTCACTGTAATATCTTGATATCTTTTTTACACCCAATTTTTCACACAACCTGTCAAAACATTTTTTTGGTCCATTTTCCCTTTCACATACAGTCAAAGAGCTTATATCTCTTTTTTTGAAAACCTTTCCTACAGTCATGTCTCTAAGTTCATCACAACTGTTCGCTAGTTTTTCATTGCTTCAGCTTATTAAGCAACATTAAAGCATATCGTACACAGATGTGATTTTTTACTTGTTTCAGAAACATGCTTTACTTCTTTTGGTTTCAGTTTTGAAAAACCTTGTAAAATCAATTTTCTCTCCGGGGTTCTGCTTTTGAAAGTCACCAAATGCTTCTTTGAGTGTCTTGATCATAATGTGCTTCCGTTTCATTGTTTTGCCTGTGTCAGATGTCACATCTAACACTTCCTTCTTATTTGGAACTTCTCTGCTGATCGATAGATGTAAGAAAAGCAAGAGGCCCACGGGCCACAAAGCTCACCAGATCTCTAGCTCAAAATTGTACACATTTGTACAGGCTAATACAAAATATACAACTACAAAGTCTCAATCTGACAGTCTGTTGAGTTGATAACAAAATATATAACTATTTTCCAGCAAATGGCATTTTTCAATTTTCCCCATTATAAGTCAACGGGAACTCTAAGTTGCCATAGCAACCAAACTAAAGGTCTGATGATCATGAAAACACAAACTTTCAATCCCCCAGCCCAAAGGTGCCACAGATGAAATCTGGGCCTTATCGAGCCAGTGGCTTCAGAAGAGATATTTTTTTTTTCATTTTTTTGTACATTTCGGTTTCCATGGCAACCAATAAAAGGAGCAGTGGGCCAAAAAACATATAGCTGATAGAAGACATCTTATGAAACATTTCTATAAAAGTTTCATCAACATATCTGCAATGGCTTGGCAGAAAATGCCATTTTTCAATTTTCCCCATTATAAGTCAATGGGAAATCTAAGTTGCCATAGCAACCAAACTAAAGGGCAGATAATCATAAAAAACACAAACTTTCAATCCCCCAATCCAAAGATGCCACGGATGGAATCTGGGCCTTATCAACCCAGTGGCTTCAGAGGAGATAATTTTTTTAAGTATTTTTTTCCTTTTTTTTTTTTTTTTTTTTTTTGCATTTCGGTTTCCATGGCAACCAATAAAAGCAGCAGTGGGCCAAAAAACATATAGCTGATAGAAGACATCTTAAGAAACATTTCTATAAAAATTTAAAGAGTAACTACACTTCAGGAACTGACTGAATCAGATCCCAAACCCTATCCCCAACATTTTATCAACATATCTGCAATGGCTTGGCAGAAAACGCCATTTTTCAATTTTCCCCATTATAAGTCAATGCCAACTCTAAATTGCCATAGCAACGAAACTAAAAGGCCAATTTTCATAAAAAAACACAAACTTTCAATCCCCTAGCATAAGAAAGCTATAGATGAAATTTGGGCTCAATCGGCCCAGTGGCTTCAGAGGAGATGTCGTTTGAAAGTGTTGACGGACGACGACGACGACGACATACGACAGACGCCGACATATGACAGACGACGACGGACAGCTGCCTATCATATAAGCTACCCCGGAGCCTTCGGCTCTGGTGAGCTAAAAACTTTACCTTTGCTTTCCACTGATCTTTTAGCCTTTCCTTTCTTGGTTTCCTTTTCTGTTGCTGCCACCAGTTTTCTGTGTTTGCCTTTGTGTTCTTTCCCATTTTCAACTCAGCTTTACTTTTCCCTTCAAGCCATATTTTCTGGATGCTGCTTTTATAGCAACATGCTTAAGTGCTTTATTGCTATGTTTTTTGAAGAGATTAGTGTACCTTGTTTCTTTGTCTCGCTAAGACATTCATTAAAAGTTTCTATAGCAGCAAAATACAGGGTAAAACTGAAACAACAAAATGCTGAACAATCTCTGAAAACAATTTGGAGGGATACCAACATATCTCTTGGATCAAAGGTGAAACTTATGCGCTTCCTTGTCATTTCCATATTTCTGAATGCCTGTGAATCTTGGACCATCACAGCAGAGTTTGAGAAAAGAACACAGGCCTTTAAGATGAGATGCTACTGAAGGTTACTGAACATTTCGATCAGGGATCATATAACCAATGAGGAGGTGAACAGAAAGATCCAAGCAGCCATTGGAGAATATGATGAACTCCTGACGCTAGTCAGGAAACGGAAAGTAAGGTGGTTTGGCCACGTCTCAAGGTCTTCAGGTTTAAGAAAGACGATTCTACAGGGCACAGAAAAGGGAAAAAGAAGAAGAGGCAGAGAGAAGAAGAGATGGGAAGACAATATTAAAGAGTGGACGGGGATGGATTTTGTCAGTTCAATTAGGGCAGCTGAAAACAGGGCAAGGTGGTAAGGGATTTTCTTCGAAATCATCTTAGGTGCCTAGTACGGTTATGGGATAGAATAGAATAGAATAACAACATGTCCAACTTCAGTTTTTCGCTTAGCTTCTTCGCGAACTACAACACCTTTTGTTCTAAAATTTTCTTCACACTAGGCGACTGAGATAATTTTTCTTTTTTGCGAGCTCCTTTGTCTGGGGTCTCAGGCAAACTTGATTTAATTTTCTGATGGCTCTACACTCAGTTGTACGACATTTGTATGAGCTCTTGATGCTTTCTAATTTATCATCAGAGTTATCTGTGTCCATGGCCTCACATGTTTCTGTGTTCTACGTACAGCGTGTTCTTTTCTACTCTTGTTAAGCAAATTTACACAATTTCTTGTGTGCGTTTTTTTTTCATTCTCGTTTGTCTTAAGATGTTTTTGCTTTTGTCTGAAGTTTATCTGTTGCTCTTTTTTTTGCTCTTTCATTTTGATGTCAAACTCATAGTTAGCACTTCTCTTTTTCTTAATTTTATCACGTTCAACCCTTTTTCTCATTTTGTCTTTTTTCCGTTTTTTCATATTGTTCACCATTTTGTTGTTACAGTTTTGCCCTGTATTTTTTCATGGCTTTTCTCCTTTTTTGTCTTTTTCTGTTTTAAACAGTTTCTTCATTTTCTTATGTTCCTTTTTAATCTCATGATTATTTAATATTTATTTATTGGTAAACTGCAAAAAGAAGTCCATAATTCTCATCTACACCTGACCAGTGTATTTGTAGGGTCCGTAGATCACAAAACCATTACTTTAAACATCTACTACAGAATGTTTTTGTTATCTTCTGATGCAAAATAAAAAAGGCATTTCAGTTTACGAAGTTATTAGATAGATTTTTGTTCAATTTTAATAAAGACAACATGTGTTTCCCCTCATTCTGTAAGATTTTAGTAAAGCTACATATGTACAGAACCACGTGTGCCTCTTTCATTCACACATAAGGCAAAAAAAGGGCACAAATATTGATTTAGATACTATTTATTTGGTTGAAAATAATACAAACAATGTAAAAACAGGGGCCATTATGGCATATTCTTGAAATTTTATGGCGTTAAAAATTGTGGTCTACGGGCACTACGTTCTACGGACAGACTTTAGCCACTCATATCAACAATGCTGCTGAAAGCCAATTGAAGAAGCTGTGCATTTCTTAATCAGTACCACTCTCTGAAATAGAAAACAGCAGAAACATGTTAATTAATATTCCATAACAGCATAACATTGAAAAATGCCTCAACTTTTGCTGTATTTTGGATTGTATGTTTGCTACATGAATTTGAAACATAGTCATATTATAATTTTGGAAAGCTTGAAGCAAGCTCTTAACAGTGGTTTTTATTGTATTTTATTTCCTCTAAGCAGGAACATGTTTTAGGGTATAACACTAGCTTATTTATTCCCCCTATCTGATATTGTTTTAACCGAAATTGCCAGCTATCAATATTGCAACTTTCATCTGATTCCTTTGAACACTTAAGACGTATGCGCCGGACAAGAGAAATACTGGTAAAAACTAGGAAGGGAAATAACTCCGAAATTACAAGTGATATTGTTAGCTTTTTATGCCTGCACTTGTTCTCATTGCCCTCTATTAGTATGGGAAGTTTCATTTAATTTCGTTTTAAAACTTTCTGAGGTATACTCGGGAAAAGCAAAATAATGAAAAACAAACCTATGAAGGAAAGTTATTCTGTATTACTTGTGATAAGGTTATGGCTCTTGCGCTCTGCAATTCTTCTATTGCCCTTTATCAGTGTGTGCAGTCTCATTTAGTTCCCTTCAATACTTTCAAAGATCTGCTCCGGACAAGCACAATACTGAAAAATGGAGGTAAGTAATACTGTAATTATTTGTGGTAGAATTATAGGTCTTGCGCTCTTCCATTTCTCTTTTTTTCCCCTCTTTCAATCTGTGAAGTTTCATTTAGTTCTTTTCAACACTTTCAGAGATACGCTCCTGACAATGTGTGGCCGATGGAAGGTCGAACGGGGATAGATGGATGGACAAAGCGGCGAAAATATGCATATCATTCGGGGAGCATAACCAGAGGACCAATAGTCCTGTGACGCTCACCTGTATATAACCCCTGGGCAGGGGCAGACAACGCCATTTGACATGCTTAGATTGTCCCGGCACTCATTATGAAGTTGTCTTCGTCTGCTTATTTACTTAATCATGTATACTAAATAGTATACCTTAGACTTGAATAGTTTCTGAGATTGTTTAAGCATTTTCCCATATAAAAGCATAACTGAAAGTCGATAATCTCAGTGACATTCAACAAAGGTCAACGAATGGTCCTGACCTTTTGCAACATGTGTCTTCGTCTGCTCCTTTAGTTAATCATGTCTACCAAGTATCACATCTTAGGCTTAAATAGCTATCAACTGAGCTATCTATTGTTTAAGAATTTTCCCTTATAAAGGTATAAAGGAAGAAAAATTGACCTTACCATAATTTTTTTCATGGTCAACGCAAGTTCATAATTTGAACTTTATAAGGTTTGAGTACTTGATGTAAAACCCAAGTCCGTGATGCTAAATACAAAGTTTCTAGACCATTGGCCTTCCGGTTCTAGAGAAGAAGATATTTAAAGCGGTTTTATCCTATATGGGCATATCGGCCATTTTGGTTATGTGACCAAGATCATATAAACAAACTTTCGTTCCCCTGACCCAGGGAATACTTCAGTCGGCCAAGTGGCTTCAGAGTAGATGTTTGAAAATGTTGACAGCTGACAGGATCTCAAAAATGTTGACAGTTGACATAATCTCAGTGACTTTAAACAGAAGTCAAAGAATGACACTGACCTTAAGCAACACAATATTTCATCTGCTCGTTTAGTTTATCATATATGTATACCAAATACTAAACCTTAGACTTAAAAAGCCTCTGAGAAATCTTTTGTTTAAGCATTTTCCATAGTAAACCAAAACATACCAAAACTGACCTTGCCACAAACTTTAAAGGTCTCAAGTTCTCATTGCTACATACCAAGTTTTAAGGTCACTGACCTTTCGCTTCTAGAAATTTTTTAAAAGGGTTTTTTCACCGTCTGTGTGCACAGCGGCCATTCAGACCACCTGAACAAACTTCAGTTCCCCTGACCCAGAGTGGCTCCACTTAAAATATGGCTTCAATCTGTCCGGTGTATTTGAAAATGTGGACGATCGACATAATCTCAGTGACCTTACCTTGAACAAAGGTCAAAGAATGACCTTGGCCTCTAGGAACATAATGTGTTCTTCTGCTCATATACCAAATATTATACCTTAAAATAGGTTCTGAGAAATTCATTGTTAAAGCATTTCCCATACAAAAGCATAACGTTTCAAATTTATACAGTAAATACACTTCAGGAACTGACTGAATCAGATCCCAAACCCTATCCCCAACATCAAAGGGAAAGATTGACAAAGACATTCCAACAAACAATAAATTACATGTGATAAGCCAAGTCAGCAGCTCTTTCCAAAATAGGTGGCAACTCAGCTATCTTTACTGAACTAAATAATTTAGACAAACAGAAGGTTTAAAACGAAAACACAATAAGTTACACAGCACCGAACATAAAACAAATGCAACCGCAACGAAAGTACCGCCTAGGGACGGTCAGTAATAACTACTGGGGGTTTAAATCTGTTTTACTGGGTCCAAACCTTCAGCCTCTCCCTCCGCCGCGGTGCACACAATTAATTGATAGTTCGGTTTGTATGGAGGTCCCCTAACGCATCAGAGAGTCATCACGGGCAACAATTAAAATCAAGAAAAGACTGTGATGACGCAAAGTTGACCTTGCCATAAAGCAGGTCACAGGTTCATTATTTGAATAAAACTTGTAGGACCTAAGTTTCGGAGCTACATACATTCATGTTCATTGGACTTTCAGTTCTGGAGAAGATTTTTACATGTTTTTTTGTTTCTGTTGATCATACTCGTAGAGCAACTTTTAGAGATTTTTGGCATATGTTAGAAAGTTATAATTGGCGGTGACGTGACATTGCACGATATATGAAACGTTTTGATATCAAAATTTATGTAATGAAGCTAAGTCACAATATGTTATCTACATCAGAGATATCCAGAACAAGATGTATCAAAGTAACAAGGAACAGGAGTAAAAACGCTCCTGTAAAAATGATCAGTTTGATCTTACCAAAAACCCAAAAACTAAAGTAAATACTACAAGCTTTACATTCTGCTTCTTCCTGTGAATCTTTTTATCATAGTACTTAAAATATCATTTATGAGTTGGTTCTGCAATTTCGTTGCTATGATCTGCATATTAGTAGTTTTCTTGCTAACATCTGATACAGTTGACGTTTTCCGCACGTAATTATGTCTAGTTTAACGCAGCAGCACATACAAGCATTCCTGTCAGTCAAGGATATTTATCGTAAACTAGCGGAGTGTTAGATCCATCATCTAAACCCCATAAAATTGCATGTATTCTTGCTTTTGAAGTTGATATCTATTTGTGTTGCAAAAAGCTTGTTTCCCTTGATGGGCGTTAATTCCAGTTCTTTCTCTCTACCTGCTTTTCAGCGGCATTTACATGTTCTTTCTGAACTGTTGATGAATATATTACTCATTGAAAGTTGGTCGTTGAACACAGACTGCTTTCATCTAGGTAAGGAAATGGCCAAAGCAGAAGTAGGGGGTAACTATAAAAGCAGCTAAAACATCATCCATCAAACCAGAATTGACATCATTTCTCTATCTTTTTGTCGATGTGCCGATAGTCATCTTCTAGAGATAACTAGTGAGTCATAAATAATCAAAGATTAGTTCGTACACCTTTGGGATGAAGTCGTTATTATTTTTATGAGCCACCATTATAAGGGGGAAATATAATGTTATCTAAAATTTTACCGTTTTTCTTTAGTTAAATAGTTAGGTATCTCAAACTTTGATTTGAAGTTTTCGTTTTGAGGAATGTAATGCAAACATTTCACGCATCTTACTGTTTAATATATCATTGCCAAATCGCAGGGTTGAGAGTTCTGTCATTCCAATACAGAAATTGACATTTTTGTCGACATTCAGAAATTATTTCAACGATATGTTTAACTAACCCTTTACCAGTTTTGAAGAGTTTTGTTTTTAAGGAAACATGGCAACTAGATGACGGACTGTGTTTGTAGTGAAAACAAATCGAGTTTTGGTCCAATTTCAAAATAAATTTACGTACATCACGATCAAAATATTAAGGTAAAATATCATCGAAAGCTTTGTTGCATATATGCAAAACTTGTATCATTGTAAAGTCATCTACAATCCTTTGATCTATTTGATTTATTTACGAAGGGATATCAAAAAGTTTTGATTTTTACACATTATTTTAGATTGGATAGTACAATGCACCACACCTGTTGTACACAAATGTATTAGCTGCTGATTTTGGCTGCAATTGTTTAGTTACAACACTTTTTTGGAAGAGCCATACCTAAGTTGGATTCTGTTTAACAGGACAACGCGCCAGTCCATCCCAGCCGGGTTGCGATGAAAGCTGGCGCGAGTGCCACCCTCCTTATTCTCTAGACCGATTTCCATCTCTTTCTCAAACTTGAAAAACACTTTCTGGCCAGAGATTTCAGGATGATAATAAACTAACTGCTGCTATTGACGGCTACCCAGCAGGCACATGACGTCGGAATGACGTCGCGCTGACGTTGATGCGTTGAGTAACTATTTTAGAATCAATAGCATACGATCAATAATGGCTACCAGAAACAGATAAGAAATGACAGTGGGTCAGAAAGATCAGGTTGTAAGGTTCTTTTGTGATGGCTATTAGTATTTCTAACATATTGGGAAAGTCCAGAGCTTGTATTTCCAAATTTTTAAGAGGTCTGAAGAAAGGGGAAGTGTTGAAAATATGAAAAGAAGTGGCAGTTCAAGATCAACAAACAAACAAGGGGACCGTGCATTGATAGGCTGCTAAAGAAGGACAGAAGACGGACACTGGCAGAAATTACTGCAAATTTTAATAAATCAATGTGTCTGCAAGAACTATACAGAGGAGATTGAATTTGAAATTTATACTAAGCGTGCTGTTTGTAAGACACTAACAATATCAAAAAAGGGTAAAGTGGTGCAAAGAAAAGAAAGTATGGCCAGTAAATGAAAATTGGTATTCAGAAAATATTCAGCGATGAGACACAAATTGAAAGAGTAACTACACTTCAGGAACTGACTGAATCAAACCCCAAACCCTATCCCCAACATCAAAGGGAACGATTGACAAAGACATCCCAACAAACAATAAATTACAAGTGATAAGCCGAGTCAGCAAATAGGTGGCAACTCAGTTATCTTTATTGAACTAAATAATTTAGACCTACAGAAGGGTTACAAAAGACTAAGCAAATTATACGAAAAACATTTAACAACTATTTTTACCTATTTTCTATTTTTATTTTAGAAGGGTTAAAATGAAAACACAATAAATTAAACAGCACCGAACATAAAACAAATGCAACCGCAACGAAAGTACCGTCATGGGACGGTCAGTAATAACTACTGGGGGTTTAAACCGGTTTTACTGGGCCCAAACCTTCACCCTCACCCTCCGCCGCGGTGCACACAATTAGTTAGTTGGTAGTTCGGTTCGTATGGAGGTCCCCTAACTCATCAGAGCCATCAAGGTCAACAATTAAAATCAAGAAAAGTAGTCCTAGGTAAAGATAATAAATATACGAGTGGCGTAAAGCCGTATACCAGAGGAAAGATGGAGACCCGAATGCCTAGGCATTAGATCAAGCAGAAGTGGCGGAGTCCGGGTGTCTCTATGTTTTGGGTTTACATAACATTCCATGGAGTTTTGGTCACTGGTAGTTATAGATGGAATCTTGGACACTGATAAATATCTGAACCTGTTAGGCAGTCATTTGTGGCCAATCGTAGCTAAACGTTTCTCAAACAAACCCTTTATATTCCAAGATGACAATACCCCCTATCCACAGGTCAAAACTTGCTATCCAGTGGAAGGAACAAAATGGTATTCCTTGTTTACCCTGGCCCTCTCAAGGCCCAGACATTAATATCATTGAAAATTGGTGAAGAAAAGTAAAAATCAGGTTGCAAAGTAAACGAGAGAACATCAAATCAAAAGATGACCCTTTGAAAGTTGTACTGCGTATCGGGACTCATTTACTCCAGAGTATATTCGTGGATTATATGAAACTTTACCCAAAAGGATATTAGCTGTTCTCAAGGCAAGAATACTGAAGTTTCATGTAAGTTGCTGTTATGGTTAAATTGTTACGCTTTTCTGAAAACGTTCGTTTTTTGAAGGCTAAATCACACGACGTCATTAGGGTGTGACTCACTTTTGGCATAAAAGTAAAATATGAGCCGCGACACGACAAAACCAACAAAGTGGCGTTGTACGTCCAGTGCAGACTCAGATCAGCCTGGGCATCCGCCCAGTCTGATCTGAGTCTTTGCTATCCGCATGGAGGTAGCTTAGACCCTTAGCTACCCATTAAGTGCTTAGCGAAGAGTCTGATCAGAATGGATGCATGCCCAGGCTGATCTGAGTCTGCACTGGGCGCACAACCACTTTATTGGTTTTCTCTGTCGCGGCTCATATGGTATTTTATATGATTTAGAGAGCATCTTATTTTTTTATTTATTTTTTTATTTTTTTGCTTACTTTGACATATGAAGTGATTCGTTATACCAAAGTAGACCAGGGTTATGTAGCTGTACGAGGGGTGTTGTACCGTGCAGGCTGACGAACCATGGTTAGTTTTTAGCTCGCCTGAGCGAAAGTTCAGGAAGAGCTATTGTTGTCACCCTGGCGTCCGCGTCCGCGTCAGCGTCCGAGTCCGCGTCGGCGTCCGGATTGGATGTTTTGGTTAAAGTTTTTTAAAGACCTATATCTCCTTAACCCATGGACGGATTCTTTTGATACTTGCACTGTAGTTAGAAAATGGCCCAAAGTTCAACAGGTTCCCCATCCCACTCAATGACCTTGATGTCAAGGTCATGGACTTAGGAAATTGGGATTTTTTTTGACTGGATGTTTTGGTTAAAGTTTTATAAATTCCAATATCTCTTTAACCCATGGATGGATTCCTTTGATACTTGCACTGTAGTTAGATTTTGGTCCACAGTTTTCCAAGGGACTACCCCACCCCCACCCCCTACCCCCCTCAGTGACCTTGATGTCAAGGTCATCGACTTAGAAAATTGTCTTTTTATTGATTGAATGTTTTGGATAAAGTTTTTAAAGATACATATCTCCTGTGCCCATAGATGAATTCTTTTAATATTTGCACTGTAGTTAGATATTAGTCGAAAGTTTTACAGAGTACTACCCAAGCCCCACTCAGTGACATTGATGTCAAGGCCAGGGACTTAGGAAATTTTGTCTATATTTAAGTTTTCTAATTGCATACGGATTCATAATGCTTGGCAGAGATTTAGTTTAGACTAGAACTGATGTTTGACACTTTTTTTTAGTTTTTACAAAACACTATATACCTACCCCACTGGATGGCCTTGAAGTCAAGGTCATCGACTTCGAATTTTGTCTTAAAGAATTTGGTTAAAGTTTTATATCTATGAAGACATAATTTCACAGTGCCATGATGGACTCAGTTGATACTAATACTTGGACTGATGTTAGATAATGGTTCAAGGTTTTGATGTATCTCCCATCCCCCACCCCCACCCCTTAGTTCTTTGACGTCAAGCTCGTGGACTTTGAAATTTCATGGGGATCTTTTTTTATTTTAGTTTTATTTTAAGACTTATTTCCGAGATAGCTTTTGTTTATAAATGTGTTGTCATTATTGACATGCTTGCCTGAAGTTTCATGCATAGGAGTCCACACCACCATAGCGACTGTGTGATGGGCAAGCACCTATTCAGGCGAGCTATGCTGTCAGGCAACAGCTCTTGTTTGATACGAGCAATGGTATAACCACCCTATTCCACTCCTATTTTATACCGCTTCATCGGCGTAGACATAACAGTTGATGGGACATTTTGTGCTATACTTGTGTATTTTCTTGGAAGTGTTGTATGACTGATATGTCATTAAAATCAAAAAAAGAAAATCAGTTTTCATTGATCTTTTTAGGTGTTCCATATAACAATAGGGCTTCAAAGGAAAAATGAGATGTGAAAGAATTGCGTTTGTGATTGTATAAGTATGCGTTTTGTGCATCTCTGCCTAACTTTTTGGTATTTGTTTTATTATTTTGCTAATGGCCGTTTATTGTAGCCCAGTTTGAGAATCGGAAAATGCTATCTATTCCTGTGATGCTAATTACTCGCCATAACAAACTAAGCATGTTATTTCAGGTATATTAACACTCAACAAGATGCTGTTTATTTGTTATAATTGGACGATACCGGACACGTGTTTCGGTAACAAGAAATCACACGGGGGAAATATGAGCCGCGACACGACAAAACCAACAACGTGGTTGTACGCCCAGCGCAGCCTCAGATCAGCCTGGGCATCCGCCAGTCTGATCAGAATCTTCGCTGTCCGCATGAAGGTAGCTTAGACCCTTAGCTACCCTTTGAGCGTCAAGCGGAGAGTCTGATAAGACTGGGCGGACGCCCAGGCTGATCTGAGTCTGCGCAGGGCGCGCAACCACATTGTTGGTTTTCTCGTGTCGTGGCTCATATAACAGTTTGATTGTTTGACCAGCTTCTGTTGGCATAGTATTTTCTGGCTCATAGGTCATACTGGCAAGTACATGTAGCAAATTGTCGAGACCAACAGGAAGACGAAACGAGCTATCCAAAATCATTGTACAATATTCTCAAATATACATTGCTGTTGGTTTTAACAGTTTCTTGGGTTAGTGTCATCCCGATAATTGCAGCACATATGTGCGCATGATCTTGAAGACACCTCGGTGATCACAGATTTTGATGTGTTTAGATGCAGGTTATAGAATCGCATTTAGTATCGTAATTAAACGGAACATATCTCTATTGGTCCATCAGCTCGAAATAATATGATGGATGTACAGATGAAAAGGCTGTACAGTTATATAAAATCATGCATCCAAAAGGTATTTTGCAACGCAGTTAAGTTTGTATTGGGAAGCGAGGTAATGATTACCATGTAGCATTGACGACCCTGCGAAACCTGTTATTTTACTGGACTCACGATACATGTATGGCATATTTGTTATATATACTGGGACGTTTAATGTCGGGTATATCATTGTTTGTGGTGTTTTTGTGCGTCTTCTAGCAGAGAAAAGCCTGTTGCCGCAATAACTCGTAGAAATAAGGCATGGACATAATGTTAGTAACAGAAGCATCATTAAAACGTAAACGGAGACCAAGGCAGCTAATCCGGTATTTGTATTGATAATACAATAATTATCACGCCTGATGAGATGTCAGGTTGATCTGTACTTCTTTGATTATCCAAATTACCGCAAATATTTAAACAGATCTTCCTGAGCAAACAGTGTAGACCCAAATCAGACTGCTCCTCAGGAGCAGTCTGATCAGGGTCTGCACTGTTTGCCATTCCGTCACTGCATTTTGACAAATTATCAGACATGAAAAACAAATTGTTCGCTTCCCGGGTTCACATTTTAGAAAAAAAAACTGCAATAATTGGTTATGATGTCCCACTATTTTCTGATAATGACAATCATTATATCGGATATTGTACATTCCTGAAATGATGCTGAGTGCTTTCCACATGTGATCTTCTTGTCTTCGCCACTTCAAAAGCATGTCAATTCTCAGGTATCACAGCAAACAACAAAGCATACTGTTAGCATCATGCCGCTATATTAGGTCCGTTTGAAAACGTACCGAAAGAAACGCTGCGCAATAATATAAATGCTTTTTTGAAAAATGTACTTTTTTCCCGATGTTCCTTGCGGCTAGCACCAGAAACGCAGAGGACAATATTTACGTCTGTTTTCAATATATAATAGCAACATCGTCTCCCTGATGATAGACATTGAAACGCGTTGGAGACCTTTTTCGTTTAAATAATAATTTACAAAAAATAAGTATTAAAGAAATGTTAATTAGAGACAGGCATTGTGTTTTACTTTTATTTTAAGAGACATATAAATATATATTTCATCCAAACTATATCATATTATATTCCAAATTAACATTATATCGTCCAAACTATATCATATTCAGAATCGAAAGGCTCGAGGGCAAATAGTGTAGATCCATTTGGATGTTCGGCTTTACAAATCCGTTGTAGTTTTTCAATGACGTAACGATGTTCTCCCTGAAGCTCAGCGGTATTTAACCATGGCCTTACATCAGGGCACCGTGCGTTCGTCCTCGAAAATTCAACTGTTTCCGTTTAGGCGTTTTAAGTGTTAAAAAATAGTTAATACTGAGAAAAGACCAACTGCTGTGCCCATGACGCAGAGCGCAACTAACACCCGTTGCCTAATACGACTTGCTACAACGGGAAACTTTAATCTTTATCTTCTGTAGTTGAAAGAAATGCGCCCAAACGCGGTAAATATTGGCTTTGTAAAGGTAAGTACATGTATATTTTAAGCAAAATAATTTGTCACTTGAATAGCGAGCCGCTCGTGATATAATCTACCTTAGAACAGATCTTGAAACAATGTGGTATTATTCAACAATTCACTGCTACAGTATTTTTTCTAGTGTTTTGTTGTTAATATTTAACAAATAAAGCATCTCTAGTTGCCTTCTAACAGTGTAACACTGTTGAAAATGTTCATGCATGCCATCTTGTTAGCCTGGCTCCAGTCGAATCTGTATATTACTCTGGTGGTCAGATTTCTATGTTCCTTTGCAGGGGATATATTGAATATAGGGTCTGTAGCCAGACTAATCAATGCCAGACTATAAAATTCTATTTGAATTGCCTATTGCATAAACCAAATATTAAAGAAACAGAACATGCCAAATGTTCTAAACTGGTGCGTTTTCATTGACGCTTAGTATATTTTACGCTCTTTGAGTTATCCATCACTTTCAAATCCAAATTTACTCGGTTCGAACGAAACTTTGTTTGAACCGTAAAAAATCACACTTTGACCATGGACTCAGACACAAATTTCAGTCAGGAAACACCGAAACTTAAATTTGCGGCGTAATCTGCATGGCCATCAGTGGAAATTTTGTGGAAAAGTCCTTGCTACAAAGTAATACTCTTTGTGGTTCAATCAAACTTTCGCTAGAATCGAAAATATGTGGACTAGAAAATAAATTGGAAAGAATAATAAAGGGCTGACATTTTTTTTATTTTATTAATGTGTTGCTACATGCATGTGGCGATAGAGCTTGATGCATGCACCCTGCCCTAATTTATGTACTTAAAGTATTAACTTTTAAAATATGTTGTTGTTTTTTTTATTTCTTTTCTGTGTGGTAAATGTTTTCTAATTCTGACGCTTGCTTGTTTTTATACACGCATAGTCTTAGTATTTGTTGGTCGGTAAAATAACCTTAATGTCATGTTGAATATGTTGTATATTTGATACCAACTATAAAATGAGGTTTATGTCTTGTGTCTTACAATATGTATGATTTCGAGGTGTTAGTGTAGTGGAAAATGCGCTGGACTACCAATCCAGGGGTCGCAGGTTCCAGTCTTTCGAATGAGACGTTGATTAAACCGATCACGTCTCCGTATGACTCATGTTTTGGTAGGATGTTAAATCCATGTTTACTCACTCGATTTGACTGCTCATATAGTTAAGAAATACATCTACTAAGCTTGAAAGGTCCCAAAATGTCGGACAGCCCTAAGTGCCCGACATTTTGTTTCTAAAAGTATCAGAAATGTAAAAGAAATCATTATATACAGTATTAAAGAAAAGTAAATATTTTCAAAAATGATTGATAAAAAATAATCAAAACCTGACCAAGTTAAAAACTGTCGGACGTTTAAGGACGACCCAAAGGTCCCTAAATGTCTGACAACCCTAAATGTCCGACAGGGTGAAAATCAATGTAAGTATTGGTTATCCGAGTATAAACCCAAACGGTGATCGCAAAAAGTTTACCTATATAAACACTTTTTATATGCAAATAACAAAAGTAATAATAATAAAGTTTGGGCGGTCAAGATATCGGAAAAGTGAGTAGCTGAATACAGAAAAATATATTGAAGGGGACAGGTTCTTAGGGTTTCGAAAACTATCAGGAAAGTGAGTCAGGTCATTATAAATGCGAAGTTGAAGAAACCCTAAGATTTTGCCTGTCACTTCAAAATGGTTTTGTGATATCTTAAGTTAGCGATAAACCCGATATATTTCCTGGCATAAAGGAACTGGTACCAGAGCGTCAAGTACTTCTCCGCGTACCACACCCGCATCCCGAGGAACATTGTGCCCAGAGCAAACGGGGGTCCTAGAGTGTGCCTAGTGGATGTACAGCGGTTACTTCCCTGCTAGTTGAACTGTGACGTTTCCCAACAATTACTTGCATGGAAGTACAACTAAATATGAAAATTGTTAGTAAAATGAACTTTATATAAAACAGTAAAACAGCAATATCGCAGCACAGGCTTTGGCACAGATACGGATTAAAGCAGGGTTGTAAAATAAAAATAAGAACTTATCTTCATCTGACATGGAATAAAAATATGGTGCGTGTTCCAATGCTTTTCTAAAAAGTACTTCTCTGAGATCGTCATATACATCACAATTTAAAATAACACGTAATTCGTTTTCTAAAATATTACAAAAGGGACAAAAACGCAGTTCGTCGGCTAAGCCTTCATAGCGGCCAGTTTCTATTCTTATTGGGGCAACTCCACACCGAAACTTGCTGAAAGCAGCTCTATGGCTGGGTGGCAGTATAATTTTACAAAAGCTTTCTGCAATAAAATTACTTTTAACTAATTTATACAGCGTAACTTATTACGGCCTCTACCAGAGGACCCTTTATCGTTATTAATTCTGCTGACCCAGTTTACACAGAATTTTTCAAAAAAAAAAACATGCTGTCAATATTACTTATAAATTTTAAAGATACTGATGGGTGCGTTTCTGAAATATTAGCGTATTGTGTCAACTCGTTAGTCTTAAAAATTCTGACACTGTATGAATTCAATTTCTACAGGACCTACTGGACTCAGATGACACCTATGTAGATTTTCACCTTGTCGGGCATTTAGGGATCTTTGGGTAGTCCCTAGTTGCCCGACGTTTTTTATCTAATTTAGATTTCTGTTTTTTATGGGTTTTTTTTCTTTATCAATTCTTTTTAGAAGTAGATGATACTGTCAATAACGATTTATTTCACCTTTCTGATAGTTTTGCAAAAAGAGTATAATTTTTAAAACTGGAAGGGCTGTTGGACACTTAGGGATTTTACATACGTTTGGCGAATTGTATGTTTAGAAAGCATTTAGTGTCTATAATAGTCTATAACCGTTTGGTTTGAAAATGGCAAATGTTGCTTTAACAAAGCAATCAAAATTACCGGCATTATTGTAACTTCTTAATAAATTATTAGTGGACTTGCTCCCTAAGTTTGATGGATGCTAACTTATTTTCTGCATCGGTTCTATCTTATCGCAGTTTCACGGCTCCATTACAACGAGATGGACACGGAGATAAGGCAATTTGCAGCGACAAGCATCTCAATAACTAGGATGATTGATCACTTTGATCAGTGTACCTATTGCGTATCAGAAATTTCTATCGTCTAAAGACCAGACTAATGGACACCGCCGCTAAGTTGTCCAGAATCTGGAATATCAATCATTTCATATAAATCATATTTATTAGATGTCAGGTATTTATAATTCTTGGCTTCCAAATGTTTAACTAAGATTTATTCAAAGCAGTGGCGCCGCCACAGGTAAAGTCTTTCTTTAAGTTTGCAGAATCATGCTCTTTTTCGGATTTTGTCGTGTACAGTGAAAGAACACGTTTATACATTCCGGGAGAGCAATGGGGTCAACTCTTATATACTAGGAAGGAACAAGCAAATTCGGTGAATTTATATCCCCCGCCGAAGTGGCCCTAATTTGTTTATGGTTTATTTTAGTTACATAAAATTTTGTTCACTGGTTACTTTGTTACTGCTGAACTTGTGATTGCAAATCAAATTAAGGACAATAACTCTGGAATAAGTGAGGCATAAACTGAACACTCTTAAACACTTGCCTCAGCATCACTGGCCTATGATGATACATTTTTAATTCAGTTTCAAGAAATTTTAGTTTAAACAGTATTTTATTCAACATATACTCAACAGCAAAAGAAACGCATATTTTTAGTGTCTTGTTTTGCCTCATTAAATGTAATGATATTTTACTATTAACTTAATACTGGGATTTGCCTTTACCCGGCCGTAAGTTCTGCAGCATTTTCTTGTTACAGTGCAATCCTTTGAAAAAAATATTTAGATTTTTGTCAAAAAGGCAAAAATCACGAAATTCTGGCTCACAGTGGCACAAAATAAATTATCAATACGATTTTACTGCACGTGAGTTCATCATGATGTACCCAACTGGAAAACGTTATAAAACGGTTTAAAACTTGATTCGTACACAGTTTAATCGCACATGCAAAAAACTGCAGTTTTCCAAAGTTTTTCGAAGTTTTTGAAAATCGTCTGAATCGTCAAATTATAAGAATATTCTGGTAATTTGGGATTCAAAATGAGTAAGGCTATTGGTAAAGGACCCGTTCAAAACAAATTTTGGTTTTAGATGAGCACGTAATTTGCTCACTTCCGGTTTGAGTTACGAAATTTAAAAGCCGATGAAAGTGTTTTTCTGGAAAAATCTGGTCTTCCCATTCGCTTACCGTAGACTGCTCTCTATGATAAAGATGCTGTATGATTTTCATTCAATTTTGCCCAGTGAGTTCAAGGATCCAGCGCCCAAAAGTTCAATCTGTGGTTGCATTATTGGAAGGACGTACATAGTTACTTCCCTTTGTTACACTCCATTTATTACTGACCACTTACCCTTTTGTTTAACCCGAATTGGAATCCATTTCCAATTCGTTTTGCTGCAAAATCCACAAACTTTTCTTTTGCTATCGCAAAACTTACCCACTTTACGGGATTTGCTCAAAGGGGCATAACTTTGTTTATAACCAGAAAACCAATGTTGAAAATTCTTGATGACGTTTCTAAGACATTGTAGCGTCCTAGATAAAGAGGGCATCAGTTTTTGAGCCTGGCACAACTCAGTTCAAGACAATGAGTTTACTGATCCAGTATTTGTGAATTTTGAAATTGACCCCTTCGTTGTTTACGCCTTTGTTCCGCATGAATAAACGAATAAAATTTCAATAAGTTTGCGACAAAGTGTAGTCCATGCATTGATAATATCTTCCCGGTTTTGCCAATTCCAGCAGATATTTATTTTGACATAAAAACACCAAAACGATAAATATGCGTTATTTTTGCTTTTGAGTATATATACTCAGTACATTTAAAAACGCAACACTTAGTTTTTCGGAAATAACTTTTAGAATTTTGAAGACAAACATTTTAAACTCATGAGATATTTAGTTTGACATCTTTTCCGTCACAGTGCTAAATTTCATGGCAGTTTATTTTGTAATCCATTAAGTTTACGTTCAAGGTGGAGCGTTGTTCCTAAAATCAAAATTCACAAGATGAAAATCGTAACGCATGGGCCTCAATTCCTCGCATTGACTGACTTGTTTTCATCAAATGCTGTGGAAATTCGTTCCATTCCTGGTTAAAGCTTTATCAGAGCCTTTGCAATGTTCGAAGATGATTCAGTATGCCCAAAAAAGCGCCCTGTTTCTGTTAATCTAAGACGTTATTTGGTTACCAGTCAAATGGCAAAGTTGGTCATTTTGGCACAATGATGTCATTTGGTGTCAGAAAGAGAAAGTGGCATAAGTTATATGTGAGGTTGTTTACTGTCTTTCTCTTCAAAACGTTGAACGCCGATATTGCAGTTATATACCGCCCGTAAAAAGAAATGCATCACCTTTTTTTCGTAAAGAGCGCAAAAGTTTCAAACTCTTTAAACTTTTAATTTCTCCGAATTTCTTTCCGCATAACAAAGAGAAACATTCGCATCGGTCCCAAATGTCCGCTGGAGTGCTTCGGCTTGTCGGAAATCCATGAGTTGTGATAAATGACAATGAGTGATCTGTCTTGTCTTTGGAGGCCATTCTCTTTACTGAGCCGGTCTTTATCAATCTTTAAGGGTACTGGTCAGTAGAAAGGGCACATATTCTCTGAAAATCGTGGCCAGATGGCATCTTAACAATCCCATTTGCTCTAAGTTTGAGACTTTATGAACTGGCAATCTGGAGGCGAATTTTCTTTCAGCGTAAATCGTGCCAAAACGATTTGTTTGTGGCAATTTGTTTGTTACTGGTTGTTTTTCTTAAATGCTGATCTACGGACTATCCAGCAGCATTGACCAAACGTTTTTAAGTGTTTACATGATACGCGCACGAGCTAATCTTGATTTTCATACTTGAGTGATTATCCGCTGCAATACAGCTACATGTGAGGAGATTTTATGAAAAACATAAAGATACAGTTGTCTGGCATACGTTTAAATACAATTCTTGGTCCAAACATTATCCATTATGCAAAAATGAAAAAACAAATATGTTGCGTTTTTAAATGTACTAAGTATAAACATACACAATGAATTCATACAAGAATAATATGAAATGATTCGTTAACTAGCTTATAAACATCTTCTCCTAAGTTTGGTCACTGGTACCTTAGTTTTGGCTAGTTTGTGGATCTTAAATCAATTCAAGGGCATTAAATCATGCACTACTGATGCAATTATGACAAAGCTTAATGTGCACTGCTGTGTGATGACAATACATAATTATTTAAAGTTTCATGAAATTCCAATCATTTGATTGGTTACTTAGTTATGACTCAATTTGTTGATTTTAAACCAATTCAAGGGCAATAACTCATTGCTTACTAAAACAATTCCGACTAAACGTAAGATACACCAATGTGTTATGGTGATACATATTTAGTATAGGTTTCATAGAGTTCTATTTATTGATGACTGAGTTATGGCTGAATTGTCAATCTTAAATTGATTCAAGGGCAATAACTCATGCGTTACTGATACCACTTTGATGAAACTTTATGTGCATAATTGTATTATGGTGATACATATTATGTTCAGTTTGATTAAGTTTCGATTATTTCGATTATTGGTTACTTAGTTATGGCTCATTTTATTGATTTTCAGTCAATTCAAGGGCGATAACTCATGTACTACTGAGGCCATACTGATGAAACGTTATGTGCATAACCATGTTATGATGATACATATTTAGTTTGTTTCATGAAATTTCGATAATTGGTTACTTAGTTATGGGTAATTTTATTGATTTAAAGTCAATTCAAGGGCAATAGCTCATGCACTACTGATGTCAGTCTGACGAAATTTCACGTGCATCGGCGGGTCATAATGATATATACTGAACAAAAACAAGAGGGCCATGAGGCCATTATCGCTCACCTGGGCAATTGGCAAGGTGGCTTTTTCTTATCATGTCTGAAATTGTCAAAATATGAGTCTTGGGTCAAAAGTCAAAGAATGACCATGACCACTTGTACTCATAAATCTTCATGTACTCATTAAGACAACCAAATATACCCTTTTCAGGCCAAAATCTTCAAAACTTTCCACGAAATCTTATGTTCTAGCATTTTCCCATATTTGACCATGCCGCAAAAAAGGTTATGAATATGGTGTTTAAGTTGGTGTAAATATTTTCTTTAACCATGATTTTGCAGTTTTTAGATGTTTACTAGGTTTGAAATAAACAAGTTGTTTACATTGTACTTTAGAACATTCTGGAATAACTATTTTTAGTACTGAGAAAATATTAAACCTTTCTGTTGTAAACATTAAGAATCTTCTGGTATGAAATTATGTCAGAATTGAGTACTTTTTGGTAAGATCTATTTTTGGTTAGTTCCGAAATGTTCCTAGATATTATATAAAGAGGACAGATTTTCATTTAGATCATCTTTGTATGAAAACTTTCACCAGTCTATAGTAAAATAAGTTATACTGGAATTTAAATATATTGGATTAGGAAATATTCATGTGCTCATACATACTTTATCTTCTGGGATCAGAAATTATTAAAGCACTTGTGTTTTAAATTCTGAGGGACATTCAGTCTAAAATAAGGTATCGTTAATTACATATTTTCTTGATTAATTAATGACTGTTTTATTTTGATGTACAAGTAAATAAATTTTGTTAAGTTTAAAAACAGGCTTGTTGCTGGTTTACTTCCATCTTTTTTGTAACCACTGCCAGGTCGTAACAAATTGGGGGCTCGTCCGGGATTGAAATTTCTAGTGCATCAAATAATTCTGAAAAAAAAAAAAAAAAAAAAAGCTTTCACTGTTATTCAAACAAGTAAAGCCAGCAAAAAGCAACCATGTCTTTTGATCTCAATGAATTCATTGCTGCGCCTTCTCAGGAGCTGTTGAACTTGGCCAAAAAGACAGACTTATTGGATATTGCAGCACATTATGAATTATCTTCAGTCAAAAGGTCTATGTTAAAACATGAAATTAAGAGTATTTTGATTCAGTTCTTTGTTGATGAAGAAATTTTTGATTCCTCTGCAACCTCTCACATTCTTGTCTCTCAGACAGATTTGCAGATGAAAGAATTAGAAATTCAGAGACAACTTGAAATAGAAAAATTAAGGTTAGAGCATGAGGAAAGAATTAGGCTTGAAACATTAGAAAGAGAAGAAAGGTTGCAGAGGCAAAAATTAGAGCAAGAAAAAGAAAGACTAGAACATGAAAAACTGAAGTTAGAAAAGGGGGAACGAGTTGAAATAGAAAAAGAGAAATTAAAATTTGAAAAAGAAGAAAAAGAAAGAGAAAGACAATTTCAGATTAGAATGAAAGAAATGGAAATGCAAGAAAAGACCACATCAAAGTCTTTGCCTTTGGACTCTAAAAAAGTTTTTGATGTTACCAAACACATCAGACTTGTTCCTCCATTTCAAGAAAAAGAAGTTGATAAATATTTTCTTCACTTTGAAAAAGTAGCTGAAAATTTGAAATGGCCAAAAGAGCATTGGACTTTGCTTCTTCAGAGCGTTGTGATCGGCAAGGCTCGCGAAATTTATACTCAACTTTCTCTTGAGCAGAGCTCAGATTATGACAAAGTAAAAGAAGTTATTCTTAAGGCTTATGAGTTGGTCCCTGAGGCTTACAGGCAGAAATTTAGGAACTGTAGAAAAGAAAATGACAAAACTTATGTTGAATTTGCTAGGACAAAAGAGCAGTTATTTGATAGGTGGAGCTCATCAAAGAAAGTGGGCTCTGATCATGGTAAACTTAGACAGCTCATGCTTGTTGAGGAGTTTAAAAGGTGCATTAATTCTGACATTAAATCATTTTTAGATGAAAAGGAAGTCGAAACGTTAGAGGGAGCAGCTCGTTTGGCTGATGATTATGCTTTAACTCATAAGACTTCTTTTGTGCACAAGCCTTTTCCTAAAAAGACCTTTTTCCCTCAGTCAGGTCCAAAATTCAGTCCCAGTAATCCATCTGGCAATTCCAGTCCCTCATATACTCCAAAACCAAAACCCCCTGGTGAAAACAAAGGTCAAAATCCCTTATCTCAGCCTATTTGTAATTATTGTAAGCAAACGGGACATATAATTTCTGAATGCTTACTTTTAAAGAGGAAGAGAGAAAAACAAGAGGGTCCAAAACCCACAGGTCTTACCTCTTTACGGTCAATGCCACAGTCTTGTGTTCAGGACCAAATTCCTATTCAGGCCAAAATTTCTGAGACTGATTCTGTTATGGAGATTTATGAACCATTCTTATCAGAAGGTTTTGTGTCACTAAATTGTGACTTTGCCCAGTCTACCCCTATTACTATCTTACGAGATACTGGAGCTTCTCAATCCCTTATTTTGGCAGATACCCTGCCATTTTCCGAGAAGACTTCTTCTGGGACAAGTGTCCTTATTCAGGGTGTAGAATGTGGATTTGTTAGTGTACCGCTTCATAACATTTATTTGTCCTCAGACTTAATTTCTGGTCCAGTGGCTGTTGGTATTAGACCTTCATTACCTTTTAAAGGTGTTCACTTATTGTTAGGCAATGACCTAGCAGGATATAAGGTTGTGGTTAATCCACTTTTGACCAACACACCTTGTGTTGATCAACCACCTGACCCCATTGAGCAGGAAATTCCTGACCTTTACCCCACGTGTGCTGTCACTAGGGCTATGGCAAAGAAAGCCATACTGAATGATGGGAATCAGGACATTGATTTAACTGATACTTTTATAGGTCAGTCTTTTAATGATGAGATTTCAAAATCTCTTTCACCCAGCCTGTCTGACATGCAGACAGACTTTACTCACACCTCATCTGTGTCCAACCCAGATCACTCTCCTTCATTTTCAAATGACCAAGGTAATGACCTGCTGTCAAGGTCACAGCTTTGCAAAGAACAACACAGTGATCCTGAGATCTCACCTTTATTTGAAAGGGTTTTAGATGAGAATGACATGTCCCAGGTTCCTGTTTGCTATTATGTCAAAAATGACATTTTGAAGAGAAAATGGCGTCCTCCTGATGTCTCAGCAGAAGACGAGTGGACTGTTAACCACCAAATTGTGGTTCCAAGGGTTTATCGCCCTGAAATTTTAAACTTAGCTCACGAAACTCCCTTGTCAGGTCATTTAGGTGTAAACAAGACCTATCACAAGATTCTTAATCATTTCTACTGGCCAGGGTTAAAATCGGATGTTTCTAAACATTGCAAATCTTTCCATACATGTCAAATGGTAGGAAAACCTAATCAAACTATCCCTAAAGCCCATTTGCAGCCAATTCCTGCATTTGAGGAACCTTTTAGCAGAATAATTATTGATTGTGTAGGTCCTTTGCCCAAAACAAAGTCAGGTTGTGAATATCTTTTGACCATAATGTGTGCTTCCACACGTTTCGCAGAAGCCATTCCACTTAGGAATATCAAGACAAAGACCATAGTTAAGGCTCTTGTGAAGTTTTTCACATTTGTAGGTCTCCCTAAATCTGTCCAGTCAGATCAAGGATCTAATTTTATGTCAGGAATATTTCAGCAAGTGATGCATGAATTAGGCATTAAGCAATATCGGTCATCAGCATATCATCCTGAAAGTCAAGGTGCCTTAGAACGATTTCATCAAACACTGAAAAACATGATCAGATCTTACTGCTTTGACACTGAAAAGGATTGGGATGAAGGCATTCATTTCCTGTTATTTGCAGCTAGGGAATCCGTACAAGAATCACTTGGTTTCAGCCCATTTGAGCTTGTTTTTGGTCACACAGTTCGTGGACCACTGAAACTTTTGAAAGAGAAATTTCTTTCTGATGATGACAGTTCTTTGAATTTGCTTCAGTATGTTTCTGACTTCAATAACAGATTGTCAAAAGCCTGTGAAGCTGCTCGGTACAATCTCAAATCAGCTCAAAACAAAATGAAATTTCATTATGATGAAAATGCCAGGGAAAGAAATTTTAAACCTGGAGAGAAGGTACTTGCTCTTTTGCCAATTCCTGGCAGACCTCTGCAGGCCAGATATTACGGCCCTTACACTGTTGACAAAAAGCTCAGTTATGTAAATTATATTATCAACACACCTGGGAGGCGCAAGGAAAAACAGTTATGTCATATTAATATGTTGAAAAAGTACATTGATAGGGATAATTCAGTTGTTTCACCAATAAGCGTAGTACATTCTGTCCCTCAAGAGCAATCTGAAATGGACTCTGAGGATATGAACTTTATAAAATCTGATCCCTCATCATCAAAACTCCAGAATTCTGACATCTTAAAGGATCTCGACCAGAAACTGTCACACCTGGATCCAGTCAAGAGACTTGAACTGAAACAGTTAACTCTTGAATATGAGCACTTATTTCCGGACATTCCAACCAGGACTGACAGAATCTTTCATGATGTTGACATTGATGGCGCAAAGCCTGTGAAGCAACATTCTTATCGAATGAACCCTGTGAAGCAACAGTATCTCAGGGAAGAAATTAAATATTTGCTGGAAAATGATTTTATAGAACCAAGTCAAAGTGACTGGAGTTCTCCTTGTATTCTGGTGCCAAAACCTGATGGAACTTTTCGCATGTGTACAGACTATCGAAAAGTTAATTCTGTGACTAAAACGGATACATTTCCAATCCCACGTATTGATGACTGTATTGATCAAATTGGACAAGCCAAATATGTTACTAAATTTGATCTTCTGAAAGGATTTTGGCAAATTCCTTTGACAGACAGAGCTAAGGAGATTTCGGCATTTGTTACACCAGATGGACTCTATCAGTATAAGGTTATGCCATTTGGTATGAAAAACTCTCCAGCAACGTTTCAGAGACTTATAAATAGCTTGACATCTGATCTGGGTGGTTGTAAAGCATACATCGACGATGCAATCATCTTCAACGATGAATGGAAACTACATCTACAGACTATCAGAGAATTCTTTCAAAGACTTAGTGATGCAAAATTGACAATCAATTTAGCAAAAAGTGAATTCTGTCACACAAATTTGACATTTTTAGGACATGTTGTGGGTCAAGGTCAGGTAAAACCTGTAGAAGCTAAAGTAGAGGCTATCTCGGATTTTCCTGTACCTACATGCAAAAGACAACTGATGCGCTTTCTTGGTATGGCAGGATATTATAGGAAGTTCTGTAATAACTTCTCTGTAATTGCAGAACCCTTGACAAATTTACTAGGTAAAGGAAAGAAATATATTTGGAATGAAGACTGTCAAAAGTCCTTTGATAAGTTAAAGGCCATACTTAAGAGTGCTACAGTTCTCTTAGCACCAGACTTCAACAAAGCATTTAAAATGGCGGTAGATGCTAGTGACGTTGGTGCAGGCAGTGTTTTGATTCAAGAAGATAATGATGGTGTGGATCACCCTGTTTGTTACTTTTCTAAGAAGTTCAACAAACATCAGAGAAATTACTCTACTATTGAAAAAGAGTGTTTATCTCTCATCCTTGCTCTTCAGCAATTTGAAGTGTACTTATCTTCTTCAGCCACACCAATTGTTGTCTTCAGTGATCACAATCCACTGACCTTCATTCATAAAATGAAGAACAAAAATCAGCGGTTACTCAGGTGGAGTCTCATGTTGCTGGAGTACAATCTTGACATCAGACATATCAGAGGAAAAGATAATATTATCCCGGATGCACTTTCAAGAGCCTAAATTTGGCTATTACTATATGATGTCTGGATTAGTACTGATATATATACAGTGTATATGCATTAAACTTAATTTTGTTTCATAATTGGTCATATGGCAAAAGATTGCTTTATTTCATCAAACTTCCTTTTCCTTGAAGAGGGGAAGTGTTATGAATATGGTGTTTAAGTTGGTGTAAATATTTTCTTTAACCATGATTTTGCAGTTTTTAGATGTTTACTAGGTTTGAAATAAACAAGTTGTTTACATTGTACTTTAGAACATTCTGGAATAACTATTTTTAGTACTGAGAAAATATTAAACCTTTCTGTTGTAAACATTAAGAATCTTCTGGTATGAAATTATGTCAGAATTGAGTACTTTTTGGTAAGATCTATTTTTGGTTAGTTCCGGAATGTTCCTAGATATTATATAAAGAGGACAGATTTTCATTTAGATCATCTTTGTATGAAAACTTTCACCAGTCTATAGTAAAATAAGTTATACTGGAATTTAAATATATTGGATTAGGAAATATTCATGTGCTCATACATACTTTATCTTCTGGGATCAGAAATTATTAAAGGACTTGTGTTTTAAATTCTGAGGGACATTCAGTCTAAAATAAGGTATCGTTAATTACATATTTTCTTGATTAATTAATGACTGTTTTATTTTGATGTACAAGTAAATAAATTTTGTTAAGTTTAAAAACAGGCTTGTTGCTGGTTTACTTCCATCTTTTTTGTTACCACTGCCAGGTCGTAACAAGGTAAACCCAAGGTCACCATTTGAACAGTCTTGGTGGTACTCTAGTACTCCATGCTACTTACCAAGTCTCAAGGCTATAGGTGTATTGGTTCTGGAGAAGAAAAATATTAAAGAATTATACCATAAGTGGTAATGGCGGCCATGTTGGTCATGTGACCTGGACCGTTGAACAAATTTTTATTCAATCAACCCCTGGAGGCTCTATAATTATGAAATGTGTTTACAATTGGCCCTTTGGCTTTTGAGGAAATGGTTAAAAATGTCAAAATATGAGCGATCTGGATCAAAGGTCAACAAATGACCTTGACCTCTGGTACTCATAATTCTTCATGACCTCATTAAGACAACTGTATATACCAATTTTTAGGCCAAAATCTTCAAAACTTTCCATGAAATCTTATGTTCTAGCATTTTCCCATATTTGACCTTGTTTTTAAAAAAGTCAAGGTCAACACAAGGTCATAATTTGAATAATCTTGATAGCACTCAAGTACCCAATGCTACATACCAAGTCTAAATGCCATCGGTCAATTGGTTCTGGAGAAGAAGATTTTTAAAGGTTTTTACCATATATAGGCATAGTGGTCATGTTGATCATGTGACCAGGACCGTTTGAAATTTTTTTCATTCCCTCGACCCCTGGAGGCTCTATAAAAAATTTGGTCACAATTAGCCCAGTGGTTTTTGAAGAGATTGTTTGAAACTGTCAAAATATGAGAGTTCTGGGTCAAAGGTCAAAGAATGACCTTGACCTCTTGTACTCACAAATCTTCTGGTCCCATTAAGATGACTGTATATACCAGTTTTTAGTCCAAAATCTTCAAAACTTATCATGAAATCTCATGTTCTTGCATTTTCCCATATTTGACCATGCCGTAAAAAAGGTCAAGGTCAACACAAGGTCATAATTTGAACAATCTTGATAGTACTCAAGTACCCAATGCTACATACCAAGTCTCAAGGCCATCGGTCAACTGGTTCTGGAGAAGAAGATTTTTAAAGGTTTTTACCATATATGGGCGTGGTGGCCATGTTGGTCATGTGACCTGGACCGTATCAATAAATTTTTGTTCCCTCAACCCCTGAAGGCTCTATATGAAATTTGGTTTCAATTGGCCCAGTGGCTTTTGAGGAGATTGTTAGAACTTATCAAAATATGAGAGTTCAGGGTCAAAGGTCAAAGAATGACCTTGACCTCTTGTACTCGTAAATCTTCATGTAGTCATTAAGATGACTGTAGATACCAATTTTAAGCCCAAAATCTTCTACAGTTTCCAAGGTATCTTATGTTGTAGCATCTTGCCATATGAAAGCATAAGGAACCAAATTTGACCTTACCGTAAAAAAGGTCAAGGTCAACCCAAGGTCATAATTTGAACAATCTTGGTAGTACCCACGTACCCAATGCTACATATCAAGTTTCAAGGCCATCGGCCTATTGGTTCTGGAGAAGAAGATTTTTTCAGGTTTTTACCATATATGGGCATGGCGGCCATGTTGGTCATGTGACCAAGACCGTTTGAACAACTTTTCGTTCCTAAGGTCCCAGGAGGCTCTATATGAAATTTGGTTACAATCGGCCCAGCGGTTTCAGAGGATAAGTCATTTGAAATTGTTGACGGACGACGGACGGACGGACGGACGGACGACGGACGACGACGGACGACGGAGCCTTACCATCCTATAAGCTCCCCCGGAGCCGCTGGCTCAGGTGAGCTAATAAAAACTTGACTGTTTTTATTTCTTAATTCCGGTCAAACTAGCAAATATGTAATGTATATATGGATTTTTTTCGAGTTGGACAGTCGTCTGATTACTTAAATCATGAAAAATTACAGGAAATTTTTTGTCCTGTCCGGAGTTATCTAACATATTTCAATTTTAATAATTCAGACCAGAACTTTAATTTGCGCATGCGCAGAAGAAAGCTTTCTTGTAGGCAATAAACAGTAGTTCCAGTACGCATAGAAAACACTTTAAACGCTTATGTTAATTGTTATCGCAACCTGAAAATAATGTTTAAAAATTCAAAAATTTCAGATTATCTCCCTTTGAATTAAACATATAGCGATTTTTGAGATGCCATATTTTCTATACCAGTGTGTCGTTTTTATTATTTTCTTCGAGATTTGTTTGCTTGTCTTGCAAACTCAATGTCTTTATTACTAAATTTGTTTGAAAGTCCTTTCTTAAACTGTCATAAGGATTTAAAAGTGTAATGGGAATTCCATTGAAACTGAACTTCCGACTTCATAATGGCATGGACTGAGGTTTTTCGTCTGGTCCTCACGTCCTCCTACTTCACCGTGCATTGGCATGAATTTAGCATATAAGTCCATACAGATTGGATTTAAAAATAGAAAGGCATTGCCAACAGAATTTTTATCATTTAAGCAGACTTCAACAATTTTAAATTCCGTAATTGTTTGGTTTTGAGCGTAGAAAACAGAAAAGTACCCCTGTGACGTTTACAATTGCCTCAATATTGCAGTATTTAACAAACCTTGAATTTTGTATGGCAATGTTATTACCAAATGATTATCTTTTCTTAAATCAAAAGAAGTTTTATGGCTCACTTTTTCCGGCTACCGTAGGATGAAAAATAGCGACTGTCAAGTTTTTATTTTTGCTAAATATATATTTATTTTAAGTTTCATGAAATTCCGTCCAGCAGTTACTGAGTTATGGTTCCGGACGGACACACGGACGGACGGAAGGACGGACAGACAGATGGACGGATGGACATGGAGAAAACTATATCCCTCCGCCTTCGGTGGGGGATAACAAGCTCCGCTAGGAGCAAATTCTTTCTTTTAGAGTAGATCCTTTTTTAGGGTTTAATCCCCCAGAGAAGTAAATAAGAAGTCATGAAAAGTGTACCCTTTGCAAAAGATGGTGGAAAAACATGGAGGTATACCCATACACCAAAATAAGAACAACATGATTTTGGTCATCTGATCTGTGTTGAGAAAACAGGATTAATACTATTAATTTGATCATGTTCGGGCCCCAACGGCCAGATTCGCCAATGAAGTAAAACGTTTAGTCCGATCATTTTGTTATGCTCAGTTCCAGTAACTCACGTTAATATGATATACAGGAACCTTTACTCGATGCTGTTGAAAGAAAATACAAGAAAGCGAAGCTCATTTTCTCATAAAAACTGAAAAATGTATTTTTAATTATTCACCAGCTTCTCACCATATTTCTGTGATAAATTATCATTACGTAATCGAGTTTTGTACAGATGGTAAAATAGGTGTCATTAATGAAGTGATGGATATATGTTCATCTCTCATCAGTGCTACCCCCTACTAGCTTGGCAGCCATTTCTCTACCAAGATGAAAGCATTCTTATTTTGTCGAGGTGTGCTTAAAGAACTATACATTTATCAACAATCAGGCAAAATATGAATAAAAACTGTTGAAAAGCAAGCGAAACGTAAATACTGGAACTAACAACCAGCAAGGGAAACAAGCTTTTTGTAAAGAAGTAGATATCGACTTCAAAAGAAAGACAGCATGCAATTTTATGGTATTTAGTTGATTGCTCTAACAGCCGATTATTAGCGATAAATATACTTGACTGACAGGCATGTTTGTGTCTGCTTCCATGCTAAACTAGACATAATTACGTGAGGAAAAACGTCAAATGTATCAGGTATTAAGTAATAAACCAGCAGCTTGCAGTTCATTGCAGAACCATGCTGCAAATGATATTTTAAGTATCCCAAAGGAAATACTCGATAAGTTAAAAGGCGTACAGATGTCGAAATGGTCCGCAGTGTTTGGGACAGGTGTACCTGAACAAGCCGTATAGACCGCACTCAGACTGCCGTCTTATTCGGGATCTATGTAGTTCGCTGTGTACCAGTTTTTGAACCACCGCCGGTAAATAAATCCATCATCTACTTAATGATGGTAATTGGGTAGAGTGCCCAAACAGAAAGGTGAATTTAGATAAAACTGCTTTGACCTGACATTTGTAGGTGTAATAACTGCAGGCTGTTTATTGCAGATCTTGCTCAGCTCTCAGGAAAACGTGGAGATCAATGAGTTAGTGAGCTGATCTAATAGCTTTTACCGGCTCCGAGCGACAATTGTGTAAAGACCGGGGTAAACATAAAATTATTCAGACTGACCCCCACTTAAATTTTTATACCTATTGTTTTAATGATACATAATTATATTAACATCTTGTAAATATGTCAAATTTTCACTCTGAGGGAAATCATGAGCGGCATAAACCGTTATTCAGTAATAATCAATGCATTTTACTTACATCTTTTGTAATTAGAAGTTTAAAGTGCATACAACCTGTATCCCATGATATAGCATCGCCTAAGATGAACCCCAAAGTGGACAGAACACCGTACGATTCATGTCATAATTTTGGTATAGATTAGTCCGAAATTGGCAATTGGTTTTCGGTAAAGGTGAACACTGATAAAACGCATAAGTTAAGGAATGCACCGCTAATGACAGAACTTTTTTCAAGACCCTCGAAGTGCAAAATCGGCGACCAAACTCAGTACATTACTGAGACTAATACTAATTCCAAATCAACACCTTGCTGACTTAGAACCGGAAAGTCCTGAATCATACAAATACAGCCTAATTTGAGGGGTCAGGGCTGTAAAAAAAATGCTCAAATTCAAACTAATCTGAGAAATAAGCTACTTCCGGTTGAAGACGGAAACTTCGGATGCAGATCCCGTTTGTAATATAGGTCGAATTGTAGTACCTGACCTGTATAGCTGACCGCTTTACCACCTGCTTCATATTGTTCAGTAATAGAAAAGAGGTTGAAGTATATGCTTTCTTTAACATAATTAAAAACATTTCATTTTACAGATCCTCTCTGTTGGACTGGCGTGTCTGTCATTGAAGACGCTATATCAATCTGTCGTTTGCGTTTCTCTCTTCATGTCTACTTTTGAAGCTTCATGGGAGGATACAGAAACAAATGTAATAAGCGAGACTACATGATTGATGGTCGGTCATCCAGTGGTCTGTTTTATATTGTCTACCTTTATAAGCTTTCAAAAACTGCTGGTCGCGTATTTTCTTATAAGTGGGCATATACTAACATTTGTTTCAATAAAACCTTTTAGAAATGTGCAACTGGAGCCTACAGGAATAATAATAAGGGCCGTTAGAAGTTGTGTAACAACTTGAGAGGGTCTCGACGACGGTAAGAAACGGTAAGAAAAATTCCAAGATGTAGGTGTTTCCTGATACTCTGTCATCTGATTGCACTGGGGGTGGTTGGGTGGTGTGATGGTGCTGTTTATAACTTCCAGTGTCGGAGCGACCTACTGATTTGGAACACTGTTGGGCAAGGGCCTACTGTGCTTGCAGTAGGTGCGGGTGGGGGTTCTTTCGACATTTTTCTCTCGACTATCATATTTTTCTATCGTCTATTATTTCTCTTCTTTTTTACTCTCTCTGAGAGACGGCCCGATATAGACCGAAATACTGTCCCAAAGGGCCGTTAAACCAGAACAATCATTCAATCAAATCTGATTGCACTAAGTCCTCAACTTTGTTTCATCATTAGCACTGAATCAAATGACGAAAATAATTATTTGTTTGAGAAAATCTTTAGTTGAAAGAATTTCAAGTTGTTATGTCACTGAAAAATTGGCAGAGCATGGCCAACACTGTTTGCCGAGCTCCAGTACAAATGACGCAATAGATATGCTACCATAGCAACTAAGAATTCATATTGACGTCAGTGACGTTATCGAGACGTCATTCTGCCATGGTATAAAGCACAACAGTTGGTAATTCCATACTTGCTAACAGATCTATTGCATCATCTCACTTATGATTCGAGAGTAGCATGGCATGCTCCTCTCGAATTTTAAGTGAGATGCTACCTAAATTTCATACAGTGGAAAGTGTGATTTCTCAAACCTATAATTCATTCGCAAATAATTTATTCTCTGTTTATAGTGTTCTGATGGTTTTACATATTTTTATTATGATGTCTCACTGATGCGTTAGATAGCCCCTACGAAGACCTAACTCCTATTTGTTTTTGAGCTACATGAGAAATAAGTGCGAGACTGCTGGCATAAAGCATAAAAAGGTCGCAGAAGTTTATGCTACTGACCGTTCCCAGGCGGAAACTTTGGATGCAGATTCCTTTGCATTATGGTCGGAGCAAACCTCGGCAGAGCAAACAAGAGCTTTCTCTTCAACAACGAGATGATTGCATTGCTAGATAAGACTGCCAAACAAAACGACAATTGATTGATTGATTAATTGTTTTGGGTTTAACGGCCCTTTGAGACAGTATTTCAGTCTATATCGGGCCGTCTGCCTCTCCCAGAGAGAGGGAGAAAGAAGAGAGAAATGATAGACGAGAGAAAAAATGTCCAAACAACCCCCACCCGCACCTACTGCAAGCACAGAAGGCCCTTGCCCTACTATTATTCAAATCAGTAGGACGTCCCGGCACTGGAAGTTACACGCAGCACCATCGCACCACCCAACCACCCCAAAGCAAAACGACCAAATGCAGAGAAGGTGGTGCTTCTGGTTTGGTTTACTTCTGTTGGTATTGTGTGTCGGCTTACTATTTATCTTTATTTTTGTACTTTTTAGGATAGTCTCGAAGCCATCTGCAGGACGGACTTTTTTAAGTTTAATAAACTGTGACTGTGGCATTTTGTTTCTATCATTTGTTGAACTGTCTACAGTCCCGATCAAACATATTCTTACCTACTCGAATTTAGCTTGATTTTGGGTGTGTCTGGCGGCCATATAGGAGGAACACATTTACATGTAAGGCCTTATGAAACCGATAAAATCAGCAGTCATCCCTCCTTTCACACTACGCAACTGTCTTATTGTTTAGACTTGTGCGTTAATTTCAGCGCTGTGGTAACACATGTCGTTTTCAGCGACTTGCCTTGGAGGAGAAATTTAATTCAAATCTAATTACAGCTTTGCTCAATTATGTCTTATTAGTGAAGCAATATGGACCTATTTAGATTTTCTTGTCAACACGAGAAACATGTGACAAATTAATTTCCTTGCGTAATCTTGGTTTCTGTATTGTCATGTCATTAAGCATTTCCGGTCCAATCAGTTGCAGAAGCTATGAAGGGCAATTTAGTGGTATTTACACCTCCAACAACTCCCTTGTGGCCCAAAACTACTTTGATACAAATGGATAAACTACGCTGAATTGTGTCCCATGGCAGTGTCGCAGCTTCTCAATCACATTTATGTTAGCCCGCCAGAAAACGCGGTCTGAGCCATGTTGTGACACCCTGATCAGCCTGTGCAGCTTGTCTATTCACAGAAGCAATCACAATCAGTTATATCTTGTGCAGCCTGAGACCACTGTTCAAACTCTTCTAGAGACTTGTTTTGGTCTTAGACGTTGCTGATTGCAGAAGACTGTAGACATTCTTTCCTGTGGCATCACTCTGGAGAGAATTGTTCCATTAATGGCTTGATCAGTTGAAGACATGATGTAGCATAAAAAAGGCGACACTGGCCATTAAATGCGTTGGATTTGAAATAGTAAAGCATTTCAATTTTGAACCATTGCAGAAGCTGAGGGCGAAGGGTTTGAATCCCGTAACCCTAGTTTAAGCCCCTCAGCAATTTATTAATGACCGTTCCAAGGCGGTATTTCTGTTAGGGTTCCTTACTGTTACTTGTGCTTGTTGTCACTGCCGATGCTGTCGTTCACTTGGGTTCGAGGTTATAAAACTGGAAAATAATCTCGAACTCAAAATAAAACAAACTGATTGGCTGCTTCCGAGCATGTGCTCGGAAGCATCCAATCAATGTGCTTTATTTTGAGTTTGAGAATGTACTCAAGTTTTATCAGCTCTGGGCCTGTTTTGTTAGTGGTGTTTTAAGGCAAATTTAAATAGTAACTACACTTCAAGAACTGACTGAATCAGATCACAAACCCTTTCCCCAACATGAAAGGGAAAGATTGACAAAGACATCCCGACAAACAATATACAAGTGATAAGCCGAGTCAGCAGCTCTTTCCCAAATAGGTGGCAACTCAGCTATCTTTACTAAACTAAATAATTTAGACCAATAAAAGGGTTACAACAGACTAAGCAAATTATACGAAAAACATTTAACAACTATTTTTACCTATTTTCTATTTTTATTATGCCCCCAACTTCGGAGAAGTTGAGGGGGCATATTGGTTCGGGCCTGTCCGTCCGTCCATCTGTCCGTCCGTAACGCTTTTTGGTAGCTGGGAAACTCAAGAACCGCTTATGCTAGGATCTTGAAAGTTTATATGTGGAATGTACATGGAAATTAAGCGGACCTGTATTTTTTTCCTCCGCCGTTCTTGTCGTTCAGAAGGTATGCCCCTTTTTCGACTTTGTCATTTTATATAGGAATAACCTTGTGACCAAAATATCTGAAGAACCGCTTAAGCTAGGATCCTGATATTTGGCATACAGTTACAGACCAAGGTGTAGATGATCTGATTAACTTTTGAGCATATTTCGTAAATTTTGGTTGCATTATTTCCCTTTTTCGGACATAAGCATTTTATAAAGGAATAAAATTGTGACCAAAATACCTGAAGAAACGCTTAAGCTACTCCTGATATTTGGCATACAGTAACAGGCTAAGGTGTAGATGATCTGATTAACTTTGTAGCCAATTCTATAAATACTTGGGTGAGTTATACCCCTTTCTGACTCATACATTATGGGATGAACTTTCTTTAGAGGCAAGCATACGGTTTGGGGCATAGTGTTTCATAAACACATTTGCTAGTTTAAAATGAGAACACAATAAATTAAACAGCACTGAACATAAAACAAATGCAACCGCAACGAAAGTACCGCCTTGGGACGGTAGCTGAATGACTACCTGTCTGGGAAAGAGCTGTTCATTCAGTCTATCATGCCTGCCTTTCGTTAGTTGCTGTCAATTTATGTATATACTTCTTTCTGTTTTGGTGTTGAGGCCAGGGTATGGTATCTGCTTTAATAAGTTCCTGATCATTGCCTATCTTTTTACTTTTGAGGTGGTTCGATGGGAGACAGCTGCGCTTGCAGGTTAATACGTAGGCGTCTCTTACCTGATGTCTGCAGCTAATGTGTCCCGCGGAATACGACAGTAAGTGTGTCTCGGAGAGGGATGCTCGTTACCTGCCGAGACGTGGGATCATATCTTTTCTTTCAAACTTTGGGGGTTTAACGACCCTGAAGAACTTAGATACAGAAACGCGCGTCAGTCGCACTAAATTTGGTATGAATTTCATATCTGAGTTGTCGAGAATATCAATACATTTACTTAAAGCAAATAAGAGCCTTTATCACGGTTACTCATGCTTACACCTCACTTTTTGTGACATTGCAAACGGAAGGGACTGAACGATCGGATCTTGCGATTGTTTCCGGCCCACTTTCTTATCTTCAAACCATTTGTGGAATTCATTTTACTTTTATAGGATTAGAATTGAGGGGTCTGTAATTCCAGATACAGACCTTCGTTTTTATTAGCTATATCAGAAGTAACTGTGAGGCTGCCTATATAAAACTAGTCTGTTTTTTGAAATATGATATCATTCATGTATTTACTTGAAAATTTGGTTTATTATTTTGACAAAGTGTAGCCATGATGTTTACATGTAAGAAATATTTAGGGAGAGGAACTTTATAAGTGCTCGTGCTTTCGTTCCAATCCTATTATTTGTATTTTACCAATGTTTATATGTATAGAAAAAGTTTGAAATAAATATGTTTAAACTAAAACTAGTCAAAGAGATATGGGTACACTTTCAGGGGAATCAATTCGGCCATTTGTTTTTGCATTCCGTCTCAGTGGGAAAAAAATGTCTGTCTCTAGGAGATGATTCTTTCCTTTTAGAGTAAACCCCTATTTGAAGGGTTTCGTCACCCAGAGAATCAAACAGGAAGATACAAAAGTTATCTTTGCTTGAAACAATGGCGGGAAACATGGAGATATACCCATACACATTAAAGCCCCGGTAGGTTAAGCTATTGTGTGTACCCAAACGGAATTTTCTGATGCATAGTACAGATTATATTTCATTTACATCCTTTGAGATCAGAGGATAGATTCTGAGAAATCTAAAATTTGAGAAAGATTGAGACTATTATTCCAGATCATCGTCTTTTATATTATTTGGATCCTTTTGACACTAATCAGTCTTTGAATTCGGTATACGACGAAACATAGAAAGACAAAAAGAGAGAAGTGACACTTGATACATAAGTCAAAACATAGACTGGACATTTAATAGATCGACGAATAATAGAACGATCAATAATAGAACAATAAGCGTGAAAACAATAATCCCTTGACCGCTCGGCAATGCTATGCGTCACTGAACATTTCTGGAAGGTTGGCACCGACGTATTAGTTCGATTCTGGGACAGGCACGTCCAAATATTTGGATTTTTTTTTAATTTCTTAAGGGAGAGCAGTCAAATACTGAACAGTGGAAACAAGCTATGCTTCGTGGGGAATCTTTGTTCAAACAATCTGGCTAAGCAGTAATTCGTGAGAAATGACTCCAGAAAGTTGTGTCTGAGTTCCAGATTAGAACAAATAACGGACATACATGTACATGTATCGGTTGGCACATAATGTAACATATTGACTGAATCAAATACTGAATGGAACTGTAGGGACACTGATCGTTCGCTACCTCAAAATTCCGGAGATAGGGGAGACCGGGGATAGTTGATGCACTTTTTAGACTTTTTGATATATCTCGTGACCGGACTGTCCAATACTGACCATCTTTGTATATACTAAAAGCTCTGTCTTTTCTGCATTTAGAATCAAATAGTAATCCTTGAATTTTTGTATAATTTCCCTCCGTTTAAGTAGATTTCTTCAGCGAGTCGAATGCATCAACTTGCCCCAGTAGTGGGGCATGTTGATGCAACGCTTGGGGTAAGTTGATACAGATCTTTTTCTTGTCTTTATAAGTCCATGTAACGAATACTACAGTAAATTGACTGTTTCTATGGACAAATGGGGTCTTGCTTTCTAGTTAGATGCATTTATCAAAATTATTTTAGCCATTAAAGTTATCTCAAGCAAAAGATCTCTAGAAGGGATGTTTGTATATGAATAATTATACGATAAATGATCAAAACATTCTAATTTTTTATTTCTGAAGCTTTAGAACATTTGAAACGGGAAAACATTATTTCATTGTCATAGATGCTATATTGAATATATTCAATTCGTTCAATTTACATCTGCTCCAGTGAAGACTCAGACCAACCTGTTCATCATCACATTCGGGTTGGAGTCTTCACTGGGCACACGAAAAGGTATGGGTCCACAGAATGCATAGATGTCGCGCACGGTATTCGGGAACAAAACTTAACGTCAAACTGTCACGCGGCTAATTTTTCCGCCTTATGAGAATGTTAACCGCGGGGTTCGACTGTCTTACACCGAAAGAAGTGAAACACAAGAAATATCTTTAAAAAAAAGATATAAGACGAAGTGAAAGAAGACATATTTGAAACAAATAATATTTTTTTTTATTATTTCTGTTGAAAACCAAACACTCCACAGAAACAGAAGAAAACCGGTCCGATCCTTTAAAATGTTGTAAGGACGACATCATTGAGAATTTATTTACTGTTTTGCTTATTCATTTGCTTTTTCAGTATCGAACGGATCTCTTTGCATTTTAATATGAACCCGATATAAATTGAGTTTGTTGTACAAATTCTATCGGAAGCTGCAAAATAGCAAAGACTCTGATCAGACTGCGCGAATGAAAATTGTAGGAATTGCTGTGCTATGGCTCGAATGCTTTTGTATATATGTTTAAATATGATAAACTACATCGTATTCTAAAATACAACAAAATACAATAAATCCGAAATGCTTAAGTTATTGTTCATAGTTCTACATCAGTTAGAGATCAAATCCGTCCAAATATTGTGAACAGCTTATGTAGTACAATAGGATTCTATGGTGTATCAACATGCCCCATGCCCATTGCATCAACTTGCCCCAACCATGCCCCACGTGACATTCAGCCAGGTAAACAACTAATGCACAATGTTTTCTTTCAAATGAGCATATGGTTTTGAAGATTAAAGATTTCTCTACCTGTGTGCGTAAAAGAATTATGAACAACCAGAAACAAATGGGCGCTAAACGAAAAATTGAAAAATACCATAAATTTACTAAGATGTGTCAAAAATGAGCTTTTCTTCACTAAATTCTCATTTGTTGGCCGATTTCCACAAAACTTCAGGAAAAGATGGCAGTTTTCAATGACTACTTTAATTCGTCATTTCTAACGTCCATAATGACGTCATTGTCTTTTTATTCCCACTGCATCAACTTGCCCCGTGCATCAACTATCCCCGGTCTCCCCTATGTTTTACGAAATTTAAAAAAAAAAGTATTGATGTCGTAAAATAGTTGTAATTGAAATTTTCGATGTTTCTGAATTTTTTCGATCTTATTTCGATATTATTTCGATCTTTTTTCGATCTCTTTTTTCTATGTTTAGTCTTTCTATGTATTGTCTTTTCTATGTTCTGGCTTTTCTATGTTTTGTCGTTCTATGTTTCGTCATAGATCCTTTGAATTGACTGCCCAGTTAAAATTAAGAAATTACAGTATGTTTTTTTTCTGGTTTCGTCACCAGATATTGTCAGGGTCACTGACGAGGCTTTATTAGCCGAAACTATGTAGTCTGGCCCATGTTCCTACTTCTGTATGTATTCTCTGCTCTTGAAGGAACTTTTTAAGACTTTAATTTATTGTTGTTATTCTAGTTCAAATGTATTTTGGTCACCTGAGTAGCTGCCTACTTTGCTTCCTGTTTTGTTTTGCGGTTTATAATACTGTAAAACACTTATATTTGGCGGTCACTTTATTTTGGCGATATTGGCGGAAAAGAAGAAAATCGCCAAATTAAAATGCCGCCAATATACCCTGACGATCATGAAAAAAAAAAAACCCATAAAAACATCAAAAAAAAAAAAAAAACTACTGTTGTGCATATAATTTACTCTCTCTACCATAATATCAAAGCCAATACATTTGATATATATTAATGCAAAAGAAGATCCCATGCAAACAACAAGCGGGAGGAAACAGTGTATGAAAATGATTATTAGACATGCCATTCTAATTAGTATCTATTAACGGAGTTGATTAAATCAGAAAAATAATGATGACTGTAAACAGATTTACTGTGCAAAACTTAACAAGATAATAGAAACAATTGTAACTACTGTATTTAATACGACAATGTAAAACTCGGACTCCAGTGGCACATATGACGTCAGTAGAAATCACATTTTTTCAGAAATCATAAATCCGCCAAAATAAAAATCCGCCAAAAGGTCCATTTATAAAAACCGCCAAATTTTGCTGCCGCCAAATATAAGTCTTTTACAGTACGTTTTGAATAATTTATGTATTTTACATGTCTTTTCCTGTTTGTTGTTGGGTGTTTATTGTCAAACGTGTGCTATTATGTATTGTCGTTTCAAGACCACGGGGTGTTTCTCTCTCCTTCTTTTTCGGAGTTTTGCATGGGTTTATGTTTTGTGTATTTTGGCCATTCCCGGATGTCTTCTTCTGTATTTTTGCACTGATAAAAGCATACATCCTTGGTTGTCTTCTCGCGAAATGATATTTACGATTCACAGAAGAACGGTCTGCCATGTTAAAGAAAGAACAGATTACGCAAAACATGCATTGCATCTTTGAAAAAAGGACTCAAAAATTGTATGGAACGAGGCCTAACCAATTTATGTATGAGACGGTCAAATTGACAGAGGATCAAAAACATAATATCAATAAATAAATAAATAAACAAAACCGAAAACATGTCCAAATAACAGGTGTTATAAAACGTGTTACAGAATCATACAAAGGCAACACTTGTTTCTCAGATATCTGTGTTTCTTTCAACTTAACATCTGTAAGGGCTGGTTTACAAGATGCACGTCCCTTGGTTTATTTTAAATATTAGGAAAAAATACAAGTTTTAAATCTCTTTTACGCACACGTTAAGATTATACGCCTTCCTACCTATCATGCCTCCGCATATATTAGCAGCGACATATAGTCCGTCTGACAAAGCTGGCCTTCAAAATTTATATCCTAGAATTCAGGAAATAAATTTTGATTGCAAATTTGGTCACATGGGACTTTTACTGCATTTCAAGTCTTCTCTCAGATATCTTCGACAGAAATGAAAAATTATAATCAGTTCTGTCTCATTCAGACACATTGTCCCACAAATATTTCTCGTTGCAGTTTTCCGACACATGTTTCGATGAACAAGAATTTCTTTGTATATGAATGGATTCAATGCATCGAAAACGCACTTACGACATCTAAACCCAAAGTGAGTCAGCTTTGTCTACCCTATTAATTAAATCACACCAGAGAGTTCCTCATGTACATACGGAAATGTGTTTGGATATACCCCCATGATTTTCTGCCATAATTACCCAGAAAGATAACGCTTGTGCCTTCCCGTTTGCTTCCTTGAATAACGCAGCCATTCAAAAATAGGGTCTAATGTTAACCCATTTATGCCCAGTGGAATGTTCTATCCTTATCCATTTTTTAATTAAGAGATGTCTGGTTTAATATTTTTTGTATCCTTTCATATCATTTTAGGGGGAAATACCCACTGGCCTTATGCAAATAGTGAAGACCCTGATCAGACGCCGCGTTTTGCGTCGTCTGATCTTGGTCTACACTATTTTCCTAGGTCCCATTTATAGGACACTAAGTATTAATGGGATGATAGAAAGAACTTGCCCCTGGAGGTCCTCAACATTTTTCTCGAAAGGATTATGTCTAACGTTCTGGGAGAACATGATAGAAAGGTAAGCACAGGCGGCATTGCGGTTTACTGACGACATCAAGGCTTTAGGAGCAGCACACGAAGTGGAAACTTAGGTGGTCTGGCTACATCTCGACGTCTTCTGGCTTATCAAAGACGATTCTACATGGCACCGTGAAAAGAAGAAGAGATAAACAGATAAAAAAAAGTGGGAAGACAATATTAAAGAGTGGACAGGAATAGACTTTGCAAGCACAACTAGGGAAGCTGAAAACAGGACCCGGTAGAAAGCGATTGTTGCTAAGTCATCCGCGATATCCCAACGATTTTGCAATATTATTTGATAGAAACAGAATAGAATATTTTCTTAATGTAAAATTGGCTTGATTTTACTGTTTTACTGTGGACTTTACCGATTTGCCCCTTGAAACAGGAATACAGTTAAGTAGTTTTTAGATTAGATCCCTAGACAATGTATAATCAACGTGACTGTATATAAATTACATTGATATATGTAAATATGTCCTTAAATATCGTGGTTTGTATCTATTTGAAATATAATCCTCAGGAAATACTTACCATAATTATTATTATCCCACCTCTTAGGCTTGGGGTATCCGTACGGTTTGGCAGTCAAAAAGCATCGTTGAATATGGAAATTACAACGGAACGCATAAATTTCCAGGAATCTGCAGGGAAAAGAAGGTGAAAGCATGAAGTACTGTTCTGAAATAGCAAAATATCGTTTAGTCATGCAAAGACAGCAACGAAATGAACTAGACTGTGTCTACATGACACGGATGTCCACGCCTAGTGCCCTAAATAAGATGGAGCCTTGTTTAAGGTACTGGCACTTGTAGGATAACCAGGTTCACAAAGGCAGACTTGTGTGGTGCATGTTTTATTGTTTTCCTTAGGCAGATGTATTGTGCTTCTCGGAACAAGAGAAGTGTGTGTATGTGTGTGTGTGTGTGTGTGGGGGGGGGGGGGGTCATGACTGTGATATGTCATAACATTCTGTATCTTATCACACAAATGGACGCCATGCAAATTTCCAAAAGAAATAGCACGGAAACAAATAACAAACGGAAACCATTTTTGTATGAAATGAAGTTGAAAAAGGACCATAACTCCAAAAGCAATCCGCGGATTTTACCCTAAATTCAACCTGACCTGTATTTTATAATTATATACCTGTGTATAAAATATAAATTCAATACACCAATGTTTTCAAAAGATAATGAACGGAAACCAGTTTTTCATAAAAAATGAAGTCGAAAAAGGGTCATAACTCCCACAATAATAGACGGATTATACCCTAGTCGACCTTGACCTGTATTTTAGGATCATATAACTGTGAAAATATGAATTCAATACACCAATGTTTTCAAAAAATAATGAACGGAAACCAGTTTTTCATACAAAATGAAGTCAAAAAAGGGTCGTAACTCCCACAATAATAGACGGATTTTACTCAACATCGAACTTGACCTGTATTTTATGATGATATACATGTGTATAAAATATAAATTCAATACACCAATGTTTTCAAAAGATATCGAACGGAAACCATTTTTTCATACAAAATGAAGTCGAAAAAGAACCATAACTCCCACAATAATAGATGGATTTTACCCAACATCGAAATCGACCTGTATTTTATGATAATATACCTGTGTATATAATAGGAATCGGAAACACTAATCTTTTCATAAGATAATGAATGGAAACCGGTTTTTCATTTAAAATGAAGTCGAAAAAGGGCTATACCTCCCACAATAATAGACAGATTTTACCCATCATCAAACTTGGCCTGTATTTTATGATCATATACCTGTGTATAATATGTGAATTCAATACACCGATGTTTTTAAAAGATAATGAACGGAAACCAGTTTTTCATACAAAATCAAGTCGAAAAAGGGCCATAACTCCCACAATAAGAGACGTATTATACCCTTGAAATCGAATTTGACCTGTATTTTATGATCATATACCTGTGCATAAAATATGAATTCAATACACCAATGTTTTCAAAAGATATCGAATGGAAACCATTTTTTTTCATACAAAATGAAGTCGAAAAATGGCGATAACTCCCACAATAATAGACGGATTTTACCCAACATCGAACTTGACCTGTATTTTATGATGATATACCTGAGTGTAAGATATTAATTCAATACACCAATGTTTTCAAAAGATATCGAACGGAAACCATTTTCGTACGTACGTACATACGTACAGGACAGGACAGGACGTACGTACGGACAGCGGTGATACTATATGAAAATGATCATATAAAAATAAAAACCGCTAGCTCAGCAATCCATATTTAGCAACAAGATGCAACAGAAACTTTGAGTACTGAGTAAAAGTCTTGAAAATACGTATCAAAATATATGCCGCTTAGGGAATCCCACTTTGCGAAGGTGGATTCCATGGCGACTTTGTTTAGAAATTCAGAAAGATTGCTTGTGAAACTGATTTTTCGGAACAATTCGAAAAATGCAGTTCGATATAAAAAGAAGGATTCAGTATTAATGCTATGCGACAAGCTGCATGCATGGTTGGTTGACAATTTTGCTTGCATCATCAGTTATACGATGGCTTGTCGGGCTTCAGACTAAACATGGACAGCTAGCGGTACCGCCCTAAATCTGTTACAGGAGGTCAGTGTCTTTGATTTACCCATGGTGGTCCAGTTGGTGGTTTCTGTTGACTCTGCATTCCGATTGCGTTGAGTCGTCAACTTTGTTTCATCATAGTCTATTGATGATGGTGTTTTACTGACATGTCTCACAGGTGTAGGAAGCCTACGCTAACCAAATACCAACTTGTTTTATAGCTACATCAAATAGGAACTAATGTTAAGGTTTCTAGCATAAAATTTCATTTCAACATTTTACATAGAAGATATTTTTGTAACTTCATGTTTTATTCCCTGGAGAAGAAGCCCTTCACAAAATAGGGTATACTCTTAAAGGTAAGAATGTGCGCCTACAAGGGCAAATTCTTTCCTATGAGAGTTAAATCCATTGACAACGGTAGGCAAAAAGGACTTGATATTCTTGAAAGTGTACCCATACACCACCAAATTCACCAGCTTCACATCTGACCATACTAAAGCGATTCTCCTGTCGCACGTCCTCTTTGGTAGACAGCGTGTCAGTCAATGAAAATGCACAATTCTTTTTTGCCATTTATGCTTCACAGTCTTCTTTCGGTGTCGCGAGTGGGTTGTGATTTATACTTGTGGCCTTAGTTCCTGGGCATCTTCGTCTCCATGCAACTTGATGTGTAGAGATACATAAATTTGCTCTTGAGTTAAAACCAAAGACAATATGTTTCCAGTGACAGTCATCGATACTAACGAACTTGAACCAATCAGCAGATTTTCATTAGTATTTTGCAGAAATAGTCTGATAGGCAAGTTGTATACGGCAATTTATGTACGTCTTTTCTACTTAGTTTTATCATGTCTAAACTGACATTTCTCCCTTGTTTAACGCGCTTATTTGTACATCTTAAGGATACTGAGACAGGCCAATGTAAATTGAAAGTGACTTTTTAATGGTTAAATCGATCTTGTTGTCAAGAGATCATTTATTATTGATAGTAGTGAGTTATTCACCAGAAAACAAATGTTTCTTTTTCAGTAATGGTAACGACGGTTTCACTGAAAACACATTGTATACTGAACGCCAAAAGAAACGCATACAAGTTTAGGTTCAGTTTTCTTCTGTCAACTGATTTATGGTTTTAAATCATATATAGCAGAAAACACTTCTGATGTCTGCCAACAATATAAACTTATCTTCTTGCAAAATTAAACTTGGATTAAAGAGTTATCTCAATTTATCGTGAAACACTCAAAGTTGTTGTAAGAGTTGTCTTTCCTTTGGCGGCATAACAAATTGTTCCCAAAACACGACTCTGATGTGTGGTTATGATAAAAACGTCGGTTTTATTACTATGGTGTTCTTCTTAGGAACATGACAGCAGTTTGAAGTTGAACACTTGTCAAATTATCTCCCTTGCAATTAAACAAATAGCAAAATGGGAAGTCCAATAACACCAAAAGTTCTGCAGTGCTACGAAAAATTTCTTTGCAAACCTTTTTATTTTACTCTTGTTAATTCATTTAACTTCTTCGTATGAATGGTTTCTGTTCTTTTCAAGAAATATAGGGTGTTAAAAGGTCTATGGAAATCCAATGGTAGGCCAGTGTTACTGTTTCTACTGCCAACTTTCACCTGATTGTTTCTCTGAAACGCAAGGCTCGACTGCTTTGATTTTTTCGCTGTTTCTTACCCTTGCCGCGGACATTATGTCTGGAGAAAATAATCAACTAAGCATTATATGGAATTTAAAATTCACCTTCTGAAAGTATAGTGACTTTAAGTTTAACACCATCACAAAAGCAAGCGTTCTGGTCTCTTAAGTTTATGGAATATCGATGCGTTAAGGTGCTCATTCTGTCGGAATATCATAAACAAAGTAACTCAAAATGTCTAAATAAGAGTATATACCTATACCTTCAAATAAATTGGGCGTATACATTGTATGCGTTTCTTTTGACGTTCAGTATATATAGCATTTGTGCTACATGATTTTTATATGGTAAGGTTGGACCTTATTTTCTTGCAAAGGACCTCTGACAGTATCTATGCAAATTTGCCTATTTTCAACAAATTATTGCAGCTTCCTCGGGGAGCAAATGTTGAGATGTTTGGCTATATCAATATGTTAATATATGCATCATAAATATGTTGTAACAGTGATTTTGAAAAATACCATGTCTTCAGACTAACTGAAACCTTTTTGTTAAGAGGAGTAGGTGAAATTTTTGATCTCTGAAAATAAGTTCGTTTCTTTTTTGTTTTTTTGCAATATATTGAAATTTTGTTTAATGGATATGTATATATTAATGTACACAGTGCAGTTACTCACTGTATGCAGTATTTTGAAATAAAAAGGCTTTAGCCTGTTCTTTAGTTACAAAGGGTGTAACTGTTCAGTTTTTCAGTAGAGTATCTATCCCACTGTGATCTATCCCCCACCCCCACGTGCCACAGGTTGCCACTCGTATCAACTGTGTATTGTGATAGTACACGCATACATGCAAAGTGTCTAGCTGAGGCATGGAGGTGTGGCGGGGGAATGAAAAAGAAACTCTTCATATTTCCATTACCTTTAATTATTATAAAATCTGACTTTTTCCATCCAAAACTGAAGTCTATGTACTAAGAAATCAGAAAATAAATTTAAAGCTAGTTATGGGAAGCTGTGTGCAATAAATTCAATGAGAAATTCTTGGGTATATCAAAATTTTATTTTTGACCAATTTTATAGGCAAATGTACATTGCAACTGTCAGAGGTCCTTTGTTATAATAGCCGTTCTTGGAGTGTAAGTTCAGAACTGTAAAAACAAAGAACGAATACTGAAATGGATCAGCCCCCAGCCTTTCAAGTCTTGGGATCTTTCTATCAGGCTGGCCCTGACATGCAAAGATCTGTCCTGTTGTCGTACTAAATACGTATCAAACAAACCTTGATAGGCTATTGAATCCTATCTTATCTCTAGTTCATCTGAGAATAAAGCTAACACCTCGGAAATCTTAAAAACACTTCCGCATTCCACGGAAGCTGAGTCACTAGTGGTTTTTCGTGTTGTGACTTGCTTTGTCGGCATATTTTACCAATTAAACGAGTTTTCCCTGGAGAAAGCCGATAGCGGTGAAAAGGTAAATATGTCCGCTAACTAGTTCAACCATTAAATACCTTTGTCAAGTTGTTTTTATGAAGAAAATCATCGTAATTTGGCTCACTCATTTCTCAAAGTGGACAATTACATGCGGTCATGGCGGAGATCCTGATATTTGTTTCGGCAACGCTGATTGGTGTATTCTGTTGGAAGCTACTGCCAGACGCCGGAGTTGACCAATCAGATTGTTCGTATTATTCATTTTATATTCATTCTCGAGGTAAGCACGTTCGTAACCTTAACGACCAAAGTAGTATAAATAGAACGGCTCTACCTACGCGTTCCGTCGTTGGGCTTGTTCTGAAAAAGCGACAACTGTCACTCCAATCTTGTAAAGATGAGAGAGGTAAAAACTCGATGAAAATCGAAATTGGAAGAAAAGGCTTGGCTGACTTTTGACCTTTTATGAATCTTAGACTAGTATTAACTTGCAACGAATTTTATAGAGTTCTTCGAATTTTCCCAAAGCTTCTCTCCGATTTTCAAGTGCTTCGAATTTTCAGCCAGAGCCTCGTTTCGATATTTGAACCCTAATGTTACGAATTTTGGCTATGCTTTGCATCGGATTTTAAAGCTTTTTCTAATTTATAACTCCAGTCTTTCTTCCCTCAAAGTTCGCAACATTTCAACTTTCCAATTTACTCTTAACTAAACTTGGTAATGACTAACGATACTTGTTAGGATCTTAGGAATTCTTAAGGTAACTCTATTTGTATTTGTAATAGAGATTTATTTGAGAAATGAGTGTGTAAGTAAACTGTCTTTAATTGTGAATTGTTGTTAAACATGTGCTTTATTGTATAAAAAGAGTATCAGGTTAATTTCTAATTGTTTGAGACTTAATTCAGTCAATGTTTAACTATTTTAACTATGATACTGAAGATGTCATGTTTTTATTCAATGTCATAATAAAAATAAATAATTATTTTTCTATCTGAAACCATTCTTCTTTGTTATTTACACCACATATGGGAATCAGAAGAACCCACTTGTAATGTTCCGACTCCTTTGACTCGGCCTTGGTAATCCTGACATTCTGACTTGTTACACAAGGGGGTCGGGACGTTACAGATTTGGCGTCAGAAGTGGCGAATTTTTTAATGTAGAATGAGATAAAAAAAAAAACAAAAAAAAAAAAAACAGATAGAATAATAATACAATTTTTTTTAATGTAATTTTTTATTAATAAATACAGAAAAAGTCAAATTTTTCTCTGTAGGCTTGATTCTAGTGAGTAGCTGACTCAGTCTGAAAATAGAAAATAAGTATCTATTTTAATATTTTGATTCTGGTGGTTACTCTTTACATTAGAAAATGGATCAAGAAAATATTCTAAATATGTCTTTGGAACAAGAAAACGAAACTGAGCGAGTTTCACGTAGAAGTAGAAGAGATAATAGTATAGACAGCCTCTCTAGACAGTCTAGTACTGACAGAGACATTCAGTCTCAGATAACGTCCCTAGCAAATGAAGTAAAGGCCACAGTCATGTCCCTGAGTGACACTTTTGAAAGTAGATTAGATAGAGTAACTGAAAAACTGAATGATGTACAGAGGCATATTAGTGACCTAGAAAATAGAAACACAAATAACATGACTGGTAGTAGTTCTATTTCTCAGGTTCCTTCTTCAGATCGAACTGAGATGCAAAATAATTTACATGCACAGGGTGAAGCATCCAGTTTAACCAGATGTTCTGATAAGCACTCTAGTACTAAGATTAAGCCGCAACTCTATGATGGTTTGACAGACATCGATGAGTATTTAACACAATTTAGTATTGTAGCAGAGATAAATTGTTGGAATAGTCAAATTAAAGCGTTACATTTGGCTAGCAGCTTAACTGGTAGTGCTAGGTCCCTTCTTAGTGAATTAGATGTCGAACACAGGCGAGAATACTCTCGCTTAGTTAGAGCACTTCAGAACCGATTTGGTACTGTAAATAGAGCTGAGATCTACCGAGCTCAGCTTAAAAATAGAATCAGACAAAAAGGGGAGGCAATTCCAGAATTGGCCCAAAATATAAAGAAATTAACAAGACAAGCATACCCTGATGCAAGCTCGGATTTGATTGATACGTTGGCACTAGATCATTTTATTGACTCATTACTTGATTCTGAAATGAGGTTAAGACTAAGAGAGTGTAGCCCCAAGACAATACAGGAAGCCGAGACTTTAGCTGTAAAAATGGAGGCACAGAGGGTAGCGGATAGGCAGCGTAGCCGTACCATAGGATCCATTAGTGAGACCTCTGGTGATAATTTGTTTTCAAATGAGGTCAAGAAGATAACTGAGACTGTAGATAAGTTGGCAGACAAGGTAAATAAAATACAAAACAAACAAGAATCTAGAGATTTCCAATTTAGGGGTGGTAACAGACAACCAACTAGACACAATTTTGCATCAAACAGGTCACAGCGACCAAATACAAACTATAATCAGCAAAATAGATATAGGGGTAATAACTGGCATAGAAATGGGGGACCAAGCAATCAAAATAGAAATAGTTTTGTGAGACAGCCAGAGCAGAGAAATAGTTATGGGAGACAGCCAGATCACAATAATAGTTTTGTGAGACAAAATGAACAGGAAAACGAGAACAGGTCAAGTTTAGGGACCGCAGCTCGACCTGCGAGAATGTAAGGTCCAAAATAATACAATTAAATAGCATGGGTAATGAGGACGATGGGTATTTTGTTTGTGCGAAAGTGAATGAAAAACCTGTGACAATGTTGTGTGACTCAGGTGCAAATGTGACTATCCTTAACAGTTCTCTTTTAAATAGCTCTATATGGAAAGATAGTGTGGAACCTTGTCTCTCTCCTGTTAACACTATGTTACTGACAATTACAGGGGAAAGTAAACCTTTTCTGGGAAAAGCAGTAGTTCAGATATGTTTGGGAAAATGTACCTTCCAGCATGAAGTTTTATTTGCTGATATAACTCAGGATGGTATTCTTGGAATTGATTTCATGATGAAAAATAAATGTGATTTAATTATTAGTAAAAGCTGTCTAAAGGTGAAAGGAGAGGAGATACCTTGTTATATGAGAAGTAGTTCCCATCCATTATGTTGCAGAGTGGCTCTAGTAGAAAATGTTAGTGTTCCTCCTGAATCTGAGATTATAGTTTCTGGGAAACCTCTTGATAGCTTTGATCGAAGTACTGCTGGGGTAGTAGAACCTGCAATGAAATTTGTACAGAATACAGGGTTGTTAGTGGCTAAGGTTTTGGTTGATACAAAAAAAGGAAATATCCCTTTGAGACTTGCGAATCTAAGCAGGGACTCAGTTAATGTGAATAAGGACACAGTAATGGCACTTTTGCAGCCTGTAAACTCTATTGGTAGTGAAAGTTTGTGCTCTTTTGATTCGAGTAAATCTGTCCAGCCAGAATTACCTGAACATATGGTACAGCTATTCGAACGGTCTTCGGAAAATTTAGATAAACCGCAGAAAGCTAGGTTATGTCAATTTCTGATCAAGCATCAAGATATTTTTTCAAAATCATCCAGTGATATTGGGCATACCACATTGCTGCAGCATCATATTGATACACAAAATGCAAAACCTGTGAAAAAAGCACCCTATAGAATACCCTTAGCAAAGCGAAAAGTGGCCGAGCAAGAAATTCAGCAAATGGCTGAAGATGGCATAATCGAAAAATGTCCCCAAAGTGCTTGGAATGCTCCAGTAGTTATGGTAACTAAACCAGATCAGTCCATTAGGTTTTGTTGTGATTTTCGAGGGTTAAATGAGGTGACTGTGAAAGACTGTCAACCCCTACCACGAATTGATGATAGTCTTGATGCGCTTTCTGGATCCAAATGGTGGTCATGTCTTGATATGAAATCTGGATATTGGCAAGTCGATATTGCAGAGGAAGACAGGCACCTTACGGCATTTGCTATACCTGGTGGTGAGCAGTGGCAGTGGCGTAAACTTGCTTTTGGGCTGTGCAATGCACCGTCTACATTTACTCGATTGATGCAAATGGTATTTTCTGGACTTCTATGGAAAATTGTCATTCTCTACTTGGATGATATCATTTGCCATTCAAAGACCTTTGAGGAACAGTTCACAAACTTGGAGTTGGTATTCGAACGGTTAAGAAATTCGAATTTGAAACTTAATCCAAAGAAATGCTACTTATTTCAGAAAGAGGTCACATTTTTAGGTCATACGATAAGTGAAAAAGGAGTAGGCACATCCCCTGATAAGATTCAAGCTGTGAAAAATTGGCCCACCCCCAAAAATGCAAAAGAAGCAAAAAGTTTCATATCTTTAGCAAGTTACTATAGGTCATATGTATATCAGTTTGCAACTATTGCCAAGCCTCTCCATCAACTTGCAGAAAAGGAAAGAACATTTAAATGGACAGATGAGTGTGAAAGGTCTTTTCAGGTTATTAAAGATGCATTATGTAGTGCTCCAATTTTAGCCTTTCCCACAGAGACTGATAGGTTTGTTTTAGACTGCGACGCTTCAAATGTGGCGCAAGGCAGCGTACTGTCTCAAAATTCAGAATGGTGAAGAGAAAGTTATTTGTTACTTTAGCAGATGTTTCTCCAAGGCTGAGAGGAACTACTGTGTGACTAGAAGAGAGCTTTTGGCTGTAGTAAATGCAATTAAACATTTTCACCATTACTTATATGGAAATAAGTTCATTATTAGAAGTGATCATGGAAGTCTACGTTGGTTGCTCAATTTTAAAATTTTAGATGGCCAGTTAGCGAGAATGTTGACTTTCCTATCTGCTTATGACTTTTCTATACAGCATAGAGCTGGAAGATTACACAGCAATTGTGACGCTTTATCTAGAAGGCCCTGTATTGACCTGAATTGTAAATACTGTGAGAAAGTAGAAAATAAATTTTGTGGTGAATTGGTTGAAGAAAATAGTCAAATAGATGTGACAGAAGATGTAGTCAGAGATAGAAGTAGTCCTTGCGAGATAAACCGTGTTCATAGTAGTAACCAATATAAGAATGAGAATACAGACTTAAGTAGAAGAGTTGGTGTTTGCCAAGGAGAATTGTTGGAACCATTATTATATAATAATGAAAAGCAAAATGAGGAAAAATTGGGTCAGACTGAGAAAAGAGGTAGGGAGTTGCCTAGGTATGATAGAGTAGGGGCAACTAGGAATAAGGTAGAAGAATCTGAGCCTAAGCCCGGTATGTCCAGTGACGATAAACAAGATAGTCCTGATACTGACATAGGGTTAGGTAATCTCTGTAAAAATGATAGTCTAGAAGAAGATATAGACTGGGAGAATTTTGACAGGGATAAAGTAACTAGGAATAAGGTAGAGGAATCTGAGCCTAAGCCCGGTATGTCCAGTGACGATAACCAAGATAGTCCTGATTCTGACATAGGGTTAGGTAATCTCTATAAAAATGGTAGTCTAGAAGAAGAGATAGACTGGGAGAATTTTGACAGGGATAAAGTGAGAGAGCTTCAGTTAAATGATCCTATCCTGAAAAAGTTACTTGTATGGAAAGAAAGTGAGAAAAGGCCAGAGTGGTGTGAGATAGCTGACCAAGGTTTGGAAGTTAAGTATTATTGGCAAATGTGGGACCTTCTCTGTATAAGGGATGGAGTGTTATACAGAAAATGGGAAAACTTTAATGGGAAAGAAATTACATTTTTATTAGTTGTCCCGAAGCCTCTGAGACATTTTATTTTGTCCCAATTACATGATAGCACGACTGGTGCACACCTTGGTGTTAGAAAAACTCATTTAAAAGTCAGGGAACGTTTCTTTTGGTATGGTATGAAAAAGAATACAAGCGAATGGTGCTCTAGTTGTGAAATCTGTGGCTCACGCACGGTGTCCCAGAAGAAAGCTAAAGCTCCTATGAAACAATATAACGTTGGTTTACCTATGGAGAGGATAGCAATAGACTTTATGGGTCCTCTTCCCAGGTCAAACTCAGAAAATGGTAATGCCCCAAAGAGATATTTAATGGTAATTGGGGATTATTTTACCAAATGGACTGAAGCTATACCAATAGAAAATCTTGAGGCAAAGACTGTAGCAAGAGTACTTATCGATAATTTCATCTGTAGGTTTGGGGTGCCTCTTTTTCTCCATACAGATCAAGGAGCCTCCTTTGAGAGTCAATTATTTCAAGAAATTTGTCAGATTCTAGGAATTAAGAAAACTAGGACAACAAAGGCAAGACCCCAATCAGATGGAATGATAGAAAGGGCAAACAGAACAATTATAAACATGCTTTCGGCATTTGTGTCTGAGCATCAGAGAGATTGGGTCGAGTATGTACCTTTGGTAATGATGGCCTATCGATCCTCAGTTCACGAATCCACTAGTACAACACCAAGCATGATGACCTTTGGTCGTGAAATTCGACTTCCCATAGATCTGATATTTGGTCAGCCTGAAAGAGAGAATGATGAACAAGTTTATGGAAGTCAGTATGCAAGTCAGTTGAGTGACAAGTTAAATGAAGTGCATGAGTTTGCTCGAAGTCGGTTACAGATAGCAAGTGATGCTATGAAAAGAAATTATGATATTCGGACTAACCTATTTGAATTTAACGAGGGTGATGCAGTTTGGTTTTTCGACCCCACAAGGAAAGTAGGTTTGAATCCCAAGTTACAAAGACCTTGGAAAGGCCCATTCAAGGTTATTTCCAAGATAAGTGAAATTTTGTACAGAGTACAACAGTCCCCTAGGCATAAACCCAGAGTAGTACACCATGATAAGCTTAGGAAGTATAAAAGTAGAAATTTGCCAGCTTGGTTTTCTTCCCCCAAAGATTGCTAAAAAAAAAAAAAAAAAAAAAAAAAAAAAAAGTAATGATACTTAAGTAAGGCTTACACTGAAAATGACTTACCGTATACAATATCCAGGAGATAGATTCTTAATGAGGTGTTTCTTTCAGATCATTGACTACGGATGTGGCATTTGCCAAGGGAAGTTAACCTTCAAGTCTAGGAGTGCGACACAGACACACCTCAGGGAACAGCACAGTGGGATCTCCTGGAAATGTGAAAAATGTCATAAAATTTACAGGCGGAATAACAACCCCCACCAATGTCGCGCTAAAGAGAGCGAGTTTTACCTATTCTCAACCATAACTGGTGCCTGTAGGGAAGAGGCAGCCCTAGAATTGCAATTATTTGAAAATAGGGCTTATAATTCTCTTATATATGTAAGGACCCCTGAAAACAGTTTTAGTGTCCCTGAGGCCCCAGCACCCCACCCCCCAGCTAGAAAAAGGACCCAGCCAGCACCCCCCTACAATGGAAAAAGACAAAGACACCTGTCCTCTTCATCTTCTTCCACTACCACCTCCTCCTCACCCTCCTCCTCCAATTGTTCCTCCAGGGAACAATCTGCTGAGAGAAGATTGGAGGAGATAGGGCAACTCACTGAATTACAACAAGCAGTGAATAGCTTGTCCAGTTACGAAGAGGTAACTGGATTAGAAGAACCCAGTTTAGAAGACGAATGTGTGGTGGTAATGGGTGGAAGGGAGATCAAAGAGAGAGAGAACAAGGAAAAGAAAGAAAAAGAAAAGAAAGAAAAGGAAGAAAGAGATAAGAGAGAAAAAGAAAAGGAAAAAGAAGACAGGGAGAGAAAAGAGAGAGAAAAGAATGAAGAAGAGAGAAAGGAAAAAGAAAGAAAAGAGAAAGAAAGAAAAGAAAAGGAAAGAAAAGAATTGGAGGAAAAAGAAAAAAAGGAGAAGGAAAAGAAAGAGAAAGAAAGGAAAGAGAAGGAACAGAAAGAAAAAGAAGAAAAAGAGAGAAAGGAGAAAGAAAAGAAAGAAAAAGAGAGAAGAGAAAATGTACAGAAAGAAAAGGAAGAGAAAGAGAAAAAAGAAAAAGAAAGGAAAGAAAAAGAGGAAAAAGAGAGAAAAGAGAAGGAAAGGAGAGATAAAGTAGAAAAGGAACAGAGAGAAAGAAAGGAAAGGGAAAGAAAAGAAGTAGAGGAGAAAGAAAGGAAGGAAAAGGAAAGAAAGGAAAAAGACAAGAAAGAAAAGGAAGCAAAAGAGAGGAAGGAGAAGGAAAAGGAAGAAAAAGAAAGAAAACAGAAGGAAAGGAAAGAAAAAGAAGAAAAAGAAAAGGAAGAGAAAGAAAGAATGGAGAGAGAGAAATTAGAGAAAGAAAGGAAAGAAAAAGAACAATCAAACAGAATAAATAGAATCCCTTCGCCATCTGCTAAAAAGTTGGAAAATATTCAAAAAGATCAGAAAGAACGTATAACTTTAGAGGTGGGGGGTACAAAATTTTTTACTTGTCAGAGGACCCTGACCTCAACTCCAAATCTTCTTGCTAAATTGTTTAAACCCAATTCCCCTGTTTCAATGACTGAACCAATTTTTATTGATAGGTGCCCCAGGTATTTTGAGAAGTTTTTAAATTTCCTCCGCTCTGGAGTATTAGTGCCCCAGTCATTGGAAGACCTCCACTGTTTAAGGGTAGAAGCTGAATTTTTTGATTGTGAGAGCCTGGAGAATGCAGTTGAGGCCAGAATGAGCAGAATGATTGGTGTATAGGGTGAGAGAGACCAGTGGTATGAATGAATGCGTGTATCATGAATAAGTCTTTAACTTAAATTTTTTTTTCACTCCAGTTTCCTAAGGGGTAGGGTTCAGCAACGGAAAGGGGACGTATCGTCTCCATCCTAGCTGCTCTTGATATGGGGTAGGGGGGTGGTCTTTCAAGATAAGAATTTGCGCAGCGACGGAAAGGGGATGTATCGTCTCTATCCAAGCTGTTAGCAAATGTATGAATGAATGTGAGTGTGGCATACAAAACAAAATCTGCTGTAATCTGTTTTCTTTGGTAGGAGACATGATAGTCTCTCACCACTTACATAAAAATACTCTATTTTTCTTTGTGTGCATGAGAGAGTGTATGAGAGTATGGCATATATATAATAACTTCTTTCTGAGGAGGAGGAAGGAAGCCCCTTAACCTATAAACCTATCATTTTCCCTGGCCTGCCTCTTCTAAAAAAAAAAAAAAATTTATATAAAGCCTTAATAATAATAATAAAAGTCCAATAGTACTATTAATCCACATTTCAAGTTAAGAAGGCTGAATGAAACAGAAAAAAAAAAAGAAAGAAAAATCAGAAATGATAGCAAAAAGAAAAATGAAAAATGCAGCAAGCCTGACTAAATGAATTGCACAGGTCTACATGAAAACTGAAAAGGGTGGAAGACCGAAGTAGGAAGGTAAGCACTGACTAAGCAGGTAGTTCAGCAGATCTTCCAGTAATATCATGCATAAAAAAAATGGGGACATGTAAATTTCTAAAATCAAATAATAAGAAAAGTTATGGGGGCTAGTGAACTCTCTAGCCCGCCTGCTGTGGAGAAATGATGAGATAGATAGGGTGGGGATATGAAAATCTCCATCCCTATATTAAGCTGACTGGAAAAAAAAAAAAAAAAAAACAACAAACAAACAGAAAACTGAAAATCAAAAACATAAAAACCCGAAAACAGTAACCTCGAAAACAGTAAAAACACGAAAACAGTAAACCGAAAACAGAAGGTATGAAGACCATGATGGGAAATCAACAACGGTGCCAGAAGACGGAGACTATACCCATGAACTTCTATGATGTATAAGTATGTATGACTTTACAATTAAAGGGCTGAGTTTTTCCTAAGTGTATACTCAGGAAAAAGTTATATAAACTGACAGCAAAACCAAATAAACAACTCCAAAAATACATTACTAGTAAATAAGTGTATAGTATATATGAGTACACATTACTTTTAAAAATTCTTCTTTAATCGAATAAACTCTTTAACTATACTAGGGCACATTTATTCAGTCAGAAAAAGACTGACGAGAAGAATTTATTTTTCATAAATGTCAAATGATATCCGAGAAATCAACATGTATACTTGTTGAAATCTATATGTATGCCATGGCCTTCTCAGGTAAAATATTTCAAATATTAATACCGCATTAGGCACTGTAGGTTGTTTGTTACAAATAGGGTTATTTCTAATGTTTGACACAATATTCTGTTGATAAACTGTATTCACATAGATATATTTCACTTGAAATAATTTACAGTGCACATATTTTTACATCAACAAGTGAAGTCAGATCTTGACATTACTTGTTGGTGATATGAAACAATGTTGGATTGTCAAGGTTTCATGGCATACATAGAAGAAAAAAAAAAAATATAGGGAAAGAATATGCATGGTTGAACAAAACTTTACTTACCAGTATTTTGTTGCGTATCACACCATGATAGTTTCCTGCATATATGTTAACCATATTATTCAACATTTGGTCACTGCGTAGCTAACAGTTAGCAAGTGATGAATAATGGGTTCATTTTGGGAACATTACAGAATTTACAAAGCTAGTACAACACGAGAATCCGATTTATTTGTGCTTGTCATTCCCTGGTGATTTCGACTTGAAAGCCTGGTGTCTGAGATTTTTTTACGCTAAAATTGGGGACCAATTTTTTTTTTTAACGTGGGGGTAATGAAATGGATCAGCCCCCAGCCTTTCAAGTCTTGGGATCTTTCTATCAGGCTGGCCCTGACATGCAAAGATCTGTCCTGTTGTCGTACTAAATACGTATCAAACAAACCTTGATAGGCTATTGAATCCTATCTTATCTCTAGTTCATCTGAGAATAAAGCTAACACCTCGGAAATCTTAAAAACACTTCCGCATTCCACGGAAGCTGAGTCACTAGTGGTTTTTCGTGTTGTGACTTGCTTTGTCGGCATATTTTACCAATTAAACGAGTTTTCCCTGGAGAAAGCCGATAGCGGTGAAAAGGTAAATATGTCCGCTAACTAGTTCAACCATTAAATACCTTTGTCAAGTTGTTTTTATGAAGAAAATCATCGTAATTTGGCTCACTCATTTCTCAAAGTGGACAATTACATGCGGTCATGGCGGAGATCCTGATATTTGTTTCGGCAACGCTGATTGGTGTATTCTGTTGGAAGCTACTGCCAGACGCCGGAGTTGACCAATCAGATTGTTCGTATTATTCATTTTATATTCATTCTCGAGGTAAGCACGTTCGTAACCTTAACGACCAAAGTAGTATAAATAGAACGGCTCTACCTACGCGTTCCGTCGTTGGGCTTGTTCTGAAAAAGCGACAACTGTCACTCCAATCTTGTAAAGATGAGAGAGGTAAAAACTCGATGAAAATCGAAATTGGAAGAAAAGGCTTGGCTGACTTTTGACCTTTTATGAATCTTAGACTAGTATTAACTTGCAACGAATTTTATAGAGTTCTTCGAATTTTCCCAAAGCTTCTCTCCGATTTTCAAGTGCTTCGAATTTTCAGCCAGAGCCTCGTTTCGATATTTGAACCCTAATGTTACGAATTTTGGCTATGCTTTGCATCGGATTTTAAAGCTTTTTCTAATTTATAACTCCAGTCTTTCTTCCCTCAAAATTCGCAACATTTCAACTTTCCAATTTACTCTTAACTAAACTTGGTAATGACTAACGATACTTGTTAGGATCTTAGGAATTCTTAAGGTAACTCTATTTGTATTTGTAATAGAGATTTATTTGAGAAATGAGTGTGTAAGTAAACTGTCTTTAATTGTGAATTGTTGTTAAACATGTGCTTTATTGTATAAAAAGAGTATCAGGTTAATTTCTAATTGTTTGAGACTTAATTCAGTCAATGTTTAACTATTTTAACTATGATACTGAAGATGTCATGTTTTTATTCAATGTCATAATAAAAATAAATAATTATTTTTCTATCTGAAACCATTCTTCTTTGTTATTTACACCACATATGGGAATCAGAAGAACCCACTTGTAATGTTCCGACTCCTTTGACTCGGCCTTGGTAATCCTGACATTCTGACTTGTTACACAAGGGGGTCGGGACGTTACAATACATTCTCTGAATAGCATGCCATTGTATTATTATCCCTTGTGCAGGAAAACCTTTATGTGGAAAACATATCGTGGACATGTCAATGCTGATGCTTCTAGCACTATACGAGCTCAGTTGTGTGAAACCAACCTAAATCCACCAAAGCTCAAATAGATAATAATTATTATACTACCTTACCCTTGGCCTATTCAGTTACATGTGACTGATCGACACATATTACATAATACGGGATTCTTGGTGGTATATTAAGATAATTATATAAGTTCATATTGGCTTCTGAAAAAAATACATAGACAGTTAATTACGAAATAAAGTTATCTACATTGAGTACGAGAGTCGTATGTTATCTGCACGGTCAGCAAGTGACAATAAATCTATAAGAAAATACATGTGTGATTAGATTTAGGTACGTTTATACAGACAGACAGACAAATGGTTTATTAAAGTCTCATTTTCATACATTTAAGACATTTTAAAACAATATAATATAAACATTTTAGGAATAAACTGTATGAAATAATTAATTACGAAATTAAGTTATCTACATTGAGTATGAAAGTCGTATGTTATCTGCACGGTCAGCATGTGACAATGAATCTATAAGATAGTACATGTGTGAACAATCCGACAGATCTACAAGAAACCATTTCAGTTCTTTTGACTGTACCTTCGTTATAGAATAGTGAAGCAAATTGTGTCATCAGCTCTTAATACGTACAATGTTCACCAAATACACTTTTATGATTCTTTAATTATACTAACGTACCTACAAATGAGAAATTAGATTTAGGTACGTTTATACATTAGTTTATGATAAGATGCTTTGGGTATAAGATGAAAGCTTGTACATCGAATAATTCTTAATTGCAGCCTTCCTAATAGGGATGTCACGCCCACCAGATGTTTGCACCTCAAAGATCGCGCAATTTTGTAACTTTGCAATAAATTCTAAGTGGAACTGAATGGTCCGAAATAAAACGGAGGTTATGAAATCAGCCGCATCGTGACAAAGTTTGTCTTCGGGTTTACCCGTGACACGCTAGCCCAAACAAGCTCGCGCGGTTTCGATTCTGGTAAGGGCGTAAACAGTTCGTATGCCGAAGCTTCAATGTTCAAGTATTTGTATTAGCAAACTTCGAATGCAATGAAATTACTGTATTCGAGCATAGACTGTTTTTATATGCAGCCCACAGCTTCCTTTAACAAGGTTTAGTTATACAGTGGCACAAACGTGTAAAACATGTGCTGCTGTAGGTATTTAGGACCATGCTAATGCATCTTTAAACGTTTATGCGCTTTTTACAGGATCTGTAATAAAACAATGTACAAAGAAAGATTAAAAAACGCAACCGTTTAATTATGAGATCATATAATGGCAGTGTTGTGAAATTGTGACATGTGTTTCATGCATAATTGCTTTGCTTATGATGTTGATATAGTTAGGGTAGAGTCGGGTTACTTCGGACAGCAGGTAAATCCGGACAGTGACATTGTTTCCTTGATATGTCATTTGTTTGGAATTAAAACAAAACTAACTGGGGAAACACTGTTTGCAATGGTATGTCCGAATTTATCAGCTGTCCGAAGTTACCCGACTCTACCCTATGGAAGTCTGTAAGGTTTAATCGTTACCATCTTCATAGTCTGAAGTAGTCTTTGCCATAAATTGAAAATTTACACATTTTGTAGCCCCGCATTGAAAAAGTGGGGTGCACTGGATTACCCTTGTCCGGAATTCCGTCTGCAGCAAAAATTTCTGTCAAATTTTATTAGCAACCATCTTAGCTAGAGAATTCATATATTAGTGTACGTTTTAACAGTTTCTTTTATTGTGGATTGAAAATTGGCCTTCTTCTATGTATTCTCTCCTGTATTTATTCGCAGCTTCTTTCTCTACAATAATGACACTTTTCATATCAGATCTTACAGTACGTTTTGAATGTAGAATCCCATTTGCTAAGGACTTTTTGTATTGTGGAATTCAGAACTAGTATTCTACATATTCGTCCCTGTTTTTTTTTTTTTTTTTCTTTCTTTTTCTTTCTCCTTTGCTTCCAATTATGATAATTTTCATAACAGAGGTAACAGTGCCTGTTCAATGTAGAATGTTCATTTATGGTATGCAGATTGCTAACGGCTTGTTGTGTTGTGGGACTGAAAACTAGCCTTCTACATTTTCTCATTGTATTTCTTTCTCTGAATGCTTCCGGTATTTTTTTTCGTAACAGATTTCACAGTACCTGATCAAGGTAGATTGTTCCTATGTGGTATATTATATAGTATATAGGTTGCTTATGACTTAGTGTATTGTAGGACTAAGACCCATATTTCTTCTGCATTAGCTTCCCTGTTGTTGTTTTTTATTTCTGTACATGCTGTCAATAAGATTTTGCGTAACAAAAGTAACTGTTTAAGGTAGCATGTTCATAATTGGTATACAGATTGACAACGATTTGTATTCTGGGATCGCTTGCTTATCCTTCCATGCGTTTGTTTATTTTTTTAATCCATTAATGGGTTAAAAGTCCTTCACACGGGCTGAATAACTCGTATATTTATGAACTATAACAGAATCCATGACGAGGATTATGTGAGGGTTAAGCAATCCCTCCATCCATCCATCCAGCCCCCACCCCGCATACACACACACACACACACTAGTAATATATTACTGGCCGTTCCAAAGCTGTGCTCCTGTTGTGGATTTCTATTCTTCACTGTGGTCACCTGTTTAGCTGTCCGCTTTTCTTTCTGTTGTGTGGTTCTAAAATTATAGCAGATAGGTAAAAGTAGATGTTTTACATGTTTCGTGTGGCTTTTGGTTGAACATGTATCTTTATGAACCACAAAAGAACCTAGGGCGAAGGTTGTGCGCATGTAAACCCGGTTTAAGCCACCAGGAATGTATTATTGACCGTTCCAAGGCGGTGCTTCTGTTGTCGTTTCTCTATTATTGTCATTGTTGATCGATTTTCATTGAGTTTTTCGACTTTTAATATATTTTGGATAGCCTGACAAAGAGCTTACCTCTTGGCTGTTGCTTGTCTTGTTTTGCTTTGTGTGGTGTTTTATTGATTTCCTTTCCCATTTGGTGCTTAAAGAAGGGTGTAGATAGTCATAGCCTTCTCATCTACTACTTTCTTTCTCTCCTTTTGCGAATAGTCAAAACGGAGCTGCGACACGACAAAACCAAAGTGGCATGTGCGCCCAGCGAAGACTCAGATCAGCCTGGGCGTACACCCAGTCCGATCAGATTCTTTGTTGTGCGCTTAAAGGGTAGCTATGCGTCTAAGCTAGCTCCATGCGGGCAGTGAACACTCTGATCAGTCTGGGCATTTGCTGGGCTTGCATATCACTTTGTTGGTTTGTCGTGTCGCGGCTCAACTCTTTCCGTAACAGATTTCACAGAAAACATTGAAGGTAGAATGTTCGTATTTAATAAACAGGCTGCACCCAAGCTTTGAAAATATGAGGCTTTACTGGATTAAATCTGTCTACAGGACACTGACGTTGCATCTATGGAACCAATACAAAAGCTTCTGAGGCTTAATATACATTACTATATAACAGGAAGAAGAAAGAATTCAACGCCGAAAATGGTTGGGGAGACCTGCTGGTGCACTCACAGGCATTTTGTGTGGTGCGTATTGGGCTACAGATACCAACCTTGCATTAGAAGTGTAGAAAAGCTTTAAATCCTCGTATCGGTACGGATTCTTTTCACTCAAAACGTGCCAGTTTCTTGTATCAAGTCTTTTTCCATGAAGTTTATTTCACTTCCGTGTTTTGGAGAACCATTATATGACGTCATCAAATCCGACTAAGTTGGAGCAATTTCGGTTTGTCAACCCGAGTAACTCGAGTAACAACAGTTGCTGACTGAACAGCGTGAGTAACCGCAATACGCATGCGCACATATTTTACAGAGTGGTAGAAAATAGATTGACATTTGATAATATTTAGAAATTTAACACATTTTTAGTCGGGTGCCTGTGTACTCGAGTACCTTTCGTACCTTTGTATGCATGCGTCAAATTTCAACCCGAGCAACACGAGTTGGCAATTCGAAACTGCTCCAACAACGCTGACGTCATGCGCTAGTTGACATGATGGTTCTCCAAAACAAACACGGAAGCGACACAAAGGCAGCAAAAATGACTCGGTACAAACAGCAAACCTTGTTTTCTCAAAAAGCACCCGTACCGATACAAAGATAAAAGAGTTCTTCTGAAGGCCTTGTATAGTGTTGGTAAGGATTTTCCGTTATCAGCCATAAAAAAAGCATGTGAACACAAACACATGTCTCCCCACCCACACCCGGCGTTGAAATCCTTCTTCTCTTATATATAATAATTAGTTGTTACGGGTCTTTGAATGTTTTTATTGATACAGCGTCAGTTTCCTGTGATATGTTCGTCTAACTTCCGTCTTTCTGTAATTCCATTTTCCCTTATTGATTTCAACACAACCGTGCAAGTTAGACGTAATATATTAATTTACAAGTTGGTGACGTGGAATTGAGAACCAACCTTCTCCTGCTTACTCTGCCTGATAGGTTTTCCCTTCTGTCCATGCTTTGAATCATGTTTTTTTCCCTCGACAGATCGCATAGAAACTGTTCAAGGAAGACTTCATATTTGGCAGTCAGGGTTGCAATACGACTTATTTATCTTGGGATTGAGAACCAGCCTTATCCTGCTTATTCTTCATGCTGTTTGTTCAGTTTTCTTTTTCTCCATGCATTGAATAGTGAAACTGTTCATGACATACTGCACTGCAACAGTTCAAGATTGACTATTCATATTTCGTGCACACATTCATAATGACTTATTGTATTTTAGGGTAGAGGACCAGCCTTCTTCTGCATGTTCTTCCTTTATTTGTACAGTTCTCTTTTCCTCCATGCTTTGAACAAGGAATGTTTTCGATAAAGATTTCCTCGTAAGACCTGTTCAAGATAGATTGTTCATGCAAGGTGTACAGTTTGAAAACAGCCTATTGTAATGTGCAATTGAATACCAGCCTTCTCGTACATGTTAACAATGACATCTTTTTATTCATACATCACATAATGAAAACAACGCCATTTTACTAAAGCTGTTCAGCAGGAGCTATAGTCTGATCTTCTGACAGTTCTAAGTTGTTCAAGTTTCTTTGTCTCCATGCTTTGAATAATGACAGTTTTCGTGACAGATTTCGTAAGACGTGTTCCTGATAGAATGCTCATATTTGGTATACAGGTTTTGTGCGTTGAGATTGAGAACCAGTCCTCTTGTTTAATCTGTCTTCTATTGTTTAACTTTTCTTTCTCTACTTCTAAGAGGTTTCGTTACAGATGTCATAGTAACTTTTCAAGGAAGAGTGTTGATTTTAGGTAAACACTGTACATGCTGACAATAACTTCTATCTTTCCTGGCTTCAACTAATGAAACCATAGAAAAAAAAGTGGTCGGAAAATCCCTATGGTAATGAAATAATACTTATTTATGTCTGTCTCGTACAGGCAAATTCAATTTATAAAATCTTTATTCCCTCGACGCATCAGAAAAAACGATACTAGCAGTTTCGGTTTAACTGAGTCTGTTCATGTGCCGTATTGTTGCTAAACTGCCCACGACCAATACCACCGGCTTCAGTGGTATTCAAATTTCAGACTGATTTATAAGAAGTCCAATGATCCCAAAGGAACATGAAATATGAAATACGGGGAGACTTTCAAGGATGCCACATGGCACTTAACAACAGCTGCAGTGAAGGTAAAACAAATTCTGAAGAAAGATCCTCTAGAAGCAAGGAACACATCAGAGAAACGAAAATGACAGCCTCGGTTTAAGTCTGTACATGTGCAGTGATGTGATGTTCTCAGCGGAACTCTGTTTTCAGACTGACTCAGAATAAGCCAAATGATCCGACAAAAATATATAATCTGCACCATGATGAAGTACGGGGAGACTTCTTTCGGCCGCCACATGGCGCTTAACACTAGCTGCAGTGAAGATAAAACGAATAGTAAAACTGTATAAGTCACATTTGAGATTAAGGATGCCTCGATCGGAAGATTCTGGTCTGACAAGAGTCAACCATGTTCGCATTAACAATCTAATCTGTGCATTTGGGGTGGTAAAGTGGAGAAGAAGCGAAATTTTCGACTTTTGGTGCGTTCCGCTGATACTAACTTGGTCTTTTGTGCTTGCGGTAGGTACAGGATCGGGATACATGTAGTTTAGATTTTTCACTCTAGAGTATTCGATCTTCTCGCTTCTTTCTCTTCTGTCTGTGAGGCAGCTGAAAGAGCCGTTAACCCAAAACAGTAGGTCAATAAATCTGATTTGACCACACAACAAAAAAAACATTAATATCCGCATCTTCGAAGTAAAATCAGTTTTACAAGTGCATTTGCATGCACCCTTCGCTAATCTGTAGGCTATATGTACCGTACATCATACGATAAAATATTTACACCAAATTAGTAGATTTTTCATAGAAATCACCCTGCTGATGCACCACAACCAATGTTTTTGGATAATATGCGTTTTTATTGGATTATACATGCGATGACATTAGCCTTACCATATTTGACAGTTATGTCTTATTTATTTTGACAAGTGTAACATATGATTTGACTCATTATTTGATCATTAGTTAATTAAACTAATTATGGTTAGTCTGACAGTTATGTTGTAGCAGGTTATTTGAGGTTGCGTGTAGATTAGTGCAAGAAAGTCTGGACGAACATTTTTCAAATGATCCTACCTTCGAAGAATCCAGCTGTGCCCTGTTTTGGGGATGGATGGAACCAACGCCCTTTTCAACAGTATTTCGGATTGATTGATTGATTGTTTTGAGACAGTATTTAAGTCTATATCGGGCCGTCTGCCAGAGAGGGGAAGAAAGAAGAGAAATGATAGACGAGAGAAAAAATGTCCAAACCCCCACCCGCACCTACTGCAAGCACATTAGACCTTTGCCCTACAATGTTCCAAATCAGTAGGGCCACCAAACATTGCAAGTTATACACAGCACCATCGCACCACCCGACCACCCCTCAGTATTTCGGTCATATCAGAACGATGGTACAGTGTGTTTATGGAAGGCTCTGTGTTATGAAGCGCTTAAGGAAAAAAATGTAAATCTGTTGGCGATCTTTAAAAAAGTCTAAAATATTTTCTGCGCCAGAATTTGAGTCGAATGGCTTAACAGCTTTTATTAATCTCTATTTGTGGGTGCCTATAAGTGCATTTGTTAGGAATATGACAGTCTTTGAAATCATCTGTCTCTAATTAAATATTCGAATTATTAATCTAACATTTGTCTTCCGTTTGAGCGTACTTGCGGTAAATCATTTATCAAAGCAAAAATTTTAAAAATGCTTTTCCAAAGTGCCCATCTTTAATCTATTTCACACTTTCCCTCGTGCAAATGAGCGGCACGAAAACCTGTTCCAAGACAAAATGCGAACTGTGCATACTGATACCGAACTGCGTGCGCAGATCGGTATAAGTATGCACAGTTCGCCCAAACAATAAATTTTCAGTAGGTGCGCATGCAACCGGCCCAATAGCGCAATCGCACAAGCGTGTCTGAGCATGCTCAGTTTGAATATGCCCAAAGACCTATTTTTCATGACGCCGCCCACATCATCTCCAAAAACTTCAAAAACCAGTATTTTCGAAAATAAAGGGTCGATTATACCGTACTAATGATAGTATCAGCTGGCTTCTAACAAGACTTCAAAGCTTTACAATTGAAAACACAATGCTTCTAAACTGTTGTAATAATATATAATAAGAGGTCAAACGCTTTCCTAGCTACTTATTTATCTATCTTGAAGCATGCCTTGTTGATTCTTAAGTGTCTGTCAATTTGTTTCTTGTTCCTTTAAAGAGCGCTCGTGTAATGATGAAAGTGGATGGCCCGTGGTTCGGTAATTATTGTGTTATTTTGGCGGTTAGTGGCCATTAATTATCGCCCTAATGGTAATCTAAATGAGGACGGAGGAAAGTTGATACTGTATTTAGAAAAACTATCTCTAAAGTTAATCTTACATACTGAACCACCCTTACTTGACATTTGAACCACCATAAACCATTAGCTTTTTTCATATTTAATCCTCGTTAAAATACCAACTAAAAGGAACTAGTGATATTTACATTTCTTCCCTAAATTTTTTGGTAAACCAAATATTATTGGCTGTGCCATTATTGATAAATTATAATTGAAATTATCATTATGATAAAATATTAATAAAAATAATTATGATTATTATCATAAAATAGTAATGATAATGTTATTATTATTATTATTTTACTCGTAGTAGTCACCTTAAAGCTGAAAAAAAAATATTATTAAAATCAGTTTTGATATTATATTTTTCTTATTTTTTTTTTTTTTATATATAAAAAACATTGCTATCATTTTCATTGCAATGTTATTATAATTATTATTATTAGTAGTAGTATAATAATTATTATTATTATCATCATCACCATCATAATCATGGTAAAAGAAACTGGATAAACAACAGCAAACAGTGTTGATCAATTCTAGTCGGTTGATCAAGTCTAGTCGACAGTTCCATAAACACTGTTATTATTACTAACAACAATATTGATGCTCCAGATAAGAAGGGATAACAGGGATAATTTAGGAATAATTTTCCTTATTTTTCCATAAAAACATACGTTGTGACCCCACATCAGAACAGTCTCGTCTAGACGGTTTTAATGAAGGTCATGACATGTTTTCGTTGAGAAATAAAAAGAAGTTATCTCTATCTGGAGCTCTGTATTTTTGTTGTTGTTATTGTTGTTGCTATTGTCATTAATTATTATTATTATTATTTACCGAAATAATGAGTGAAAATTTAAATTCAGGGGCTCTAGTGCATGACCTTGAAAATAATTTAAAAAATATCAAAACTGTATAACAAGTGTCCAAAATATACAAATAAAAAAAAAATAGTAGCTATAGTTGTGTTGTTGCAGAAATAAATTTGTAGAGACAAAACTGTTGCGACTGATTTTTATGAGGTGTTTCCTTCCACCATTAATGTAAATACATTATCTAGAGATTCTTCCAAATCGAAAGGTGACATTTATTATACATTTATTTCCGATGATAACACAGATAATTTCAAAAAGGATGAAATAAAAAATGGAAGTTTATAGCACAAAAATACCCTGATTGACAACGGATACTAATAAAATATTTTATTTCAAAATAATGGCTTTTTCATAAAATTGTTTAAATTTTCTTTCATGACAAAAATGTGAGTTTCAGCAAAGTAAGTAATAGCTTTATCTGACATTTGTTGGATTTTTATTTGCTAGTGTGATGATCCTAATTATGGAGGCAGAGGTACCAGAGCAAACAGTGTAGACCCGATGAGACTGCTCTTCTGGGTCTCCACTATTTGTCAGTCCCCAGCACATCGCTGGATTCTTAAATCCCGCCGATCAAATTCTAAAATAAATGCGGTAACTTGTTACGGTGTCCAAGTTTTTAGAGGTGTTACCGTAAATGTTCAATAAAATCAAAATAATGATAATAAATGTGTAATAATAATAATAATATTTTTATAATAATAATATTTTTATAATAATAATAATAATAGTAATATAGTGAAATAAAATATTTTGAAGCCTCGTAAAGCGAAAAAAAAATTTTTTACAGACTACCAGAAGGCTGTGGTGTGCAAATATGTTTTTTTTTTTTTTTTCTTTTCTTTTTTTAATATATATCTTTATTCCTCAATCTGAAATATTTACCGTAACCACCCTCAGTATAGGGACACCGTATTGTATTAGAATTTCAACAAACTGATTTCTTTTTTAACTGTAATGAATAAAAAAAATATTGCGCAATGCCAAAAAAGCGTGGACTTTGACTGACTCTCCTTTGAATTGGGTTCTGCATTGTTTGTTATGATACTCCGATTTTTTCCGCATTATTCCGTAATTATTGAGATAACAGGATTTATGTGTCTCTGAATTTTATGGTTGAACTGAAACTTGATATAATGCATTTTTAATAAACTTGAGAAATTTATTTAGCCTCATTATGGTTTATTATTACAACGATACATGTAACTATTTCTTCAAAAACGCCAAAGTTATTCTCACAAATTAATTCTGTTTCCATGAACACGATATTGAAACATTGTGGTGCACGCGGCGCGATTTTATCCGCCGAAAGAATTTATCAATGAACCTCTTTGATCACATGTGATAATCAATTTTACCATTAAATTGATGCGAATGATTTGGTTTAATGTCCAACACATTTTATTAAATCAATTTGCCCCTGCAGTTTTCTTGAAGCGCTACATGTTAATTTTCCTAGTCTGTGATAAGTAGGCGGAACTCCAGGAAGCTGGCGAGGATTCATAGGAACCGCTGATTGGTGGATTCCCTAAGCTCCGCCTACTCCGGAATTACTTTACAGCTCTTTAGACACAATCTGGATTGCTAATTTGTTTCGGTATTTTAATATGGTCCGAGATTTTTCTACTTATTTTTCCACCTTACTAAGCACTCAGTCTTTCTTGGAACTTACTGATTTTTGACATTTAATTGATATTTAGAGAGTTCGCACCTAGTGAATCTAATATTTCTAATAACGGAGACTAAAATGTTTCAAAATAACATTATATAAACACTATAAAGGTTTATAGAGACGATGTGAAAATTATTGTGAAAAGATCTTCATGTGCGACCAAGTGTTGTAGGATCAAATTATAGTTTTCGTCGAAATGGAACAATGTTGCTTTTATGAAATAGACATGGTAAACTCATAACTGTCAATCATTATCGTGAATTATCGTGTAACATTGCAAAAAGACATTCGTAAATAAATTTAACTTGGAATAAACTTATGTGAATTTTGTTTTCACAAAAAAATCTGTTTTAAACATGTTCTACTTCATTTGTATCAGCTGAATAATTTGGACTGCCCAAAGGAACAACATAAGAATATATTTGTATTAATATTTGTATAAACAACATACAACTCGAATTCAGACTGTTTGGTGTTGTTCTTTGCTTTGTGGTCGCGTTCTGTCACTTTGAATGTACAGCAGTTTTTATTAATACAATTAGCTGGAAGAAATCTATTGTTTTCGCGGTATGTTCTGTAATGACAAGATAATTTGTAATCAGTAATCAGGGGACTCGTCACCTCGACTGTCAATATTTACAAGTGTAGTTATGACTGTATGATCACATTCACCTAGTTTACCTCGGGCTTCATTCTTCGACACCTCTCGGACCATCCATCACACATCGAATTGATACTATCAAGATTTGAAAAGACAAAGTCCTGAATCATTGCAAAACCAATCGCTCAAACAGGGGTTTTACTAGTAAAAAGCAGAAAATAACTAATTTGTGATCAACTTTCTCGTGGAATATTGTCTTAGAATTGTCTCCCGAATGCAAAAGAAATCACTGAAATTCATTATGGTAAAATGGTCGCTTACAGAACTGTAGTAATGTATGAGTGTTAAACAAAATTTACAGGAATTATATGTGTGAGCCATAAAAATATTTTCGAAATATGTGATTAATTCCGACTTAAAATTTTCTGGATTTTCATAAGAAACAGTTCCCAGACTGTGCTTTACGTGATTATTAAAACTGCATCGCCAGATTTTAATTATTTTTCAGTATAGTTTGAAGTATAGATAATTATAACCAAATGTTACGAATTCTCCCGTCTCCGTGGTATTTTAAGATGTCAACGTCGAGTCTTGTTAGTGATTCCGAGGTCGGGTCGGAGGATAGTTGCCGTGACAAGTACGAGCCCATCAGGAGACTTGCCATGGTGCAGGTACAACCGCCTAGAAACCCGGATAAACCCTTCACCTCATTTGGAATAAAAGACATTCTTGGCGCGAACGGACGGACAAACTTAGTGCCAAACAAAAATTCGCATTCTCATAGCAGGAGTTTACATTCATTAAATCATAACCGCCGGAATATACGAGTGGCGAATGTGACTCGAATTGTGAGACCCTGGGACGCTTCTCCTACCCCAGGGAGAAACTCTGAAAATTCTTCGGATGCCGACGATGAAGAAATCAACGTAGAAGACGACGATGACGATGGGCCTATCGCAGCGTCAGCGCTGAAGGATGTTTCGCCGTTAGATGCCCTGATGGAGATGGCGAACAAAACTTTTCAAGGTCTAGAAACCTCCGAGGCGGCAGGTAATACCGACAGTACCATTAATATTAAGGCTCCTTAACCCTTATTGCGCAAAAAAGCAGACGACAAAACTTACGTCTGCAGAATTTCAAAAACTGTTTCGTCCAAGCGATATCGCATTGAGAATTCGAACACTAGAGGGCAAACAGTGTAGATTCAGATGAATTATGTAGATTCATTATGAGCCACCTCATCTGGATCTACACTGTTTGCCAATTCAACAATTTTAATTTTTGGCGCTTTAAGGGTTAATTAAACATTCTGTATTTAGGACAATGTAGATACCGATCAGATGCTGCATTCCACGGCATATGACTTCATTGTTTGCCAAGGTCCACTTCTATGTAACTGGTCAACCATTTTCTGAGTGTTCCAGAAATTGAACAAGATGACTTAAACTTGCTGGATGGATGGCAAAATAGGAGACTTGCGTGTTTACGTCCGTTTCAACAGTATTTCAGTCATTTCAGGACGATGGAAAGGTAATGATTAAAGACTGTGTGCAATGGAACCGCGTTTACGGTTGAAAAGATTTCCGCTTCCGCCGGGATTCGAATCCGGACCCCTTAACCCACTGAGCTACCGAGGCTCCTCAGTATCGCTGGCGGACGGACACAAAACTTGATAATGAGTCTCCTTTTTGAGCCAGTCGCCCTTTCGCTTCTCTCCACGAACTTGTTTTTGTTTATCTTGAAAGTTAATAATTGGAGTATTTAATAAGAATTCTGAGGCTACTTTAGTTTCTCCTTAACAATTGTAGTGAGGGCTCTCTTATTCTTAAAACACTCTGTTTTGGGCTGGCATTAGAACTTACTCGCAAGTCGGTTCTAATGAAAAGGCTTGAGCCGTCCTACATAGGAATACTGGGTATTGTGTCTCACCCCTGATATTTGGTCATGTAAATTATAAGTATTTTTTAAAATGAATAATATGCTTTGATATTCTCTCTTTGAAACTTTTCTTTTGTATATTCGCCAGGTTAGACAGGGGTTCGAAGAGCAATTCTTCATATGTAAATCAAATTCTTATATTAATACCCTTTATATTTTTTTTTGTATTTTTACCCTTGGTAAATTTTTGGAGATTCTTGAAAATAAATTCTAATAAATATACACAGTCTGTGTCGTTTACTCCTATTGTAAAACAAAAAAACAAAAAATATGTAATGACCATGTTGTCTTGGAACTTCTATGTTTGTTTGTTTTCATGGCAAACTAAATTTTCATTATTGTATTTTCATTCGTTCTTTGTCCAGAAAAGAAAGAAAATTTAGTTGACATCTTTTTATAAGTATAGTATTAGCCTGCATGACCGCAGCCCCCGACATAGTCTTCCGTCTAAACACGTAAGATTGTAAGATTATAAACATGTTTACTGGCAAAGAAAAAATATTCGAGGAACATGCTTTGAATGACAGAATATTGCGTTTTTCTAGGTCCTTGTTTAGCGATAAAAAAATTGGAATCGCATCCGGTGTCCTGTGCATTGTATTTTACCACAAAATCGATATTTGCCAAGCGTCGCCCTCTTGAAAGATCCAAATAAATTTTTGTATATTTTATGAGAAAATTCAAAGACGATTTACTCTTTTATAAATTAAAAGTTTGCAGTGATTTTTCGTTAAAATATTACAATAAAATATTACATGAAATGCTCCATCAGTGGTATGAATTGAATTCACGTGAACTTACTACAGCTTCGTCGTTGTAGCCAACTTTTAACAAACAAAACGTTTCGAGTTTCACATAAGAATAGTTGAAACAACTAAAATGACCATCTTCCGATATCACAAAATTGAATAAAATGGTAAAAATACAATGTACAGGCCTTGCTCCCTATCCATTATTCCGCTTCTGTTTATATTGCATTGCTAAACGGGAAACCAAAACAAAATTGTATTATGTAAAGCGATTTGTAATTTTTCATAAACAGATACCCCCTATATAATTTTTGCAAGTTCGTATAACTTAATCTATGTTCACCAACTTATATTTTATCACCAAACGTGAAGCTTGAATCGCTTTTCATAAGAATTTGTGTTCAGACCTAGAGGGTACCATGGTCTTAGAAAACAATGAATGAATTTCCCATCACTGGGAAAGCAATGAATGAATTGACAAGTATATAGCTTTTGAAGCCCGAAGCTTACAAGTAATCCGTGCCTTGCATCCCACATGCATCCCACAATTATTAAAACATATTTTCAAGGCCAGAAAAAATAGGCCTGTGATCCTTGAATTAATTTATGTCAGTTAAGTACCACAGTATAGTGCTAAATAAAAAAAAATACGACATCAATAGTCATAATAATAATCAACCATGTGAGGGCTACCGAGAACATGAAAATCACACCCACCCAACAGAATATGGAACAACGTTTATATGCTGCACTGCTTTTGAAAACTTGTTCAGGCCACCATAGATTAGGTGGGGGGGGGGGACGGGCGGACGGGCGATGGTACTGGTTATAACTTCTAGTGCCGAGGCGTCCTATTTGGATAAAAGTAGGGCAAGGGCTTACTGTGCTTACAGTAGGTGCGGGCTGGTTTTTTTGGATTTTTTTTCTCTCGTCTATCATTTCTCTTATTTTTCTCCCTCTTTTAGGGAGACGGCTCGATATAGACTAAAATACTGGTTCAAAGGGCTGTTAAACCCAAAACAACCAACCACAGATTAAATTCAAGTCTGCTTAATCAGTTATTAAAGACTCCATATCCCAAGAGTAAAAATCGTCGAAGCACAGAGTTAAAATCGTCGAAGCACAAATCATTAAAGAACCGGTACAGTCTTCAGAATTGATGATAATATGTCGGTCGATGTGCTTTTTGCATCATTTAACTTGCCAAAAAGGAGGAACAAGGTTTTCTGGGGACAAAATGACAAATCTCTCCATAGAAAATACGGTTTTTGTTTCTGGTTCCCCGTTCAGCAATGAAATATGCAGCAGCGAGGCAATGAATGGGATCCTTGCCTTACATTGTGTTTTTACCATCTATTTAGCGCCTGTACCAAGTATTTTTTACCCCCTGTACCTTGTATTTTTACCATGTAATGAAGCTTGTGAGATCAAATAGATGGTCATTTCAATTGCCAACTAAAAATACCAGATATTTTTTTAAATCTTTTTTATGAAAAAAACTCAAGGAATTAAAACATTTTAAAGCCTGTCGATCGGATGATATACAATGACGAAAAGGCTTGCAGCGATAACTCACGATAAAATTGTTTAATGGGGCCTTCAAACCTACCTCAATGCCATGTACATGGGAGGTGCCAGTCCAGACGACGTTACCCGACATTTTGAATTTGGAAAGAAAAAATGTCATGACTGGTGATCAAGGGGCATAACTCTAACAAAAAGTTATAAGGTTTCAATAGTTCAGGTAATATCGCGAAAACAAAAACTGTCGCCTGCTGTCCTCGCATCTATGCACTTAGTGTTCCCTGCGACAAGGGATGTGCAAAGTCTAACGAAATTGCACATATTTTGCACTTACTTTCGCTGATTTCAGCAAGGGCTCAAACCAGCCTGTGCATGCGCCCAGTCTGATCAATTGCTGTCTGCACATATGTATGAACCCTTAGTAATGTACAGGCACAAATTGAAAGCTAGCAGACTCCGTTTGTCTTCGCAAATTGTGTATAGCACGGCTCAATGGATGTTTCGACTTAGGGGAGAGTCGGGTAACTTCGGACAGGCGAATAAATTCGGACATACCATTGCAAACAGAGAAAATCCAGATGAGACGGCTCATAATGAGCCGTCTCATCAGGATTTTCACTGTTTGGCCAGTTATTGTTTTGTTTTAGTTCCCGACAACTGACATATAAAGGGAAAAAATGTCACTGTCCGAATTTACCCGCTGTCCGAAGTTACCCGACTCTCCCCTATATATCAAAGATATGAATTATTTTGCTGTATCTCTGTTTTCCCAAAAAGGGTGGGTAGCGAAACTTGAAGAAAAAAAATCTATTTTGTTTAAATACCTCGGTTGAAAAATCGCATTATAAAGTTTCATCTTCACCTGTGTGAATATTTTGGTAGATAACAAATACCTAGACTATTCTTCGTTTTCATAACAGAATAACTTTGATAATGAATGTCTGATTGAATAGAGCCATGACTGAAATTTCAGTCAAAAAAATTGACGAAGTTTGTTGGAATTTTTCTAATTAGCCCAATTAGAGACAGCCACTTTACGTCACAAAGTCTCCCTATCATAAACTAAATAAACCATGTTTAACTAATTTTATAAACATGTAAATTCATCTTTGCCCAAATATATATAGAAGCAATTATTTTGAATTTTGATTTTAAGTAACCATCACCTGGGACTCCATCACAACCATTTCGATAAATTTAAGCTTCAGTAACTTCCTTCATACATATACAATTTTCACGAACATTTTCGCATATATATTTTCTTAGGCTCGTAATATAAACACATACTTGTCTTCATTATTGCATTCCCTTTGATATGTTTGTTTAATTTTTTTTTCGAACTTTATTTATTAAAATCATCTTTAAACTGGATGTCTGCTTGGTCCTGAAAGGTTTTGTCCTACAATGGGGCACCAAGATTTTTCTACAATATTCATTAAAGTCTCCATTGTCCCAACAGTGGTAGAAATATCTGAACACTATTTTAACCTTCACGTTTGATGATAAAATGCGTATTGATATGCATAAACTGGGTATTAAAAGATACGGGGAACATGCTTTTGAAAAAAATGACGAATTTTGTTGTCTGTTTCCCTGTCGAGTTATGCAATATAAACAAAAGCTGGACAGTAAATGGGACCCACGTCTGTACATTGCTTTTTTACCATTTTATTCAAGCTATGATATCGAACCCAAATACAGTGACCTAAACCATTTTTTAAAACCTTTTTCTGCTAAACGAAAGGAAATTTAATGTTTTATTTATTTAAAATTGGGTGATCACGGTCATTTACAATGACGCAATTGGAGTGAAGCATGCAACGATACCTCGACGATTGCAACGATAAATATTTCATGAATTTATACCACTCAAACAAAAATTGACAAACTTGGGCAACTACTTTTAACTCGTAATTTCCTATATAGAATTCGTCTGATGACGTAATGTATGTGATTACTGAAAAACAAGTCTAGTCCAGATTTAATGTATTTAAAGAAAGAAAATGGCTCCATTGTAGAAAAAAACTCATCCTACCGGAACCTATACTTCATTGTAGAAAAAAAAACTCTTTGTACCGAGATCAGCGACACCTAGTGGTTGTCGTTGTTGTCTAATAAAACTATTTTCACAAAAAAAGTAGAAATGTCGTCCATAATATGTTATCTTATCTATGTTTTCTGGTTCCGAACGTACTAGAATCTTTTAGGGATACTAAACTTGAAATATTACAGGGGTCGTTCTCTTTCACATGCGATCAGGGTGCACTAATTTCGCGTAGTATCCTCAATGTATCTTATATAGATTCTGACTACGTGAATATTAACTCATAGAGGAGTAGATCAACCCTTGGAACAGGTGCAAACATTTTCGGATATGAGACATAAAGGTCCCTAATGATATTACCGGTCGTTACTCTCCGGTTTCGATTTGCCAGTTTTCTTTTTCATTCCTTATGATTTACTGTCTTTTACAATTTATGGGAACACCCACATTTCTATGGGTAATACTAGAGCTACACTTTTATTACACTCCCACAATAGAAATATTATGAAAAGTTGTCAATTTATGATGCAATTAAAAGTTATAATTTTATACCACCGGGCTCAACATATGCCCTCACTTGAAGAAAAATGAGAGTCCATGAGGGTATTTGATGACCATATACCATGGAAACATATGTTGTTGTCTTCATTAGAACTGCCTCGTCCAAACGAGACGGTTCTCATGATGACAACAGCATATGTTTTAAAGGAAAATGTTAAAAAATTAGCTCTGCATTTTCATAAAAATAATACCTACCTGGAAGCTTGCAGATGTACCCATAAAAATTCACTTTGTTATTGTGTTGTAGTATTATCTTTTGTTAATATCAGATGAATCATATTTAAAAGTGCATAAAAATTAACTTGCATATCACAATCATCCAAAGAGAGTCAGTGCATATTTGGGCATACGATCCTTTTGAGTCATGCTACTGGGAGTTTAAAGCTCTGGACTCATAATCCGGAGATGGTAAGCTCTGGACTCATAATCCGGAGATGGTGCAATCGAATCCGACCCAAGTCGTGATTCTTCTCAAGCCTCTGGATTATTGCATTCCCATCCAAGAGGAACCTTTGGGTGCTTGGCTTCTGTGCAGAAAGGCCGAGCGTTCGAACCACACTGGGCCAACGACGAGAAACTCTCTTCGTCGACCCAACAATAAATGGATACCGGATTCGTTTAGGGAGGGGGGGGGGGGGGGGATTGGGCGCCTTCTCTCGCACGCTATGCCCAAGTTACAGATACGAACATGCCGCTGCCTAACTACGACCAGCTTCTATCTTTCACTTAACGCCCAAAAAGGCTGAACTATTGTAAAATTCCACATTAGCTATCCATCCATCTTTATACCCTGATAATTCATATCCATCTAAATTTCTGGTGACTATGTCTGCTAGTGACGTAGGTTAGAGGCGCCAGGCTATGGTGCAGACGTTGCGGGTTAGACTCACCATTGGGCCAGCAAGCGACTGACAGACTCTGTCAGCGATTAGTGGCGTGACGAATTTCAAAATCAACAAGAAGTTTCTGTAATGATAGGTTCAGTTGGTATTTATACTTTATACTGGTAAAAAAGTTCAACTGAGTTACCCTACCTCATTTGTATTAAGGTCCCAGCGGGCACATGACGTTGAAATGACGTCGTTCTGACGTCGATCCGACGTAATGACGTCGCATCGACGTTAGAACGACGTCATTTTGTAATCGCATCGACGTTAGAACGACGTCATTTTGACGTCATGTGCACGCTGTGGTGCGGATTACGTCCCATTGTTTTTTTTCTTGAATCTTAAATGTGACGTTTCTATATTTCTTAAACTGTTTCATGTTCAATTTTAGCAATTAAGAAGTAAAAGAACAAGAGGAAAATATACATAAAATATTTGAAGATATTTTAAAAATGTTGCTGGGTAACCTGATGCAGACTAATGATTTTTTACGTATTTGCGTGCGCCCGGACATGTTTTTACTTGCATTGATTGTTCAAAGGTTCAGATGGTAGAAAGTCACAAAAAAGTATTACGTGTCCGAAAGTTAGCCTCATACTACTATTACATTTAGTAGTATGAGGCTATCTCATTATTTGCTACTAACAGCGAAACAATTTTATCTATTCTAATGATGATGCCCCAATAAAAGAAATCTGCATAAAACAACTCTGGTAATGTTTAACATTTATCCAAAGGCAAAACATTAAATCACACATATTTACCACGTGCCAAAGCTTGCAACAGAGAAAATGACTATTTGTTTTCGTATAATTACTTACAATAAAGAGTTATTGTTATCTGGTCAATTCCGGTAAGTCATAAATATTGACAAATTGCAAATTGCCAGCAGGAAAATGAACGCCCCGTTAGCGGTAAATCGGTTTGATCGAAATTGTTGCGCGATGAAAAATTTAGCCCCTAGGAAAATCTGGATTTTTACTGCAGTGTGAGATAGTTAACTTGTTTAAAGTGATTGTGAATTTGACACAAATGTCTTTTAAAAATTCTGGGCAAAAAGAAGAATGTCGCTCAGACGGAAATTTTGTGGTCGCAATGAAAGTTTTAAGAACAAGAGAATAGATGATAAGAGATTTTTAATACTCGTAGATTGCTTTAAACAGAGAATGACGGGAGGTCCGATTTGAAATTGAATGTTTTACAGTCTTTTACAAGATAATGATTCATTGCTGCATGTCATGGTGACTGCTCAAAGGTCAGAGAATTTGGAATGGCAGAATCTTCTGTTACTGAAAGTATTTTCAAAGCAAAATGGCATACCGTCTTAAATTTTTTCTTGATCGTTGACTTTTGCTTAGATTCATTTCTTTCGAAAATTTGAAAACAGACGCTGCCCCCCTCCCCCTCCCCGCCCCCTCCCCATCCCCCCTCCCCGCCCCCTCCCCCAAAAATATAATAATAAATAAAAAAAAATCCAACTTGCAAACACACGCCCGTGCATCCCCCCCCCCCCCCCGTCACTAAACTGCGTATCATATGTGATCTCGCAAATGTTAATATCATCTATGAAATTTTGAGGAAATCATATAAACCGAATGAGAAGCAAATCTGTAAATAATTTATTTGGGTGTTTCCATATTGGCATGACGTTTGCCTAGAAAAAGTTTGGCCACATACGAAACCGACGCTGCCTGTTTTTTTTGTTTTTTTTTTGTTTCTTTCTTTTTCTTTTTTCTTTTCTTTTTTTTTTCTTCTATTTTATGTTTTGTATTCGAAATTAGCCCTCAAGATATCCGTTCCGAACCCTAGGAACTGTACCTTGTGTGCCCGGATACAATCCCGCACCGTGCCGTAAACACGAAACAGCGCACCCGAGAGCACACTAAAGCAAGATTGAATCAGGAATGGTGTGAGATATCAGTGTTAGGACTTACTTCCAGGATTTATTTCAGTAAAATGATGATAATGCAACTTTGTTAACTGATTTATTTATTCATTTATTTATTTTTTTACCCTGAATAAACCGAAACTGAAAATGACAACCCAGCAGTTAAGACAGTGCCTTAATTTCACACTTATTTTTATGTCAGATACAATTTCATCAAAATCTTCCGACATTATTAATATGTTTTTTTTTTCAAAAGCATCCATAAAATTACAGATTAAATGCTAGAATTTCAATAAATATTGGATCACAAATAATCTTCAGATTCAAATGTAAATACACACGACATGTGTGTTATAATTGTCAAACTGATTGACAGCCGACGATTATTTTCATGCAAGAAGAACAGAAAGAACAACTAAAATATACGTGCGTTATCTTTAAATTCACGTTGGGACAGTTGAGGTGGTTGGCGTCAGGGACCCACTGTCTCACACACTTACTGACCCATCACCACATCAACAATCTTGAGGGGGTTCAACTATCTTGAAGATCTTAAGAGACTCCATATTGTTTTCTGAAAATTTTAAGTGGTCATAAATCATGCGTAAAAATGAAAATAAGACAATGGAAGACCTGAATCTCATTCTTGCCTTTTCCGTCATGAGAATATTTTCCCCTCATAACCATTCTTATCTACATTTACTGATGGCGAAGAAAGGCCAGTTACGGATTCAGAGTTGACTTGATCAAACTACCCATTCTATCACAGAATTGCATGATTTTCATGGAAAATATTGATAATTTTCTTGATTCGCCCCTTCTCCCTTCTGTGAAGCCGAATCTCCTTTTTTTGCTCCATACGTTTGAAAGTGTCCGTCTGACGTTCTCTAAAACTCTGTCAGATTGTATTTCCTTAGTTTAAAAATTTGTTACCACAAAGGGTTGATATTCATAGAATTTGACGACATGGACGGGGTAGCAGTTCTTGAATTAGTTAAAAGTTATAATTTAAACTATACATCAGCAGGGGATTGAAATGTTGCGCAACCTATAACATATCGACCTTTTTTTTTTTCTTTTTTTTTTTTTTTTTTTTGATGAAAAGTCGTGCTTGTTAGTAAAAAAAGTATCATCAATTGTAATAGAGAGTATGAAGAGAGATGTCCACATTTAAGATAATAATATAATAATAATAAAGACTTTATTTTCAGTGGGTGACACAATTAGCTACAAGCTACACTTCCTAGAGGCCCAGTTAACAAAATATGAACAAATCTAAACATATGTATCATTTACAAAAATACATGTACAACATACACTGTTCAGCGAAATCAAACACTCAAATATGCAGATTCATTGTTACAGGCCTGACCACAATCACCCCTTCTCTCAAGAAAAGAAAAGGCATCAGCAGCAATCACAGTATCACCGTAAAATTCTAAATATTGGAAAATAGTACTATATTTGTATTTTAAGATAGTCAATGCTAAAATACAGATATCTTTATCTAATATATATTTCTGTTAGAAATAACGATATTTCTAATTTAAAAGCTGATATATATTACACATATATATATATATTTCAAAAAAGATATCTACATGTACATAAACTAGAGATAAACTGATGTATCTCTATTCATTCCAAAATTCAGATATCTATAATACGGAAATACCAGTATTTCAAATGCAGATAACACGGTTTACAGATATTCCTATGTCAGGTAGCATATATATATGAACACCTGATGTTTCTTTGCATATATTAATAAATAAATATTTCCAGTAGCCTGGTGGTCGGCAGTGAAGGGCACAGGCCCACCGTATCTTGGACACAGCCTACAAAAGACCGAACCCATCTCTCTTCCTTTGCTGCCTTATCGTTCCCTGGTTTGAAACAGGTACCCATTTACTGCTGAGTTGACAGAAGAGACTTTGTCCAGTCGCCGGCTGCCTGAACGGCAGTTCGGCAATTTATGATTATATATTATATATTCTTAACAGAGATATCTGTAATTACGTATCTTCAGAATATAGATATCTGCATTTTGAAAAGCGGATATATGAATTAAATGGGTTTAAATACAAATGGATTGCCATATTAAAACCCCTAAATACTAAATACTGGGATGCCTATTTAGTCCAAAAATAAAATTTGAATAAGTTAACTTTTAGTATCCGACGATTTGTAGGAAATAAAACTCATCATGGGCTTGCAGTCAGTGCAGCCTTTGATCAGACTGCTCCTTGAGGAACTGGGACTACACTGCTAACAGGCTCTGATGAGGTTACTCACCTAGGAGCGTTCTGGTGTAAACTTAAAATCTCAAGAGCAGAGAGCACATTCAGAAGAAGGAACACAGGCCATACTACATAGTTTCGGCTAACAAAGCCTCATCAGTGACACTAACAATAATTATAAAGCCTCATCAGTGACCCTGACCCTGTAAGTCTACAAAGTCAGCGGGGACACCTCTGTCCCAGTACATAGATTGCCACTTAAATTGACTACTATTTGTGTGGAAAAAAAGAATCCGAAAAGTGATGTGAATATTCGGAGCTTTCCGTTATTGGTCTTGCCGGAAAATTGCCGGAAAGTGATGTTCTTCGCCCGATCATGACAGTGAAGGTTCTGAGATTTGCCTTTGTCTTTGTACTAACTGTCCGTTTGCCTATGGGTGGACATAAAAATATAAAAATTGAAATCAGGCATTTATGACATTCAAACCATACCGCGACTCAATGAACCCAGCTTTCTGCAATCAGCTGAAATATCCAAACATATTTGCGGAAATACTGCCTTGCCATGATATTAAAGTTAAAATCTGAAATAGTTCTTAAAGAGCAGAGAATACATTCAGAAGAAGGAACATGGGCCAGACTACGTAGTTTCGACTAATAAAACCTCATCAGTGATCCTGAAAATACCTGGTGACGAAACCAGAGGAAAGCATACTGAAATTTCTTAATTTTAATTGGGCAGTCGATTCAAAGACTGACTGGTATCAAAAAGAGTCCGGAAAATATAAAAGACGATGATCTGGAATAAGAGCCTAAACCAATCTAAAATTTCAGAATTCTCAGAATATATCTTCTGATCTCAAAGGACGAAAATAAAATAAAATCTGCACTATGGATGATATACGGGGAGACGTTTTACGGCCTCCACACGGCACAACACCAGCTGAAGTGAAGTAAAATTAAAATCTGAAAGATTTCCTTAAAGAGCAGAGAATACATTCAGAAGAAGGAAACATATAATTACGACATGTATAGCAGCACATATATGTAATATGCTCTTCAAGCTACCCGGAAAGATGTAAAATAGGTTTGGGCTTGCATTACCTGATTAACAATGGCTATCGACGAAGCAAATTTCCGTAAAAGCTATTCTTGTTAGCTCACGTAAGCCGAAGGCTCACAGGTGAGCTTTTAGTATAGCCATGGTCCGTCTGAGGTATAATACTTGGTATATATGATTAATTAAATGACCAGATGAAGATATTATGTTGCTAAAGATCAAGGTCATTCTTTTACGTTTGTTCAAATTCACGGAGAGTTTGTTGCCCGTCAACGTTTTCAAACATCTTTTCCTCTAAAGCCACTGGGCCGATTCAAGCCATATTTCATATGGCGTCTTCCTATGTCAGGGGGACGAAAGTTTGTTCAGATGGTTTTGGTCACATGACCAAGATGGCCACCATGTCCATACATGGTTAAAACCCTTCAAAACTCTTCTTCCCTAGAACCAAAATGCCAATGACCTTGAAAACTATGTATGTAGCATAGGGCTGCTTAATGTCAAGGTAATTCTTTGACCAAGGTCACTGAGATTTTAAAATTTAACTCTGTAAAGCCACTGGTTTAAAAGTTGTAACAAACAATCAGCTAAGTGACAAATTGTGTCTGTTGACAGTAAGGTCTCAGGTGAGCTACAGGACCATTGGTCCTCTGGTTATAAGTTATATTCGTGTGGAAGTGAACTTGAAATAACTTGCAATATTATATCTGGAGAGAGAAAAAAATCCTATCACATAAATTGGCATTTAAGTTTTCCTGCAAATTCATCTAATCTTTAGCTCATTATCTTCATCAAAAACCTAATCATGATCGACAAGAACGTAAGAAGGTAAAATATCGTTTTCATAAGGATGTAGGGGGCGCCTAAAAGGACCTTCCGGCATGCACTATCCATTAGCTACATGCACAAGCATCCGCGCATTTTGCTAAGTGTTTTCGCAGATGACTGCATCGACTATGGAAAAGCCAGCGACATTGATGACCATGGTCAGCCTTCATGCGCGACTGGTTTGTGCCTTCTTTGGTCGAATGTCTTCGTGAGTGCCTTTTTCATGGCTGCCGGCTCCCGTATGAGCAGCTTCTGAACTGAACAAGGGAACTGCGCATATCCTGATCAGACTGTGCATGTGGTAAAGGCTTGGGCATTCGCATTTAAACTTTACAAGGTCGTTAAGATTTAAGACTTTGCAGCTGCGTATGCCCAGATCAACATGTCCACTTGCCCAGTCAGAATTAATTTCGCTTATGCCACGAGAGACGTTTTCTGACGTTGCGGTTCATATCAGTTTCATTCCTGTAATTCTACTTATCGTCATCATTAGCTACACCAGTTGGGTCTTTGTTAACAGTATTTTTTCATCCACGAATTAATGAACTAATTAAGAAACAAGCTTTAAAACTTGTTAGTTAGAGTTTGGCAGATGAATATAAATATACGCAAAATCAATCTAGAAATTGTAAGAACTCCAACAACCTACCCTGCTGAGCAAGTTTCAAGAAGTCTGTGGCACAAGTAGAACGTCTCGACAAACAATAAAGAGTTTTCAGCTCGCATAACATCATTCAAGTTTATCAGAAAAGAGAATGAAATTTAATGTTTGTTTTCAAAGAGACTGATTACAACAATCAGCCTGTGAGCTGTGTAGCTTCGAATCCACTCTGTACAGGAAGTGCCTGCTGGCTTCGAAATCAGGTGACAAGAGATAGCTGGTTTTACTGGGTACTAGACCAGTCAGATTTCATCACTAGATAATCTGATCCTCCTGATAACATGCTGAAAAACTGGGCCATCGTAAGTCATATTGACCTACATTCCCAAACTTGGTGCAGTAATACATTTCAACATATATTGGTTTCTATGGGTCATAGAACTACACGATTTTAAAAGTACAAACCATGATCATTCAAGATTGTATGCAATTTGAAGTATTTTTGAAAGGTTCAAATCAGACTTGATATAATGCTTCGCATGGCATTTGACCGACGTCTTATCACAGACAGATTTCTTTTTCTAACTCCTGTGATTTTCCTTACATTTTGAATGAATTTGAATTCATCTAGGGGAGAGTCGGGTAACTTCGGACATGCGGGTAAATTCGGACATACAATTGCAAACAGTGAAAATCCAGAATGAGCCGTCTCATCGGGATTTTCTCTGTTTTGCCAGTTAATTTTTGTTTTAGTTCCAAATAAAACAACAGACATTTACCCGCTGTCCGAAGTTACCCGACTCTCCCCTAGTTCAGCATCAAGCTTTTACCTCAATTTCAATAACATTACAGTTTTCTTCACAGAATGTCACTTTGCCGCTTTTTATGTTACACTTAATTAAGACCTCGAGACTGATTATAGTGGTTACTATGAGATTGTACCGGACTTTCTATTCCTGTCACATCACTGTGACCTACTTGTTCATGTTTCTATGGCTTTGCGTCTACAGTGCTATTTGATAGACTTTATGCAAGCTTGGCAAGGTGCATTAGAATGACATGTCAATTTTTCGAAACTAAGTCACCACAGCTTATGATGACAGTGACCTACTTTCTTAAATGCTGACCTTTATGGTCTGTTTGTAAACTTGTAAGCTACTAGGGGTCAATTGGACATCTTGTTTTTTATCTTCTTTTTTCTCAGAAGTTTCGGTATTAAGCAAATGGTATAGGCCTTGACCAGACGCAGAGTTCTGCGCCGGGTGACCCAAGACCAGGACGCTAGGCATTGATGAGTTAGCAAGCATAATCATCGCAGATAGTTGTCTGAGACTTCAGTACCGCCTAAAAAGTCATCAGGCTTGCATTAGTATAATGTATTTTGTGTCTGTTACAAAAATCAAAGTTGATATTGTGGAAATTGACTCTAACTGTGCGGATTTTCGCGCGTTTTTGCATATTATTATATCATATTTTGCGTAGAGCTTTGTAACCCTTGGCTCGAATATAGCTATTTTGTTTCTATCAACACGAAGGCTGGGAAAATATGAAACCTTTATGGCAGGCTCTGGAGATTTTAGTTTCGTGAAGTGGGACGCTGTGTCAGTGCTAAATCCTGATTTTATTTTATTGGTGATTATCGCTTTACGTTGCTTACACCGGTATCTACTTAGACATGTCGAAACAACACCACAAAAGGTCTTGTGTTTATGCTGAGTTTTTTGTTGTCGAAAACAGAATATTCAAAATGTATTACGGCAAAGGAAAAAAAAGGGGGTTCATAACCTATTGTTAGCTTTATACTGAAATATTCAACATTACTTACGTATTTGTTTTTCCCTTATAACTTTTCGGGTACACTCTATAACGCAGGAATAGATGGCTCACTCTGGCAGACAGAGTAACTACAATGAAATAGGTAAAATCACATGTCTGGTCCATATGAGGAGCAACAAGGTGTTCGACAGGGAGGTGTCCTATCTGCACAGCACTATACGTTGTTTAACAATGATCAACTTCCCATGATCAAAGACATCCAGGGGACATATTATCTCTAGTGTTTCTGCTTGTAATACGATGATTTGGTAGCTTTTGTCAGTTATAGTAAGTTATAGCGCACCGGATGAAATAGAAAAAACAGACATTACTGGGGTCGTCACTCGTATATGTACATTAAGATAGACCGCAAGAAAGAGTAGCTTGTAGGTGATTGTTTAACCCCTTTCATTATAATTATTATTATCATTATTTTGTTTTAATATTATCATTATTACCCACTCACATATATTTAGTGGTGCTGGATAAATAATAAGTCATGAGAAGTATAGCGTACTGGTATAGGGGTTAAAGCAAGAACACTATTAATAGATAAATGATTACTATGTTGTCGAAATATTGATGGTTAATTATGACCTAATTGGTACTATTTGCGCCGAGGCACAAAACAATGTACACTATTGCCTGTGCGAACATTGAAAATTTATACCAGCCTGCAAAACATGCCAGAGACTTCCGTTTCTGTAGAAACAGTGGAAACTTTAGATCGTAACTTAAAAACGAATAGTGAAGACTCAGATCAGCCTGCGCATTTGCGCAGGCTGATCTGAGTCTTCGCTTTTCGTCCATGCTGTAGTACACATTTCCTCGTCGTTTGAGAATGACTTGGCTGATTTTTGAACTGGTCAGTGTGTCAGTTTTATTAACCACTGGGCAATTTTCTTGTTCGATTGACAGTATTGATAGGTATTTTGGTGGGGGCATGACGGGAATTGATGCCTAATTATCAACACATGACTGCCTTATTATCGCGGCCCCTTCCGAAAGTGTAGGCAGCGACAGGTTATTGCCAAATAATAATATATCATTATTTTACGTGTTTTTTGTGACTCTCATAGATCATAGATATATTTTATTGATTACTAGCTTCTAACAAGCGGACAAGAAGAGACACTGTACTATAATGCAGCGTGTTTCAAAAGTTGGTGTGCGCCAGGCAGTGTTCCTTGAACTTATTGAAACAAAAAATTCTCACAATCTTTATAAATACATTACAATAATAGAAGAATGACTGACTTGTTCACCAGTAATTACACCGGACCTCCAGGTCGCCAGTTATGAAAATTCATACTTTTGTTATTTCCATATATGTATGGTAATAGATTCCTATAAATACCCCACCGAATGTTTTTTGAAAACAAACAAAATCTTTAATTAGAATTGTATTGAAACAGAGGTCTTTGACCTGTATATAGTGCTAGACTTACATAGTACGTAGCTTTCTTAGGTTAATGGGTACACTTTCAGGGGAAACAACTCTGCCATTGTTATTTTGTCTCCCTTCTCAGTGGAGATCGACTCTTACAGGGCAGAATTTGCGCTTTCCTTTTTTGGAGTAGAGGAGAGTCGGGTAACTTCGGACAGCGGGTAAATTCGGACAGTGACATTGTTTTCTTTATGTGTCAGTTGTTTGGAACTGAAACAAAAATAACACGCCAAACAGTGAAAATCCTGATGAGACGGCTCATAATCATAATGGGCCGTCTCATCAGGATTTTCACTGTTTGCAGTGGTATGTCCGAATTTACCATCTTGTCCGAAGTTACCCGACTCTACTCTAGATCCCTTTTGAAAGAACCTTGTCCTCCAAGGAAGTCTCAAAAGTTGTTCCCCTTTGAAAAAATGGTGGAAAAACATGGAGATATACCCATACACATTACAGAAGCTGTACAAATTAAATTAAGTGATTTTCATTATTCCTTCTAACAAGATTCACGCGCTTGCCGCCTCTTGTCAGTTTAAACGATTTAAATCTGTGATTCATTTCAAATGCGTTTTCTTTAGACATGTAAAATGACTAGTCTATGACTTAAACTAATAATTACACGGCCCGCCATCTGTTCCGTCGTCTCCTTCCTGGGGTCCCTCAGGGCGACCTATCACTTACCACCTCTTGGGACGTGGTGTTCAGCCATTCACTGGTCGCCTTGATGTTAAGTCTTTAGTAAAGCGATTGAGTTAAATGAAATGTTTAAGTGGTTTATATTGAGATTTCGAACAGATCTAACAGAAGACTATTGAGTGTTTGATAGATGTCTGTAACAGACTGTGTGAAAAGTTGTCCATCATTTCGGAAGAAATAACTGGTTGTCCAAAGGAACACCGGGAGGCTGGCCAAGACACGTGGACAGACTTTTAGAAAGACGTCGAATTGAAATACTAATGATTGTTAATAGGACAATCATTTAACAGAATAAAATCTAATTTTAGAAGCCGATATACGTATACTCGTGTTTGGGCTGTCCTGTCTAAGAAATTGATTTCAAATTATTTTTTTATTTCTTAGTTTTTTTTCTAATTTAACAAGCCCCGGCGTCAGTCGTCGTCCGTTGTCCTTCACACGTTCTAACAAGAATAGCTAGGGAGAGTCGGGTAAATTCGGACAGTGATATTGCTTCCTTTATATGTCAGTTGTCTGGAACTAAAACAAAAATAACACGCCAAACCGTGAAAATCCTGATGAGACGGCTCATGATGAGCCGTCTCATCTGGATTTTCATTATTTGCAATGGTATGTCCGAATTTACCCACATGTCCGAAGTTACCCGACTCTACCCCTATAAATTTCAACAAAATTGCATACTAGCCATCCCTAGGGCGGAGGATTGTCTTTTTCGCAGATTTGTTCAGTACTTGGGTTGCTGTGGGAACTTTAAGGCTCCGAAGATTTATCATGGAAAAACTCTTGTCCCGCTCACCAGAAGCTACATTCCTCGATGGATCTTCTTGAAACTTGCAAGTAGTACTGTTGGCTGTGAGATCTTATACAAGTTTGCATTTTGGATGGATCGGGCAATTCACTACTGAGTGCTATCCCTTTAAAATTGCTTTTGACTTTCAATGGGAAAAACTTGTCCGCATATTAGACGCTACCCAGCAGACACATGACGTCCAAATGACGTCGCATCGACGTCGATGCGACGTACTGCGTCATTTCGATGTTCTGTGCCCGCTGGGTACAGTTTTCAAGTCATCTAGTCGGGCAAGTTCGAATTTGAACCAAACCGGACAATTCACTACATAGCTGTGGGCCCTTGAAATTTCGTTGACCTATAATGGGAAAAAGCTTGTCTGAAGCGACATTTGCAAGGCATCTCATTGAATCTACATAATATTGTTCCGTAACCTAAGACGAGAACAAATTCGAGCTTTATCAGAATGTTCACTACAGAGTTATGACCCTTTGCTAATATTGCAAAAGGCTTGTCCCTTTAATGGAACCTAACACTAGAACTCTTTCAGATGACATTTATGTACTTCCTTTAATGTTTAATCTCAAAAGATCTTAAAATTTATGGTTTACTAGTGATAGGCTTAGGCCTACTTTGGCGTTTCCATCTGCCAAGTAACAGTGGGACTGGGGCTGTTGGTAAGCCTATATGCAAAACAGAAAATAAAAAAAATCAACGTATGGCACCAGTGGGGGAAGTCGCAATAACATCATGCATCGTTATCAGTTGGGTTCATTGCAATTTCCGGCGTCATTATGACGTTGTGGCAACGTCCTTGGTTGCTCTAGCAAATTATTTCGAAATGTAAGATGAAAATACGGCATACTTGACTTTTTTTCAGCACAACTGACTGTTTTCTGTAAGAGCCCACTTTCCTTCAGTTTAGTCAATAATTTCTATGGTTGTTTTAGGATAATTGAATTAATGATGAAAGCCAGCACAGCCATTATTTTTACAAGCAATTTGCTCTGTATGAAGGAACTGTGAAATCGTAAATATGGGAACTATTATGACTGATGGGTGCGAATTTCTTATGGAACGAATAACTGATGGTGCGAATCTCTGATGAGATATTGATGATGTGGAAGATTAACGCATTTGAAAACCATCTCAATTATGGGGGCTAATTACGAGGAACTTCAATTAATCAAGCTTGTTACAGAGCCTGTGGTATGCGTTCGTACATCAACTTTTTCTCTATCCATCACTGTCCTGTTATTACCATAATTATTTAATGGTGAGTGGGTGCACAATCATGGGAAGCAACTCTACCTTTTCACCTTTCCTCCGTGCTCAAGGGGGTCAACTCTTTAAAAAATGGTGGTGGAATCGGTTTGTGTCGATGTAGTTCAGTGCCCTAAGGGATGCGATAGTGTCTTTCGTTCCAGCTTTACTAGGGGAGAGTCGGGTAACTGCGGACAGGCGGGTAAATTCGGACATACCATTGCAATGATGAGCTGTCTCATCTGGATTTTCACTCTCTGCCCGGTTAATTTTGTTTAAATTCCAAACAACTGACATATAAAGGAAACAATGACACTGTCCGAATTTACCCCCAGTCCGAAGTTATCCGACTCTCCCCTATCCGTTTCCCACTTGGAATGAAAAATTCTACAAATGGATAGCCAAAATATAAGAATGTAGCAATGCTATCTGACGTATACGTACATGTATATGTATTTATATTCTTGGTGTGCTTACTGAAAAGCCCTGTAGTAAACCATTAATTACAGTTAGAATTACATTGATCCACGCCACGTCACATGACTTTAAATGACGTCAAAATAAATCATGGCTGTCTACAACCTGATTGAATGTGGACGACGACATTGGCGCTGTTCCGCTGTTAGCAGAAAAATTGTTTGTAAATGTTTTACTGCTTCAGTTTTAGCCCTTATATAAGATTTTTCATCAAGGTTTTGATCTAAGCGAATGAAAATATAAGCATTGAACTTAATTTTTCTGATGTTTACTGAAGTGTAAACTACATTGGGTCACCAGCAAAGTTTACATGAACCCAAAGGGGTTCATTCACTTTGCACGCGACCAAATGTAGTCTTCGTGTGGCGCACATGCCACTTTGTTGGTTTTGTCATGTCGCGGCTCATACATGCTTTACATACATACATTGTACGAGTACGAGTCGAATATAATTTTCATATTTAGTTAACTATAGTGTATTTGCAGAAGTTCAAAGTAGAAATAGAACGCGCGTTTTACCAGGGGATGATACTTTATATAACTTCTCGAAGGTGGGTTTTCTTACGGACATATACTCATCCTTCTTTCTTGCTTGATAAAAAATCAAAGAAAAGTTAAAATGCAAAGGTTGAAGAGCAGGCAGGAAATTCCTGAAATCAGAAGAAGCTTTAGCGTGAAACAATCAGAGTCAAATATACCAAGCACATTTCAAAGGAACAAATGGAGGCCTAATAATAAGCTCTTCCTGAGTGTAAAAGGCTTGTTAAAATCTTAGATTTATTAGCTTACACATCAAAGAGATCTTCCACTGACAGCCTGTATTTTCCGAAAAAATATACTTTTTTCACTTCAAAGAACTCATAATTTCCTGCATTGTTATTCATAAATCACATTTTCAATTTAGCGCTGCGCGGATATGTTTCATTTTTTGCGGTAGTGTATGTCAAATGCAGATATGTTTTTATCTTTTCATCAGTTCACTGTTAAACTCATCTCCTAACATATAATTTGCACGGTTCGCATGATTGGAGGAGAAACCGTATTGACAGATAGGGGATTAGATGACACAGTTGTTGTTATTTTGCTCTTCAAAGGAATCTAATCAAAGACATTCTCAAACTTCTTCGTATGTTCAAACATATTAAATGATAATATAGGCATCCTAGTAAAAAGACAAAACGCTGAACTAATACCGTAGTAATGGACGTCAGTGCTACGCCATTCTTCAATCTTGTGTGTCTGCATAAGAAATATTTTTTCCTTGCCGACGAATTATTGCTGATTAACACGTGATGTTTGAGGGCAGATCGCGAAACATTATAAATTCACGACGGCGAAGCCGGAGTGAATCAATATTCGCACTTGCACGACAACACTACTTTAGGAAAAATAATTCTAACTACATGTATATACAGAATAAAAAGGCAAGATTCTAAAGGACTATTTTGAGGCGGATGTCGACATAAGTGAATGTCTGCATCCGACGTAATCAATGCGCGAATATAAAAGCTAAATATAAAAGGACTTTTCTGAAATAATATCAATATTGTGTGTCTAACCCATAATACTTTTGAAGCGCTTTCAAATTGTTCCAAAAAGAGAAGAAGAAAAAACGTACAGACGAGACATCAGTGTGGTCAGTTTCTGTGGAGAACTATTAACACGATACCCCGTGGTTTTGTTACGTGTCCAGCCGATATAAAACCTCCTACCTCACACCCCACCTTCACACCACAATTACAACATAGCGGGAATAAAAGTAGTAATTAAATGGAAACATTATCCGCCGTTTGTTTTGAGACTGTCAGAGTAATGTGGCTGTGAGTAGAGGCCTGCTGTGTTTGAGCAGAAGAAAACAAATTGCTAAAAGCGAACTAGAATAATTAGCGCTGGGTGCTAATCAAACGCACCGTTGTTCTGTAATAGCCCTATTATCTGCCAAACTAAGATGGTTGCTGCTGGTTTATGGCCTGAGAAATTCGCATTTCAGACTAAAATGTTGGGCATGTTCTATTCTCTGGCCCGGCCTGGCCTGGCCTGGCCTGGTCTCTCCTGACCTATTTAACTCCAATGACATAATAAGTCTGGACAGGCCAAGCCAGGCCAATATTTAAACCTTGCAGTGATTAAGTGCCCATACAATTAGTGAGGAGTTACTTGAGGTAATGTACATTACTTCCTCATTAATGTCAGATCAGTCTGGGGTCAATCTTGCTGCTAATGTTTAAATAACCTTGGCTCTTAGAATATAAATGTTCAGTGAAAAGAATGTGTGTTTTTATTTCTTAAACTTGTTCAAGTCTGTTCACTGAAGGAAATACATATACTAGTCAGAAATTCTGCAAATAAAAATATTTTATGGAAAGATTTAAAAATAAAGGAACATGGGCTGATCTATAAAACTTATCGAAAATAGATTTGATCAGGGAAATCAGCACTGAACTGTTCAATGATGATTATATTTAACAGTAATGATACTAGTATATAATATTTAATAGTAATAATATTATTATTACAATTGCTATTATTATAAAACTTGAACCAATTGATTTGCATGACGGATGCTGTGTCATTATTATTATTATTATTATTATTATAAAACTTGAACCAATTGCTATCAGTCAGTTTGTGACTGTTCGACCAGTGTAGCCTCTAACCAGCATGCACCTGTTCGACCAGTGTAGCCTCTAACCACCATGCACCTGTTCGACCACTGTAGCCTCTAACCAGCATGCACATTCTTTTGTAAAAGTTAGAACCTTATCTTTGTGCATACCTGACCAAAAAATAAACTCTGATCACACTTCACAGATAAGCAAGCTTCAATGTCTTGTACATAGGGCTGACCTGGGTCTATACAATCCTGGATTAGGGACTATAATTTGAACCACATCACAGAGAAAGGGGGCTTAATGTATTTATGATTGGTCATCATTCAAACATGCGCAGTAACTCAGTGGAACCTGCAGAGCTCATCCATTTTGTCAGCGGATGTGGCTTTGTGATATTATGTGCGAACAGTATTGGTTCTAATAAGACCGCGCAGATGCGCAGGCTTGCCTTAGCCTTTGCTGTTCACAGATTCGATAAGTTCCATTTCTGCCTGGTCCAGCTAATTTAGTTATTGGTTTGCTACAGAACTAAAGCTATTAAGTTATGCATGCATACATTTTCGATGTTCTATCTTTTAAAAAAGTTTCGAGTTTATTCAGTTCTCAGGTTATACATAAATATAAACAAATGCCATCTACCTTGTGTTTCCCTTGCACTTGTTTAAATCGCCATTTATGGTGACTAGTATTTTTTTTTTTTTTTTTTTTTTTTTTGGTGACTGCACTACAAATACCTATATCTTTTAACAAATAACTGGTACTTATTGAGTCTGAATGATACAAGACTTTTTTGTTAAATATGTGCCACATTTCAAAACAAAAAAAAAGGTGTATTTGGATATACATGGAAATTCATATTAGTTTATGCATATACATGGAATCACATCAGTCATTTTTTTACCACACACACACACACACACACACACACACACACACACACACACAGAGTGCAAAGCGGGGATGTCGGACTTGTGAGTCCGAATCACACGGAGTGCTAAAATATAATTTGGCATTTATTAGCATAGTTCATTTACGATTTCTCCCTATGCATTTAGCAAGTTTTTCGAAGGGTTATGAAATTTTCTTGAGGAATAGTATTCTGAGGTTGTTGATCGCATATAGTTAAAGTTAGAAGATTGCGATTACATCAAACTTGGGCGCAAAATGCCCTGAATGGACGTTTGGCATTACTTTAAGTGCCGGGGCATCCTACTAATTTGGATAATAGTAAGACAAGGGCCTACAGTGCTTGCAGTAGGTGTGGGTGGGGCGTCATTAGGATATTTTTCTCTCGTCTGTCATTTCTTTTTTCTTTCTCCCTCTCTGGAATACGGCCCTATATCAACTGAAATACTGTCTCAGAGGGCTGTTACACCCAAACAACAACAACAACATAAGAAGACTGCGTAGAGATGTGCAGACTGATCTAATTTCTGAATAGCAAGATCCTTTGGAAGCAAGGAATACACTAAGGAAACGAGGATAGCAGACTCGTTTTAATTGAGTCTGTTCATGACCAGTAATTTAATGTGCGACACCGGCCTTCGTGGTCGCATATGTCAGAAGGTACTTTTTCGTTATTCAGCCCGTATAATCTGGAAAAAGTGTGGTTGTCCACCCTCATCACCAAAACGTATTATCCAGACACAGCAATGATCCTGATCATGTTGACTATAAACAGAGGCAGAGAATGATTGATGATTTGTTGCTTTACGTCCACGGTAAAGTCGGGACGGTCAGTCACCCTAACCACACTGTTCCTGGGCAGGCTTAGACCTCCTAAGCGGTTTACCAGTACTAAGTGCACATACTTTCGCCAGTAACTGACAACTGCCTTCCTTGAATCAGTGGAAGAAGAAACGAAAGTATGTGGCCACACCGGGTATCGAACCCAAGACCTCTGACTTATGAGTCAGGTGCCCTACCGACTGCGCTATGTGGCCCGGCCAGACAGAAAATGAAATGAGGCAGAGAATGAAATATATTGTGTGGTAACTTTTTTCAAGTATTATTTGCCATTGCGTGCTATGGTAAATAAAGCCTTTTATGTGTATGGGAACACTTTCAGTGGAGATAAATCTTGTTCAGACTAAATTATCTCCCATTTTATACCAAGGGTCTTTGTAAGGATTTGCTCCAGCTAGGAGCAATTCTTTCCTTTAAAAGTAGTCCCCATTTTGAAATGGATTTGTCATAAATGGAACCAAACAGGAAATTACAGAAGTTGTTTCCCTTTGTAAAATGGTTGCCCAAAACGCAAAGTGTTCCCATACACTTAAAAGGTTCATTTCTGAAACAGGACTCTGGGTTACGAGCGGTGTCTGATCCTGATATCTACTGTTTACAATAGCCCATAATACCGGTTGACCAATTTACCAAAAATATTAACCGAGGCTATGATCAGAATGGTACTTCGGCTACAAGATGTTCAGTTTTCGGTAAATTTCCATTTATTTTTTGGGGCAAATTTTAAAACCTGGAATTGAATGGAATGGACTGGACTGGCTGAAGAAAATTTCCTCCACTTCATTTCACTGATTTTGGTTGGCACTCTCATAGAAAAGAATTTGCCCCCCCCCCCCCCTCTAAGGGAGCAAATTCTTTTCTATGAGAGTTCTAACCTAGGCCTCTGGAGCAAATATTACTAGAGTAATCTACACTAATTGCTAATGTCTACCTGTCCATCAGTGCTTCAACAGCATCTCAGACAAAGGTAAAAGCTAAACAATTTCAGGCTTTTTTTCAAAAGCTAATAGTTATCAATAGTAAGAACTGGACATGAAGCTGGCAGCATGTTCCATATCTTCTACTATTTTTCATTTACATCAAATTAAGAGAAAGAAAAGGCCAATTTCTTGCGTTCAAAAAATATGAAAAAGTTTTGGGGTTTCCGAAAAAAATAGATGCTTAGCAAGTCATCTGGTTACCCTGCTTACCTGATGACCTCCTATTTAATTGACATGATAATTAAAATCTCTAAAATCAATCTATTTTGAAAATAATAACAAGCCGATGATTAAATCTCTCATTTGTTTAGGTAATGTCTGAACTGAAACAGCCAAAAGCAGTTAACAGATGCAAGGTTGTCCCGGAGGGACAGAGTGTTGAGGTTAAACGATACAGTCATGAGCAGACTAATGTTTCTGACACTTTGGCCTGGCCTGGCCTGGCCCGAAGTATTATGTCATAGAAGTAAATTAGGTCAGGCCAGGCCAGACCAGGCCAGGCCAGGCCGGGACACAGATTAGAACATGCCAAAATGTTGTATGAAATAGATGTCAAAGATGGCCCATAAATTTTCTAGCTATCATTTTGGAAGTTTTAGGTGTTTTAAATGTGACATATAGTTAGCAGACATGTCAGCTCTTGGCAGGAAGGGTTGCATGTTTGCTGCCAATAAAACTAAACGATGGAACAGGAGCGAAATTGACTAAGTGTCTAGAGAATAAAATGTTGTTTCTTTAAAGAGATGTCAACACGTATCTCTGTCTGTACGAATATAAATGACATCTGCTGAACTTTTAAACATTGCATAATATTTACTGACATGCGCAATAATCCGAAAACACTTGATTTTCTCATTAAAAGAATTCCAAAATTATTTAAGTAATTTTGGTTGCCAACCCTTATGACATACTTTCAAGATGTACACAAGAAAGAAAGCACCACTTCCTTTCGCTTATTATACCCCCGGCATACGAAGTATGTCGAGGGGTATATAGTTTTCGTCTTTCCATCCGTTCGTCCGTCTTTCCGTCCGTCCGTACGTAAGTTAACATTTGCGTTTAAGTTTTTTCATGTGCTTCTTTTATCCAGACCTTTTTCAATGACCCTTATTATTTTAGCAGAGGATGGATACTGATTAGTTTGCAATATCTACGGGCTGTTGCTGTTGTCCTAAGGTCAAGGTCACAAACTTTGTAATTATTAGTACAATAGCAGTAACCTTTGTGTTAAAGTTTTGTGTAAGTTATTTTCATGTGCTTCTATTATCCAGACCTTGTTCGATGACCCTTATTATTTTAGCCGAGGATAGATACTAATTTGTTTGCAATATGTACATGCTGCTGCTACTGTCCTAAGGCCAAGGCCACACAGTTTGTAATAAGTTCCAGTTAATTTTTTTAAATATGCTTCTATTATCCAGACCTTGTTCAATGACCCTTATTATTTTAGCTGAGAATGAATACTAATTTGTTTGCAATATCTATGTGCTGCTGCTGTTGCTGTCCTAAGGTCAAGGGCACAGACTTTGTAATTAGTACAATAGCATTAACATTTGTCTAAGTATAAATGGGATTGTCTTGAAACTTCATATAATGATAGAGGATGTTAAGGAGAGGTGCAATGTACAAGATCCGTAACTCTGTCTGGCTTACTTTTTGAATTATCTCCCTTTTTCAGTTTTTGTTGTTCGGAGCATAACTCCAAAAGTATGAACAGGATTGTATTGAAACATCATATAATGATAGAGAACATTAAGGAGAAGTGTAGTGTACAAGAACCATAACTCTGCCTGACTTACTTTTTGAATTATTTCCCTTTGTCAGCTTTTTTGTTTTATTAAGCGGTGGGGCTGACCGGGGTCTACGTGGGCTCCTGCCCACTTGCTCTAGTATTCACTGCCGAACCGGGAACCAAACATGATATTAAACAAAGTTTGTCCGTCTATTAATTATTTATTTATTTTTCTATTTATTTAATTTTTGCTAGTTATATGATATAATGTCTGCATATCAACTGACTGTCATCAAAAGAGAAGGCACAAGCCATTTTTATAATGGTATCTGTCGGGACGATTACACCTCGGGGAGGACTATGGCGGTCTTAAAGGGCAAATAGGAAGAACATTTTTCGTTTTACTATCTTTCATAACAGTGATACAGGACATAGAGAAAATCATATTGCTGAAAACTGCATGAACAAACGTATGTCAACATTTTTAACACGTAGAGCTTCCAGCGCGTTTACATGAGTTATGTTTTCCCTTTTTATAGATTTTGAACTAGAATGGTTTATTCTGTGATGTCACAGATGATTTCAAATTTTCAAAATAGAATTTAAAACTGTCAAAACATGTTTTGTTTTAATTTTGAAATGTTACTGCCTAAAACTAGTGTCTACGCTATTCACTATTCGCCTTTGACAGATACGTACACAATTTTGAATTTTTATGCCCCAAATTTCGAAAAAAAAGTCTGTGTTGTCCGTACGCACGTGATTCAGTGTTGTGTCCATTCGTCATGCATACCATATCGTAGGAACCGTTCATGCTAGAGTTTTGAAATTTCAAATATGGATTCATCGATAAATATAGTTGACCCTATTTTTTTTTTTTTTTTTTTTTTTTTTTTTTTGTTTAGTTCAAGCTGTCTCCCTTTTTGGAAATATGTCCCTTAGGAAAAATCAAAATGACATCTTGTCAGCAAGATATCTCAAAACATATTTGAGACAGGGGCTTGAAACTTTGCCAGTTTATGAGGAATGATAAGTCGCTGGATGAACTGATTCACTTTTTAAACGAATAACATCGTTTCGTTTAGGAGTAACGACCCTTTGAAAATTTCGGCATTTTAAACTTGTCAGCAAGATATCTCGAAAAGTATTTGAGCTATAGGGGACTTGAAACTTGGTCAGCTAATGAGATGAAGAGTAGATGAAGTGATTAACTTTTGAATAGATAGATAGATAGATAGATAGATAGATAGATAGATAGATAGATAGATAGGAAACTTGATATGTAGCATTTGAAAGTATGTTACTATAAAGTTTATATAAATAATGTCTCTGGGGTGACCCTGACCTATTTTATGACAAGGTTAAATTTGATCCCTTTGGCATTTGAATGGCAGAAGCTGAAAAAGTGCTGTTTTTTTTTTTCTATTGCTACTGAGCAGCGAAATTTAAACCCTATGAATTCTATCTATCAAGGTCATTTAGTGACCTTGACGAAAGGTCAAACGTCGTTCGTCGTCTGTCAACATTTTCAAAGAAATTCTCCTCTGAAACTACTGGGCCAACTTCAGTTAAATTTCATATGCAGCCTTCAGACAAAGGGGGAAGGAAATTTTGTTTAGGTCACATGACCAAGATGGCCGCCATGCTCAATTATCATAAAAACCTTAAAACAATTAAACTCCATACCACTGAACCGATTGCCTTGAGACTTAGTATATAGCATTTAGAACACTAGTACTACGAATTTTATATAAATAATGACCCTGGGTTGACATTGACCGATTATATGGCAAGGTCAAAGTTGGTCCCTTAGGCGTTTTAATCGAAATAGCTGAAAAAGACATTTTCTGTAGGTATTATGCTGTGTGATATATAAATGCAATCGGCTTCAACCCCTTTGAATTCTAGAGGTCAAAGTCATTTAGTGACCTTGGCCAAAGGTCACTCGTCTATCGTCGTCTGTTAATATTTTCAAAAGACTTCTCCTCTGAAATTACTGGGCCAACTTCAGTCAAATTTTGTATGCAGCCTTCTGGCTACGGATGTAAGAAAGTATATATATTTTTTGCTTAGGTCACACGACCAAGGTGGCCACCATGCCTGTGTATGGTACCTGTGGGTGGATTGCTTTAAAAGTTGGTATGTAACTTGGTCTGGGACTTTAGTAATACACAGATTATATAAATGATGACCCTGCGGTAACCTTGACCATTTGTACGGCAAGGCTAAATTTCGCCCCATATAGGAAATCGGAAAAGCTGAAAAAGTGCAATTGTACTCTGTGATATGGTAATTGAATTAACGTCAACCCTATAATGAATTTCAGAGATCAAGGTTATTTAGTGAATAGGTGACTTGCGTTGAATATTTTCAAAGTCCTTTCTAACTGAAACCAAAAGGAATGGTTGCGTTGCTAACCACCATTTTGGCACTGTAAGTTTATGTCTAGATCGGCATGTTAACATGAGAAACAAATGTCCAAAAATCACAAGACAGTTTCGGTGTTCAGGAGAGCGATCAGGACCTAACGGTTCTCTTGTTTTTCGACCTAACAGTTCTCTTGTTTTTCGGAGTTATGGCGCATTGAAAATTTCAGCAGTTTAAACTTGTCAGCAAGATATCGTGAAAAGTAAATGAGCTAGGGACTTGAAACTTGGTCAGCTGATTGGAGATCACAAGTAAATCACCGACTGAAAAACTTTTGAACGATTTCCATCAATATTTATTAACTAGTACAGACCCATTTCCTTTGAAGGTTAGGCATGTGGTTGGGGCATAGTGTGAACACCTTTTCTTATTATTTGACTATTTAAGGTTTAGGCTAAAATGTGAGCAGATTCTCTGGTTTGTATATGAAAACCTTCGTTACGAGATAATTTTAACAACGAAAAGAGCCTCTTTAACAGGGTTGAAAATACCGTATTCAATTAGCACAGGTTATAATCGATTCCGCTAATTTTCGCTACCTGCAGAGACTGTCCGTCTTATTTGGCTTCCGCCGAGACTTTTCGCGAACGCTTCCTGTCGACGCTTCTGTACATGATAAATGGCTACCTGCAGAGACGGTCCGCGTGTTTCTGCTTCCTGCCGAGGCTCTCGGCAAGAAGCATATTCACGCGGACAGTCTCGGCAGGAAGCCATTTTTCGAGGACAGTAGTCCCTGCAGGAAGCAAGAGTTCGCGAACAGTTTCGGCGTAAGCCAAATATGACGGACAGTTTCTGCATGAAGCGAAAATTGACGGAATCGATTATAACCTGTGATTAGACTCACTGACAAGCATGGCAATGAAATCACGGTGAATTGTTTCACTTTCAGAGGAAGCGGCTCTGCCATTCTGCATGAGTTTGCCTTGAGGAAGCTCTTAAAGGAAAGAATTTGCTCCACGAGGAGAAATACTTTCTCTTAAGAGCAGTTCCCATTTTTTGGAAAGGCGTCCTTGCCCAGGAAGGCCAAGAGGAAGTTACCAAATTTGTTCCCCTTTGTAAAAGTAGCGGGGAAATTGGAGGTGATCCGTACATCTTAAATGCTGTGCGCCTACTAGGAATATTCTTAGAAATCATTTTAAAAATAACTAAACTGCGGCGTTTCATGTTTTTGATTAGTATGGCATTCATGTTTCTGCTGCATATAAAACTCATTAACCCATTGCATTCTGGGTATTTATGTCGTCGGCTGAAATTGTCGTCTGTATCAAAAATCAAGAATATTTTGACAATATTGGTCTAACTCTTGTAGTAATGATGTCTAGGCGGCAAACAGTTTTGATCTCAGATCAGGCCCTACGTTTGTGGGGCCTGATCTGGATCCAACTGTTTGTCCAGATACCTCTAAAGGGGTATCCCGAATGGAATGGGTTAATTCGTCTAGCTTTTTGTTTTGTTTTGTGCCAGATATATGACACAATGTGTACATATCAACCGTCTGATGCTGACACAGACGCGTCCTTCACCGAGGACATATAAAGGCTTTAAATTTTGCAGACTCCTACTGCTTTTTAAACACTGGCACTCTGGCAGTTCATAAGGTAGGAGCAACATTATTGGCATCTAAAAATATCTGTTGAGTAGTTTGCACTAAATGATCACAATTTAATATTTTCTTTCTAACCAATCCCTATTACTAGTGCTTATATTTTGGTGCCAATATCTGCTTCTTATATCGAGTGGTTGTTTCTTTCCTACGTAAACTGAGTGGACGACTTTTTGATTATTTCGCACCAAAGAGACAAAACCAAAAAAACAAAAGTCTGGCATGCACCTGCAAAATAGGAAACAGTGGTCGTGCGGATTATCACATAACAGTTCGTCGCAGACAGTGACGAAAAAATTACGGAGGACTAAAAACCAGACAAGTTTAAATAACAAAACTATATTACATTTGGGGAAAAATCGGATGCGAAAGAAAAGCGAGGAGGTGTTAAATAAAAAGCGTTTCAAACAGTTTTGGTCAATAAGTCTAGTCTAGTCAAGGTTGTTAGGGCACTACAGATGATTTCGCAACAATCTGTCCTTATCTGGTTCTGTAGTCAGCTGCCGTAGTGCCGGCAAAGTCCATTCTAGTCGGATCTTTTAAATTGTCTCTAATCTTGTCCGTCTGTCTCTTCTTTTTTCGGGGTTTCGGGCTGTGCCAGTGAAACTTACTTTGTGTCGGTCTTGACTAATCAGCCCGAATAACCAGAGTGCTATACAAAATAGCACTCTGGTTATTCTGGCTGATTATTCAACATGGCAAACCAAGCAAAAATCTCCTTCATCATGGAACTGCCTGGCTATTAGCAGAACCTCAGATTGGCTGTGTTTGCCATAGGTGTCAAACTCTATAGGCCTGTTAGCATTTCATTGCTTCTTCAGAGGCGTAAAGAATTCTACAATGACACATGGTAAATAACTCAACATTGTTAGCGCTGTGAAACTTCATTATGTCTAGTTAACGTATCTACGAGTAAGTAGAAAGAAAATGAAAACCATAAAGAACCCCGGGATTTCTTTTATGTAGGTCTAGTAATGCTTTCTGCTCATTAGTACTCTAGGTCGTTAATTAGGGCTGTCACTCTGATGTATTGTTTCTGTTCTTATTGTCTCAGGCTTGCTTTATAGTGGAACAGATGAGAAAGGGCGAGTTTTTTTTCGGTGTTCCGAAAGGGCGGCGGTGAACAGAACAGAATAGAATAATAACAGAGGTTACATACAGCGAAGATTAAAAAATCTGTACTTTGCATTGATAAAAATCACCGGGAAAAAATGCTGTTTTACTTCGAGTACAGTATTTCCCAACTGAACAGACTGTGGGCGTTTTCATTTCTTTTGCTTGCGGGTGGATACTTTGCCCAGATATCTTAAACTGAAACTTCCATCTACCGAAAAAGTGCTCTGCATCACTTCAAATAGTAAACTAACTGGATCTTGATCAGACAAGAGGACTGTTTGCAAATGCTTCTCCTAAAACAATTGGCCTTTCATATGTTTGCCTCAGATTTTTGGAATAAACCTTCATTAAAATTTGCCAGGTGTATGAAGCATAACCCCAGTGGGCACTCAACAACCTTGTGTGCCTTGTGGCATATATCGCAACAGTTTTCTTCTATTCTGTTCGGTTCTGTATCAACATTATCCGACCGCAAGGGACAGAGCAACCTGTGGTTGGCATTCCTCAGTTTTAGTGAGCATATCAATCGTTATAAATATCTAGGGACTGAAGTCACCGTCATTTATAGTATATTGAGTACCTGCTATTAGAACCTGTCGAGATCAATCACAAATAAAAGCCCTGTCACATAATTAGGAAGATTGATAATTAAGTACTGTCAAATGACAGGTTGTAACATACATGTAGATACATACATTGCATCAAAACACATAATAAGATATTTAACCAGTTATTTATTTGTTCATTTATTTACTTGTTTATTTATTCATTTAATCCCAGCAGGAACACAATTTTGCAACAACCTTGAATCAATTGATTCAACGTCATGAGAATCAACGGTATCTCAAAGCTGTTACAGCATTATTTATCCTTTTTATGCCCCCAACTTTGAAAAAGTTGGTGGGGCATATTGCTTTTGGCTTGTCCGTGTGTGTGTGTGTGTGTGTGTGTGTGTGTGTGTGTGTGTGTGTGTGTGTGTGTGTCACACTTGTCATGATTGCTGTAACTTTAGAACCCTGCAAGCTAGGGTCTTGAAATTTCATATATGGAATCCTCATGGAAAATTAGCCGACACATATTTTTTTCTGTTCGCAGTTATGCCCCTTTTTGGAGTTATACCCCTTTTAGAAAAATGAGATAAATATCTTGTTAGCAAGATATCTCAAAAAGTATTTGAGCGATGGCCTTGATATTTGGTATACTGATTGGATATGAGTAGTAGATTACCTGATTAACTTTTGAGACAATTCCGTAAAATATTGATGGAGTTATGGCCCTTGTTTGAATTTGGCATTTTTCCAACTTTTGAACCGCTTGAGCTAGGAAGCTGATGTTTGGTATAGTAGTAGTTCTTGGTGTGTTAAATACTTTAGTACAAGTTAGGTAACTCTGCATTCATTATTTACTGAGTTACTTACCCTGATGTTCAGTACTTATGCAGCTACTGAGTTCAAGAACCATTAGGAATACGGTTTTGAAATTTCATATACGGATTCCTTGTGGAAAATTAGCTGACCCGTATTTTTTTTTCCTTTCCCAGTTATGCCCCCTTTTTGGAGTTATGCCCCTTTTAGAAAAATTAGGTGACTATTTTGTTAGCAAGATATCTGAAAAGGTATTTGCGCTTTGGCCTTGATATTTGGTATACTGATTGGGTATGAGCAGTAGATTACCTGATTAACTTTTGAGACAATTCCGTAAAATATTGATGGAGTTATGGCCCTTATTTGAATTTGGCATTTTTCCAACTTTTGAACCGCTTGAGCTGGGAAGCTGATTTTTGGTATAATAGTAGTTCTTGATGTGCTAAATACTTTAGTACTAGTTAGCTAACTCTGCATTCATTATTTACTGAGTTACTTCTCCTGATGTTCAGTACTTATGCAGCTACTGAGTTCAAGGCATAGGATTATGAAATTTCATATATGGATTCCTTGCGGAAAATTAGCTGACACGTATTTTTTTCTTATCCCAGTTATGCCCCCGTTTTGGAGTTATGCCCCTTTTAAAAAAATGAGATAACTATCTTGTTAGCAAGATATCTCAAAAAGTATTTGAGCGATGGCCTTGATATTTGGTATACTGGTTGGGTATGAGGAGTAGATTATCTGATCAACTTTGGGGAGAATTCCGTAAAGTTTTGATGGAGTTATGGCCCTTGGTTGAATTTGGCATTTTTCCAACTTTTGAATCGCTTGAGCTGAGAAGCTGATTTGTGGAATAGTAGTAGTCCTTTATGAGTTTGATACTTTAGTACAGGTTAGGTAACTCTGCAAATATTAATTATGGAGGTATTAAAAGTATTTGAGCCATGGCCTTGATATTTGATATGCTGATTGGGTATGAGGAGTAGATTACCTGATTAACTTTTTGGATAATTCTCTAAATATTTATGGAGTTTTGGCCCTTGTTTGAATTTGTCATTTTTCCAACTTCTGAATCACTTGATCTAGGAAGCTGATTTTTTGTTTAACAGTAGTTCTTGATGTGTTTAATATTTTAATAAAGATTAGGTAACTCCTTTTCAGACTTAGACATTCTAAAGTTTGACACCTTTAGAAGCAAGCATATGGTTGGGGGCATAGTGTTTCACAAGCACAATTTCTAGTTTTTATTTTTTTTGTATGTTTCTTAATTAATGGCTTAGCTGCATTGGCAATAATCCAATACCCCCACTCCCATCCCCTCCGTACCTGGCATGTCAAATCTTTGATATAACTGATTTTCTTATCCGTCTCGAGATTATTTCTTTTTCCTAATACGAGATATTTATGCTAGTGTCACATTGGCGTATCAGCTTGCGTACGTACGGCGTATCCGGATACGTGGCAGTAAGAAAGGAACGCCACAGCAACACCACAGCAACGAAAGCTTACGTAGCTGATACGCAGCACGATCTCCTTGTACGCCAGGGTTCGGCGATTTTTTCAAACCGGTTTGAAATAATCGCCGCACGTACGTGGCACCTTTCATACGCCATACATACGTCACACGAACGCCGTAAAAGCGAAAGCAACGCAGCAGTGACGCAGCGGGTACGTAGCGTGATCGCTTGGTACGCCATGGAAACGCATACGGTGTAACTGTGGCGTACGTATGGCGTAAAAAGCTTTTTCATTGCGTACCCACGGCGTTCTTTTCTTATCTATAGAGTATCAGGTGCGAATGAATGACGTATATTATGCTTCTATGGAGTATCGTGGCGTATGAACTGCGTACGAACTGCGTACGGACTGCGCACCTTGCGCTGTTGTGGCGTTGCCGCTGCGTATGTGTTACGTTGTCAATTTTGTTTCGGCGTTGCATGAGTACCTACTACGTCAACACGAAGATCATAGGCAGTGGACACATTTTTCTGGTTTGTTTTCATTCTTTTCATAGTCATGGACCTGGAAGATCCACTTTCTCCAGTACTGAAGAAGGGAGCTTTTAACTCGGTCTTTATGAGGTGCAGTTTCACCATCTAATCGCTGTTTATAAATATCATTAATTTGATTAATGGATGTCCATTATTCGAATAAGTGATATCCATAACTCAGCCTATCCATTAATATCACAAATTCAATTAATGAATATCCATAATTCGAATAATGCATATCTTTAAATGGGCTGAATTACGGATATCCATAATTTCAACGATGGATATCCATAATTTGAATCAGTGATATCAATAAACCGAACTGAATCAATGAAATCCATACCTCGAATTATGGATAGCCATAAATCACCGCAGAGGCTTGTTATTAAAACTTATTATTTACAAAGACGAATTATTGATACCCATATTTCTAATAAGTGATATCAATAAATAGGACAAACTATTGAAATCCACAATCCGATTCATGAACATCACTTATTCTTATTATGGATAATATCCAGAAATCTAAATGATAAGTGGATATACCTAATTTGAATAAAGAATATCACTAACTCGACTTATTGAAATCCATAACTCGAACAAGTGATATCCATAAATTGGCAGAGTTATGGATATCCATGATTCATGATTCGATCCTCAACTCGAAAAAGTGATATCCATAATTCGAACTAGTGATATCCATCAATCGTTCAGATGATTGGGTATCTATAATTCGAATTATGGACATCCATAAGTCGACCCATGGATATCCATGAATAATTAGGGAAACTCATAGATAATTATGAATATCACTTATTCGGATAATGGATATCACTTTCTCGAATTATGGATATCCATAAGTTTTATCGATATCTATAAATAGGGAATACATAGTAAAACGGCACCCCATAGGTCCTGGCCTCTTTGTCCCCTGTTAGGTTGACTGCTGTCTCAGACTCAGCTGCTGCTGGATGTCAGTGATGACAGCTGACTGTGTCCGAAGGTCCGGCTCGATAGGCGCAGCCGATTTTCCCCGTTCCCGTAGTGCTTCCTGGGCGTGACTTCTTTTTTTTTTTTGGGGGGGGGGGGGGCATAATGTTTTGCTAGTAACTTGCAGTGACTGCTTTTGAAAGAAAAACAGCAGTGCAGAGCACACGAACGTTTAGACGCAGCTGTTTACGCCGCTAGTACGCAGTAGTTACGTTACATTTAAAAATGAAACGCCGTGCGAACGAAACAGTTACGCCACAGCAACGCATTATACGCCACGTATACGCCTCAGATACGCCAAAGGTACGTCGCAGAATCGTCACACAAACGCCGTGTACTAGAATTTGCATAAAATACGTCACAGTTCTTCGCGATCGACACGCGTAAGTAATTTTTGTGAAATACGCCGCTGATACGTAATAGTGTGACACTAGCATTACATTGTCTACCTTCGTCTAATATCAGCAAGACATTCCTGTGCCAAACTTTTTCATGATTCACTCCATCCTTCCAGCTAGGTAGGTTGTACAAGTAGTTGGGCGGGCAGGCAGCTATTTCTCTAAAGTCTCCAAAACTTATTACCTATCAAACTTCAGCTGTTTTTCCCCTCGTGACAGTAATTTAACAAAGTTTAGTTATATTTTAGGTGCTGCATTCATCAAATCAATGAGTTATTCGTGTATAACGCTGATAACTGAAAATGCAAATGATTTATATAAGTTGCTCGTTATAGATTTGCTGCCGGACAATATGGGATAACAAAATCAGAAAATTTTATCGTAAGAACGTATTTTACTCTAGGATATAAAAATAAAGACTGAAATATTGTCAATTTCCCCTAATTAACTGCACATCAAATACATAATTGAGCCGCGACACGACAAAACCAACAAAGTGGTTGTGCGCCCAGCGCAGACTCAGATCAGCCTGGGCATCCACCCAGTCTGATCAGAGTCTTCCCTGTCCGCATGGAGGTAGCTTAGACCCTTAGCTACCCTTTGCGCGCTTAGCAAAGAGTCTGATCGGACTGGGCGGATGCCCAGGCTGATCTGAGTCTGCACTTTGCGCACAACCACTTTGTTGGTTTCTCGTGTCACGGCTCAATTATATTATCTCCTTTGCCGTACTAGTCCTAAATACTGGGATAAGCAGTTATTGTAATTAATCTAAGGATGCATGCACATTTTTTTCTGTGGGCTTGAAAAAAATTGTCAGCCTGTTGCTGCGTCAACCAACGTTTCTCTCAAGCTATACTACCATAATGTTTGCTCTGAAAAAAAGTGAGGTTAATTGTTTTACTACTTTATACCCCATGTACCAATATTTCACGCTCTGTTGACTCTGAAGCTACATCCAGAATTGCATCAATAAGACTTTATATGTATCAGACCTTCTCACCATGGTATCCACTACCGTGGACGCGCGAGACAGGTCCGCGGAATTATTGTTCTATCTGGCAAGAGTCACAAAGTGCTGGCTAATGGCAAATAGTGCGGACCTGATTAGACGGCTCCATTCTGATCTCAGCCAACACTGTTCTGGCATTTCTCTCCCAGTACCGTATTTATTCGATTATAAGACAGGGGCCGTATTCATAAAGCCACTTAAGTCGTTGCTATGCGGTTGCTAAGGCTAAATATCTATAAAGGAGATTCCCTACAACTATGAAATTTGGTCTGGAGGAACAGTCTTTGTAAGACTGTTCCTCCAGAGCAAATTTCATAGTTGTAGGGAATCTCCTTCAAAGAAATTTAGCCTTAGCAACAGCATAGCAACTACTTAAGTCGTTTTATGAATACGGCCCCAGGTGTTTATCTTTCCAAAATTACCGCAAAATTACGAATCAGTCTTGTGTAATTCGGTGTTAAAATAGGGGGTTTCCTTTTATAAACAGTCCCAAAGATCTAAATCCGTCTTACAAGATGTACGTGAAGAATGTCACAACCATTGTGGTGGATTGTGAAAGTTGCGATGCAGGGTTGAGTGTGTGCTCAGGAATATTAAAGAATCATATTTTATTTATTTTATTTATTTTTTCCTTTTTAACTTCAAATTTATTTTAGTCTTGTACTATTTAAAACTGATATCACAAGCAGTGTGAAGGCGTGAGCATATGTGATGCGTCCTTTTATTACTAATATTATTTTTTTACTGTTATCACTATTATAATCATCATGATCATCATTTGATTTGCCATTGGTAATTTGCTCTTTTTAAACAATAATTTAGTCCAAAGTTGAAATAAAGTCAGTCGTTCAGGTATTTTGAGAAATCTTCTTCTCCTTTTTTTTCACTTTTTTGCTGACCAGTATAAAGATGATCGGCTGTAAAATGTGCCAAATTTTGCAATTGTCAGGAGATTTGTGTACTAGTATGTGTGTTTTGATTGTTTGTTACTGATCTATATATTATCTTTCATTCTCTTTTTCATGTTTTAGGAAATACTGTATATGCTATATTGTCGCTTATATTTCGTATATATGTTTAAACTAGAAGCCGCCCTATATGATATAGATCTGAAGGAGATGGACTATCTAAGCTTCAATAGCCTTTAACTTCTTATTTGCAACTTGTACTTATATGTTTATTTGAATGAAATAAATAAGTTTAAACCAAAGTTGATATATGAAATAAAGGAGAAATTTTTAAAAGCTTTTTGCTTATTTCAGTAAATCAATATGTTTGCACCTAAGAGTGCTGCAAAATAATTTAAAACGCAGCTGCGAGAAAGCGTTTTAGGTTTTAATGCTTCATTTATATTTACTTAATTTTTTATTGCCTAACGTTTGATGAAATTGTATAATCAGTTTGATTTACTCGTACCTTTCCTTACCACACTTCAGGAAATTGAATGATACAAATAAAGCAAAGGGCACTTGTGCATTCGAATTGTATACATACTGATACCCAGATCGTCCAACGACTTAGCTTTGCCACCCCGCCATTTAAATGAGTCCACTGTTCCTTGCAAGGGTACTAAGTCCACTTCGTTCCTTATGTAAGGAACGAAGTGGACTTAGTACCCTTGGTTTGCGAAGATGTTCCTCAGGTAAGTGGAAAATCCTATGATCAGTATTTCAGTTGGCTTTGTTCAGTCTGTTAAAGAAGGGCTTCCTATGCACGCTACCGACCCTTATGTTGCATCACTGTTCAATGCTGTTTTTGTTTATTTCAGATGCGAAGAGAAGAGAACAAGCGGCTTTGTTCGGAAAACATCAGACGCCAAAGAAACGACGAAAATCAAGAACAGCATTTACCAACCAACAGATTTATGAACTTGAAAAACGATTTTTATACCAAAAATATCTGACTCCTGCAGACAGAGACGAAATTGCGCAACATTTAGGTCTTACGAACGCGCAGGTGATCACGTGGTTCCAAAACAGGCGCGCAAAATTAAAACGAGACTTGGAGGAATTGAAAAATGACGTAGTTGCTACGAAAAAGCTTGCGTCATCAGTGGCATCAGACGACTGTGCTAATGATTCTGACTTCAATGATCAAGATCAGTCTCCAACTAAACGATGTAGATCAACCAGTGGGTCCCCAGGGCCCCACTCACCTAAAGCTAGGTATGACTGTAGGACTGAAGATCGGATAGGGTCACCTCTTCCGGTGGAGACAGGAAATGACCAAACGTAGCATATCTGTAGGTGACCGCTTTATTTGTTTGTGTAGTTAATATTCACGGAAGCACGTGCGCTTCAGGATCCACAAAACTGGCCAGGATGGTGGTCGGCTGGCGTCTAATGTTTGAATCAAGTTCAGTTTGAGATTACAACTGTCTTTATTAAAAAGTAAGATGGCCGACATATGAAGGAGTATATCTGATGGTGGTTTAAGCGAATAAGTGTATATACAAAGGGAGCTGCAGTTAAGGAATGGAAGGAAACTTGGTATTATGGATTCTTAGTTTGTTTACGCCCGCTCTCGTCACTCAAGCTTGTCTTACCTTCGACACACATAGTTCCGATTATATAATAATTTGAGCCACATCATGTGATTTCCAACAATGTGACATAGGCAATAAGCAAAGGCTCTGATCAGACTGCACATAAGTGCAGTCTGATCAGAGCCTTTGCTTGTCACATCAGCCTTCTGTGGAAATGCCCCAAGCCATAGAACTACCAGTGAGGTCTCTGATTACCCTGTATGGAACACAAGAATGATCTTTATATCACATGACAAAATTGTCACATTGTTGGGAGTCACATGATGTGGCTCATATAGTAACAGAGTATGCCTATCTGTGATGAGTGCTTGGCTGAAACTGAAAGAAGCAGTCATCGGTCGAAGTACATGTATGTGACATAAAGTACTTACAAAATTAACTTTCATCAAATGAATGCTCACATTATTATCATCCCTCAGTCTCGGAGTAACTTTACGATTCCATTTTCACATGGAAATTTAAAATTCAAGCCTGTGAAAACGGTCAGTCATATACGATCGGTCATAATAATGATAACACTTGGGGAACGTCGTTAGGAGAATTGAAACAGAACATTCAACCTGTATGTATGTAAATCATAATTGTGCATCATAATGCATTGACTTACAAGAACCAGTAAAGTTATCACAAAACTTATGAAAATTCGGTTAGACCTCGTACAGGAGTTTTGTTCTAACTTCACAAGTTAATCTTTTACAAAGCTGAAATTTGCTCCTAGAGGAACAAATTCTATCCTCTAAGAATAGACCCAAATTTGAAAGGGCTATGCTACCCAAGGAAGCAAACAGAAAGCTACAAAAATTGTCTGTCTTTGTGAAAATGACAGAAAAACCTGGAGATTTACCCTTACACCCTGCAGTGATAATGAAGCATCCCACTTACAAAATCAGAAATAGGAATTGTTTTGCTATTGTATATGCCAAGTTGACGACGTACCTAAATTAAAGGCACCGAGAGTTCCTTTGGTCATGGCATAGGATTTTTTCTGTGCGAAATTCACTGTTTATTATTTTTCCGTAAAAAGCAAGAAGCATTTAATCGTTTGCATAAGTACTAAAACTTATTCTTACCAGTGAACAATCAAACCAAACAAACTACTTTTTAGACTGCATGATTCTGTTCCCCCTTTATTAGCTAAGAACATTACAAAAACGAAAAATCTGCAAGAGCATGCAAACATTTCATTTCATAGTTAACGTGTCGTTGCTGCAAACAAATTGCATTTAGATAAACAAACGCTGATGCTGATGCTAAGAAAGCAATGTTCGCCTTTGGGACATATATACCTTAGGGAACAAACTACACTTTGGAACAATTTTAGGCAGCAAGACCTTAAATTTAAATCTTCAAACAAACAGTGAATAAGTGTCCATGGTGATAGATTGTATCGCCCAATATTAGCTGCAGCGGTGAATTTAGCATAAAAACTATAAAATTACACTTTGAAAGTTTACCATATGGTTTTAGAGGCAATTAAGTATTGGTGTTTCTAAAAATAGTAACCTTGACTGAAGGATATTCTGCGAGTTTGTACCTAGAGGTATATAAATTAATGCAGCTGCAGGCCGTGTTCGCTTCTGATAAGCTGAATTCTTGTTGGTCACACATACCCATATGTACATGTTGTTAGTCTGCGATTCTCTGTTTTGAAGTTAACCCATTTATGCCTCGTGGACTCTATTCTATCCCCATCACATGAGAGTCCTTTTGTCAATAAAAGGGTCTCTGGTTTAATTTATTTTCATCACTCATTTTATTTTATGGAAAAATACTCATTTGTCTTATGCAAGTAGGGTAGACCTTGCTTAGACGCCTCAGCCTTTATTTGTATAGATAAACACACATTGTTTTACCCCTGTTTGACAAGGGGGACTACTCTGACAGAATAGTACTTAATTTCCTGATATATGAGATGCCCACTGGGCACACGACGTTATTATAACATTGAATGAACCTTGATCCTTTGTCATAATGGTTCATTGTTGATTCAGCGTTGTTTGCCTGCTAGGCAGCTACTCTTGAAAGGTAGAATTGCTGTTCTCTCTTTTCCAGATTAGCACCCCTACCCCACGACCCCCGCAGAAGGGGAGAATACTACAAGATCAGAGTATCCTCCCTTGGTGGTGTAATCTGAAGCTTTTATCTGAATTGACTTTTTTGTTATTTTTCGTTTCTTCAATGTCAGTTCCAATACATGTGTGAACTATGTCCCTATGTTATTGATTGCCTGTTATCAAATAAATATTATGTCTATAATTCTACTATTTTTCTATTGATTCCCTTGTACATGTATCACCTCGTAGTGTTCCTCTGAAAAGTCTGCATGGGATGTCTGCATATCGTCGATAAACAGTACACATTTTCTCAAGCTGAGCCATGATGGACCAAGAAAAAATTGGTATCAGTAGCAAGGTTATCAGGTAAACATTTGTTTTTCACCATTTTTTTTTCAATAGGAAGCAACATCTGTTACTGTTTACGTTTTTGGATGACATAGCCCTTCCAAAAGGGTCAACTGTTAAAGAAATTGCTGCCAGAGGAGAAATTCTTCCTTAAAGAGAGTTTATCACTGCTAGGATGGGAGGCAAAAATAAAGGAAAGACTAAGTTGCTTCCCCTGAAATTGTACCCGTTCACTTAAGGTGCCTCAGCTTGAGAAGATGTGTTCTGTTTACCGTCCCTTTTACAACGGATATAACATATCAGATTAGTATTTGCTATCAGTGTCCAATACCATCTCCAATAGCGGCTTCTCTAAAAAATGCTTTGAGAGCATATTTTTTCACCTTGAAATGTAATTCTTAGCGAAAAGACCTTGTTCCTTGATGGAAACAAATTCTTTCCCTTTTAACGGGAGACAAAACTTTTCAAAGAGATAGATACATGTAATGCCCCTGTTTCACTCGAGTCGTACATTACAAACGTGACATTCGAGGATTAAATTGTATGGGTACACATCAATGTTTTTTCGCCATTTTTACACAGGGGAACACTTTTAAAGACTTCCTGTTTGCTTCATTTGGGTAAATCCCTTCCAAAAGGGGGTCTACACTTAAAGGAAAGAATTTTCTCCTATCGGAGAAAATCTTCCCTATCAGTGTTGACCCCCATCCGTAAGAGAGGCAGAAATGAAAATGATAGTTACTTCCCATGAAAGTGTACCCTGAGTACCCATTTACCTTAACAGGCATAAAATGTATAATTAAAATACAGCGACGATATGGAAGGATATATGTTTGTTAGGTGAAATTAAAAAGTAGGCTGATTTTCTTACAGACGCCTATTTCGCTAACCTTCTCTACCAAGCATCCACCATAATTATTGCATACCGGCTGAAGAGAAGACATATGCATAAACGAATCCACCACCAACTACATGTAGGCCATACGGAGACTGTACCTCGGTTTAAAGTCTCATCCGAAAGACAGGAGGAGCAGGGGATCGATCTTTCGAACCCTGGATTGGCAGTCCAGCGTTTTATCCACTACACTACCGCTGCTCTTTTGCAAAAAATAGTATGTCGTCAGAATAACATACACCCAGACTTACATTAAGTTTCAAGTAAACTTTCAGCAGGCAATACACTGTAAAATCGCGTTTAGCTATAAAACACAAGTGGTTTCATGTTTAGGTGTAAACATGTTTAGGAATATGTCATATAGCTAAACATGTACGCCTTTTCTATTATTTTCCCGGACGAAGTCTGCTAAACACGTTTTATTCTATTACGCGTTTCGGATGAATCCATTCTCTCTTTTCCCCGTTGAAGAACGAAAAAAAAGAGATGAAAATGTTGACAGGGGAAATTTTCAAAATAAAAGGTAAATATAACCAGTTTTGTACATGTTTAATTCCTAAACATAAACATAAACATGTTGCAAATTGAACATGTTACGATTTAAACACATAAAAATCAGACTGCATTTTTTGCATTGATTCTAAACACATGTTTTACAGTGTACATATAAGTAAGTAAGTAAGTAATGGCTTTATTTTAAGAGGGTAGCTCAATTGGCATAGCCTGTCTTCCTTGAGGCCCTCTTGCAAACAACAAAAGTATACTTCATTACCAAACATAAGCAAACTGTACAACTAAAATGATACATGTACATGATGCACACAAATGAAATAAATGAGCGCACGCACGCTACCATGCATGTGCGAACGTATACAAATTTATGTTTAATCCACAGCTGACACACTGTAAAAAAACCTGTAGAATTTACGGTAGAATAACTGGAAACCGGCTGCCAGTCCTTCTACCGTTATTTTTACGGGCATTTGCCTGTAAGACATTGTTAGAAATCACGAAATGGAAGTTTTATGTTAACTGGCCGCACTCGAAAATAACTTTGTATTGTTGAAGGGCTATCAGACCAAAACGACACCTACTCTATTCTGTCACAATCTGCTTGATGATTCCTGCAATTTTTACGGGCGTCCGTAAAAATAACGGTAAAAGAACTGGCAGCTGGTTGCCAGTTATTTTACCGTAAAATCTACGGATTTTTTTTTACAGTGTAGTACTTTTCTTTGAAGTTGCCAGTACTGAGAAATTCTGATAACTGTATAGTTATCATGTACTGTTATCATGTACAGTTATCATGTACAGTTTTGAATAGACCAATCATTACAGAGCTGCAATTAAACAAACTTAGTAAACTCTGCTGTCTTCCTTTTGGCCACAGAAATATTTGTTAAGGGTATTCATTTGACTCCCCTTGCTTAAATGAGTCTCCACAACATATTTTATATAAATCATATGATTGCATTAGATTCACCCCAGGGGCTATTAATGGTTACCAATTTTTTGTTCAGAAAATGAGCACTGAATTAAGGTCACAGTATTACTCTGCCATTTTCATTTTGCCTCCCTTCTCAATGGGGGACAACTCTTGAAAGCAGGAATTTACTCCTTGCCCCTTTAGGAGCAAAGTCTTTCCTTTAAGAGTAGACCACTGGGTAGAGCTACATCATACAGAGAAGCAATTTGTTCATTTTGCATAGATGGCAGAAAAACTTGGATGTGTACCCATACATCTTAAAACATATGTTGTGGTTACTCGTCAATTAGGTGAGTCCCTACAACAAAGTTCTAGTAGAAAAATGTTAAAATTAAGCACTGAAACTTGTTGGTAATCCATATAAAAGGACACGCCCGCGAAGTTATTTCAGTAGCACAACATTTGTTTTAGTTGAAAAAAACTCCGTATATGCTATGGGTTCTGATGAACCATAAACAGCATACCTGGTAATAGAGAGAGAAAAACACTAAAACATACGTGATTGAAATAACCAAAACAAATGAGATAAGTGAATACCCTGAACAAACGTTTTCTTTGTGATTAAATAGAACGGCAGAGCTTACCAAACAAAACTTGTCTACACTGCCCAATTTTCTGTCTTTCCTCTCCTGTGCACAATCTTAAACTGAGACAAACATTCTGATTCAAATTTCCCTCTGATCACTCAAGCCGTTTCTGACTGGTCAGGTAACTGATGACCTTATTGCATCAGACAGGAAGGTCCATTTTCCAGACAAGGTGAGGCAGGTTGAATTAGAAAAAAAAATAAAGAAGATAAAATATATTTCTTATCGGTTTAATTATTTGTTTTAGGTGAAAAGTTCAATAAAGCTGTGGATTAAAACAGATATATATCCATTTCTTTTTTATGTGTATAAGTAAATATCAATACTGATTGTTAGATGTACAGGATAACTGGACTCGCCCTAAAGGGCTCGTCCATTATCATGTACACCTAACAATCAGTACTGATATTTACTGATACATCTCAAAAAGAATGGATATATCTATTACTTATATAGATGAGTATAGGAGATAAAAAGCGTGACGACACTGATGAGACACCTGGGGGATTCCCCGAGTATGGTTCGCAGAAAGACTGATACAGTATTGTAGTATCCAGCTAATCCGCATGATTGTTTGTGTAAAATATGAATTTAAAACAGCAAAATTTCATTGTTTTAGACAATATGTAAGGCTTACATTTTCTTTAACGAAATTGAATTTCATGATTTATTTGCGTGATAAGATGCTTCAAGAAATATATTTTTTCCTTTCTATCACACATGTTCATGGTGCAAATTTATAAAAGTCTAGATGAAGGGAAACGGAAATTACAACAAATGAACGTGCAAACCATTAAATGAATGAATGACTGAATAAATGGCAGCGAATCGTTGATGAATGACTCAGATGCATATCTTTTTCTATTTCTTAGTTCAAGCTTTTGAACTTCATGTACCTTTCAAAAAGTACTTTTGGCTTAGCTCTATTATAGAATTTTATAAACTTTTTAAAATCAATATTTTAGGTGGCATTTACTTGTTTTAGGATATAGCTAAAACCTTACACTGAAACAATTATGGTTAGCATTAAACTGTTCTTAACTTTTTATATCTCGCATTCACAAAACACATTATATACTTTTTATCATATATACTATAATAAAAAGTATCTGTGTCTGTATCCTATGTTAATTTTCTGAATTAAAAATGTTTGTTTCCTGTTGTATAATTGTATCTTCGCGTCTTATCATAGGTTCAAAAAAGGCCGCTGGTGTCCTGTGGTGACAATTTGAAATAAACATGTATCTAAAATCAACTGTTTGTGCGCCGAGTGCGGCTAATTATCCGTTAACACAAACGTATGGCTTCCTCTATATTATTTATTTTTTCTTTTCTTTCTTTCTTTATTTATTTTTTTTTCTTTTTCTACTTTATTCTTTTTTTTAAACCGAATCCTCCGACTAAATGCCAGAAAACAGTCCGGTTCACTTTATGGGTATACCCAAATACGCGTTTTACTAGATGAAATCAATTAATCAAATGATTTCTTTTCAGTATGACAGGTGACTAAGACCTTATTTCCAGTTGTTTTAAATCGGTAGCTATTAATTCGCACATATTTTAATTATCTTTTACGCATTTTAGCGCTATCCTATAGTATAACACTGTCCGCTGCTAATCTTTTGCCAATCAAGCTACCCACGTGATCATCCGATGACGTCACTGCGGGGATTCCCGTTATCTCCTATATGAGCCGCGATATGATTAACCCACAAAGTGGCATGTGGGCCATGCGAAGACTCCAATAAACCTGGGCACCAACCCAGCCTGATCAGAGTCTTAGCTATGTGCTTAAAGTGTAGCTAAGAGTCTAAGCTACCTCCGTGCCGACAGCAAATACTCTGATCAGACTGGGCGGATGCCCAGGCTGATATGAGTCTTCGCAACATGCCATTTTGATGCTTTTGTCGTGTCGCGGGCATATAACTGTCAGAAATACTCAGTGACACTGAGCGAATATAAACAAAAATCTAAAGGTTAAGAATAAACTTTCGAGGGAAGCGACACTTCTATTTCTGGTTCCCTTTTCCATAGGGTAAAGAAAGAATCTGTTCCCCGTAAGAAAATCATTTTCATTAAAAGGTTCCTCATTTTGAAGGGGCTTCGTCGTCCAGGGTAACAAACAGAAAATTACGTTAGTTGTTTCCACTTTGTAAAATTGGCGGACAAACATGGAAGTGTGCCCATCTGTCGTAATATGGTTTGTTTTCCGTATGTATAATAGAGTGTTCGCAATACGGGAAAAGCAAAGAATGTCCAGTTTTATTTAAATATTCATTAGTCAAATTTCGTTTCAAGAAAAAAAACTACCGTATTTACTCGGTTATAAGACGGGATTTTTTGTCCAAAACAACCAAACATTTAGCTAGATTATACTAATGTTTTGAAAGGAAAAACAATCTTATAGCAGAAATAATATGACTGAATTTATATGAGCCGCGACACGAGAAAACCAACAATGTGGTTGTGCGCCCAGCGCAGACTCAGATCAGTCTGGGCATTCGCCCAGTCTGATCAGACTCCTCACGAAGCGCTTAAAGGGTAGCTAAGGGTCTAAGCTACCTTCATGCGGACAGCGAAGACTCTGGTCAGACTGGGCGGATGCCCAGGCTGATCTGAGTCTGCGCTGGCCGCACAACCACATTGTTGGTTTTCTCGTGTCGCGGCTCATATTAGTAAAAACCAAAACATATTTCCATAAATACAGCTTCAGAAATAGTTACGGATAGTTTACTAGAATACGTCGCAAAAGCAGTGACCAAAGAGAGCATTGTAGACAATCATAAAACGCCGTATTTATTCGACAAGTAAACAGAGTTTCACGTCTTTAGAATGACCCCAAATCAGAGCCCTAGATAAGAGGGAGTATTTGGTGATAATTAGGGATAATTTTGATAATTCTGGATAAAAACATATGTTGTGACCCCTCATCTGAACCGTCTCATCGAGACGGTTCAGATGAGGGGTCACAACATATGGTTTCAATGAGAAATAAAGAAAATTATCCCTCAATTATCGTCAAATACCCCTCTTATCTAGTGCTCTGTCCAAATGTCTAAATCAGTAAGTGCCCTAGTGAATAATCGTTGTTATAAGGCTCATCTCTGGTATGGCTGCAGTAGGATGTTTTATGCAATGTAAGGCTTATCTCTGGATTGGGTGCAGCTGAGTGCTTCTGGTGGCCTTACAAATAATACGCCAGATTATGTTTATAAGCCAGCACCGGTTCAAGTAGATTTATCATGAATGGGCACAGGTATCCCACAGAACCAGAAACTATAAACTTTTTTATAAACTAAATGATAGGAGTGTAAGAAATAAAAGAGGAAGCCATACGTTTGTGTTAACGGATAAATGCTGCCACACTGCATTTAATATGTAAATGATATACCTCTATGCTGTTTTTCTTTTGCTTCCTTGGACGATGAGGCCCTTTCGAAATGTGGGCAACTTTTAAAGGAAAGAATTTGCTACTAGGGGATGCAACAGTTTCATCAAGATTTGACCCCATTCAGAAGGGAGACAAAAAGGCACAGTTACTAAAAGTGTTTCATTTTAATTAGCATAAGCTGTACTATTAGATAAATTCTGAAAAGATGTGTCCATTGGAAAAACATGAAAACACTAATGTCGTCTATAAAATGTTCATATTTAAGGGTCATGGAAGCCTATAGTAATTAATCTTAAAGTAACCACTGCCCCTTGTTTTATTGTAGCAAGTTTTTCAAATGCACTAACTGAACAGCTAAGAGTACAGTATCATATTCATATATCTTTTCTAGATGACTACGAAATATTGTTTTCTGTAAAGCTCACAATGTTATAAGAAATCATATATTAATTTTATTTTGTTCAAGAACTGTTTTGTACATTCTGTGTTTTGCTTCCATAATAACAGACATCGACAAAAAATGGTGTGATTTTGAGATTAACAGTCTCATTAATTCTCCAATTATACGAAGACTGCGTCGATTTTTTGTCTTTAATTTCATTTCAAAAAAAAAAAAGATTCATAGATTCTGTAAGATACTTTCTATACTGTTTTTAATTGGAGCGTCTTTTTCAATGGAGAACCCAGAATACAAAGTCGTTTATAAGTATACCAAAGCGCCGCACAGACTGACAGAAGGACAAAGTTCACACCATTTGATAAATAGGGAAGAGCTATTGATCATGATATATCTTCAGAGTCTGAAAATGATAAACTGAAATGCAAGTTAAAGCTAATTTTGATATAAAGTCTATTAATGTTTCTTTTGGTGCAATCCCAACAGGATAATATGTTTTATATCTAAGAAATTCCCGTAAATCATATCAGGTAACGCAATAATTACACTAGCATTTACTGTCATTATTTAGAAGCAATTTTTATCGACATTCAATATGTATCGACGTCAAAGAAACAAAACAGACTAGTTTTCATCACGCTTATCAATTATGATATTATTTTCTATGATAAATTAACTCCCTATTTCGCTTTTAAGCTCAGCGCTTCCACATCGCAGTGTAAATGAGGATGTACGCGGGAAATCCTTCAAGACAGCTCACGTGCGCACGGCTAAAGCCCGATGCCCGGTCGCTCCTCTTCGCTTTGGTGTTCGCGATATACCGACTAGACAGAATCTATAGATATTGTGGAATTAAAAGCAATAGCCTTGATCGACTTGCGTATTCTCGCAAGCCGATTAGGGCTTTTGCTTTTCACATGTGCTAATATGCGGCTTTTCCGGTGCCAAGTACCAGGATTTAGTATAAACAGAACCGACGGCTCAGCATGCTGTCGTCTTAGTGACTCGGATACGGCGATATCTGATAGGAGATATCAAAGAGCGTCGAAAATGGCAACTACGATAGCTTTCTACACCCTGTTTATCAATATATCATTTATTGAAATAAACAAGGTGTTATGTAATAATACAAAAGATGTAAACATTTGTCAGGAAGAAAACCAGAGGGATTCTCTAGCCAGTGAATTGTGGTGCTAGTATGAACGTATCAGTTTGAGGCGACAGAAGTAACATAAAGGGACACTGTTAGACTCGTAACCATCCAACATGTCAATTTGAGTCGACAGAAGGATCAAAAAGCGACGGTGTTAAACTCGTGACTCTTCAACATACCAGTTTGAGTCGACAGAAGAATCAGAGAAAGCGAAAGTATTAAACTCGTGACAATCCAAAATACATTTGACGGAAAGAAAATAGTGCTAGAGTACTTGGGGCAAAGGCAATTCACATTGACAAACGAGCACAAAAATAAAATGGCTATAAAGCCTAAATCGTTCTCACTACGTTCAAACGGGCTCAAACTGTGTGGAAACTGAGTAGACATAGTAGCAATGTTTTACGGTCTGTTAACGAACTTCATGGACGGGCTCAGACGGGTTTGGACGGGGAGGGTGTTCCAAACTAGTTCTCAACACGTCCTTCCCCTCCATAGAAAATGAGTATCATACCTCCAAAGAATAGCGGAGCTAGAAAAAACGGGCAATACTAAAGCAGCTTCTGTTAGATCCCAAAGCCGCATCACTCTGAAGCCCATCCAGCTCATTTCCAAGTTGCAGAGTCTCCTGAACCTTTTCCTGAGTCTGGGAGTCAAGAAAAGAAAAGTGCTGCATACCCTGGACCCTCTGGTCGAGTTGGGTCTGTCTGCAAATTGGATGAACGCGCTTCAGTTCTCATCTGCGTTCGTTACTTCAAGCTGTGCAGAGCATTTCATCCTTATGAAAATCATGCCTTCAAAGAAGAGCGGAGCTAGAAAGACGGGCCATACTGAAGAAGCTACTGTTTATAGAGCCCAAAGCTGCATCTCTTCTGAAGCCCATCTAGCTCATCCCCGGGTTGCAGTCTCCTGAGCAATTTCTTAAGTCTAGCAGTCAAGAAAAGAAGAGTGCTGCATACCCTGGATCCTCTGGTCGAGTTGGGTTTGTCTGTAAATTAGATTGAACGAGCTGCATTGGACTGGTCAATTTGCACACGTACTGCCAATTGATGCCCGACCGCACCACGCTGTATCACGTTCTAGTAGGATTGCAGTACGGCAGTTCCGTTCATAGTACGTCCATCTCGTTTTCAGTACGTTGCCATTCCTTCTAATTCCAGAATGGGATGGTTGCCAGATAATATTTAACATGCTCGACGTTCTGGGGCACCCTTCCCGTCCGAAACCGTCCGAGCCCGTCCATGAGGTTCGTAAACAGACCTATAAACGTTGCTACTACGGCCACTCTGTTTGCATACAGTTTAAGCCCGTTTGGCAGCATTTTCCAGAGCGTAGGGAGAACGAGTTTGGTGTGATGGAGGTATTAGTTTGCAAATCCGACAGCCCGTTTGTAACTCGTTCATCCCGTTCACAGACAGGCCCAACTCGACCAAAGATCCAGTATATGTAGCATTCTTCTTCTCTTGATTCCCAGACTCAGAAACAGGCTCAAGAGGCTCAGCAATATAGGGATGAGCTGAATGGGCTTCAGAGTAGATACAGCTTCTGGATCTAACAGTAGCTGCTTTAGTACGGCCCGTGTTTCTAGTTCCTCTTCTTTGGAGCCATGATACTAACAAGGATGCAATGGTGAAGCACAGCTGACAATGACGAACGCCAAAGAGGACTGACTAAAATGCGTTGGGTTTTTATAGCCGTCGGACCAGGCCCCGAGGCTATAAAATATTTTCGTGCCCAACTCAACTGAGCATGAAATTTTCACTGCTGATAAATATGAAAATGCCAACTTATGTTGGCATTTTCATCTTCATAAAGAGAGAAAATTTCATTCTCAGCTCAACTGAGCAAGAAAACAACTGAACTTATCAGTAATTTGCTATTCATTAGCAGGTAAAATTTCTTGCTCAGCTGAGTTGAGCATGAAACAAGTTTTATAACCTCGGGGCCAGGATGTGATTGCAAATTTTACGTTCTGCACGGACTGGGGACAAGATGAGGAATCAGTCAAAAGGAGAAGAAAAGTCTTTGAACGAGGTGGTCCATGTGAAACTCTACAGTTAGAAATAGTTTGGAAATATGAGGGATGAAGTAGAACTAGTCACGAACGGGGCTAAACTCACCGCGGACGGGCTTGGACAGCTTGGAAACGGTCTTTGCGCGAGGTGAACGGGCAATTTGACCTGATCTGAACTTGATATAAGTGGACTCTGGACGGGATATAGACGAGATGGATGTATTGAGGACTGTTCATGAGCGAACTAGAATCGTAGTTTGGCACTTCGGCCAAAAGTTATACGTTTCACATCGACCACAGCCCATTTAACGATTTTTATGGACGGGGTACTGTATGACATGTATAGGACTGGTTTTGATATTACAGGGGTTACTTCATTACACCCCATCACACCAAACTCGTTCTCACTACGTTCTGAAAAATTTGCCAAACGGGCTCAAACTGTGTGCGAACGAAGTGGACGTAGTAGCAACGTTTTAAGGTCTGTTTTCGAACCTCATGGACGGGCTCGGACGGATTCGGACGAGAAGGGTACTCCAGAACGTCAAGCATGTTTAAAGTTTTCTGGCGACCATTACGTTCTGGAATTAGACGGAGTGGCATCGTTCTTAAAACTTCGATTCTGCTAGGACGTATTACAACGTGGTGCGATCGGGCATCAATTGCCAGTACGTACGTGTGCAAACTGACCAGTCCGTTGTAGCTCGTTCTTCCGATTCGCAGACAGACCAAACCCGACCAGATTATGCAGCACTCGTCTTCTCTTGACTCCCAGACTCAGAAAAAGGCCCAGGACACTCTGCAACTTTGGAGTATGAGCTGAAAGGACTTCAGATGAAATGCAGCTTTGGAATCTAACAGTAGCTGCTTGAGTATGGCCCGTCTTTCTAGCTCCGCTCTGGTTTGGAGGCATGATACTCACAAGGATGCAATATTCTGCACACCTTGAAGTGACGAACGCGAATGAGAACTGGGTAGAACGCACCGGAATTTTGTAGCCGTCGAACCAGGACGTGATTGCAATTACGTTTTGCACGCACTAGGGACGAGATGAGGACGTAGTCAGAACGAGAAGAACTGCTTTTGAACGAGGTAGTCGAATTACGAACTAGTTTGGACATGTTGAGGACGTAGTAGAAAAAGCTACAAACGGGGTTGAACTGACCACGGTCGTGCTTCGACTACTTGGAAACGGTCTGTGCACGAGGTGAACGGGAAATCTGTCCCGGCAGGAACTTGATATGAACGGACTGCGGACGGAATACAGACGAGATGGACGTACTGAAGACTGTTTGTGAACGAACAAGAATTGTATTACAGGCATTTTAAGGCAAAAAGTTACAGGTTCTACCCCGATCACAACCCGTTTCACGATATTCTGTGGACGGGATAGGACGTGTTGAGAACTAGTTTGGTGTGGCAGGGGCCTTAGATTTCCACACGTTGACTGGCGGGACCTTTATTATTATTATCATCATTACTATCACTATTATTACTACTGCTACTATTATTGTTATCATTATAATTTTTATCATTATTTCACAATGGGTTTTCCTTTTTTACAGCTTAAAACTGATATATATCTAAAGCTAGTTACTATTAGATTTAGAGAAACTCGGAGAAGCGATAGAATAACTCTCGACGGTTGCCAGCTAGCCTTGCTTTCAGCCTAATGGTTATATGTAAAAAAGTAGAAGGCTCTTTTTATTCTGATGGCCAGCCATGTAGCCTGGCTTTCAAGCTAAATGGTTATATGTATTCAAATAGTAGAAGTCTTAACGTGGCTCTTTTTATTCTGATGGCGAACCATTTCAAAGCAAATTTATAAATATTTCATTATTACGTATTGGCATTGTAAAATGTGAAAAATGATCTTAAAATTATACTTATTGTTCAAGACTGTCTGTTGAAACATATTTTTGAATTCTTGAACATACGCCTCAGACATAGATTTTTGCTATCCTAAGGAATATTAGTAATCTTAGTTTATCTGAAGTCACCTATCGTTAATATAAACGTTTTGCTGCTATTAATTCATATATAAATCATGTTGAGAACAGGACTTGGGCCAGTCCAGTGTTGAAAGCCTATGCTGCGTATGAAACAGAACATCACCCGTGTAATTGTCATTGTAAGTCTTTTTTCTTGGCCAAGCATACTGTTGAGGGTTTATAAAAATGCCGTTCTAACTTATAATAGCTATTGACCGTCGACTGCATACTAGTAATACACACTTTTGAATTATAATCTATTATCATTTTTATAGAATCTTCGAGTAGCTGGACCTTTTCGAAGAAATGAACGCTACAGCTGAATTTTTGTACTAAGTTTATATGTATGATACGGCATGTTGTAAGAAGTATAACAGCTTTCCAAGTTTTCGTTCTTCGATATAAAAACCACAATCGCACTATTCGTTCATCGTTTTGTAAAATTTGAGATGATACGTTTTTATATGATCTAATGGTCTGTTCAATTCAGCCTCGCTCCTAGGAATTCCTAGCGTCCTACAAAATACATATATCTTCATTAATTACAAACTAAATCATTTTAGAGTTTAAATTAAATGTCTGTTAAAATTTAATTAGTAGCGTTCGTAAAATCATTTTTTGTGGTATATTTATTACCCCTATTCCAAATATAACATCAATAAAATTAGTTCATAACCGCAAAGAAATGGGGCTTTTCTGCTAAGAAGCTATAAAATATCTCGAAACAGGTGCACGACAAAGTTTTGTCGAGCTTTCTTTTTATCCTTCAATAAGATCAGCAGGCAGTTGTTACAGCGTTAGAACTAATTCACTTAATTGTTAGGGTTCCCAGGGGAAAATCATATTGTCATATGCCCAAAGTAAATGCCTCAAAGAGCCTGCATGTATTAATGTCGGTTGGTAACTGCCTTTAATGGCAACTCGAATAATACACATTTACTTCTGGTCAATGTACAGCAACCAGATAAATTTCTCATCTTTAGGATGCTTAGCCAGACAACGCCTGCACGGACCGCACGTGCCAGTTTGTTGGATTTCCTGTGCCCTGCCTTAATTGTTTCTATGTCGCTATAAAATTAACAACATTATCAGGAGAAACATTATTCATAATCTAGTTTTTCATATTTTTCGCTAATAACAGAGCCATTATTCATTACATGTTATAGCCGTGTTCTGTAGTTTTCTTCAAGCTAAATTAATTATCTAGCCTGTCATATTTCCCTTTAATGATCTCTTTCTAACTGCAGCTAATATCTGATAGGCTGTTATTACCAATACACACTCCATTGTAAAGTGGCAAACGCCTTTAAATTTCCAATGTATCAGCGCTGAATTGATTATTTTATAGGGCTATCATAAGGCGGTGGGCGTTTCTTGCACGGTTGGCGGGTTCCCACAGATGGAATGAAACCAGTAATTTGAACATATTAGGGCTTATTAGAGTCGCCCCAACGCATCTGGTGTCAAACGTTGACTCGTTTGAAATACGGTACAATTTCACATTTATTTTTATGTACAGTAAAAATCAGCTTTATGTGACTTCTGTACTTAAAGACTGACAAGTTTATGAGGTGATTTTATTTTAAATTCTCTTTATTATGTCAGGACCATATACACTTGATGGGCATTTGCCTGCACTTGATAATCCGTTATTTGGCGTTTTAAGACTTGCTGGAAGCAATCGACAAAACGAATTACCTAAACTAAAAAAAAATAAACTCCATTCTCATGATAAACCAGGGTTCGAGGTTGTAAAACTTGAGAATAATCTCAAACTCAAAATAAAGCACACTGATTGGCTGCTTTCTCGCAAGCAGCCAATCAGTGTGCTTTATTTTGAGTTTGAGAATGTACTCAAGTTTTATAACCTCTGGGCCAGCTCTTTGCAGTCTTTTCTCACCAATATTCGAATAAACTGAAAAATTTGATTTCCTCATGAATATGCGTTCATAGTAGTACTCTTAGCTTATTCAGATTTTCAGCCATCTCATTAATTTCATAGTTTACAAGAAATCGACATGCCCTTTATGAAGCCCATGATGCTCAAAAGATTGCTTCGGGATATATTTCTCCGAATGTGTTACAGTATACAAATATGTAAACGTTATAAAATATCGCATTATCAATCAATATTTACATTCTTGGTGTACTAACTGAAAAGCCCTATAGTAAAGCATTGGAACGTAATGTAGTTTACATTCCAATAATTACATTGAGACACGCGACGTCAATGACGTCAAAATAAACAATGGCTCTCTACAATCCGATTGGACGTCAGCAACGTCTTGACGTCATGTATGCTGTTCTGCTGTTAGCAGAAAAACTGCGGTACATATTCTTTACAGCTTCAATTTAATTAAAGGTAGGTTCCTGTACTAGCGATAACAATTATGTCCACAAAATAATTTCGTCTTTTTCAGAGCAGTATTGAATTCTCTTATTTTTCTGAATTTGTTGCTACTGAGAAACTCGTCAGATGTTAGGAAAATAGTCGTTTTCCCTTTTGGTTTATTTTCTTTCGTTGGAATTCCAGTTCTAAAAATAACTGTGTTTATTATGTCTATAAGTGCGCAATTTCTGATGCCATTCTCCAAAGGTCAATTTTCCCTTGTCGTGAACTCTCCTAGAGGTCCTGGCATGGTGGATGGGTTAAAACTATCCCAAAATGCAATGCAGCATGACCTCAGCTGCGTTATCCATTTTGGCGCGAACTAAAAATAGCGCTAACTGGTGTGCGAAGCAGAGTTAGGAAATCCCTTGCAAAATAACTTTTCTAATATGTTTTAGATTTACACTTTTTAGTGAAACTTATTCATTCCCTTTTATTAGTGCTTTCCAACAACTTTGATGAAAGATCATCAAAATTATGATGCATTCCAAAGTACAGGAACCTACCTTTTTAAGCACTTATATAAGATTGTTCATGAAAGATTTGATTTAACGAATGTAAATATAAGCAATGAACTTAATTTTTCTGTTGTTTATCGAAGTGTAAACTACATTGGGTCACTAGCAAAGTTTACATGAACCCCTTTGGGGTTCATTCATTTTGCACGTGACCCAATGTAGTTTACACTTCGATTAACCTCAGAAAAATGAAATTCATTCCTTAAATACTCCTTGATTTTCGACTGTAAACACAAGAAACACGATTTTTTTTTTCATTGGAAGACCAAGAAAGATTATCAACACAGAGACCCAATATTTTATCATACAAGAGCTCCCACTGGACACACAATGTTCAATCAACACTGAATCAACCTTGAATGACGTTGAATTAAGATTGATTCAACGTTGCCTGCTAGGCTGTGTCCTTGTGTGACAGATCGCGAAATAGTCATTCACGACAGCGAAGCTGGAGTGAATCAATATTCGCATCTGCCCGACAACACATGTGTTATTCAGCGATAATATACGGATAAAGAAAAAATATTTCGATGAATAAAAATATAGGTATATTGCGAACTTTTCTCGAGAACAATTTTGAGGCGGGCGTCGACAGGTGTAAATGTAAATGTAAGTGCCGGTTATCTGAATATTTACATTCTTGGTGTATTTACTGAAAAGCCTTATAGTAAACCATTGGAACCTAATGTAGTTTACATTCCAATAATTACATTGGGCCACGCGACGTCAATGACGTCAAAATAACTTGAAACAATGACTCTCTACAGTCTGATTGGACATCGTCGACGTCATGACGTCTTTCACGCTGTTCCGCTGCTAGTAGAAAAACTGCGTGTACATGTTTTACTGTTTCAATTTTAGCGCTTAAATACGATTTTTCATCGAGGTTTTGATTGAAATGAATGTAAATATAAGCAATGAACTTATTTTTTCTGAGATTTATAGAAGTGTAAACTACATTGGGTCACTAGCAAAGTTTACATGAACCCCTTCGGGGTTCATTCACTTTGCACGTGACCCAATGTAGTTTACACTTCGATAAACCTCAGAAAAATGAAATTCATTCCTTAAATAAATATTTATCTTGTTTACATTCGACGTCATCAAGGCGTGAAACTTGCCACGCTTCGACGTTAGCAACGTGATTTATCACCAATTTTCACACGACGCCACTTCAATGGGGAAAAAGTTAACGTCATGTTAGAATTATGTTTCTCCTCTTTCTTTCAAGTGAAAAAATAGAAATGTTGTACGGTCGTGGCAATACTTCCATAGAAAGAGTGAAAAAAAGATATAACAAATGACATGTTCAAATGAAACTGCGTGAAAAGGTCATATATAGCATAGATACGTTCAAAATGTGTATCAGGATTCTGTCATTAGTGGAGAGGGTATGCGTTAGTAAAAACCCAAAACACCAAAACGTTCAATGTGACGTCATCTAATCAGAACAAATGCTCCGGTATGCCCGCCGATCGTTGATTTCCATTTAGCGAATTACAAGTGTATTTACAAAGGCAGCAATAAGGTAATTTCAGCATCTGGCCAGAGACCAAACAAGGTTGTGATCTCTCACGCGCTGACATAGAAGCTTGGCTCCTAAATAAAAGTGATGATTAAATGCTTACTCTATTAAATGATAAGATCTGTGAAAGTAGTAAATTAGTAAATAGTTACAGCTTTATTACTGCACCCTGAGGTACAACTTAAGAATCTTGGATAGAGATAATACTGAAATATGTTTGCACCCCCTGTAACACTCAAAAGCCGGGTTTAGGAACTAAAGTAATGGCTTCTGAGCGGATGTTCAAAAGCAGAAATTATTCTTGATCTTTCATTTCGCCACCCACTGTGTCTAGGATACAATAACTTCAGTTTTTACAGGCTGAATGAATAACGTAGATCGTAAGAACCAGAGAAATAACCTGGTAATTGTATATTAAAGAATGATATCAAAGTAAAGCCTAATAGCTTTAAAGAGTTTGCCTCATATCTAGTGAATTATGATAAGCATGTGTTGATCGGTTGAAGTTGCGAAACAAATCTAGACGAATATACCTGCTCTGTATGTAAAAAGGAATTCCGCTGCCAAGTACACTATGGTTTGAAGCTCCCAACAGAGTGTGCACAACACTAATTAGTATAAACTGCATGGAAATACAAACGTAAATAAAGGTAACAATGACAATAAAACACAAAGTATAATAAAATTAAACATCAAGCAGTCAAACATGCTGCTTAGTATTTTATCTTAATCAAGACTCATGTGTCTTCACTATTATTCTTTTTAAAGATTCTATGGTAATGCCAAACTTTACAACTTGATGCACTCGTATGCACACATTTGTTTTCCAGTCGATGCTATAAGCGGCGTTGTCTAATTTGATGCTATAAGCGACCCTGTCTCCCATTGTTTTATTTTGTGCGTTGGCTCCAAGTACCTGATTATCGCTCCACGTTCTCCATGCCCTCACGGGGAAGCCTGTTTAAATTCTCTAATCTCTTGAATGATCAACTTTAGAGCCACCTATCAGGGGTCTCTATCGTCTGCTTAATAGATTTCTCAGTTTGAAAACATTTTTCAGAAACTCTACCCTCATTTAAAGAGGCATTTTTTCTGAGTAGTTTAGTTTTTTTACATGAATTTTCTTGTATTAAGTAGGTGTCCTGTGGTGTAAATTCTTTTACTTGATCGGTGTGGTAAACATCAACGTCTGATTAATGTCTACTTCAAGTCAGATTTATATGATATTGTTGTTAACGTCTATCATTAAAGAAACCCTTGAAAAAGGATGTACTTAAATTGCACATAAAGATATGGATGAACACTTCAATGGTCTGTACAAACCTCTGTTTGTCTCCTGAATTTCATTTTTCCCAGCGCTTGCGTCAGTATCCGCTCGTCCCCAGAGAAACGATGGCTATGACGTCACCACTTAACTCCGGCATCTTGAACACTAGCAACCGAACTGAAGACTGACTTGGAATTTGGGGCTAAATTAAGCATACAGGGATACGTTGTATATTCTGATATCCTCGTCTTTTAACTGACAGCTGTGAGGGAAATTTAAAGAGTAACTACACTTCAGGAACTGACTGAATCAGTTCCCAAACCCTATCTCCAACATCAAAGGGAAAGATTTACAAAGACATCCCAACAAACAATAAATCACAAGTGATAAGCCGAGTTAGCAGCTCTTTCCCAAAAAGGTGACAACTCAGCTATCTTTACTGAACTAAATAATTTAGACCAACAGAAGGGTTACAACAGACTAAGCAAATTATACGAAAAACATTTAACAACTATTTTTACCTATTTTCTATTTTTATTATAGAAGAGTTAAAATGAGAACACAATAAATTAAACAGCACCGAACATAAAACAAATGCAACCGCAACGAAAGTACCGCCTTGGGACGGTCAGTAATAACTACTGGGGGGGGGGGGGGTTAAACCGGTTTTACTGGGCCCAAACCTTCACCCTCACCCTCCACCGCGGTGCACACAATTAGTTGGTAGTTCGGTTCGTATGAAGGTCCCCTAACTCATCAGCGAGTCATCACGGGCATCAATTAAAATCAAGAAAAGACTGTGATGAAGCAAGAATGAGGACTCGACAGCCAAAACGTGTTGAGACACCTGGAGATCCCTGGGGCGTCAGCAACACCACTGGAACACTGGAACAAAAGAAGACCACCAGTTGAACCCCGGTGAGCCAAGAAACAGACAAACATCAGGCCCCAACCAACTAATATATAGCTTTATGTAGGGGCTATCATAGAGTCTGAACCCCGACCCACCGGCGTGCAATTAAAGAGGATAGCAAAGTTGTCAACCGTGATTGGGTTAACCACTAAGCATGCAGACTGTCGCATTACATCTATGTTATAAATCGCATGATAATTTTCTTAAATTGATCAGGAAATTCTGTTTTCCCTACGATTTTGCGTAATTTATATACTAAGTCACCATAAAATTCAGGTTCCGATAGGCCTTGTTGCAAAAGTGACCTCAACCCTGTATTATATTTAAAAACCAATTCAAAGTGTCTACGATAAAATTTAGAAAAAGCTTTCCGAAGTTTATGATACCGATACCCCTGTTGTAAAAGCTTGGCAGTCAAACTTTTATTACGAGCATTGAAATCAGCCAAATGACTAGACACCCTAGCGAAGCGAATAAGTTGAGAAATGTAAACACCATAAGAAGTGGTGCGGAGAACATCACCATCCAAAAATGGAAAATTAACAATGTCGAAATCAAAATCATCGCGTTTGTCATAAATTTTAGATGAAACAATTCCGTCTAAAATTAATAAATGTAAATCCAAAAATGGGGCCTCGGTATCAGAAGTATTTGCTTTATTTAACTGCAATTCAGCTGAATAAATTTGACTAACCATTCCTTCAAAATAAGGATTGTCAATATTTAAAAGGTAGTCCAAGTATCTAGACGTTGAGTTGAATGCTTCAATGACATGAGCGTGACTGTGTATCATCAGAAAGAAAGCCGTTGTCCCAATACTAGTCTATTCTATCCCATAACTTTGCGAGGTCGTTAGGGCACCTCAGATGACTTTACAACAATCCCTTTCCTTTCCTTTGAGAGACCTTATGATCGGCAAAGATGGCGTCTCGCCGTCGACAAACGAGCCCATCTCTCAACGAGTCCAAGAATATATCTTACATACTAAGAGGTTTAATACTTAATTTATTATTTAACACATTGCCCGTAAGTTGACTACAGGTCCTAAAGGATGGAACTGACCGAGACGACGAAAATACTCTGACTCTCTCTCTCTTATTACATATTCTCTAAAAACCGACCGTTATTGTCACTTCAACGTAATTACTGCTTTAATTACTTTAAAATTTCGCTTTTCAAAAAGTTTGACAATATGTACCCAATCTTATTTATGCTACATACTGTTTGCTGTATTCTGTATATTTGTATGTGATAACTTCTTGAAATAAATATTGTCTAAACCAATCCCTTTCCACCTAGTCCTGTTTTCAGCTGCCCTAGTTGAGCTGGCAAAGTCCATTTCTGATCACTCCTTAATATCGTATTCCCACCTCTTCTGTCTACCTCTTCCCTTTCCTTTCACTGTGCCCTGCAGAATTGTCTTTGCTAAGCCAGAAGACCTTGAGACGTGGCCAAACCACCTCACTTTCCGTTTCTTGACCAAGGTCAGGAGTTCGTCATCTTCTCCACTGGCTGCTTGGATCTTTCCCTATTGGTGACATGTTCCTAGTAATTCATGCTAAAGGCATGTGTCCCAAATACATTATATATTCAAAACCGCTTGAGACACTATATGAATATAAAAGTTACATCTGCATCTGTAGCCGGATCTGGCCCCAAGGTTATTCTGCTAATAAATAGCAAATTACTGATAAGTACAGCTGTTTTCTTGCTTGGTTTAGCTGAGTATGAAATTTTCTCTGCTTATGAATATGAAAATGCCAACATTAGTCGGCATTTTCATATTTATCAGCAGAGAAAGTTTCATGCTCAGCTGAGTTGAGCATGAAAAAAGTTTTATAACCTCGGGGCCTGGTTTCGGGCGACTGAAATGTTTTGGGCATGTGTGTATGTGCTGAAACCTTCTATTATTTTTTTTTTTTTTTTTTTTTTTTTTTTCATTTTCTGGACCGTCGGACAAGTGATGAACAACTTGAAAATGCACTCATATTCATGTGTTTTAAACAATGCTCTTGTGTGTAAGCTCCTTAGCTTTAATCAACTTTTACCGAAACATATTCCAGATTATTGTTGCTTCCGTCTGCCACATTTATATCTTATACTACAAATACTACACTATTATGGCTAATTGTTGTTGTTGCTTTTTTTGTTTGGTTTTTTTTTTTTTGTTATTTTTTTGTTTTGTTTATTTTGCTTTAACGGCCCTTTGAAAGAGTATTTCAATTTATATCGAACCATCTCCCTGACAGACAGATAAAGAAAAGAAAATGGTATACACGAGGGTCAAAAATAAAACTTACAAGCCAATATCGCATCTACTGTCAGTGCAGCAGGTCCTTGTCGTACATCAGTACAGCGACTACCCGTGCCGATCTTCTCTCCATTACAAAACAAACAAAAACAAGAGTGATCAATATGATTTCAACAGAAACAGTTGCATTTGTTTTATCGTTGTTTTGGTATACAACATTTTAGCTCACCTGACCACAATATGCTCATGGTGAGCTATTGTGATGTATCACCGCACGTCGTCTGTCCGTTCGTCCACCTCTTTCTTCACACGCCATCTCTAAAATCTAGAGGCAAAGATGTAATGATTCTTGTGAGGTGTCCCACCCAGACTCTTCATATTTGAACTGGAGAAAATCCAAGTAGAGTTATGGTTGCTTTTACAATCAAAGATCAAATCTTTACCAATCTTCAACTCAGAACCGCTGGCCCGATTAGAAATGAATTGTTTCTTGGGTGATTCTCTTCCACGAATTTTCAAGCTGAGTACTGGGGCTAAGTATTCATATATGTCTGTAGTGAAAACTTTGAAAAAAATCTCTCATTGCTGAATAAATTTTGCTCAAACTTGAACAGACCAATCCTTGCATTAAACTCTTTCATAAATGTGCCATGGACCAACTAAAATGACCACTCTGAATGCTAAAATAGCAAAACATGGTAGAGGAGAGTCGGGTAACTTCGGACAGCGGGTAAATTCGGACGGTGACGTTTTTTCCTTAATATGCCAGTTGTTTTGGAATTTAAACAAAATTAACTGGGCAACCAGTGGAAATCCTGATGCCGTCTCATCTGGATTTTCACTGTTTGCAATGGTATGTCCGAATTTACCCGCTGTCCGAAATTACCCGACTCCACTCTAATACCAATATTTTGAGAACTGCGAAACGGGTTCTGAGTAAAGTTACTCAGAATGCTTGATTTTGAATTCATTTGACCGGAATGATTTTTGGGTGACCCTCTTCCAAGATTTTGCAAGCTCAGTGATTCGTTTAAATCATGACCACCAAGAAGCGGGACTAATGTTCCTTATATGTCTCTATTAAACTCCTTGAAACGGATTACCCTGTTTCAAAAGGTACTTGTATATTCTATGATTAACCTTCTATTGCCGAGTGATTCGTTAAATAAAGCGTCGCCGTCATGGAGCGGACTAGTTTTTCTAATATATCTCTAGTGATACTTAATGCTCGACCATTTCAACTCGATACTCGAGTTTTACAACTTGCTACTTTACAATTTTGACTCGATACTATAATAATAATAATAATAATAATAATAATAATGTCTTTATTTCCAGAGGATAACATATTAAGCATATGAACACTTATCTAACATATGGTCCTCTATGATTTAAAAAACAACATTTAAGATATGTACAATATATACAATGGGTAATAATAAAACATATTTGTCTAGGAAACAGTTCTATTGATGCTTAAAACACTTAACGTCTTAAGACAAGCTGACGATTAAAATGTCAATATAGTGACTCAAGACAAATCACGGATCACTTAAACTTGTAGAAGAGCACTAAAACTTGTAGAAGAATATCACTAAAATTCACAAGCAAGCTCTATCGCAGTCATCGTTACTTTCATCATATCAGAGCTAGTAACCTCGTCACAATTACAGCCATTATCATTTGAACTATGGGCCTCAGCCTGAGTGCTGGAGGTGCTCATCAGCAAGCTGTCTGGTTGGGAGAGTGCCCCACCTAGGTCGCCTCTGATGAGCAGATGAGCACTGTTAGCACCGTCCGGCAGTGAAACCACAGCTGAAGCACGGGAATATATGAAATCGTATTTCGTTTGTGATTAATAAAAGATCTTCAAATAATCTAGACTGATAAAACAAGAAATTTATCAGCGGCATGGAGTTTACATATGTTGAACAAAGTACATACACTGCAAGGATAAGAGACAGCATGAAGAAGAGAACATGTGGCGGAAACCAATGTCCAAACATCATGTCCCCTGCTCCACGCACTGCCTTCTCCGAACATACAATCGATGATATCCAACATATACAAATATCGTGCTCAGGCGAGACCAAATCCAGGCGATGGCAAGTGACTGATGTGTGCCTTTTACGTGCACTAAGTGACTAAATGACTTTATGGGGAGGACCGTAATTAATGTTGTAAGAACTTGTGGCCCAACCCAGTTGCTGTACAGATTGTTTTGGCAATGAAATATGTTTAAACTAAAACTAAATGAGCGAATACAAAAGAAAGTTTAGTTGTTAAGAAGATACGTTTTTACTTTATGTTTGAATACATTTAAAGAAGTCACAGAAGTTAAAGAATACTCAACATGTATAACTCGTAATTCACACTCGACAAAGAGAAATCCTCAGTGATAACTTATAACCTTTTTCTCAGAAACCCCTTGTCCAATTTCATAATAATTTGCCTGGAATGTTTTTGTGTGACCCCAGATTGTTCAAGCCGAACGACTTCTTCGAAAAGCAGTGACGCCAGGCGCAGTGCTTGTTTTCCTTATCGTCCGTAGTAAAAACTTTAAACATTTTCTCAAAAGCCGCTCAGTCGGACCGATTTCATAGTAATGACTATCAAGCAGAATGATTTTGTCCAAAAAAGATGACCGCCAGTAGTTGGCGCGTCTGTGTGTTTATTGGAGGTGGGAGGGTGGGCGCTAATTTTCCTTAAAAATCTACTTCTCGTATTTCTCATCCGATTTCAAAATAATTTAACAGGGATGTTCCTTGGGTAATCTTTTACCAAGCTTGTCCAAGTCTTAAGATTTCGTTATAAACACGACTACGTCTACAGGACTAGTCTTATTTACCTCAAATGACAATATCTTATAAGAACGGCAGAATCGATTCTAATCAAACTCAGTCTGAATGAACTTTACATCACGTTCTTCAAAATTCTTCTTCTTCCATTAAAGGCCCCATAGCTCTATTGGCATGAAATATTTTTATCGTGAGGTATCGCTGCAAGCTTCTCACTACAGTCTCGCCATTGATTATTATCGAGATTGGCCGGCTTTGAAAAATCAAAACGTCCTTGAGTTTCACATAAAAAAAGATTTTAAAAAAATACTCGGTCATTTTAGTTGGCAACTAAAACGACCTACTTTCGATTTCACAAGCTTAATTACACAGTAAAAACACAAGGTACAGGAGGTAAAAAGACAAGGTACAGGCGTTTAACAGGTGATAAAAATACAATGTACAAAAATGCAAGGCAAGGATCCAATTGATTGTACCGCTGCTGCATTATTTCATTGCTTAACGGGGAACCAGAGACGAAAACCTTTTTTTTTTTTAATGGAGAGACTTATCTCTTTTTTTCTTAAATACATTGTTCCTTCTTTTTTGCCAGTTATAGTCCGGTGGTTTATGAGTGGAATTTTGGATTTGTGGGCACTCTCGCGGCATGACGGGCAACCGGCCTCATTGAAGTCAGTAAACCTACCTAAAACCATTTTGCCCGGTTGCCAGCTCAACACACGTCATATAAGGTCAAAATTGGGTCAAAGGTCATTTGGTGCATTTCTATATACCAGTTTGTGAGTGCATTATTGAATTAATGTGCACTTTCGCGAAATGAGAGGCAGCTTTGGCAAAGGAAGTAAGTAAACATACCACAAAAGCTTTTGCCAAATTGCCGACGTCATATCTAATCATAACTGGGTCAAAGGTCATTAAGTACACTTATGTATAGTGGCTTATAATATCATTTATTCTAAAAGCAGTCTTTTGAGTTACCAATAGCCCATAGACCTGCCAATCTAAATGAGAGGCCTTCTACACTTTTTGTTTTTCCAAAAATATATTACAACATTACATGACACCATTCTCTGCTATCTGACTTGGTGCGTTTGACAGCTATCGCCAATGTAAATACGTTACCATATCAATCCGCTGAATTAGTATACCTCTTATTCAACTCAATATTGAAACGTATATTAATCTTGATATTGACAAAAATCATCGTGCTGCTTTTCTATACAATCATATAAACTATCTCCTATAGAGCATAACTGTTGCCTACGTTACCGATTGTTTCCTCCAATTTAATGGACAAACATATTTCGGATGGATTTACCATTTTACTGAAACCAGCTTATATTTACATTTAACATTAACGCAAATAAAAGTAAATATGTGAGTGTATCAAACTATGCAGAAAATTACACCGTTACATACGTTACCGGGCATATCTTATCAAAAATCATAAACCAGAAACATGGTCATTGATATTATAAACGGCATTTTACGAGCTGGCACTACAAAGATCTTTTATCTTTAACAGATGAGACGATGCAATGTTCTAAATATGGATGTTTGGTTATTAGAGCCTGAACAATGGCCTGCTAGGCAATTTTGTAGATGCCTGGGGTATTACATTTGCCTCTTCTGAAGTATTTTAGTCAGTCAGCTGGCATTCATAATTGAAAGTGACAATGTATCGACAGAATTTGAACTTGTTCTACAGTGTTGACAGAGAGCAAACTTAGCTGAAGAACAGATATAACTGTCTCTTTAGTTGTGGTTCTTAGGTAGTCGAACAGGATAAAGATGCAGACAGAATATAATATGGAATCACATAACAGATAGCAATGACTCTCAAGGGGCTTTGTTGTAGCCTTAATTTCTAAAACCATGTCAATATATCCTTTTTTCTTACCCTGTGCTGGTACCACAGACTTTGTAGATATCTGGCAATACACTGTCTGGCACTGAATTCTACCCATATTAATATAAAAGAAACAACTACCATGACCATATCTCTAGGGGTATTTCGGTAACTGGAGCAGGTGCCACAGTCGATGCACAGGTTTGGCAGCGGCATAGGTAGGTACCATGATATATGCTGATGTCTTTCAATAGCCTGACCTGACACCACAGTATTTACAGACGTGTCTAGTAGATTAAGAAGGTACCCTTTTTATCTATAGACGTCTTTGTAAAGCCTTATCTGCAGTGTTACGTACGTTACGAAATATGTATTACCACACATGGATATTAGCATTATAGGATGTGCGTTTATGGCTGCCACTTCCGTGGTATTTCGGCATACTGGCAGAGGACATTTGGTGGCCAGAACTGGCATGCTAATCACACAAGATGACTAGTAGAAGCATGAAATGGTAAAACATAGATTTCTTGTAATGTGCTTAGCCAGTACAGCAGTGGCCAATGTGATCTGTACTCTCGCACTACAGTCGCCTTTGCTGTTTTCACTAAATGGTTTGACTGTTATCACAACCTATTCAGACGAGTTACCTGAGCTGGTGTAACAGTAGGCCATTTGATGTCTGAAGCTTGCACTATATTGAAGGTCTTGTTGTTACGAGAGCTTGAACAACAGTTTCAAAAATGTTTCATAGTAGACTGTGTCGATGATTAAGTCCCTTAGTAATTTGTAGTGGTGCCATAATATTTTCACCCCTACATAAAGTCTATATATATATATTAACACCTTGAATTATAACCGGTTTCATTCATTTATGATGTCATAACCGTTGACAAATGTAGTAATAAGATAGCTGGAGTAGTATAGTATAAATCTTGCCATTGGGGATGGCTGGCGCTATTTTTACAATTTTCACCCCTCCCTCCCCCACCTCCTTAATTCATCTGGTTCCATTTGCATTTATATAGTACATGTAAGCAACATATTGTTAAATATTTTACATGCACCGTATGCATATTCATATGCAGCACAGTTTCAAAGCAGTTGTATGCCCTTTTTTAAAGTTCAATAGATTTCAGGTACGAAATTTAAACACTTCCCATAACGTAAACTACACAGGCTAACGAAGTCAGTTTTAGTCCTTTACATGGCTATGCAAAACAAAACATATGATGACTTAATTGTGAGGAGCAAATGTACCAGCTTCGAATGCATTAATCAGAATGATAGGAAACTTCTCAAGTAATAATGACGCACAAGGTTTGAATACAGCGGACTAGGTTTGACTTAATGTTTTCCTGAGAAATTCTGTAAAGTGCAAAACACGCCTCGTGCAACCTGGAGCATCTGTCATTATTTCAGATAGCCTCTTTAAGCTCTGTAGTCACTGGATTAAAACTAACTAAAACAATACCCTGATGAAGTTATGGGAGCCAACTTAGCAGCTTCTACAAAGCCGCTTAACGACAGGGTACTTATAAATGAAAGCATTTGATTTTTATAATATGTAGTTTTCTCATATTTTTGCCATGCAAGTTATATGGTCATCAGTCCCATGAGAAATGTATAGAAGAGGTGATTCAGACGAGGACCAACATAATGTCATATGGGCAATATCAATACTTAGATTCGAATTACTTTATTTGTTTCCCACAGACCTGTCTGTCTTAACGTAAATTACATGCGATGTTGTAACACTTATACAAAAACGTATACGTTACAGTAGGTGAACAAGTTTGCTTGTATATCAGCAATGCCCTTTAGAATCAAAAGCATGAGGCAATGAGTTTCAAAATGTCGGTCGACAATTTTCGATATTCTGGATTGTACATTTAAAATACTCCTGTATATCTGAAAACTTATTCTCGACATCATGCTGATGTGTATTGTATGTCTAAAAGTAGTTTGCAAAATGAATTACTGTCAACTTCACAAACAAGAAAACATCTATAAACACAGAACATACATTATACTATGCTTTTCTATTTAATTGAATCGCTTGATAGTAATTCAAATGACTAATTTACCAATTTGGTAACGTAAACTACATGCGATTGATTTATCTACATTGAATTTTATCTGCTTCACAGCTCACTCTTTTAAAGCTCTTGCATCTTTACGTGTAAACACCGTTACAAATAATTTTATGGCTATTTTTCTGCATTAGATTTCAGATGGCAACTGTTAACAATTTTTGTATTGTAAACAACACATGCTAATGAAGTCAACTATTTGTAATGTAACTGTTGAGCTAGAAATATATGATATCTTGCTTAAAAAGGTATGGTTTACTATATTGAAATGTGTTGTTCATATAGTTATGCAGTGCAGTCCTCGATTTAGAAAATATTAAAGTTAGCTCTATGAATGCATGTACATTCAGAAAAATAGGTGTACGGACGGACACATACACAGTTTGATTGAACAGAAACTTTTCAAGTATGCTTTACTATTGCCGCATGAGGTTTTCAATATGTTCAGCATTTAACTGCGGTGATATTTATACCTCAAATGTACAATAATCATTTTCTAAGCAGTTTTTCGTGATTTTGCACTTAATGACCTTTGACCTCATTTATTCGGTACACAATGGCCAATCAGGGTTGGCAACCGCCAAAAAATAAACGAGGACATATCGGTAAGTATTTTTAGCATGGTTGCCCATCATGCCGCGAAAGTGCCCACAAACTCAGTTTCTAGAGCACTTTTCTCGAATCCGCCACCTGACTATTATATGATACAAAAAAGCACAGCAACTGGCATATTATCATCCATTTTGATGGCTGTACAGGTTTGATAATGATTTGTATTTCGACAATATTTACTACTGGTAGGACTATGGAGACTTTAACCCTTTTTAGACCGGATACCCCTTTTGGGGACATTATGCAAACAGTGCAGACCCAGTTCAGACGCCGCAAAACGCGGCGTCTGATCACTGATCAGGGTCTACATTGTTTGCTTACAGGAATTTCTATGCAAAGTACAATAAAAGTGAAAATATTCACCAGAAACCCCTAAAACTAGTAATGGGTTTATCTGAATGAAGAATGGACAAGTCCACTGGTCAAAAAAGGGTTAAAGCACAGACACCTCAAAAAGGCGTATTATCGTACTGGCGCATAGGTGGTGCAGGAACATTAAAACGTGAAGGTGAGTACGAGTCTAGCGGAGTCTGATGTTCTGCACTTCCTCCTTTTAGCTGTCGATAGTTTGGCAGCTGACCACTAGCTTGGGAAGGCTGTTCCAGATTCTGATTATCCAAATTATCCAAAGGAATTATCCAAGACGGCCGCCGTTAATAATAATAGCAAATCATGAAGCTGAGAGTACTACCAGTACCATGGAACGGACTTTGACCAAACTTGATTAGAATGACCCCTGCCTAGAGTTCTGTCTAACTTATGCAAATCCAAAATGGCCGCCTTACTAAAATTAGTGAAACCTGAAAAAACAGTATCTCAAGAATAGCGAGACATGAAAATGACAAGACATATATGGTGTTTCTTTTTGGAAAACATGGTTATAATGAGTGAAACTTACCTTCTCTTGATGATGAAAAATTCAGCGAAACTTCTCAGCATATAAAGCCATGACCCTCTTGATTTAGTTAGCAGCAGTTGTTGTTTTCCATACGATTCCGGGTAAGGTAAAGCCTGCAGCCTATGTGTGTGTTCCAGTTTTCCTGCGTCGCTAGTTGTCAGCTGGTGGAGGCTCCTGAGTACGTAACCATATCAGGCACAGCAAACCTCCAGCCCCGTCTGTCAGTAGTCGATCGTACGTGAGTTCCCTCGGTCTGTCTGACTAACAAGTCTTCTTGTTTGATAAATAAATTACTGCCATATATACCCTTTAGAAATCGAACAGCAATGTCTGAACAAACAGTGCAGAGTGGTGTCAAACTATCAGAGGCTTATAAGAGCCGGTTTGGACTGTCATTTAGCTAACACTACTAGAATGGATCAGAGAAGCGTACCAGAATGGATCAGAGAGAGGATCTCTACAACAGTAAGTAAACAGTAAGTAAGTAAGCCTTGTCGTGATAGGGCAATATGTATTGTTTAAATTCAAAGCTAAAAAGGCTAAAGTGTCCTTGTGCATGGCGTTAGTACCGTAAACAACCCGAACTTGTAACTAATAGACATAAAATGGAATATAGGTTTGATAGAAATCTTAACTTTCATGCCAGGCACTAAAGCGTTTAGGCTATTAGCTCTACATACTTATCAAAACAGATTTGAAAACCCGTAGATCAATCCAAGATGAAGCTCCGAGAGTCGTAGAAAATTCTGAGGCCTGTCATGGGAGAAAAACACGAGCCGACTTCGCGAACAGCGCTGCCATGTTCCAGTCTGCGTGCTTGAGTAGGTGGGCCATGACCTTGGTTGTTTGCATACATATTATATGGACACTGAAAATGAAAGTTTAACAGCATTTGAGAAGGACGTAGACGACCATGGGGATAAGCAGGTTAGTATTGACCTTTGCTGCTCGGAGTATCCAATTTGTACTTTTTCACGTGCTGTATCACGAATTATGATTTATACGCCGTGGTTCCAAGCTATCGGGATTTATATCTCGTCAGCAAGGAAAATATTCAGACTTGTTTTTATAGCTGTAATTTTTGGTAGCTTTTTAATGGGAGCTATGTTTTATTACCATTCCTATAATTACTTTCGAGTTTTTCCTCACATTATGTGTAATATGGACCAAGTCGGGAGGAAAAATGCCATTCATCAAATATTTAAGGTGTATCTCTTTTCTTTTAGGGGAAACAACTCTGAACTCTGAAAGAAAAGAAGTTGCTCCCGTGTTAGCTAATTCTTTTTCCTTCAAAAGTAGACGCCTTTTCAAATGGTTACGTCGTCCAGGAAAGCAAACAGGAAGTCATGAAGTCATGAAAATTGTTCCTCTTGGTAAAACTGCAAAAACATGTATCCAAACACCTTAGGGCGAAGAATGAGCGTGCAAGGTTCGTTGCAACTCGTCAGTGCATGTCATTGTTGAAGAATATGATTTGGTGCTAATGCAGACTTAGATTCAGCATCTGCACAGCCATATTTACGACTTTATAACACAAGGCATCTCAGTTCATAGTGCGGCCAGTTATGATCTGTATTCAATAATGGAGAAAGTAACGTTAAAGTACATGTATTAACAAACCATATGCAAGTATTGTGCAGAATTGTGTCGACCAATGATATGGGGATAACGTATTCACAATGAAAGTCCGAACGCTCCATTCATTCCACAATGCCATGGGCTGTAGAACAAGTAATCATTGACTGCCTGTCGAAAAAGACCGCTGGGGAAACATCCTTTAGAGTCTTTTTTTCTAAAATTGATGGTGGTGACGAATTCCATTATGTATGTTTCTAACCTTTCTCTTAAAATAGGCGTATAGATGATATAAATAATTTTGATCTTAAATTAATAGATTCATTGTCCACAAATAACAAGGACTGAAACAACAAGAAGTCCATAAACAATATTTAAAGCTCTTGTAGATTTATCTTATAACGATGAAAGTTTGCAATTGATAATTAGACAGAGGATTACTTAAGTTTATGTGTTTGCAGTTTCACATACTAGTCGTACTACTTTGTTAAATATCCCAGCTGAATTAATTTTGATAAGTATATACTTCTTAAGTTTACAAGTGATCTTACATAATTCAGTATTTATGACGTATGTTCTGTACATACTGTGTTGTTTTGTAGTTTCCTACGTTCCTACGTCACCTGCATATAGTTTGAGCAATCTGTTCGGGTTATAGAACTACTTGAAAAAATGCAGATGCCTTGCAAAGGACAAATGACATTGAGTCCTTGCCATTCTGCTTGAAAGAATGCCTTGCTTAACATTCTCCAGCTACCAAGACGTGCAGTACCCAATTCGAAATTTGTTTCGCGCCAGCATCTCTTGGTACTGCATATGCATCCTTCACGTTAAATTATTCGGATTTCTACACAAAAATGGACAATGGCGACCGGACGGCTTAGCTGTTAGAGTATCAGAACAGTAACCCGAGAGTTCAGAGTCCCGGCGAGGCCCAGTACTGCTATCCTTTTCTTCCGCAGGTTGGTCACCAATACCAGAGGGAAACGAAAGCAGCCAGTCTCATCAATTGCGACACTGGCGGTCGGGTAGCTTAATCGGTGAATCATCAGAATGGTAGTTTGAGGGTGTCAGATTCGAGCCCCGGTGCGTTATCTCTCTTTGCTCCCCTGTGACAGTTGATAGAACAATTAGATTCCTGGGCCGCGTCTGAGGGCATGGAATGGACAGGACAGAAAGTTGAGGACGAGTCCCAGCCGACAGCAGAAAACTGTGCCGGACGGATAACTCAGCAGACAGAACATCAGAATTCGTTTAGCCATGATGACCAAGTAGTTTTGGAACTATGGCTGTTTTATGATTCGTAACAGCCTGGAAACATAAACCAGATGTGGGATCTTTATCTCGTGACATCCACGGCCTAGGGGAGATAACGCCTATATTTTTGCAGCAACAGTAGTCAAGAGAGTTAGACACTAAACTCCAGTCAAACCCTTTATCAGAGTCCTTACTAATCGCTTCCTTCATTTCACAGAATTCCTAATTATTTATGCGAACATTGAAAACTATGACCAGACTGCGCGGATAAACAAATAGTTAGGCTAATCATTCGATTGAAATTTTTGCTGTGTAGGCCCTAGTACTGATTTAATTTTCAATAAGTCGTTAAAATTCAAGCTATAAGATAAATTTAAATCCACATAAATTCAATATAGAAAGTAAACAACTGCATCTGGAATGCAGAATTCATCATTAGAAACTCATTTATTGTTACATTGGTATTCTGCGATTCTTAGATACCGAAATGATATTGGAAGATTATGATTCTCAGTAAAATTTCTCATCAGTCACAATTACTCGTAATAAGGTGCTGAAGAAATATTTTACCAAACAATACGTACAAATTAAGAAAACACACCTACGCAACAGAACCAAAACGTGTCAACATTAAATATTTACATTCTTGGTGTATGTACTGAAAAGCCCTATAGTAAACCAATGGAACGTAATGTAGTTTAAATTCCAATAATTACATTGAGACACGCGACGTCAATGACGTAAAAATAAACAATGGCTCTCTGCAATTTGATTGGACGTCAGCAACGTCCTGACGTCATGCACGCCGTTCTCCTTTAGCAGAAAACCCTGCGTGTACATGTTTTACTGCTTCAATTTTAACACTTATATAAAGAAAATTCATGAAAGATTTGATTGAAACAAATGTAAATATAAGCAATGAACTTAATTTTTCTGAGGTTTATCGAAGTGTATACTACATTGGGTCACTAGCAAAGTTGAAATGAAACCCTTGGGGTTCATTCACTTTGCACGTGACCCAATGTAGTTTACACTTCGATAAACCTCAGAAAAATGAAATTCATTCGTTAAAAGATACCACCTGAATGCAATGACCTTCATTGACACTTTCCGAATCTAATGACCTTCTGAATGTTAAAGAAGAACAGAAAAATGGCGTAGTGTCAAACTGCAGGTAACACTGAGCCGCAAAATCTATTTTCATCGTCAGTAGTTTTGTCAAACTATATGCAGTTTACTTAAAAATGAAGACGCTGGATATATTCTAATCAGGCTGCGCATGTTCGCACATCTATTTGTGCATACATAGTTCGCATTTGTTGCTGTGACGCGGTATTTAAGGAATGAATTTTATTCTTGAGGTTTATCGAAGTATAAACTACACTGGGTCGCGTGCAAAGTGAATGAACCCTGATGGAGGGCCATGTTAACTTTGCTAGTGACCCAATGTAGCTTACACTTCGATAAACGTCAGAAAAATTAAGTTCATTGCTTATATTTACATTAATTTCAATCAAAACATTGACGAATAACCTTATAAAAGCACTAAAAATGAAGCAGTAAAACATTTACACGCATTTTTGCTGCTAACAATGGAACAACGTCAATGACGTCATTACGTCACCGACGTCCAATCATGCTTATTATGACGTCATTTTAAGTCATGTGACATCGCGTGGCTCAATGTAATTACTGAAATGTAAATTACATTACGTCCCTATAGTTCACTATAAGGCTAATAAGTAAATACACTGAGAATGTAAACACAGGGTATAATCGATTCCGCTAATTTTCGCTTCCTGCAGAGACTGTACATCATATTTGGCTTCCGCCGAGACTGTCCGCGATCTCTTGCTTCCTGCCGAGACTTCTTCACATGATAAATGGCTTCCTGCAGAGACTGTCCGCGTGATTCTGCTTCCTGCCGAGGCTCTCGGCAGGAAGCAGAGTCACGCGGACAGTCTCGGCAGGAAGCAGAATCACACCGATAGATCTAGTAGTCTCTGCAGGAAACAAGAGTTCGCGAACAGTCTCGGCGGAAGCCAAATATGACGGACAGTCTCTGCAGGAAGCGAAAATTGGCGGAATCGATTATACCCTGTGGTAAATACATGTATTGCAAAATAACCGGATAAACTCTTTCTTATATCTCAGCATGACACTCTCTGAAAAAAAAAAAGATAAAAACATGCAACGTTTAAAAAAAACTTTAACTACATGATATAGCTGTCAGGTCAATCAAAATTTGAGCGGGCTCACCAGAAAAATATGCCTTACAATAAATGGAAACATTCATCAGTATCTGCAACTGAGTGAACTAATTACAATTTTTACTTACCATTTGAGATGCATGGCACACCACAATGTTTTCGAGCCTTTTTTTTTCAAAGGGAGACTTCTTTTTTTTTTTTTTTTTTTCAAAAGAAATACTCCCCCTCCCGCATAGGTAGTGACATAATGGGGAAGACAAGTGTGAATCCAGGGTCATTTGTATGTGGAATAAATGTCTTTAGCAGCATCTTCAAAATTAAGGTCAACATTAGCTTAGAGTTTAATCATAGATTTCTCAATACCTTTGTCCAAAAGCCAATCATCAAAAGTATCATCAAAGTGGTTTATAGTGGACGTTATTAAGAGACAGAGCATTGGTTATGGCTTATAGACCTTGACACCAACTTCAGAGTTAATCAATGTAAGACTAATAGAGTTTAACCATAGATCTCCTGTATATATATAGTTTATTTCGTGATAAAGGCCACCGGCCCACAACACAGAAAAATACAACATATATACAAAACATACAGTTTGGTACATGCATGACGTCAATTACTAAGTCCTATTTGCAAGCAGATTCGACCTCCTTAAATTAGCATGATATATAAACAAAGCAATATCCCTAATAATCGATTCTTTTTTCGAAGACATAAGAATGGAAAGTTTGTGAAAATTTGGCGATTTAAAATATTTAGATGGTAAATAGTCCCATCGCAAATCTTCATATTGTTTGCAAATTAACATAAAATGGTATTCGTCCTCAAGACAATCCGGACAGAATCGACATTTTCTGTTTTCCCTTTCTATGCCCCTATGCCTCCCCTTTTCTATTTCTAAAACATGGCAAGAAACCCTTAGACTTGACAAAGCATTACGAAATTTACTGATTTTCAAGATGTCTAAATAACTCTCGAAACAATGATGAATTTTAATATGTGCATAAAAAGACAATTTCCTACTTTCATTTATTTGTGTTTTCCATACTAGCAAAAATTGATCCTTAATTCTCTGTTCAAAACTGCGCAAAAATTCTCCTTCATTTTGAACACTTCGGTCCTCCCAGACATACAGGAAACCATTTATTGATAAAATACTTCTAATTTCTGAAGCCCAGTTTTTGTATCCTAATGCATCAAAATGGAATAACATATCATAACATTTTCTAACATACCTATCATTTGGCATTTTTAAAATTTTCAGCCAATACTTTAAGACTCTTTTCCAACATACTATATACAGCGGGTTACGTCCACAGTCACCTAAAACTGCATAATTGCTGGCTCTTTGAGAAACATTCATAAATCTTTTACATGCATAATATTGTACTCGTTCGATGTTTTCAAATTGCCTAGTGCCCCATACTTCACAACCATAAAGCAACATTGAACAAATTTTCATATCGAAGATTTTGAAAAAAGCCGACGAAGACAATTGTCCAAAAATATTTAACGTTTGCAACAACGACACTAGTATTCTTTTGGCTTTCTTTGAAATATCTTCAGTCATCATATACATAGATAGTTTCGGGGTAAATAATAAACCAACATACTGAAACCCATTTACTATCTCTAATTTAATTCCCTTGTAAAAGAACCTTTCCTTTGCACGTAATCTACCACCCAGTCTAAATATCATCACTTTTGTTTTAACAACATTTACGATCATGTGATATGCTTCACAGAAATTCTCTAAAATATTTAACTGACTTTGAAGTCCTTTTATTGTGTCAGAAATAAGAGCTATATCGTCTGCAAATAATAATAAGAATATCTCCTTAATATCTGGAAATAACTGTATCCCACGTATATTACTGTTTTCTATTAACTTTGTTAACTCATTCACGAAAATTGAAAAAATTACAGGACTCAGCATACATCCTTGCTTAAGACTAACAGGACATTCGAAATATTTAGTATATTCCCCGTTTACCCTTACACACGTCTTCACACTTTCATACATACTATGTACAACTCTAAAAATGTTACCTTTTATGCCATTTGTTTTTAGAACCTGCCATAATTTATTTCTGTTGACACTATCGAAAGCTTTTTTGAAGTCTACGAAGCATACGTAGAGTCTGCTTCGTTTCCTCGTTATATGATTTTGAATAAGTGCGTTTAAAATGAATGCATTATCTATTGTTGAGTATCCTTCCCTGAAGCCAGCCTGTGCGTCAGATATCTTGCCATAAATATTGATATAAAATGTTATTCTTCTATTTATTACCGAAGTATAAATTTTACCAAATACATCTAATAACGAAATACCTCTGTAATTATCCGGCATGTTTAAATCTCCTTTTTTATGTAAAGGGATCAGTATGGAGTGACTCCAACATGTAGGGAATAGTCCATTCGTAAACAAGCGGTTGAAAAGTTTATTTATAACAGGAAGTAAAATAACTATACACTCAATGAAGAATTCTGGAAGGATACCGTCAGGCCCTGCTGATTTGCCCTTTTTTTAAGTGTTTTATGGCATGTATAATTTCGTCATCAGTAATACCTTCATTAAATATCAAATGTTCAATTTCATCTTCAGGTTCGTCTATTTCGATATTTTCTAATAATTCCGAATTATCTAGACTATCGCTCGAAAACAGTGTTTCAAAATGATTTAGCCATTCTTGTTTTGTTATATTTGAAAATTTTAATTGATTACTTTGGCTTGTAAGCGATTTCAATTTTGACCAGAATGACTTCGAGTCATCTATGCTTGCCAAAAGGGAATCTAATTTAGTTTCCTTATAATGTTTCTTCTTCTCCTCAATCGTATTTTTCAAAAAATTTCGCGCCTCAATATAGTTCTTCAAATTATCGGGAGATCGATTACGTCGAAAGCGTCGCAATAGTAGTAGTTTATTCGACTTTAACGTTTTACATTCGTTATCAAACCATGGTTGCGATGTTGATCTTACTTTGCGTACTTTCGAAATAGCTGCATTTTTCAAGGTATTTACTATACAAAATATCACTTCATTTATATCTGCTGTTGTGTCATCTATTTTTGCAAACATTTCATCTAAAAATACATTTGTAAATGCGTTCTTTACATTTTCAACATAACTATCTACATCTTTCGGTAATCTACTAAAATATGTTTCACACTTTACCCCATCATCTGCTGTAATCCTCCCATCAGCCACACCCACTTGTCTGCGTACACAAAAATGTACAGTAATTGGCAAATGTGTCGACTCTGTCCTTGTTTCAATAGCAAATTCTGTTACGCACTCAAATAGCTCATGTGATAAAAGCAAATAATCGATTAAACTACATCCATTCGGACCAATATATGTAAAACTACCATTATTTCTATCCTTGCCCAAACGCCCATTTATAAAATATGTTCCATAGGTTTTACAAAAATCCACTAAACGTCTACAAGAACTAGTGATCACATGATCACAAGAATTTCTTGGGATCATGCAACTATCAAAAATCGAATCAAATTCTTCTAAAACTGGCACATTATTCTTAAAGTCGTAATAATCTTGTAGAGTTCCCGTTCTACAATTAAAATCACCCATAAGCAACATATACACATCAGAAAGAGAGGCCAATGCAGTCAACAGATAGTCTTCAAGCAAAATCATGTCAGTTTGCTGATATCGCTCATAAAATGGAGACCCAAGTGGGGGGCAGGTAAGTATAAACCATCAAAATGTCCTTTTCTACATCAAAAAGTGCTTTGCTACATCTGATAAAAATGGCACAATTACATGCATTATCAATTTCACAAAAGTATTGCTTATATTCTTGTTTTACAATAATGCCACCCATCGCTCTTCCGTACCGAGCTGTTTTCTGTGCGGCACAAAATATACAGATATAATCCGAAAATAAGTTTTTTATAGTGTCGGAGTTCATCACCTCCCATGTTTCTATGATACAGGACATATCAAACGTTTTTAAATATTCAATAAAGTCTACGTCTGAAATCTTATTTTTCAAACCATCGATATTCCAAGACAGAATTTTGAATACCTGCTTATCTCTGTCTGGGCTTCGGCCTCCATCCTATTGTTCATAAGTCCCAAACCCTGTGGGCGTAACGTCCGCCATACTTCTGCCTTCATCCTCGTCCAGCTCCACCCCTTCCATATTTTGCTCATTTTGCCCATCGTTTATCCTCCGTTGCGCCCTACGGAACACCCGCGAACCCCCAGTCGCTTTAGCGTCCTTTATTATGAGCTCCCCACGATAGTAGTATCCGTATTTGCCACGCGCTGAAAGATCTTGTAGCGTCTTACGTTGTCGTCTAGTTAGGTCATCGCCGACCCTAATACCGGCTTCTCGCAATACCGTCCGGCTCTTAAGTACTTTCATCTTTTTGTCCCAATGCAGAAACTTGATGAGTAATGTTCGCGGTTTCTGCTCGTCGCCGTCACTATTTTCGTCAACCACTTCCGCTTCAGATTTATACCCTACCCTATGCGTACGCACTATGTCCTCCTCACTCCATTCAACGTCAAGACATGCTAGTTTTAACACCGAATCAATAACGTACTGTTTGATAGTATTGTAATTTTCATTCATTCTTTCCTTTAAGCCGAATACTCTGATTGTATCCCGCCTGCTATACCGTTCAAGTCGATCTACATCCTGATCCAGCTTTTGAATAAGACTATCTTTATCTATCAGTCGCTCATGCAGCTCGTCAATATCTAGCCTAAGAACTTCATTTTCACCAATTACTGATTGCATGTCAGTTTCAAAACCCTTCATTCGCTTTTCGAAGCCCGTTTGCTTTTCCTTTACTTTCGATAAATCAGTTTCTATTTGCTCCTGGCTTAACTGCATTTTCTAATGTCCGCCTTGATAGAAAGGATATCATTCTCAACGGTTTTCAGCCCCTCTAGAACATCATTTTTACTTGATTGTATAGCACCCAATATTTCCTCTTTGTCCGTAAGAGGCCCGGGGTGTAACTCAACGTCCGACGAAAGAAGTAGTTGCCGCTCGAAATACGACCCGTATTGGTTGAGCACCGTGTAATTAAACGGTACTGACACAGAGGTCAATACAAGATTGCTGATGCTATACGGATACCCAGAACTGTCAATATAAGATGCTGCCATATTCTGATATGAGTTCAATGATGCCATTACCATCTCACACGCTATACACTCCAAGCCTATCACTATCATGCACAGGATCATCCGGTAATGTATGCCTGAACATTTTGTATACGGGCTGTACGGTGCGTTGCTCACTTTATGTTTGTTGGATTGTGACCCACCACTCACAGCACAGAGATTAAAGAGCCCAATTCTGGATCTGTATACTGCTATATCTATCCCCATATTTACTTTTCCCTTGATGCAATTTTTCCCTTGATGCAACTATCAATGTAAGTTGAGCAGAAAGAAATTCATTTCTTTTCTTTTCACTAAAGCTTAACAGGCATTTGGCAATTTTTAACGATACACCAATCATTGCTCCTTTATGTACTCGAGAATTCAATAACTCCAGCGGACTTTACGATTACCCACAATGATCACTGTTAATTTTTTCGTATACGGAAAACAATGAAATCCTCTCTTTTTTTTCTCCAAAGATTTTCTAATATTTTCTGCACCATATGCGAGGACACTCAATAAATTTTCATATATCCAGAACTTAGAATTTTTTTATTTCAGATACCATTTTTATCCAAAAAAGAAAGACACCGATATAAACCACGTCTCTCGTTCACACAGTACCGTTAAAACCCCTGTATCTTTGTCGAACAACCAGTCGGTGGAAAGATACCAAATCTGTATGTTACACTTGTAAATTGTGTTCGTTGACAAAGTTTTGGTAGCCCTGGCTCTGGTTTGAAGACCATCAATAGATTCAGAAGTTCAGTATTACACAGCATACCTTTACTACAACCTATAAAGTTGACCGTAAGGTTTCGCCCAATACAGTTCTCTCTGTTGGTCTAAGGTGTAGCCTGTCAGTCAACCATTACTTTGACCGCAAGCTGTACAATCAAAGCAAAGGCATAGACAGTATAGTTGAACGAAAGCATTTGAGCATCGACACGAGAAAACCAACAATGTGGTTGTGCACCCTGCACAGACTCAGATCAGCCTGGGCATCCGCCTTGTTTGATCAGACTCTTCGTTTAGTGCTCAAGGGGTAGCTAAGGGACTAAGCTACCTCCATGCGGACAGCGAAGACTCTGATCAGACTGGGCGGATGCCCAGGCTGATCTGAGTCTGCGCTGGGCGCACAACCACATTGTTGGTTTTGTCGTGTCGCGGCTCATTTCAGTTTGCGCTTTACGGGATCGCGAAATTGCTGGAACAGAAACAAACATGCAAGGAGCTAGGGTTCAAATTTTACATGCTTTGACAACTATCTCGAAATCAGCATCAGACAGATCATGACAGTGTACAAGGCTGCACCAGGATTTGATTGGCTGACTGTTCTGGGTTGAACGGCCCTTTAAGACAGTAGTTCAGTCTATATCGGGCCGTCTCCCAGAGAGTGGGAGAAAGAAAAGAAATGATAGACGAGAGAAAAGATGTCCAAACAACCCTCACCCGCACCTACTGCAAGCACAGTAGGCCCTTGCCCTACTATTATCCAAATCAGTAGGACGCCCCGGCACTGAAAGTTATGCCCAGCACCATCGCACCACCCAACCACCCCGCTGCACCAGGAAAATAGTATATTAATAAAATTATAATGAGCCTACGTAACAGTGAAACGTAGCGGCTCAAAACCTTTCTGAAATATGTAGATAAACTCATCTTTTTGGAAGCACTCTTCCAAGAACTGTGAACAATGGTGTAAGCGTGAACCCAAGAATTGCCGAGGCAGAATACGTTGAACTTTTTGGGATCGACCTGGATTTAAGCATGACACAAACTTGCTTGATAGTTTGCAAGACTATGGTACTGTGGTACTGCCACACCTCTTATGTGCATGGAACACTTTGACCGGCCACCAATGCCATATTAAACGCAATCGTCTTCACATAAATTGTAACATCAGGTGGCATGACTGAAGTCCTGATGCGGGCAAAGATGTATTTAATATTCTTCTGAAGCTGACATTGCTTAAATGTTAATAGAATGCCCGGAGAAAAAAGATTTCGAGAGAATATCTTCTGTGTAGAACTGCTAGTGAGAAGGCGCTCAAAGTGTGGACAGAAGCATTACTACAGGACACACTAAAACTCCTCACAAAACCTGAACTTATTGCTATCGACCTGAGGAAGGATTGTACAAAAAAAATCAAAATTGCGTTGTTTTATCTGAGAAAATGCAGAACTCTTATGATTGGTTGGTTGGTTGGTTGATTTGATGCTTAACGTCCACGGTAAACAACTAAGGTCATGTCGGGACGGTCAGTTAACCTAACCACACTATTCCTGGGCAGGCTTAGACCTCCTAAGCGGTTAACCAGTACTAAGTGCACATACTTTCGCCAGTAACTGACAACTGCCCTTCTTGAATCAGCGGAAGGAGAAACGAAAGTATGTGGCCAGACCGGGATTCGAACCCAGGACCTCTGACTTACGAGTCAGGTGCCCTACCGATTGCGCTACCCGGCCCGGCAGAAGTCTTATGAAGCTAAGCGAAACTTTAAAGAGTGTAAAGCAAAAGTCCTCGCGTAATTAGCGTCAACAAGATTTTGCTGACACTTTGAGAAAAGACTGACAACTCAGCCATCGTCATTGTCGGAAATTGCAAACCAACTACAGTCTTTGATTTTGGTTGGTTGTTTCGTTGATTGTTTGGGGTTTAATGGCCCTTTGAGACAGTATTTCGAACCGTCTCCCAAAGAGAGGGAGAGAGAAGAGAGAATCGACAGACGAGAGAAAAAAGGTAAAAAAAAACACCGCACCTACTGCAAGCACAGTAGGTCCTTGCCCCACTATTATCCAAATCAGTAGGACGCCCCGGCACTGGAAGCTATACCCAGCACCATAGCACCACCCAACCATCCCCAACACACAGTCTTAGATTATTTGTTAGTAAATTGAAATCAAAAGGAAATAGGTGACGCAAAATTTTAAAACAATATTTGTTAAACTAACACAGACGTTCATTGACTGACTATTCAACATTATAACATTATCGAGTTAAACATAAACGGCGCATATTGGGACTTTTGAGACATTCAGTCCGTCTTTTTGACACATAAAATATTACGAGTAGTATATTATTCTATAATTTATAGAGAACTTTAATGGCGACAAATTGCTGACAACGGTACTCAGTTTACTGATAAAGTGAACGAGTTACGACGGTATGTCAAAATTAGTTGTCTAACTATTGTCTTATTTGAGTATATATTTCTATCCTTCTGTCTTAGTAATAGCTGGCTGAGATGTAAATCCATTACAACAACGTCATAAATCAGACAGGATGGAAGTGGTAAATGACTGGACGATAAAATGTTACTGTAACTCAAAATGGCAAACCAATTGTTTTATTACGTACGGAATAACAGCAAGTTTAGTGGGTGCCAGCAAAAAGGAATAACTGCAGCGTAATGGTAGTAAATCATACAAATGAATTTAATGATGGTCAGACACCAAACTTGTCAAAATATAGCTATGAGGAAAGAATTTAATACTTTTTTCCGGCGATATTAATGCCTCCTGTATACAAACTAGCTATATATGTAGCCATAGTCATAGTCTTAAGGGAAAATATGTTAGTTGCATTTTAGGCAGAAAAAATCTGTAAGAATTACTCCTATTTATTGCGAGCGCTTTAAGTAGAGTGATCTAAAATTACTAAAATCGTAAGTCCGAACTCATGAACCCTATAAACAATAGTTTGATACACAGACATGGACCCCCCCCCCCCCCCCCCCCCAAAGAGACGTGTCATCAGGTGCCCGCGAGTAGTATGCATCACCTACCTATTTTAGTACACCCGCAATGTCTATGTAGTTAACGGACCCCCCCCCCCCCCCCAAAGAGACGTGTCATCACGTGCCCGCGAGTAGTATGCATCACCTACCTATTTTAGTACACCCGCAATGTCTATGTAGTTAACGGAAAAGTCAGTGAAAATGCGGAAAATCCGGTAACAGAAAGCCATACTCCGCTTCGGCCGTTGCCATCTGATCGGAAGTTCAGTGAGGCCATGGTGTCTCCCATAGAACTTTTTCAAAGGTTGATGCAAGTTTCTCCCTGCAATGACCCCGTGACAACAATTTACCGGTGAGTAGCTTCCGTCTGTCAACAAAGTCTTGATAGCTGAAACAGGCTCTAGCATAAAGGGCTGACTGAGAGTCATAAACTCCATATGCAGGTACCGAAGGAATATTGCTACTAAAAACTATAGAAAAATCGAAGTCGTCTTATAGTATAGTATGGTAATAGACTTTCCATTATCGATATATAGACACTGTCTGGATTGAGATTCACTGAATTGGCCGAGGAGTTCCGAATGTCTAAAAGACGTCTGCCGCCATGTTTTATTTCCGCACGTCGACTGGCTGAAAGTGGACACGCAGAGGCTTCGTAGTTTGTTCTAAAACCAGAAAACCATTCTCGGTAAGTTTTATTTTGTAATCTGAGCCATTTACGATTAGAATACCAAACAATTATGATGTGTTTTCTTCATTTTGTGCTCAGTTGTACTTCCAGCTGAAAGAAAAATGGCGGCACGGCTCACCATCCATGATCTTCCGACTCGAACATCTTCATGTTTTTTTCAGCCAATAAAAAGAAGAAAAAAACAGACAAATTTTATTGGAACAAAAATATTGCAGTATTTCTTACAAAAGTTCAAATTCTATAAGAAAGTATATGATAAAAAGATCATCACACGGGCTCGGGCCGATACGGTCAACTCGGGCTGAGATCAGGGCTGGGATCAAAACAACCGTGTAATATTCTCTATTTATTATATACCTAAAAAGATCCCCTATTCACTTTACATTGGAGTAACCATGCAATATTTTCTGCATATTGCACGGACAGTGCGAACGCGTATCCATGGCGGAGTGATATTTTTATACAGATAGCAACGAAAAAAACGTTCTAAATTTCTGAGACTCAGATTCAATCGACGAACGTGTCGCAATTTCAGAAATGCTTTGTCGGCGAATCAAGCTACACAAAGCCGAAAATAAGATATGGTTTTATTCCTTACATCTTGATTTAATTCTCTATGCCTTTAAGAGCAGAGCTAAACACCGAGATATTCTGCAATCGAACGTTTTACGTGATCATGTAAAGACGACTCTTATCCGCCAACTTTAACAGCAATTTTCAAAATAAATCGACTTTCTCCCGTCGGCGGACATATGCCATGAAAAACCATGGTGTCTGCCCTTTCTCCATTATAAAAATTAAGTAATTCGGTATTTGGGACAATTTCCTTTGCAAAATAATGTTTAGGTACCCTATTTCATTTTCTCAAATTAATGGCGGATTTTTTACCTGATCGATAGACAGCAAAATAATCTGTAATAAATTTAAACATTACCGAAATGTTCTTGAATCCTGAAATCCGACACACGAAGAGGAACGCATCTAGTAATCCGACATACAACAATATTTTTTTTCTGTACTTTCTTCAGAATGATTGGGAAAAGAATTCTGATCAGTAGCCTACACCATACTGTAAACAAATCGATCGATTTATGACAGTTGTGACGCAATTACAGAACTGCGTCAACTGTTTCAAACTTCGCATTTACTTGCTTATAAGTTATTAAGACCGGTACATTGTGGTCACAATCAGAGGGACTGCTAGAAAAAAATAATTTTGCCATCCAATTAATCCTGCACGTGCCAATATTTCAAAGCCTCTCCTGCAACTCACACCATCACCCTACCCAACTTAAGGCCCCTCTACCCCCTCCCCCCCCCCCTTCTTCCATCCCCAACCCCCACCCCTACACACACACACACGCACACAACTTTTAACCTTTCTTTTACATGAAAAACTAAGCAAAATATAATAGATGTTTAGCCATGTTTAGCCATAACAAATACTTGCAAAACTTCATTGACTAAAATCCTTGATTAAAAAGTGCAGTGTAGACCTGGGTTAGACTGTACTATCAAAACAGAAGTCTAATCAGGGTCAGTACTATTTGATTTTCCCAGCAATTTCGACACACTGTCAGATGGTGAAAGTGGTAGGACAATTGCAGTAATGAAGATTTTGTTTCAACTTTAAGCTTAGAAAATAACTTGGCCATACATACTTATACACTCCTTTACACTCCATATAATTTCAGCCAACATTGAGAAGCAGCATATGTACTGTTAAATGAGCTTTTGAGCATTAAAATTGCAGTATGCATTTTTATAACATAGGTTTTGGCCCTCTGTGGAACTACCTTAATGAGGAGTTCTAATGAGGGGTTACAAGATATATATTTACTTGTTAGTTGTTTATCCCCTTTTTAAGACTGTAAACAACTAACAAGAATTTATTGATTCTTCCTAAGAAGAAACCAGGGAGTTAATAAAATACATATTTATTATGAAATGCCAGGTGTGTCAAATACTAGCTCATCAGGTGGGGGTGGGGGCTGTCAGCTCTGCAATGCCCTTGGTTCATAAATCAAAATGCCACAGTGTGTTTATATACTCAGTGATCTTTTGAGGGATTTGCTCTAACTGTTGCCAAAAATCTCATGGAAATCTATCAGTAGGGGCAAATCTCATACAAAAATTATATAATTTATAATGAATGGTACCTTAACTTTTCATTGAGAATGGAGAATTTCTCAAAATTTTAGTTCAATGTGATGTGTTCTCTAATATAATTCTGAGTCACACTCACAAAAAACAAAACAAATAAAAAGCACAGCTGTCCAGCAAACCAGAAAACTTGATTAAATATGTGGCAAAGGCTCAGGACTTGGTAATCTATTCTCTAAGTTGATTAATGGTAAGATATAAACATGATTAAACAAGAAAAATAATAGGCCAATATCTAGTGAGCCAAAGTGGAGTTATTCTTTATCATTTCTCTTCAAGTAAAATGTACAGTATGTTGTGGTGTCTCATCACAGTTGCTTTTGATCAAAAATTAAAATTTAACACAATTTTCAAATGAACAAATTAGTACTATATAGGTATTCTAAATGTATAAAGCTCTGATCAAATTATTATATTCACATGCAGTCTGACATTGCCCTTCAGTGTTTTCCCTATAAGTATAAATAAATAAATAGCCAAAATAAATTATAACATATGTACATAATAAGAAAAAAAATTCTGGAGACAGTTCCACAAGTGATGGTTTTATGATGATGATTATACAAAGACTCAGCTGGAGCATGATAGCAATTCTGGGAATTCTGTCTTATTCAGCCATAAAAACATTTGTTGTGATCCATTAATAGAACCATCTATGCTCTGGCTGAAGTGCTTCTAATGAGAGGGCACAACAGGTGTTAATATGAAGCCCATTGATGCTGGTGCAACAATTATGGTGGAACTGTGTAATTGTTTTCATTCTAACATAGTCTTGACTTGTAGAAGGACAAACAGCATTATGCAACATTCCACATAAAGTGCAGGGTCCATCAGTTAGCAGGGCTTGCCCCATTCATTATTTTGTGCACTTATAATGATATAAAAAAGCTTGCTAGCATAATAAAGTCCTAAATATTTGGCCAATAAAATCCTATGTGAAAATGCTTTTTAATAGGTTGGTGTGTGTGTGTGTGTGTGTGTTTGGGGGGTGGGGATAGACAGGAAGGGGCTACCTCTCATTCAACTGCACTAAACTGCATCCCTTTACAGTCATGACTCATCATTTAATGTCTGTCATCAAGCTTTTCTCTCTAGTAACTTAATAACTGATTAGTAATTACAAGTTTCTTCGCTTTGGTCAGAAGCTGCAAACATTTAAGATGGATTAAATTAATCAGGAAATATAATTTTTTTTTTATTTTTCGGTTTATGGTATCATTTCTTTAAGGAATGACTGTTATTTTTTGAACGTTTACTGAAGTATAAACTACATCGGGTCACGAGCAAAGTAAGTGAACCCCGAAGGGGTTTACGTAAACTTTGCTCGTGACCCGATGTAGTTTATACTTCAGTAAACGTTCAAAAAATAACAGTCATTCCTTATATTTATATTATTAAACGATGCTTTTGATCAATAAAAAAATAAACAAAAATAAGAAATACATATATAAGAATCGTTTTAAAAACATTACCGGCCGAATTTTGCAATAGTTTGGAACAGCCGCATTGTCACTGCCTACCAGTAAATTCCACCTCCTGTTGTAGATTGCACGTGCAAGTAGGCGTAGCGAGCCGTCACTCAATGTTTACTAGCCATTCAGGTACATGGCATGTTGAAGATTGCACGTGCTATTTAGTGGTATGAGCTGTCACTCCGAAGCGCGTGACACAATGTAATTATTGACTTGTAAAACATTGACTCCCGCATCACTTAATTGGGTTTACAGAGAGCTTTGCAGTGATAATGTAAATATATTAATACAACTTCAATATGAGCCTTTTAATTTTCTTTATGAGATTTAAGCTAAAACATAACTTTTGGCATTTAATTCTATAGAATATGTATTTCTTCATGCCCCTTTCCCTCCCTCCCATCTCAGCCACAGGCCAATCATAAAAAGTATTTTGTTTGCAGTTGCCTATTAACTAGGATTTTTGGAGAGTACTTAGGTAGGTAGGCTTTCTTTTTAATCCTTGCAAACTATGAAAACAACAAAAACAAATAATAGTTCTACAATAAATGTCACACACAGTTACAGTAATTACCCATAATACTAAGATAACAGCATCCTACATTTTGAACATATCTATATCACCCACAAATGGAGTACCCAAAATGTGCAGGTATTAAGGAAAAATTCCTGACCCAGATCAGACTGCTCCTGGGTCTATACTGCTTGCTCAGACCTGTTTGTCTTACTATGCAGGTTGATCACGGTAAATGTGCCGTTAAATAAAAAAAATAGATCTAGGGTGTCCCAAGTGGCCATCTTTTTTTTTTTTTTTTTTTGGGGGGGGGGGAGAGAGGGCCGGGGGAGGGAGGGGTAAGGTAAATTTTGGTGTGTATGTGTAGGTAAGCAGTTGCTATCTACCCACCAAAAGTGCAGGGTCCAGACTCAGGGGTAAGGTGAATTTTGGTGGGTAGGTATGCAGTTGCTATCTTCCCACCAAAAGTGCAGGGCCCAGACTATTCTTTTGGAAATTTTGGGTGGAGCCAGGTTATTTTTTTTTTTTCACTGATTTTTGAGGCCAGATTATTTTTTGAAATCCCCTTATGAGCTGGTTTATTTTTTACTTGCATATTTTTTCTTCCAAAGACAGGGGTTTTTTTTCGAAAAATATACCAGCCCCCATTTTTTTCGAAAAATATACCAGCCCCCCCCCCCCCCCCCCCCCCCAACAACAATATCAAATGGTCGGTCCCTTAGCGCCTAGCGGGACAGGGTTTTGGCAGATTTATGAGGAAGGCCAAGCTGTCTCTTGTACTTTTTGTTGGATGACTTCTGAAATGGTACGTGTGTGTTGAGGAGGGGGGGCGAGGGGGGGGGGCGTCGTTCGGGACAGAATTCTTTAGAAGAGCGAGTGGTCTCAGAATGTGGGGCGCGTTATCTTGGGGGAAGTTGTCTGGGGGAGTTTTCTTAGAATCTGGGGCGAGTTGTCACCTGAAGATGGGGCGACATGTCTTGTGGCTTTTTCGTTTGTCAAACTTTGTGGTTGACCAGTGTGTTTGTTTTGCTTTCTCTCGTTCTCGGCGTGTAGCCTAAATTCAGAAGCCCAAAAAATCGCAGGCAGACAGACTAACGCAAAATCTTGATAAATTCACAGTATGCTAAATGATTACAAGCTTTACTAGATCTAGTATACCATAAATGAAGAAACAGTTGGTCTCCTCAAGTCGATCCAGCTGAAAAAATGTCTGTGTGTTGACGAACGCACGTGCCATGTATACGTAAAAATGACCAACTTCATTATCGATTTTCAAACTAAATAGACTTTCTCCCGAAGATATACCACGCTAAAAGACGGTCGAATGTATGAACTACGGTTCAGTTATAATGGCATCTAATTTGGTTTTTGGGACAATTTTCTTTGCAAAATAAATTTGGGGTACTGTCGTAGGGTTTTACTTTTCTGAAAAACGGTTGTCAATCTGTGATCGTTGTTTTGGGTGTGCAAACTGCATTGAGGTACCGATATGCGTCTGATTTCAATAACAAAACATCAAATTTTATTCTGATCTGGTCCGTTGGAAAATTATGACTGCATATCTTATCAAACGAGCATTATTTTGGGACTGTTTCTGTTCAAAATTTCCCGCCATTTTTTCCGGCGAAAAAAAGGGATTATTTCTTTGTGCGTAGACGACCGCTCAGAAAATGAATTACTCAAATGTGATGAGTCTGCGTTCCCACTGGGAGTCAAGTGCATATTGCACGGAGTTAAGGAGTCACGTTCTCAAGAACTACTTTTGTTTTGAAAGAAGAAAAGTTTGGCGGCCATTTTGTCGTCGACTACTATTCAAAAACGAGTAGAATAATGACACCAGTGTCGGTTTCGGTGTATAAATTACATAAAAGACAATTAAGTATAATTCACCTTTGATCCGCCACTATTTTAATTAATATTCTGCGGTAATAACGGAAATTTTCGTCAGAGCTGCTGGGAGTAAGACTCGAAAATGGCGCCCAGTTCTTGTAAACGTCAACGTTTGTTTACTGACGTCACGTCCGATAACGTAACGTCATTTGTACTTTCGCGCCATCAAGCGTGGCTTTTAGCGTGTATGAAGACACACAATGGCATAATGGAATTTCAAATTTAAAACAAATTGTGGTTGATATACCGATATAATAGTTTGATTTCGTACGCAGAGAGCACTGAGGAAACTAGGCAGATTAATATCAAAGGTATATAATAAAAAGGTTATTGAATTTATATTGTGAAATGATTCGGCACTCGTTCATATGGCGGAGACGCACTCGCAAGCTCGTGCGTCCTTCGCCATATGAACTCGTGCCGAATATTTCACAATATAAATTCAATAACCTATAAATATCGTACGCATCGGTCAAACAAGCTGTATCACCGAACGTAGAATACATATCTCTATATATAAAATAGGCATTCGCATGTATCGGCATATTTTCAAGTTTGTTATTGCGCAGTTTAATCTTTTAGTGGTGACACAAATATTTTTTTGACTTTCCTATGAAATGTCATTTATATTTTCTTATCACTTTTATTAAATACGATGCCAAATTTAAGTCGGCCCTACACCCCGAAATCCCTGTTTAAATATCTTGACTTGTTTTTGAGAAATATTCATTTTTATTAGCCGTGTAATCTGCATTTGTCAACGAAACATACTCGCGCATTTAACACAAAATGTCAACGGAACATCTCGAAGTATGTTCCAGTGACAAATGCGAATTACACGGCTAATACAAATGAATATTGCTCAAAAACCAGCTAACAGATTGGAACATGGTTTTGGGGATCTAGGTCTGAATTGGATTGGCATCGTATTCTATAAAAACAGTAAGAAAATATAAATGGCATTTCATAGGAAATTCAAGAAAATATTTGTGTCACCACTGAAAAATAAAAGTGCACAATAACAGACTTAAAAATATGCCGATACAAGCAAATGTGTATATTTTTCGCAACATTGCTGCCTGTTTTACATGGAGATATGTATTTTCCGTTCGCTGATATAGCTCGTTTGAATGATGCATAAGATATATAGTCAGAATATTCGATAAAGCAAAGCACATACCTAGCGTGTGTAAACCGGTCTGCCATCTTTGTTGGTCTGTTCTGTTTCCAAAAAAAGGATGTTCCGGATCTCGATCCAGACAGTGATAGAGGTATACATAGTTATGATGAACTGGACTCTTTTGTGTCCTTAAGGTATTTAGATACACAATAACTCTGTATTGACTTGTTAAAACACATAACAGAGTAATTGTTCATGGTGAAATGAATCAACTATGGAATATATACACACCCACAATGTCTACCATAAAGATCATAAGTTTTCGGGCAGATACGTCTGTACAAACAGTGGAAACCGTGATCAGACTGTTCCTAATGCTAGTGTCACACATTGGCGTATCAGCTTGCGTACGTACGGCGTATCCGGATACGCGGCAGTAAGAAAGGAACGCCACAGCATCGCCACAGCAACGAAAGCTTACGTAGTTGATACGCAGCACGATCTCCTTGTACGCCAGGGTTCCGCGATTTTTTCAAACCGGTTTGAAAAAATCGCCACACGTACGTAGCACCTTTGTTACGCCATGCATACGTCACACGTACGCCGTGAAAGCGAAAACAACGCAGCAGTGACGCAGCGGGTACGTAGCGCGATCGCTTGGTACGCCATGGTAACGCGTACGGTGTAACTGTGGCGTACGTGTGGCGTATAAAGCGTTTTCACTGCGCACCTACGGCGTTCTTTTCTTATCTATAGAGTATCAGGGGCGAATGAATGACGTATATTATGTTTCTATGGAGTATTGTGGCGTATGAACTGCGTACGAACTGCGTACGGACTGCGTACCTCGCGCTGTTGTGGCGTTGCCGCTGCGTAGGTGTTACGTTGTCAATTTTGTTTCGGCGTTGCATGAGTACCAACTACGTATTCACGACGATCATAGGCAGAGGACACATTTTTCTTGTTTGTATTCATTCTTTTCATAGTCATGGACCTGGAAGACCCACTTTCTCCGGTACTGAAGAAGGGAGCTTTTAACTCGGTCTTTATGAGGAGCAGCCCTATTTATAGATATCATTAATTTGATTAATAGATATCCATTATTCGAATAAGTGATATCCATCACTCAGCCTATCCACTCATATCACAAATTCAGTTAATGAATAGCCATAATTCGAATCATGCATATCTTTAAATGGGCTGAATTACGGGTATTCATAATTTGAACGATGGATATCCATAACTTGAATCGGTGATATCAATAAACCGAACTGAATCAATGAAATCCATACCTCGAATTATGGATAGCCATAATCACCGTAGAGGCTTGTTATTTAAACTTATTATTTGCAAAGACGAATACCCATATTTCTAATAAGTGTTATCCATAAATAGGCCAAACAATTAACATCCACAATCCGATTCATGAACATCACTTATTCTTATTATGGATGGTATCCAGAAATCTAAATGAGAAGTGGATATCATTAATTTGAATAAAGAATATCTCTTACTCGACTTATTGAAATCCATAACTCGAACAAGCGATATCCATAAATTGGCAGAGTTACGGATATCCATGATTCGATCCATAACTCGAAAAAGTGATATCCATAATTCGAATTAGTGCTATCCATCAATCTTTCAGATGATTGTGTAACTATAATTCGAATTATGGACATCCAAATTTTGACCCATGGATATCCATAAATAAGTAGGGAAACTCATAGATAATTATGAATATCAGTTATTCGGATAATGGATATCATTTTCTCGAATTATGGATGTCCATACGATTTTATCGATATCTGTAAATTGGGAATGCCTAGTAAAACGGCACTCCATAGGTCCTGGCCTCTATGTCCCCTGTTTAGTTGACTGCTGTCTCAGACTCAGCTGCTGCTGGATCTCAGTGCAGCCGATTTCTCCATCCCCGTGCTGCTTCCTGGGCGTGACTTCTTTGGGGGGGGGGGCATAATGTTTTGCTAGTGACTTGCATGCACTGCTTTTGAGAGAAAAACAGCAGTGCAGAGCACAGGAACATTTAGACGCAGCTGTTTACGCCGCTAGTACGCAGTAGTTACGTTGCATTTAAAAATGAAACGCTGTGCCAACGAAACAGTTACGCCACAGCAACGCATTATACGCCACACATACGCCACGCATACGCCTCAGATACGCCATATGTACGTCGCAGAATCGTCACACATACGCCGTGTACTAGAATTTGCATAAAATACGCCACAGTTCTTCGCGATCGACACGCGTATGTAATTTTTGAGAAATACGCCGCTGATACGTAATAGTGTGACACTAGCATTAGGAACCAGAATGATCAAGGTCTTTACAATTTCAATTCCATCTGCGCATTTTTGAGGCATTACTCTATGGTAGACCTGGAACAACAGGAAAATAAATAACAGGGCAAGGACCGGCTGTGCTTGCAACAGGTGCAGTATTTGGGCAGTCTTTTTTGGGGATATTTTTTAACTTAAACATTGTTTTTCTAGGAAACAAAACGGTGAAATGTTTGTTTTTTTTTGTTTTATTTTGTATCATACAATGTAGGTTTTACTAAAACAATATGCATAAGCATGCCCCATCGATTGGATATATTTTTCATGACGTTTTTCATGAAATTCAATGTTCTTGCATTTTTAAAAAAAAATGTAAAAATATACTTATTATCAAGATAATTGCAATTTTTCTTACCAGTTTGTTTCAACTACCCTATATTAAAGATTATATGATTTGCAGAAATGAAAGTGCATCCATGTGCTAGAGACATGAATTTAAATGGAAAATGTGTAAAAAAAAAAGTATGTATAAATACAAAAGTTTGTTTTTTAGGAAAACAAAACGGTGAAAATTTTTCTTTTCTTATCCAAATGTTTTATAGCCATTTGGGTTATTCAGCTGGTATAATGAAATGAATGCCCCACCAATATTTTATTCACTATTCCTCTACCTTAATTTCAAGTTCATATGGTAGATGAAATCAATTAACTCCGAAATCTTTGAATTATTCAGAGATAGAACATCATCTAGATGTACCTGTAGGTGAAGTTGAATGCTGTGCAAGGCGTTTTTGTTGCTGTTGAGAGCCCTTGTATGAACTCATCCGGCTTATACCCGTAAAGGAATGAGTCGGCAAGTAAGAGGGCACAGTTAGTGCCTATTGAAGGACAACTATCTGTTGAAAATTTGCCCGCTGAACTTCACGTAAGAAGTTCCACCATTTTATTAACAACTTCAAAATACATGTATTTTGTATGAACATCAGAGTGGTCCTTAACAATGTTTATATACTGACAATTTCGAAGAAACAATTGTTTATAATATCCTTTAATTTTGATATTAATTCACGTGTTAATTTGTCATGAGGTATTGTAGTATATCGAAGGTTTTGATGTTGTCTTTTTCAAAAAGTGCTTGGGCTTTTAAGCTTTCCAAAAGTTCTAGACAGTTTGGGGATCCAAGTAAGTGACACTCCTCAGTTGCCGTAAGAATGCATGTAAGAATCTGAGAGAGAGAGAGAGAGAGAGAAAGAGAGAGAAAGAAAGAGACTAGGTGGAACTCTTATGCGAACCCGCAATATATCGTTGCTTATATGGATTTCATACAACTTTTGGTTCCAATACAGTTTTGGAAGGTCAAGAACTTCTTCTGCCATGAAAATTTCAAAGGAAGACAAAACCGTCTTTGGTTTTCTAAGAATTTCCTCATTGGTCAACGAAGTGTATGTCTATGTCGGTTTCCATTCGCAGCATTCAAACAAAGCTCCTCTCTTTAAGCAGTTGATGTAGTTTTGCGAACAAACACAAAATTCTTTTTCAGCCGGAACAACGACACATTTATCATGGAGATCAGGTAGTTCGGCAACGACCACACAGAAATGTCATAGACCGATTTACATCGGAGCTGACATATTGTATGTCTGTTCACCAATTCGATTTGACACACCCTTATAGTGTGTCTACTTCATTAACCCATTGCATTCTGGGTATTTTTGTCGTCTGCTGAAAATTGTCGTCTGCATCAAAAATCAAGAAAATTTTGACAGTATTGGTCTAGCTAACTCTTGTAGAAATGACGTCTAGGCAGCAAACAGTTTGGATCTCAGATCAGGCCCCACGTTTGTGGGGCCTGGTCTGGATCCAAACGGTTTGCCCAGATGCCCCTAAAAGGGTATCCCGAATGGAATGGGTTAGTATAGTCTTCGACAGAATCAGTTATTAACGTTGAACACTGTTTTCAACTAAAAGGCTTAGTCTCCGTATACTTAGGTCCTTTGGAAAATAACTCCCTTAACTGGTTAATTTTAACAATGCCATGATCACGTTATATTGTGACCAATAGGTTGGTAGCAGTGCTTAGAGGAGATACAGGCGCAAACTTTAACGTTTTTGTATATTTTTACTCTCTGCTTTGAACTAATGAGATTATAAAGATCACCCCCTGGATCCGGGGCTGTCCAAAAATTATTTCAAATTCATCCAAATCCACTTTTTTGTTTGTTTTAGTCCCGCTTCCAAAAAGGGCGTGGGGATTGGTGAGGAGAATTTCTTTGGATTTGCCCCCCGTCAGGAACTCCGTGATTCCGTGACTGTGATTCTGTCATTCAGTATTGTTTTTGACGGCGCATAAGACCCTATTTCAATCCACCAGCAAAAGAGCTTTTAGTTTTAGCTGAAGATTAGACAGACGTGTCTGCTGGAGACCATCGTTACGAAATTGCAATAATGACTGGTAGGAGAAAATTTTTGCACCTTAGAAATCGCCGCAAAGTAAATAGTTCAAAATGGTTCTAAGATACGGGTTCAGGCTTACTTCCAAAACTAAAAGCTTAAAGAGTTCCTTGAAGAGCAGACAACACATTCAAAAGAAGGAACATGAGCCAGACTACGTAGTTTCGGCTAATACATACGTCCTGGAAAGTAAAGCCTCATCAGTGACCCTGACAGTATCTGGTGACGCAAACAGGAGAAAAACATGCAATAATTGCTACATTTTAAGAGGGCAGTCGATTCAAAGACTGATTAGTATCAAAAAGGGTCCAAATAATGTAAAGGACGATTATTTAGAATAATAGTCTAAACCAATCTAAAATTTCAGGTTTTTCAGAATATATCCTCTGATCTCAAAGGACAAAAATATAATATAATCTGCACTATGGATGATGTACGGGGTGATGTTTTGCGGCCGCCACACGGCACAACACCAGCTGCAGTGAAGTAAAATAAAAGCTTAAAGAGTTCCTTATAGAGCAGAGAACACATTCAGAAGAAGGAACATGGGCCAGACTATGTAGTTTCGGCTTATAAAGCCTCATCAGTGACCCTGACAGTATCTGGTGACGAAACTAGAGAAGAACATACAGTAATTTCTATATTTTAAGAGGGCAGTCGATTCAAAGACTGATTAGTATTAAAAAGGGTCCAAATAATGTAAAAGACGATTATTTAGATTAAAAGGAGTCTAAACCAATCTAAAGTTTCAGGTTTCTCAAAATATATCCTCTGATCTCAAAGGACGAAAATGAAATATAACTAGAAATGTTTTTCAGAGAAAAACTGATGTCCCCCCACCAGCCCATTTCCCATCCTCTCTAATGAATAAAAAGCCTGAACAAGTTAATTATCTAGGCAAGTTTGGTGAAATTCCATCCACTGGTTCTTAAGATAACCTATATAGATGACTATGACCTCGAAAATGAGGTGAAGGTCACCAAAATCAAATCACCTCTTAAACTTGTCAAATGATGTATCCATGCAAGTTTGGTGAAATTCCATCAATTGGTTCAGGAGATATAGTGGGTACAAGGAAATGTCATGTAAGTCCTCCAGTGACCTTGAATATGAGATCAAGGTCACCAAAATCTAATTAGCTCGTATCCATGCAAGTTTGGTGAAATTCCATCCATTGGTTCAGGAGATATAGTGGATATGAGAAATTGCCATCTAAGTCCTCCTGAGACCTTGCAAATAAGGTCAAGGTCACCAAACTCTGACCAGCGCTTAAATTTGTCGCAATAATATATCCCTGAAACTTTTGAGATATTCCATTCATTGGTTCAGGAGATATAGTGGTTACAAGAAACTGTCATCTGAGTCCTCCAATGACCTTGAAAATAATGTCAAGGTCACCAAAATCTGAAAACTTCTTAAACTTATCCCAATGATGTATCCATGCAAATTTGGTGAAATTCCATCCGTTGGTTCAAGAGATATCATTGGTACAAGAAATTGTCATCTAAGTCATCCAGCGACCATGAAAACGAGGTCAAGGTCACCAAAACCTAATCAGCTATTAAACTTGTCCCAATAATGTATCCATGCCAGTTTGGTAAAATTCCATCTTTTGGTTCTGGAGATATAGTGGGTACAAGAAACTGTCATCTAAGTCCTCCAGTGACCCTCAAAATGAGGCCAAGGTCACCAAAATCTGACCAGCTCTTTAACTTGTTCCAATGATGTATCCATGCAAGTTTGGTGAAATTCCATCCATTGGTTCAAGAGATATCACTGGTACAAGAAATTTTCATCTAAGTCCTCGAGTGACCTTGAAAATGATTTCAAGGTCACCAAAACCTAATCACTTCTTAACTTGTCCCAATGATGTATCCGTGTCAGTTTAATGAAATTCCATCCATTGGTTCGGGAGATATAGTGGGTACAAGAAATTGTGATCTATGTCCTCCGGTGACCTTGAAAATGAGGTCAAGGTCACCAAAATCTAATCAGCTCTTAAACTTGTCCCAATAATGTATTCGTGCAAGTTTGGTGAAATTCCATCCATTGGTTCAAGAGATATCGCGCATACAAGAAATCTGTCACAGGGACGCCGACGCCCGGGATCCGCACTGAAAACAATATGTCCCCCTCACCTTAGGTGGGGGGGGACATATTTTGCACTATGGATGATGCACGGGGATACGTTTTACGGCCGCCACACGGCACAACGCCAGCTGCAGTGAAGTAGAATTAAAATACTGACACAAAAAAGAAACGTCCGTTTTATATGATTCTGTATCTTATGAGCCAGTAAACTTGTCAGCCAAAAGAAAGAAAACAAAATGTTTTCCGAACGTCAGGCACACATAAAACTGCAACCGTTTTAATTTTTGTCCATAACCACTAGGTTTATCGAGCCTAATGTGAAAACAGCTTTTGTTTTTCATCCTCAGCAGCATTTTATTCACTAAATCATGAAGCGTTTTGCGTTAAACGAGGGTCAGAAATGTTGCTTAACATAAACAAGAGGGCCATGAGGCCCTGAATCGCTCACCTGGACAAATTGGCAAGGTGGCTTTTACTTTTCATGTCTGAAATTGTCAAAATATGAGTTTTGGGTCAAAAGTCAAAGAATGACCATGACCACTTGTACTCATAAATCTTCATGTACTCATTAAGACAACCATATATACCATTTTAGGCCAAAATCTTCAAAACTTTCCATGAAATCTTATGTTCTAGCATTTTCCAATATTTGACCATGCCGCAAAAAAGGTCAAGGTAAACCCAAGGTCACCATTTGAACAGTCTTGGTGGTACTCTAGTACTCCATGCTATTTACCAAGTTTCAAGGCCATAGGTGTATTGGTTCTGGAGAAGAAAAATATTAAAGATTTATACCATAAGTGGTAATGGCGGCCAAGTTTGTCATGTGACCCGGACCGTTTGAACAAATTTTCATTCAATCAACCCCTGGAGGCTCTATATGAAATGTGTTCACAATTGGCCCTTTGGCTTTTGAGAAAATGGTTGAAAATGTCAAAATATGAGCGATCTGGATCAAAGGTAAAAAAATGACCTTGACCTCTTGTACTCATAATTCTTCATGAACTCATTAAGGCAACTGCATATACCAATTTTTTTGGCCAGAATCTTCAAAACTTTCCATGAAATCTTATGTTCTACCATTTTTCCCATATTTGACCTTGCTGTAAAAGGTAAAGGTCAACACAAGGTCATAATTTGAACAATCTTGATAGTACTGCAGTACCCAATGCTACATACAAAGTCTCAAGGCCATCGGTAAATTGGTTCTGGAGAAGAAGATTTTTAAAGGTATTTACCATATATGGGCGTGGCGGCCATGTTGGTCATGTGACCAGGACTGTTAGAAAAATTTTTCATTCCCTCAACCCCTCGAGACTCTATATGAAATTTGGTTTCAATTGGCCCAGTGGTTTTAGAGCAGATTGTTTGAAATTGTCACAATTTGAGATTTCTGGGTCAAAGGTCAAAGAATGACCTTGACCTCTTGTACTCACAAATCTTCATGTACTCATTAAGATGATTGTATATACCAATTTTTAGGCCAAAATCTTCAAAACTTACCATGAAATCTCATCTTCTAGCATTTTCAGATATTTGACCTTGCCGTAAAAAAGGTCAAGGTCTACCCAGGGTCATGATTTGAACAATCTTGATAGTACTTGAGTACCCAATGCTACATACCGAGTTTCAAGGCCATCGGTCTACTGGTTCTGGAGAAGAAGATTTTTAAAGGTTTTTACCATATATGGGCGTGGTGGCCATGTTGGTCATGTGACCTGGACCGTATGAACAAATTTTCATTCCTTCAACCCCTGGAGGATCTATATGAAATTTGGTTACAATTGGCATAGTTGTTTTTGAGGAGATTGTTTGATATTGTCAAAATATGAGAGTTCTGGGTCAAAGGTCAAAGAATGACCTTGACCTCTTGTACTCATAAATCTTCATGTAGTTATTAAGATGACTGTATGTACCAATTTTAGGCCAAAATCTTCAACAGTTTCCAAGATATCTTATGTTGCAGCATTTTGCCATATAAAAGCATAAGGAAGCAAATTTGACCTTACCGTAAAAAGGTCAAAGTCAACCCAAGGTCATAATTTGAACAATCTTGGTAGTACTCGTGTACCCGATGCTACATACCAAGTTTCAAGGCCATCGACCAATTGGTTCTGGAGAAGAAGATTTTTTCAGGTTTTTACCATATATGGGCATGGCGGCCATGTTGGTCATGTGACCAGGACCGTTTGAACAATTTTTCGTTCCTAAGGTCCCAGGAGGCTCTATATGAAATTTGGTTACAATCGGCCCAGCGGTTTCAGAGGAGAGGTCGTTTGAAAGTGTGGACGGACGACGGACGGACGGACGACGGAGCCTTACCATCCTATAAGCTCCCCCGGAGCCGCTGGCTCAGGTGAGCTAAAAAACTATTAAAAAAACAAACGCACCAAAATCTAATCAGCTCTTAAACTTGTCCCAATAATGTATTCGTGCAAGTTTGGTGAAATTCCATCCATTGGTTCAAGAGATATCGCGCATACAAGAAATCTGTCACAGGGACGCCGACGCCCGGGATCCGCACTGAAAACAATATGCCCCCCTCACCTTAGGTGGGGGGGGGACATAATTTGCACTATGGATGATGCACGGGGATACGTTTTACGGCCGCCACACGGCACAACGCCAGCTGCAGTGAAGTAGAATTAAAATACTGACACAAAAAAGAAACGTCCGTTTTATATGATTCTGTATCTTATGAGCCAGTAAACTTGTCAGCCAAAAGAAAGAAAACAAAATGTTTTCCGAACGTCAGGCACACATAAAACTGCAACCGTTTTAATTTTTGTCCATAACCACTAGGTTTATCGAGCCTAATGTGAAAACAGCTTTTGTTTTTCATCCTCAGCAGCATTTTATTCACTAAATCATGAAGCGTTTTGCGTTAAACGAGGGTCAGAAATGTTGCTTAACATAAACAAGAGGGCCATGAGGCCCTGAATCGCTCACCTGGACAAATTGGCAAGGTGGCTTTTACTTTTCATGTCTGAAATTGTCAAAATATGAGTTTTGGGTCAAAAGTCAAAGAATGACCATGACCACTTGTACTCATAAATCTTCATGTACTCATTAAGACAACCATATATACCATTTTTAGGCCAAAATCTTCAAAACTTTCCATGAAATCTTATGTTCTAGCATTTTCCAATATTTGACCATGCCGCAAAAAAGGTCAAGGTAAACCCAAGGTCACCATTTGAACAGTCTTGGTGGTACTCTAGTACTCCATGCTATTTACCAAGTTTCAAGGCCATAGGTGTATTGGTTCTGGAGAAGAAAAATATTAAAGATTTATACCATAAGTGGTAATGGCGGCCAAGTTTGTCATGTGACCCGGACCGTTTGAACAAATTTTCATTCAATCAACCCCTGGAGGCTCTATATGAAATGTGTTCACAATTGGCCCTTTGGCTTTTGAGAAAATGGTTGAAAATGTCAAAATATGAGCGATCTGGATCAAAGGTAAAAAAATGACCTTGACCTCTTGTACTCATAATTCTTCATGAACTCATTAAGGCAACTGCATATACCAATTTTTTTGGCCAGAATCTTCAAAACTTTCCATGAAATCTTATGTTCTACCATTTTTCCCATATTTGACCTTGCTGTAAAAGGTAAAGGTCAACACAAGGTCATAATTTGAACAATCTTGATAGTACTGCAGTACCCAATGCTACATACAAAGTCTCAAGGCCATCGGTAAATTGGTTCTGGAGAAGAAGATTTTTAAAGGTATTTACCATATATGGGCGTGGCGGCCATGTTGGTCATGTGACCAGGACTGTTAGAAAAATTTTTCATTCCCTCAACACCTCGAGACTCTATATGAAATTTGGTTTCAATTGGCCCAGTGGTTTTAGAGCAGATTGTTTGAAATTGTCACAATTTGAGATTTCTGGGTCAAAGGTCAAAGAATGACCTTGACCTCTTGTACTCACAAATCTTCATGTACTCATTAAGATGATTGTATATACCAATTTTTAGGCCAAAATCTTCAAAACTTACCATGAAATCTCATCTTCTAGCATTTTCAGATATTTGACCTTGCCGTAAAAAAGGTCAAGGTCTACCCAGGGTCATGATTTGAACAATCTTGATAGTACTTGAGTACCCAATGCTACATACCGAGTTTCAAGGCCATCGGTCTACTGGTTCTGGAGAAGAAGATTTTTAAAGGTTTTTACCATATATGGGCGTGGTGGCCATGTTGGTCATGTGACCTGGACCGTATGAACAAATTTTCATTCCTTCAACCCCTGGAGGATCTATATGAAATTTGGTTACAATTGGCATAGTTGTTTTTGAGGAGATTGTTTGATATTGTCAAAATATGAGAGTTCTGGGTCAAAGGTCAAAGAATGACCTTGACCTCTTGTACTCATAAATCTTCATGTAGTTATTAAGATGACTGTATGTACCAATTTTAGGCCAAAATCTTCAACAGTTTCCAAGATATCTTATGTTGCAGCATTTTGCCATATAAAAGCATAAGGAAGCAAATTTGACCTTACCGTAAAAAGGTCAAAGTCAACCCAAGGTCATAATTTGAACAATCTTGGTAGTACTCGTGTACCCGATGCTACATACCAAGTTTCAAGGCCATCGACCAATTGGTTCTGGAGAAGAAGATTTTTTCAGGTTTTTACCATATATGGGCATGGCGGCCATGTTGGTCATGTGACCAGGACCGTTTGAACAATTTTTCGTTCCTAAGGTCCCAGGAGGCTCTATATGAAATTTGGTTACAATCGGCCCAGCGGTTTCAGAGGAGAGGTCGTTTGAAAGTGTGGACGGACGACGGACGGACGGACGACGGAGCCTTACCATCCTATAAGCTCCCCCGGAGCCGCTGGCTCAGGTGAGCTAAAAAACTATTAAAAAAACAAACGCAGCTGATTAAATGAACGATAAAGCAGCCCAAAGTCTTCGATTATTGACATTATCTCCCTTTGGATTAAATTAATAACGATTTTTGAACTTCCATATCTCCATAGCCGCTCATCATTTTGACGCCGTTTTTGTTTTAATTGGGATTCTTGTGTACGACAATGATAACATGCACCGGAAAAACCAAAATAAAGGCTGAAATCTAAAATCCGAGTTCATTAAAGCCCGGTTTCATCACCCAATTTCTTACAGATAAGTAATCATGTAATTTTGCAACCAACATTTTGCAAGCTGAATTATGCAAACTCCAATGACATTGATGGCTAGAAATGAAATGTCTAGTAGTTCTATGCCATTGGCTTCCAAACGGATGGACCAACAAGGTACTGTCTGCGTTTATCTTAGCGAGTCATGAAGACGTTTTGTGACGTCACTTTACGTTACAGATTTATGGCAGTGATGATGACAGTTAGGAATGCATCTAGCACTCATAAAATCTCAGCAGCGTGTCTGCTCAGTGATGCTGGAATGTGCTGCGATCGTTTAAACATGAAGAACACACGAAATATTGATTTTGTGACTTTCGAAATTTAGGTTCTGGTGTTTGCGGCGTTGTCATTGGCGCTTATGTTAATCGAATGGATTTTCGTTTGGTGCATACCATAGCTAAATGATCGATGTTATTGAAACAAAATACATGAATGAAATGTCTGCATGTCTTTGGAATTAAAAAACATAAATGTCAAGCGGACGTTTCTTGTTTGTGTCAGTATACGTGTTTTGTTAATACGTAACTTATAACATGAGTGACTTGTTATTCTATTTACTGTTCAGAAAGCTATTTAAACATCGTTTATTTTTATTTTGTCTTTTTATACTTTAGAAAACACATACATAAAAAGACTCGTATTATAGCTGTCAGCAGTGATGTCTAGCTCAGCGTGGAACTGTCTGAAAAAGGGTCGGAGCGCAGCATGCTACATCAGAAAGATGATATAACTACATTTGACTGTCTGATCAATCATGATTTCTGGTGTTACTGACAGCGTCTAGGTGTCTGGCTCTTACATTTACAGATGCAAACAACAAATCTGAAGAAAATATATCAGACAAAAGATCATAACTATTTGATGGATTTTTACACTGAGCCGCGACATGATAAAACCAACAAAGTGGTTGTGCGCCCAGCGCAGACTCAGATCAGCCTGGGCATCCGCCCAGTCTGATCAGAGCCTTCGCTGTCCGCATAGAGGTAGCTTAGACTCCTAGCTACCTTCTAAGCGCTTAGGGAAGAGTCTGATTAAAATGGGCGGATGCCCAGGTTGGTCTAAGTCTGCAATGGGCGCAAAACCACTTTGTTGGAATATTCTCGTGTCACGGCTCACACTGAGGATTATTTAGACAGCATAGAGACATACATATGTCGAACTTGTTCCAATAACAAATAATTCCAACTCAATATTATAGCGCTAATTATGCAGCTTGGTTGGTCGAGAGCAAATGGGGAGCGGCTTTTATACATCCATAAATCCCGAAGCTTACGAGATACCCCATTCTTACCTCTGCAAACACTTGTTTCTTTGAAATTTTAAGAGGTAACTCCACAAATGCTTGCAACGTATACCGCTATTGAACAATAAAAAGACCCGAAGAATTAGTTCAGGGGCATATGTAGTAAAATTAGGGTCCCTTGAGCATGAATGTTATTATATGCCTGTATCACTGTTGTTTAGGACAGTTTTTTTGTTGTTGTTGTTGCTTTTTTTAATTTTAAAAGCTGGTTGTTGCCTTATGTTCTGTCTATGTTATATATTGAAAATGGCCAAAGTGGTTGGTGGGCAGTCATTTGTAAGAAATAAAACTGATATACACCTCGACATAAGTTTAGCATATTTGAGCCGCGACACGAGAAAACCAACAATGTGGTTGTGCGCCCAGCGCAGACTCAGATCAGCCTGGGCATCCGCCCAGTCTGATCAGAGTCTACGCTGTCCGCATGTAGGTAGCCTAGACCCTTAGCTACCCCATAAGCGCAAAGCGAAGAGTCTGATCAGACTGAGCGGATGCACAGGCTGATCTGAGTCTGCGCCGGGCGCACGGCCACATTGTTGGTTTTCTCGCGTCGCGGCTCATTTCAGTTTCACGATGGTTCTGTTACACATCCCGCAGAATAATTGCAAAGTTTAAAACAACAATATAATTTATTGACTTTGAAAGACGGGCTGCAAGTTGGAAAATGACCACAGGCCATAATTCTGACAGAAATCATCTGATCATAATGATCAACGTAAAACCAGTTGTTGAATTAATTTTTTCGTGAGTTTTATGCAAGCCCTCCGCCAATCCCCGGATGAAATACGATCACCGTCAAATGGTACATGATAAAGATATTCTGAAAGTTTAATGACGAAAATCAGATTTTGACCAAATTAACAGATAAATGACCATATCTCTGGTCAAGAGGATCTGACCATGACCCCTAGCCTTGCCCAAGGCTTAGAAATATACATATTTTAATTTTTCATAAATTTTCTTGAACATATATATTTTTTTCTTCTATGTGCTAGTCTACAGGCATGGGGCGGATTTCTAAGCCGAAAATGTTTCAGACAAGCCCACAAGAGAAAAAACATTTCTAGACTAGCCAAACATCGAACATAAAAAAAGAAGTAAGAAGTGAAATATCAAGTATGATAAAAAAAAATATCCGGCTGGAGCAAGTCTACATGACCCCCATTATAACATGGTCCTCATCATGTAGTGATAACAATTTTTTGAAAGGTCCATGAAAATTCGATGAAAAAAATGGACGGACGGATGGACAGACGAACGGAACACACTCCTACGCTCCGACTACGTCGGGGGCTACGGATCACATACATGGGAAAAAGATCAAACTGTTTTTAAGAAGAAGAAGAAGAAGAAAAAGAAGAAGAAGAAAAGGGGGGAAAAGACGAAAAATAATAACAACACTTATAGCAGTAATTATGATGATAACAGTAAAAATTAAATGATCTTGACCATGTCTTTATAAATATACATATTCAATTTACTGGGGGGTTTACGCGTCTTTTCGGTCCTTTCGCACTCATTTTAAGTCGTTCCGTGTCTTTAAGCGTCTTTGCGGGTCTATCCGGTGTTTTGATTATAAGGGAGATAACTACGTTATATTTTGAAAGAGTATATTCCCTTATCTTGAAAACAAGAAACGGGTTAGCGGACCATTTTCATGAATTGATTAAAGAACAAGCAAATCTTTTATTGACATTATTATTAGACTATTTATATCATGTTATTTTATCAACTAAACTGTTTAAAACATTACTTTAATACTGCAAATGGAGGCAAATAATAAAATCAACATGTTGACCATTCGCACCATGTACGTTTGAAAATTGATTTTATTTAGTATCAAATTTAGCTCTCATTCGGTCACTGTTTGCTTCCAACGTTTCCCGGCGAGGTGCCGCCTCGCCTGGGGAGCGTGGACGTTTCTTTGGGGAGTGGTTGCTTGTCAACCGCTGAACTACAATCTTAGACCAGCACGCAATCGAGCTGCGAAACATGAGGGGTCATAGGCCAATCGCAGGTTCAGTATATCCTGGGCATTCTGATTTATTCTGATCAGTCTGGGGATACTTAGCTACCCGAAGAGTGATCAAAGTGGGCGAATGCCCGGGCTGATCTGAGTCTGCGCTGGGCCCACAACCACTTTGTTGGTTTTCTCTTGTCTCTGCTCAGTTTAAAGGTAATAAAAGAACAATAACTAACTGAAGCATGTTATATATTACTGTTCTGTGACACTAATAAATACGCCGAGTCAAGAGAATTCAACATGTGACTAGATGTACTGTGTGGGTGCTTCTGCTGACCTTAAGTCAAGTTCACAGGTTCGATTCGTATAAAAACTAAAACATTCTGGGTCGTTTCATTAGGTCATAAAGTTTTGCATTAGAGTTTCACCTAAAGTTTGTATTGTTTGCTTGTATTCCCAACATTTGTCAAAAATTATTACAGATGTAATCTAGCTATTTCATAATTTCTATACTACATTTTAAATTAACATACTATTCGAGATTGGTTTAGATCTGCTATGATATAATGTGGCTGCTGTGCGCTCCTAATGTTAAGGCCATGAACATTTGTGTGTATAGAGTTTTGTGTTGAGCTTGTATTTGCTACCCATGTCTTTCTATGGCATAACATTTGAAAGGTGATAGGGCTCACTTCTATATTTATACGGATGAGTTCACATCTGTGGATGCTGACCCAAAGTCACGGTCACAGACATAAAAGTTTCCGAGTTGAATTTTATGCTAAGTTTATTTTCTGATATATTGTATATAAGGCTAGCTTAACTTCCAGGCTGCAACAATTAGGACCTCCAACACCTATTGCCTCTACTGTCGCACATTATCGTCATACATGTCAATCGACTCTCGATATCTCAAAGTCGGAGTTCTACCCAAACTACTGATATCTCAAAGTAAATTTTCTGGTTCCAGAAAATTTACTTTGAGATATCAGTAGTTTGAAATAAAAAAAGTTGAAATGTAAAACAAAATAGCGGGAAATACGTCCAAAATTTATTCTTTGATATAAGAGTTACCTTGAGTTATCAGTGTTCGAGATATGGAGAGGTGACCATAGGGAACTTAATGCTTCAATATGGCGGAAACTACCGATAGCGACTTACGGGTTTATCCGAGAGCTTACCTGTTCAAATAATGTCAAGTGTTATATGCAATTACATAGAAATATAATATAAAATGTGAAATTAAATACATATATGATATTACGACAATTTTTTATAAGTTATGATCATAAACTTCAGTCTTTGTCCGTTAATATGCTATAAAAATATACAAATTAACTTCATGTTTTGATACTTCCATCGGCTTTTGAAGTTTGAAGCTTCAGTCACATGAAATCATATAAGAATAATGTCGAAAATGCCTAAGAAGCTATGTTCAGCCTAAAATTTGAAAATGATCGGATTTTCTATAAAACTTTTATAAGTTATCACCACCGAGAGATTTTTATAAGGTTTACATTGATGTAATTCATTATAAAATAAGTATACTATAAGTTTCTTCCATCGATCTCTAAACATACAGAAAATCGCGTTTCGAAACAACCTCGCTCATAATAATTTCTAATAGTTTAAGTCCAAATCCGCCTATATTGCTCAAAGGCTTGCCACTTCATTTCTTGGTATTCGTGTTTTGTTTATGTATTTATATGTGTGCTTTTATGATCTAACTAAGAAAGGAAGAATATTCATATTGTCTTATTAAGAAGGAAAGAAGGAAAGAAAGAATAAAGGAATGAACACAAGAAAGGAAAAAAGAGAAAGAAGTCACGTAACTCCTACACGTGACCATCAAAAATGAACAGACAGTTAATCGACTACTTGTAGTTTTAAAAATCCCTTTATAAGCTAAAAAAAACTTTGCAAACCAATTACATATTTTTTGGTACTGTTCGATCAGTCTAATAATTATTATCATAATTGCTAATGTTTGTTCTAACATTTTGGATTGAAATTTATTTGAGTGTGGTGGGGCGTTTTTATCAAAGAAACCGAAATATGTTTTGTGTATCCCAGGGTAGAATCTTAGAATCCATAGAATTATATTTTTGACTGGCAGATTTGCTCATTCATAATCAGGAGACACGAAGATACATACACTGTATTGCTCTCTAAAGATATTACTGTCGAAAAAAATAATGTAAGAAACTAAATCATGGTGAAGATTTTCTCGTAACCGAGGTAGTGTAAGGATTAATCGCTATGGGAAAAAATGCTACGAAACATTTTTCTTGCAAGGCTATAAATTAACTTTATTAGTAATATTTCTGTTCATAATGCAAGTTTGTCACTGTAAGTTTATGACTGTTTTAGTGAAGCTAGCAAGGAATATTGAAAGATATTTTTGTGATTTTTTTTGTATTTTTGCTATAATATGAGTACTTACAATAATAAACCTGTGCACCTGCGGACACTTATCAGCCTCTGGTATGTGCAAACTGATAAGACTGAACAATGTCTGATCAGTTTGCGCAAGCTGATCGGAATTTGTTGACAATATACAGTACAATTAACATACTTATAATTACACGAGGATTAATCGATTATCGATCATAAAATCCGATATTACCTCTAAACTGTTATCGTAATTGTCAAACCGTTAAAGTTTGTTAAAGTCATCATGACCTGAACAAAAATAAATGCAAAAAATATAAAGCTGCAATAGTCAATTTATGGAATTAATTATGTGTGCAAACTGACTCAGACCAACTTATGCACTTGCAAAACACTGGCCTGAGTTTATGATCAGTTAATAATTTGTCAATTTTAGTTGAATTTGAGTTTGTACATCACCTTACCCGTGTTTCTGCACAAACCAAACTGATCCGAATTTCTGTTAAAACTATTTTGAACATGTGTTATCAAATCAGGCTGTGACTGTGCGAAAACCATTTAAAATTATCATGTGGAAATTAAATTGAGATAGAATTAAATGCAGTAAGAAATACGGAAAGAACAGTTGAAAGCTGCAAGGCACTCGTCAGCGTTCCGCCCATGGATAGGTCACTTTCTTTTCTGCTCAATGTTCAAAAGTTTCCTCATATGAGCCGCAATACGATAAGACGAACAAATTGGAATGTGCGCCCAGCGAAGACGCAGATCAGCCTGGACAGCCACCCGGTCTCAGCAGAGTCTGAACTACATGTATGCGTTTAAAGGGTAGCTAAGACTCTAAGCTACCTCCATGCCGAAGCCTATGATCGGATCAGGCGGATGCCCAGGCTGATCTAAGACTTCGCCGGGCGTACGTGCACCTTTGTCGCGGCTCATTTAATTGTTTGCTAAAGACATCAACTGAGTAGTCGCTGTCGGTCGGAAGGTGTGAAAATACAGTTGGTCACACGTCTTGTCAAAACAATGTAATTTCAAAATTAACACCTGCTAACGGCAATGAAGGTCAGAAATGGATATTTAATCCGAACGTCATTCTTGTGATTATTTTAGTATGAAACAGCAATTTCAGTCGCGTCGCAACAAAATCAACGCAGTGCCATAGCGCCCTGCCAAGACTCAGATCAGCCTTGGCAGCCGCCCAGACTAATCAGAATCTTCGCTGTGCGCTTACAGGACAGGCAATGGTCTAAGCTACCTCTATGCGGACAGCGAAGGCCCAGATCAGATGGGCGAACGCACACGCTATTCTGAGTGTTCGCAGGGCGCACATGCCAATTTGTTTTTGTCGTGGTATGGCTCATTAGTTTATTTATTTTTGTTGGCAGAAAAAACAGAGAAAGTCAGACTAATCTTAAATTACTATCTTTATTGTTTTAAATAGCGCAGCTTAGTTACATGCCGAAAGACACAGTTTACATAAAACTTTTAAACAGTTTTGTCAAAACAGAAAATCAAGAGAAAACGTTATCGTTTCTGTTCATAAGTACTGAGTATAAGTAAATCTTCCAAAGAAAACAAATCACTATTTCTGATAGTTCGAGCCAGTGCGAGTAGATCGGACCTTGCCTGGACATAAACAACAGCCGTTGAGCACATCAGATGATGAAGGATCTAAGTTCAGAGAAAGAGGGTAGGGTATATTAGCAACTATCCACGACAAGTCGGGGAAATGTCTAACAGAAGAACAACTTACGGAGATACCTAGCAGATGGGGGGTGGTCGGGTTGGGGGGGGGGGGGGGGGGTGGCGGTGGTCGGGTTGGGCGGTGGTGATGGGTAACTTTCAGTGCCGAGGCGTCCTACTAATTTGGGTAATAGTAGGGCAAGGGCCTACTGTGCTTGCAGTAGGTGCGGGTGGGGGTGTTTGGACATTTTTCTCTCGTCTATCTTTTCTCTCTTCTTTCTCTCTCTCTCTCTCTGGAAGACGGCCCGATATGGACTGAAATATTGTCTCAAAGGGCCATTTAACCCAAAACAACCAACCAAACCTTAGAAGATGGACAAAATATTGCTCAGAATTATGCAGTCATGAGAGTCATGGGTGTTATGGCGACAATGCAGTTCTTGATTTGCATAATGATATATTTTACTTTAAAAGCAGGATAAAAACAGTACCTTTGTGTTAAATGAAGGGCGTAACTGAAATTAATGGCTCCCGATTGTAAGGAGTCAAAACCTGAGAGCTGACGAAATCATTGGTAACGATTTACATTCTCTGCGTTACAAGAAGCATTGATCTTCTTGATCCATTTTTGTAATCTTCATTTCTTTTGACTGGTTGGACTCTCATGTCTCAACTCCTTCCCAACACCCTAAACAGTCCTAAATATTCCCAAGTTCCACGGTGCCCTCACTATTCCTGATTTCACGAAAGTAAACACAGGCGTCAGCAAAAAGTCTTCATTCCTTGTCAATATCTTCTGTGTTATCGTTAATTTCATACCAAATTAAGTGCGACAGACGCGCGTTTCTGTATTTAACTTCTTCGGTGTCGCTAAACCCAAAAAGTTTTAAAGAAAAGATATGATGGCAGGTCTCGGCAGGCAACGAGCATCCCTCTCCGACAGACAGACAAGGACGTCAGGAAAGAGATGTCCGATGCAGCAAGAACCCGCAAAAAGCCAAAACAACTCAAAAGAATGGAAGCCAAACTTCGCTAAGATACATGTCGCTATGACAAGTCAGTCTAGATCATTACAACGAGAACAACAATGGTCTAAGAACGGTGCCCTGGGGAAAGGGGGTGGGGAGTGGATAGGTCTACCTGACAAAACAGGGACCCAGTCTGATTTAACTCCATTCACTACTACATGCTGTTGCCTATCACAGAGAAAAAAATCTATTGGTTTCAGTGTCTTTTCACCAATTTTTCTAAGTCCAAGATAAAATCGACCTGTCGCCCTTATCCAAGATTTTAGCCCTGTCTTTCATGTATAACTGTCACAACTATGCATCTTCCGAAATGCCATGTTGTCTGTCTGACAAAAGTTTGTGTTCCTCCAAACATGCCATAATATTAGAGAAAACATTTAAAAAAGTTTGAAAAACAATTTGGGTCGTTTCAGTTGGTAACTAAAATGATCTTTTTTAGTGTGTCTAAATGAAATTGTACACAAGAAAAATCTTTAAAAAACGATAATCGGCGCAGATTAATGAAGTGTGTTTTGTTACATGTCTCTAGTTGAAGATTTGACAATAACTTTCATGAATAAGTAAGCTATGTCGGTAGGCACCCACAACCAACCGTAATTTTGACAATGGGTATCGACAACAACCTATCTCACAATTTAGCTGTCCAATTTAGAATTCCAAAGTGGACCGCGGAATTGACCTGATTTCAAAATAATTATCAACATGTTGCACTTGTTACGAAATGGATCTAATCGTCCGCTATGTCGTCGAGATTATTTTAATCCTTTCAATCAGTAAGGCTACAGTCTTTAGGGTAACTGTGGTAATAAAACATTTACGGAAATTGTGGCTACGTTATGCATGGGTTGTTTGTGAATACCTCTCGTGGACAGCATATTGCATGATTTTAAGGTGAATACCTGCACGAGTCTTTTGATTGTGGAAAGCGCTTTGCATGATTTTAATGTGAGACGCATAGTATTTATACGCCTATCTTTTAATGAAAAGTTAGACGTGGCTGTTTAATTCTTGATGGATGTTATATTGTTGTGTGCCCAGATTCTGTGTTAAGACCTAGAAGGGTAAGATTTTATTATATTTATTTAGAATAGTTTGGCTAAGAATGAAAAATGTGACTTCTGATTGATATGGTATGATTATATGTGTCGACTGATTTGATTTTGTTGGCAGTGATCAGGCTGCGCATGTGTCGACCGATTTTGTTAGTAAGCATGCTGCGCATAATATTTGTATATTAGGAAGTTTTGTAAATTTCCGAAATAGTTTATATTACTGATGTTGGTTGCAATGGTGTGCGTCTATTTGACGTCCAGTGACGTCAGTTGCATTCATGTTATTCATGTGACGTCAGTTGCATTCATGTTATTGCGACGTCAGCACTTTTTATATTAGTTTCACGTATACGTGGCCTATAGAAGTAGATTGATTTGTAATGGAACTAATTTATATACTCGTGACGTCAATTGACGCCATAGCATGCACCGCATTAAGGTTTTTTTTTTATAAGTTATAATGGTAACATTTGGTCATCATGCGTTTGATTTGCCTTCATTAGACGGCGTCATATGATATAACATCATTGATGTCATGATGTCAGATCAAACGTTATGATCCCAAATGTGTTAGAAACGCTTATTCAGTTATTATATTCTATGGCAAATGGTATTACGCTTAGTTTTAAGAAATGTATTAAAAATATGCGAGATAGATTTTGGTCAATCAATTTAATGTAAATAGGTCATTGTTTAGATTATTCATGTTTTATGTGGGGTATGTCATGGTAATGCCTGTTGACGTCAGTATACTTCTTGACAATGTTTGACGTCAGATCCTTTGACGCACATGCGTGGTAGGATCTGCGTTTCTTCATTGGCGGAAGTGGTAAGCACACTTTTAGCTTTACATCGTGAGCGCGAGTCGTGTCTAGTGACACGGCTGGCGTGTGCACGTTATGCTCGGCATTCGCCGAGGGCGTTGTATGGTATTTCCAAGACAGGCCCAAGTCTTACGTATTGTTATTATGTAGTTACAATGTATTAAGTGTAAGTTCGTTATTTTTAGGCACATCAAGTCCGGCAGTCAGCTGTTAGGGCTTAGAGCCACGTCTCACCTGGAGATGCGATATACGTCTCCAGGTTAATACCAACCCGGGTAGAGGCAGTTACAACGCCGTTTGTGCAGGGTTCCCAAGCAGAGGCGGGAAGCACAAAATGTAGGCGGAAGTGGTTAGCACAGTTTTGCCAGATTCTGTGATATGATCTGAAGGTCACATCAAGTGTGGGACAGTGTTCGTCCACTAAGGTGTGTTAATATATATAGACTGGTCCCTGGTACGATCCAGGGAGCGACCAGTATATAATCGTGCACGTGATAATAAGAGTTGGTGTTCCTCATGATATATGGACTGGCCCATGACATGATCCAGGGAACGACGAATTGAAGTCTACCAACATAAGGCCTTGTTTTTTGTATGAGCTCAAACTGACGTTTTTTTGTTCTTTGTGTTTTCCTTTAGTTCATGGCGCTGAGCCGAGTACGGTGTTGACGTCAGACGGTAATCTATTTGCGTATTGTACGCAAATCGATTACAGATTTGAAACAAACACCTTACTTGGGCCAGCGACATGAACTGATACGTGTTGTATATTATTGTAATTGTGACAGTTGTAAATTGTATTGTTGTATATAGAATTTACATTATATATAAACTTAAAAAATTCTAACGTTGTTAGAGTTTCCTTGTTAGTGTATTACACTAGTAGATAACCCTTTAACCGGAAGTCACCCTCCGCCGTCCTGGCGACGCATAAGGCTCTACACCCGTGTCGACCGAGTGTAAAACCTTCTGCGTAACATGGTGTCAAGAAGTAACGGGATTTGACTTCTGGTTAATATCTGCCAGTGTAAGACATTGACAATATATACAGAATCTAGGCACAATTTTGTCAGTCATTTTTTTTTATTATTATTGACTTTCTGATTGTTCTTTTCTAAGGTGACGTAAGGCTGTGAATTTTAGGGGAGCAATTTTGCCACTAAATTCTTTGTAAATGTAACCTACACTCAATTAAGGTCAACTATCCTTATTCCCTGCGTGATGAAGTGCGATAGCCCATGCATTAATTTGTGATAAAATGTAACAGGTTGCATATCTGAGTGGGGAAACTGAGGTTATATAGACCTGAATTGTCTTGGCACGGATGATACATATTTAGTTTTAAGGTCCGTTTGAGTACCTTGGCACTGCTGTTGCATGACAATCTGTAAGTTTATTAACTTAAACATTTTATACGTTGTGTCGTAACCGTTACTGAGGTCCATTTTATGTCCTGATTTAGTAACGTAGGTCACCCGTAACGTTATATAATATCGTTACAATGAATTAAACCTAATAGCGGAATCTTAAGTTTGATTTACCGTTGGTATCCTATAAGGTTTTGTAATGTAGAACGTACAGTTGTCGTGTCAGTGTTAATACGTTGCGTTACATACGTTACGTTTGTATATCCGATACGCTAGATCAAGTTGGGCGTAATTGTAATGTGGGTTATTTACGTCATCTAATGGTGTCATCTGATAGTGAAAAGTAATTCTCGGCAAAGTCAACGTCAGTTTATGACGTCATTTCCGGTCTGTTATGAACGTAACTTTAATGGCTACGTCCAGATCGCGAGTATACTAATTAATCAACGTTTTAGTTGGATTAGTTCGTTATTAATATTGTTAACGTTTTAGTTAACGTGTGTGACTATAAGTGAACGTCGGTTTCAGTTAAGTTAACGTGAGCATTACGTTAAGCGTCATGGATCAGTTAGTTAAGACGGGAAGGGAGTTAGGTTATGAAGGGCAGGCATTGCAGGAATTTGTAAAACAACAGCAAGAGACTGAGAGGGCAGAAAGGCACGCAGTAAGGGAACTTGATAAAGAGAAGATCGCGGCGGAGAAAGAAAAGCTTGCGCAGGCCGATAAAGATAGGGAAATTGAGTTAGCTAGGATCGCGCAGGCCGAAAAAGATCGGGAAATTGAATTGGCTAGGATCGCAACGGAAGAAGCTAAGATTGCGGCGGATAGGGAAATCGAGATGGCGCGGATTGAAAGTATAGAGCGGCAAGCCGAGAAAGATAGGGAAGCTAGGTTGTATCAAGTCGAAAGCGATAAGGAAGCAAAGTTGTCGAACGAAGTTGAGTTAGAAAAGTTGAAGTATAGTTTTGAATTGCAGCAACGCGAGTTAAAGAATCAGATAGATTTGCAGAAGGTAACGTTTAGAGTTGAATTAGAAAAACAGAAGGCTGAAAAGTTAGCGCATGCGCGAGATCCCAAGTTACCGTATTTTGATGAAAGTAAGGACAAAATGGATAGTTACTTATCAAGGTTTGAGAAATACGCGACGGCGAATAAATGGGATAAAAACGTTTGGGCTGCATATTTAAGCGCATTACTTAAAGGTCGCGCGCTTGATGTCTATGATAGATTGTCTGTAGATGATGCAGCAGATTATGACAAGTTGAAAGATGCGTTGTTAAAGAATTTTGATATGACTGAACGCGGATTTAGGAAGAAATTTCGCTATGATAGGCCTGAAAAGTCCGAAACGTTTATTCAGTTTAGTAGTAGACTTAGGTCGTATCTTAATAAATGGTTAAAAATGGCGAAAGTAGACCAGTCTTACGAAGCTGTTTGCGATTTTTTCGCTAGAGATCAGTTTTTAGAATCTTGTAGTAAAGAACTGTATGTTCATTTGAAACCGAAAGCATTCACGAATCTAGGTGAGATGGCTAGGGAAGCAGATTTATTTGCAGAAGCACGTGGCGGTGTCTACGCTTGTGTTAATAAGGGGCAGCGTGATAGTAAGGGCGTAACTCAGAGTAGATCTGATAATAAGCCGAGTGCGAAGCCAGAGATAAAATGTAGTATTTGTGGTAAGGGACATTTAACATATAAATGTTTTAAGAATCCCGATAGGAAGCAAGCATATAGTGCGGAGGTAGGTGCAAGTGCAAGCGGGTATAGCGGAAGTAAGGGGAGTAGTTATGCACCGAAAGATGAGACACAAAGATCACAGAGTAAGAGCGATACTGTACAGACGAAGGGTAGTAGTTCAAATCGTGGCCGTGGTCGGGGTTATTCCCGCGGACGTGGTCGGGGTGGCGGACATCAAATGAGCTTTTGTAAAACTACAATGAATAGGTCTCATGAAATTGAAGGTCTCTATAAGAGTAAGGAAGAAAGTCCATTAATCGATGATAGCATGGATAGGGAAGGTGTCTGTTACTTTTTAAGGTCGCGATTACCAACAGCGCAGGGTACGGTTAATGGTAAGACAGTTGTAGTTTTAAGGGACACAGGTTGTACTGGGTGTGTTGTTCGTAGAAACTTGGTTTCTAATGATCAGTTACTTGGTAGAGAATCTGATGTAACTTTGATTGATGAATCTACCCAAAGGTATCCCTTAGCAATGGTTGACATAGATTGTCCATTTTTCACAGGAAAAACTGAGGCATTGTGCATGGAAGATACATTGTATGACCTGGTTATTGGAAATATTGACGGGTCAAAACTTCCCGATATGTCCCATTTTGCAATGGCGGCAGTGACTAGGTCACAAGCTAAGCAAGGTGAAGAGGTCTATAGGAAACTTAAAGTTCCTGATCAAATTATTGCTAGTGATAAGGAGGCATTAAAGCAGGCCCAAGTTGTTGACCCTAAATTGAATGGCATAAGGCAAAGAGTGGAATCTGGGAATGTGACTATTAGTCGTGGATTGAACCGGGGTGAAACTAAGTTTATTCGAAAGAAAGATTTATTGTATAGGCAGTTTACTAAGGGAAACAAGGTCACTTTGCAACTTATTATCCCTGAAGGTTTTCGTGAAAAGGTGTTAAGATTGGCGCACGAAACCTTGATGTCAGGTCATTTGGGCATAAAGAAAACTATGGATAGAGTGTTAACTGAGTTCTTTTGGCCTGGAGTTTGTGGTGATGTGGCAAGGTTTTGTAAATCTTGTGACATATGTCAAAGGACTATTCAAAAAGGTCGTGTCACTAAGGTTCCTTTAGGAAAGTTGCCACAGATTGACACACCATTTAAACGAGTCGCTGTTGATATAGTTGGACCGATAGAACCTCGTTCTGACAGGAAATCCCGCTATATTTTAACAATGATAGATTATGCGACGAGATATCCCGAGGCGGTAGCGTTACCCGGCATTGAGACGGAACGCGTAGCCGAAGCGTTAGTTGAGATGTTTAGTAGAGTTGGCATACCTGATGAAATGTTAACAGATTGCGGAAGTCAGTTTACTGCTGAAGTTATGAAAGAAGTAAGCAGGCTGTTATCACTCCAGCAGTTAACCACGACGCCGTATCATCCTATCTGCAACGGTCTCGTAGAGCGTTTTCACGCGACGTTGAAGCAAATGCTACGTAGGATGTGCGCAGAACGTCCAAAGGACTGGGATAAATATCTCCCAGCACTACTGTTTGCAATAAGGGAGGTTCCGCAAGAGTCATTAGGGTTTTCTCCGTTCGAATTGTTATACGGACGTAACGTTAAGGGCCCAATGGCAATATTACGTGAATTATGGTCTGAAGAGGTACAGGATGAGCAGGTTCTGTCTACGTACCAGTACGTAATTGAGTTGAGAGAACGGTTAGAGCAGACGTGTAAGTTAGCACATGATAATTTACGGAAAGTACAAGTAAAGCAAAAGGCTTATTATGACAAACGCGCTAGGTCGCGTAAATTTAACGTGGGAGATAAAGTACTGTTATTACTGCCAACTGACAGTAATAAACTGTTATTGCAGTGGAAGGGTCCATATGAAGTAGTAGAGGTGGTGAATAGAATGGACTATAAAATCGACGTCAATGGTGTCGTGAGTACATATCATGCTAATATGCTGAAACAATATGTCGAACGTCGTAGTGTGCCGTCACATTGTTTATTGTCTACTGAGACTACAGAGTCGGTTGATGATGATGGTAGTGATGAATTTTCTCTTGATGATTGTGCTTTTCCGACAGCTAAAGAGCCGGAAACTTATAATGACGTCAGTATCTCGGATACGTTAACGTCAGAACAACGTATGGAGGTTGAAGCGTTGATTAAACAGTACCCGGATGTACTATCAAGTTTACCCGGTCGAACTGATCAAATACAGCACGATATCAAACTTCTCACGTCAGAACCCATACGAACGAAGGGTTATTCTATCCCGTATAAGACGCGTAACGTCATGGAGACGGAGATACAGGATATGTTGGATTTAGGGGTAATCGAGCCGTCGATTTCGCCGTATTCATCTCCTGTTGTCCTAGTTCCGAAGAAAGACGGATCAGTTAGATTCTGTATCGACTTCCGGAAGCTTAACAAAGTGACGGAATTCGATGCAGAACCTATGCCAAATATGGAGGAGGTTATCAATAAAATGTCGGGACATAAATTCTTCACAAAGATGGACCTGAGTAAGGGTTATTGGCAAGTCAGTCTTACTGAAAGGTCTAAACCTTTGACGGCCTTTGAAACGCCTAAGGGTTTATTCCAGTTTAAAACTATGCCCTTCGGTTTGGTCAATTCGGGAGCCTCATTTTGTAGGTTAATGAGAATCATATTGTCCAATCTCCCAAATGTTGACAGCTTTGTTGATGACATGTGGATATTCACTGAAACATGGAAGGATCATGTGACGTCATTACGTCAAGTGTTAGACCGGCTCAGGTCGGCCAAATTGACGGCAAAACCATCTAAATGCATGATCGGATATGGCAGTATCGAGTGCCTTGGTCACAATATCGTCGGACAGACGGTACGACCGCAAGAGGACAAGATACAGGCTATTAGAGATGCTCCTCGTCCATGTACGAAAAGACAAATTAAATCTTTTCTGGGATTAGCTGGGTTTTACCGTCGTTTCATCCCAAATTTCTCATCCATAGCTTCTCCTCTGACTGATTTAACTAAACGGGATAGACCTAATTCTATCAAAGATTGGCAAGACCAGCATGAAAGGGCATTTCAAACCCTGAAGAATAGGCTCACGTCTAGTCCTATTCTTCGCTTACCTGTTTTTCAAGAAGGTAACCCGTTTGTACTTCGAACAGATGCTTCAGACGTTGGTCTTGGAGCTATTTTGCTTCAGGAGTTCGAAGGTGAAGGTCGTTTGCCGATTGCTTATGCTAGCAAGAAATTGTTACCTCGGGAAAAGAACTACTCTGTAATTGAGAAGGAATGTTTGGGTATTATCTGGGGTGTTGAGAAATTTCGTAAGTACCTGTATGGGGCGGAGTTCCTACTTGAAACTGACCACAAACCTTTGTCTTATATGCAGACAGCTAAGGTGCTCAATCCCCGAATCATGCGTTGGGCCATGAAATTACAGCCGTACAGATTCAGGATCGTTGCTATCCGCGGCCAAGATAATTTGGGGGCGGACTACCTTAGTAGATAGTTTGGCCACGTTATGCATCGCACCGTTGTTGTTTATATAGCTTGTTTTCCAGTTTTGACATAGCCTACGATTCGATCGCATTTCGTACTATTTCAGAAAAGAAACATTGTTATGTTTTTTTCTCCCTAAGGGGAAACCTATGTTACGAAATGGATCTAATCGTCCGCTATGTCGTCGAGATTATTTTAATCCTTTCAATCAGTAAGGCTACAGTCTTTAGGGTAACTGTGGTAATAAAACATTTACGGAAATTGTGGCTACGTTATGCATGGGTTGTTTGTGAATACCTCTCGTGGACAGCATATTGCATGATTTTAAGGTGAATACCTGCACGAGTCTTTTGATTGTGGAAAGCGCTTTGCATGATTTTAATGTGAGACGCATAGTATTTATACGCCTATCTTTTAATGAAAAGTTAGACGTGGCTGTTTAATTCTTGATGGATGTTATATTGTTGTGTGCCCAGATTCTGTGTTAAGACCTAGAAGGGTAAGATTTTATTATATTTATTTAGAATAGTTTGGCTAAGAATGAAAAATGTGACTTCTGATTGATATGGTATGATTATATGTGTCGACTGATTTGATTTTGTTGGCAGTGATCAGGCTGCGCATGTGTCGACCGATTTTGTTAGTAAGCATGCTGCGCATAATATTTGTATATTAGGAAGTTTTGTAAATTTCCGAAATAGTTTATATTACTGATGTTGGTTGCAATGGTGTGCGTCTATTTGACGTCCAGTGACGTCAGTTGCATTCATGTTATTCATGTGACGTCAGTTGCATTCATGTTATTGCGACGTCAGCACTTTTTATATTAGTTTCACGTATACGTGGCCTATAGAAGTAGATTGATTTGTAATGGAACTAATTTATATACTCGTGACGTCAATTGACGCCATAGCATGCACCGCATTAAGGTTTTTTTTTTATAAGTTATAATGGTAACATTTGGTCATCATGCGTTTGATTTGCCTTCATTAGACGGCGTCATATGATATAACATCATTGATGTCATGATGTCAGATCAAACGTTATGATCCCAAATGTGTTAGAAACGCTTATTCAGTTATTATATTCTATGGCAAATGGTATTACGCTTAGTTTTAAGAAATGTATTAAAAATATGCGAGATAGATTTTGGTCAATCAATTTAATGTAAATAGGTCATTGTTTAGATTATTCATGTTTTATGTGGGGTATGTCATGGTAATGCCTGTTGACGTCAGTATACTTCTTGACAATGTTTGACGTCAGATCCTTTGACGCACATGCGTGGTAGGATCTGCGTTTCTTCATTGGCGGAAGTGGTAAGCACACTTTTAGCTTTACATCGTGAGCGCGAGTCGTGTCTAGTGACACGGCTGGCGTGTGCACGTTATGCTCGGCATTCGCCGAGGGCGTTGTATGGTATTTCCAAGACAGGCCCAAGTCTTACGTATTGTTATTATGTAGTTACAATGTATTAAGTGTAAGTTCGTTATTTTTAGGCACATCAAGTCCGGCAGTCAGCTGTTAGGGCTTAGAGCCACGTCTCACCTGGAGATGCGATATACGTCTCCAGGTTAATACCAACCCGGGTAGAGGCAGTTACAACGCCGTTTGTGCAGGGTTCCCAAGCAGAGGCGGGAAGCACAAAATGTAGGCGGAAGTGGTTAGCACAGTTTTGCCAGATTCTGTGATATGATCTGAAGGTCACATCAAGTGTGGGACAGTGTTCGTCCACTAAGGTGTGTTAATATATATAGACTGGTCCCTGGTACGATCCAGGGAGCGACCAGTATATAATCGTGCACGTGATAATAAGAGTTGGTGTTCCTCATGATATATGGACTGGCCCATGACATGATCCAGGGAACGACGAATTGAAGTCTACCAACATAAGGCCTTGTTTTTTGTATGAGCTCAAACTGACGTTTTTTTGTTCTTTGTGTTTTCCTTTAGTTCATGGCGCTGAGCCGAGTACGGTGTTGACGTCAGACGGTAATCTATTTGCGTATTGTACGCAAATCGATTACAGATTTGAAACAAACACCTTACTTGGGCCAGCGACATGAACTGATACGTGTTGTATATTATTGTAATTGTGACAGTTGTAAATTGTATTGTTGTATATAGAATTTACATTATATATAAACTTAAAAAATTCTAACGTTGTTAGAGTTTCCTTGTTAGTGTATTACACTAGTAGATAACCCTTTAACCGGAAGTCACCCTCCGCCGTCCTGGCGACGCATAAGGCTCTACACCCGTGTCGACCGAGTGTAAAACCTTCTGCGTAACAGCACTGTTTGTGTGTATTAAACCGAAAGTAGAAATAGAAAGTAGATCTACGATGAAAAAAAGAAAGTTTTGAATACCTGCGTCTGTTTTCGATAACATTTCTTTTGTAAAATTATAAACAAGAGAAACAGTTTGAATTAACATAAGACAGAGTGCTAGCCTTCACAGTGCAGTACGACGAGAAAAAAAAACGAAGATTAAATATTCATTGACCTTTGGTACTGTTGGCTAAATTTTGATATTCGCTTATCTGACCAATGGAATCTTGTAAAATGTGGAACAATATCGAAATTATACGAGGCTGCGCCTCGAAAAAATACAATGTACATGCTTGGGATCCTGTTCGTTGTCCCGCTTTTGTTTACATTTCATGCCGCAACGGGAAACCAGAAAAGAAAAAAGTCCCTGTTTTGTGAAGCGATTTGGCGTGTTCAGTTACATTTTGCCAGTCAAACACTGGTCGCCCATAGAGCCAACAGTAAAATCTAGTGAAAAAGTCACTGAGCGCAGGGGCGTAACTAGGAGCACATGCTACGCACAATTATAGGTTATGCCCCTTTAGGGCAAGAATTGTTTCATGTAGTCGTGTCTGTTTGCAGCTACTATCGAAGGCTTGTCCAATTTACAAAATTTCAGCAGCATCAAATATGCAGGTACGTGCTGCGTATTTGCGTATTGGCAGTTACGATTAACGTGACGTTATTTAGAGCCATCCTGACGCAATTTGCTCATTTTTGGTGACTTCAATTTTCATTTCCATGGCGTACTTCTAACGGTGTAACGCCAGTTTCGCATTGAAAATTACTGAATACATAAACGCATCTATCATCATGTACTGGCGGAAATTTGGGAAAATCTGAAGGGTACACTGGCGATTTCTCCGTTTCTTGTGCGTAAGAATCGAAATAGATTTTAGCTTACCTTCTTGCCCAATACAAGATACAAGAAGTTTATTACGAATTTTCGGCCCACATAGGAGCACCTACAAAGGGTAATAGATAATGGAGTAACTAAATATAATCAAGGCAAGAAATCCAAATGATAGATCATATCAGGAACAAAAAGACTGATATGCACGCTTAGGTACTTACAACTACAATTTGAGGTGAAAGGGTGCACCCCTTAGGGGCACAAACTTTGTCATTCAGACAGCTGCTTCCCCTCCCAAAGCCAATCCTCTCATATGGGAAGAATTTGTTCCCCTAGGAACAAACTCCTCCACCGAGAGCAGAGCCCCCTGAAAAGGGCTGCGATAGTTACGGAAACTGACAGGAAGTCACAATAAGACGCCCTCTGTAAAAATGGCAGAAAAAAAGAGATATGGAAGCGCACCCTTCCATCTTACATGCCATGAGCAACGACAGACCTTCCATATTCGAGAGTTCATTGGACACCGTATAATTTATGATAAAACATGAAATAATATGCAAGGGGAACCCTTTAAGGGAAGCAACACTGCCATTCATTTCAGTCTCCCTTTTTTCATAGGGCCAACTTCTAGAGGAAAGAACATGATCCTCCCGGAGCAAAGTCCTTCCCCCAAGAGCAGACCCTATCCCTGAAGGGTTACAGTAACCAGAAAAGCAAACAGGAAGCCAGAAAAGTTACCTCCCTGTAAACATGGGGGAAGGATATAGAGGTGTACCAACACACCACAAAGCAGTTCAGCAGTGCTGTCTGCCAGGTAATCCATGTCTCTCCCTAAACACCAATTTCTGTTTTTATCTTTTAACTATACTAACACTCTTTATCGCACTGTACAAACTCATTTCACACACTTTCCTATACATTTGTTCCAGCTAACCCCCTTCAGCACTTGGTTCGCCGGAACCCGTCTGTTGTCCCCCTCGGGGGTTAAGACGTAACGGAAGATAGATAGATAGATAGCATGCAAAGTGATATATGCATTACTATACCTTGATATATATATCACTGGTTATCGACGGTCAGTCGTCAGTGATACAAGTGATATTAGGGCAACAAATCACCGTTAGCCATTTTTTCCTAAATATATGCACATCAACCAACCTTTTATCACCGAACGTCAAGGTTACTTGTGTTGAGACATTCAACTGTGGAGATGTTGAGACAAGCAAGCCAAAAGTTCGCGTATTGGTATTGGATTTTACCCTAAACTGTCACTTGACATCAGCGAAGCGCTTGACATCCTTTTCAATGTTAGAACGCACTCATCAACAAGAGCGCCAGTTTTCTCACCACCGGACCGTTACACACGTACCGACGGCGAGTCCGGCATTCCAACCACATCTAGGTATCCAACATATGCATGCGGGTGTTCCTTTACAACAGCCAGTACTAATCCCTACTCCTGTACCGGTACCCCCTCCGGCATATCAACATCACAGATTTCAGACAGGACTGAATACCCCCTACCACCAGGGAACCCACCTAATACAGGTGCCTATACAGAACCATATGCGACATCCTCCAGTTCCTAACCCTAATGGAGTGAGCCTTCAGACGGGTAGACCTCTACAAGAGATCGGCGTTCAAGGGGCTGCAGCTGTACAGCAGCTATCTTCCACGCATGTGTCTCCCTACCACCAAGGAAGCCATTTAATACAGGTGCCTATACAGAATCATATGCGACATCCCCCAGTTCCTAACCCTAATGGAGTGAGCCTTCAGACGGGTAGACCTCTGCAAGAGATCGTCAGTCAAGGGGCTGTAGCTGTACATCAGCTATCTTCCACGCATATGTCTCAGAATCCTACGACACCTCGGAATGGTGGACCTTTACAACAACCAGCCATGCAACGGGCTGATACTGTCTATCAGCAGCCAACCACGCAGATGTCTCAGAATCCTGTTCCTCCTAGTCAAGAAACTAGCTCTACAACGCCACCTGTACACACGCCAGACCAAAAAACAGAACTGAATGAATCAAATTCTGTGATCCTCGTAGAGGACGTAAGACCCCCACATACCTTGGAAGAGGGTGGGGATGTGGTCCCCAACTCCACGCAAGTGACAGTTAAGGAAAGTTCACCATTGGCTACTGGACTTGTTCAGGAAAGTCAAGAGACAACAATGCTACAGCAATCTATAGAAGAGCCTGAAAATGGAGATTTGTGTGGTGATTCACCCAATAAGAAACATTTTTTAGAAATCCCCAGCCCGAAAGAAAATCCTCCAGATATAGAACGGTTAGCGTCGGTAGTATGCAAGGATCAATACAGACTTTAAAACTGGTAACATGTAATATTGAGGGCGCGGTGTCGAATAAAGTATATCTTCAAAAACTTTGCTCTGAAAATGAACTAGTTTGTATTCAAGAACATTGGTTGTGGGACTTCCAAAAGGGATGGTTATCAGAAAATCTAGAAAATCACCATGTGTTTGCTCGATGTCATGATTTAAATGAGAAACTCTCAAATTTTAACGTTCCACGTGGGAGGGCAGGAGTAGCAATCATCTGGCAGAACTCAATTGCAGATAAAGTGACAAAATTGGATATTGGTAATGAAAGGATTATTGCAGTAGAGCTGAACTTTGATATTAAACTGTGCCTCATCAATGTATATATGCCCACAAATAAGTCAAACTCTGAATATAATTATAGAGAGTGTTTGGATACAATCCACGATATAATAAAGAGGTATGAACCGTCGCATACTATTGTTTTGTGTGGTGATCTCAACGGTACCCTGCTTCAAACAAGAAACAATAAACATGATATCATGCTTAAAGACTTCATCAGTGAACATTGTCTTTCGGTGTGTCCCCAGTCCACTACAGATCCCACCTTTTTTCACTTCAATGGAACTGTAACTTCCCAAATAGACTATATCCTGTGTTCTGATCCGGGGATCCTGAAGGGTTACTCTGTTTTTGATAGGCAGCCTGAAAATGTGTCTCCCCATGTGCCGGTTGGCGCTGAACTATCTGTTTCCTCTGAAAGTGTAAATTCCAAGCTGATTGATAGTAAGCCTAAGCAGAAAGTAGTATATTCCTGGAAGAAATTGGATCAGGAAAAGTACACTGCGCAACTAAGAGATTCGCTTCCTCAACACTTCAATGGTAACGTTGATTCCTCGATAGCTTCAGTGACAACGTGTTTAAAGTTGGCAGCAGATAGGGCTGTTCCGACAAAAACTGTGAAATTAAAGGGCCCTAGGAAAAGAGCATCACAAAAGGTTCGAGAGTGTCTAAAATCTGTGAAAAGCACTTATAAAAACTGGGTCATGGCAGGAAAGCCTAATTCAGGTCAGTTGTATATGGAAAATAAATTAGCAAAAAAGTGTCTTAGAAGTCAGCAGCGTACTGAAGAGACTGTCAGTCGCAAATCTTTTTATCAAACTTTAATGGAAAATCCATCATCTGAAAAGTTTTACCAGTTAATAAGAAGAAGTAAATCACGGAAAGAATCAAATACTACATGTCTTGTAGTGGACGACCAAAAGTTCTATGAACCTAGTGGGCAGCGTAAATGCTTCGCACAATATTACGAGGACTTGGCAGTACCCAAGGACAATGATTATGATGAGGTCTTTTTAAGGCTCTGTAATATCCATTGTGATGAAATACAAGAAAAGTGCTCCAGATCTGAAGATGATGTGTCTTTCTGTGAAGCGGATATTGAAAAAGCCATTGACAATTTGAATAGTGGTAAAGCCATGGATGAATATGGGCTGTCCTCGGAACATCTTAAGGCTGGCAAATCCGAACTTATTCCAATTGTTACAAAAGTCTTTAATAAAATCCTAACTGATTGTTCAGTTCCTCCCGTGTTTAAAAGCGGTATAATTACTCCAGTTCTGAAGAAGGGAAAAGACCCGAAGCTTCTTGAAAATTATCGTGGTATAACTGTCACGTCAATTTTGGGAAAATTGTTTGAATATGCTCTGCTAGATAAAATTAGTTATACTCAGTCAGACCTTCAGTTCGGATTTACAGAGGGATTGTCTCCTATGATGGCTAGTCTGATAGTCAGTGAGGCGAAAGCAGAATCGTCGGAACATAAGAACACTGTATTCATGGCAACATTGGATAGCCAGAAGGCCTTTGATGTCGTACATCATTCCATATTGTTAGTTAAACTCTTCGAAAAAGGCATAACAGAAACAACGTGGTTAACAGTAAGAGATTTATATCAAGACATCTCGTCAAAGGTCAAATGGTTGGATGGTTTGAGTGATAGTTTTCCAATCAACCAAGGTGTCCGTCAGGGCGGAATTCTTTCTACTCACTTGTATAAAATCTACATTGATGAATTATTGAATATCCTTAAATCAAAACGTCTGGGCCTCAGAATTGGAACCGTTTTTGTGGGTAGTCCAACCTGTGCCGACGATGTAGCCTTGCTGGCATCTTCAGCCGAAGAACTGCAGATAATGTTACAGGAAGCAGTTAGATTTGCCCGTAAAAACAGATACAAAATTCATCCAACAAAAACGTGTGTTACAGTCATTTCCAATCAAAAATCTGGTCAGAACAATACCTGGTTCCTTGGTGATACTCCTATAATGTTGTCGGATAGTTCCTCTCATCTCGGGATGACTAGGGCCGCTAAAAAGGAGTCTGCATTGAACGTTAATGAACGGATTAGCCTAGCAAGGAGGACGGCATACTCCTTGATGAATACTGGAATGCATGGCTCAACTGGATTAAACCCAATGACCTCATATGTAATATATAAAGCATACATTCTCCCACGCCTTCTTTACGGCCTTGAAGTGTTAAAACTAACGAATGGACAATTAGATCAATTATCGAAATATCATACTCAAACTCTTAGAAACATACAGTCTCTTCCTCAGCGAACCTCAACGTCTGCAGTGTTATTGTTACTTGGAGCCTTACCGCTTGAAGCTGAATTGCACAAACGACGTCTAAGCCTTGCATACAGTGTATTCAACAGTGATAATCCAAGTCTGAAACTGCTGGTACAGAGGCAGTTAGCTTGTTCCTTCAACAACAGCAACAGCTTTTTCTTCGAGTTGGATGCTATTCTTCAAAAATACAGACTTCCGTCCCTGTGTCAGCTGTTTTGCAGTGATTTCAGTAAATTGCAATGGAAACAGATTTGTGTTAAAGCTATTAACTCCTTTTGGACAACTCAGTTAGTTAATGATATAAAGACAAAGAAAACTCTGAAATACCTGTCTGTAAAAAACCTACGTATTGGCACAACCCACCTGGTCTGGAGAAATGTTGATTCCTCAGTTAGTGATGTCAGGAAAGCAGTGGTAAAAGCACGGATTCTGACTGGCACATACATACTTCAGAAAAACCGTCAGACCTTTAGTAAGAGTACAGTGGATGCAGTGTGTCGTCATTGCCGTTTGGGAGATGAGGATCTACTACACCTAGTGTCACGATGCCCAGCCTTCTATGATATCCGTGAATCAACTATTACTTCTTTGAGAGACATTATATCACACTTGGGTGTAAATCTGTGGGAGCAGTATTGTACGGATTGGTTATTTGTTCTTAAGACATTGGTCTGTGTTGAGTCTGTTGTAAAGACAGTCCCAGAATTGAAAGATGTACAAGATAATATAGAACAACTGTCAAGAAACTGTTTTTATAAAATCCACGTACGCAAGTTACAGTTAGAAAATCCCAGGGGGTAATGGTTGTTTGCTGCCATCCGACGTGTACATAGACTTTCCATAGAAGTTTTTAGGTGTCGGCCAGCTAGATTTTTATAAGTTGTGGATTTTAACATAAACTTTTAACCTGAACTTTAATCACGTTCCTGTGCGGAACGGTGCTCCTACCTAGAGGAGGAAAATACATCAACAAAGACAAAAGACAAGCGCTCATCCTGGCGTTCAAAATGAACGTGTACAAAACTTTATTTCTCAAAATTTTAATGCTGTTGTCAATAGTTTTCAATTTAACAGGTATGAAACACTTAAGTTACGGAACAAGTACTAAAATTCACCAATAGTTAATAATTTTATGCAGTATAAGATGCGTTTGGTTGACAAATGTGCTTTGAAAGTGTTCAATTTCGATAGTAACTTAATTTCGACAAATAATGTCAACAAAAAGATTTAGCATATGAACAATGTTCTATCTATCTGTCTTCCTTTACATCTTAACCCCCAAGGGTGACGTCAGACGGGTTAGGGCGAACCAAGTGCTGAAGGGGGTTAGCTGAAACAGAAGTATAGGAAAGTTGGAACGTTTCCGGTTTTAGAGTGTCATTGGTCGCAAAGAACTACTGTATGAGCCATAAGTATGATACATAAGATTGCTGCTACATGATTTTTTTCTGTAATATTTAGTATGGCAAGCCAAAAGTTTGTGTATCGTGGTACTGGATTTTACCCCAATAGATCTTTGGCTTGCAATTACCAACCGATCATGCAAGTGACTTGAACAAATTTTTTGCTCTAATATTACGGCACATTTGGACGAACATAAACTTTTGTCAGACAGGCAACATGCATTCCAGAAGAATCATAGTTGTGAAACTCAGTTGATCACGGTTGTGAACATAAATATCTAGAAATTACTGTAAAAATTTTAATTATTGGGACGCTAAAAATATTTTCCTTAAGTTGGAACAGTTTGGTTTTACAGTGCAATAATGTGCCCAAAAATACAGATGGGATGGCAAATAGTGTAAACCCTAATCAGAGCAGTCTGATCTTGGTTTGCACTATCTGCTCAGACCTGAACATCCCAGTATATAGAATCTTTACAGTAATTTCTAGGTGTTCCAGTACTTACAAATTTTTTTACGGTACATTGCTGCATGCCATACTGACATGAAGCAAGTAAAATTGTCATGAAAATGGACCAAGGTTGGGCGGTAAATTCCACCCCTGGTATTTACCAGTGGAATTTACCGGTATTTACCGTTCTGGAAAATACTCTTAAAGTGGAAAATACTGGCAAATACTGGTCGATTGAACTTTATCACCTTTGAATCTTGCTAAAACCAAGTTAACTTAAAATAATATATATTCAAACTAAATGACTTAAAGATGTTTAAGTTAATTTTTATATTAAATTATTTAAATATGAAATTATCATCATAAAGAATAAAATGTTTCACAAAGCAGGTTGAAACAGCCAAAACGTGGATTTAAGACAAAAATTTTGACAATTTCACAAGTATGAACAGTATCTTGAATAGGGCTTCTACGTTTACAAAATATTGTAAACGTTTACACGAGCGCTAGAAAACGAAACGATGCCGTTTAAACGACCATTACCGTTGAAATTTTATTCTTAGTATTGGACATCTATGAGACGCCCCCCATACCTTATAAATATTCCACAGTGTCATCCAATAATGGGCTTTCATTTTTGGGGGGTCAACTCGACGTTTACAGTAACCGATGGTATTAAAAAACGTATTTTCCGACGGCAGCAATTATTTCCACCGTATTTGATAATTACATGGATTAGATTTATCTGGGAGATTTATAAAACATCGGACATAATTATCATGTTAATTGATACTTACTGTCAACGTTACAAGCTGCAATTATCTCACTTTCGCGGTAAGCTTATCCATACTGTGAAACACAGGTACCGAGGTAGTCCTAATTTTTTCTATTGCACAACACGTTTTGTCGGCAGACATAACCTTGCCATTGATCTGTACTTTATACAATTAGCTGCCGATTATGACGTAACAATTTTCTGGCAAAACGTGTACAGGTCATACTTTGCGTAAGGTACACAGAAGTTAGAAAATAAAGATTTTAATATTAGATGATTCCGAGGACGCCGTCAAGTACATTAAGATTGACTACTGACGACTGTATAAGATATTATAACTTGTTGGTGGTTTACCGGGTGTTCAAGTTCGGTTAAACGATGTGTGAATTTTGTAAACGTTTAGCACATATACACGAACCGTTACCGTTTATCCGTGTAAACGTAGAAGCCCTAATCTTGAATCATTCAACTTCATTATTTGTCCTTAAACTCAACTGGATAAAAATACAGGTAAGAAATTACAGGTTAATTCACCTGTGCACCTGGCCAGTCACCTGTGACACCCAATTTGCAAGACAATGTCTAAATTGTTAAAACAACAAGTTTCAAAACAATGTTTATTTAAGGGAGCAGAGTATCCTTGCTTGGGCCATGCTTAAAAAATATTTGGTTTGCCACTTCCTACTGGGAGGTTTTAGAGTTGGGTAGGTAGGCAGCAAATTTTTTTTTTTTTTTTTTTTTTTGCATAATGCTAGTGAACAAGTTGTATTGGATATCCAGATTATAGGCTTTTTCTAATAGTTTTTAGTCATATAGTGTCAGTAAAAGATGCAGAAATCATCATTTATACATGAGTTAGAGATGAAACATAAAATATTGGCATTTTGCTCAGTAGGCAGAAATGAAAAGCAAAAAAAAAAAAAAATTCTAATTCTGAGGCCATAAAATTTTTTTGGTAGGGGGGTAAATTGCTGGGTAGGTAGGAAACGGCAAACAAACAATTTTTAAATTTAGGCCTTGGGGCAAGGATAGAAAGAACAAGTTGTCAGAATGGTTATCTGTATTATACGTTAGACAATTAATCAAGTCAAAGTAAACAGAGGTGTTATTGGTATGGCTTGAGCTATAGTACTTGGCCTCAACTCTTGAATACATTTATAGCTGTCAGAAAATTATTTGTCGTAATAAGTCCTGAAGCTGAACCATCACACATCATTACCTAACTAATATTCAGCACAAGCCAAAAGATCCTATGCTGTTGTTGACCAAGACAACAGGACCAGTGCCAGATGTATTGACTGCAAAACAGTAGTTAGTGCCAAAGCTCCATGACTCCGAGCCCACAGAGAGAAATGTCCAGCTGCAAAACAGGCTATTTTTTTGCCTAAAACAAAGTTCAAATTTCACTGACTAGATAAACTTAAATAAAAAGATACAATTGTTCAACATCAGTATAAATATTAAGTCAGTTGACCAGTATAACTGACATACTGAATGGATTTTAAGTGTAAGTTATGGTATAAATTCCAGGCTGGTCCATTCAATCAACCAGTATTTGCCAGTATTTTCCAGTATTTACCGGTAAATACGGCCGGCATGGAAAATACTCATATTTGCCGGCATTTTGCCAACCTTGAAATGGACTGATATGACTCACATCATGACTGCCATTAAATTTCATCAGATCTGTTTATAAGTTATAGTTGACTTTTGTTATCTTGAACATTGATATCTCAAAGTACCTCTTATATCAAAGAATATAATTTGGGGGGCATTTCCAGTTTTTCTTTACATTTCACTTCCAGACATCTAAAACTACTAATACATGTATCTCAAAGTAAATTTTCTGGGACCAGAAAATTTACTTTGAGATGTCAGTAGTTTGAGACGAATTTCAACTTCAAGATATAGAGAGTTGATTGTTCATATATTGAGAGCTTATCTAGAGCTCTCACTTGTTCTCTCTTTTGCCGTTGTTACAGCTGAAAAGATCTTAGCTACAGTGCCAAATATTAATATCTTGTTGAACGAAGAGCTGTTTATGGAAGTAGTGAAACCAGAACAGATGAGCTACACATTCAAGCTGAGGTTGGCAAAGAACTTTGGTATGCCTTTTGTAAGTAATTATATTTTCAAGATACAGAAAATTCAGTGATAAGTCGCAGTTGTCATCGAATGTCAGTCAAAAGGAAAGGAAAATCACATGAAGCCATTTAATGGCTTCATGTGATTTCCTTTCCTTTTGAGACTTGTGTGTGAGAAAAGTATTTTAAGACAGGCTTGAAGAAACTCATCAGCTCGCCATGACTAGTGCCTCATAATGCAGGGATACAGACTAACTCATTTTTCATAGGAGCAAGCTGGGCCCCTAAAAACTGAAAACTAGTCGCCCAGCCAGAAATTTAGGGGCCCACATTTAAAACCTGAGAATCTTTTATTCAGAATCTGCGCGAGAATGGCACCGTTTCCGTTGGCTTTGTAGTAAACCCTTCTTTCTTCAGGGTTTTGCTTCTTTTGAGCAATCAGGTGCGAAACACTAGCGATGTATCGCCACATTACACTCAAAAAATGCATAAACGGCTAAGATTTTTAGCTGCCAAATCTATCTGTCTGTCTATCGTACATTACGGGGAGGCGGCCATGTTGTTTTTCTCGATAGTGAGTAAAATCCAACACACAAGTATGACGGAACACCGAATATTCTTAGCAGATATCGGCGCGGAAGTTAGCAATACCCTTTGAAGTGACGGATTTTACTCCAAGTCGAAAACATGCCAGACACTCGCCGACAGCTCACGATCGCAAACTGGGCGACTGTCATTTTAATTTTAGGCGCCCAGCCGATTTTTTACTCGAAGTGGGCGAGTGGGCGACCGCTAGTCTGTATCCCTGTAATGAAAGATGAGTAAATATTTTGAATGTTTTTCAATGCTGAATATCAAATTCACCATAATAGTTGATACTGTTGGCAATGCAGGACAAGTGACAGTTTAAAGAATTTTCCAGCCCTGTGTACATGCAGTATATTACTGATTTGTATGAAGTTTATGTAAGGGAATTAAGTTCATCAATGTAAAAGTGTATGGTAATGGACATAATTGTTATAATTCTTTATAAACAAAGGGCACAGGTGTAATACCAATTTCCCTACCTATACGGTAGACACTGACAGAGCCAGTCAGTTATCATTCATGCAAAAGTGGCTGTTGACCGAGACAGTTGACAAACTCCTGACATGGTCAAAAAACAGAAACTAAGGTGGTTTGGTCACATTAAGGTCTTCTGGCTTTGCAAAGATGATTCTACAGGGCACAGTGAAAGGAAAAAAAAAGAAGTAAACAGAAGAAGAATTGGAAAAACAATATTAAGTGTGTGCAACTATGGTTTCATACCGTTGAGCCACTTGGGTAACGTTGATAAGAGAACTGAACTGAACTGAACTGAACAATATTAAGAGTGGACAATGATGGACAGCACAACTTGGGCAGCTGAGGACAGGTCTTTGTGGAGAGGCATTGTTATAAAGTCATCTGAGGTGCCCTAGGGACATTGCATGGAATAGACTAAACTAGACTGCAGTATTATGCCTTAAACCAATAGCAAACAGTTAATTTAGACTAAGTAGTATGCCTTAAACCAACAGGAAACAGTTAATTTAGACTAAGTATTATGCCTTAAACCATCAGGAAACAGTTAATTTAGACTAAGTATTATGCCTTAAACCAATAGCAAACAGTTAATTTAGACTATTTCAGAGTTGTCATGTAAATATTTATAAAAATTATTTTTTCATAGTTTAGCAAGGGCGTAAATCTTTATCATGTTTATTAGAGTATAACATTAAATCAGACTTTATTAGGCAGAGGTATAAGCGAGACCCTGCTCAGTTGCCGTAGTTAAATGATAACTCTTGGAGAATTTTTCTTGATATATGTTGTGACCTAGTTAGACCTGCCTTGCCAAGGCAGTTCTAATGAGGGCTCACAACATATGTTTTATAGAGAACTGACAGATTATCCAAGAACTATTATCAGACCCATACATTATCTTGAGCCATTAGCGCTTGTAGCATAGAAAAGACTCCTACCCCTTTATAGGCTTTATAGGTGTAGGGTTTTTTTTATGCACAAGTGTCTGTGTCTAGGACTTTGATATTGTTTATTTTCAGCAACAGAAATATACTAGCATTGAAATGACAGTAGGAGAACCATACCATGGCTGCTCACCATTATCTAATGCTGACCTCATTGAAGATAAAGTTTTACTTATACAGAGGGGGTAATTACCACATTTATTGTAAATACTGTTACACAGAGCTTTAGATGAGAGGAAGTATTCGATGATACTTTAGGAATATTTTTTCTTATTTCTCATTACTACCATAATTATGTGATGACCCCCACTTGAACTGTATCATTGAGAAATATGTTTTTATGCAGAATTAACAAAAATTATCCCTAATTATCACAAATAGTCTCTCTTTTATCTGGAACTCTGACACAGCAGCAAATAATTTGGGAATGAATTATTTGTTTGGGAAAATATTTCTTTGTCACTTGTTGTCACACTGGAGATAGTATGCTTAGAAGACCCATGCTGGTATTCATATAATAACGACTGAAAACCAGCTGCAGTGAAGATAAATAATCTCAGAAAGATCTTCTGGAACCAAGAACACATCAGAGAAATGCAAATATCAGACTCGGTTTAACAGTAATACAGACTAGCGGTCGCCCACTCGCCCACTGCGAGTAAAAAGTCGAGTGGGCGCCTAAAATTAAAATGACAGTTGCCCAGCTTGCAATAGTCAGCTGTCAGGGAGGGTCTGGTGTGTTTTCGCCTTGGAGTAAAATCCGCCACCTCAAAGCGCATTGCAAATTTTCGTGCCGATATCTGCGTTGAATATTCGGTGTTCCATCATACTTGTGTGTTGGATTTTATTCACTATCGAAAACAACATGGCCGCCTCCTCCGTTTGACAGCAAAAAATCTTAACCATTTGTAAATTTTTTGCGCATAATGTGGTGATACATCGCTGGTGTTTCACACCCGGTAGCTAAAAAGAAGCAAAACCCTGAAGAAAGGAGGGTTTACTACAAAGCCTACGGAAACAGTGCAAATCTCACGCAGATTCTTAATAAAAATTTCTCATGTTTCTGACATTCTAAATGTGGGCCCCTAAATTTCTGGCTGGGCGACTAATTTTCAGCTTTTAGGGGCCCAGCTTGCTCCTTTGAAAAATGAGTTAGTCTGTATCCCTGTTTAACGAAGTATAATGTATAATGTGATCTTATGATGCGACGCTGCCCAAGCTTACTATCATTGGCTATCTATCTGTTTTCAAATGAGTTACGAAATCAGTTTAAATCAGTCAATATTTGCAAGCACTGTACTTGTATAAGTACACCTCCATCTCTTTCCGCCATTTTTATAAAATGGAAAACTACTTTAGTGACTCCATGTTTGCTTTGTTTGACAAAACCCTTCTACTCTGAAAGGAAAGAATTTGTTCCGTGAAGAGCATATTCCTTAAAGAGTCAACCCCTTTTCAACTTTTTGAAACCATGCCTACGTTAAACAGGTATGCATCCCACTACTAATTGTAAAACAAAATCATGGACTTATTGTGGGACATTCACCACATGCCATTTCATTTGTGGGACTATGTCACATGCTAAGTTGTTGTTGCAGTGGCCAATTATACATTATCAGGTGACTTTTGAGTGACATTCTAGGCATGCCTCGGAACTATCAGTTGAGAAGAGAGGCAAAAATGAAAATGGCAGATTTGCTTCCCCTGAGCACACCTTATCACCTTTAGATCAATTAAACACTTTTGGATCACTTAGACCTTGAAGGATTTGTCTCCTTTTTCATGACAAGAGCGGGAATTCTTAGAAGAAACAATTACCTCCTAGAGGGGAGCAAATTCTTATTTCTTCAAGAGTAGCTCCGCTTGAGCTCTTAAGTGGAGTGTTATTTGCTTCCCTCTGTTCTTTCTACAAGGAAAGCAAATAATAGTCTGATTATCTTGTCTCCCTTGAAAAAATGGCAGCAAAATGAAGGAGATGTATCCATACACCTCAAATAAGCCACGACACAACAAAACCAACAAAGTGGCATGTGCCTCCAGCAAAGACTCAGATCAACCTGAACATCCACCCAGTCTGAACCGAGTCTTTTCTGTCCTTCTGGAGCTGGCTTGGACCCTAAGCTAACCTTTTAGCGCACAGCAAAGACTCTAATCAGACTGGGCAGATGCCCAGGCTGATCTGATTCTTCGCTGGGTGCATATCCCACTTTGTACGTTTTGCCTTGTCTTGGCTCAAGTATTCTTATTCTTTCTTCTAGGCAGTGTTCTTTTGTGACTAAAACACTAAATGCTCAATCAGCGGGTGCTGTGGCGGTTGTGATAGCTGACGATGACCACAGTAATGATCAGATGTATGTTGATATGATAGACGACAACACCGAGAGAACAGTTTCTATACCTGCCGCATTTCTACTTGGCAAGGATGGGTGAGCAAAATTAATGTTAACTTTAAGAGTGCTGTGACTAGCAGAAGTGAGATATAGGTATTGCTTTTCCACCAGCATTGGTATAGGCAGCATAAACTTTTGTCAAGTTTTTGTTGCACCTGCTTTAGCAAGGTGCGATATAGGGTTTCACTTTTCCGTCTGTACATTGTCAACAATTACGTCAACCCTAGCGTTTAAGTCCATTTCTCACAAACTATGATACCTACAATCATCAGACCTGGCATAAAGCTTTTTCTTAGAATGTTCTCAAGGGCTTTTGCTCTAAATTTTGCTCTTGACCTATATTTCATGGTCTTCTAATTTCGTAAAATTTTATATTCAAAATTACGGTGACCTTAGCGCAGACCCTAGTATTTAAGTCCATTTCTCGCAAACTATGAAATCTGCAATCATTAAACCTGGCAGGAAGCTTCTCCTTTGAATGTTCTTGAGGGTTGTTGCTCTTATCTTCACCCTTGACCTATATTTCATGGTCTGCTGACTTCATAAAATTTTATGTTCTAAAGTACGTCAACCCTAGCATTTAAATCCATTTCTCACAAATCATGATACCTAGAATCATCAAACCTGGCATCAGTTTTCTTCGTAGAATATTTTTTGAGGGCTGTTGCAATTAATTTTTACCCTTGACATATATTTCATACTCTGCTGACTTTGTAAAATTTTCTTTCCAAAATAGGAATTCTTGTCTGGTTTAGGCTCTGTTTAGTGACAATGCCCAGTCACTACCTTCTGCAGAATTCTCCATATTAAGAAAGTAGAAAAATGGCAAAAGAGTGATAGAAATCCTAGCTGCAGATCAGTGAGCTACCAAAGAGGCAGATGCCTTTGAAAATCAGTGTACAGCCTAAAATTATAACTGTTTATATCAGAACCTAGGTACAAATCCAAAGTACTGGGACAGACATTCCTGGAGAAACAAGGTGTGGTAGACCTACATACTATGTAACTAACACTTTTATTTGATGTTTTTTTTTGATAGGGCTGGTGGAATGTCCAGATAGGAAGCTAGTAAAAACAAATTATACATCCACAAAATTTCAGCTTTATGACCATTGAAATAAGTCACTGTTATTACTGTTTCAACAAAACCTGAACCATTGTGGTTAAAAAATTTAAATATTGGAGCTATGACACATCCATTTTGGATATTTATGGTATCCGTTCCAGCTTTATGAAGGCAGGGTCCATAATAGTTCATGTTTATATTGCTATTCAATTCCAGCTACATGATCAAGAACACTTTGGACCAGTTGGGTCTAGGCTATGCAATCATCAACATTCCAATAAATGTGACAGGAACAAGAGCTCATCTTATACATCAGCCACCGTGGTCTCTATGGTAACAGTTGTCTCTGTGGAAACAAGATCCCACTTGGTGAATCATTCATCCTGACTGCAGTCTGCTACAGCTACGTCCATTTCATTCCTGAAATCACTTTTATTCTAAGATCACTTTTTGATATCTTTTTATCACCGGTTACTATCCAGTACACTGTCTCACAACAAAAGCGTTAAATCTCATTAACTTGGGCTAGAAGGATTTCAATCCATTTGCCAAGTGATTGTCTCACTTGCCAATTAATGCTATGCAAATTTCTGGGCAAAAGGGAGAAAAAAAATTTGCCCAGAAACATTTTTTACTTTTACTTTCCTGCCTAGCAGTGCTTTTATATAAGCAGGGGTTTCATTAAGAGGCGGGGATTTTCCCATTCTACTTTGTCAAAACTAGGCATTTTCCCCCTGCTACTTTTGAAAATTTGTATATAGGGAAAACCTAGAAAATTCATAGCCTACTTCGCCTTGACTGCCAGATGTAAAAAATTTTAGTGAAACTCCTGATAAGGCCATCAAATTCAGCTGCATTAATGTCTGTCTCATTTCTAACTGCCTGATGCTCTGTGGTCTTGCATGTTCTACATCAGACATACATGTATGACACACATAATAAAGGTCCTCAGTTCATATATAGTGTTGGAACACTTTCAGGGGAAGCAAATCTACCATTCTCATTTTTGTCTTCCTTTTAAGTAGAGATCAACTCTTATAGGAAAAAATAAGCTGTCTAGTGGTTAATACTTCCCTTTAAGAAAAGACTGCATTTAGAAAGGCCTAATTGTCCAAGGAAGCAAAAAAGAAAGTCACGAAAGTTGTCTACTTTTGAAAACACCACACAAAAACAATGTAGTTCACCTTAACCCTTAAACCAGCCAGTGCCTTTGTGCATTCTGTTCAGAGTTACCAGTGCTCCAGATAAAAAGGAGTAACAGGTTAATTTTTTGTATTTTTCTCCATAAAACATTTGCTGTGGTACTCTGAAAGAATTTAATGTCAGAGTAGTCACAACACATCTTTTCTTTAAAATTGGAGAAAATTATCAAAAATTGTTGTTTGCCTTAACTATCACTGTTTGCATTAACACTCTTCTGAGGTACCTCCTTGTGTGTCATGGGCTCTCTTTTACCTAGCGTAGTCTTGTCAGTGTGTTAATGTGATGGGTACACTTCCATTTTTTCTGCCACTTTTAGCCAGCCTGTACGAAAGTACAGAGAGCTATTGTTGTCACTCTGAAGTTGGCGTGGGTGTGGGGGTCACACTTTAAAGTTTTACGTCAAAGTTTTTTTAAAGTTTCAAATCTCAACCACTGGCCAGAACCCTTTGATATTTGGTATATAATCATATCATAGCATATCCTTCTATTCTGTGACACCATACCCCTGGGTGAGGTCTTAGGGTGGGGCATAGGGGTCAAAATTTAGGTCACACTTACTTTCAAGTTTTACGGCAAAGTTTTTTAAACATTCATATCTCATTAGCCACTGGAAAGAACCCTTCCATATTTGGAACAGAGTCATATCATAGCATAACCTTTCATTACATAACACTATACCTCAGGGTTGGACAGTGGGGTGGAGCATATGGGTAAAAAATTAGGTCACACTCTCTTTAAAGTTTTGCGACAAAGTTTTTCGAGCAGTCATATCTCAGCAACCATTGGCAGGAAGCCTTCCATATTTGGATTATAATTGTATCATAGCATAACCTTTCATTACATAACACTATATCCCAGGGTCAGACCCTGGGTGGAGCTTAGGGGTCAAAAATTAGGTCCCACTCACTTTTCAATTAAATATATATCACCTTTTCTCATGATTGGATTCTTTTGATATTTGCACTGTAGTTAGACATTGATTCAAAGTTCTACAGAATACCACCCCCACCCAACTCAGTGACCTTGAGGTCAAGGTCATGTGGACTTAGAAATTTGGGGTTTGGTTAAAGTATTCGGGTAGCATATTGTTCCATAGTGCTTGGAATGGATTTAATTTATACTTGAACTGATGTTAGATATTGGCTTGAGTTTTCACAAAATACTACCCCCACCCCACTGGGTGACTGCAGCCAAGGTCATTGATTTTATAAATATGTTGACAATACTTGGACATGCTTGCATAAAGTTTTATGTAGTACAAGCCATACTGACAAATGCCTGTGAGATGGGCAAGCACCAGTTCAGGCGAGCTATGCTGTCAGGTGACAGCTCTTGTTAGAAAGAGAGATGACTTGTGAATTCCTCTTTCCTTTTGCTTCCCTTGATGATCTAGCCCCAAAATGTGGTCAATGGAACAAATTCTTTCCTTTAGAGTTGCACCAATGAGAATTGGGTGAAGGTGTGGGGTATGCAAAATGGATTCCCATGAAAGTGTACCCAGTGACTTTAAGCACTCAGCCTGCCAGGCCGCGTAGAGCAATCGGTAGGGCACCTGACTCATAAGTTAGAGGTTCTAGGTTCGATACCCAGTCTGGCCACATACGTTTGCCAATCCTTCCGCTGATTCAAGAAGGGCAGTTTCAGTTACTTGTGAAAATATGTGCACTTAGTACTGGTTAACTGCTTAGGAGGTCTAAGCCTGCCCAGGAATAGTGTCACTGTGGGTAGGTCCTGACATGACCATAGCTGTTTACCGTGGACTTAAAGCAACAAATCAATCAATCAATCAATAAGCACTCAGCCTACAGTTTTTGGTCTTCGTCAAACAAATTAATATCATAGGACCTGGACTGTTCGCATACTAAAACTGCTTTTGTCACAAGGCCTCCTTGTGTATTTCTTATTCCCTCAGCCAAAATAGCCTTTTTAGCTAAATGTTCAGGAAATGTTCCCTTAATTACAATCTGTTTTAAAAATATACACATTGAAAGAAAATGTTTTTATTTACTATGCAAATATCTATTTTTAAGATTGTACATGTATACCTAAAGATTTATGTACATTTTATGTGATCGTTCTGTGATATGATACTTATACTCATAGAATGAAAGGAAAATGAATTTTGGAATTTTCAGTATAAACTACAAACAAGTTTTATGTAAAGTAAGTAAATAAAGCCAAATTTTGGGCCAGAAGTGTTGCAACAAGTCGTGTAGCCCCAGATAAGTCTGCTGTAGAATATGTGATTGGGATATGCACTTTTTCCATTCTGCTGATAATTTTGACACATGCTTGGATAGTGTAATTGTCATGTTAAGTTTTAAAGATAAGTGTAGTGATATTAAAGGACCTCCAGTATTGAGAGGAAAATATTATCAGTGTCATATCAATTTTCATTTTCCTAACTTTGACAATGAGACAAGAACTCCAGATAAAAATGGATTTTTATGATTATTTGGAAATATTAATTAAGATGGGAACAGGGAAGCAACTCTAATGGTTTTGTCATCAAGGGAAGCAAACAGTCATAAAAGTTGTCTCCCTTTTGAAAAAATATGGATATAAAACATTGTAGTGTACCTATACAGCTTAAGTCACCATAGACACATGTTCTGACCTCTTATAAGAAGTACTTCACCAAGATGCAAGTACAGAGGGGCCACAACACCTTTTTCTGTGGAAAAATGAGATTACATAGAAATAAAGAAAACTTCCCAGAATTATCATACTACGTCTTTATCTGAAGCTCTTAAGAATATAACACCTTGGGCCGTATTCATAAAACGACTTAAGTGGTTGCTATGCTGTTGCTAAGGCTAAATTTCTTTGAAGGAGATTCTCTACAACTATGAAATTTGGTCTGGAGGAACAGTCTTTGTAAGACTGTTCCTCCAGACCAAATTTCATAGTTGTAGGCAATCTCCTCTATAGATATTTGGCCTTAGCAACCGCATAGCAACGACTTAAGTGGCTTTATGAATACGGCCCCCTGCTTTCAGCTTTAGAAAAAATAACCCTAAGATTATATGAGATTATTCACTGTATGAAATTATGCACCACAAGGAAATATGCAAAATATCATTTATATTTGTTATGTTTGTTAGTGCCTTGTTATGACATGTCAAATGAACATTGTTTTCTATTTATATATAATTGTTGTGATACTTATAGTTGGTTACAGGGAGATTATATTACTGTTTTTCCAGCAGGCATGCAACCTTGAAACAACATTGAATCAGGGCTGTTGAATCAACTTTGATTCAGTGTTGACTCAATATTGTGTGCTCAATGGGTTATTGATACTCTTAGTCCCATCTCATAAATACATGTATGTGGGACTTCTGATAAGTTTGAAGATCAGTCAGCCTTGTGTCCTATATAACGTTGGTCAGAATAGCAGCAAATTACTTACAAAATGTATTTGACTGATACTAAGTCAGCTCGGTGAGATTATAATGTATACTATATACTAATCTAGATGAGATTAATCTAACTATACATTTTGGTTTTTTTTTTTTTTTTTGGTCGACTCCTCCTCCCCATATCGACCCCATATTTTTTCACATATCGTGTATTTATTATCAAATATATCAACTTATTATTTACAAATTACATATATATTGTTTTTATATTACAATATTTACAATATTACAACTATACATTTTGGTTGAGCAGTTAGAAAAATGAAATTTTATGTTGAAAATTCTGCCTATTCTGGAACTCAGGTTTGGATTATGATAAGCTCCCCTTGTATAATGATTTTCCCAGTGCTCAAACTACTAAGTCTTTACTCGTCACATGGAATCATAGATTGTTTATATGCACAAGGAAGACTTTGAATTAACTGCTCAGATCTGATCTGATTCACGTATATCATGAGGTATTTTTTCACATTATTCCTGTGGAATCCATCACTCTGGATAAGGTTTGAGGATTTCTGAGATAACTCTTCTTAATTCTTAACGAAAACATGTGTTGTGGGCCCTCATTTGAACCGTCTCGCCACGACAGTTCTAATGAGGGGTCTAAATGGGTGTGTTATGGAGAAATATGGAAAATTATCCCTAAATTGTCCCTGTTACCCCTTCTTATCTGGAGCTCTGCAGATTTTTGTAATGGTGTTACATTTCACTATTATGTTATAAGGATATTAAATTTTCTGTGCTGCAACAAATGAAACTTTAAGAGATTAAGAATGTAAAAAGTGCTTATTGTCTTGCCTACAAATAGCAAAAAATGATACATAGATATTACCCTGTTAGATGCAATTTTCAGATTGTCCACCTAGAATCTTTATGTAATGGTAAAATACTGTTTTGAAAAATTTTGCATTGAGTGCACAGTTAAATGTTGCAAATGAATTGTGTATACCCCCGGTATACGAAGTATATAGGGGGTATATAGTTTTTGGTCTTTGCTTTAATATGTTTGTTAGTGTGTATGTTAACATTTTTTCTGTCACAGATTTCTCAGGAACCACTAAAGCTGGGACTTTGAAATTTGGTACAAACGTTGGGTATGACTAGTTGTACTGTGTAAGGGAGAATTAGCCTTCTCCTGCTTATCAGTCCCTTTGTTTATCCATTTTTTCTTTCTCTCCAATTGATTTTTTTTTCACAGATTTCTCAGGAACCGCTATAGCTAGGACTTTGAAATTTGGTACAAATGTTGGGTATGACTAGTTGTACCGTGTAAGAGAAATATTAGCCTTCTCCTGCTTATCAGTCCCTTTGTCCATTTTTTCTTTCTCTCCAATTAAATTTTTGTCGCAGGTATCTCAGGAACCTCTACAGCGAGGACTTTGAAATTTGGTACAAACGTTGGGTATGACTAGTTGTACCGTGTAAGAGAAATATTAGCCTTCTCCTGCTTATCAGTCCCTTTGTCCATTTTTTCTTTCTCTCCAATTAAATTTTTGTCGCAGATTTCTCAGGAACCTTTACAACCAGGACTTTGAAATTTGGTATAAATGTTGGGTATGACTAGTTGTACTGTGTAAGAGAGAATCAGCCTTCTCTTGCTTATCATTCCCTTTGTTTGTCCATTTTTTCTTTCTCTCCAATTAATTTTTTGTCACAGATTTCTCAGGAACCTCTACAGCTAGGACTTTGAAATTTGGTACAACTTTGGGTATGACTAGTTGTACCGTGTAAGAGAGAATCAGCCTTCTCCTGCTTATCGGTCCCTTTGTTCATTTTTACTTTCTCTCCAATTAAATTTTTGTCACAGACTTCTCAGGAACCACTACAGCTAGGACTTTGAAATTTGGTACAAATGTTGGGTATGACTAGTTGTACCGTGTAAGAGAGAATCAACCTTCTCCTTCTTATCAGTCCCTTTGTTTGTCCATTTTTTCTTTTTCTCCAATTAAAGTTTTGTCACAGACTTCTCAGGAACCACTACAGCTAGGACTTTGAAATTTGGTACAACCCTTGGGTATGACTAGTTGTACCGTGTAAGAGAGAATCCGCCTTCTCCTTCTTATCAGTCCCTTTGTTTGTCCATTTTTTTCTTTCTCTTCAATTAATTTTTTGTCACAGATTTCTCAGGCACTACTACAGCTAGGAATTTGAAATTTGGTACAAATGTTGGGTGTGAATAGCTGTATCATGTAAGAGAAAATCAGCCTCTTCCTGCTTATCATTCTCTTTGTTTGTCCATTTTTTCTTTCTCTCCAATAAAATTTCTGTCAAAGATTTCTTAGGAACCACTTTAGCTTGGATTTTGAAATTTGGTTCAAACGTTGTGTATGACAAGTTGTACTGTGCAAGAGAGAATCAGCCTTCTCCTGCTTTTCATTCCCTTTGTCCTTTTTTTCTTTCTTTCTAATTTTTTGTCACAGATTTCTCTGTTCTCATGAATCCACAGTCTTCAAATTTTGTATACATCTTGAGAATGGCCATACATATTGGTGGAAAGAAAATCAAGATGCTAAGATTTCTTTTGGCCTTCTTTTTCTTTTTTCTTTTTCCCATCTCTCACTCCAATGCAATAAATGGGAAAATTTATGTCAAAAATTTCTCAGATTGCTATGTTATTAGGTTAACATCTAGCTTTAAACTGATTAGTTGACATCATTTGAATGCTTCTGCTGACTTAAGGTCAAGGTCGCAGACATAGATGCTTATGTTAACTTACGTTGAAATTTTAATAACATAATTTGCATTTATTTTAATGGAACCTTTTGGTATTTGTTTATAGGCCTTTCACTGGATTTGTAATAGATTGTCCATCTGTCTGTCTGTCTGTTAGTTAACATTTGCTTGTATTAAATGTGTTTTTATTTTGCGCTGGCGCTGGCCGGGGGTATACATGAGCCCCTGCTCACATGCTCTAATTTATTCAGAAATGGTGGTCTGTTGATCAGCTAAACTACAAAATTTTGCTTAATTTGTTTTTACTATTAAATGCAACCAATGGTTGAGCAAACAGTCTAAGCAAACTCTCTTGCTAATTGCCGCAGTTGAGAAAGTGCTGTATTTCCATTCTTTTGCTACATCTTCTGTGACAACTGGTAGGACACCACTGGGAAGAAAATTGTGTGTGCTTGTAGAGGCATGAAAACTGCATTTTAAAAACAACCCCATATGTATATGGGTACACTTCCATGTTTTACCACCACTTTTACAAAGGGGAACAACTTCCTTGACTTCTTGTTTGCTTCCTTGGACGATGTAGCCCTTCCAAAATGTGGTCTAAAAGGAATGACTTTGCTCCTAGGGAGCAAGTTCTTTCCTATATTAGTTGATCCAAATTGAAAAGGAAGGCAAAATGAAAATGATAGTGTTCCTGCCTGTGAGAGTGTACCCATTTACATTAAGAACTTGTATGTGATACTTCAGAGCAGTAGACAGGTTTGCATTAAATCATTCATAGTTTAGCTCAGCTTCTGTGTTCCACAGATTTTTTGTCTAGCCTCCGACTAGTGGAAGCAAGACATATGCACTACTTTTCCAGTTTTGACATTGGCTGCGGCAGCATAAACTTTGCATGGAGTTTGCCGGTTTAGTTCTGTTTTGTGACAGTGTACAGACAGTGGAGACAATGTGTTCCCCAGAATTCTTGTTTTGTTGGTGCCATGTTAAATAGATAAGTGTTAGACACTCAAATGATAGTATGCACAGTTGCCCATCATCTATTGTACCATTAAATGCAATTTGAGTCGCAAAACGACAAAACCAACAAAGTGGTTGTGCGCCCAGCGAAGACTCAGATCAGCCTGGGCATCCACATAGTCTGATCAGAGTCTTCACTGTCCACATGGAGGTAGCTTAAACCCTTAGCTACCCTCTAAGCACTTAGCGAAGAGTCTTTTCAGACTATGCGGATGCCCAGGCTGATCTGAGTCTGCGCTTGGTGCACAACCACATTGTTGGTTTTGTTGTGTCGCGGCTCATTTATTTGTGCTATTAAGATGTCTATATGACCACTTTAAACATGTATACATGTAAGATAGTCCTTTACTAACAGAAATCCAGGGATGAGTTGCTTCGTGAGAAAACCTATTTTATTGCATTTGCAAATTACACAAGCCCTGACCAGATTGCAGTATATGCAGTCTTGGCATGGCATACACAAGTCTGGGCAGGGCATACACAAGTGACTTTTTTACACCCAGTTGAGTTGATCTGTCTGCATGTCCATATGTCTGCCCATTGAACATTTGCATTTAAGTTTTATATTAAGATTTTATTGGGGAATGGATTTGGTTGGGGTTTATATCAGTCCCTTCTCACTTGCTGTTGCTAAAGCTACTAGGTCCAGTTATTGCCTTGATGACCTGCAAATGCTCAGACCATACTGTGCATGTGAATGCATAGAGTTAGGTGTTCTCACAATGCAGCCCATTTTATATTTTATATAAATTATTTTATACCATAAAATGGCATGTAAATAGTGCAGGTAAATATATCTGTTTCAGAGCTTTAGATAGTTAAATCTTGGATGAAAAAAATATGTGTTTGATTTCCTCACAAAAACATAAAATGTATAATGCAACAAACAGGGTTCAAGGTTATAAAACTTGAGAATAATCTCAAACTGAAAATAAAGCACACTGATTGGCTGCTTCCGAGCATGTGCTCAGAAGCAGCCACTCAGTGTGCTTTATTTTGAGTTTGAGAATGTACTCAAGTTTTATAACCTCTCGGCCTGGAAAGATGTAATTTCCAAAATTCTGACTTATCTGAAACTCTGTGTATAAGGTGACTGGATACACTTTCAGGGGAAGCAACACTGCTGTTTTCTTTTTAGTATCCCTTCTCAATGGGGGTCAACTCTTTAAATAAAGAATATGTTCCTATAGGAGCAAATTCTTTACTTCAAGAGTAGACTCTTTCATTGCCCTCGAGCAAACAGAAAGTTGTAAAAGTTGTTTACCGTTGTAAAATTTGTGGAGAAAACATAGAGAGAGGTGTGCTAATTCACATAAATGTGCTTTAAAAATCACAGATCACTATATTCAAACATTATAAGGTATAAGGAAAACAAAAACTAGGAAATATTTGCCTGTGCTTTTTATTAAACAAAAATAAGACTTGTCAGAATATGCTTTAGGCATCTGTAAGTGAAAAGAAAATAATTGTAAATCCCAAAATTGAAACTGTGTGAAAATTTCCTTCAGCAGCTGTTTGCTAAAATATATTCACAGAAATTTCCTAGTTTACAATTATGTATTTCTATGGTTACAATACAGAGGATTTTTCCTTCCAAAACTGTTTAAAAAAATCTAGATCCTCATATAAGATGGATCTGAATCTTTGAGATTGCTTTAGATGGGGAAAAATCCTTGTTATAGCAGAGTTTCAGAAGACAGATTCATTCTAGTGAGGGGAAAGACCTGTTTTATAGCCAATACATTTCAAGGAGTTTACATATCTAAAGCTTGCGAGCCATGACATGAAATAACCTGCCTTATACATTTGATTGGCAGCACATGAAAAGAGACTGTATGTACAGAACCATAATGACCCTAAATATTTGGACAGACAGGTCTAAGCAAACATTGTAGACCCAGATCAAACTGCTCCTCAAGGAGCAGTTTGATCAGGGTCTACAATGTTTGCCATTCACTAAGCATCATTTGGATGCATTAACGTATGTAAAATCCTCTTTATAAGAAATTTGGAACAATAATTGTCCAACTTCCATATGTCCAAAATTTTAGGGTCATTATGGTAATGTAAATCCTGTAAGTAATAGTTATACCATGGTGTGTCTGCCTGTACAAGGAGATAATTACGAGCTTTAGGGAGTGGATTATCTCCCATACAGGCAAATAAACCATGGTATAACTATTTTATACCACCACTTACCAGTGTATACCTTGCTAACTGCAAAATATTTCGTGCTAAAGGTGGCGTTTTCTGGTAAGGGTGGTATAAATACTAAAATTTGCCATTGCATCAGCTTAAACTGATCAGACTTTTATTCTTAACTTTTTAGATTTCTCAGTATTCATAGATTCTGTATGAGAAAAGGGAAGACACTGATCAGGTTGCAGATGCATAGGCTAATCTGAGCCTTCCCTGTTTGCATCTGTCAAAAGGAACCTTTTTGCGTGACTTCAATCATTTGCTAAAAGCCTCGACTTGATAAGTCCAGGGGCAGATCCAGGAATTTTGGCTAGGGGGGTCAAATTAGCTGAGGGGATTCAATTTGCGCAGTTCAACAGGTTTTTGCTGAATTTCCCCATGAAAATGAAATAATTTAGGCTGAAGAAGGGGTTCGTTTGAACCCCCCAAACTCCCCCTGGATCCGCAGCTGAAGTCAGTTAGCTATTTGTTAAAACAACAAAATGGGGAAAAAATGCTTCTGACATTGCAACCATTTTTGGGGATTTTATAGGAAGGGATTCTGACATGCAGTAATTGCCCTTTGTGAAAATTTTGGTTGCCTGAGGAAATCAAACAGAGCTGATATATTATGATACAGAATTTCATGTTAGGGTTTTTGTTTAAATTGAAATCTATGCAATTGTTTATCTTTCTCTTGTCATTCCACTATTATTGTATGACTTTTGCTTAAAAGAGTGACTCTGGTCATGCTGACTGAGGGGTGAAGGTTCTCAATCCAGTGGATTTGAATGCAGCACAGGTCATGATTCATTTGAGCCACAACATGACTAAACCAGCAAAGTGGCATGAGTTCCCAGCAAAGAGACTCAGATCAGCATGGGCATCCACCAAGTCTGATCAGAGTCTTTGCTTTGCACTTAAAGCATAGCTAAGGGTCTAAGCTAGCTCCATGTGGACAGGAAAGACTCTGATCAGACTGGGCAGATGCCCAGGCTGATCTGAGTCTTCCCTGGGTGCACATACAACTTTGTTGATTTTGTCATGTTACAGCTCATTTCTATAGCCTCTTGCATTGTTTCATTATTATCATCATCATCTCTTTTATTCCCCTCTCCCTCCAGTTGCCCCAGATTGACTGAAATACTATTGAAAAGGGTTTTAAAAGCCAAATCATCCATCCATCTGTTAAAGAAATTAAAGAATGAAAACTCAATAAAAAAAAGTTAGTAACTAAATGTGTTGTGTTTTATGCTTGCCCTGTGGTTAATTATAATCAGATCTACAGAATGATGTTATTTTAAATTACTTCTTTTAGTTTTGCGAGTAAGAGGCAGCGCTAAGGAGTTCATGTATATAAGCTCCAAAAAGCAAGACCCTTGGTGTCTTCACACTTTATAGTTCTTAGTTCATACTTCACACATTGTCATTTTTGTTGCACCTGCTTTAGCAAGGTGCAGTATAGGCGTCCGGTTTTCCATCCGTCTGTCAGTCCGTCCGAGCAAACAAATAGGTAGTTACGGGGTTAGGGTGTCTCTAATGTATTTTAAATGGGATTTATTCTGTAGCCACTTAAAAAATAGGTTTATGTGGCTAGAAAAGGGTTTAAGTGGCTATTTTTTATAATGGAAAAGACATAAGTATACATCTGTTAGAACATCCGTCTGTCCGTTCGTTCACAATTTACGTCGACCCTATCATTTTAGTCCATTCAAAACATTTATTCTCTGAAACCACTCCATCCATGGTTCTCAAATTTCACATGCAGCAAGATCAGGCAGCAGGGCTTCAGATTGGTAAAATTCAGGCGGGTCGAAAATCCAAGCTGGCTGTGGTTACTAAAAATAGCAAAACCAATAAAATCAAGTTTTTCTCCAGAACCACTTGGTATATTTGGCTGAATTTTTGTATGAAGCATAAGTGGGACCTTGGTATTCAGAATTATAAAAATGAAAAAAATCTGTCGCAGAATTAGGTCACAGTGAGCTTACGTCGACCCTTGAATAATTTACGTTGACCCTAGCATTTAAGTCAATTCAAATGCTTTATTCTCTGAAACTCTCAAATTTCACATGCAGCATGATCAGACTGCAGGGCTTCAGAATGGTAAATTCAGGCAGGTCGAGAATCCAAGATGATCACTGTTACTAAATATAGCAAAACCAAAAAAATCAAGTTTTTCTCCAGAACCACCTTGTATATTTGGCTGTAATTTTGTATGAAGTGTAAGTGGGACCTTCGTATTCAGAATTATCAAAATGAAAAAAAATTGTAGTGGAATTAGGTCACAGTGACCTTACGTCGACCCTAGAATAATTTACGTTGTCCCTAGAATTTAAGTCCATTCAAATGACTTATTCTCAGAAACAACTGCATCCATGGTTCTCAAATTTCACATGCAGCATGATCAGACTGCAGGACTTCAGAATGATAAAATTCAGGCGGGTTGAGAATCCAAGATGGTGGCTGTTACTAAAAATAGCAAAAGCAATAATATCAAGTTTTTAGCTCACCTGGCCCGAAGGGCCATAGTGAGCTATTGTCATACCAATGCGTCCGGCGTGCGTCGTGCGTCGTCACGGAATTTGTCCGTCAACACCTAAAAACAAATATTCAAACATCTTCTTCTGTAAAACTACTGGTCCCATGGTTCTCAAATTTCACATGGAGCATGACCTGACTCCAGGGTCTTAGAATTGTAAAATTGGGTCAGGTTGAAAATCCAAGGTGGCCGCCATTACTAAAAATAGCAAAAACAACAAAATAAACTTCTTCTCCAGAACCACTGGGTATATTTGTCTGAATTTTGGCATGGAACATCAGTGAAACCTTGGTATTCAAAATTGTAAAAATGAAAAAATTCTGTAGCGGAGTTTTGTCACAGTGACCTACTTTCTGTTTACGTGTGTAATTTTGCTCAAATGCCAATGTCAAAAAATGACCTATTTAAACAACTTCAAACAACTTCTTCTCTAAAACCACTGCACCCATGGGTCTCAAATTTCACATGGAGCATGACCAGACTGCAGGGTTTCAAAATTGTAAAATTGGGTCAGGTCAAGAACCAAGATGGCCGCCGTTACTAAAAATAGCAAAAACAACAAAATCAACTTCTTCTCCAGAACCAGTTGGTATATTTGGTTGAAAGTTTGCATGGAACATAAGTGGGACCTTGGTATTTAAAATTATAAAAATAAAAAAAATCTATAGCGGAATTAGGTCACAGTGACCTACTTAGTGTTTACAAGGCCGATTTTGCTCAAATGTCAATATCTAAAGAAAATGCAACCAATTCTGACCAGATTTGGTCAGAATTGCTTCTTGAATGGAATTATTTCAATTTTGTGCCAGTTGACTATCCAAGATGGCCACCATGGGGGCCGTTACTAAAAATAGCACAAACATAAAAATGACAATTACTCAAGAACCCTTGAATGGAATTGGACCAATTTTGTGTCAGAATGTTCCTTGCATGAAGCCGTTTCGATTAATTGCGATTTGGCATTCCAAGATGGCCGCCATCTGGTGTTACTAAAAATAGCACAAACATAAAAATGACAATTACTCAAGAACCCTTGAATGGAATTGGACCAATTTTGTGTCAGAATGTTCCTTGCATGAAGTCGTTTTGATTAATTGCAATTTGGCATTCCAAGATGGCCGCCATCTGCCGTTACTAAAAATAGCACAAAACATGAAAATGACAATATCTCAGTAACCGCTGAATGGATTTTGACGAAATTTGTGTCAAAATGATTCTTGCATTGAGATGTTTCAAAAATATCTAGCTGTAGACCATTCATATTGGCCTCTGTTACTAAAAATAGAAAAATATGAAAATCAGAAAATCTCAATGGAATTGGACCAAATTTGTGTCAAAATGGTCCTTGCATGAAGGCTTTTCGATTTTTTGCATTTTAGCAATCCAAGATGGCCGCCATCTGCCCTTACTAAAAATAGCACAAAACATGAAAATGACAATATCTCAGTAACCGCTGAATGGATTTTGACGAAATTTGTGTCAAAATGATTCTTGCATTGAGATGTTTCAAAAGTATCTAACTGTACGACCAGTCATATTGGCCTCTGTTACTAAAAATAGAAAAATGTGAAAATCAGAAAATCTCAATGGAATTGGACCAAATTTGTGTCAAAATGGTCCTTGCATGAAGGCTTTTCGATTTTTTGCATTATAGCAATCCAAGATGGCCGCCATCTGCCGTTTCTAAAAATAGCACAAAACATGAAACTGGCAATATCTCAGTAACCCCTGAATGGATTTTGATGAAATTTGTGGCAAAATGATTCTTGCATTGAGGTGTTTCAAAAGTAAATATATAAAGACCAGGCAAGTTGGCCTCTGTTACTAAAAGTAGCAAAATGTGAAAATGAGAAATTCTCAGTGGAATTGGACCAATTTTGTATCAGAATGGTTCCGTTGCACAATAGCCAGGTGAGCGATATCAGGCCCATTTGGGCCTCTTGTTCTCCAGAACCACTTGGTATATTTGGCTGTAATTTTGTATGAAGCGTAAGTGGGACCTTGGTATTCAGAATTATCAAAATTTGAAAAATCTGTAGCAGAAATAGGTCACAGTGACCTTACGTCGACCCTAGAATAATTTACGTCGACCCTAGTATTTAAGTTCATTCAAATGACTTATTCTCTGAAATCACTGCATCCATGGTTTTTTAAATTTCACATGCAGCATGATCTGACTGCAGGGCTTCAGAATGATAAAATTCAGGCAGATTGAGAATCCAAGATGGTCACCATTACTAAAAATAGCAAAACCTGTAAAATCCACTTTTTTCTCCAGAACCACTTGGCATATTCATTGAGTTCTTAATGTGAAGGGGTACAGCAGGTGCAACATAGCGTTCCATGGAATTCTTGTCTGAAAGGTTATTTTAGGTATACAGGAGACTGGGAAGCTATGATGCTGATTTTAATAGATGATTTATGACAAGTTTATCCTAGGCTCAGGCACTAAGGGTATACTATGATAGAGGAAATGTTTCTGACCTCCACACATATGTTTTTAGTCAATAACCAAGCTTAAAGAAATGAAGTCAAATGAACATATAATGAACTTCATGCATAATATATAAATTAGTGTTTCAGTTCAATTACATTTAAAATTATTACAAATAAAGGATACTGAAAGACTGCATAACAATCAGAGAACCTGGACTGATGAGCTGGAGAAGAATCCAGTTTGGCACATGACTGTCCAGAGTCCAGCATGAAGTAGAACTGGATGGCAGGTGGGGGTGTAAGGTCTAGCAGGCTGTATTCATGCATTGCTAAGCATTTTATAACCTGTGATTATGGTCTTTTACAACAGTATTTCAGTCATATCAGGACGATGGGACAATGAAAGGCTGTGTGCAGTGAAGACCCGCTTGTGGTTAGAAAGATTTCCGCCTTCAATGGGAATCAAACCCAAGATGCTAGTAGGCAGGTCAGTGCTTAACCCACTCTGCCACGGGGGCTGCTAAGAATCATATGCAGATCTTCCTGCACAGTTCCAAAAAGAGACACAAAATTGCTAGCAATAACTACCAAACCCTTTAAAATATAGTTGTGAAACTTTGAGGAAATATTCTTCTAAAATACAATACACTGTCACATAAAGATAACTGTTGCATATCCAGATCATGAGTTAGATCCCTGTGGTCACTTTCCATGTCCAGGCTGTAACTTATTACCTATTGACAGGCAGTATGTGTGCCCATACAATGCCAATGATAAGATATGCCACATATAACAAAAAACATAGTTGCTTAGTTACTCTATCTATCTATCTTTTTATACTGCAGCACTCTCTTTGAGTATTATGTGCAGTTACTCATGAGTTACTCATTGTGTTATTTCCTCTTTATTGATTATCATCAATTTTTGCAATGTTAACTTTTCAGTCCTTCGGGATATTTTCTTGAAACTGTTTAGATGCATAATATAATGAGACTACATTCCATGAGTAAGAAGAATGAATCTAGGTCTCTTAATTTGAGTTATCTGCCCTTGCTGAATACTTCTGTTTGGGCAATAGCTTCTTAACCCTTTTGAGTATTTTATTCATGCATCATAATTACACAAAATGTCATCAGTGATTTAAGATGGTCAACTCTTGTTTATGAGCTATCTGCTCTTGCCAAATCATTTTTAATGGGCTATAGCTCCTTAACATTTTTGGACATTTCAATACAACTTGACACTTGCTCTCAACTTCATAAGGCAAAATGTCACAACTAAGAAGACTTTGTTTGGTCTTTTAATATATGAGTTATCTACCCTTGACAAAATTTCTTGTCTTGGCTATAGCTCTGGCAGAACTTACACACGCACTCATGTTAAAGAGATGAAATGTTACCAATGAGAAAGACAACTCTTTATCTGTAAATTTTTGTAAAGTCCTTGTCCTGGCTGTAGCTGGCTATAGTTAGCTCTGTGGACTATTCTATTTTATGAACTCAACTCATCCTAATGAAGCAAAACGTCATGAACAAAAAGGACAACTCTAGTAAGCTGTCCCTTGCCAAATTTTCATGTCCTGTCTATACCTCCTTACCATTTAAACTTCACAGTGGTATTTATTTTAATGATACAAAACGTCATGAATGAAAAGACAACCTCTGATCTCTTAAGAGTCATTGCCCCTTGGATATTTAATTTCTCAACCCTTTAAAATGTTTTCACGAAACTTCAGTATTTATAGTGTTCACTCATCTTTATTAGTACTTGCAATACTAATAAGACTGTAGAACTTTGGCACTTTACTGTCTCTTCTGAAAACATAAGAAGAGTTCCTTATGCACTACCAGAACACACCTGCAGAGTGCAGAGGTTGAGAGGCTTTTTTTTATCCTGTTCCAGTTAATGTAAGTTGGAACAGGATAAAAAAAAGGCCCGCTTAGCCTCGGCAGGTGTGTTCACATAACTTACATATAATGTGTAAGCTATGTGAGTTGACGATGGTAGGACAGGGCAACTGAGGCCAGGCTATGTTTTAGTGTATGCCAGCTTACGCAACTTACATTGACGGAAAAGGTCGGTTTTAGCGGAATTAAACGATGACACTTCGTGATTCTGACCTGTAGTTTCTGATTGGCCGACGTATTTGCCGGATGTGCTGGTGCTGGTCACGAAACAAAATGGAGGATATCAGTGCAAAACCGAGAACACGTTGACCTAAACGTTCAGTTTTGTTTCTGTCAGTTGTTTTCAATGAATGACAGCTGCAGTATTCATGCAGATCGGTATTTGCTACAAGTTCAGTCGCCTAAAGTCACCGATTTTCAAAGACTGACGATGGAAGGTGGATCGGAAGAGGCCGATCTGTACGAAAGTTTACCACCAACAACGACAGTTGGAACGCACATGTTGGCAGGCGCTATGGCAGGAATGGGTGAACACTGTGTCATGTACCCTTTCGATTGTGTAAAGGTATAACGGCATGAATTATTGATACATTACATAAAATATATTTTGAAGAGACAAATATTAGTCATTTCCCACCATCATGGATGATTCGTCCCATAGTCAATATTCTCAGGGAATTGTTAGAGAAGGAATAACAACAGAACCTACTTCAAAAGTACCATCATCGTTACCGACTCTTTATTACCTAATTGCAATAAATTGAAAAGTACTTGTGAAAATTGCGCAAGATTACTGTCCTGCCGGTTATCCGATACTGAAACCGTCTAACCGAGCATGCCCAACTGGCTGTGATCTTCATTTAATAACTTAGAGTAAGGGGACATGGCTTCGCACACTTTTTGGACTTTTGCAGCATTGGCTGACAAAGCTCGTAACATGTCGCCTATTTCTTCATATTATAATGTACCTTGACTCTTTCTGGAAATTAAGCATGGAAATATTTGGTCTCAGACCCTGATGTCATAAGTAGCACGTACGGTAATTATAGTGCAGTTCTACGTGATGTTTTGGGTATATGGGGACATGGCTTCGCACACCTCTTCTAACAGGAAATAGAAGCATTCTAGGTGTCTTTGAATATTGTGTCATACACCTTAGAACCAGTAAATGAAAACCATAAAACAACAGCTAATATGCTGTTTTTATTTATAGTTTACAAGGTAATAGTATAATGTCAATGTTCCTTCCAGAAATGGAAAGACAAAAATCAGCGATTTTCAGAATTTTATGTGATTTTAAAACACTGGTTAATAAGTGACTGACAGTTTGTTGTTGAATCCATCACATCTCGACTGTGTAATCTTACAGTGGACTTACGACAAAATAGGATGGCAGCTAAAAATAATATGCGGACTTTTCTTATAAAAGTTAGGGACAAAATTCACACCCCGTAGCATGGAAACTCTTTGGTGTCTATATAACCGGCATAGGTTTTGATGATTGTGCACTTTGTATTCTGAAGAGAGCAAAAGACAATTTCAAAAACACTTCTGGTGCCATATTTCGACAGTGTGCAACCAATAATATTGCCTGTTCTAAAAATGTTAATCATTCCCGACTTTGATCTGAATGTTTTAAATATTTTTGGCGCCAAAATGCACGTGATGCACTGCACGCGAAAGTGATGTCAAAAGCCTTCATTTAAATAACCTTGAAATATTTGCAAAACAAAATGATGTTCAGACAACTGATGACTGACACATACTAAGAAATCCCGTAGGTGTGCGAAGCCATGCCCTGTGCGAAGCCATGTCCCCTTACTCTATGTATATAGAGGATATTTGAATTTTTCAGTGTTTGATCGATTTTTATTTCACCAAAAGGACACCCAAAGCAGTATTTTTACGAGTTGCGAAGCGTTCAGATTGAAATTAAACTCGATCTTACACTGAAATAGTCAAATTTTCTGTTTCTTTAAATTAATGCTTTAAAAGGGCCTCTGAGGGCCTCATGGAAGATTAGCTATTACACGTATTATTGTATGTGCTAAATGTTGTTACCCTCACAAAATAAAGTCTTTACTTACTTACTTACTTACTTACTTAAAATTGCAACAATTCAGTTAATTGAAAGGGGTCAGCCATCATGACAGAGACACAACCTTTTCTATAGCCGTTTTGCGTCAAATTGATGTTTCCAACTTGCTTTCTTGGTCGTAAGCAAAGTTAGCAAGTGAAAAATAGATATACAAAGAAATACAAATAATATTTCGTTCCATATTTGACATTTGTGACTTTTTCATGGGCTTGTGAGAAGTTTGCGCTCTTGTTTCCCTTTCTCATGGAGGCGATTTCTATAATATGCGCAGTGTATGAGAAAAAGGAAAATGGTGTATGCCCGGAGAAGCCTTCGATCAGCATCCCATGAGCTATCTAGTCAGAAGAGAGTATGCTTTCCGCATAAGAAACGCTTTGTCCTCAGCTGCATAACACTGATCTCAGTGACTGGACCGATGAAAGGGTGATCATAGTCTTCGTTGGGCGCATGGTCAATTTCTTATTCTCTGAAATTTGGTGTTTTATGAAGTTAAAATTTGAAATTTTCATATTTATGCTTTCAGATTAGTCTTATGGGTTGATATCACGAGAAGTAAAAGACTAACACTATGGAAATATTTCCAAATTCAGGGGTTTTCCTAGGGACCAAAATGCCATTGGCCTGCAGGGCCACCTGGCCGGAAAATCTACTGGCCATCCAAATTTTCAACTGGCCCGACAATTTTTCCAATGCGGAATATACAGGACAAATTATATTCAATAAAATAAAGCACCATTAAAATGTATGATCCTTTATCACCAAATAGACAGTCGTATCTGTAGTTGTTTAGTATCCGAATGTTTAAGATAATTAACCCATTAAGCCAAGTCTGATACTTCATGATATAGCAGTGAGGTTTTCTTGTAATTGGTGCATCCAGTAACATAAGAGCCAACTGTGTCCCTAGTTTTACAAATTGAACATTTCATTCCTAGGGCATCATCAAACTCGAGCAACTTCAGGTAGCCACCCAGGTTGAAAGTACTGATGGCGGCCAGACTGTTCGTATTTGTCTCGGGTGGCTTTTTTTCTTCATCGGACTTAAGCAGCTGTTTTTGTTTTTTAGATGGCGGGGGTTGAAATAAGCGCAGAAGTCCTTTGGGGTCCATTTTTAGCTCACCTGAGCCGAAGGCTCACAGGTGAGCTTATAGTATAGGCAGGCATCCGTCGTACGTCGTCCGTCGTCCGTCCGTCCGTCAACATTTTCAAACGACATCTCCTCTGAAACTACAAGGCCCATTGTAACCAAATTTCATATATAGCATCTATAGGCAGGGGGAACCAATAATACTGTTTTTTATCCAAATCGCTTCAGAACTTTGGTTGCTATGGCAACTTAAAGTTTCCATTGACTTGTATGGGAAAAATTGAAAATTTGCATTTATTGCTATGTCACTGCAGATGTTTTGACAAAACTTTAGCAGAAATGTTCCTTAAGTAGTCCTCTATCAACCACATGAAATTTATGTCAATTGCACAATTTGGCTGGTTGCCATGGCAACCGAATGATTAAAAATATAAAAAAATATTCAAAAATCATCTTCTCAGAAACTATGCAACCAATAAAGCCCAAACTTCACAGGAAGGATCTTAGTACTGGCTTCTATAAAAGTACTGTTTTTTTTGGCAATTGCTCTAGCAGTTTGGTTGCTATGGGAACTTAAAGTTGCCATTGACTTATAATGGCAAAATTGAAAATTTGCATTTATTGCTATTTCTGTGCAGATATTTTGACAAAATTTTTACAGAAATGTTCCTTGAGTAGTCCTCCATCAACCGCATGAAATTTATGTCAATTGCAAAATTCGGCTGGTTGCCATTGCAACCGAATGATTAAAAATAGAAAAAATATTCAAAACTCATTCCTTAGAAACTGTGCAACCAATAAAGCCCAAATTTCACAGAAAGGATCTTAGTTCTGGCTTCTATAAAAGTACTGTTTTTCGTGGCAATTGCTTCAGCAGTTTGGTTGCTATGGCAACTAAGAGTTCCCATTGACTTATAATGGGGAAAATGGAAATTGGCAATTTTTGCCGTCTAACTGCAGATATTTAGATATTTTTTTTTACACAAATGTTGTTTGAGTAGTCCTCTACGATTCATATGAATTTTCTCCAAATCGCTGAATTTGATTGGTTGCCATGGCAAAATATAGGGTAAATTTTCGAAAAAAAATAAAAAAATCTTCTGCTCAGAAGCCATATGGGGGATGAAGCTGATATTGTGCAAACATGTTGATGACAGTAGCCTCTACATAAATTTTATTCTTTTTCTTCCAATCCCATAAGAACTTTGGTTGCTATGGCAACTTATAGTTTCAATTGACTTATTATGGGAAAAATGAAGCCATGAGGGGGATGAAGCTGATACTTCGCATACATATTAATAACATTAGCCTTTACCTAAAGTATGTTTTATATTATCATTGCCCATGTGAATTCGTTGCTATGGCAACTTAAAGTTTTCATAGACTTATAATGGGGAAAGTGGACATTTGCTATTTAGTTCTGTGTTACTGCAGATATTTTGACAAAAGCTTTACAGAAATGTTCCTGGAGTAGTCCTCTACCAACCATATGAATTTTTCCCAAATACCTGATTTTGATTGGTTGCCATTGCAGCTGAAAGGCCATATTTTCACTTTTTATTTTTTTTTTATTTTTGCCAAAGAGCTTCTTCTGAGAAGCCATTAAGGGGGGATAATTTTTTTTTTTCATAAATGTTTGTGATATTATCCTCTACATAAATGGTGTTTTTTATTGCTGTTGTGCATGGTGTTTTGTTGCTGTAACCTCAGTGCTCAGGTGAGCGATATAGGGCCATTGGCCCTCTGGTTTTACATGTGACTTCTGCGATTCATCCCCAAACTTCATCGGTCGGCCATATTGTCTATTTGCAATGCGAGGAGAAATTTCATTGGATTAAACCATTTTTGATCGTCCAATGAAATCATCCGTTGCAAAATGAAAGTAGACTGGTTTTCAGATTGTTTTCGCTTCAAGTTTGAAACAAACTGAATGTCCCGAAATGACTCCCCGAAAATCAACTGGCCTGACGGACCTGCTACAGTGGGATTTAACTGGCCCGAGGCCAAAATCAACGGGCCCGGGCCAACGGACCCGCGCTTAAAAAAACCCCTGCAAATTGCAAAACATTGCGCATTGTTCCGCATTTTAGTAAGAATTGACGAACGCCTACGGAATTTCTGGTAAACTATCAAACTGCAGTATTCCTGCTATACTCTTATGATTTATTTAATGAGTCAATTGCTTAGACATTAAACTGACTACTGAAAAATCGTTTAAACTTAAGATCTAACCTTATAAATTGCTCACACAGCGCACGGCCCAATCTGATACTTTGACCTCATAGGATGACTATGAACTTGAAAATGGCTCATAATCCCTTGTTGATTTTAACCTTCAACTTAAGGTTGACCCTGACCCTGACCCTAATGCTGATTAAGAGACCGCTTCTAAAGCCCCGTACCATTATGTGTATGTGTATCCTACCATAAGGCATGAAATTTCATTCCTTTTCTGTTTTTCATACCTTGAAATTTGCTTTATTCGATAATGACCGGTCATCATTAACTCATATTTTTTCAATGTTCGCATCGGTGCGCACTCAAGACATTTAGACAGTATTTATCCTTACATGTTTTATTCTCATATAAACTTGACTTTATTTTCCGGACTTCGCCGGAAGGCCTTTAAAGTTTAATATAAAAATTGCGTAAATGCCCTTTTTTATAGGAGACGAAATATTTTGAAACGCTGTAAGTTAACTATTTGTGGTCCGATTTGGATGATTGAAAAACCGCATGACTCTGCTTTACACGCCACACGTGATTACGCGCACTTTACCTAAATTGTTCTAATTTATGAAATAAAGAAAATTAACAGGTGCCTCACTCGATAAATTACTGAGACTGCGATAAGAATCGGCTCTTTGTCTAGGTGTGTCGGTAACGATGATGGGGTACAATGTTATCAAATTGATTAGCACCTCTCCGAGTAGTCTCCATAGAGATTCTACAGGACTTAATTGGTGCTAATTGGTCCAATCAGTCTGTTGTTATTCCTTCTCTTACAATTCCCTGATATTCTTATGCCCCTATTCCACACATACCACGAATTGCCACGAAAAAGTTTAGGATTCCTAGCTGAATCGTAATCGGTTAAGGTCTTGATTTATGATTTGTCTACTAAGCTACATAGATATTATATCTATATCTTCTCTCACAGTGTTTAGCTGATTGCCATGAAACTTTGTCATAACATGAAGTGGATCCCAATGCACTAGGATAATGATGGAATGCTTCTAATATTCAAACAGTTTTCAGAAAAAATTAAGCAATTGTTCTCACCATTTTATTTGGAACCAGTTGTATTTTGGTTGTGATCACATACTTTTTCCCAGAGTTATGGTCCTTGATCCATCTATAAATTTGTGGTTGCAGCTTCTCCATTTAATTTCAATGGATCGTTATGAAGCATACTACAAAATACATAATAATTTTAAGTATTGGGACAGGTAGGTCTGAGCAAGCAGTGCAGACGTAGATCAGACTGCTCTGGTCTGATTTGAGTATACAGTTTCCCGACTAATTCTGTAACTTAGCAGGAGGAACCAAGGACGGGGTCCCTATAAAACTAGAAACGGAACCGAAACGAAACGGGACGAAACGAAACGAAACGCAACGGAACGAAACGAAACGCAACGAAACGAAATAGAAATCAAACGAAATGGAGCAAAATCTGAAAAATACCATGAAAGTATCACAATAGTACAGCACCAACAGGGCTCTCGATCACCGAAATTTGGGGCCGAAATTCGGCCCCATTCCCAATGCCAAAAAGTATGTTTTTTTCCCAATTCCAGATGAAAAATTCCCAATCTGGCCAAGTCTGTTTGTTCCAAGAATACTGCAGTTGTATCATTGCAAAATGTATGAAAAACCACATAAAACAAAATATGTTAACATAATTCATAACTTTAAAAATAAGGGAGCAATTTCATTTTCAATCACGATCGTCATCTTTTGTTACTTGAAATCGGTACCATGTTTTATCATGTACTGTAAGAGTTACTTCTTGTACTGTTAGAGTTACTTCCCTTTCAATAGAGGGCGAGTAACCTAGCGATTTTGGCTGCAATATGTTAATATTTTCTTTGCCTAAGGGGCTAGTATTGTTGTGGTGAGCAATATTGTGACTTATTCTTTAAATTTAAGCCTTCTAATGCTAAAATACGATCTGAGTTTTCACCAGCTGAGGATGATTTGGCCGTTTTTCGTTTCGTACCTGAATCGATTTTCACAAACATTTTTCGGCCATATCCAAAATCATAAACAGGATTAACCGGACATCCAAGAGTTATTATAGGGATAGTGACATACCATGGAGGTTTTGTACTGACAGGACTGAAAGTTTTGTTATGTTCTGCTGTGTGAAAGTCCACTTTCTCCCAACTTCACATACTTTAGTTACTTTGTTTTACACAGCCAGTCATGGCAGTAGAAAAGATTCCTATTCCATAGTAACAGCAACCTAACCAGGGCTACTGATGTGTCTGAGAGTATATTTTTGACCTTTGATATATTGTTTTCAAGGATATAATAGGGAATTTAATCTGAAGGAAGAGGGATATTTTTCTAAGTATATATGTCATATTTTGCAACAAAAACATTGAATAAAAAATCAAACATCCAAATTGTTCTTGACATTGCATAAAAATGACGAGTGACTGATGATAATTTGATATGCATACTTACTGCAGCTTACAATGGATCAATTCTGAGTTTTAAGTCTTAATGAATTATGCTTACTTAGTTCACTGATACTTCAAACCTAGAGTGTTATACTGTTGTCATATTGTAACACTTTTTTTTCTAAGTCCCAGTCTTGTCTTCTGTTTGAGAGTGGCAAGATAGGGAAGTTGCCAGTTCAAAGGAAAGAAAGAAAAACTCAACACACACAAATAGTTTTGTTATTATCTAATATCCCAACTATTTGATAAAATTTATTATGATTCACTATCTGCTATGTCTGCTTATCGACTGGAATCCTCTGAAAATAACAATACCATAAAACTTATGTAAGTTGTGTTGTTCTGACAATGAAAACTGCACACATAAAACAATGTAAATTTTCCCAATTTTAGACAAAACGACGCTATTTTTCCCAATTCTAAAGGCCCCGGCCCCATTCCCAAAAAGGGGTGTGAGAGCCCTGACCAAATATTAATGCAAAAGGAAGACTAAAAAAGCCCCATGTTTATCCCTATACATTGCTATATGAAGTTACCAAGTTACTGGGTATTTGTTAGATCAAATACATTAACTTTTAAACAGATACTTGGCTGAATTGTTTAATTTGATAAACTGACATACGATTTTGGGGCCTCATTTGGTCTTTGGGTGTTTTGGTCTGGGCATTTTCTTTATTATCTTTATAGTTTTTGATTGTTATTTAAAGATAATTAATATTTATTTTTACTTTTTTTTTGTTGTGGAGCGTTGTATGAGCTTTTCTTCCTTTTTTCGGGCTACCAGCTCCATACATATGACCCAGGTTCCTGAAATAGTGTTCTTGCCTCGGTCCCCAACAATTATTTTTATGCGCAACAATCAAATATGAAATCATCATCATCATCATCAGCCAAGTATCTGTTTAAAAGTTAATGTATTTGATCTAACAAATACCCAGTAACTTGGTAACTTCATATAGCAATGTATAGAGATAAACATGGGGCTTTTTTAGTCTTCCTTTTGCATTAATATGTGGTGCTTTTCTATTGTGATACTTTCATGGTATTTTTCAGATTTTGCTCCATTTCGTTTTATTTCTATTTCGTTTCGTTGCGTTTCGTTCCGTTGCGTTGCGTTTCGTTTCGTTTCGTTTCGTTTTGGTTCCGTTTCTAGTTTTATAGGGACCCACCAAGGATGTCCATTTATGCATAAAGAAATGAATATACATGTATATTGTGTTTATATATAAATAGTTTTTTAATTATTATTTACTGTTGCTATTTTCTGCCTTTTATGGGTGCATCTCATGCATTTATCGTTCAAAATATTATATGTGATATGCAAATAAACTTGAGTTGAGTTGCCATTCCAGCTGCATCTTGTAGATGCATTACTGCGATTATAAAACCAAAAATTTAATAATTAAGGTTACTGTTTTAGGTTTCCCAATTTTTAGAATTTTTATGGTAGTATTCACCATCAGATCTGAAGTGATAATGCTGCATCATACTTACGATCAGTTGGTTTATATCAAAGTTATGGCCCTTGATCATTTCATGCTGATGTAGCCACAACTCTTTGCAAAGTTCTGTGTATTGAGAAGTACATGTATTTTGCCTTTAGACTTCCATGGATACAGTTCTGGGATTGGCTTAAATCATAGTGACATAGGCATACTTTCAAGGACAGCACAGCACTAAAATGTGTCATGCTATACAGCTTGAACCTTTATCGGATTTTTACCAAACTTGCAGAGATAAAGCATTTGGATGTCTCGTAAGAGAGACCTTGACACTTCTTCAAGGATAGTATAAAATGTTAAATCTTAGCCAGGGCTGTACATTGCTGCAGTGGATGGTTTATTAATTAGTAAATTATTCACTGTAAATTAAGAATTTAAGCAGGGGTAACAATTGATGGTAATTTAAGAGAAACTATTTTTCATTCTCCACAAAACATGATATGCGACCCCTCATTCAAATAGCCTTGCTGACCACCATCTGCATCTAATTTCAGCAAATTGAGTGATCACTCATTTCACATACTGCATTAAACTAAACCCAACTGAGGGATCATCAGAGCTCTAGATAAGAGGGAGTATTGGGTGATAATTAGGGATAATTTTTGCTAATTCTGCATATAAACATATGTTGTGACCCCTCATCTGAACTGTCTCGACGAGACGGTTCAGATGAGGGGTCACAACATATGGTTTCAATGAGAAATAAAAAAAATTATCCCTCAGTTATCATCAAATACCCCTCTTATCTAGAGCTCTGATCATTCAGTTGACTATATAGTTTAATGCAGTATTCGTTTCTCCAACAAGGAAAAACATCATTCCAGACCTCTGATCAGGCTCCCCACATTATCTGTAACTGTGATAGAGCCCTGTTACATGTATAACTGTTAAAAAATTTGGCAATTTGAATATTTGAAGTTTTGGGGTTTCTCAAATTACATTGACATGATTTTGGTCATGTTCACCATTAATCTTGGGGTGGGTATTCTATTGTGCTGTGAATACTGCTTGGATACTTTATACTGTGCTTACCCAAAATATTTGGAAACCTTCAATATAAGTGATTATAAACAGCATTTTATTGGCTAAAATTGAAGCTGCGATGGAATATAAGTCAAATGAGCATTAAATGCTCAATGGTCTTATATTCTTTTGTAGGAGCCGTAACATGAAATATTGTAATAAAGAGTAGCCAGGACTTTATCCAGGTATTTTTGGAATGGGGCCTTTTTAGCTCACCTGAGCCAGAGGCTCCGGGGGAGCTTATAGGATGGGAAGGCTCCGTCGTCCGTCGTACGTCGTCCGTCCACAATTTCAAATGACTTCTCCTCTGAAACCACTTGGCCAATTGTAACCAAATTTCATATGTGGCCTCCAGAGGAAGGGGGAACGAAAAATTGTTCAAACGGTCCTGGTCACATGACCAACATGGCCGCCATGCCCATATATGGTAAAAACCTAAAAAAATCTTCTTCTCCAGAGTCAATATGCCGATGGCCTTGAAACTTGGTATGTAGCATCGGGTATGTGAGTACTACCAAGATTGTTCAAATTATGACCTTGGGTTGACCTTGACCTTTTTCATGGCAAGGTCAAATTTGCTTCCTTGTGCTTTTATATGGCAAAATGCTAGAACGTAAGATATCTTGGAAACTGTTGAAGATTTTGGGCTAAAAATTGGTATCTACAGTCATCTCAATGAGTACATGAAGATTTATGAGTACAAGAGGTCAAGGTCATTCTTTGACCTTTGACCCAGAACTCGGATATTTTGACATTTTCAAACAGTCTCCTCGAAAGCAACTGGGCCAATTAAATCCAATTATCATATGTGGCCTCCATGGGTTGAGGGAAGGAAAATTTGTTCATATGGTCCAGGTCACATGACCAACATGGCCGCCACACCCATAGGTGGTGAAAACATTTAAAAATCTTCTTCTCCAGAACCAGTTGACCGATGGCCTTGAAACTTGGTATGTAGCATTGGGTACTCAAGTACGATCAAGATTGTTCAAATTATGACCTTGGGTTTACCTTGACCTTTTTTATGGCAAGGTCAAATATGGGAAAATGCTAGAACATAAGATTTCATGGAAAGTTTTGAAGATTAAGGCTTTAAAATTGGTCAATACATTCATCTTAATGAGTACATAAAGATTTGTGAGTTCAAGAGGTCAAGGTCATTCTTTGACCTTGGACCCAGAACTCATATTTTGACAATTTCAAACAATCTCCTCAAAAACCACGAGGCCAGTTGTAACCAAATTTCATGTAGAGCCTCCAGGAGATGAGGGAAGGAAAATTTGTTCAAATGGTCCAGGTCACATGACCAACAAGGCTGCATGCCCATATATGGGCATGGCCGCCATGCCCATATATGGTAAAAACCTTTAAAAATCTTCTTCTCTATTACCAATTGACCGAAGACCTTGAAACTTGGTATGTAGCATTGGGTACTCCAGTCCTATCAAGATTGTTCAAAATGATGACCTTGGGTTGACCTTGACCATTTTACAGCAAGGTCAAATATGGGAAAAGCCTGAAATATAAGATTTCATGGAAAGCTTTGAAGATTTAGGCCTAAAAATTGGTTAATACAGTCATCTTAATGAGTACATGAAGATTCATAAGTACAAGAGGTCAAGGTCGTTCTTCGACCTTTGTCCCTGAATTCTCATAGTTTGACAACTTCAAACTTCTTATCAAAAGCCACAGAGCCAATTGTAACCAAATTTTATACAGAGCCTTCAGAGGTTGAGGGAACAAAAATTTCTTCAAATGGTCTCGGTCACATGATCAACATGGCCGCCATGCCCTTTTTGGTAAAAACATTAAAAAAAAAATTCCCCAGAACCAATTGACCGATGGCCTTGAAACTTGGTATGTAGCATTGGGTACTCCAATACTATCAAGACTGTTCAAATGATGACCATGGGTTTACCTTGACCTTTTTTTATGGCAAGGTCAAATATGCAAAAATGCTAGAACATAAGATTTCATGGGAAGTTTTGAAGATTTTGGCATAAAAATAGGTATATACAGTCGTCTTAATAATGAGGTCATGAAGAATTATGAGTACAAGAGGTCAAGGTTATTCTTTGACCTTTGATCCAGATCTCTCATATGTTGACATTTTCAAACATTTACTCAAAAGCCAAAGGGCCAATTGTAAACACATTTCATATGGAGCCTCCAGGGGTTGATTGAACAAAAAATTGTTCAGATGGTCCAGGTCACATAACCAACATGGCTGCTATACCCATTTATGGTATAAACCTTTCATATTTTTTACTCCAGAACCAATACACATAAATTATGGCCTTGAAACTTGGTAAGTAGCATGGAGTACCAGAGTACTACCAAGACTGTTCAAATGATAACCTTGGGTTTACCTTGTCCTTTTTTGCAGCATGGTCAAATATGGGAAAATGCTAGATAAGATTTCATGGACAGTTTTGAAGATTATTGCCTAAAAAATGGTATATATGGTTGCCTTAATGAGTACATGAAGATTTATGAGTACAAGAAGTCATGGTCATTCTTTGACTTTTGACCCAAGACTCATATTTTTGTCGCACCTGCTTTAGCAAGGTGCGATATAGGAGTTCACTTTTCCGTCCGTCCGTCCGTCAGTCATTCCGTTCGTCCGTCCGTCCGTCCGTCAGTCCGTCCGTACGTCCGTCCGTCAACAATTACGTCGACCCTAGTGTTTAAGTCCATTTCTCGCAAACTATGATACCTACAATCATCAAACCTGGCATAAAGCTTCTTCTTAGAATGTTCTCGAGGGTTTTTGCTCTTATTTTCACCCCTGACCTATAATTTATGCGCTACTGACTTTGTAAAACAGTCTGTCAACAATTACGTCGACCCTAGCGTCGACCCTAGCATTTAAGTCCATTTCTCGCTAACTATGATACCGACAATCATCAAACCTGGCATAAAGCTTCTTCTTAGAATGTTCTCGAGGACTGTTGCTCTTATTTTTACCCTTGACCTATGTTTCATGCTCTGTTGACTTTGTAAAATGGTCCATCAACAATTACGTCGACCCTAGCTATTAAGTCCATTTCTCGCAAACTATGATACCTAGAATCATCAAACCTGGCATCAAGCTTCTTCTAAGAATGTTCTCGAGGGCTGTTGCTCTTTTTTTACTTTGACCTATATTTCATGCTCTGCTGACTTTGAAAAATTTGATATTCAAAATTATGTCGACTCTAGTGTGTAAGTCCATTTCTCACGAACTATGATAACTAGAATCATCAAACCTGGCATCAAGTTTCTTCATAGAATGTTTTCAAGGGCTGTTGCAATTAATTTACCCTTGACATATATTTAATGCTCTGCTGACTTTGCAAAATTTTACACCCAAAATTATGTCAGTCCTAGCGTTTTAGTCCTTTTGTCTGAAAGTATGATACCTGTAGTCATCACACCTGGCATAAAGTTTATTCTTAGAACGTTCATGAGGGATGTTGCAATTATTCCTACTCTTGGCCTATATTCTATGCTCTTCTGACTCAGTAAAATATTACATCGAAAATTGTGTGGACCCTAGCATTTTTGTCCATTTCTCATACAAATTCTTTTAACTAAAGTCTTTACTACTGTGGAAGCCCAATGCAGGTGCGACATAGCATTCCGCGGAATTCTTGTTACAATTTCAGACATTAGAAAAAGCCACTTTGCCAATTGCTCAGGTGAGCGGTTCAGGGCCTCATGGCCCTCTTGTTCTTAAATTAGGAAAATATTTGGCTATTTGGGAATGAAAATTGTAGGGATAAGTTGCAAAATTTGGGAATTCTACATGATTTTAAAGAAATTTCTTTTTGGATTCGGCCCTTATTCTGCCTCTATGAATACATATAAAGGAAATCCGCTGGTAGCATTATACAGGACTCCAGATGAGAAGGGGTAACAGTGATAATTTAGGGACGATTTTCCATATTTCCTCATAAAATCATACGTTGTGATGACAGGTCACAACACAATGTTTTCATTGAGAAAATTATCTCAGAATTATTCTTAAAACCTCACCTTAACTGGAGCTGTGGTTTTACTTTAATGTGCTTAAGAATTGGGACACATAAAACCATTAATTTTCCATTTGTCACAAATAGAAAATGACAAACGGAAAACTAATGGTCTGTAGGTGTCCCGATAGTTATGCATATCAGGGTACTTAGTTGCATTGACCAAATGACCAAAACATGTCAGAATGTAAGCTATGACTTAATGAATGGTATGATACTGTAAATTTTATCTGGTGTGAAATGATAACACTTGGGAATATGAAAAGATTCTTTTTACCTTGACTACAAAATGTCACATTGACCATAAATATTGGGATGGGAATTGCTGAGCAGACTGTAGGCATGGATCACACTGCTCAAGAAAGCTATCTGTGAGCTTGCACTTAGAGATTGCATCCACAATTTTTGGACCCAATAAGTCCACTGATATTAAAATCAACTTATTTAAATGTATTGCATTTTTAAATTTATAAATATTTAGAGAAAATACAGTACATAAAGGTTAAATGATAACTTGTCATTGTGAAGGTAACTTTAGTCTAATGTTTAACATTGAATAAAATAGGTCAAACATACAGTTCATAGTAATTGGCTAGGATAGCATAACCGCAGGAAAACCTGTCCAGTTCATTGCATATAGATTCTGTGTCCATCAGAAATGGAGCAGACTTGTATTTATTTGAAATGGATGCAGCATGAAAAACTTTTTATTTTCATGCAAACAGTTGGTACAGTTGCCAAAAGTGTAGATCCTGATCAGACAGTGTTTTCACTGTTTGCCTAGCATTATTATAAGACATTGTTGTTTGAAATTCTAGAAAATTTAAAGGGCTTTGCACAGGCTGATCTAAAATGTTTGATAGGGAACATGACTATAGGCTCAGTTTCCTGTGACAGGACTTATGTCCGTACAAGGCTATTTGTACAACACCTATTGTGGCTTGTAAAGTGATAGTATGGCGTCAGAAGCCCAGATCAAAAAAATGTATACTAGTCTAAAAGTAAAACTGTCTTGGTATATAAAATACTACTATGTGCAGAAGGCCACAGTTACCTTAATCACCCTAAATTTTGGGACAGATGTCAGTGCTCTAGATATAGCTACAGTGCTGGAAACACTTAAAATTGATGTGGTGGTCCAACAGGCCAAACTTCCAGTGGCCCAAATTGTCCACTTGCTGAAAACCCCATTCATTTAATATTGCCAGAAAGATAAATTTGGGCCACTAAAGTTTATATTCTGGAGAGTTCTTGTGGCCCAAAACAAAGGCGTATTGGGCCATTGGCCATTCCCAGCACTGTAGATAAAGAGGGAGTATTAGGTGATAGTTCGGGATAAATTTTGTTAAATCTGCATAGAAGTGTATGCTGTGAATGTTAATCTGAGCCAAAGCAGTTTAGATGAATGACCACAACATGTTTTCAATGTGAAATAAGAAAAGAAATATCCCTAATTATCATCAGATACTCCCTTTATCTTAGCAAACACATCAGACTGCTCTTATCAAATAAGTACATTGATATGGGTATGCACCGTTTGCCATTATCCAGGGGCCGTATTTACAAAACGACTGAAGTGGTTGCTATACTGTTACTAAGGCTAAATTTCTATGAAGGAGATTCCCTACAACTATGAAATTTGCTCTTGAGGAACAGTCAGACTGTTCATCCAGAGCAGATTTCATAGTTGCAGGGAATCTCCTTCATAGAAATTACTGTTCCTCCAGAGCAAATTTCATAGTTGTAGGGAATCTCCTTCATAGAAATTACTGTTCCTCCAAAGCAAATTTTATAGTTGTAGGGAATCTCCTCCATAGAAATTCAGCCTTAGCAACAGCATAGCAATGACTTAAATGACCCCAGGACTCTTTATTGCTGACAGTCCCAATATTAATTAGGTATGTAACATTTTTACAGACAAGAATGCAGAGTTTGGTACCCGACCCTAAAGCCAACTACAGAAGTGTTCCTGATGCTCTGGTGAAAATTTTCCATCAAGAAGGCCTAAAGAACACCATACGAGGGATCAATGCTTTAGTCATAGGAGCTGGTCCAGCTCATGCTTTGTATTTTGCTTGCTATGAAAAGTTAAAACGGGTATTTAGTGGAGGAAGACACAGCAATCATTTGGCAAATGGTAAGTGTGAATTTGCTGGGCTAATGCACAAGTCATTTGCAATCATGGCCCACCACTGTAAGGCAGTTTTATGTTCAGATCTCTGCTGAAAGGTCCCCTCGAATCGTGGCAGGTAAAAGCAAAGTTATCACACCAGTTTTGGGCATGATAAAAATACCCACAGGTCCACGGCAGTGTCAGAAAGATGCTGTTGTCAAAAAATGGCATTTAAGCCCTATTATGCCCCCACTGTAACTGACCTTATGGGGGTCATGGTTTTAAATGACGTGCATAAAATTATGCTGGTTCAAAAACAAAAATCAGCAATACAAGTACCTGTGTAAAAGCCCTGTCACACTACACCGTTTCAGACAACGTATGTCAACGTATGAAAAATTTATCCAATACGCTGGCATACGCTGGAGATAAATTAAAACATCAAACAGCAGCCGGATTTGGAACGCACACAAAGCGTACTGAAACGTATAAATATCTTATTCACAGCTTATCCCTAGCGTATTCATAACTTATACAAGCGTATAACAGCGTGCTCCCAGCGTATCTGTAGCGTTCTTTCTTATGCCGAACGCATGCACAACGTTAGTCTAACTTACGCCGACCTTATGTATAGCGTGTTGGAGCGTGCTTCGACGATCAGATGTAAAGCGACGGCTCTCTACAACACTTTTTATTGTAGTGGATGCTGATCCATGGACATGCCTAAAGAACGAATGAGAACTTTGCAGGTAGTAGCTGACCACCTGCATGCCTACCGTCGTCCCAATCATCACCCGACTGCCGTGCCTAAGATGGTAGCCAACCTCCCTCTCGTGCAGACTCCAATGCCTCTTTAGTGGTATCCGTGGCGGCAACTGCAGCAGCTGTGGTGGCATCTGAAGTATTAACCCCCTCCCAAGCCCCAAAACAACAAGCAGAAGCGGTCCAAGAAGATTCCTTATTTAAAAGTGATGAAATGCTGATCTGTATCCAATATATATAGCTGAAGCCCATGCCGCTGGCGGAGTGTGTTACCTAAATACGCTCAGTGCGTTCGTGACACGCTGAACAAGTTCTAAGGTCGTCAGGCATAGGTTGAATACGTTCTGGATACGTTCGGTATAAGTTACAGGTAAGTTACCTATAAGTTAGAAATAAGTTACGCGTACCCTCCACAATGGACCTGTTGGCTGCCGACTTATGTCAACGTATGATTAACTTACAAGTTACGTGCATGAGCGTACGCATAACTTACCTGTTGCGTACACCAAACTTATGACTAACTTATAAACAATACGTCGGCGTACGCTGAAAATGGTATGCATGCACAAAATTTTGGGCCGCATTCGACGTCAACAACTTATACCAACGTATTTGAGCGTGCTCGTAACTTGTTCATTACGTACCCCTAACTTATTCAACGTACACCAGCGTGTTTGCTAAATTTCTCATACGTCGGCATACGCTGATGCTATACGTCACTGTGTGACAGCCACATAAGATCCTCTCTGTTCAGCCTTAAAGCCCCCAAAAAATTATTTAAAAAAAACAGCTGACAACAAAATTTACATAATATGCAAAATCAACCAAGCTGTACCATACCTAAAGAATTCAAAGACTAGAGGACAAACAGTGAAGGTCCAGATGAAGCAGCTCATTGTGAGCCACCTGTCTATGCCAGTTCAGCTATTTTGACATGGTTCTTTAAGGATTAAAGCGCGGTGGCTCAGTGGTTAGTGCACTTGACTCTGAAGCCAGAGGTTGTGGGTTTGAGCCCCTCCCGAGGCGAAATCTTCCTATGTCCGAACGCGTTTTTCTAGCATCATTTGCAGGGATGATGCTAACAAGTGTGCCGTCCTTCGGATCGGGACGTTAACTGGAGGCCCCCTGTGCAGGGAGAGTCATCCCCTGTGCAGGTTAAAGATCCCTACTATTGCTACATGGCTATACGTAGGCTTCCATCCTGCAACACCGGAGTGTACATATGTACACCGTCTGTGTCCCCTTCGGGGGTTAAGGCGTAAAGGAAGAAAGAAAGAAAGAAAGAAAGGATTAATGACAGTGACTGGTTTTGTCTCACTTGCTGCTAACAGAAAGGAAGGTAAAGGTATTAATTTTCAGGCGTTGGTGTCGCTGACAGGTGAGACATAGTGTGTTACAGAATTCTTGTTGAACAAAGCTTAACCACAACATAACAAAACCAGAAGATTGGCATGTGTGCCAAGGGAAGACTCAGATCAGCCTGGCCATTCACCCAGTCTGATCAGAGTCTTCACTGTTGGCATGGAGGTAGCTTAGCATAGAGCCTTAGCTACCTTTTAAGCACACAGCAAGGACTAATCAGACTGGGCCAATGCCCAGGCTGAGCCGAGTCTTCACTAGGTGCACATGCCACTTTGTTTTTGCTGTGTTGCTGCTCAGTTATTGTCAGCAAAGCAAATGCTTATTCATTGTGGCCATAAATAATTTACAGTGTGGTTGTGAGATATCATTTTGTAAGTTGTCGTAGTTCTGGGAAAACATTTGAATAATTTTAAAATCATTATTGTAATTTGTATTTGACATATTTCTTGTGTGAAAAACAGCTGATGTTAAATTCTGTGTCACGTAACTGTCGTTAATAATGAAAATTCAAGGTAATCACGTTCCATCAGATATGACCTTTGTATGATTATCCATCCATTATATTATGTGTCACTAACTGCAGTGGCTGCTTTAAAATGACATACCTGGTTGTAAATACTGGGACAATATTGTATGAGCAAACATGAAGACTCACATCAGACTGTCTTCACTGTGTCATTCTGACAGCAATATTTTGATGCACTGCTGCATAGTACCGAAAATATTTAAAAAGTTTGTAACCCTGAAATAATTTCTGTAAGTGTTTTAAAAATATGTGAAACAGACCAGCCTGGTTTTTCAAAGCAGTAATGCATCCAGAAGATGCAGATTTACCATCAAACAGTGTAAACCCTGATCAGAGCAGTCTAATCAGGGTCTGCACTGTTTGCTCAGACCTCTGTCCAAAGTTTTATGGTAACTTTGACTTGTTCCTCTTGGATAAGTCAATGTAATGTTAAAACTTTTATCACTACATCGAAAGCCTTTTGCTGAAAACGTGTAAGCTTCTGCGAAAAAAGCTGCTGCATTGGTTCAGCAAAAAAAGATCAGAGTATTTCATGCTATACTTGCCAGAACATTTAACACATCTATTAGTTAACAAGTTCATTTAGCCAACAAGACTTTAAAAAACTTGGCCCTTGTGATTTTACATTGATGATATGTTTGTTTCAGGTTCTGCAGGCTGCGTGGCTACATTATTACATGACACTGTAATGAATCCAGCTGATGGTACGTGACAATTGTAACTTTATAGAAGTAGCATTTTAAAGAATATATACAATTCACACATTTTTGACACAAATATGTAATTAATGCAAATAGATACACCTCCATGTTTTTCTGCCATTTTCTCAAAGGGAGACAGTTTGGAGGGGAGGTGGGGGAGGTTAGTATTGATTTCTGTGTAAGAGCAGTTGACACTCAAGAGATGCCTACTTTTACAGAGAACATGAGATCTTTTCATGTTCATGTTATAGGATGCCATGTATTTTTCTAAGGTAATGGCAGCTTTACTGATATCTGATGACAAAATATAGCAGTGTGTCTAGGCCAGAACTTCAAGCACATGTGGAGCATCTTAACAGACAGTTCAGTCTCCCCTGTTCTCGTGAACACATCATGGACTGTGACAAAACTGTTTTGCAAATTCTGAACACTCTTATCATAAAGGTCCAGATAAGGTGGCGTTTGGGGAAAAATTATTAGAACATATACATTTTCCATAGAGTTAAATGATGTGACCTCTCACCAAAACTGCCTTGGTGAGACATTTTAAATGAGATGTGTCAACATATATTCCTAGATTTAGTCTCAATACCCCACCTTATCGAGAATGAGTCAGTGAACTTTGGTTTAACGTCCCATCAACACATTAGTCATGCAGAGACACGATCATGGTTTAAAGTCTCATCTTAAGCGGGAGGAGCAAGGGATCCAACCTGCCACCCCTGGGTTCACCCGGTTGGTAGTCTGGCACGGTATCCACCATATTTCCACCGCTCCACATTATCTGGAGCCCTTTGGTGAGTCCGTATAGGCACACAATCTTACCTGATTTGTCACATTATAAGCTTTACATGGTAATGATCATTGCTAGGTCTAATGCATTATGTTATTTTCTTTTTCATGTGCTGTTGCTGCTGCTGCATGATTTGGTCTACTCTACCAACATTGCCATGAATTTTATGTAAACAGTGATAAAACAGCGGATGCAAATGTATGGTAGCCCATATAGAAACTGCAGCGAGTGTTGTAACTGTGTTTATAAGTCCGAAGGTATGCGGGCATTTTACAGAAGTTTCACCACACAGCTAGCAATGAATGTTCCTTTTCAAGCTGTCCATTTCATGGTGTACGAAATTATGCAAAACCGTTTAAATCCAAGTCGAACTTACGATCCATTAACACATGGAGTATCAGGTGCTGTAGCAGGTGCATCGGCTGCTTTTGTGACGATGCCGCTAGATGTCTGTAAAACTCTACTTAACACTCAGGAACATTGTGCCAGAAGAAGCGGTTCTTCAGTGAACGGAATGATGCAAGCTTTCAGATTAGTGTATGAATTCCAAGGAGTAAGGGGATACTTCAGGGGTGTCCAAGCAAGGATTTTGTTTCAAATGCCAGCTACAGCCATTTCGTGGTCTGTGTATGAGTTCTTTAAATACCTCTTAGCAACGAATAGCCAAAAGGATGATGGAAAGTACCTCAATATAAGTAGTATGTCAGTTCAGGCTGTCTCAGATACAAAGTCCTGATGTTAAGGGGAATGGGTATACTTCCATGTTTTTCTGCCATTTTTAAAAAGAGACAACTTTTGTGACTTCCTGTTTGCTTCCCTTGACAAAGAAGGCCATTATCCCTTCTCAAATGAAAAGAATTTGATACCAAGGGAGCAATTTCTATCCTGTAAGAGTTTATCTATATTGAGAAGAGAGGCTAAAAAATGGTAGAGTTGCTTCCCCTGAAAGTGTACCCATTCACAATGATGGGAAATTTTACTGGAGTATCTCCCTTTAATATGATAGCAAGGAAAGTTCTGTAAAGGAAAGCAATTTAGCTGCTTCACTTTGCAAAAATATTTACTTCCCTTGCAAGACACGGGGAAAGGGAATTACTGCCTCACTGTCAAAAATATTTACTTCCCAGGCCGTGTTAAGTATTCAGTGATGTCTTCTACTGGGAGAGTCAGAGCTTACGAGCAAACACAAATTTGTGGTAATTTTGTTTAATAATATGTTATAGGTTCATTTGAACTCTATCACCATCATAGTTCTCCAGTGATGTTGGATCATAATTGGGTAGCACCAAAACATAATGTATGTGTCCCCAGTGAAGGCTCAGATCAGCCTGTGCATCTGCAGAGCCTTCGCTTTGTGCTCTGTGGATAGCCAGAGATCCAAGGCTTCTCCATGCAGACTCTAATAAGATCGGACAGATGTACAGGTGGGGCCCACTTGTTAAGAGACATACTGTATGTTTGCTTGACATGGCTCATATTTGAATGGCCTTAGTGTGGCACTTCTAATGAGGTCCTACAATATATGTTTGTGTAGAGAAATAAGAAAGATAAAATTACCCTCAAAATTGTTGACATCAAGAGCTCTGACTTTAGTAGTGGATTCTGTCAGGTTGTAATCAAAAGGTCTCAAAAACAGGTGTGGCATGAAAACAGATGCCTTATAGCATATAAATTTGTGCATACTAGGTCTGATAGAGTCTTTGCTGTTTGCATTGAAGTTGCATTGTTCACACAGCATAGCTGTATAGGCTTTTCTGGGCTCAGTTGTTGAAAGCAGCGTTAACTTTAACAAAGTTAGTCAAGAATTTGTGAGTCTTCTAGTACATACATGTATGAAATCAAGTGTGCTTTTGTTTTTGGCTGAAAAAATGTGAGGAGTTTTTGCATTGCAAAAGCTTCTCACATTTTACAGTGAAAAATGGCAGTGTTTTGCATACAGTATAATAGGAAGTGTAACATCTGTGTGTGTTAACAAACAGCATCATTAGTGTTGAACACCTGGGCCCAGTTATTCAAAATTAAATGATATTGAGATGTTGTTAATTTTGAATTCCTGGGAACCATGCTTTTGTAGTGCAAAAGCTCCTCTCATTTTGCCGACAAAAAATATTAGCACACTTGATTTCATGTGTACTAAAAGACTTAACGAATCCTTGACTAACAACTTTGTTATGCTAACGATGCTTTGAACAACTAGGTCCTGGCCCAGTTCTGTGCTACTTGATTATTCTAAAGGGTACCTTTTCTCATGGCACTGCTTAAATTATTTGCATCATGTGAAAATGTATGGATATCTGTGGAGGGGGTCCTCATGCTAATAAGCATACATGTTTTTCAAAAAATCACCATTATTTTCATGCCTGTTAAATGAGCTACTCCATTCCTAACTGGAAACTAAAATACAAGCTTCTGCAAATAGTTAACCAGAATATAACAATGCTGTTCGGTGCTTATGTATGTAAAGAATATTTGTGTACATAATTTCAGTTTGGCCACTTTCTGGAGTTTTGTGATTACTCCTCCAGGGGCCGTATTCATAAAGCCACTTAAGTCGTTGCTATGCTGTTGCTAAGGCTAAATATCTATTAAGGAGATTCCCTACAACTATGAAATTTGGTCTGGAGGAACAGTCTTTGTAAGACTGTTCCTCCAGAGCAAATTTCATAGTTGTAGGGAATCTCCTTCAAAGAAATTTAGCCTTAGCAACAGCATAGCAACCACTTAAGTCATTTTATGAATACGGCCCCAGTTTATCTTTCACAAAGCTGAAACTTTACTAATAGCGTAACAAATTTATAAGGTCTAGTGTGGCCATTTTTTTGCGGAAGCTTAACTTTAGAATTTCCAGGAGGGAATTGGACTTGCATATTTCCATGTTTGATTTTGGTAAGAAGAGGCCACTCTCAATGTAAATGAAAAGAGAGGCTTGTCACTAATCAAATATTGTTCCAGAAACTAGTTTATGGTTAAAATGGCCCCATCTGTTTGTTAGCCAAGATTGTTCCTTGCAAAATTTATCAAAGTCCATGAATGTTGTTACTGAACTCAGCTGTAGTGTTCAAACACGTTATTAGTCACATTCTCTTATGACTGACCTTAAGGATATGAGTACATGTTCATAGGTTACAAATTTTACAATTTTATAAAGGGGGACAAGTTTCATGATTCCTGTTTGCTTCCATGGCTGACAGAGGTCTTCCAAAATGGGGTCTGCGTAAAAGGAGGGGAGCAGATTCTTCTTCAGTGGTTGACCAATATTTTGAAAGGACCTGAAAACGAAAATGGCAAGATGGGTTCCCCCCTATTAAGTACACATTTACCTTAAGGAAAGTTGTAACAGATGAAAGGGAATTACCACTTTAAATAGAAAACATAGTTTTAACAAGGAAGGGCATCCATATGGGTATTTTCATAATATTTCAGGTAATTTTATAGTCAAGTGAAATCATTGACACACTAACTGTGTGATTGTACTTATACTTGTTTGGTATTTTTACACTAGATGTTTTACGCACAATGTTTTTAGTACATTACTGATAGATTTGAGATAAAATAACAGGTAGAATTGAGATAAAGGTGGGTTTGGATGATAACTCAGAGATATTTTCTGAAAAAACGTATCAAAACAAGACATTTGGGGCTGTGAAGATACATACTTTTCACACAAACTTTTTAACTGGGTACTCAGTAATGTACCATGCAAATCAAAACCATTGAAATTACATCCAAACTACCCACCTCTCAAGACTCTACATGCTGTTTTGACCAATTAGAACGAAGTGTCAGTATTAGAGCTCCAGATAACGGGTATATCATATGGTAAATGTGAGACAACTTGTATTAAGGTGAATGGCAACACTTTCAGATTTGAGATGGCTAGTATTAAGGTAAATGGATACACTTATAGGGGGAGCAACTCTGTCATTTCTTCCTTGCCTTCGTTAAGAGTGGACTTCACTTTGGAAGAGCTTTGACATCCAGGGAAACAAACTGGAACTCACAAAAGTTGTCCTTATGTAACATGACAGAAAAAACATGGACATATATCCATTCACCTTAATTCTGCATCTAAATGTTGTCTTATCAGCATTTCATCATTGAGTTGGCTCTAATGTGTTTTTATGGAGCAGTAAGAAAGTTAGTGTGGGAAATTATACCCTGAACCTAACAAAAGCAGTACATTGACTGTCCTTGGCAGTGCTCCAGATAAGAAGGATTAACAGGGATTATTTAGGGATAATTTTCCATATTTCTGCTTGAAGACAAATGTTGTGACCCCTCATTAGAACCGTCTCGCTGAGATGGTTCTAATGAAGGGACACAAATGTTTCGGATGATAAATAAAAATTCATCACAGAATTATTCTTATCTGGAACTCTGCGGCTTTGTGGTGTCCATGAATTGACATTCTTGTAAGCTTTAGTTAATATTTGTAAACTATTAGTGAGAGTGAGTGATAGCCTGTGATAATAAGTCTTGTTTGTTTGCTAATATAGATATCATTTGAGTAGTGACAGGAGAAACAGTACCTATTTAAATAAAACACAGAGGGAAGACTCCGATCTGTTAACACCTCTGTGCAGTATGATGAGTCTTTGCTTTTAGTCCAATAGATTCCTCAGGTTCTAGAGACATATGATGCAAATGTGGAAGACTAACCATATTTATTTGTTAATAAGATGGGTTTTTTCCCCTTTTAAAACAGTCCCAAAAATGTAGATCTGTCTTTTAAGACAGATCTACATTTTTGGGATTGTTTGGGGAAAAAAATATCTATCTTTTAGCAGCATTACATGAGACTGGTTTAGATAGAGTTTGAAAAGGGGGAAAAGGCCATCTTATAACCGAATAAATATAGTACATTGTATGTGTATGTGGACCAGAGTCTTCTAAATTTGCACAAACTTATCATTCAGTAAGGCACTGTTTCTGCTTTGCTTCTCATTTAAAGTTTTAAAACCAAAGCAAATGACATTGAAGTGTTAATCAATCAGTCTGCGAAAAGAGAAATAATGTAAAGTATATTAATGTGTAAAAAGTCAGTTCTGAGAAAAAAAAATCTCATCAGCTAGAAGACTGCTATGAGTGAAAAAAAAATCAGTGTAATTGGATGCTTTCTTCATGCATCTCTGTCAGCCAGAAGACTGCTACAAGATGTATTTATAGTGTAAATGGAAGATGAAAGCTTCTGCTGAAATGCTTGGATGGCTGTATCATTTGTGAATTTCTTGTAAATATGTACATTGTTTTGCTCAATTGTGATATATTATGCATTAAGTGCATTGACTATGTCAGTAAGAAGACTTCTACATGGTTCGGTGCTCTAACAACCCAGAATTTATGTGTTATTAGTCCAGAATATATTATCAATACAGATTTGTCTACAAAACCCAGTGTGTGATGTCATGTGATTGATTCCCAAGTGTGCTGAGCTGACTAATCTACCTCAGGATTGTCTTCCCTTGAAGATTCTGTGGATACAATATGAGGAAATACATTGGTGCCTAAATCAAATTGTTGTGTGTGTTATGAATGTTATATTGATCATATACGCATATTATATTTTATAAATGTTATATATTTATTTGCTGATTATATTTGCCTCCATATTAGCCCAATTTTAGGATGTAAAATTTAGTATTTCCTCATAAAAGGTTGGGTTTTTTTATGATAATTCCGGGATAAATTTTGTTAAATCTTCATAAAAACATACTGTGCAGTGGTCTGTCATCAGAAACACCTTAGACTTGCCAAGGCTGTTCTAGTTAGAGATAAAGGCATATGACTTATGGAGAATATAGTCAAAATAACTCAGAATCATCTTGGGCTTTGATACATTTAAGGAATAACTGTACTCAAAATTGTCATTTGGGGAGGTAAATCTCTGTCTTTACGGCGGCGTGTCAGTGGAGCCGTAAAGCGCAATTTCCAACCATAATACCAACGATTTACCTTTCCAAATGACAATTTTCGATACAGTTATCCCCATTCTAATGCACTTTATCATATACCGCCTTTCAAAGTCTACTTATTTGCATTCAGTGCAGCTCTTTCAGTAGAGTAAAACTATACACTAGCCAATAAAAAGGGACGTTTCTAAATGATGTTGGGTTTGCGACAGTGTAATGCAGAATATACTATCCTAAATTTTTGACATAATCCAATTAGACGTAGAGTTATCTTTGTAAGTACATTAGAATTCTTTTTTCTCAACAAAAATATATTAACAAAGCTCTCATCAGAATGGTCATAACAAGTTGTGGTGAATGGGTACACTTTCAGGGGTAACAACTTCGCTATTTTCATTTTTGCCTCCCTCTCAGTGGGATTCAATTCTTGAAAAGAATTTGCTCTTTTAGGAGCAAAGGAGCAAATTATCTCATATAAGAGTAGACCCCGGTTCTTGGAAGGGCTGTGCTTCAGGAAATCAAATAAGAAGTCACAAAAGTTTTCCCCCTTTGTAGAATGGTTGGATAAATTTGGAGGTATACCCATACATCATAATTCTCATGAGATCTCACACAGAAAAGTAAGAAAAACAAAACAATTTTTTTTTTTCTTCATACAATGTTATGGCACTTTAGAATCATCTTTTAATGCCACAACATATATTTTAAATTATGGAGAAAAAAAAATCAGTTTATATGTTGAATTGGGATTTCTACATTGCCTGGAAAATAGCGTGGATAGGAAATTTAATGTCTTGAGCTTGAGGTTTTGTTCTTGAGGTTGGGGGTGGGGTGGGGTGGGATGGAGGTGGGGAGGAGGATAAGATTGGTAATGCCTTGAGTTTTATGTGTTTTTTTTGTTTTGTTTTTTTTCGCTTCTGCATATCATTATGATACTACATAAAGTGTGAGTATTTGGTGATAATTCTGTGACATATTTTCTTATTTCAGCTTTTAAAATATATTGTGGTCTGATTACAACTGTTCTAGGCACTGCAGATTTAATGGGAGACACAATATATATAGAAAATTAAGAGAAATTAATCAACAAAAGAAGAAACACCCAATGGTTTTGTGCAGATTATTTTGCCGTAATCTGCTCTGGTCTGTTGATGATTTGAATTGCTACCTTAGTTTGCAGAAGTCTTGCCAGTTTGAGGTTTGTTAGTATGGGTTATAAGAAAAATCATGAGTGAATGTTTTTGAACCTGGTAAAAGCACTGGAGCTTGATACTCTAGCTTAGAATCATTTCTGAATCTTGTCATCCAAAGGGTACAATACCAGCACAGTACAATATTACTTTGTTAAAAGATATACACATTTTTGACATTTTGAAGTGTTTCAAGGTCTAAATGTCAAGTCCTGAGGTAAATGTTAGCTTATTATGTTTCATATATAGTGTTTGCAATTTGAAGGCAAGTTTTATTTATCTAATTTACATCAGCTGCCTAGAAGCTTAGTTGCATTTGACCAAGAGAGGCCCTAATACAACATCTGTGAAAGGTAGGATTAATTTCACCCGCCCAGAATTGATAGCAACATGTAATGTAATGATCTTGGATATTGGGATTTTAGGATAGTTATGATTGTAGATAATTTGAGCCGCGATCCGTGAAAACCAACAAAGTGGTTGTGCGCCCAGTGCAGATTCAGATCAGCCTGGGCATCCGCCCAGTCTGATCAGAGTCTTCACTGTCCGCATGGAGCTAGCTTAGACCCTTAGCTGCCCTTTAAGAGTTTAGCGAAGTCTGATTGGACTGGGCGGATGCCTAGGCTGATCTGAGTGTGCACTGTGTGCACAACCACTTTGTTGGTTTTCTTGCATCGCGGCTCATTTGTCCCAATATTTATGGTAATTGTGATGTATGTTACAAAAACTGATCTGTAAGGTCTTCTTTAGCTTGCCTGTACAAGAGTACAGGAAAGAGCAATTGGTATCACCCCTAGCCGAGCATTGGCGTCATCCGCTCTATGTACCAATTGGATGTTTTGGTTAGAGTGTTTTATGTGATGTGTGGAGCATTTTGTATCAAGCAAAATGACAGTTTTATATTCTGTAAATCACTAAATATTTCGGATAGGTCTTTTTGCTAATACTTGCGAATGTACTGTCATGCAAATTCAAATATCTGGCCAATACTTGTGAAATAGAGGCCAAATGGATATTGCGGGTTAACACTTGGTCGCAAATTCAAGAACTCACCAATAATTTCCAAAACTTAAAAATCCCGAACAAAGAACATGCAAACTAAAGTGATTTACAGAACATTCATGTATATGTTGGACTGTGGCATTACAAAGACAGAAAGGTAAGGTGTTATTGCATGTTTGTGATCAGGGTTCGAGGTTATAAAACGAGAGAATAATCTCAAACTCAAAATAAAGCAAACTGATTGGCTGCTTCCGAGCATCTGCTCGGAAGCAGCCAATCAGTGTGCTTTATTTTGAGTTTGAGAATGTACTCAAGTTTTATAATCTCGGGGTCAGTTTGATTTAGACTGCTGAGTTTGCCAGTGTATGATCTTAAGACTTAAGATGACTGGATATGCTTTCTAGGAAGGCAACTATGCCATTTTCATTTTTGCCTCCCTTATCAATGGAGGCCCTCTCATAAAGCAAAGAATTTGCTCTTGTTAAGAGAAGACCCCTTTTTGGAAGGGTTTCCTTGCCTAGGGAGGATCCCCAGTAGCTCAGTGGTGTGCTGGCCTGCTGATCCAGAGGTCCTGGGTTCGATTCCCACTGGAGGCGTCAACCTTTTCAGCCATTTATGGGGTTCCATTCATTATCACCCTTTAATCAATCTGATTTGACTGAAATGCTGTTGAAAAATTTGAAGTCCTCTATCCATCCTCACCTCGGGAATCAACAGGAGCAAATTCTTTCCTTTAAGAGAGGACCTCCATTGATAAGGGAGGCAAAAATGAAAATGGCATAGTTGCCTTCCTAGAAAGTATCTCCAGTCACCTTAAAGACAAGACTTCTCTGCCAGTGGGTCTGGTTCCCAGCACATAGCTATCTTATCTGTACAGGTAAAGGTGTGAAATTTTATTCAACCAATCAGTGACCCAGAATTACAAGTTATAATATTTTCATTGACTGAATGGAGATGTTGACACTTTATGATACTGTTCAGTTCAGTTCAGTTCAATTCTCCTATCGACGTTCCCCAAGTGGCTCAGCGGTACGTAACTATAGATGCACGCACTTGGCGGAGTGTCAGTCCAAGAATGATACTGTGGAAGATAATCCTCCTTACGTAGTGCCACTCCTGTCTTTAAGTCTTAAGTTCATACACTGGCAAACACAGCATTATAAATCAAACTGATAACAAACACTGTCATTAAAGAAGTCAAATAAATTATCGTGTTCAGATATGGTCTGTGACATGCAAGTGTCAGAAAACAGTTAAAATCATTTATGTGAACTTATTTTTTCCTCAAATTACCTCCCTTTGTATTAAACAGAGAGTGGTTTTTATATGCCCGTTTGAAAAACGGGATGTATTATGTTATGGCACTGGTGTCCATCCGTCTGTCGTAAACTTTTTCGTTTCCGGATAACTCCTACAGTTTACATCCAATCAAGCTGAAACTTGGTATTTAGTAAGACTATGAGGTGGACCAGCGCTTATTGTTTCGAGGTTAGGCTCCAATGATTTTTAACTGAGTAACAGCCCTTTACTTAGAATTTTTGGGGTGTTCGTTTCCGGATAACTCCTCCTATAGTTTTCATCCAATTAAGCTGAAACTTTGTAAATAGTAAGATTACGATGTGGAGTAGCGCATATTATGCGGAAATTTTGCTCTGATGATTTTTAGCAGAGTTACAGCCCTTTGAAAAAACTGGTCTATGACAGTTTCTATGGCAATTCTGTAGCATTCCATAACTTGGTTACTCTTTGGAATATCATGATGAAACTTTATAACAATGTATATGAGGTTAAGACAACATGTCTCATACAAGAATGGTTAATCCCCTTTTCTTAGTTTTTGAATTACCTCCCTTTGATTATTTTGTTAGACTATATCTAACTAACCCTTAGGACCATTGTGATGAAACTTAATAATAATGTATATTAGGTTTACATGATATGCCCCATATAAGAACAATTGCCTCCCCTTACTTATTTTTGGAGTAACCTCCCTTTGAATATTTTCTAAGGCTATTCTTGTGCAAGCTGTAAGTAGGCAACCATACAGAATATCTTGATTAAAATTTATAGCAATGTGTATTAGGTTGAGGCTGTGTGTCTTATATAAGAATTATTGCTCCCCCTTCCTTATTTATGGAGTTACATCCGTTGGATTAATTTCTATGACTATTCTTGGGCAAGTCATTACTAGGTAACGGTATGGAATATCTTGACGAAACTTTATAGCAATGTGTATTAGGTTGAGACAGTATGTCTAATTAAGAATAATTGCTTCCCCTTCCTTATGTTCTTTGTTGAGTTACATCCCTTTGATTACTCTTTAAGGTTTTTCTCTTGAGAACCCTAATGTTTGGAATATCTTGATAAACTTAATACCAATGTAGACAAGGATGAAACAGTGCAAACAATCAGAAACGGGCGGATATTGCCCCGCTTGCGGAGCTCTTGTCATAATGCCATAGTTTGTGTCTGTTTGCTGCAATTCCTTTTGTGACTAATATTTTAAAAGGTAATGCAATTTGTTAGTATAAAAATAGATATGAAGATTTTCTTTTCTGTTTGAAAGAATCAGAGCAGTAGACAACCCTGTGTTAAAGTGACATGCCTGTTTACACGTTCTTTGATACCTTACTTTGGTTTTGAGAACTAAAAAACATCAAGAACCAAATTAAGTATAGCATATTTCTTCCTGATAAAAATGTATACAATCATGTTTCACAAACTTTTTGCACTTGAGAATGTAACCTCTCTGAAAAGGGCTTGTCTTTTGTAACTTTTGATTTACCCCATGCTGAAAGTGTTCATTCTCACATTTAGAGATTTTGAGTGTTTTAGGCATTCTTATAAAACTATAGACTTCTTAAGCAGTAAGAATAAAAACTAACAGAAGTTCTCCACTTTTGCACAAAAAAAAAATAATATAAACTTTGTTCGTTTTTTTTTTCTTTTTTTTTTTTTACATTCATCGAGCCCTCAAAGTGGGACTCACCAAGGCACTCTTGCCTTTTAAAGGGAAGAAACACAATGGTGAAATTATTAAAGTGTTTCCTCATTATTATCCACCACGAAGTGTATACGTACATACGTATGTTCACCTTTTGTCATCGCTCTAGTGCCTACATTTATCAACGGATTTTAAAATAACTTCACACAAATGTAGGGCATGACGATATCTCAAGCAAGTTCGACTTCCAGGGTGCTACGCCAAAGGTCAAGGTCACTGTGGCTATTGTTTAGAAAAACTTTGTCAGCGCTCTAGCGCCTACATTTCTCAATGGATTTTGAAATAACTTCACACAAATATATGGCATGACAATATCGCTAGTAAGTTCGACTTTCAGGGTGCTGCGCCCAGGGTCAAGGTCACTGTGGCTATTTTTAGAAAAACTTTGTCATCGCTCTAGCACCTTCATTTCTCAACAGATTTTAAAATAACTTCACACAAATATAGGGCATGACAATATCTCAAGCAAGCTCGACTTTCAGGGTGCTGCGCCCAAGGTCAAGGTCACTGTGGCTATTTTTAGAACAACTTTGTCATCGCTCTAGCACCTACATTTCTCAACGGATTTTGAAATAACAATATCTTGAGCAAGTTCAACTTTCAGGGTGCTGTGCCCAAGGTCAGGGTCACTGTGGCTATTTTTAGAAAAACTTTGTCAGCGCTCTAGTGCCTACATTTCTCAACGGATTTTGAAATAACTTAATACAAATGTAGGGCATGACAATATCTGGAGCATGTTTGACTTTCAGGGTGCTGCGCCCAAGGTCAAGGTCACTGTGGCTATTTTTAGAAAAACTTTGTCATCGCTCTAGCGCCTACATTTATCAATGGATTCTCATATAACTTCACAATATATCATTATATTAAAGGTGAACATCATAGAGATAGATTCAATAGGTGCAAAAGTGCTGGTACCTGTCAGCATTCTAATGCTTGTCATGACTGAAATATTTTCTATCATGTGAGATCTAATTTTCCGAATGCTTACAATACAGTACCTTAATGTCAGGGTCATGTACAACCTTCACAATAAGGTCACAGGCTTTTTGTGGAGTGGGGTATAGTGCAGTGGTTAGCATGCTGGCCTTGCAATCCAAGTGTCGAGGGTTCGCTCCTCCACTTCTCCAGTCTTTCGGATGAGACTCACCTTAGCTGTTAGTGGGACATTAAACTCAAATCAGTCACTAAGCAATGACAGGCTTTTTGTTTTTTCATTCACATAACTATTATATGTCATGAAATTCCCCAGTTTGCCCACACCAAGTAGTCTTGTGCGAGGGGATTTGTATCGCCTGCGATGCCTTGTTATTACTTGATTTCCCCTTCCATGCTTTAACCAGATTATTTAGGAGACTATCCAATTTAGAATCAAAATATATGCCATAGCCAAAGAAATGGGGAGTTTACAAATCATGTTGATGATAATTGTAGTTGTACAAATGTTACCAGTGCAACCACAGCATGATCATTAATACCCACAAACTTGTCTAAAATTGTTAAATCCTGATTGTATGTCCCCATGAAAATAAAACTTCCAAACAGGGTTTTAATCATTTTCTTCATTAAAAGAAGGATTTATTGCAGGTAATGAGAAGAAAAAATAGAACATGTTAGCCATCATAGATTTGATTGAATAGAAGTATATGAATTCCAATTTCAGAAATCCAGAAAAAGTGAGTTTTCATGCTAATTCCAAGTGAACTTACGTTTCTGTATTAATGCATACACGGGTGTTCATTAATTAGAACTGCTTCACACAGAATGTTTTGGCCCAAAACTTCCATTAGAGGGTCAATATGTTTGAATTTTACTCCTGAGCACAGCAGCAGATGTTTTTAACCCTTAAAGCACCAAGAAAGCAGATGACAAAATTTACATGTGCAAAATTTAAAAATTTATCATCCAAACTATATCATACTTATAGGAAAGAAAAGAGGACAAACTTGGTAGATCCAAATGAGGTGGCTCATAATCTCCCACATTACATTCTGTGACCCCTCATTAGAACCACCTAGTCAAGGGTAGTTTTAGGGGCCACAACATATGCTTTACAGAGAAATAAAAATAATCCCAAAATTACCATCAACTACTTACCTAATCTGGATTTCTGAATTTGCAATATATTGGCTTAGTAAAGTTCTACTGTCTTTGCTGCTAACTGATAGCACTTCAGACATTTGTGTAATTAATGAGTGTTCTGTAACCTTTTTAACATGCTGATTTTGTCACAACTGCCTTAGCAAGCAGGAGCAGTATTGGGACCCCTTTCCAGTGTTGTCAATAATTTCTGCCAGAACCTTCGTTACAGAAATGTACTCATGACTAAGTAATTCACATAGTCCATCTTTGAGGGTGAATTCCATATTTTGAAAATCCTGCATTGAAAATGAAAAAAATAAAATGAATTGCACCTATTGTATAGTGGTGTGTAGTAGTAGTCCTTGTGACCTGTCATGTCTTGTTCAACATCTATTTGTTCAAACTACCTCAGCTCAGGACATTCCAGAATCATACACCTTGGTCCAACATCCATTCCATCCATTGGGATTATCTTGGCAGAATCTAGTCATCATGACATAGTTTTTCCTTTGATCAAGTAAAACCTGTTCTAATTTCTAATTTTATTAATAGCTGTTTATCATAACGTTGCATAAATATATGAGCCGTGACATGAGAAAACCAACAAAGTGGTTGTGTGCCCAGTGCAGACTCAGATCAGCCTGGGCATTCGCCCAGTCTGATCAAAGTCTTCCCTAAGCACTTCAAGGGTAGCTAAGGGTCTAAGCTACCTCCATGCGGACAGGGAAGACTCGTCAGACTTGGTAAATGCCCAGGCTGATCTCAGCCTTCACTATGCACACATGCCACTTTGTTGGTTTTCTCGTGTTGTGGCACAATTATATTGATGTAAAGATTTCTGACTGAGCATCAAACAGCTTGCAGAGTAGACACTGTCATTACATCCTTTTTTTGTACACATCAGAATTCCCTTTGATAGCAAAGCAACTTTTTTATGCCCCTGCCACGAAGTGGGGAGGGGCATATAGTTTTGCCCTTGTCCGTCCGTCCGTCCGTCCGTACATCCGTCCGTCACACTTTGTAGTACTGTTCTTGTCTCCGCAACTCCTCCTACAGTATTCGATGCAGGGAGTTGAAACTTGCAAGACAGTTCAGACATGCATTGAACATGTGCATAAAGGAAATAGAACTTTGATTCAGGTCTTTATTGCAGAATTATTTCCCCTTGAATAATATACATATTATGACCATATTTCACATTTGAGTACTGTTCTTGTCTCCGCAACTCCTCCTACAGTATTTGATATAGGGACTTGAAACTTGCAACACAGTTCAGACATGCATTGAACATGTGCATAAAGGAAACAGAACTTTAATTAATATCTTGATTGCAGAATTATGTCCCCTTGAATAATATACATATTATAAACATATTTCACATTTGAGTACTGTTCTTGTCTCCGCAACTCCTCCTACAGTATTTAATGTAGGGAGTTAGAACTTGCAGCACAGTTCAGACATGCATTGAACATGTGCATAAAGGAAACAGAACTTTGATCCAGGTCATTATGACAGAATTACATCCCCTTGAATGACATGCATATTTTGACCATATTTCACACTTTGTAGTACTGTTCTTGTCTCTGCAACTCCTTTAATAGTATTTGATGTAGAGATTTGAAACTTGCAACACAGTTCAGACATGCATTGAACATGTGCATATAGAAAGGAAACAGAACTTTGATCCAGGTCATTATGACAGAATTACATCCCCTTGAATGACATGCATATTTTGACCATATTTCACACTTTGTAGTACTGTTCTTGTCTCTGCAACTCCTCCAATAGTATTTGATGTAGAGATTTGAAACTTGCAACACAGTTCAGACATGCATTGAACATGTGCATAAAGGAAACAGAACTTTCAGTCAGGTCTTTATTGCAGAATTATGTCCCCTTGAATTACATACATATTTTGACCATATTTCCATAGCTTAAATACAATCTCACCTTTTATCGTCGCTCTAGCGGCCTCATATATTAACCGATTTTGGTATTACATCACAGCTTTATTGGGGATGACAGTACCTCGAACATCTTTGCGTTTCAGTTTGGTAGGATGAAGGTCAAGGTCACAGTTGCTATTTTCAGAAAAACTAGAGCATTTCTCCAGCGATTTCATTTATAGATTGATTTTGATGTAACTTCACATAAATGTTAAGTATAACAATATCTTGAATAAATTGCCGCTTCAGCACCCCAGGTCCAAGGTCAAGGTCACAGTTGCTATTTTTAAGAAAAACTCAGTCATCCCTCTAGCACCTTTATTTATTGACAGATTTTGATGTAACTTCACACAAATATGTTTTAACACATAACTCATCTAGTGAGGCATATGGCGGGGGCATTCATCACCTTTAGTGATTGTCTAGTTCTTTTCTCACTTCTGAGAGTAGAGAAGCAAATACTTTCCTTTAAGAGTTGACCCATTGAGTAGAAAAACAAAATGAAAATGGTAGGGTTGCTTACCCATTTACCTTAAATGCCAGTTTCAAATAATTTTACATCTACTGCTGTTAATCAGTTAGGGCAAAGACGGTAGTACAATACCTACCCTAAATAGTCAGACACCATAACCCTTAACATACAACCCCTGTTATGGATTCTTCCTTCTTAGAATTTGGATAATTCCATTTCTATCAGGGTTGTTTAATGATACTAGAACCTAAAGGCAAACAGTGTAGACCCTATAGGAGCCATCTGATCGGGGTCTACATTGTTTGCACGGGGAGTTTTGTCAGAATATTTAGGGTAACAGTGGCAGTATGTAAGTTGGGTTGTTAATGTTCTTGTCACCATGTATGAAGACACTTCTAATTACAGAATAAACAGACAAAATTTTCGTGAACTGTTTTACTTTCTTGTTTTCCCTCTGAAAAGACTACGGTATTATGATGGAAAACTGTCAAGTCGTGACGAGGCGCCTAACTAGACAGGAAATTGGTGTCGTTTTCTCATGGAACAGACAGGCAAGAATATGTGCCTGTGGACAGAAATAGGCATTGTGTTCCAACAATTTTTATATGCCCATCGTGAGAAGGGGTCTATTTTGTAGTGGTTTCCATCTGTCTGTCCATCCATTAACCTTTCTTGTCCAATCTATATCTTCTAAACTCCTGGAAAGATTTTCTTGATATTTGAGTCAAATGTTCACTTTTTAGAGATGATGATGCAAAACATATTTTATCAATGTCTGACAAAGGTCATGGTCACACACAGCAGTTGAACTTCTAAAGGTCCACTCGGTCTACCATTTCATGATAAGATTTCATATAAAAGTTTGTACAAATATCGAGCACCATCAGGCATTATGCAGAAAAAAAGAACCATTAAGTAATTTTGTATTGGTTTCATGTCTGATCTGTATCTTATACTGTTGAAGAGTTTTTATCCCCCGACCGAAAGGTTCGGGGGATATAGCGATGAGCCTGGCGTCCGTCCGTCCGTCCGTCCGTCCGTCCGTCTGTCCGTCCGTCCGTCCGTCCGTCCGTCCGTAAACACTTTCTTGTCCGCTCTATATCTTGAATACCCTTTGGAATATTTTCATGATACTTCACAGTTATGTAGAACAGGTCATGACGATGTGTCGCGTACAAGAGTGGTAACTCTTGCTATTGTACTTTTTGAGTTATTTCCCCTTTGGTGAATTTTTGGCAAATTCGTGTCCGCTCTGTAACTTGAATACCCTTTGGAATATTTTCATGATACTTCACAGAAATGTAGAACAGGTCATGACGATGTGTCGCGAACAAGAATGACAACTCTTGCTTTTTTACTTTTTGAGTTATTTCCCCTTGATAGTTTTAGGTGTGATTTTTTTGGCAGATTCGTGTCCGCTCTATAACTAGAATACCCTTTGGAATATTCTCATGATACTTCACAGATATGTAGAACAGGTCATGACGGTGTGTCGCGAACAAGAATGACAACTCTTGCTTTCTTACTTTTTGAGTTATTTCCCCTTGATCATTTTAGGTATGATTTCGTGTCCGCTCTATAACTTGAATACCTTTTGGAATATTTTCATGATACTTCACAGATATGTAGAACAGGTCATGACGATGTGTCGCGAACAAGAAAGACAACTCCTGCTTTCTTACTTTTTGAGTTATTACCCCTTGATGGTTTTAGGTGTGATTTTGTGTCCGCTCTATAACTTGAATACCTTTTGGAATATTTTCATGATACTTCACAGATATGCAGAACTGGTCATGATGATGTGTCGCGAACAAGAATGACAACTCTTGCTTTCTTACTTTTGGAGTTATTTCCCTTTGATGATTTTAAGTGTCCGCTCCATAGCTTGAATACCTTTTGAAATATTTTCATGATACTTCACAGATATGCAGAACAGGTCATGACAATTTGTCTCATACATGAATGATAACTCTTGCTTTTAGACCTAGTGAATTATTTCCCTTTGGTAGTTTGAGCTGCTGTTTGAGTCTCTGCTCCATAACTGTATACCCTGGCCCTCTGGCCAGCTCCAGAATTTGAATAACCGTGAACCTTTTAGAATATTGATGATCATGCTGTGATATCTTATCAGTGTTCCTAACTCTCTCTTGCCCCTCCACATTCCCGTGCCCCCTCCCCCCCCCCCCCCCCCCCCACAAAAAAAAAAAAAATTTTTTTTTCCAGATTTGGATTCTTTGTCCAAATTCACTTACTAGAGAGCTCAAAATTAGGTTTGTAGGGCTTGTACTTTAGAAGTTATTCACACATTTTGAAAGTTGAATGTATCGTATGCTATACATTTGTGTATATGGTGGCTGTTTGAGATATTACCTCTTTTTAGCAGTCAAGCATACTGTTTTAGTCTGAGTGTTAGATAATCATGCATCTGTTAACAGTTAATGTCAATCAGAAGCATAAAAGAATGACAATATATTACTAATATGTGTTTTGAAGTGCACCCTTTTTACCAAGGCCTATGGGGGTCTTCGGTCGGGGGATTTGCCATCTCCTCTGATGGCTATTTTTTATGAAAGTTTATACAAATATAAAGCATTACCAGTCGAAATACAGAGAAAAAGAATTGTAACCCTGCCGCCAGTTTTGATGGAATTGTGTCCCTTTGTTTTTAGCTCACCTGAGCAAGAAGTGCTCAAGGTGAGGTATTGTGATCGGTCTTTGTCCGGCGTCCGGCGTCAACTTTTGCTTTAAACGACTTCTTCTCCAAAACTGCTGGATGGATTTCAAAATAATTTCACAGAAATGTTCCTTGGGGGACTCCCTACCAAAATTGCTCAAATGGTTCTGCTCCACTGAACAATATGGCCGCCAGAGCTAAAAATAGAAAAACCTGTAAACAACTTCTCCTCCAAAACTGCTGGGCAGACTTTGAAATAATTTCACAGAAATGTTCCTTAGGAGACCCTCTACCAAAATTGCTCAAATGGTTCCGCTCCGCTGAACAAAATGGCGGCCAGAGCTAAAAATAGAAAAACCTTTAAACGACTTCTCCTCCAAAACTGCTGGGCCGATTTTGAAATAATTTCACAGAAATGTTTCTTAGGAGACCCTCTACCAAAATTGCTCAAACGGTTCCGCTCCGCTGAACAATATGGCCACCAGAGCTAAAAATAGAAAAAACCTTTAAACGACTTCTCCTCCAAAACTGCTGGGCCGATTTCGAAATAATTTCACAGAAATGTTCCTCAGGAGACCCTCTACCAAAATTGCTCAAACGGTTCCGCTCTGCTGAACAATATGGCCGCCAGCGCTAAAAATAGAATAACCTTTAAACGACTTCTCCTCCAAAACTGCTGGGTCGATTTTGAAATAATTTCACAGAAATGTTCCTTAGGAGACCCTTTACCAAAATTGCTCAAACCGTTCTGCTCCGGGGAACAATATGGCTACCAGAGCTAAAAATAGAAAAAAGCTTTAAACATCATCGTCTCTGAAGCCAATGGCTCGATTTCAAAAAAAATTCACAGAAATGTTTTACTCATGGCCTTGAACAAAAATTGCTAAAACGGTTCCACTTCGCTAAACAAAATGGCCGCCAGAGCTAAAAATAGAAATAAATCTTAGAATGACACAGAGGGCACAGTTATGATCCAATCATCATGAAACTTTGTCAGAATGTTTATCTAAATGAAATCTAGACCATGTTTGAAACTGGGTCATGTGGGGTCAAAAACTAGGTCACTGGGTCAAATCTTAGAAAAACCTTGTGCACACTCTAGAGGGCACAGTTATGATCCAATCTTCATGAAACTTTGTCAGAATGTTTATTTATATAAAATCTAGGCCAAACTTGAATCTGAGTCTTGTGGGGTCAAAAACTAGGTCACTAGGTCAAATCTTAGAAAAACCTTGTGTACACTCTAGAGGGCACGGTTATGATCCAATCTACGTGAAACATTGTCAGAATGTTTATTTTCATGAAATCTATACCAGATTTGAAACTGGGCCATGTCAGATCAAAAACTAGGTCACTAGGTCAGTTCTTAGAAAAACAGTGTGAACGCTTTAGAGGACACAGTTTTGTTCTTATCTTCATAGGGCTTTGTCAGAATGTTTGTCTTCAACAAATCTGGACCAAGGGTGCAACTTGGTCATGTTGGGTCAAAAAGTAGGTCACTAGGTTAAACCTTAGAAAAACATTGTGTACACTCTAGACGGCACAGTTTTGATAAATTTGTCAGAATGTTCATATCCAAGAAATCTAGACCAGGTTTGAAACTGGGTCATGTGGGGTCAAATCTAGGTCATTAGGTTAAATCTTATAAAAACCTTAGGTACACAATAAAAGGTTCATTTTCCATTTAATCTTTGTGAAACTCTGTCTATCGGTCATATGGATGTCTCTGACGTTAAGTTCACAGGATACTCAGGTGAGCGATCCAGGGCCATCATGGCCCTCTTGTTTGTTGTTGTTTTTTAAGTGATTTTGTATTACCTTTATGCCGGCTTCGTATGTTTTAAACCATTCAAGATTTCTTAGTGAAAGTTTTAAAATCCAAAACACAACCAGATGATGTGCTGAGAAAAGGAACCATTTTATACAGAATCATGCCCCTTGGTATGTTTCTGATAGTGATTTTGTGTCTGCTCCCTAAATTTAACGCTACAAGATTTTACTTGAACTTTGTACAAATATAAAACATCAGCAGAATGTATTATTTTGGTGTTCATCTGTCTGTCTCTGTTCATCCATCTGTCTGTCTGCATTAACTTGGTGTGTCTGCTCCATATCTCCTAAACTTCTGGAAAAGTTTTTGGAAACATGGATCAAATGTTCATCTAAACAGGATGATGTGGATAACTCAGATTTTATCTGACAGATGTCAAGGTCACACTTAGTGGTCCAAGTTCTTAATGTAATTCTTTGTGTCTGCTCCATGATCTTTGAAATTTTTCAGAACAATGAAGATCACATGATGTTATTTATCCGTTTTACACTACTTCAGTCTCACGATGGGCATATAAAGCAATTTGAGTCTATTGAACGTCTTGAAACTGGTCATTGTGTGACCGAAACCGGTCGACAATTAAACATCCTGTGAAAACAGTCAGTTTTTGGTTGTTTATTATGTTTATTTATTCCCATGGTTTAAGATTTTGTCATAAAAGTTTGTACAAATATAAAGCAGCACTGGACATTGTGCTGAGTAAAAGAACTATAAATCTACTTATGGTTTTGACAGGATTCTGCCCCTTGGTAATTTTCATAATGGTTTTGACAGAATTTTACCCCTTCGTGCATTTCATACAGTGGTGTTGCTTTTGCTCTGACTTTAAAGCTGATAAAGATTTTGCTTTGAAACGTTATTCAAATACAAGGCACTATAGTATCAGACGATGTACAGAAACAAAAGAACCATAACTCTACTTGCAGTTTGAACTTTTACAGTGATGTCCTATCTGCCTTGTTACTGAAGTTTTCACATACTGTAAAGTTCTTATCATCTCTTGTTTCTTTTCCTACTATATCCTCGAACAGGTGTATATTGCCCCAGTCAGCAAAGCTCATAATACTTGTGTTTTTTTGCAACAGATCTCATAATTTGGACAAATCTGTCTCTCCTACTTGAGGATCAGGATCTACACTGTTTGCTAAGGTACCCTAATGTGCTTAAATACTGGGACCCCAAAAACCATTAATTTTCCATTTTGGACAAAAGGAATATTAATGGATTTAGGGGTCCCACTTCCTAAGCATACAGGGGCATTTATTTCCAAATAAACAGAGCTGTATGGTATATGCTGGATTCACTTCACCCAGAGTGTACTAGGATACCTTCAGATATATTGACACACCTCCCATGTTTTTCCACCATTTTCACAAAGGAAGACAGCTTTTGTGACTCTCTGTCTGCTTCTACAGATGAAATGTTTAAGGAAATAATTTGCCCTAAAGGGAGCAAGTTCATTCCTTTCTGGCCCTGAAAGTGTGTCCTTTCACCTTCATCATAATGAGCCTCTACCCAGTGCTCCAGATAAGAGAGGATATTGAGGATAATTCAAGGGTAACTTTTCTTACATCTCAATAAAAACATGTTGTGACATTCATTAGAATCAACTCACTGAGACAACTCTAATCAGGGGTCACAACATGTTTTTATGGAGAAACATGGAAAATTACCCCTAATTTATCAGTGTTACCCCTTGGTATCAGTAGCATTGCTACCATTCTGCACAGGCTGGTCTGTATCTCATATGGTAAAATTGGCTGAATGACAAATAGTGCTGACTTTTGTTAGATTTGAGCCGCAACACAACAAAGTGCCATGTGCCCCTTAACAAACACTCGGATCAGCCTAGGCATCTACCCAGTCTAATCAGTCTTTGCCATGTGTTTAAAGGGTAGCTAAGGATCTAAGCTAGCTCCATGCGGACAGCAAGGATTCTGATCGGACTGGGCAGATGCCCAGGCTGATCTGCATCTTCTCTGGACACGCCACTTTCTTGATTTTGCTGTGTTGCAGCTCATTTCATCTTACTTGAATGTGGTGAGAAACTTTATTTGGTTGGTTTTTGTTCTGAGTTTAACCGAACTTTGAGACAGTATGTCAGTCTATATATGGCTGTCTCCCAGAGGGAGGGAGAAAGAAAAGAGCTATGATAGGTGAGAGAAAAATATCCATACAACCCCCACTCACACATACTGCAAGCACAGTTGGCCCTTGCCCTACTATTATCCACATAAGTAGGATGCCTTGGCACAGAGTTATTTGCAGCACCATCGCCAGACCCAACCAACCCCGTGAAAATTTACTCTCCGATGGAAAATAACCAGGAGTAAAAAGAAGTAAAACAAATACTGACAGTGTGGTAAAATCTATTATACTGATTTGTGACACCACTACATATCAAGAGTCAACAAGATTTTACAAAAAGTTTGATCTGGACACCCTACTATTTCTGAAATGGAGTCATCCACTGAAATAAAGTCTTCCATTTTGGAATTTGAATGATTTTGTCTACCTTTACAAGGATAGGTTATATATTTCTGCCAAAGAAGGCAACCTCATTGGAGAGATCTGGCCTCAAAATTTTGAAACTGTTTCATGCACAACTTTGGCTTCAAAACTTTGATCTTCAGCTCAGCTTACTACATTTCTTTCGTTATATAAGATTTTTTTCCCCCTTCCAAAACACTCCCAAAAATCTAGATCCATCTTACAGATCTAGATTTTTGGGACTGTTTTAGAAATTGAAACCCATTTCAAAGCAGAATTTCATAAGACTGATACAGATACTTAAGTAATTCTAGAGATGGGAAACGCTGTTTTATAGCCAAATAAATATGGTACTAAAATGTGTATTAAGAATTTGTATGGATGAGCAGTTTGAAACTTGGCAGACCTCACCATTCTACACCACCAGTCTGCTCTGAGTCTTCCCTAGTTGCTGAGGCACTGCAATCAAAGTATAGATTAGGACAAAAGTCCTGCATGGATGTATACGTAAGGACAAAAGTTCTGCATGGATGTTGAATTAACATCCATGCAGAACTTTTATCCTTAAGTATACTTATGGTGATAATGAAAAACAAAATCTTTCTGGAAAGGACATTAAAAATATAGGAAACATGAATGCAACAAAGCAACAAAAAATTAAATAAATGCAAGAACAAAATGACAGAGAAAAAATCTACATCTTTTAAGGTCAAAATATTCATACAAACAAAATTTGATTTAAATACATGATTTGTATAAAAACAAACTTTAATGAGTTGTTAAAAGCAACATGTGAGAAGTATCATACACATACTCAACATGCAGTATACAAAGAACCATAAATACATTAAATATTGGGACAAAGATGCCTGAGCAAAGCACAGACCTAGATCAGAGATAGTCTATTCTGTTTGTAGTTCTGTACATTTTGGTAAGTAAAATCAAGTGCTTAAATTCATACCTGTACAGTAGTTGGATGAAGCGTCCTAATATTTTCCGTGGCAGTATAGAAATTAGTGGAACTTGTGATAAGAACAATAGGGATAATTTACAGTCGGGGACAATTTTCCATTACTTCCTAAATCAAATGTTTGACCCCTCATTAGACCCCGGGACAATTCTAATTGGGGGTCGCAACATATGTTTTCACTGAGAAATAAAAAACATTATCTCAGAATTATTCACTAAAACCTTACCTTAAATGGATGTGTGAGAAATGAAACAATAAATGGCTATAGATAAAGTACAACAAATTCCTGTGAAGCTCAGTGTTTTGCACCTGTCTCTAGTAGTCAGTAATACTACATCAGTATTTTTAGTGGGAATGTTTTCATATTCAGTACACCCCTATGGGCTTAAAGCTAAACTGGCAGCCAGTTTTTTTCGTTTTTTTCTTTTTTTGTATCGAGTCAAGTACACAAATATTGTAATAATTTCATGAGAATTGCATGTATTGAAAATTTATACCCAGCTCTACAGTCCAAAAATTAAGGAAATGAGTTTGGGAACAAATTACTCTGCCTCTGCAATGATCCAGTAACAGATGTTTGACCGTCAGCTTTGGATGTGTCATAGAACAAGCACACATATGCATTTTGACAACAATAAGATATTCATACTGACCACCGTGGAACTGAAGAAATGAGCCGCAACACGAGAAAACCAACAAAGTGGTTGTGCGCCCAGCGCTGACTCAGATCAGCCTGGGCATCTGCCCAGTCTGATCAGTCTTCGCTAAGCGTTTTAACGGTAGCTAGGGGCATAAGCTACCTTCCTGTGGACAGCGATGACTCTGATCAGACTGGGCGGATGCCCAGGCTGATCTGAGTCTGCGCTGGGCGCACTACCACTTTGTTGGTTTTGTCGCGTCGTGGCTCAAATGATGTCAGTCCCATGCATAAATAAGGATATTACATAGAAATGAGTACATGAGCAGCAAACATGGAAATCTATCATTGTCTTTCCACTGTATGATTGACTGTTAAATAATTTAATAAATCAAAAGAAACTACATCTTTTTGAAATACATGTACTCAAATAACGAAGCAATTCTTCTAATATTAAAAACTGTCCTTACGACAACATAAGAAAAATACTAAAAGTTGATGCTCTCCTCATACAATCAGTCGAAAAATTAATACCAGTAATAATAGTTCTTTGGGATGTTTGAATTTGATGGGTGTCTATCAAAACCATTTAAACAAAAAATAAAGCTTAGAATACAGCTGAACAGGTATCAATGTGAAGACTGAAGCTGTATCAATACACTTCCAAGGGAGATCACCCTGATTCAGAAGTATTAATGCTCTTTCACACATGATCGACTCTTTAAGGAAAGAAGTCGCTCCGACAGAGCAAATTCTCTCTTTTAGATGAGTATCCACTGAAGGTGAAGGGAAGTAAGTGCTAGTCTCTTAAAGTTCTTTCCCATGTTTAAATGACACAGATACCCATCCCAGCATGTTAATCTTCAAGTCAGATTAAAGTTACATACATTATATAGCATATTACATAAATAAATGAGTATTATTTCCCAAAACAGCTGCAAAACACGTCATTGCATGTGAATATTGTCAGGGATTATACTGTACAGCATCACCAGACTTTAAGGTGCATGGGTACACCTCCATATTTTCCACCAACTTTGGGACTTTTCGTTTGCTCAGATAGGATTTTGAAATGGTTGGTTGGTTGATTTGATGCTTAACGTCCACGGTAAACAACTAAGGTCATGTCGGGACAGTTAACCTAACCACACTATTCCCGGTCAGGCTTAGACCTCCTAAGCGGTTAACCAGTACTAAGTGCACATACTTTCGCCAGTAACTGACAACTGCTCTTCTTGAATCAGCGGAAGGAGAAACGAAAGTATGTGGCCAGACCGGGATTCGAACCCAGGACCTCTGACTTACGAGTCAGGTGCCCTACCGATTGCGCTACCCGGCCCTGCCATTTTGAAATGGGATCTACTGTTAAAGGAAAAAGCTGACTCCAACTGAGGAGGAAAAAATGTAAATGGCAAAGTTACTTCCCCAAATTTGTACCCATTCACCCTAAAAGTGTTACAATTTAGGTTTAAAAATGCCCTTTTCAACAGTATTTCAGGACGATGGAAGAATGGATGAAATAATGTGGATAAAATAATACAGGTCATTGGACTGACTCACAACCATGGCAGAACTTGAATCCACAACCCCTACATTATGTGTCAGGATGTTAGCCCAATGGCCAATACAACTGGACTTCACAAAGTTGTATCAGAAAGTCCCAAATCTGACAATCTTTATGGCAAATACAACTAAAACGTAGGGCTTTTTAAACCTATTTCAGTCCATGCTTCAAGGTCCTGTATATTCTCAAACAGCTCTACTTTATACTGGTCCTCATATTCAAATGATCTACTTAAATTTAGAATACATATCCAGACAAACCTATCAGTGGATCACCACAGGAAACACAAAAGTTGCTGCTTAACCCCACTGCACTCAGAACGGCCAAACCTCTATGGAGTTTTGGCCGTTCTGAGTGCAATAGGGTTAAGACAGCTGATCTCTTAATAGAGGTTTATTAGCTACATGTAGTTTACTGATTCAAAGAGCCTTCTAGATGGTTGCTTTAAAAGACAGGTGGTCCCTTAATACAGGTGACCACATAAGCAGGTTTGACTAGATTTTGAGGTGTTTTGTATCCTAAATTTGTCACATCAGACAAGATGGGAGACTAATAAATGGTATATAAGCAAAATGGTATTATTATTTCACTTAGTTTGATATAAACAGAAAAAAGCAAAACATGATACATGCAAACACATAAAAGCTAGTCAGGAATGCTCATCTGCCTGTTTGCAGTGTATGGATACATATCTAAGGGAAATCACTCTGAGACTGAACTGGAAGTATTTGTCTTCTCGTGTATGGCTACTCTTAAAGGAAAGGATATTATTTTCAAAGAGCAAAATGAATTATTTCCTTTAGGAGAGCAACCTTACTTTGACATGGGATTTACCTATCAGGGAAGGAAAACTGTTCTGTTTAGTTGTTTCCTTTGTCAAAACTGCATGTACACAATTGCACAACCCTAAAGAGCTTAAGTATTGGGACTCCTAAAACCATTAATTTCCCATTTGTCCCAAATGGAAAATTAATATTTTTAGGTGTCACAATAGTTTAACACATTAGGGTAATTCTTGCTTGTCGTAACAAACAGTGCATACCCTGACCACAGTTGAGACAAAAAGTTTGCAGACCAGCTGCAAAAAATGTGACAATAAATACTAAATGAAAATGATCACTAACCATTCTAGCAACATGAGGTTTCATTTTAGGTATATGGGTATATCTCCATGTTTTTTTGGCTCTTTCCAAAAAGGGAGACAATTTCTGTGACTTCATGTTAACTTCCCTGGCAAAAAGAAGCTTCCAAAATGGTGTCTGCTCTTATAGGCAGGAATTCCTTTGTGGGGAGAGGGGGTCAAATCATTTCATTTCCTCTAAAAGATGTCTTCACTATTATCTCTTTATTCATCTGTTTCATATCAGTTAAGTTTCAGCATGTACAGTAAATGCGGCTACATATACAAGTACATTGTAATGTACTTGTACTTGTATATGGTAATCAGCTAGAGTAGCATCACATACAATGGTACCTTGTGTCAGTTAGCTGTGGAATTTGCACAGTCTCATCAGTCTTCCCTGTCAATATAAATACTCTGTGAATCTCAGAGAATAAAGGAGAATTGCAGGCTAATTTCAGCACATGCCTAAGATACATTTTCATGTGATGCCACTCAGACAAAATAGACGCAATCATGAATACATGATTACATGATATGTATAACAATTTAAAAAAGGCACAATAAATACTGACAAGAGAGGTACACTGTGATAATACATACAAAGGGGGTAGTGCCATAACGTCTAATTTCAAAACGTCTACTCCCAAAACGTCTACTGTCAAAACGTCTACTCCCATTTGGTCTACTGTGCCAAAACGTCTACTCCCATTTGGTCTACTCAGCCAAAACCTCTATTCTCATCGGTCCACACATAAAGTAACTATGTATTTTCACACTTGTATTTGGGATAATTGCTAGTGGAGTCAACATTTTATTAAGAAGTGGATAGGGTATAAGGGGTGGGGTTTCGGACTTAAAACATACATATGGATACATCCAGTAGGCAGTTTTTGTGAACCTACAATGTGTATGTCACATCTTTTTCTAATAGAAAATTGAGAACATTGAAATATGAGGTCACCCAAATTTGGTTTCTAGTCTAAGAAAATTTAACTTGCTGAAATCATTGTTGACCTGAGGTTCGCAATATAGCATTGAGTTAGCAATACACCAATTCATGTTCCTTCTGGTTGTACTTCAAAGGGTCCATGGTTTGGATGTCAATATGATATGTTTCTGTACTGTAAATACAGCCTGGGTTATTCATAATGTATAACTACAGGGTAGACCAAACCAAACAAGACATTTTATCCTAGTAGACCAAATGGGAGTAGACGTTTTGGCACAGTAGACCAAATGGGAGTAGACGTTTTGGGAGTAGACGTTATGGGAGTAGACGTTTTGGGAGTGGACGTTATGGCCCTAATTCATACAAAGTACAAAATGTACAGGACAACCGTGATCAATAAAAGCAGTACAGTCCCTTTATCTGGGTTCCATAAAAAAGGCATAGTGTTACATGTAAATAGCATTATATTTTGATTAAACTATAAAGAATACCTCATTAATCCTATCAAATGGCCCAGGGACTTGCATTTTATAAAAGGGGCCACTATTTAGAGTCTGAACGGTAACAAATCAGTCACTCACCAAAGTGTGCCCAATATCTTGAGCCATGTGCAATAAACAACTGCACATTGCAATAACAAAGAAAAGCTGAGAACTTTATGAAATACATGTATTAATGTATTACGTCCAGTATTTTATGCCTGGAATTATGCAATTTTGTTATGTCATTATACAATTACTTTTGGACAAAGAGGCAGTTATTAGAGCTGGGGCATTCTTAAGATTAATACCATATAAAGTAAATGAGCATTTAATGCTCATTTGCCATATATATTCCTTTATAGTTTAGTCCCACTGGGAGAGTAACATGTAACAATGGTGATATTAGTGATTTACCGAATGTCAATATCACTTACACATCATATCACCTTTAAAGTTTTCACACCATCCTTCTTTTTCATCAACATCACACAAATGGATTTCGTTATTGCTCTATGGGATCTATCTGCTTTCACAAATTTAGCCCTACAGATATCAAGCAATGAATCAAGCTTTTATCCAATCAGTCAACAGATCTAATAGATAAGGAAACCTCTCAAGGGATGTGTAGGGAAAGGGCATGTTTCTCTCAGCCCCAAAACTACTTGACCAATTTCTGCAAACCACCGCCATGCCATTAAGCGATCTTCTGTACAAATTTTCTCCAACTGTACAATTGATTTTATATGTGACTGTGTATATGCAGCTACAGCCCAGCAATAATTTACAAACAACCATTCTTCTCTGGAGAAACTGACAAACAACTTCGACTTTTCTTGGAAAGTATTTGTGTATATGCAGCTAGAGTCCAGCAATAATTTACAAACAACCATTCTTTTCTGGAGAAACTGACAAACAACTTCAATCTGTCTTGAAAAGTTTGAAATTATATAAATCAAGTATGACAAATTGTGTCTTTTTTGATGCTCAGAAAGTTTTTTCAACCTGCAGCTACAGCCAAGCAATAACTTACAAACAACCATTCTTCTCTGGAGAAACTGACAAACAACTTCCAACTTTTCTTGGAAAGTTTGCAGTGGTTTAAATGAAATATGACAACTTGTGTCTTTTTTGATGCTCAGAAAAGATTTTTTCAACCTGGGAAGATGCCTGCATTTCCCTGTTAGGATAAGAAATCAAGATGTATCTAACCTACGCATGACCTCTTGAACTGGAAAGAGAGTCTAAGTTCAGTCACTGCATTCATTTACATCAGTCTGCATCAGCACAGCTAAAAAGGGTGGAGAGTGTTAAAGTGAATGTGTACACCTCAAAGGGGAAGAACTTTTCAACCTCCTGTTTGCTTCCCTCGACAACATAGCCCTTCCAAAATGGCTAAAATCTTAAAAGAAAGACGGTTATCCTTTGCCTTTAAGACCTGATGAACACTGGGAAGGAAGCCAAAAATGAAACGAGCACAGTTGCTCCCCCTGAAAGCAAACACCGCTCTTATCTTAAGAGCTGCATTACCCAATTGTTCCAGCCACTGGCCATTAACACGTTGTGACCCCTCATTAGAACCGTCTCACCGTCTCATATTTTTTCATTGAGAAAAAACACAAATTATCTCTGAATTATCCCTATTCTCCCCTTTTTATCTGGAGCTCTGAACCATGTCTGTTATGGGAAATTTTGAATAGAGAAACAGAGTTTATTTCTCCAGAAGCATTTGAAATGTCAGTTTCAACTAAGTTAACACTACTGTAGAGTACAAAATGAGCTTTTTGTTGCCGTTGAAGGTATATGTTTAGCCGCAGCTTGATCATTATTGTACTGAATAATCTCTGCTTTCACAACTTTATGATGTTTTTCAATGTCAGGCTTTGTTAACTTGATGCCGAGAATTTCTGCCGCTATCCTCTGGAAACATAGTGCCACCTGAAAAATTGAAATTCACCTCATGTAAGCAAAATGATTTAATGAAATGAGCTAATACGTTAGCAGTAGTTATTTTGACTATCTGTATTTCATTATGCTGGAAAAATAAAGTTTCCCCTTAATTTAGAATATTATGCTTTTACTTAAACAATGAATAACAATAAATGTTATAAGATTTTGTATATTTCATCTCTCAGTATAGGCATGGAAAAATGTTGGTGTATTATGTGCATCTCACTTTAATATTATTCTCAGTGACATCAGTTTGATATCAATACGAACTCCTAGTTGCTATGGCAACACAGTCTTTAAATCATTCATGTCTGCAAGAGTGCAGGCTGTGGGCCATGTTCAGCCAATTTTTCCTTAACATTACAGACTGAAATTCTTTCAACAGGACACTTCAGATCGTCTCAAACAAATAGTTACATGTATTCTCAAGTCATTTATTTTTTTGTTTATAATGAAGCAAGAGTGGCATAATATTCACACCTGCCGGAGAAGCTCATGAGTTGACTGTTGATCACACTTATTCATGGTGAGAAATATTATTATGTAACATGGATATGAGGCCCAGATAGATACTCTGTCCAATGTTTGGAATCATGAGGGTTACTAAATGATGCCAAACAATGATCCGTATAGACAGATTTTTTATCAGCACCTCACACCCATGATAGATACTTTGTTTGCATATCTACTGATTTAAATCAGTAGATATGCAAACTTACTTAATTGCATAATCTTAGTGAGAAGTAATATTACTGACTCAGTCTCCCTTCGTCCGCCACAGTAGTAGTTCCATTGGATCATTTTAATGATGCAGAGGAAAAGTGATTCACTTTTCAAGCAAACTAATTCTATTTATAAAAATATCTGCTAAAACTCACTTAGGAAAAAATAGAATGACATTAAATGTGTCGTTTCAGTATATCATTTTGTCTAAACTCGACTTCAGAATTTAGAATTAAACCATTTTAAGGGAATTAACACTGGTGCAAATCTTAGGGGTCCGAATCATCTTGCCAGGTTTTCAGTACTTAAAATATGAGTTTTCAGAAACTATCATACTGCAATAACTCATAAATTATCATTTCATTGATTTTCTAAGTTATTCTTATCAGAAACTCAGTGCAATATAGCTTAATGAAAAGTGAAATGAGCTGCGACACGAAAAAACCAACAATGTGGTTGTGTGGCCAGCGCATACTCAGATCAGCCTGGGCATCTGCCCAGTCTGATCAGAGTCTTTGTTAAGTGCTCTAAGGGTAGCTAAGGGTCTAAGCTACCGTCATGCGGACAGCGAAGGCTCTGATCAGACTGGGCGGATGCCCAGGCTGATCTGAGTCTGCACTGGCTGCAAAACCACATTGTTGGTTTTGTCGTGTCGCGGCTCAAATCACTTTCTGGTTGTACCATTAAAATGATCCAATGGAATTACTACCATGTCGGATGAAGGGAGACTAAGGTAGTAATACAGTCAACTCTCGATATCTAGAGGTCAAAGTTCAATTCAAATTACTGATATCTCAAAGTAAATTTTCTGGTTCCAGAAAATTTACTTTGAGATATCAATCATTTGAGATAGCAGGATTTGAAATGTACATGAAGATTGGGAAATGTGTCCAAAATATATTCATTGATATGAGGGCACTTTGAAATATCTGTGATCGAGATATCGAGAGTTGACTGTATTACTACTGAATCTTAGTATCTGAGAAGTTTCCATTTGATTTTGGAAGAAGCCAACACTATTGATGACCAACCTACAGCTCTTTACATTAGTGTCCAGCATGACATAAACTGATGTCATTTAGACATCTATGTGAAATTATTGTCTTCTGTACAACTAACATGAAATGGCAAACAGTGTAGGCCCTAATCAGTGTTCAAGGACTGCATGCTTTGCTCAGACCTGTCAGATTCAGTCCCGATATTTAGAATTTTACGACATTTTCCAACTGAGCTCCAAGGCACAAGAAAGGTTATATTTTGTTCTTACCGAATCTCCTGTTTTGGCAGAGACAAAATGACTAGACATGCCTCGATCTTGTGCAAATCTCTGATGTCTGTCTAATTTCACTGTTCTCATATGCTCTAAATCAACTAATAAAGAAAAAAAGTGGTGATTAGAAATATTTTGTTTGATAAACTGATATCTATATATACTGTACTTATTCATCTGGCTATATAACAATAATTTTGTATCTCTAGATCCAACTTGTAAGATAGATCTAGATCAGAGCCCTAGATAAGAGGGAGTATTTGGTGATAATTAGGGATAATTTTTTATAATTCTGGATAAAAACATATGTTGTGACCCCTCATCTGAACCGTCTCGATGAGACGGTTCAGATGAGGGGTCACAACATATGGTTTCAATGAGAAATGAAGAAAATTATCCCTCAATTATCATCAAATACCACTCTTATCTAGTGCTCTGCTAGATCTTTGGGACTAGTTTGGAAGGGAAACCCCACCCCTATCTTACAACAGAAGAAATATGGTATATGCTAATACAATCTAAAATCATTCTGCAGTGTCAATCAAATACTGTCATACAATGAATTATGTTTATAGGCCTTCTCCTCCTGTGAAGAATGTGTCTGTATTAGGTGCTGTAAAACTCAATCACAGGCATTGCTTCAGCCTGCAGCCTGACAGATCAGAATATGATCGGGTTTTGAAAACAATTCAAAATTCTTTTCATTTATTTGGTTTTTATTCTACATAACAACATACATTGTGGGCTCCCATTACAGTGAACAACACTGCCCAGTCAGTCCTATTAGGCGGGCACAATGTTTTTTTCTTTTATCTGAGAAACGAGATTTTATCACAGTGTTCTCTTCATTTTTTCCTACATCTGGAAGTAAGATTTCAAATTTCGTGCAAAAATGTTGGCTCTGACATGTGACGACTCATTGCTGATTCAAACTTACTTTTATTGCCGAGTAAAGCCATATGTGGCATCTTCTCTTTTGATCCCATGATTTTCTTCACTGTACCATACCAATCTTCAAGATTTTCAAAACTAGCATGATTTGTAATATCATATACTAACAACACACCCTGCAGTATAAAACAACAACAAATGAGCCGCAACACGACAAAACCAACAAAGTGGCATGTGCGCCCAGCAAAGACTCAGATCAGCCTGGACATCCATCCAGTCTGATTAAAATCTTTACTGTCCGCACAGGCTAGATTAACCCTTAGCACCCTTTAAGCACACAGAAAATACTCTGATTAGACTGGACGAATGCCCAGGCTGACCTGAGTCTTCGCTGGGTGCACATGCCACTTTGTTGGTCTTGTCATGTCGCGGCTCAAATAATATATAATAAATGTGATATTGTGCAACAAGTTTTATCAAAATGGAGAATATGACAATTTCATCATAATAGAAGGCTACAGACCACATGTTTAATACAAGTCCATACATACATTTAGCCAAAGTTAAACAAGGGGCATAATAATGACAGAAATATTATACAAAAGTGCCAAGTCACTTGCAAAATTTTCAAATCATAGCAAAAAAACCTGCTTAATTTCAAATTAGTGCAATCAAAGATGTGGCAGGAGTTTCAGACACAATGTCTTAGTCAGCAATGGCCATACCCTAAAATACAATAGCCCATTATATAGCCCAATTAGAGTTCCATAATAATGTGCATATTTCTGTATCATATCAAGACAATCTGCATAATGTCAAATCAATTTGTTGCAATATGTAGCAGGAGCTTCAGATGTATGACAAAAGCTACTAAAATGGAAATAACTCTGTCAATAATGGATGTACCACAAAGTAATCTTCATCAGAATGAGTGACACATTTTGAAATAATAAAAGTATTCCAAAAATTACCAGTAGCTCTTCAGGTTAAAGGGCTCAAAAAATTGTAACATGCTTCTGTTTATTAAGGCTCATAACTCTGTCAAAACTACATATGCAGTACAACAGTAGAATCGCCTTGCTTAAGCAATTTTACAAAAGGTACCATGTAGTGTCTGACCCATACTTTTCAATGGAGAACATTGCAAAAATACCTTTATGTATTGGGAGACTTTAATCAATTACTGCAATTATCCAAAACTGACACACAAGTCTTATCACCAGACAGGATAGCTCACCTGATTACAGGTTTGCTCATAATAGGGGCAGACACCAATCTTGATGCTTGGGGCACTGCAAAAGCTTGAATGCAAAAGTTTATGTCAGGTTAACCCGTTTAGTGCAACAGCTCTTTCTCTTCCAGCACTTTCAAACAAGTGAGCTAAAAACTGCTGATGAAATGGCACATGCCTGGAAGCAGCCAATCAGTGTGCTTTATTTTGAGTTTGAGATTATTCTCAAGTTTTATAACCTCAAACCCAGGTAACAGTGCAGTGCCTCTTTCACTAAACATCTTTAGCCTAAGATTTTTTAAGTTCCATACAAACTGTATGGAAATTACAAAAATCTTAGGCTTAAGACTTTTATTGAAACCTTCAGGCACCAGACCCTGATTTGGGCCTAAACTGTTTGCTTAGTTGTCTCTATCTCAATATTTAGAGTGGTTACAGTATCTTACCTGAGCTCCATAAATATAATTCTCCAACATACTGCCACCTAGTGTCTGGCCTCCTATATCCCATACTTGTAAAGCTACATTAACATTGCCTGAAATACAGAATGACCCAAACTCCATATTAAGGTATGTTTGTTGATTGAGGCAAATAGGTACACTCATAGGGGAAACAACTACTATTTTCAAATTTTTTAATCCCCTCTGAATGGAGGTCCACTGTTAAAGGAAAGAATTGGCTCCCCTATGAGCAAATTCTTTCTTTGAAGAGTAGGCCCATTTTCAGAGGGCTTTGTCGTCCATGGAAGCATAGAGAAAACAAAGTGTTCCTCTTCATTAAATGGTATAATAAAAGCACCGCAGGCACTGCATGATACCCCCCCACTGCTGTGCATCCTAACCTATTTTTTTGAGATATATAATAGCTAAAGAGCCACAGAACTGAGATAGACAGAGATATGATGTCCTTACTGTAAATAAATATTAATATAAACCACCCAACAACGTGGAGCATTCTGACCAGTGTAGATTTAGATCAGGCTGTAAAGCATTTCTTTGAGCTGAGAGACTCTGTTTCCTATTCTATGGTGTTAAACATATCAGTGAAGTTTCATTCAGATATTCCATATAGTATAGGAACTACAAGTCAAAAAACATTTTTCAGATCTATCAAAGGGGAATACTCATTAACTGGAAAGGTAAGAGTGATGGTTCTTTGTCACAATATGTAACCTTTGATGTGAAACATACCTATGAAGTTTCGTTCAGATATTCCATATAGTAAAGGAACTACAGATAAAAAAACGTTTTTCAGATCAATCAAGGGCGGATAACTCACAAACCGGAAAGATCAGAGTGACAGTTCCTAGTCACTATATGAAGCCTTTGATGTGAAACATATCTGTGAAGTTTTATTCAGATATTCCATATAGAAAGGGAACTACAGGTCAAAAACCATTTTTCAGACCTATCAAGGGCAGATAACTCATGAACTGGAAAGGTAAGAGTGATGGTTCTTTGTCACAGTATGTAACCTTTGATGTGAAACATATCTGTAAAGTTTCATTTAAATATTCCACATAGTAAAGGAACTACGGGTAAAAAAATTTTTTTAATTCAATCAAGGGCGGATAACTCACAAACGGGAAAGGTAAGAGTGACGGTTCTTAGTCACAATATGTTACCTTTGATGTGAAACATATCTGTGAAGTTATATTCAGATATTCCATATAGTAAAGGAACAATAGGTCAAAAACCTTTTTTCAGACCTATCAAGGGCGGATAACTCACAAACTGGGAAGGTCAGAGTGACGGTCCTTAGTCATAATATGTAACCTTTGATGTGCAACATATCTGTGAAGTTTCATTCAGATATCATGAACAGTAAAGGAATAACAGGCCAGAAACCATTTTTCCAATACGAAAAAGGGCAGTAACTCCGTTAAAAATGGACGGATTTTGCCCATTAACAATCCCATACCACTTATCGCCGATAACAATATGTATGCAAAATTTGAAAAAATTCCGTGAATAAATACTCAAGTTATCGATCGGAAATGGTGAGCACGGACGGACGGACGGACGGACGGACACCGAAAGGTATAACATAATACCCCGCCACTAAAGTGTGGCGGGGTATAAAAACATGGAGGTATACTGATACATCTGACTCACTTCTTAATCTGAGATTCTCTACTAAAGCTTAAGTTGTGCCTCTTTATAAACATCATAAGCGGCCTTTAGTGGTGTTGTTTGTAATCTTTTTCTGTTCTGATGTCACTCAAAGGAGCATTTGGGTCTTTCTGGTGACTACATAAAAATAAATATCAAAACACCACAAAATGTAGCAGGCTTTTATCAACATGTACTGCAGGCATATTAATCAAATTATAGAACCACTGGAATGAAATCCACAATTCTTGCATAGATCCAACTTTTGTCGAAGTACAGAATCCATTGGTCAATCTTTTTTGCCATATTAAGCAATATTAGTGAAAAAATTAACCCTTAAAGCACCAAAAATTAAAATTGTTGAATTGGCAAACAGGGTAGATCCAGATGAGGTGGCTCATAATGAGCCACCTCATCTGAATCTACACTGTTTGCCCTCAAGTGTTCGAATTCTCAATATGATATCGCTTGGACAAAACATTTTTTGAAATTCTGCAGACGTAAATTTTGTCATCTGCTTTTTTGCGCAGTAAGGGTTAAAAGTCAGGAATAATACCTGGTAAGACAATTCTTTTCAAGAAAAAGTCCAGCCCTACTGTCTGTCTGTACTGCTTTCCAAACTGGTCTTGAGAATATCTTGTTGCTAGTGATGTCTGAAACAAAATATCACATCCACTTTAGGATGACAACAGACCCTTCCTCTATTGCTATCAATTGAAACGTTTCCATAAATCACCATATGTTAGACTCGATAAGTTATGGAAAGAACAAGCATCAAGATTTCAACAGAGATAGGATATCAAAGCACTGACTAGACATGACCTAAAACAATATAAATGTAATGAAGAATTAGAATTAGTACAGCAGGCCCAAGAGGGCCTTCCACCAGAAGAGGATCTGTAAGAATCTGTAAAAAAAAGGTAACAAATCATATTGCTACTTCTTACAGCATGTACATAAAAGTCCTTGTGAGTTAGTCTGCAACTCTTGCTATGAGAGTAGGTAGGTTGACTGATCAGAAATCTTTCTGGGGTTAAGACTTAGACATACATGTATTTGCTCTACTGAAATTTTCACTGAAATCTGCTTACTGGGAGACAAAAATCTCATGTGAAAATGTATTCCAGAAAAAAATATGTGAACTACGGTCGTTAAATGCCTCCTTATCTGGGACTCTGCTCAAGGTGCAACTGTTCAACTGGAGTGAGTACAGTAGGTCGCTACAATGTGAAACCTGTTCATACAAAAAGCCATACCTGTAACTCAGTAGGGTCCTCGGACATTTCGGCCACAGACGTTTCGGTTTAGGACATTTCGGCCTAGGACAGTTTGGCCATGGACATTTCGGCCGCAGAAATTGTCAAGGGCGGACGTTTCGGCCTTTATCCAAAACTTACCTTTTACTATTGAATTGAGTGGTCACATAAGTAACTTAAGTTAGTCTTAATGAACTCCAAAGATTTGTTATTGTTGTTTTGATATTTTATGGACCTTCAACATCTTTAAGGTCATTATGAGCATATTCAGGCAAAAACATTGCGAACAATTGTTTCAATTATTTAAGCAAGGGCCCTACATGATGTTTGAGTTTAGTGTTGTTATTAGGTTTATGACCCATAAATGCTCATAAGGTTATTTTGAGCACAGTCCGGCACATTTGCTATCCCAATCCATGGGCCATTATGGCCTTTTTCAATCATGTGATGCCTACAGTAGCTTGATATGTAAACATATGGCTGCTGATGCAGTATCATCTGCGGTGCATCCATTTTTTTGGCCTTAAGAGATATGGTTGGAGTTATTTTGAGTCCGGCCACACATTTTTGTGCCATGTGTGCCAAGAAAGTCCTTTTGATTGTTAAAGGTAGCATAGTTTCATTTTCCCTTTTCTTTAACTTTGGCCGAAACATCCATGGCCAAAATGTCCGTGGATGAAACTTCCGTGACCGAACTGTCCTAGGCCGAAATGTCCGTGGCCGAACTGTCCTACATTCATTAAGCAGACCATGTTATTATATTGTTGTGAATCACCCAACACATCCGAACATGGTCATGCCCCCTTCTTGTCGGTTGTATTGCTGTCCGTCTGCATTTGGATAGGTCCTCATACGGTTGCTGACAGTCAGACTGTCATCGACCGTATGCGGGACTGCCCTAGGACCAGGCGAGTATTGATCCTATCATGGCTCTGTCTACATTCGAGTGTGTAGGGTGTGAATGTACTTTTTGTGCATAATTAAAACTTGTATGTAATCGGTTAGTTTGTAGAAAGTTTGTATTACGGTAGTTTGTATTTGAATTTGTATCAAATCATCCCAAATTTCTGTAATCTTTGTTCTGCCAACAGTCAACCCTCTTTACAACAGCACTCATTACAACAGCAGAGTTCTTTATAACATCATTTTGATTTGCACAAAATGCCTAAATTGTTCTTAATATGCATTCTTTACAACGGCAAATTCAGTTTGACGTCAGGATTTTGGGGAACAAGTGCCGTCATTGTAAAGAGGGCCCACTTAATCTATATTCAGTATTTTGAAGTAATATCTGCAGTAGTGGTAAATTCGGGGAGGTACGTACAATATCCGCAGATATGGGAGTCAGAAGGGACTATGTCCTCTGACCTGTATCTGTCTATATTGTGGTTACATTATATCTTATCAATCTGCTCCCCATAGGCTTGAATATTATGCCGAATTAGCACTGCCGTCCTTTTATTTTACCATAGCTGTTACTCCCTATTCGTTGTTTCTTCCTTGTCACATTTCCTATTATATTATCCCAACGGGCACCGAGGGTTGAAACAATGTTGACTCGGTGTTGATTCCATGTCATGACGCAGAATCAGTGTTGGTTGAAGGTTTTTCTTAGGTGTGTGTGCGGTGGGTTAATATTGGCTGAACCATCACTGCATTTAATTTTAAATTACCTCATATGTCATGTTTATATGACCTTAGAGTAATATAAGTTCCTGTCTGTCTGTCTGTAAATTTTTCTTTCACTATTTTGCTGTCTGTTTCAAGTAAGCTCGAAAAGGTTTAACGTATGTTCTGACATTTTTGAAATTTTGATGATGCTTGGCTACTAATGTCTAGACATGCTTAACACTATTGCTGTTGCATCCAGGGCTCACACCCCTTTTTGGGAATGGGGCCGGGGCCTTTAGAATTGGGGAAAATATCGTTGTTTTGTCTAAAATTGGGAAATTTTCATTATTTTATGTGTGAAGTTTTCATTGTCAGACCAACACAACTTGCTAGTTTAGTTTATTCCCATATTATATACATGTGTTCATTTAATCTGTGCTAAGCTTTTATGTATTACACTAAATTGTAGCTGTTAGCTGTATTGAGTAACCAGGACGGGTATAGGTTTCCCTCATATTGACTGAAGGGTGGTGTGGAGCCTGATATTTAGCAATTGAGCTGCCATTTGTGAAGCACTACCCTCAAGTACAATGTTCTGATAGACCTAAGTTACAAACCTTGCTCTGTCCAGGTAGGTATCAACATTGTACATGTTTTTGTGTTGTTGTTTTTTTCATACTAATTAGCTTAGTCTGTCTTACAGCTGTTTTACTCTTGTTGAATTTTATACCTTGGTTATAGCAGTCGGTTCAAAAGCTCGTAAGAGCTTATGTTGATTTTGTTGCAAACTTGCAGACTTTAAATAAATCTTATCTTATCTTATCTTATCTTACATATGGTATTGTTATATTTTCAGAGGAATCCAGTCAATAAGCAGACATAGATCTAGAGATAGTGAATCATAATAAACTTTATCAAATAATTGGGATATTAGATAATAACAAAACTATTTGTGTGTGTTGAGTTTTTCTTTCTTTCCTTTGAACTGGCAACTTCCCTATCTTTCCACTCTCAAATTGGAGACAAGACTGGGACCTAGAAAAAAAAAACAGTATAACACTCTAGGTTTGAAGCATCTGTGAACTAAGCATAATGTGAAGTTGAGAGAAAGTGGACTGTCACAATGCAGAACATGACAAAACTTTCAGTCCTGCAAGTACAAAACATCCACGGTATGTCACTCTCACTATACTAACTCTTGGATGTCCCGGTAATCCTGTTTATGATTTTGGATATGGCCGAAAATGTCTGTGAAAATCGATTCAGGTACGAAACTCAAAAACAGCAGAATCATCCACCATAGGTGAAAAATCCTTTCAAATTTCAGCATTGGAAGGCTTTAAATTAAAGAATAAGTCAAAATATTGTTCACCACAACAATATTGGCCCTTGAAGCAAAGAAAATATTAACATATTGAAGCAAAAATCGCTAGGCTATTCGCCCTCTAATGAAAGGGAAGTAACTCTAACAGTACATGATAAAACCTGGTACCACTTTCCAGTAACAAAACATGACGATCGTGATTGAAAATGTAATCGCTTCCGAATTTTAAAGTTATAAATTATGTTAACATTTTTAGTTTTAGGTCACTGGTTTTTTTGGTGCCGGTGTTTTTTTTAAGACATTTAGAATTGATGCAACTGCAGTATTCTTGGACCAAACAGGCTTAGTCAGATTGGGAATTTTTCATCTAGAATTGGAAAAAAAACATACTTTTTGGCATTGGGAATTTTGGTGATCGAGAGCCCTGTGCATCTATTAGTATTTGCTCTGCCAATTAATATTGCAGAGTTCAATCTATTCCATCAAATTCATTATAACTTGAGAAGGATATCATACTTTCTGACATTTTGTTGCTTAGCTACTAATGCCGTCATATCTTATGATAACAGTATTGCTGTTCCATCTTTAGTACATGTTCTGCCACTTACAGTATGTTTCCGTCATTCCATCTGTTCTAGAGGCTTCGCTATTAAATAACCACCTAAATGACCTGGGTTTTCTCTAAATGCATAAAATGCTTCAATGAAATAGAAGTGGTCATGACATAGGACGGGAAACGAAATTAAGGAGCTGAGTCTAATATAGGCAGGAAACACAAGTGAAAGAAGGAACGCAAACAAGTCTATTAATCTTTAGACTGCTAAAATTGCCAGTAGAAAAACCCCAACAAAAGCAAACTGCTTACCTGTAAACATTGTTTCAAAATTTATCTATAAATATGATAAATTTGTTCAGTTATGGCCTATGCGGTGCTGTAATCCTGAATTCAAAATTTGCCACCAAATCTCGTCACCATTACGGTGTCCAGTTTCCGGTTTTCAGTGCTGCCCCAAAGTTGAGCATGTGGTTGTATGCTTTGAAAACCACACATCACCAATGTCGTTGAATCACTGTATCCATGTATTTACAATATTTTGTTTGTCCTAATTTCGGTCAAAACGTTTCTCACGAGTGAAAACTTGAAACAAACATGACGAAAATGACGTTATGACATTCGTGTCAACATCGTCAAAACTACTAAGTATTGTTGGCGTAAAATTTTCATTTGCTGACTGAGGCCTACATTACTGACTTTCCGAACAACAAAAATGCAGATTAGCTTGTGCCTCCGCACAGTCTGATCGGCGATTTTGTTGTTTGATGATTGGACAGAGTAGGAAGCTGTACATTTAAGAATTATCCGCAGAATCACTTCATTTTTCCCTTAAAGGAACCTGCTGATGTTGCTGTGCGACGTTGATACACCGGAAACTGGAGACCGTAATGGAGTCCTCACACAAGCTTGCACACCTGGCCATTTCTTCAAAATAGCCTGGATGTTCAGCAGCATCATTGAAATATATTTAATAGCATAAAACTTCCAGCACCTGTGGTCTGTGCAACGTGCAACAAACTTTGCGACAGGCAGGAAGGCCATGTGCTAGGGATTCCTTCTTCGTAACGCCCCATTGCATAGTCGTTTGCTACAATGCAATGTATAGTGCTCTCCGTGTGCAACTCATCCCAGGTGCTTGTGATCATGCCGTAGCCCTTGTGCAATAAATTCAACTATTTTCTTTCTTTCTCTTTCTTTCTCTCGGTACTGCTCTCGGTCAGTAACTGACCATGATGGCAGGCGCGGGGTGTGGCGCATAAGTTTCCAAAAAAAAAAAAAAATAGTATTTTCCTATGACAAGGCCACACAGAGTTAAAACTATTTACAAGAAGTCCTCAGGGATAGGCATTACATGCTCTATCCCTGCCCAACCCGAGGTTTACACTATTTTGGACTTAAACTCCTCAACTGTCTCCGCAGAGACAGCTTCAGTTGTAAGCCCATTCCAAGCTGCAATTGACCTGGGGAAGAAGGAATGTTTCAAACCGTCAGAATAAGCAACTGGACGGTGATACTGAAAGGGGTGGGATCTTGTTCTCATCTTCCCTCTACCGGACTCAGACAGATACTTATCCTTATTAACTATTGCCTGGTTATTATGAATTTTGTAGAACAGAGATAGAGAAGCCTGTTGCCGCCGTTCCTGCAGATCTGGCCATTCAAGTTCCTCTAGCATGTCGCTTACATGGCTCTGGTTGCGCCAGCGTCTGCAGGTCCAGCGTGCAGCAGTCCTCTGTACTTTCTCTATTCTACCAATCTCAGTCTGATGATGGGGGGTCCAAACAGGTGCCGCATACTCTAATTGGGGCCGGACCACAGCTTTGTATGCAGCAGCCTTAATGTCCTTAGGAGCAAAAGCCAGGTTTCGGCGAAGGAAACCAAGAGTCTTCGTGGCTTTGCTAGTGATGTTGTTAATATGTTGACCCCATTCGAGGTCATCAGTGATCGTGACTCCCAAGTATTTGGTAGAAGGAACGTTCTCCAAAACTTGGTTGTGCAGAACATAGTTATGAATGATCTGCTTGGAAGGGGGATGCTTAGTCACCCTCATGGTGTGACATTTAGCAACATTAAACTTCATGAGCCATGCCTCTTCCCAACGGGCCAGTTTATCCAAATCTTCCTGAAGTAATTGTTGGTCTTCAGACCTTCTAATGTTTCTATAAAGGACACAGTCGTCAGCAGAAAGACGGACTGTTGAACTGATGTTGTCTGGCAGGTCATTAATAAATATCAAGAAGAGTATGGGTCCAAGAACGGAACCCTGGGGGACACCAGACAAAACAGGGGCAGGGTCTGAACAGGCTCCATCAAGTACTACTCTTTGAGTCCGTCCAGATAGCCAAGCAGTTATCCACTGGAGGATATGGTTTCTGATACCATAGTACTCCAGCTTGTAAATCAGTCGTCGATGGGGAACCTTATCGAAAGCCTTGGCAAAGTCCATAATAATGAGGTCAGTCTGTTTGTGACCCCTATTATGGGCACCATCTAGGTTTTCATACAAGTCGTGCATGAACTGGACAAGTTGGGTCTCGCAGAACCTGCCGCTTCGGAAACCATGTTGAGACTCAACAAGGATATTATGTTCTGACAAATGTTGCATGATCTGACTCACAAGAATGTGCTCTAATGATTTACAGCATACAGGTTAGGGAAACTGGCCTGTAATTTGCAGGGTCATACCTTTCTCCCTTCTTATAAATGGGAGCCACATTGGCTTGTAGCCAATCATCAGGTACTCTTCCTTGGGCAAGGGACTGGTTGAAGATGCAGGCAAGGACCTGAGCAATTTCAGCACTGCATTCTTTCAACACACGAGCACTTAGGTCATCAGGACCTGAAGCTTTATGGGGGTTAAGACAGTCAAGTAGCTTTTTGACCCCATTGGGGTCGATTGAAAAATCACCTATATCTGGATAATGGCTTGGTCCTTTTGAAGGGGGATCATCACTTTGTTCCTGGGTGTATACAGACCCAAATTGTTCACTAAAAATGTCGGCCTTATCTTTATTACCTGTTTTCAAAATTCCATTATTCCTAAGGCAGGTCACACCCGTTGAATCTTTTCTCAAGTTTTTCATGAAGGACCAAAACCGTTTTAGCCGATCGTTCCGGTTACAGTCTTCTATAACAGTATCTGTTACCGATGGGGTGAAGATATTGGAGACATATTTCCAATATGCATCACGTATCTCCTTCTGGACAAGAGCTCTGAGGCGCTTATAGCGACTCTTCAGGCCTTCGTTATCTGACCTGCGAGCCTTGTGGTACATTTTTTCCTTTTTCCTAATCAGGGCCCTAATTCGTGCATCACTCCAAGGGTAACCAAGCTTTCCCTTCGTCATTTTTGAGGGAATAAACTTTTTTACCGCATTAAGGAAGACCGTCTTAAATTCAGTCCACATGTCATTAACACTGATGTGAGTAAGATCCTGCGACATAAAACGGTCTGCAAAATTAAGCATATGGTCTTTTAGACCTTGCATGTCAGCCCGTTTATAAAGAAAAATCTTACGCGGTGACTGAATGACCCTTTTAGCTTTGATATCATACTCTACCAATACAATGTCATGGTCAGCACGACCAACTGGGGGCATACTCTTAACAGGTTGAGGAGAAACTTAGATCGAGGTATATACTTAGATCGAAGTATATACTTCGCTCTAAGTATAAAAATGAGTGGAAATCAAAGCATGATTGCTTCTGCAGATGCAATGCAGCAGAACTGCAAACTTTTATATGAACAACAGTGAAAAGTATAACAAACCTTTTATGATTTTGTAAAAAAATTCAATTTCTACCTGTGCGTTTTATGCAAATTGAGGAAAATTTAAATAAATGTGTATCTTTGAGATGCCCCCTCAAACTGGACAGATAAAGCCACTTCTGTGTCATGATATATATACTTGCTATGCTGGGATCATCTCAAAGTTATCGCTGGACTGCAGCTACAGAAATATCTGGGAATGGGAAGAAACATGTATACCAAACAAATGTGGTTTTTCACAAAAACGCAACGGCAGAAAAATAAAATTTCTTTGCATTCAGACTTGATTTTCATTATTATTGAAAACTCAACAATTGAAATTTTGCAATTATATTCTAAATGGATTCAGTTGAAGAATCTCTCAGTGGTAATGCAATTTCTAATATGTATGAATACTTCGATCGAGGTATATACTTAGATCGAAGTATATACTTCCATCAAGGTTTCTCCTTAGTCCAGCTCCGGACCGAAATTATTTCAGAAACAAAGTTTCTAATTTAGGTCCAGCACCTGTAAGTCTTCCTCAGTGTGGGTATTTCAGATGCTGATAAAATCATTTTGGCACATTGTAAACTGTGCATTAATCAATATATTATGTTTTCTTTTTGATAAATAACAGCCTTTTTCTTCTGCTGACCTTCCCAAAGTGTCTTACTTCATATATACTGGCGATTATTCATTCGTAGCTGTGAGAGTGTTTACGCAGACCGCCATGTCTGCTTGGGATTTTCCCAGTTGCAGATGACGTCATTGGGTTGATAAAAATGGCAAGGATATAAAACCCAGTACCTTAGGAGATATGAGTGTCGCAATTACATACATCTGGGAATATTGTTTGCAATACCTATATATGCATTTATTTTATGCCTTGGTGTCCAAATATCATTTAAGCACAAGTCAGTGTGCTTCTGTGAAAAGGCTGAGCACCCTTTTAGGTTTAACTAAGTACCGCAATAAAATTAACCATTATGAATTTTTAATTACCATGCGGACACCGAATGTCCGAACACAATTCACTTTTCATAAATGTTTGTGCACACAAGAAACAAAGGGAATGCTGTTTAATTAAGCTATCAATTTTATAATAGTCCATGTCAAAACGTAACATTGGTAAAAAAAAGTAAACCTAAACACTTCACAACATATGAAACAACTTTTGTGTGTTTGAAGTCGCCGACAGACCTGTATACTTTCAGCTATCATGAGAGAGGACGCGATTAAAAGAACTCACGTGCTGTTATGCTTAAACACATTGCAAAAAGTCTTCAGACAAATGCTGTAATCAGACTGCAAAAGAACGATCACAATATTATCTATCCGCGCATCTTAATAAGAATCTGTTTACAGCGATATTTTCAAACTGCGAGGACGTTTTCTTAAGATGTTGCGATCGGAGCCTTGATTATGACAAATGCGGTACTTCTTTGAAATTCTTAAAATTATCTGTACGATTTTAAAATGAGCTGCGTATAAAAAATATAATATTTCTTGGGAAAATACGGATTTTCATTTTCTTTGCAAAGGATAGGACCTACTATAGAACCAATATTTTTCTGGTCTGGGCCTGCACAGCTAGACGTGTTTTGCTATCGCGCGATTTGTTCTCGTCTGTGTATATTTCACTTAATTTCAATAATTGAAACTATGGAAAATAAAACTTCGCCGCAGCCACTGACTTTCTTCGTCTCCGTTTCAAATACCGATGACGGACGAGGCAATATTACTGTTAGCGAGCTGGTAATAAAAATCTCAAAATTTTTCGGTTCATTGAAATTAATGTAAAAAACGAATGATTTAATACGTCTGAACAGTTGTGAAAGTTTGGATAAGTAGGTATATGTGGCAGAAAATAACCTCTACATCATCACATTCTTTTGGCAACGTAAATATCCTTGCTAGTTTTCTCTTTGAGCATACTATTGATTGGTAAATTTCCTATGTAATAAAGCTGGTCACTCTGTTATTCTGCACCAATAAAAACAACAACAACTAGAAATATATAGTCAGGCAGACGTAAGGCATAACTGGGAGCAGATATAAAACAACCGACTCCCCCCCCCCCCCCCCCCCCCCCACCCGCCACACACACACAAAGAAAGAAAGTAGAAATTAAACAAACAAAACAAAAATCACAGTCAGGGAGGCGTAAGGCGTATCGGCGGGTGGTGGTGGTGGGGGTTACGGGACGGTTCGTGCCAAAACCAGTTCGTCCCGGGACGTTTCGTCCCAAACATCATTTTTTACTGGGACGTTTCGTCCGGGACGTTTCGTCCCACACTTAAATTAACAATATTATGATACGATTTATATTCAGTATCGAAAGAATACAATCCTGCTGTTCAGCTTAAATAAATCAAACATTTTTGTATGGTATTAAACTTATTTTTAATTAATTTCACAGATCGACTTTATACCCAGAATGATAATTTTACCGGGACGTTTTGCCTGAGATGTTTCAACCCATATTTTATAGATAACTGTACGACCATGTAGAATAGAATAAAAAATATATACTATTTTTCTCATTATAATTTACATATCTCTCGATACTGAGACGACCACTTTCTGATCATTACCTCAGATGTGGTGGGTGGCTAAATTTAGAATTTAGTTCAAAGGAATATATATTATAATATATATCAATACATTATATATAGATATAATATTTCACATTATTAGATCTATATAGTATTGAAACTTTTTAAAATGGTGAAGATAGAAATGTTTAACATAGAATGAAATACAATATTTTTTCATATCATAAATTATTTCGCACTATAATAGTACTGAAATTTATTAAAATGTGTATGATCTGTCATGCAGTAATTTAAACCAGGGCTAATTACGAGTCCAGGGTATCAAATATTCTATTTAAGAGCATGTTAAAAATACCTAGAAACACATTTAAATTAACTTGATCGCAATTAAAAATGCATCAGATACAGTGTTAATGTGCATTTTATGTACATCATTTTATCAAGCCCCTTACAGATTCCAGCGCAATGAGCATGTCAAAATTCACCATACAGCATGGCCAAGTCAGAAAGTGGAAAAAAAAAAAAACACTATTAAAATTTAAAATTTATGTATTTTTTTTCATACAATAAAAAAAATATCACAAGGAATTCCAAAATTCATTTGTCAATGAAATAATGTATAAAAATATACTTTTGGCATAAAACATTGCATGGGACGAATCGTCCCGAAAAGTGGGACGAAACGTCCCGGACGAAAAATTGGGACGAATCGTCCCGGACGAAACGTCCCGGTACTAACTGGTTTTGGCACGAAACGTCCCGGAACCGTGGTGGGGGGGGGGTAACTGTGAGCAGATATCAAACAATCGACTCCCCCCACCCGCCACACACACACAAAGAAAGAAAAAAGAAAGTAGAAATTTAACAAACAAAACAAAAATCACCGTTAGGGAGGCGTAAGGCGTATCGGCGAGGGGGTGGGGGTGGGGGGGTGGGGTGGGGGGGGGGGGGAGGAGAGAGAGAAAATATCAAAGAACCGCCGATTATAAGGATATGACACTGCCTAGGATATGACACTTCCTTACTTTCCTTCCCACCCCTAGCCCCTCCCCTCCGATGTAATTTGTAATTAAAAGCGTTTCTGCAGTGGAGCTATAAAAATAAGTTTTCCGACCACTCGGACAGGGCATGCTCATTTTAATACAACAAGCACTGGATACCTGAATAACAACACATGTTTCATATTTAGCAAGATTCAAAGATGTCTGTAAGGCGCAAACGGTCGTTGTATAAATATTCTGTAATCGTTTAAACCCAGAAGTTAGTCGCTTAACTTGGGTTGTCTGGAGTACGCCTGTCTTTGCAATTCTGGTACTGGATTTTATCATTTGATAGATGGCGTCATCACGTGACCTCCACGAGCTCATTTACATATCCTGTCAACATGTCCGTTGAAACGCAATTTCTTTTCACCCCTCTTGAGGAAAATGCTTCAAGGCCAGCCCAAGGTCTCTTAGAAAAGGTAAAACTGGTGGCAGTCATTATCCAAAATGGCCAAAGAACACAACCGCTAATGCAGACCTGCCAAGTTTCACGATTTGTGCGTGACCCTCACGAATTTGGACGCCTCCCACGACCTCACGATCGTATTTTGAAAAAAAGCCATAACTCACGCTTCCTTCGCTTGCTCACGATTTCACTCTAAACCGGAGAATACTAAAAAAAAAAGTGTCTTTTTTGCGCTCTCTGGATCGTCAAAAACGTGTTTTCTCTCAACTTCCGCTGCATTCGGACAATCTCGGTCACCGAATCTATATTTATCTCCGGGAAAATTCGTCACCTGGTCTAAAAATAGGTATAGGTAAAGGTTTCCGATAGTCTTAAAATAGCGTGGGTAAAAATAACTCGAGTATTCGAGAACGATTAGAGCAGAAACCGACCAAATGTGTACTTCCGTTTTTATGTTCATGAATATTGACAACATGAAAACGCCGGAGAAAAAAAAAGGTTTATACATCAAAGTACGAAAATGGATGGGAGATCGAGTTTACCTGGGTTTACAGAGTGAGAAGGGCATCAGCTTTGCGTTTTGTAAACTTTGCCAAAGGCATTTCAGTATTTCCCACGCCGGAAATACATGTAAAAAAAAGCACGGTAACAGATTTTCACAGTCGGTCATTGAAAACGTCAAAAGATTTTGTAACCAAGACTGACCAAGATGTTATCAGAGCTGAAACTCTCTTTAGCAACTTCATTGCAGAACACTACTTGCCATTTTTGATAGCAGATCACTTCAACAAACTCAATGTATAAAACTTTAGTAAAATAAAAACTGTAAATAAGAATACTTGATGTTTATCTTCATTTAAGAACTACCTACTGATCCTACTCCTCCCCACTGCCATCCCCAATCTCTAGTTTCACATAAAGAGAAAAAAAATGACACAAAAAATCTCACTCTTTTTCATTGTCAATGGGTTTCTCCGCGAATGAACTAACGTGGAAAAGGGGGCTAAATCGAGGCTTCACGCGCAGTCTCACTCTTTTGTTAATTGAAAACTTGGCAGGTATGCTAATGTTTTTTCCTAAGTGATTAAAAAATAATGCTTTTATCAGTGTATAGAAATTTCCCGGTAGCATTTACCGGCAAAAACCCAGCAGTAGCGGAATAGGTGAGGCCTGGGCCGTGAAAATTGAAACTTGTTTCTAGGCATTTTCCGGCCCAGAGCTGGGCTAGGTTTCTCCTCAACCTGCTTAACACGTGTCACGGGGGTAGGATTGTTGGTCAAAAGGATATTTAGGGTCTTTTCTTGTCTGGTTGGGATATCTACAACCTGGGAGAGGCAGTGCTTCTGGACAATTTCAACTAAGTGGGACTGTACCTGTCTCTTGGGCATTTACTTCCATAAGTTTACCTTTCCCGATGCTCCATCTCCCATAATCACTATTTTTAACTGCTTGTCAGGAGCTTCATCTTCAGAGTCTGACATGGTTCATTCGTTGTTCGGGCTTAAAATAAATGGAAAACACGTATTTATGCTTTAGTCTTTAGTCTTTAGTCTTTATCAAAGCCACTAGGCTTTAACAAAATATTTTGACACATCAGTCGCCATTTTGGAAAATTATTTACATCCGGTCGGGTTGCCGCGCGACATATATTTCTGTATTACTTCAAAATGTCAACGTTTTGTGCTCTTCTATGGTATTAATAATATTTCAAAATAATTTTAAAACTTTGTTTCTTTTTTTATTTGTCATATTTTGATAAAATTTTATTGTAGTTCGCAACTGGAATCGCAACTTTTCAAGGGGGATAACCAAATGGTTTCTTGGGACGCTTCAGAGAAAATTGAGTAAAAACTATTTTACAAGTTCTGTGATGGATGTAACTTATGGCCTTCTATCCACCTTAGTAAAGACAAGATCTATTGAACGCATTTTAGCGCCCATAGCATCACAGGTACTATAGTTTCATCTGCACAATGTTCCTTTTTGGTGGGTGGGGTGTCTGCAGGTAGGGTAGAAAAAAATTGGCTTAGTCTAAGTCACACTGGGAACAACCTTAAAACATTTGTGCTGGGAGGTTCTTATGTACACTTAAAATCAACCAAAATCATGTTATTCACAAAGTCATGGTCTTAGCAGGGAATTGTAAGAGACAAGGAATAGACCAGGAGTTAATGCGTTCAAAAACAGACTAGACCGATACAACAGAAGCAGACATGGGGCACAAGGGGCATCTGCCTAACTCAAAACCCCCATCATCCTAACGTAACGTAACGTAACGTAGACAGGTGTTCGCAAACTATCGCGGTGATAAAAAAAAATAAAAAAATAAACGAACTAGCAATAATTACAATTTAAAGTCTCTCACCGGCGGCAAAGAACATTTATTTATCTACAAGTGCATATAAAAATTATCGTCTGCAAATCCATTTTAGAAAAGTTAAATCTTTCTTTAACATCACTGCCCACTTTAAGGGACTGTCTCCTGAGGTCCATAGGTCAAACGGAAGTTTTGGCTCATGCAGTCAAAAGGTGGGAAACTTTTGTAAACTACAGTGCAGTTCAAAGAAGTGGATTAGCTTAATTCACATGTGTAAAAAATCCTGTTTCAGTGAAAATTTTAGTTTTCAAATATCATTTTGAACTCAGGCCCTCCAGTTTTATTAACACATATTTCCAGTTATCTATTCAGTGAATTTTATTGTGGAATAAATGAGTAACATTGCGATGAAAACAGAAAATTTCAATATCTGGTGTTTGAGTTGGGCTATAGATATTGTACTAGCAATGGCAGGTCACGTAATAGCGGAAACTACGGAAATAGGAGAGTTGGGTATACTCGTATCCGAGTAGATCTCGTCAGCTAGTAGTTCTCGTCATTCTGCTTAAAACGAGTTTTTCGCGTATTTTTTCTTCACTTCAACTGCCTTAATCCTAAGTTTATGATACATTTGGTCAAACTAGTGCAAAAACTCATCAAGATATCGAGCTGTGTATAAATAAATGCCGTTTTTTCTCTTTTGGATTCGCAAAGTCGCGTGGTTACGTCAGGGGCATTCACGTGAGCACGTTCAAGCCACGTGCTGACCTCTCTTAATTGGGTCAGGTTTTCCAATATTGTGTCTACTTTGCAAACAAACTCCGAATGTAAGTCAACATTGCAGGAAAAACACAAAAATATTAAAATAGAAAACCTGACCCAGTCATCATTTATCGTTTTCAGCAGCCTCGTGAACAAGACAAACTCTTCGTCTCAGTTTTGTGTTTGTTTTCGTCTGCTGTGACCTCATTAAAAAAATGAGCGCATTCGGCATATGAACGGACTTTGTTACATGAATAGGATGTCAAAAATCATTATATAGGAACAACAGCAAAATGGGTTTTATATTTATTTTAAAATCGAGCTTAAAAGCAACATGACGAGAACTGCTTCTGGACGTGACGTTGTCTGTGCGTGATAGCATATCAAATAATGATCGCTCCCTGAGGTTCGTTTCTATAAATAAATTCATGACATGTGTGTCGAAACCAGAGTTATTAGGTACGCAATACATAACTACCGCAAACTGAAAGAAAACCTGCTTGTTTGGGAGAAAACAGGAAATTGTTAGTAAAAAATGACGAGAACTACTCGGATACGAGTATATATATGAGAACAAAATATGCCAGGATAGTCACTGTCTAAATGCAGGGATACAGACTAGCGGTCGCCCACTCGCCCACTGCGAGTAAAAAATCGGGTGGGCGCCTAAAATTGAAATGATAGTCGCCCAGTTTGCGATCGTAAGCTGTCTGCGAGTGTCTGGCGTGTTTTTGGCTTGGAGTAAAATTCGCCACCTCTAAGGGTATTGCTAATTTCCGCGCCGATATTGGCTATGAATATTCGGTGTTCCGTCATACTTGTGTGTTGGATTTTACTCACTATCGACAAACAACATGGCCGCCTCCTCGTAAAGGAAGATAGATAGATAGACGGATTTGTCAGCTAAAAATCTTAACCGTTTATAGATTTTTCGCGCGTAATATGGCGATACATCGCTGGTGTTTCACACCCGGTTGCTAAAAGAAAACAAAACCATGAAGAAAGGAGGGTTTACTACAAAGCCTACGGAAACGGCGCAATTCTCGCGCAGATTCTGAATAAAAGATTCCCATGTTTTAAATGTGGGCCCCTAAATTTCTAGCTGGGCGACTAAGTTTCAGTTTTTAGGGGCCCAGCTTGCTTCTATGAAAAATGAGTTAGTCTGTATCCCTGAAATGGCTTGAGTGTGTACTGATGCAGCAGATTGGAAAGTCAGTTCAGATCGGACAAAAAAAACTTGGGGGGGGGGGGGGGGGGGGGGTTACCTGGACTTAACTTGATCTGTACAGAAGTGGAATAAATTTAGCAATTTCAAATACATTTCATGAGAAAACGCCTAAAGTTTGGATTAGTTTGATGCTTAATAGGTCTAGTTCTGATCACAACTGTAGCTGACATTTGTGGGTGAAGAAAAAACTCATCTCAGATTTTCAGGTTTTCGACCATAATTTTCATGAAAGGGTATGGATAGCTAAACCAAAATCCTTTTGCCCAATCAAAAGATAAAGATATGTGTTCAATATTCAGTATACACTTAGGAAAAACACTTAGCTACATAAGACTAGGTGAATTTTGAAAAAAAAAAATTACTGATGGTGGCAAAAAAACAAATCTAAGTTGGTTTTTATGAATTTTTTGTCAAAATGGTCAATTTTTGGCCTCCTTTTGGACACATAGGTCCTGTTTTCAAACAAAAATGTTGATGGCAAAACTCAGCTTAATTTTAAACTGTTTGCTTTTGAATGTAAGAGGATATAAAAAAGCTTTAAAAAGCTATGTGAATTTTGAAATTCTTTCAGAATCGGGTATAGATGGGAGGATAAAAAAAACAGGTATAGATGAGAGATAGGAATCGGGTATAGATCCGGGATTTATAAATCAGGTATAGATGAGAGACAGGAATGGGGTATAGATTGTGATTTATAAATTGGGTATAGTATATACCCAATCTGAGAGAAAGAAATTGAGTATAGATGTGGAGAATAAGTAAACCAGGTACAGATGTGAAGAAAATCGGGTATACATTAGGGATCGGGGACAGATGAGGGACCGGGTATAGATATGAGTCCTACATGTATAAAACCTCTGTGATTTTGAGTCATGTTCAGCTTCATAGTCATCAGTAGTAGAACTGCTGTGAGATCATAAGTGAGAATTCAAAGACTAGAGGACAAACATATACCCTAAGGTGCTGAAGTATTTGGACACCTCAAACCATTGATTTTCCATTTGTTCCAAATGGAAAATCAATGGTTTTAGGTGTACCAATATTTAAGCACATTAGGGTAAATCCAGATAAGGCGGCTCATGATGAGCCACCTTTTCTGGAGCCACATGCTGTTGGCAAATTCAGTTGTTTTCATTTTTGACGCTTTAAGTGTTAGCTGGTTGTCACCATTTATTAGCTCTTCTGGATTCCTAGTCTCTTAAGGTCGATGTTGAGGTGTTTTTATTATTGGCTGGCACCTGGTAATACGGCCAACTAAAAATAAAAAAAAGAAAATGACCGATATAAACGAGAAATATAGATAGGGCCAATTACGTTCTTCACTGTAGAACTACTGGATTCCCTGTCATGCTAATATTTCACCCTTGTGCTGCTCTAGCCCTTCCCAAAATGGCCTTACACCCATATTATGGGGCCAATACAGCCATATAATGCATCAGTCATTTGTAACTACAGCCCACCCACCCCCAGGGCAGATTTGGGGATAGCGGGGAAAATGAGCCATGTTTTTATGTTTGCATCATCCAAGCATCAGCCCCTCTGTCAGTCTGACCTCTGTCAGGGCCCTCTAATTCATGAGTTGGTTTAAAAATATTTATTTCACTTTTTCACAACATACATAGATAATACAACATATAAGTTTATAGGATTAAAATGAAAGCATGTTGCTTATTTAGTTCTTCTCCTGTAATTGAGTTGAAAGGTTTTATCTTAAAGAAATTTATTTCAGATATCCTTGCTTATTATATTGAATGAGTCTGAAGATGCTGGCTCCCTTCAGCATGAAGACATGGTTCCATGTGCACAAGCTGTCATGGATGCTGCCAGTCGACTTTCTCTGGTTGCCAGGCAACAGGCTCAGTCTTCAACAGATCAGGTTGGTAAAGACATTTGTACTATATTTATTCAGTAATAAGATGGGATTTTCTCTTTCAAACCAATTCCAAAGAATCTTAGAAGAGGAATCTGGATCTTTGGAAAGTAAGGCCATCCCAAACCTGAATAAATGTTATTATATACACTGTGATTTAAATGCATTCCTATTAGACCATGCATGACAGGCATTCAGTGATATTTCATAAGAAAAAGAATATTTCTTCCATGATAAACATTCTCATCCTTGTCCCTTCACAATGTATAAGGTTGAAAAAAAATAATTTATATTAATCAGAAGATAAACAGAAATTCACTTCTTACTATGCCCCATGGGAGATAAACAGAAATTCACTTCATGATAGTTAGAGGGAATAATTGCTCCTCTCAGTGTCTGTCTCTATTCATCACACTTTTTGGTAAAGAGTTTGTGTAATCATCACATCCCACAGTTTTTAGTTGATCAATTTCAAACTTTGTAAATATGTTGTGGACATATTGAAGATTCCCCTGTGGCGTTTTTATGAAGATAGAATTAATTTTGACTGAATTAGGCCTTTTGGATTTAGTCATTTTAGATTTTTTGTACTTGTTTAGTATTGTTTCTTTTTTTTTTTGTCATTTTTTCATCTTCAGGAATTCATTGCTCAGACACAAAGCTCATGTGAAGTTCTTGAACTGTCCAGCTCAAACCTATATGTTGCTGCCGAGAGACTTCAGGGACTTGGACCCAGCAAAGAAGCTAAAAATAAACTGGTACAGGCCAGTAAGGATGTTTTGCAGGGAACCATGAAGGTGAGGTGGCTACCCTATTTCTTTGGTTATAAGACAGGGGTTTTCCCCTTCCAAATCAGTCCCAAAAATCTAGACCCATCTTATAATAAATGGGTCTAGATTTTTGGGACTGTTTTGGATAAGATAGGTCTAGATTTTTTTGGGACTGTTTTGGATAAGATGGGTCTAGATTTTCAGGATTGCTTTAGAAGGGAAAACCCCATCTCATAGCAGAATGTTTGTCTGATTTAGATATTTGGGGTCATTCTAAAGATGGAGAAACATTGTTTTATAGCCAAATATATACTGTAGTGAATGTAATACAGTATAGTCTCTTTACTATGCTATGTTTGTTATCCATAAAGTGGGGCTAAAATACAATGAATATAACGAACATACGTATATATAGAGTGCATTTTTGTCTTATATTTCTTTGACAGCTTTATATGCAAGATAATGTTAAAAGTGAATAGCTTTCTGGTATCTATATTTCTAAACTGCATATTCTGAGACTTTGGAAGCACTGCATACTTGAAATAATTTTATACCCATTTTTCACTGAGATAAGTAAATAGAACATAGTCCTGAAAAATTTTGTTTATACTCTGCATATTTTTTTCACAACTGATTTGCAGTTTAAAAACAAAAGAGATGTAGTAGAAATTTGTGGAAATCCTTAATTTGTCAAATCTGCTGTTCAATGTCAACTAGTTAATATATGTATATTATGTAACTTGTTATTCTCCAACTTTAAGCAATACTGTAAAGTCTGTAATTACAAATGTTTACTGTGTACTAATGTATGCTGACTACATAAAAGGCTAAATACTCATATTACTTTTATGTATGAGTGATAAGTACAGATGCACAAACTTCAATATTCATAAATCTGTTCAAACATGCAAAATTGCGATTTTTTTTTCCACAAATATAAATAGAATTACAGAATTTAACTTATTGCGATATTGTTTCATTCAAACATATTGTATGTCTAATAAATAATATGCAAGCAAATTGGGTGGGCTGCAAGTTTTAACAACACTAATAACCACCCTACCTATTTTCATGATGGATCTAGATTTTCATGCTCCCCGAAGGGTGAGCATATAGTTGCCGCTTTGTCCATCCGTCCTTCCTTCCATCCATCCATCCATCCGTCACACTTTTGTCCGGAGCATATCTCTGAAAGTATAAGGGGGAACTAAATGGAACTTCACACGTTGATAGAGGACAATGAGGGGAAGTGCAGTGCACAAGAACGGTAACCCTATCACAAGTATTCACGAAGTTAGCTCCCTTTCCAGTTTTTGCTCTATTTTGCTTGTCCGGAGCATATCTCTGAAAGTATAAAGGGGAACTAAATGAAACTTCACACATTGATAGAGGACAATGAGGGGAAGTGCAGTGCACAAGAACCGTAACCCTGTCACAAGTGTTTATGAAGTTAGTTCCCAGTTTTTGCTATATATTGCTTGTCCGGAGCATATCTCTGAAAGTATCGGGGGGGAACTGAATGAAACTTCACACATTGATAGAGGACAATTAAAGGAAGTGCAGTGCACAAGAACCGTAACCCTGTCACAAGTATTTACGAAGTTAACTCCCTTTCCAGTTTTTGCTATATTTTGCTTGTCAGGAGCATATCTCTGAAAGTATTGGGGGGAACTAAATGAAACTTCACACATTGATAGAGGACAATTAAAGGAAGTGCAGTGCACAAGAACCATAACCCTGTCATAGGTATTTATGAAGTTAGCTCCCTTTCCAATTTTTTTCAATACTTTGCTAGTCCGGAGCATATCTCCAAAACTATTAAAGGGAACTTAAACTTCACACATTGATAGAAGGAAAATTAGATGAAGTGCAGTGCTCAAGAACCCTAACCCTGTCACAAGTATTTAGGAAGTTCGCTCCCTTTCCAGCTTTTTGTCGAGCCCGCTTGCGGTGAGCGAGACATAGTTGTTACAATTTCAGTTCGGTGTATGTCGGTGCGTGCGTTAGTGCGTGCGTGCATTAGTGCGTGCGTCCGTCCGGATTTGTCCGGGCCATAACTTCTACATTTTTGCATGGATTTCAAAATAGTTTGGCACAATTGTTCTCCTTGATGAGTAGAAGTGCCTTTTGAAACATTTGATCAGGTAGGTCCAAGGTCAAGGTCACACTTGAAGGTCAAATGATAAAATGGCCATAAATTGAGCTTGTCCGAGCCATTTCTTCTACATTTGTGGATGGATTTCAAAATTATATGGCACAACTGTTTTCCTTGATGAGTAGAAGTGCCATTTGGAACATTTGTTCTGGTAGGTCCAAGGTCAAGGTCGCACTTGAAGGTCAAATGACAAAATGGCCATAATTTGAGCTTTTCCAATCCATAACTTCAATATTTACAAATGGATTTCAAAATAATTTTTTGGCACAATTGTTCTCCATGTTGAGCAGAAGTACCATTTGGAACATTTGTTCAGGTAGGTTCAAGGTCAAGGTTGCACTTGAAGGTCAAATGACAAAATGGCCAAAAATTGAGCTTGTCCGAGCCATTACCGCTACATTTATGCTTGGATTTCAAAATAATTTGGCACAATTGTTCTTCTTGATGAGTGGAAGTGTGAAGTGACATACATTTGTCGGTAGGTCCAAGGTCAAGGTCACACTTGAAGGTCAGATATTGTAATTGTCATAAATTGAGCTGGGTCATCACTTCTACTTATTTTCCTTTGTGAAAATTTGAAAAAAAGAAGAAATATGCTTGCTAAGCATGATGTTGTTTGGCTTCTTTCCAGAGTGAAGCAGTTACTTAGTCTTGACATACTTATAGGTCACTATAGCAAACAGCGGGCTCGACCAGTTGTCCCTGGACAACCTTCTAGTTTCAATATTTTGCTTGTCCGAAGCATATCTCCAAAAGTATAAAAGGGAACTTAATGAAATTTCACACACTGATAGAGGGCAACGAGTGAAAGTGCAGAACACAAGAACCATAAACATGTCATAAGTAATTCAAAGTTAGCCCCCTTCTTAATTTTTGCTTTATTTTGCTTGTCCTGAGCACATCTTAGGAAGTATTGAAGGAAACTAAATTGATAGAGGGCAATGAAAGGAAGTGCAGAGCTTAAGAACTATAACCCTCTGTTTAGTAGGTCCCTTCCTAATTTTTTCAGTCTTTTAGCTTGTCCGGACCATATCTCTGTACATATTTAAGAGACACAAATGCATACCTGTCAACTCTCCCGCATAAATTGTGAGTCTCCCGATTTTTTAACCCTTTCCCGATCTCCGGATCGTATTTCAAAAATAACCCAATTCTCCCGCTTTTTAGACAACCTCCGGATTTCTATTTTCATCGCTAAAATTAAAAATCAAGGCGATTTTTATCATTTGTTTCTTCACGCGTTAACAGTTTTTCAAGGTGAAGGTCACCTCACTTCCGCTTGGACTCAGGAGTTTCCGATTGGTTCCGGTAGTTTTCGCCAATTGTAAGCAGTCGTTATAAGAGGTAGTCCTACTGAGGCAGGATTGCAGAAAGAAGAATCGGGAAATTCCGTGTTTATAACAAATCTACGTTAATACTCACTTGTATTTGTTTATATATATACTGTGCTTGTCCTTGTCCGTGTCCTATGCCGGGGAGTCCATTGTTGTAACGGGGTTTCTTGGGATATCCCTGAGGTATATAGCTGTCTCTGTGTTGTGGAAGTTCCAGGTTTACAATGAATTGCGCATGGACAGACGAAATTACTACACACTTTAGGTGTGTAGTTAGGTAAAACAAAATAGTTCGTTTAACTACGATTTATAATAAATCTACGTTAATACTCACTTGTATTTGTTTGTATATATACTGTGCTTAATTTAGAGACTTTCCCTTAGCCACATAACACATTAACTCAATTATGAACTGTGAATACTTGTAACAAACATGAACTAATAAACATGTGTACAACTTCATATTATATTCTCTTGTACTGTACTTCTTTGATTCATGAGTCTAACACTGTGGGTTGCTCAAAAGGTTGGTAGTGAAACCAATGGGCACTTTTCCATAAACATAATGGTTTAAGAATACTTCCTTGGTTTTCCACCGTCCAACTTTCATTACAGTTTCCGGGATAACACCTTGAGATACTGCTACAGTCGCCCCTGTGGGCCTAAAAGATTTTGCGGTAAAACCGTCCAAACCCGCTAAATGTATGCTTTGTTCCAAAATATTCCCCACAGTGTCTGCTGTTATGGCCTTGTAAGGGGCTTTTAAAGATAAGAACAATGGATAATCAGGTCCTTTCCTAAACGATTCTGTTTTTAGCTCACCTGAGCCGAAGGCTCAGAGGTGAGCTTATAGGATGGGAGTCGAGCCGTCGTCCGTCCGTCCGTGCGTGGGTGGGTGCGTCAACACTTTCAAACATAAATATCTCAGAGACCAGTGGGCCGATCGCAATCAAATTTTATCTGAAGCATCATTTGGGTGGGGGAAAGGCTGCATTAGGTTTTGGTGCCAATCAGCTCAGAACTCTGGTTTCCATGGCAACAGATAGCCCCCATAGGGTTATAATGGGGAAAATGGCGTCATCACGTTTTCTCGACTGTTTTTGATTAGATCCTTATCATACTTGCAGGTAATGATGACATACACAAGAGCTTGGATGAGTTTGAAATTTGGCCGGATTCGAGTACAGACTACGGAGTTAGCTGCCCTTAAGCGTTTGAAAAAATCTCATAGGGTTATAATGGGGAAAATGGCGTCATCACGTTTTCTCAACTGTTTTTGCTTAGATCCTTATCATACTTGCAGGTAATGATGACATACATAAGAGCTTGGATGAGTTCGAAATTTGGCCGGATTCGAGCACAGACTACGGAGTTAGCTGCCCTTGAGCGTTTGAAAAAAATCCCATTGTGTTATAATGGAGAAAACAACGTCATCACATATTTTTAGAAAAACTTTGTCATCGCTCTATTGCCTACATTTCTCAATGGATTTTAAAATAACTTCACACAAATGTAGGGCATGACAATATCTCAAGCATTTTCGACTTTCAGGATGCTGCGCCCAAGGTCAAGGTCACTGTGGCTAGTTTTTGAAAAACTTTGTCAGCGCTCTAGCACCTACATTTTTCTATGGATTTCAAAATAAATTCACACAAATGTAGGGCATGACAATATCTCAAGCAAGTTTGACTTTCAGGATGCTACGCCCAAGGTCAAGGTCACTGTGGCTATTTTTAGAAAAACTTTGTCAGCGCTCTAGCACCTACATTTCTCAATGGATTTTAAAATAACTTCACACAAATGTAGGGCATGACAATATCTGGAGCAAGTTTGACTTTCAGGGTGCTGTGCCCAAGGTCGAGGTCACTGTGGCTATTTTTAGAAAAACTTTGTCATCGCCCTAGCACCTTCATTTCTCCATGGATTTTAAAATAACTTGACACAAATGTAGGGTATGACAATATCTCAAGCAAGTTTAACTTCCAGGGTGCTGCGCCCAAGGTGAAGGTCACTGTGGCTATTTTTAGAAAAACTTTGTCAGCGCTCTAGCACCTACATTTCTCAATGGATTTTAAAATAAATTCACACAAATGTAGGGCATGACAATATCTCATGCAAGATCGACTTTCAGGGTGCTTTGCCCAAGGTCAAGGTCACTGTGGCTATTTTTAGAAAAACTTTGTCATCGCCCTAGCACCTTCATTTCTCCATGGACTTTGAAATAACTTGACACAAATGTAGGGTATGACAATATCTCAAGCAAGTTTGACTTTCAGGATGCTGTGCCCAAGGTCAAGGTCACTGTGGCTATTTTTAGAAAAACTTTGTCATCGCTCTAGCACCTACATTTTTCAACGGATTCTAAAATAATTTCACACAAATGTAGGGCATGACAATATCTCAAGCAAGTTTGACTTTCAGGGTGCTGCAATCAAGGTTTTTGATTAGATCCTTATCATACTTGCAGGTAATGATGACATACATAAGAGCTTGGATGAGTTCGAAATTTGGCCGGATTCGAGCACAGACTACGGAGTTAGCTGCCCTTGAGCGTTTGAAAAAAATCCCATAGTGTTATAATGTAGAAAACAACGTCATCACATTTTCATTTTTCATCGGATCCTCTTCATACTTGCAGGTAATGAGGATATGCATAAAAGTTTGGATTAGTTAGCATTTCAGCTAGATCTCACTACTGACTATGGAGTACCTGCCCTGAGCATCCAAAAAATCAATGTCGCCACTTTTTCTTGGTTTCTACTGATCCGATCCTTTTCAAACTTGCAGGTAATGAGGAAATGCATATCTTAAACAAGTTCAAATTTTGGCCAGATCAGGCCAACCACTACGAAGTTAGCTGCCCTTGACAGCTCTGTCTATTGTGCTCTTGATCGGATACTTTTTAAACTTGCATATATTAAATGAGGGCATACATAATGTTTTGGAGGAGTTTAATTTTCAGCCTGATTGGACCACTGACTGTGGAGTTAGCTGCCGTTGAGCATCTTAAATATCCCTATAGGTTTACAGTGTCTCTCAGGTGAGCAATTGTTGCCCTTTGGGCTACTTGTTCTAATATACACTTTCAAACACTGTATAGGGTCCATAATTTTATCTTGAGCTGCCGGCACTGTCACTTCAAACCCTTGCCGCTGAGTATCATTCTTTATGCCCCAAAACGTAAATGTCATAGATCCATCCGAACCAAACACCACATCATTTACAGATAATGAAATTGTTCTGGCAGACATTGTCCTTGTATCAAACACTTTAGCCTTAGGCGCCAGATCTGAAGGCCTAGTCATTAATACTAATGCCACCAATGTTAATGCCTTTAAACGTAATTGTTTTAATGTTAACTGTTCATTATCGCCCCATGAGTGAAACAGTCTGGCAAATTCTTCTATCGGCATAGGTTTTTGTCTTGACATAGGCTTAATTGTACCTGTTTTACTAGTGCGGTAGCCAGTCTTTTTATATCTGAATGGTAAGCTGGGGATGTTTTCCCTAATCCCTCAAATAAGAATGTTATTGTGGCTAAAGATGACTTTAAAATGCTTTCAGGCCTTTCTGAAGAATCTGCAACCTGACACAGAAAATCTGCTAACAACGCAGTATTATGTTCGTTTGAAAAGTCTTCCTGTTTATCATTACAAAATGAAATATATCTGTTAACACAGCTATTGTAAGTCTTTAAAGTAGAATTTGCTATAGAGAGTGTAACCTGTTTTGCTGCCCTTCCGGACCAACCTGTACAACGCAGTCTTGACGACCAGAGACTCTCCAGGCGAATATTTGCCATTTCTTGTTTTTGAAAGGCTCCTGTTTGGGACCCACTGCTATTATTGTCCTTGGTGAAATTGGAAGTCTTATAGGCATGTCGATCGACATATCGAGAAGCTCCTGATACCATGGTTGACTCTCCCATTTTGGTGCAATTATTGTGGCTACTGCCTGTTGTTGTCTGATTACCCGCAGCACCTTGGGTATCAAAGGGAACGGTGCGTTGACAGAATTGTTCATATCTGCCCAATCTGTTTGCGACAACGCATCGACACCTGTTGTTTTCGGATCCCAATATAGGGAATTGTACACTGGAAGCTGTGTTGATGTTATTGATGCAAAACGATCTATCTGATGAGGCCCCCATATTGTGTCTAACATCCTGAAGAGGTTGGGATGCAGCCGCCATTCATAAGTTGATCTTACTCTCGACAGAAAATCGGCTCGCCAATTCTGAATTCCGGATAAATATTTCGCGGTTAAACCTATATTTGCTTCCATGGCCTCTAAATGAATACTTCTGGCTACTGAATCTAACTGTACAGATGAACCGCCCATTCCATTGATCATTGCCACAGTAGTCACGTTGTCCGATAATACCTGAACCTGCTTGTTTCTCAGAAGTTCTTTGAAAGATAGAATTGCCATTAAAACCGTGAACAACTCTCGGAAATTGGAGCTTTTCATTGAAAGTCTCGTATTCCAAAAACCTTGTGCTTCCAAACCGGGGATCCATGCCCCCCATCCAACACTAGATGCGTCCGTTACTAACTGAATGTCCACTGGCTTGTTTACCACAAACAGTTTATTCCACTGTGAACTGAAGGTAAAAAACCATTCCAAATCATTACGTGTATATTCATCCAAAATTATTTTCTCACTCCAGCTATTGCGTTTTGACAATTGTCTGTACAAATTTCTAAGTAACAACTTTGCCGGGAAAATGCATTTACACATAGAAATACATTGTCCAGCTATTCTAGCCAGACCTCTAGCAGTAACAGCACCGGAACGCAAAGCACGACTAACTTCTTTCTTTAACTTTCTAATTCTCTCTTGAGTGACCTTGATAACTGTTGTCTCACCTTTATTGTCAACAGTATAACCAATAAATGTCTTTATCAGTGCCGGTTCTAATGACGATTTTTCATAATTCACTGACCATCCTAACTGTTCAAGTGTAGCTAAGAAAAATTCAGTCTGTTTCTGAATTAAATGTTGTGGGCTCAAAATGATAAAGTCATCTACATATACCACCACCTTAATACCTTTAGCTCTGAGATAGGTTATGACTGGTCTAAGCACTTTAGAGAAGAAATATGGGCTGCAACAATGGCCAAATGGCAAAACTGTCCATTTATAGTATTTATTCTGAAATTTGAAACCTAACAGTTCCTGCTGATCTGGGTGTACTGGAATATGGAAAAATCCGTTTTTCAAATCCGCAGTTACAATGAAGTCTTTTGGTTTAACAAGATCAATGACTGTATTGTCTTCATTTTTAAATTTGGGTGGTATACATTTTGAATTTGTATATCTTAAGTCAGTAATCAAGCGAAAATCTCCTTTTTTCTTTGGAATACAATTAATAGGCGATACACAATATGGTTTTTCCTCACAGAATTCAATATGCCCAAGCAATAATAATGTTTGTAGCTCTTTATTAATAAAATCTGATTCAACTTTAGAAAAATGTTTATTGTATAGCTCAAACGGTTCAATCTGATCATTTAGTGGAAAACGTACACCATGTTTTAACCAGTCAATAACTGTATCTGAGGCCCCTATGTCATACCACTTGTCAATATGAGCCCGCAACTGATTCTTCATTTAGAAAACTAATAGTCTTGGTCCCTAGACCACTGTGGGCCTTTATTTGGCGTTCGGAATCTGGGTCCTTGTAAGTTATGAAGTAGATCCTCACGTCTCTCGGGAAAATATCGACCTGACCCAAACCTTGGGTTGTAATAACCACCGTATGTTTGTGCTGAATTCGCCTGAGACCTATAAGTGGGTCTAAATGTGCCCCTTTGTGATTATTGTGACTGTGCGTTACGTGCTGCTATACCCGACAGTTCTGCAGCTATTCTAATGTTCTATGTTGATCAAACCCAGAGTTACTTTTTTGAAGTGAACGAAATAACTGTGCTGTAGAGTCATCAAACTTTCCCTTCACTAGAAGGGCAGAGTATTCATCTTGTAAATATCTAATGTTAGCTGTAAGGGTAGTTAAAATGGGTTCAATATCAAGAGGCTGATCCTCTTTTGACTGACTCAGCAACTTAAATACTGTTTCCACATACCGACCACACTTTCATATGACATTAAGGGTTTGTTGGTCCTCTCTTTTTATACGCCCGTTTTGAAAAAACGGTCGTATTATGTCATGGCGCTGTCCGTCCGTCCGTCTGTCCGTAAACATTCTTGTGCGTGCCATAACTCATTAACCGTTTGGGATATATTCATGATATTTGGTAGGAATATGTATTAGGTTGGGGGAACGTGTCGCGTACAAAAATGGTTGCTCCCCCTTCCTTAGTTTCCAAGTTATGTCCCTTTTATTAATTTTTTACCTGCAAGTCTTGTGCGCGCCATAACTAGATAACTGTTTGGGATATCGTAATGAAACTTCATAGCAATGTGTATGAAGTCCCAACGATGTGTTGCGTACAACATTGGTTGCTCTGCCTTTCTTCGTTTTAGAGTTACATCCCTTTCATTAGTTCTTGTTGACTATTTTTGTGTATACTTACATTGTGCATTCCATAACTTGGTAACCGTTTGGAATATCATGATGAAACTTTATAACAATGTGCATGATCACAAGACAGTGTGTCACATATAAGTGTGTCACATATAAGAATGGTTGCTCCCCCTTCCTTAATTTTGGAGTAACCTCCCTTTGATTAGTATATTTTAGGCATTTATCATTCACTCCATATCTCCTTTAACTTTTGAAATATTAGAATGAAACTTTGTAGGAATGTGTATAATGTGGTATTGTATCCTGAGCAAGAACCACAACTCTGGCTTACTTACTGAATTACCTGCCCTTGCATAAATATCATGTTTACTCTGTAACATTTCAACTGTTTAAAATATTGTTTTGATGTCAAGGGAATGTAATGGAACCAAGAATGTTGTATCTAGTATATTTAGTTTATCTCCCTTGACTTGGTATACTCTAACAGTATATTTAAATAATGTTGAATTCATTCATTATAGAGTGGTTGCCTCTGTTTGTCTGTCTGTCTATCCTTTTGTAAACAGTCTTTTTCATTCTGTAACTCCTTTATGACATTTAAACCGGCGTATTATGCGCCGCTTGCGAAGCCCTTGTTATTCCTGTTCTCGAATCATGTAACCTCAATGAACTGGGTAAAATTACCTTATCTAGGGAATTTTTAATTGCACTGAATTTCTCCTGAATCTCATCTAACTCAGGACTTTTGGCAGTGAGAGAATCCTCAGGACCGAAGGGATTTTCTTTGGCCTGGTGTGGGGAAACACTATCTTCAGCGCCCGTGCGCGGAAGATGTACAAACGAAGATGGCGGCTCCCTGTGCTCCCTGTGCTCCCTGTGCCGAAACAAAGAACTACTGTCACTAGGTTTTGATTGCGAAAATCTCGTTTCCAAACAATCTATATGATTTTCGATGCGTCGCAACATAGACTTAAGGTCGTGTGTTTCATCCGTGCCGGAATAGTTTATTGTGTCATTTCCATAATCTGCTGTTTTTTTCCCCATTTTTGTTCTGCTCCTTCATGGCGGACTCCCCTGCAGAATTGCGCATGGACAGACTGGTCGCGCGCAACAATTAAAAATAGATTATTATACCTGGTTCTCGGTTTCTTACCGATTACCTATCACAGTCAGTGATTTCGGAAAACCAGAAATTGTTTATTTCCTGCAGCAAAAAAAAACACAAGAAAAACGCAAAAATTAGAGAAAATTCAAGCGTCTGCTACCAACATATGCAAGCGATCGAGTTTCCCTGCATGCAGTAAAGCGAGAGGAGGGTAATTTTTTCACATAGTGCTTGTTGCGAGAGACATTTAAGCCTGGGAAATGGTGGTAGGAACGATCATACAAAGCACTGCAATTGGCAAAGACTAGCAACCCTATATTTCAATTTCAATATGCTATAATAGCATTCATCAGTCATAATTGAATTAGGCTGTAAATTTTTAATGTAGTTACAATGATGGTTAAGCATTAAGTGTTTCTCCATTCTAAGACTTTACAAATGTTTTGAAAGATAAAGTTATCTTTGATGCAAAAATGCTTTGTAAGCCTTCTTTTACATCAGAAAAAAAAGTCTCCCCCATGGAAATTTTCTGTGTTTTTCTCCGCACGCTGAGTCGACAAAAAAAATTGTCGAAAATGTCGGTTCGCGCGCTGTCTTCCCCATGGAAATTTCTGAAAGTTGACAGGTATGCGAATGAAACTTCACATATTGATAATAGAGGGCAATGACAAGAAGAGTAGAACAGAAGAACCATAACTGTAGCCCAAGTTATTTTGAGTTATTTCCCTTCTTATTTTTTCTCAGTTGTATGCATGTCCAGAGCATAGCTCTAAGAGAATTAAAGAGAATTATTTTTTCCATTTTGCATTTAATTTAATATCACAGAAAATCACTCCTTCACCAGAATACCCATTCCCCTATTGCATGCCTTCGGGGAGCATCCATCGGTTCCACCGATTTTCTTCTTGAGATTGTTGTGGAAGAGAAATAAACCATCTTTTGGCAGAATTAATAATATGACTGATTTATATATCTAGGGCCATTTTGGAGATCGGGAGGGGGTAGGTTGGAGAGGGAAGTGGAGGGGAGGGAGCTCCCATCATGCAGCTGGATGAATATGGTAATGCTCTGGAAAATCTGTGATGAACAGGCTGATTTGAGTTTTTGCTGCTGATGATATTATATACAGTCAACTCTCGATATTTCAAAGTCTTTTTTCAGCCCAAACTACTGATATCTCGAAATAACTTTTCTGGTACCAGAAAATTTACTTTGAGATATCAGTAGTTTGAGATAACAGGAGTTGAAATGTAAATAAAAATAGGAAATACATTCTTTGATATAAGAAGATATTTTGAGATATCAATGTTAGAGATATCGGGAGTTGACTGTAGATGTGTATTATCATATTCCCAGGTGCTTCTTGTCACTGATGATGCTGAAATCCGTCGCCTTATCACAACAACTCATATTGTTACAGAGAAACTTAGCCTGCTGTCAGAGTCACGGACAATGCCAGATCTTGTTACCAGATTTAAGGTAAATCTATTGTCTGCTTTCTTTGGACTCTTGGCCAGTATCTCATTTAACATAAAATCAAGGAACCATATTTTTTCAGTTATCAGCTGAGGTTTTGCCCTTGCTAAACAATCCCAAAAATCTAGATCCATATTATCAGATGGATCTAGATTTTTGGGATTGTTTTAGAAGGGTTCGTCTCAAAGTAGAATTTCATATGACTGATTTAGTTACGAGTATGTAGGGTCTTTCTAGAGACAGAAAATTTGGTTTTTATAGCCAGATAATTACTACAAGTTCAAGATAAAATCTGAGTTTGTTCACACTTGTGCTGGAGACTGGGTCAGCTATCAGACAAGTGTGACCAGCTGTAAGATAGCCTTTTATGATTGTTACACTGGCATCCGACTAGTTCCCAGTGAAGACCAATTTCAACAGGGGCACTGTTTTTGATAAATATATGGTATGTTTAGCAGGTTAGAATGTTCATTCAGTCATACAGCAAGGTTAGACCAGCCGGCAAGGTTTGCAGTCTAGTTAAAGACTTCGGATCTATTTTATGTATCATGTCTTCAGTCACCTTTACCAGTCTGTCTATTTCTTTATACCAGGAGTTTACAGATGCCCTGTCTATTATGACAAGCCTAGCCAACAAGAGACAAAGGGACCTAACTCAGTCATGTCAGAGGGAGAGAATAATAACAGCCCTGAGTGTACTGAAGAAATGTTTGTCATCTCTGAGTGTGGTGATGCAGAATTATGTAAAGTATTCTAGTAACCCACAGGCAGAGGTGAGTGCAGACTGATCATGTTTGGTTCTGTTGTTGAGCTTATTAATTCAAAGCATATTCAGGCAATTCCTATATGATGCCAAAATGTATAGTTAAGTGGACCTGTCTAATATACTCACCAAGTACATGTACTCCTTTTTAACAAATCTCTGTTATGCTGTGCATAAGCATATGTATTAAATAGAGGATCTTACATGAGTGCTCATGTATTATTGAATCCATTAAACGGTTGGGGAAAAAAGATAAGATGCGAGGCTATGCCGAGCATCTTAATGGGTTTTCCCCAAAGAGTTAAATAAATTCTATAATACAGGAGCAGGAATGCAAGATTCTGTTTATCTTATGACACTAAAATTGCATTTTAGTAGCATTTTTGCACTAAATGTCACGATTTCGCCATTACAAAACGTGTTACGATGTATTTTGCATATTTAATCCACTAGTGGATTATCTTTTTTAATGCATGGCTTTATTACACTCTCAGATGGGACCTCATATGATAAATGTATGTAACATTGTTACAATTATATTATAGCACTAGTTGCCTTAACTGCCAATATTGCCAGAATTCAGAAACCACCAAATGCACCAATAATAGATGATTTAACAGTACCCCAAACAGCATTGTAATTAGTAGCATTATAATATGTCTGTTGTATTCAGAATGGTTTTGGTTATTTCCAGATTGGGAAGACATATGTGGTGAATGAGATACTATCAGCTATAAGAGATGTAGTAGATGCTGTACAGAACCATGATACTGGTGAAGAGCTTATTGAAACAGAAGAATCTGGATACTTTGTCTCAAGAATAGATCAGGTAACTGACATTAGGTTGATGACAAGGGTCTCAGTATCAGTAAGATTTTGTTATACTACCATAAAAGCACTGGAACAGATAGGTCTGAGCAAACATTGCAGATCCAGATGAGACTGCTCCTAATCAGGGCCTACACTGCTTGTCATTTCATCTGCATCTTTTGGATGCATTACTGCATTGTAAAACCAATCTGTTCCATTTTAGGACAAATGTGGCTATTACTTAAGGTGTCCCACATGTTAGAAATTTCACAGTAGTGAGATTATTTGAGCCACAGCACAAGAAAACCAACGAGGTGGCATGTGCCCCAAGTGCAGACTCAGATCAGCCTGGGCATCTGTCCAGTCTGATCATAGTCTTTGCTGTGTGCTTAAAGGATAGCTAAGGGCCTAAGCTACCTCCATGCCAACAGTGGAGACTCTGATTAGACTAGGTGGACGCATTTTATTTCTGTTTGCAAAAGCACTGAGATGGTTCTGCTGAGGAGCTGATTGTCTTTGGAAGCACTGTGAGGCAAATTTAGTAGCAACCAAACTGGTTTTGTGGAAAAAAAACAGAAAAAATCAGAAGTTCCACCCTCAAAACAATCTATCTTGTAGGGAGCTCAGGAGATTATCAGTTTATATTTAAAATATCTTCTTCTTCAGGCCCTTGAAGCACTGAATGATGACCACAGAGACGAACTTCACATGGACCTAGAGATGTGGACAGAGGGTATTGTGAGACACAGTATGACTGTGGCTCATCTTTGCTATGACAGTCACAGAGATGTCATCATAAAGACATGTCAGAGAGTAAGCATGTTTACAACTTCTTAGGGTAAATGGGTTTACTCTCAGGGGAAGCAACTCTACAGTTTTTAGTTTTGCCTCCCTTATAAATGGGGATTCACTTTTAAAGGAAAGAATTTGAGCCGCGACACGAGAAAACCAACAATGTGGTTGTGCGCCCAGCGCAGACTCAGATCAGCCTGGGCATCCGCCCAGTCTGATCAGAGTCTTTGCTGTCCGCATGGAGGTAGTTTAGACCCTTAGCTACCCATTAAGCGCTTAGCAAGGAGTCTGATCAGACTGGGTGGATGACCAGGCTAATCTGAGTCTGCGCTGGGCCACATTGTTGGTTTTCTCGTGTCGTGGCTCATTTGTTCCCCTACAAGCAGAGGCTTTCATGTAAGAGTAGGGTTCTGTCCTTCAGAGAAGTAAACAGCTCTGTCATCGTGGAATTAAGCAGAAAGGCAAAACAGTTGTTCCCATTGTAAAAATGGCAAAAAACAGGGAGTTGTATCCATACACATTAACTTTTTCAAGTCCTGTGAAATAGTAAGTACTTGTCATAACTGAAAATATTCAAAATATCTGGTTGTTGGATTGATAAGTGAAAGAAGAAAAGGAAAGAAAATGAGCAAGAAAACCTGTTTTAATGTTAAGTTGCCATTAATGCAACAGCTGTTTGAAGATTATGCTAACAAATATTAATGGCCCTTGAATTGCTCTTCAGAAATGATCTGAACATTATTATCAGCAAGTCATCCTTTGCAGATTATGAGTATTTTGATTTCACTTTCTAAGTCAAAATGGATTACACATACTTGCAAAGTGTAGACATAATTTTCTATTATTTGAGCTTGAACAGAATTTAATGCAGTTCGCTTGTTTGGATAAAATCAAAGGAGTAAATGTTTACTCTGTTGAAATAGTGTAATACAATTTCTTGACAGACAAGCCGTACTGAAAATTATAAACTTTGCAAGAAAATATTTGCAAGATGGGTTTTTGATATATTTATTTTTGATGTTTAGAAACTTTGTAAGATTTACTTTTCAGTGGATACATGTACACTACTGCAGAGATTGTTATACATTTTATAGAGATTGGGTTGCCAAGGCATACTTGTGTGGAAGAGTTTCAAAAGTCTGTAAAAACTACATGGGAATTATGGGGCAATAGTATTTCTGTAGTTCAGATGCTTGCCTCTTGTTTCACTTCTCATTCATGGAGTACACAGTCACAGTAAAATGAGCAATATTGACGGTTGTAAATGACAGTAATGTCTTGAAAATAATCAGGAATAATATTGCTTAATCATGATGTTGTCTCTGCTTCAGTTAATCCTTGTTAAAGGAAGAGTACTCCAGCTGTATGAATCACAGAAATCAAACCCAGATCTTCCAACCATACGGTAAGATTGCTTATATTTTAATGACTCACAGTTATTCAGTTATAAAATGGGGTTTCCTCCCTTGAGGATGATCTGAAATATCTCAGTCAGTATTGTCTAATTTTCCGCTGTCAGATGGGTTTTATCTTTCCAAAACAATCCCAGAAATCTAGATCCATCTTATAAGATGGATCTAGATTTTTGGGATTGTTTTGAAGAGGAAAAATATCTTATAACTGAATAAATAAGATTGGTTATGTTGTTTTTTTGCGTTGTTTTTTTTTTGTGTTTTTTTTTTTTCAGTTTAAATCATTTTGAGCTAAATTTTGGAAGCTAGGTTTTCCACAGAGCTCCTGTCAGTGAGAGTTTACCTAGGTCACAACTTTGGTTTGCATTATGTTTTGAAGGTATATGAGTGGATTTTATGCCTTTAAAGAAAAAATTCTGATAGAATACTTGATATTCTGGAAATGAATAGGTCAAAAGTTTTTCTTTGCCTTCTTTTCTGATCCCCTACCTTCAGCTTTGAAGTCTGAATCACATCCCATGCCTGTTTTGGAATCAGCTGTTTTTGGCTTTTAAACCGACAGTGGAGAAAGATCAAATGTTTAATCTTTTATTAGTTCACTCCCTGTAAAATACATGCATCTACATATGTTGATTGTTTACAACATTACAGAGGATTAATAAGGAAAATAACCTGCCAGCTTCTGCAGAATGTAAAGGCTTTGTATCTTCAAACCTAGCTACGTTAAAAATCTGCTTTTTTGAGCTGTGGTCACCTTCATTAAATGGACTTTAAGGACATTTATTTAGAGATGATAAGCAGCTCATTCATTTCAATACTGCAATATATCAAATTTTTATTTAATAACAAACGTTATTAAGGTATTCTGATGATTTCACAGTGTATTTCCTAGACATATATTCATGTATGTTAGCTTATGTTGTCACTTTCAGGGAGGATTACTGTGATGTCTGTGAGACATTGATTGATGAGTTTTGTGAGTTGGAAAAGAATGTCAACATATCTTTACTTCATTTGGTTGTTGAACTGTTCAAAGAAACCACAGATCCTCTTGAAAGACTGGTAAAAGCTGCTGTATATCCTATTCAGGTAACTTTTCTATTTGTGTGTTGGGAGGTATGGCATAATTGTGTGATAAATTTTATATATCATCACCAAAGAAGATCGTTCTAAATTCAGACGTAAGTAGGTCAGTGGTAAAAGTTTCTGTGGATTATTAGAGTAGTCTCATTGCATTGTATATATTAGAAGCACCCTTGAGGTTTTTGGGTACACTGCCATGTTTTTCTCAGCCAGTTTTTCAAAGCGAGACAACTTTTATGACATCCTGTTGGCTTCTGAGGATGAAGAAACTGTTCTAAATCGAATTCTACTCTTAAGGAAAAAATTTGCTCCTCAATGAGCAAATTCTTTTCTGTTAAAGTTCACCCTATTTGGAAGGGTAGCCAAAATAAAAAAGAAAGCAGAGTTGTGCCTCCTGAAAGTGTTTTCATTCACCTTAAATGCATCATGTTTATCCACAACTAAGCTCAGATGATAAAGGCTTCTTATCATGAAAAGAGACATTTAACTTTTTAGCTCAACTGAGCACAAAGTCCGTCCCTCATCAACAATTTTTTCAAGCTACATCTCCTCCTAGACCAGTAAGCCAATTTCAAAATAATTTCACACAAATGTTTCTGTCATAGCACTGAACCAAAATTGTTAAATGATTCCGCTCCGCTGAACAAAATGGCCACCAGAGCTAAAAATAGAAAAACCTTTAAATGACATCTCCTCTGAAGCCAATGGCTCGATTTCAAATTAATTCCACAGATATGTTTGACTCATGGCCTTGAATAAAAATGGCTAAAATGTACTCCGCTGAACAAAATGGCCGCCAGAGCTAAAAATAGAAATAAATCTTAGAATGACACTGAGGGCACAGTTTTTATCCAATTGTCTTGAAACTTTGTCAGAATGTTTATCTTAATGAAATCTAGACCAAGTTTGAAAATGGGTCATGGTGGAGCAAAAACTAGGTCACTAGGTCAAATCTTAGAAAAACCTTGTGAACACTCTAGAGGGCACAGCTATTATCCAATCTTCATGAAACTGTGTCAGAATGTTTATCCATGTGTAATCAAGACCAAGTTTGAAACTTAGTCATGTGGGGTCAAAAACTGGGTCACTAGGTCAAATCTTAGAAAAACATTGTTTACACTCAAGAGGGCACAGTTATGATCCAATCTTCATGAAACTTTGTCAGAATGTTTATCTTTATAAAATCTAGATCAAGTTTGAAACTGGATCATGTCAGGTCAAAAACTAGGTCACTAGGTCAGATCTTAGAAAAACCATGTGAACGCTCTAGAGGGCACATTTTTGTTCCAATCTTCATGAAACATTCTCAAAATGTTGACCAAGAGTGCCACTGGGTCATGTTGGGTGAAAAGCTAGGTCACTAGGTCAAACCTTAGAAAAACATTGTGTACACTCTAGAGGGCACAGTTTTGATCTGATATTCATGAAACCATGTCAGAATGTTTTTATCCAAGAAATCTAGACCAGGTTTGAAACTGGGTCATGTGGGGTCAAAAACTAGGTCATTAGGTTAAGTCTTAGAAAAATCTTTGGTACACAATAAAGGGTTCATTTTCGATTGAATCTTTGTGAAACTCTGTGGTACGTATGGATGTCTCTGAGGTTAAGTTCACTGGATACTCAGGTGAGCGATTCAGGGCCATCATGGCCCTCTTGTTTTGTTCAAGTTGGTTATTTGTGTACTCAGTGATATCTAGAGAAGTAATCATGGAACTCCTTATTTTGCCACTATAGTATGTTTTAAAACAATACTTTTCTTACAAGAGAAGTCAGGACAGAGAAACAGTTCATTTGTCAGAAGAAACTTCACATTCTTTCCAACCTTTGTTTAGAAATTTATCATAACCTAAACTTATTGTTTCAGGATGGCAGCATTCTTGACCACAGTAGCAGTTTAGTAACAGAATTTGAGGATCATGCTGAAAAGATGTGTCAGATAGCTAATTTAGCTGCTGCAAGTTCTACTGATGCCAAACGTAAGATTACCACTTCATTATTTGCGTACAAGTAAAAAAGAAATTACCAAACACACCTGAGGTGAGGTTGAGACCTAGTTATTTGTTTTATTAGCTCACCTGGCCCGAAGGGCCATAGTGAGCTATTGTCATACCAATGCGTCCGGCGTGCGTCGTGCGTCGTCCCGAAATGGGTCTGTCAACACCTAAAAACAAATATTCAAACATCTTCTGTAAAACTATTGGTCCCATGATTCTCAAATTTCACATGGAGCATGACCTGACTCCAGGGTCTCAGAATTGCAAAATTGGATCAGGTTGAAAATCCAAGATGGCCACCATTACTAAAAATAGCAAAAACAACAAAATAAACTTCTTCTCCAGAACCACTGGGTATATTTGTCTGAATTTTGGCATGGAACATCAGTGAATCCTTGGTATTCAAAATTGTAAAAATGAAAAAAATCTGTAGCGGAGTTTTGTCACAGTGACCTACTTTCTGTTTACGAGTGTAATTTTGCTCAAATGCCAATGTCAATAAACGACTCATTCAGACCACTTCAAGCAACTTCTTCTCTAAAACCACTGCACCCATGGGTCTCAAATTTCACATGGAGCATCACCAGACTGCAGGGTTTCAAAATTGTAAAATTGGGTCAGGTCAAGAATCCAAGATGGCCACCGTTACTAAAAATAGCAAAAACAATGAAATCAACTTCTTCTCCAGAACCGTTTAATATATTTGGTTGAAAGTTTGCGTGGAACATTAATGGAACCTTGGGATTAAAAATTATAAAAATGAAAAACATCTATAGCGGAATTAGGTCACAGTGACCTACTTAGCCTTTACAAGACCGATTTTGCTCAAATGTCAGTATCTCAAGAAAACACAAACGATTCTGGTCAGATTTGGTCAGAAATGGTCCTTGAAAGGAATTGTTTCAATTTTGTGCCAGTAGACTATCCAAGATGGCCACCATAGGGGCCGTTTCTAAAAATAGCACAAACATAAAAATGACAATTACTCAAGAACCATTGAATGGAATTTGACCAAGTTTGTGTCAGAATGTTCCTTGCATGAAGCTGTTTCGATTAATTGCAATTTGGCATTCCAAGATGGCCGACATCTGCCGTTACTAAAAATAGCACAAACATAAAATGACAATTACTCAAGAACCCTTGAATGAAATTGGACCAGTTTTGTGTCAGAATGTTCCTTCCATGAAGCCATTTCAATTAATTGCAATTTGGCATTCCAGGATGGCCGCCATCTGCCGTTACTAAAAATAGCACAAAACATGAAAATGACAGTTTCTCGGTAACCGCTGAATAGATTTTGATGAAATTTGTGTCAAAATGATTTTTGCATTGAGATGTTTCAAAAGTAAAAGTAGACAAGTCATAATGGCCTTTGTTACTAAAAATAGAAAAATGTAAAAATAAGAAAATCTCAGTGGAATTGGACTAATTTTCTGTCAGAATGGTCCTTTCATTAAGCTTTTCGATTTTCTGCATTTTGGCATTCCAAGATGGCCGCCATCTCCCGTTACTAAAAATAGCACAAAACATGAAAATGACAACATCTCATTAACCGCTGAAGCGATTGAGACGAAATTTGTGGCAAAATGATTCTTGCTTTGACGTGTTTCAAAAATTAACAAATATTGACCCGTCAAGTTGGCCCCTGTTACTTAAAATAGCAAAATATGAAACTTTGAAAATTACAATGGAACTGGACCAATTTTGTGTCAAAATGGCCCTGGCATGAAAGCTTTTCAATTTTTTGCATTTTGGCATTCCAAGATGGCCACCATCTGCCGTTACTAAAAATAGCACAAAACATGAAACTGACAATATCTCAGTAACCCCTGAATGGATTTTGAGGAAATTTGTGGCAAAATGATTCTTGCATTGAGGTGTTTCAAAAGTAAATATATAAAGACCAGACAAGTTGGCCTCTGTTACTAAAAGTAGCAAAATGTGAAATTGAGAAAATCTCTAGAATTGGACCAATTTTGTATCAGAATGGTCCTGTTGCACAAAAGCCAGGTGAGCGATCTCAGGCCCATTTGGGCCTCTTGTGTTTATCTGCTTCTGTTTGTCCATGGAACCTTGCCCTTACTCTTGCTCAGCTTCACAAGGCTGAACCACTTCAGAAATTTATCTTTAAACAAAGTATTGAAGGAAATAACTCCTGAAACAGTCATTAATAAGACTTATTATAGGGTATGTTACTCGAAATTAGTGCAGTACCGCATGCTCAGTGGAGGTGCATTATGACTTTTGATATGTAGGAAGCTATGTAGTATCCATCTTGTCTGTATAACAAATTGTATGATAAAATGTATTATTATATAATCTAAAAATAAACTGATTTTTATTGGTGCAGAATGTGATTAATACCTCTTTACATACTTGATGTCAACTGGCTTGGGGTTTTCCCCATGCTACATTACTTTCTAAAATTAGATTTCTTGGAATTTTTCCAGAGTTATGTCCTGTGCTGTTATTTTAATTGTTCTGTGGATCCAAGAACCAGTGACATTTTAACACCAAACTTTCATGACGCCAAACTCTCTGCAAATGTTACTGACGTCATATAAATTAGCAAAGAAGCAGCAATGTTCACTCGCAGTTTGATGTATTGTTATGTCTAATGGCGAAGTTCTATTGCCAAGATAGGCAATATGCAACTTGGTAGGATTATATGATGAAACAATCATTGACTTTTGAGTTATTAGACATAATGTGATGTCAAACAGAAAAATACCAATATTGGGCTCTGCTGTTGCGTCGGTCAGTATTGGAATTCATTCTCTGGTTAACATCACATCATGTCTAATGCCTCAACAGTCATTAATTATATAGTAGATCAGCTTGTAATACTAACATCATCATGTCTGTTATATGCTTTTTTCAGGTGTTCATGTGATTAGAAGTTCAGTATATAGACTTGAAAAGCTGGACCCAGAGATAGTTCCTGCCTGTATTAATATAGCAAAGAATCAGGGAAATAAGATGTGTGTAAAACATCTAAAATTGCTCATGAAAGAATGGACATTTGAACTGACCAATCTGCTTCAAGTTCTTGATGAGATGACTGATCCTAAAATGTTCATGCTAGTCTCAGGTATATACAGATACTACAAATTAACTGTGCTGAAACAATCTGAAACATGTATCTTCTTGACAATGGCAGAAAATAAACAAATTGGAATCATGTAATAAAATAAAAGACCTGTATGTTGTGTGCTTGCTGTATATAAGCATATAAGCCTGCACATTGCACAGACTGATCAGAGTCTTGAGTTTTCATGTTTTAGATTCTGCAAGATTCATAGATTCTGCATGTGAATGGAAAAGACTTTGATCAGGAAGTACAGATTGAGCAAACTCAGCTGCATTTATGATGAGTGATATGGGTATGTACACTTTAATAGACTTTGCCTCGAGATATGGTTTCTCATGCCATGACTCATTCGTTGAGGTGTATGGATACACCTCCATGTTCTTCTGCCATTTTCAGAACAGGAAAAACTTATACGACTTCTCCTTTGCTTCCCTGGACGATGGAATCCTTCCAAAAAAGGGCTCAATTCTTAAAGGAAAGAATTTCAGACTCTTTCCCTTAAGGATTGATCCCATTTCCACATAAAAAAGATATGTTGTGACTCATGTTGGGACACATGATATGTATCTAAGGAAAAACAAGAAAGTCATCCGAAAACTACTATCCATAGCTCTGTATATGTTCATGAATGTATTTGTATCTTCAGAGAGAAAAGTAGAGGAAGACATCAATACATGTAATGGCTGTATATTGATATCTGATCCCCTGGGGTTCTCACAAGTTGTCCAGTCCCTGGTGGGGCGGTCACGACGTGTTGCTCAGGTAGCTGAGAGGATAGTGGACAGCCATGATGATCCAGTGTTCAGGAATGGCTTGATGGTCTATATAAAACAATTACGCAAAGGTAGGCAAGAGAAAATATAGTAAACTTTGATATGCAATTAACCAGGACAGACTTATAGTCATTGGTCATCTGCAAACAGCAAACTCCCACACCAGCATGTGCAGACTGACAATTTAGCTGGAGAATGTATTTTGATTGTAATATGCCCTTGGAGATTCCTTTTCAGTCCATTCATGGTGAATGAGGCCAAAACCCAAAAAGACTGACTAGCCTGTGCAACTAATTAAATGCACAAGCTGCATAATGGCTCAAATTAGGACATGTAACGTTATAAACGTTTTCAGTATTGAATTTTGTTTAAATCATTATATTGTGAAAAAGGAAAACAGACTGACTTTTTCTGTCACATTTATACTCATTTTACAACTGCCTACTCAATTTAATGCTGTTTTACTGGCATATTTTGTTGCATATTACAATACTTACTGAAATTATTTGGACTTCAGTGTTTTCATTTATAGTCCATCTACCAGTTCGGACTCATCAGATTGTTGTTTTGGGTGCTATTCTTATAGCCTTGTTGACAGACAGTGCGAATCCTGATCAAACTGCTCCAGTCTCGGTCTTGTCAGACATAGGCATTTCTGTCGTAAAAAGAGGCATTTATGTGGTAAAAAGGATACATATCAAATTGTTTGGTTTTTTGGTCAGTGCATTGTATACTGCTAGAGATATGTCCAGATCAACACTCAGTCCATAAATGTGTTCTGTTATTCTGCATTTTTATGCCCCCAACTTTGAAAAAGTTGGTGGGGCATATTGCTTTTGGCTTGTCCGTCCGTCCGTCCGTCCATCCGTGGGTGCGTCACACTTTTTCATGCTTGCTGTAACTTTGGAACCCTGCTAGCTAGGGTCTTGAAATTTCATATATGGATTCCTCATGGAAAAATAGCTGACACATATTTTTTTTCTTTTCCTAATTATGCCCCATTTTGGAGTTATGCCCCTTTTACAAAAATGAGATGACTATCTTGTTAGCAAGATATCTCAAAAAGTATTTGAGCTATGGCCTTGATATTTGGTACACTGACTGAGTATGAGGAGTAGATTACCTGATTAACTTTTGGGAGAATTTCGTAAAATTTTGATGGAGTTATGGCCCTTGTTCATATTTGGCATTTTTCCAACGTTTGAACCGCTTAAGCTAGGAAGCTGATTTTTGATATAGTAGTAGTCCTTGATGAGTTAAATACTTTAGTACAGGTTAGGTAGCTCTTCATCCATCAATAATGGAGTTACTTCCCCTGATGTTCAATACTTATGCAACCTCTGAGTTCCAGAACCACTGGGCATAGGGTCTAAAAATTTTAAATATGGGTACCTCATGGAAAAATAGCTGACACATATTTTTATTCTTTTCTTTTTATTCTTTTCCGAATTATGCCCCATTTTGGAGTTATACCCCTTTTAGAAAAATGAGATGACTCTTGTTAGCAAGATATCTCAAAAAGTATTTGAGCTATGGCCTTGATATTTGGTACACTGATTGGGTATGAGGAGTAGATTACCTGATTAACTTTTGGGAGAATTTCATAAAAGTTTTGATGGAGTTATGGCCCTTGTTCAAATTTGGCATTTTTCCAACGTTTGAACCGCTTAAGCTAGGAAGCTGATTAATAGTAGTCCTTGATGAGTTAAATACTTTAGTACAGGTTAGGTAATGCTTCATTCATCAATAATGGAGTTACTTCCCCTGATGTTCAATACTTATGCAGCTACTGTGTTCCAGAACCATTGGGCATAGGGTTTAGAAATTTTATATGGATTTCTCATGGAAAAATAACTGGCATTTATTGTCTTTTTTCCCAAGTTATGCCTCATTTTGGAATTATGCCGCTTCAAAAACATGAGATGGATGTCTTGTTAGCAAGATATCTCAAAAAGTGTTTCAGTTATGGCCTTGATATTTCGTATACTGATCAGATATAAAGCGTACATTACCTGATTAACTTTTGGGAGAATTCCGTAAAAATTTTGATAGAGTTACAGCCCTTGTTTGAATTTGGCATTTTTCCAACTTCTGAATTGCTTAATCTAGGAAGCTGATATTTGGTATAATAGTAGTTTTTGATTAGTTTAATATTTTAGTAAAGATTAGGTGACTCCTTTTCAGACGTAGACATTCTAAAGTTTGACACCTATAGTGGCAAGCATATGGTTGGGGGCATAGTGTTTCACAAACACAATTTCTAGTTACATCAGATTTAATGTTGATAAAGTGAGTTTCATGTGTTACAAATGATTTTCTTTTTGTGCAAAAGTATGTATGGCAGTGATGACTCATATCTGCACAGTCTGATCAGAGTCTTCCCTTTTCACATAGTCTGTGGATTCTTGGAAATGTAACAAGTGAAAAGTGAAGACTCTAATTACTCTGAGCTGATGCACAGACTGATTTTAGTATGTTTGGTACAGTACACACTAGGGTATGGCCCCTTTTCACCTAATGGCACTGAAATATTGCAGAAGCCGTGTATTTCATGCTGGAACTATAGAACATACATCATTTTCTCTTTCCTAATTTTCTAAACATTAGGAGAGAGGGTCTGAGCAAACATTGTAGATCTAAATATGAATATCTCCAGGGAAAGCAACTCTGCAGTTTTTTTCCTCCCTTCCTAGTAGGGGACAACTCTTAAAGGGAGGACTTTGCTCCTTTTTCCCTTAAGAGTAGATCTTCTAGGAGCAAATTCTTTGCTTTAAGAGTAGACTCCATTAAGCAAACAGAGAGTCACTAAAGTTGTTTGATTTTGAAAAGATCGTGGAAAAACAAGGAGGTGTCCCCACACTCCTTAAGTTGATGCTGGTGAATAAAATTAAGTTGTTCAAATTGTAGAGTGATCATAGTTATTGAATAAGGTTTCCTCATATTTATTATAACTAAAATACTTAAGAAATAAAGTACTATTGATATTTCAGCAATAACGGCAGTACGAGGTGCTGGTTCCAATCTCGAGGCTGATTTTACAAACAATTCATGTCAAGACACTCTGAAGAAACGGTTCAATCTCCTTCAAGATACTCTAGCTCAAGTGAAGGCTGGACTGTCAGATCTCAATCATCCTCACATGCTCAGTCCACTGAGACAGAATGTTAGAAGAAGAGACAAAACAACAGGTACTGTTCATTACTGTGTCTGTAGCTTACATTTGATTGGAGCTGCATCAACATCCACAGGGTCATACAGTCGAATCTCGTTAGTTCGAACGCCGATTTTTCGAAACTACCGGATTTTTCGAAGTTGAATCACGGTCCCGATCGTAGGCCCATTAATTCTATGCAAAAACACCTCCGCAAATTCAAATTTCGATAATTCGAAAAATCGTATTTTTTAAAAGAAAAATTAGGTCCCGATGGAGTAAAATCCATTAAAAATACTCCCCTATTATTCGAAATCAAAATTCATGCTCCAATTTCCTGCCGAAAAATAACACCTTTTTGTCATCGATGAGATAAATATTAACAGCCTCAGGTCATCACTGCCACCTGCACAGGTAATTATCGCTAAGTCATTAATTACTGTTGAGCAAAAGGTGTCTGTCGAATTGCGTAATTGTCGAGGATTATCTTGTTTGAAGTTTGTAAATTTAAAGGCCAAATGTGATGGCCTTTGAAACCAGCAAAGGATCGGACTAGCATGCGCATCCGAACTTAGGTTTCGTTAGTCGTTGATCGTACAGGATTGCGAACGGATCATAAGGTTTGCACACGGAACTTAATAGTTTCCAGCTACACTGGGCAGACTGAGAGGCTGGTTTGAGTATTCGTTCCCATTATATAAATAGAGGTCACTGATTAACTCCGAATGACTGTGGAACCTTTTCTGTGACACGGCTCAGATGACCAGTTGAGTCGTTTTTTCTGAAAACAAAAGTAGCCCAGTTCCCGGAAACATAAACGGAAAGTGAAAGTACAGTAATGTCCGAGGCGTTTAGCAGCTAGCCTGTTTCCGTTCAGTCTGGCTTTGATCTTTGCCGGCGCTGCATTGTCATAAACAATTGATTTGCAGAGCTGGGAAATGTTCGGCAGCTGTGCGGCTTTCGGACAATACACATGTACATGTGCCAAATATGAGGGTGTCTCGCGATATTAAATGATCGTGGTTATTTTGGATGTTTCCAGTATGTAATGTTGATTATTCTACGTTCTGATTTTGTTTACACTGATTTGTAAATCCATGAACGTCAGTTAGCATAGAGAAATAAAATACGGGATTGCCTGAAAACTGCCGTAATAACGAATTCCGAAAATGTACGGAAATGATCGGGAAAGGCCGAATTCGAAAATTCGAGCTACGGATAATTCGAATAAAATAGTGAGGTCCCTGTCAGTTCGAATTATCGAGGTTTGACTGTATAAAATTTCTAGTCTGTGAATCCTGAGGAATCTAAAATGTGAAAAGGGAAGTCTCTAATCACTTAGTGCATATGCTTGGGCTGATTCAAGTATTGATTGTAAACACATGGCCCTGTATGCTCATTTTCCTGGTTACTAATCATTTCTGTTTGCTTATGGCCCTAGACAGGTACGTGACAGTTAATGTCTGCACCCAAAAAGTAAACCAAAGGCATGTGTCATAGTTAACAAAAACTGGCAGCAATTGATCTGCTTTATAGCTCTACACATTCTATGGTTTCTTTCCAAGCAATATCTGTTTCTTTGTCTGACATGTTTGCCTGTATCATGATTGTGTGATTCTAACAGTAAATAATACATATCTAAAAAGAATATAACCTTATTATGGGTAGGAAAAATAGTTATATCTCAGGTCATACAAGACAGATTTTAATTTTGTAAAGACTTTTAGTTCATATATCCCATAATGTCTTTTATGGGCATTGTCATTGTTTCACGAAATAGTATGTCCAAACAGTTATCTTATATTACAAGAAAGTTCACTGCTTCAAAGTGTTCTGGTAACTAGCATCTCAAACTACATGCTCATTTGCCTTATATTGCTTTGTTATTGAGTATTTACTTATAATGTTATATGTTTCTGTGGACCACAAACTTAGGATAATTAAGGGACTGTACTGTATTTTAGCTATATACATAGCTTGTATAATATGTAAGATTTAATAGAATAGTTCTTGAGTATTATTTTTGTGTTATTTATCTTATTAGAAAACAGAATACACAGCCCAGTCAGATCTCAGCAAACCTTTGACAGAATAACAAGACCAGGAGGTCACAATGGCAACAAGTTCATAGTTACATCAGCTCCAGTACTACCCTCAGGAACAGGAAATCTTTCTGTGCCAGGCTTGTCTCCAGCATTACCAGTAGATGTGGCAATTAAAGAACAGATCATACTGCCACAGCAGGCAACCAGTCAGAAAGCTGAAATGACCAAAAGTATGAGCTTGTCACAAGCTATACCAGGTATTACAGAATTAATCATATAGCATGGGTTATGAGGAAGTTAAGAATTAAATCTCATACTTGCTAGGGCTGTAACAGGACTTGGAGCAGAGGAGCATATTCTTTCCTGTACGAGTTGATGCCCCACTGGAAAGTGAGGCAAAAATGAAAATGGCAGAGTTCCTTCTCCTGAAAGAATACCCATTTACCCTAAGGTCTCTTGTTATGCAAGAAGAGAACCCTTTTGGAAGGGTGTTTTCATCCAAGGAAACAAACAAGAAGTCACAAAAGTTGTCTTCCTTGGTTAAAATGATAGAGAAACATGAAAGTGCACCCATTCACCATACAGTATCTACTCAAATCAGTCAGGGCTTTTGAAGAAAAGAAGCAGTCTTCAGGTTTACAATAATAATAACAATGATAATAATAACTACTTTATTTATAGAGGAAGCCCAGTTGGATGTACATCCACTCTTCCCTGGGGTCTCAGTTTTTACATTTCATAGCATTCAGAGATTGTTTACTTGAACAGGGTAGACTGATCAGACTGCCCAGATGCAAATGATCAGTTTAGTTAGAATCTTTCTTGTTTGCATATATGATATAGTAAAATAACTTTTTACGGTGATGCTTCTGATTTGATCAGGACCAACCACTCCTCTATGTCAAGTTTACTCTCTGATGTAGGTGAGGTGAATATTAACTGTTTTTCAATATCTTGTTTTCAGATGGACCATTGACATATGCCAGAAAATTAGCAAGAGATATTGTTATATGGGCAACAAAAGGAGATAAACATAAAGTAAATCTTCTGTGTGGAGATTTATTGGGCTGGACCAACCACATAGCAGATGTTACTCAACATGTAACACCACATTGTACTCAGGACAGCAAGAAAAGGTGACTTGTAAGATAATATACAGTTACTGACTTTTGTAGAGGTGAACATGAAGTGTTATTGAGCAGTAAACTTTATATTGACTGACAGGAAGTAGAAGTCGGCACAAAGGTCACTGCATGTGCACCAAAATGAAAGTCAACAATTTTTATATTATATAAAAAGATGAAATCATATGAAAAATGGCTTTGAAACAATGAAAATATATTTTGGGAGTTTTCATAGACATGACATCACTTTTCACTCGCAAACCATGCAACATTACTTCATGTGTCCTGGATAAAGAAGTGTTGTGTGGTTAGCATGTGTCTTTTTTATTTTTCTGGAAAAAAATGTGCAAACTACACCACACAAAGTATTTTCAACCTCGCATGATAACCCCTATGGATCCTATTAACTAGATTCTATAATAAAGTGTTGTGTCAGATGAGTCGCAATATGCAAGAATGGTTGCTTAAAATGCACATGGGAACAGCAAAGGCTGAGATCAGCCTATGCATCTGCACAGTATGGTCAAAGCCTTTGCTGTCCACACATAAATGTTTAGATCCTGAGGAACATACATGTACAAAATGAAGGGGCCTTCTAAACTACACAAATTTATAAGACTAGTTTGAATGTCATTTGCAGATACATGTATGTTAAGCACCATTTTGCTAGTTGTGCCCCATATGACTTGAAAACTTCACATGGTTGTGCTAACATCACAAACTCAGAACAAATAACATGGATGCATAAGGTGGTAGGAATCATTATAATAGTCATAATTCTGTTTCTACATTATAAAGCATATGTGATGGGCATCACATTAAAAGATGAGTGCAGATTCTGGACTCAGCCTGCATAAGCCTGCCTTCACATTTTGCATAAACACTATTTGAATCCTGAGAAATAAAAAAAAATAAGTAGAGAATTTGCTCAGTATACACAAAAGCCCATGCTGATTCAAGTATTTACAGATTGTCTATGGTGTCAGGTTGGTTTTCATGCAGTGCCAAACATATTTTACAGAGAACTGGAGTCAGTATGTTATGAAGTAGACGAGTTAGCTCCAGAATTGATAGACAAAGTGAAATATGTCTTACATGGAGACTTCAGTCAACTACAGGACATGAAGAGACAGAGTGAAGAATGGGCACATAAGGTTAGTTTTCCAGATCTATCTCTACAGTCAGTGGCCAAAAGTATTTCATCAAATTCCAAATTCCTTTTGATTTGACTTACATGCAGTTTTTCAGTGTGCAAGAAAATTGCTTCTGTTCATGCAATTAATAGGAAAAATATACTAATAGAAAGCGATATTACTGTAGCTATTTATACTAATGTTCTATTTTTGCTCCATCAACTTCCATGCCTAACATCAAAGCTGTAGCTCTCTAAAACCTAGTGATGTTATTCGGTTAAATTTTAGCGACGTCGCCATTGACGTCAATGTAAAAAACGTTTTTCGAAAATTTTGATCATCTTTCAACAGCTAACTTTTTATAATATATTGTATCTAGTTTAATGAATTATATTTCAATGTAGAATTTATTTTGCTTTATTTTCATACAAGTTTCATAATGATGACTTTACTTTTTAACCCACAATGAATTAAAAAAGTAAACTTGGAAATACATGCAAGTCAATGGAAATTTGGAATTTGATGAAATATTTATGGCCACTTCTTTCTTTCTTTTGTTCGTATTTCCCTCCTGTATAAGGAGCACCTGCGTTCACACTACGCAGTAAAGTGTTGTATAAAAGTTGATGCTAAAACTGTCAAACACACTAAAAAGTAACTCAAACTGTCAAACACACTATTAAAGTTATAAAACACTATCTATATAAAGTTATAAGGCACTGACTATATACAAATGTTACTTCCTCCTATCTCGTTGGGCAACGACTGAACAAGCAAAACGGTGGAACCCAGAGTCTTTTGCCTGACACCTCTCGCTACAATACACTGTGAATTCACAATGAGCACAGCGAAACAGTTTAGTACCCAATGGAAGCCTCTGTTTACAGTTGGCACAAATGTCACACTTCTCTGGAGGGACGTCGTCGTCACTGTCCAATACTTCTATCGACTCCACAAGAACTGACCGTTCAGTTGCTACACCAACTTCAGGGGTATGGGATGTCACTAACTGTGACACTGAATCCAGTTCATTAGGTACACTTTGACTGTGAACAACCAGTTCAATATGACCCTTCTGACTGGGTCCCAAATCACTCAAGTTATGATTAGGAACTTTACAAGCAACAGAAGAATAGTCCTGATCTGTAGGAATGGCAAAATCCTCTTCCTGACTGGTATCCTTCTTTGCTTGAGGCTGCTGGGCGGTCAGTTGACAAGTCTTGGCAGATTCCTTCTGTTTCCAAAACTTCAGTCTTCTGACTGTAGTTATGCAGGTGTTTTAAGGTGAATAATACGGGGAAGAAAACCTTTTGTGAATCCCTGTTGGCTTCTCTTAATGAGGAAACCATTCTGAAGTGGAAGCTACTCCTAAAAGAAAAAAAATACCTCTTTGAGGGAGAAAATTCATTTTCTTTAGATTAACCCCAACGAGGGAATGATGTAGGACACAAACTCATCATGATAAACAATACTAAGCATAACCTCAGCTGTAAGTGTTTCCATTTATCTGCTTAAAAGTGCTGTGATTTTTGTCTCACCGGCAACTAACAGCAAGCAGGTAATATGTATTGCTTTTCTGACATTGGTAAAGAGTTGGTGGGGGAGGGGGAGTTGGGAGAGCAGGATCTCTTGCTTCCATGAAAGGATATGTTGTGGCCATTATCAAAATTTCTTACCCAGGCAGCTCTGATGAAGGCCACAGGTTCTTTTTTTATGGACAATGAACAATAACTGTCTTAGAATTAGCATGAATAAACTTATGTAGATGGGAGTTGTAATCAGAAGGCTATTGATAATGGATTCAGATGAAATGCATTGATTTATGTGTTCTTCATGTTCAGACCTTACAACACGGAAAATAAACATTTAGCCAACAGTGCCCATCTTCAGTTCTCAATCCTGCAAACATAACTATTAAAACATGTTTAATTCCAAATTCTCTTTATTTTACATGACAAAACGTTTGTTTAGATTATAGGCCATTGTGATATTTACTGTCAATGATCAGAATTTTGGTTTAACAGCAGAAACCAAAGTTTAGTAGTTATCGTTTGTCAGCCCTTTGTTTGAACTGAAATCTCATAGAATATGGTGTTAAGTTTTTAGGTCTTATTGCAGAAGTGGCTATCTCACAATGAAACAACAATGTATAAATATTGATATAACATCATGATGTCTGATCAGAGACTTTGTGGTGCACTTAACAGGTAGCTTAGGGTCTAAGCAAGCTCCGTGCATACAGCAAAGATTCTGATCAGACTGGGTGGATGCCCAGGCTGATCTGAGTCTTTGCTGGGTGCACATGCCAATATGCTGGTTTTTCTCGTGTCAGTGCTCATATGTTGTTGTTTCAACACATGACATTACATCATCATTGATATGAAATTGTTTCAACATTGTGTTCTAGCTAAGCAGTATTTATTTCAGGTTGAACAGCTGCGCATTTTTGTTGATGTTGCAGTAGATAACTGGAAAAGTCTGTGTGATAAAGTGATAGAAGCAACGAGAAAGAAACAGACAGACCTAGTCAGGCACCAGCTGGTGACTATTCAAGGTCACCAAGAGGTTTTATGTAGCTTGGTAACCATCACTGAGTCACTACGCTGGGAGAACCAGGTCAAAGGTCAAGAAAAGATTGTTGCATTGTGGGAAGAAAAAGATGCACTTGAAAATTTAACCGTCACATTTAAAACAACTTCAGAAATGGTGTCTGATCAAGGTAGAGAACAGTCTTTTTGTTACATCTGTTTTCACAAGGTGCATTTTGGCATCCTTTTTTCAGTCCTTTTCATTTGCCTGCCCACTATCACATCAACTAGCATTAAAGATTATTTTTTCTGAAACTACAATAAACACAAGCAACAAACCTGGCATAAAGTTTCTTTCGCTGGATATTCTTTATGGCTGTTTCACTTATTCATTCGTACCTTTGATCTATAATTTACTCTCTATTACCTCTGTAAATTCTTACTTTAAGTTAATGTCAAAAATTATGTCAACCCCAGAATATAGGTCCATTTCTCTTTAACTAAGAACCTGCAATCATAAAACCAGGTAAAAGTTCCTCTGTAGGATGGTCACTCTGGACGGGCCAAATATTTATACTATGACCTATATTTTGAAGCTCTGATGACACCGAGATTTTACAAGACAGAAAGTTGGTATATTGTATTCTACAGCAAACTAACATTCTGACTTGCATTGACAGTAGCAGTTTTCTATTTGTCTAAAACTATACAACAATCTAACTTGACATAGAGTTTTGTAGGATGGACCCCTGGAATGCTGTTGCAAATTATTGTGTCACAAGACAGAAAGGTAGTTTATTGTATCCTAAAATTATGAAATGTTTTTGCTATGAAGGTTTAACAGAAGAACTGCTGCAACTAGAACAACTAGGTCGAGAGTGGTCAGTCAAAGTTTACAACATGTCATCTGCCTTGGGATCTTTGTCACAAGAGTTACTTTCCCTTGGATTTGAGAGAAAGGTTTGGCCTCAACCAGAACCAACAGATCTACCTCAAACTCTGCAGGATGAGAATGGCAGGATGAAAGAACTGTTGAGAAGTGCCTGTTATGGGTAAGTTAACATATTTATGTGGTAAAACATTTCTATCAGAATGGCAAGCTCTGCAGATCTTTATCAGACTACTCATTTTGGACACAAGGATCTACACTGTTTGCTCAGACACTTCTGTCCAAATAGCTAGAGTCATTATGGTAGTAGAAAATTCCATGAAAATAAACCTGCAGTGTGTGCTATCTAGTCAGACTTTGTTGCAATCCAGTATAAATTCTGACCTGAGTTTGCAGTAAAGTACAGTCCTTTATGACTAGTGGGTTTCTCCAAATTCAAATATGGTGAATTTAGCAGGGCGAAATTTACAGAGTACAAATGCATTAGATTTTATGGTAGTCTGTAATTAAAGGGTGGGTACCCTTTTAGGGGAAGCAACTCTGTAATTTTCATTTTGGCCTTCCTTTTCAAGGAGGTCTGAAAGCAAGGATGTCTTCTGTCACCCACCCTCTTCAACATTTTCCTCAAACGGATCATGTCTGATGCCCTGGAAGAACATGAGGGAAAGGTTAGCATAGGCGGCAGAAACATTACCAATCTGCGGTTTGCCGATGACATAGACGCTCTAGCTGAGGAAGAGCAGGAACTGGAAGCTCTAGTTGAAAGTCTCAACAAAACCTGCACAAGGTATAAAATGGAGATCAGTGCCGAAAAAACTAAATTGATGACAAACAGCGCAGATGGCATCCAGAGGGAGATCAAGGTAAAAGGGCAGAAGCTGGGCACTGTAACAAGCTTCAAATACCTTGGAGCAGTCGTCTCAGATGATGGCTCAAAACAGGAGGTTCTCTCAAGGATTGCACAAGCCACTTCAGCTCTTACCAAGCTGATTTGGAGAGATAACAACATATCTCATAGATCAAAGGTGAAATTATGTGCTCCCTTGTCATTTCCATATTTCTGTATGCCTTTTAATCATGGACCTTGACAGCAGAGTTGGAGAAAAGAAAGCAGGCCTTTGAGATGAGATGTTACTGAGGTGGGAAGACAATATTAAAGAGTGGACAGGGATGGATTTTGCCAGCTCAACTAGGGCAGCTGAAAACAGGACAAGGTGGAAAGGGATTGTTTCGAAGTCACCTGTGGTGCCCCAACAACCTTGTAAGGTTATGGGATAGAATAGAATAGAATTCAAGGAGTAAGAGCTTACCCCATTTTAGATGGAATTCTTCGTCTGGGGAAGGAAACAAGAAGTCACCAATGACATTTGATAAGCTGTGTTCTAAGGTAAAGGCAAAGGAAACAACTCTGCCATTTTCATTTTTGCCTCTGTTCTCAGTGAGGGTAAGCTCTTACAAGAATTATTTTTTTCCTCTTGGACCAGATTCTTTCCTTTAAGAGTTGACTGCATTTTGAAAGGGTTTAGTTGTCCAGGGAAGAAAACAGAAGGTCACAAAAGTTGTCTTCATGTGTAAAAATGGCAGACGAACATGGTTGTGCACCTATACACCTTAAATATGCTGATCTGTTAGTCACAGAGAAAGTATGATTATTTTCCATACACAGTGACTATAAAGTTGCAATATATGTTTGAATAAGTTGAGTTTACTGTCCAATGATGTGTCAAAATAATATGTTTGAATGGCAAACCCTATTGCACTGCTTCTAAAGGAGCATTGTGAAGAGCAGTAATTTGTAGGAGCAGTCTTATTTTGATTTGTCGTATTTAGTCAGTTATAAGATTTGGGTTTTCCATCCAAAAGGATGCCAAAAATCTAGATCTGTCTTATGAGAAAGATCTAGATTTTTGGGATTGTTGAGGAGGGAGGAAAAACATCTTATAGCTGAATTACACAAAGCTAATTTAGATACATGTATTTGGAATTATTCTAGATGGGGAAAGCATTTCTTATAACAGATTTGTTATGGTGCATTCTGAATTTGCTTGAACACGTCTGTCCAATATTTAGAGTCATTACTGTACTGTCTTTGTAGGGATATGGACAAGAAGCAGTTGTACAAAGGGTTTCTGGCTGACATGTCTGATTGTGTAGAAGAGATAAAGTCAGTGTCCTTGAGAAAGAAACCAGGTGATACCATGACAACAGTTGCTAGGGTGGGCAACCAGTACAACAAACTTAGAGTAGATCTTCATAAGGGGAAATGGATTCTGAAGGTGAGAATGGAGTCTGTATAAGTTGCTTTGACAATCCTTGTGCTGAGTAAGACACATGTATATGAAACTTTAGGTATCACAGGAAGTGTTACTAGGTTGTCTGATGAAATAGTGCTAAGGTGAAAATAGATGCCATTATAAGAAAAATCAATCATAATACACTCAGTCAACAACCAGATGGTGTTGGGGTTAAAATAGAAAGATATAGGTAGAAGATTTAAAGGCAGGCTGGTACAGGGCAAACTAGAATGCAAAATTAAGAATTGGTGCACTTTCAAAGTCCCAACAGACAAAAATTTTATTACTTATTTCATATATTAACATGGACTAAAATACACTTTATAGAAATGAATTTGGACCTTTCCCATTTGAAATTGAAACTCAAAAAAAATAACCTACCTATCGACCGGATAAAAGGTTCTGGAAAACATGCATGGTCTGATTGGTCTAAATAAATAAATAAAAGGATGGGGGCACTTTTTAGCTCGCCTGAACAAAGTTCAGGAAGAGCTATTGTACTACCCCCGGCGGCGGCGGCGTTAGCAAAATGTTAAAGTTTTACGTTAAAGTTTTTTAGAATAAAAGGATGGGGGCACTTTTTAGCTCGCCTGAACAAAGTTCAGGAAGAGCTATTGTACTACCCCCGGCGGCGGCGTTAGCAAAATGTTAAAGTTTTACGTTAAAGTTTTTTAGGTGATGGGCAAGGCGCTGTCAGGCAAGCTATCCTGTCCCACTGACAGGTCTTGTTACATTTATCCGTTTATCCTTAGAAATTGTAATGCTGCTTCAGACATAAATTGATGTCAGAAAATCATCCTGTTCCATGAGTTCATCAGGTACACTATTCCAACATGCTTTGAAGTCAGTCTCGCATCAGTTTTACTGATGTCATTGACAAGGTATAACTGTATCAGGGTTACTTTTATTGCAGCAATACTTTAGCATCTTTTGGTGTTTAAGATTATCAGTTTCATTAATGAACCAAAGCATGTGAAGTGTCTTTAATCTGGGAGACCTTACATCATTTATTTGCTTTACGAATATTTGCTAGTTGCACCACAAGAGAGAGGTATTTTAAGGTGAACATTCAAGTGAAGCAACTCTGCCATTTTCATTTTTTCCTCCCTTCTCAATTGGGGAAAACTCTTAAGGGAAGAATTCATTCCTGAGGGAGCAGACTCTTTCTTTCTTTTAAGAGTTGACTCCCTTTTCAGAGGGCTTTATTCTCCAGGAAAGCAAAACGGAAGTCACAGAAATGGTTACCCTTTGTAAACATGGCAGAACAAAACATGAAGGCATACCCACACTCCTTGATAGTGTTTGAATACCTTCTCATGGAAATGGAAGGTGAAGGGCTATTACTCTGCAATAGGGAGCAAATTATTTTCTTAATGAGTAGCTCCAAATAGTTTAGAATGACTTCCCTTTGCAGTTCATCTATCTGATGTGCTCTGTCTTACAGGCAGTTCAGTGCAGTGATCTCATCAGGCAGCAGACATCTCAGTATGGTGGGCAAATAGAAGAATTGGTGGAAAAAGCTTTCACAGTTAAATCTCTTCCAAATGGTATGCTTCAGTGTTTCAAACTGTAATTAACTAAATACCGTAATTCCAGTTCAGTGTGAAATTCGAACAGGTTGAATTTTTTATTTGGTATGTGTCTGTAAAATCTTGTATTGTGTCACAAGAGTGCTGGCAGAATAGCAAACAATGCAGGCCATGATCATATTGATGCTTTAGCTGTGACAGGCAAAAGGTGCTTATGGCATATGCAAACAGTAATGGCTCAGACCAGCCTGCACATCTGCACAGTCTAATCAGAACCTTTGCTGTTTGCACAGACCATGTATGAACCTTGAGGAATTGACCCGCATAAAACAAAGGCTCTGGCTAGACAGGACAGATACAGACTGTCTCGAGTCTTTGCTATTCACAGATATATTACCATAAAAAATCAAAGTAGCTAGATGGATAGGTCTGCTCAAACAGTGCAGCCCCAGATCAGACTGCTCCTAAAGCCTGATCAGGATCTGTGCTGTTTGCCATTCCATCTGCATCTTTGGGACACATAACTGCATTGTAAAACCAAACTGTTGCATTTCAGAGGACAATTACAACAATTATTTAGGTGACCCAATTTCTTTAATTTTTATGGTAGGCAAGCTGCTCTTGCTTGACATGAATCTGTATCTAACGAAGGTCAGGGGTAATCAAAATGTTTCCAGGTGAAGGCCATGACCAGCAGCTCTCTCATTTCCAGTCTTCCATGAACAAGTTTTCAGACAGTGTTGGAGCCATGAGGAAGAAAGTTCTGGTCGGAATCCAGTTGTCAGCGGAACTCAGTAACAGATCGGTGGTACGACAGTGTCTAGATGCCATAACACAACAAACACCTAATGTAGTTCAAGTTATAACAAGCTTTACAGGTCAGTTACCTATTCAATGTGTTATTTGACCTCTGAGTTAAAACAAGAATATTAGATAAACTGTCTCAAAGAGAATGGCAAACAGTCCAGATAAGTTTGGAAAAGTTTACAGTTTGGTCTGACAGTTTTAAAGAGTGTGGCCATGATATGAGCCAGGACACGACAAAACCAACAAAGTGGCATGTGCACCCAGCAAAGACTCAGATCAGCCTGGGCATCCACCCAGTCTGATTAGAGTCTTTGCTGTGGGCAAGGAGGAAGCTTAGACCCTTAGCTACCCTTTAAGCATGCAGCAAAGACGCAGATCAGACTGGGCAGATGCTCAGGTTGATCTGAGTCTCCGCTGGACGTACATGTCACTTTGTTGGTTTTCTTGCTTTGCTGCTTATATGTGGAGTGAATTATTGATAGACTCACAACTTGTTTGGGTGTAAAACTTGGCATTACTGAATAATTCTAAGTTGACTTTAAACAGTAAATGTAAATTCATGCCAGAACTTTTAGTTTTAAGTAGAAAGGTTCGATTAGTTATTAAGAAAAATCTGATGAAATTAAGGGCAGTTTCTAAAAAACATGTCTGCAGTAAAAATAAGTACTTCTGACTGAAACTATTGGAAAGAAAACAAAACATTTTTTTTTCTTTTTTTTTTTCTAAAATTCTTGAAAATAATGAGAGATCATTGAGTTGCAATAGAGTTCTCTGAGAAATTGCCAACATAATTATGAAATTTTGAATGATGAATGAAGCTGGTATTTTTTTTTGTGTGCTAAACCTTGAAACAAGGATCATTTAGCATAGCTGTAGTACTTAGTTTTTGTCTTGCCTGCCACCAGCAGAAGAGAGACATAGGTACAGTCAACTCTCGATATCTCGAACACTGATTATCTCAATGTACTTCCAATATCAAAGAATATAGTTTGGACACATTCCTATTAATAATTAAATTGCAACTCCAGATGTCTCAAACTACCGATATTTCAAAGTAAATTTCCTGGGACCAGAAAATTTACTTTGAGATATCAGTAGTTTGAGATAAATTTCGACATTTGAGATATCAAGAGTTGACTGTATTACTTTCCTGGCATTGTTGGCTGCGGCGTAAACTTTGCATCCAGGTTTGTGTTTGAGCTCTGTTTTGTGACAATGCGCAGATAGGCAAGATTCTTTTACTCTTCACAATAAAAATCTATGACTCCTGAAGAATCTGTGTAGTGTATGGTGAAGCCACAGTTTTCCCCATAAGACTACTTTCCTACTGTCCCTACTTTTAGAATTTTTTCATTTTTTCACAGTAAATATTTCTTAATTGCATTACAGACCCAGGTAGTCAAGTTGATTTAGAGAAACTCTCAAAAGAGAAGTTAGCTTGGTGCTGTAGGATACGACATCTTGTCACAGCTCTAGAGCAGATGACAGATATCAAACAGACACTTGTTCCAGGTAAGATGCTTGTTCTCTTATGATATGTAATGAATGACTATGGAAATGTATGACTATGATAGGAGTGTACAGTAAGAATTCGTAGTATTGGGACAGACAGGTTTGAGCAAACAGTGCAGACCCAGATCAGACTACTTCTCTAGGAGCAGTCTGATTAAGGCCAACACTGTTTGTCATGCCGTCTTCAGCTTTTGGACACATAGCTGCATTGTAAAAACCAAACTGTTTTGATTTGAGGACAATTACAGTAATTATTTAAATCTTCTATGTCTTGGTGTTCCAACTTTTATATTTTTTACAATATTCTAGGGGAACATTTTTAAAAGGGTCCGCACTGTGGGATATTTGCATCTGAAATCATAACAGAATTTAAATAAGTACAGGATTTTCATGATACTGGTAATTTGTTAAGACTTTGTTATAACAAAATCAGTGACAAAGTCTGTATGGACATTGAAACGAATATCCATTATCCATATATTTGCTGACTCATTTCAGACATATTGAAACTTCTTGAAGTGAAGGCTCAGGAAATCCATAATTCAGACCACCTGTTATCACCAACACATTCCAATTCCTTGCTAAACACACCTGTAGAAACATTCCATACAACCAGAAAATCTAGTCCAGTTTTACAGTTGTTTCCAAGTCAGAAGAGCTCTTTCAAGGGAGATAAATTAGCTGATACTGGAGAGATGCCTGCTAAAGACATAAGTTTTGAGCCAGCTGTTGTTGATTTAGAACAACTGGAGAAACAGATTCAACAAGATTTAAGGTTTGAATTGCATGTTACACAAAGCTATATCGTGTGTTTGATGAAAATTTTCATACAGTTGAATTTGGTGTCATGTGAAAAGGGACCCTAAGGCATGTGGAACCAGTTAAGATTCAGATCAGCCTGTGCATCTGTACAGTCTTACAGTCTGATCAGCATCTTTTCTTTTTGCATAATCTATGAATAAAAAAAAAGGGGGAAAGCAAGGTGTGTTGTCAGTCTGAGCTGATGGGCAAGGCCAGACTGATTTTAGTAGTTACAGTACACACATGGTATTAGGTCTCTTTCTATGAGATGCACATCAGTTGTTCTTATTTCTCCATAAAACATAACACAAGGTATGTGTGTCTCGTTAGAAATGCATTGCCATTCAGAGGAATCACATATACTGATGAGGCATGTATTTGAAACAACCTGTCTGAGGAGGTTCAAATGAGGAGCCACAGCATATAAAATGGAGAAATATAAATCTCAGGAGTACAGACTGACCTAGGAGGTACAATGAGATGTTTCAGTTGTAATTCACATGATAAAGAATTTGATCTGTACTGTTTGCCTAAGCATTTTTAGCTCACCTGTCAAGGTGAGCTTATAGTATAGCCATGGTCCGTAGTCCGTCGTCCGTCGTCCACACTTTTAAACACCAATATCTCCTAAACCAGCAGACCAATCTTGATCAAATTTTATGTGTAGCATTGTTTGGGTTGGCGATTGACTGCATTAGGTTTTAGGGCAGATTGGGTCGGAACTCTGGTTGCCATGGCAACATATAGCTCCCATAGACTTATAATGGGAAAAACTTCAAAAATCTTCTTCTCTGAAACCATGAGGCCCAGAGCTTACATATTTAGTATGTACCAATGTCTAGTGGTCCCCTACATAAATCCTGCCACTCATGCCCCTGGGGCCCAAATTGGCCACGCCCTGGGGGTCATTAGCTCCCATAGACTTACAATGAGAAAATCTTAAAAAATCGTCTTCTCTGAAACCATGAGGCCCAGAGCTTGCATATTTAGTATGTACCAATATCTAGTGGTCCCCTACATAAATCCTGCCAAGGATGCCCCTGGGGCCCAAATTGCCCAAGCCCCGGGGGTCATTAGCTCCCATAGACTTACAATGGGAAAATCTTAAAAAATCTTCTTCTATGAAACCATGAGGCCGAGAGCAGCTCCCATAGACTTACAATGGGAAAATCTTAAAAAATCTTCTTCTATGAAACCATGAGGCCGAGAGCTTACATATTTAGTATGTTCCAATGTCTAGTGGTCCCCTACATAAATCCTGCCAACCATGCCCCTGAAGCCCAAATTGGCCATGCGCTATGGGTCATTAGCTCCCATAGACTTACAATGGGAAAATCTGAAAAAATCTTCTTCTCTGAAACCATGAGGCCCAGAGCTTACATATTTAGTATGTACCAATGTCTAGTGGTCCCCAACATAAATCCTGCCAACGATGCCTCTGGGGCCCAAATTGGCCACGCCCCATGGGTCATTAGCTCCCATAGACTTACAATGGGAAAATCTTAAAAAATCTTCTTCTCTGAAACCATGAGGCCCAGAGCTTACATATTTAGCATGTACCAATGTCTAGTGGTCCTCTACATAAATCCTGCCACTCATGCCCCTGGGGCCCAAATTGGCCACGCCCCGTGGGTCATTAGCTCCCATAGACTTAAAATGGGAAAATCTTAAAAAATCTTCTTCTCTGAAACCATGAGGCCCATAGCTTGTATATATAGCAAGGACCAATGTCTAGTGGTCCCCCACATAAATCCTGCCACTCATGCCCCTGGGGTCTTAAATTGCCACACCCCAGGGGGTCATTTGTTTATATATAACTATTTAGCTTAAGATTAAAATCTTAAAAACCTTAAAAAATCTTCTACTCTGGAACCATGAGGCCCAGAGCTTATATATATGGTATGTAGCAATGTTTAATGGTCCCCTACATAAATCCTCCCAACCAAGCCTCTGGGGTCCAAACTGGCCACTCCCCAGGGATCATAAGCTCTGATAGACTCATAATGGGAAAGCCTTAAAAAAATCTTCTTCTCTGAAACCATGAGGCCCAGAGCTTATATATTTGGTATGTAGCAATGTCTAGTGGTTCCCTACATGAATCCTGCCAACCTTGCCCCTGGGGCCCAAATTGGCCATGCCCCAGGGGGCCATTAGCTCCCATAGACTTACAAAGAGAAAATCTTTAAAAAAATCATCTTCGCTGAAACCATGAGGCCCAGAGCTTATATATGTTGCATGAAGCAATGTCTAGTGGTCCCCTTCATAAATCCTGCCAACCATGCCCCTGGGGTCCAAATTGGCCATGCCCCGGGAGTCATAAGCTCCCATAGACTTACAATGAGAAAAATCTTGAAAAATCTTCTTCTTTGAAACCATGAGGCCCAGAGCATATATATGTAGCATGCTGCTCCCATAGACTTATAATGGGAAAGACTTCAAAAATCTTTTTCTCTGAAACCATGAGGCCCAGAGCTTACATATTTAGTATGCAGCAATGTCTAGTGATCCCTTGCATAAATTCTGCCAATCAAGCACCTGAGGTCCAAACTGGCCACACCCTAGGGGCTTGTTTGTTTATATAGAGCTGTATAGCTAAAGAACCTTCAAAAAACTTCTTCTATGAAACCATAAGGCCAAGAGCTTATGTATTTAGTATGTTGCAGTGTATAGTGGTCCTCTACATAAATCCTGCCAATCAAAACCCTGGGGTCCAAACTTGCCACACCCCATGGGGTCATCAAATCCTATAGAATTGCAGCCTGTTTATTAGCTTACCTGAGCTGGAAGCTTACATTTTTTAACTCAGGTGAGCGGTCGTTGCCCTTGGGCTACTTGTATTGCCAAATTGTCATTTAAATATTAAGGAAAAAAAATACCACCTTGAACATAATTCATTCAGGTTACCTGCACTGTCTCTGCTGCATTTAAATAAGGATTTGTCAGTTCTTTAGTTTATTGGATTGTTTCAGAAACAATAAATGCAAACATTGTTAATCAAGATCAGACTCCTCCTGAGCAGTCTGATGAGGTTTGCATGTTTACCATGCCACCAGTAACCGTCTCTGTTGACATAGCTGCTTACAGAGTTGTTTATCTGTTCTAGGGTTCAGGTGGAGACTGTAGTAAACAATGCAGAGGAACCCATGTCAGCCACTGAACCAACAGAATCACAGATGTCTTCTCCTTCAAAGACTAGAATTCAGGCATTGTTGGTAAGTTACAATGAGCTTACTTACACAGGATGGAGAAACTGTGTTCCAGTTAAATATTGGGACATAAGTGACATGGCATGCAGTAAAGAGTCTTTCAAGAGCGGTATGATCTGGATCTGCATTTTCAGTCAAGGTTTGTACCAGTTTCTTGAGCCTTTAAAGACCTGGGTCCAGTTGTTCAGAACTTACAGTGTTGTTAGTTAAGACATTAGTTAATAAGGCATTACATTTTCAAATGTATTAAAGGCAAAATGCTGCAGTTTTTGATGAAAAAATGTGAAGAGCTTTTGCAGTCCAAAAGTGCCTCACATTTGTGCAATAAATTACCTTAGTTCACTTGATTTTACATGTCATAGAGGACTTACTGAATCCTACACTAGCACCTTTGTTAAGCTAACAATGCTTTGAACAACTGGGTCATGTTGTTCATATGGTTAATTCATTTCAGACTGACTCACAGTTTATAGAAGAAGAGACAGAGAAATGGGAAGACGTCAACAATCCTATAGTTAAAGTTGCTAAGACTATGGCCACACAACTCAAGCATATGACCAACTTTATTAGATATGAAGGACCAATCACGGTAAGTTTATTATGCCCAAGTAATGATCGTAGAGAGGCACTTTAGTCAGTCGATTAGAGTGACTCGGTTATGGTGCAGAAGATGATGGGTTCGAATCCCAGCTTGGGTCAGCCGGCAACTGGAAAACTCTCACTGTCAAGGCAGCAAAAGGAGAGGGATGGGCTCCGCCTTTCATATGCTGTGCCCAAGATACAGTGGGCCTTTAACCCTCGCTGCCTTTACTGCCACTAGGCTATGGGAAGTCTTTACCTTTATCTTTTAATGATCGTCAGGGGACTCGGTTATGGTGCAGAAGATCATGGGTTCGAATCCCAGCTTGGGTCAACTGGCAACTGGAAAACTCTCTCTGTTAAGGCAGCAAAAGGAGAGGGATGAGCTCTTCCTTTCATTTGCTGTCCCCAAGATACAGTGGGCCTTTATTCCTCTCTGCCTCTACGGCCACTAGGCTATGGGAAACCTTCACTTTTTAATGATCATCAGGGGACATTACGTTTAAGTTTATCCATCTGTCTGTCTGTATATTTGTTGCACCAATAAGACTAGGTGGGAGACGGGCTGGTGGCCTGGCACAGGGCAGGGCATGGAGGCTTCACTGGGCCTTACAGACAGAATTTTGTAGTTCTTAAATAAAATATGTTATCCTTATTATTGGGAAATAATTGTTTGAATCCTGATTGTTGATCCATATCAGATGGCTCTGGGTCTGCTGTGCTTGCGATTCAGCCAACAGTTTCATTTTTTTTTAACATATTCTGGCCTGTCTGAATTCAGTAATGGAAAAATCTGTTACATAAATTAGTATAATAATGTCTCTTGAGAGTTATAAAAGTATTTTGAACTGTTACATTCATGATGCAAATTAAACTGCATGTTTCCAATTGTCATACCCATTTACTCTGATTAGCTGTTACATCAAAGAATAGTTATATGTCCATATACATTTTTTTCCACAGAGCCATATTGGTCAGGTAGAAACAGCTAAAGCTCTGGCAGAAAATAGTGAAAAAATCCTCAAGTTTGCAAAGATATTGTGTGAACACTGTATTGAAGAGCAGTAAGTAATGATACACTTTTTTCTCAGATAAATGGTGCATTAAAATCTTTCAGAGCTCCAGTTTCAAGAAGTCATTGATGATAATGTGGACTTTACGTCTTGTAATGCTGCATAAAAATTATGCTGTGGATCCTTATTAAACTGTGACTTGGGTCACTTCTTATAAAGAGCTACTACATATATTCTCATGGAGAAATACTGAATTAACTGAGTAATACAATCTACAAGTTGTTTCAGTCAGTCATACTGATAATTGTACAGGGCAGTATAAAGAGAGAAACTAAAATTCAAACTTGTAAGTTTCAGCCGTAGCACATATGTAAACAGCAAAAACAAAACCTCTGCATCTGATACAAGCTCATATTATTGGGCACACCATATTATACAGTAGAACTTCAATGGCTGGAACCCTGATGGCTCATTAACCCTACCTGGCTGGAACTCTTTCCTTGGTCCCTTGAGGTCACTTATATAGAATTTAACCCTCGATGGCTAGAACTACCCTTGGCTTTTTCACGGTTCCAAGCCTGTTCAAGCCAATGAAGTTCTCCTGTATATATCCTTGTGATAAAGTTTCCAGTGCTCCAGATAAAAAAGCATAACAGGGATAATTTAGAGATAATTTTCCTTATCTGTCTGTGAAAACATGAGACGGTTCTAATGAGGGTCACAACATGTTTTCATTGAGAAATAAGAAAAATTAACTAAATGTTATGATCCCTCATTAGAACCATCTTGCCAGGATGGTTTTAATAAGGGATCACCATTTATGTTTTCATTTAAGGAATGAATGTTATTTTTTTAACGTTTACTGAAGTATAAACTTCATCAGGTCACAAGCAAAGTAAGTGAGCCCCAAAGGGATTTACGTAAACTTTGCTCTTGACACAATGTAGTTTATACTTCAGTAAACATTTAAAAAATAACATTCATTCCTTATATTTATATCATTGACGATGCTTTTGATCAATAAAATGACAGATAAAAATAAGAAATACATATTTAAGAATCGTTTTTTTTAAAACATTACCGGCCGAATTTTGCAATAGTTTAGAACAGCCACATTGTCACTGCCTACCTGTAAATTCCACCTCCTGCTGTAGATTTTACGTGCAAGTAGGCGTAGCAAACTGTCACTCAATGTTTACTAGCCATTTAAGTACATGGCATGTTGTAGATTTCACGTGCTAGTTGGTCGGATGAGCTGTCTCTCTAAAGCACATGGCACAATGTAATTATTGACTTGTAAACAACATTGTCTCTCGCATCACTTAATTGGGTTAACAGAGAGCTTTGCACTAATAATGTAAATATTGAGAAATAAGATCCCTATTACGCTTTTTTGTCTGGAGCTCTGGTAAACTCTACAGGATGAAAATTGTGGCTGTGGCTAGACTGCATATTTGCAGACACTGGTTTGAGTCTTGCAGAATGCATCTGAGCTAAATAACTTCCTTGCATATCAGACCTTTAATTTCACCATGTAGTTTAAGCCAAAATGATTTTGCATTCTTCTAATTGCAGTTTTGCAGCAGATTTGAGAAGCTACTGTAGCTAACTTCCTAACATCTATTTTACCTTCAGTTTTACAGGAGATTTGAGAAGCTATTGTAGCCAACTTCCTACTGTGATCAAGCAACTGACTGTGATCTCAAATGTTCAGCTGGGATCAGCCAACTTTGACTCGGTATGTCTTTATTTTGTTTACTACACAATTTGCAGTGTTTTAACTTCTTTAAATAATTTTCTGCTCTTTAACAACAAATGAATGCTCTTGAACCTTGAATTAGAGAAATAATGAGAATTCTGAGAATTTTTCTTAATACTTCAATGTCTACTGTGGCCATCGTTGGAGCTGCCTTGGTAGTTCTAAAGAGGAGCGACATTGTGAAATATATTATGACCCTCTTTTAATGAGATACTCAGCATGCATTTTTATGGCATATTGATAGAAATATCCCAGAATTATCATCAGAATATTCTCTTATGCAGAGTTCTGGACCCAGTTGTTCATAACTAAATGATGTCGCTAGTTAATGAGATGTTAAATTTTCAAACATAATATACGTAAAAAGGTTGCCGTTTTTTGCCAGAAAAATGTGAGAAGCTTTTTCAATGCAAAAACTTCTCACAATTTTTCAGCAAAAAACATTAGCACAATTGATTTTGCATTTACTGTAAGACTTAATGAATACTCAGTTAAGGACTTTGTTAAGCTGACAATGCTTTGAACAACTGGGCCTTGGTGTTTTAACTTCTCTGCTTTTTCACACAGCACTAACAAATAAATTTTGACATTCAATTCATACCACCTTCCTTGCATGACTCTGGTAGAAACAAAATTGTGATTCTTTTACTTTCTTTTCATCATTACTTACTTACAGATGGGACGATTCTGATTAGTCTGTGCAGATGCATGGTCTGACCTGTGTCTTAGCTGATTACACATTGTCTGTGGCCTCTTTTTCCTCTCAGTAGGCTTCATTGAATTAGCTTAACCTAGCTTTCTGTTTAAGCAATACTGTAGTTTTCAGAAAAAAAAGTCGCAAATTATATTGACTATGGCTTGATATGAGATCAGGTGAGACTTAGTTTCCGATTTTGAACAGCATTTTAGACATCAGAGTAGGTACTTGAATAGGATGGACAACTACATATTTTTTTTATGATCATACATAAAAAGTTAAGACACTTAGAGCTATGATAATTGATTCTCTGATTATCAGCATAACTCTGAATTCCTACACCTTACCGTATTTCTTCGGCTATAGGGCGAGTTGTTTATAAGACGGGGGGTGTTTTTTGGACTGTCTGGGCAAGTATTTAGCTTAGCCTTGCCTATAAGACGGGCCTATTTTCTGCCAATTCCCCAACATGGGCGGATGATCGGCGCCCCGTTGCTTCATTCCGCTGAGATGCTAGATTTACTACTAAATTCCCCAAAGGTCATCACCGGTCACCGATGTATACATATATTTAAACTGGTCGCTATGCAGTTACCGTAATGTGCATAAATATCTTGGATTAATTACCTCATTATTTTATCCAGTATGAGCAAAGGTCGTATTTCCATAAGTTAAATTTAGCTTTGCATGTACACAAGTGGAGAAAACATATTCCTGTATCCCAGTTTGAAGATGGAAGAATCCATATTAAACAGATTTTGTTTTATTCACTAGCCGAATATTTAGCATAAATACAGTCAATATCCAAATCCAACATACATTGTGTCACCTAAAGGTCATTGACCGGCTCACTTTTTGCGGCTTCTTTGATCTTACAATACAGCTCGATCAATACTGCTCTCAAAATAATTACATAACAGACTCAGTTTTGACAGGTCACTCGGGTCAAGTCAGGATATTAATACCGACAGATAAAGAGTAAAAGTGCCTTACGTTTTTACATAAAGGTTGCAGAAAAATACCTATATGAATGTTTAGGAAAAAAATAAAGATGATAATGTTACACATTGTCTGCGGATTTGGAATTCAAAAGGAGTTTAATGAGGACACACAGTAGAGAAATTCGGTTTTGCTAGATGCAATCAGTGTTTGCATACGGCATCATTTCATGTGATCGGTGCTAGAGGTATTGTTTATGTCTCAAAACCTATTGGGTTTTGCGATGCACCTGGACATAACTAAATGGGAGCGCCTTGTATATTTACAAACATGGACCGTGACCAGCTGCTCAGGGACTTTGGTGAAAATAGCTAGGGTGTCCAAAGCCTCGGTTATAAGACGGGGGCAAATTTTGGGGGTCATTTCGGCGGGAAAAATCCCCGTCTAATAGCCGAAGAAATACGGTAATATAGCTGCGAGTCAAGGGGTAAACCTAGAGCTTTCAGACAGGGAGAAGTTTTGTGACATTTTCTGGACTTCGAGGGAGAAGTTTTGGTCCAAATTTTGGGTTTTCCTGTCTTCTATACATTTTCACTTCTCCCTCAGCTCAAAATAGGGAGAAGTCAGCCAGCTTAGGAAGACTATTTCTCCCAAATTGTCCTCTAGGCTGAGCCCTGTGCGACATGACAAAACCAACAAAGTGGCATGTGCTCCAAGTGAAGACTGAGATCAGCCTGGGCATCCACCCAGTCTGATCAGAGTCTTCACTGTCCGTATGGAGGTAGATAACTAAGATAAGACCCTTAGTTTCCCTTTAAGCACACAGCAAAGAGTCTGATTAGACTGGATGGATATCCAGGCTGATCTGAGTCTTAACTGGGCGCACATGCCACTTCGTTGGTTTTGTCGTGTTGCCGCTCAATTATCTTGTGGAGTCTCATGATTTGATTGAAATAAGATTCCAACATGTATGTACTAGTGGAGAGATAAAAAAGAACACTTTATAGAAAGCATTTCAATCATCAAAAACTCTCTCTTCTTTCTGTAATATTAATACCTCTTTTCCTTGATTTAAAAATGTCTTTTTACTAATACCCCTTACACTATCTTTTTGTCCCCTCACATGCTTAAGCGTACTTGTAAGTATTGTTCAGTTGGTGTTATTGTGAATTTGTCTATTAACAGTATTCATATTATATTTGATGGTATCATATATGTTTTACTAACTATTTGGCTGAGTTATTATGTTTGTATATTTATGTAATTTGTATTTATATGTTTTTGGTAACTAGCGATATAGATTGCATGAAGATAGGATAGTAAGTATGTAGAATTGGAGCAGTATTTACATTAGTATAATATTCATGTGACATCTCTTATGAGAGTGTCATAACACTGTTTGGTAGTGTTTAATGTCAGCTGATGTCTGACAGTCACAATGTATTATTTAGGGTTGATGAAAACATGACATTTCATGGAGTGAATGCAAACAAACTATTCTTATCATAGTGCATCAGAATGATTTTATAAAGTTTCATAAAATATTTATTTTTGAAAATACAAGAAAAGCCAGGGAGTTCATCTTTAAGGTATCCATGTAGTGAAAAGAGAAGATTCTGATCAGAAATCCTTAGCTGACATGTGCTACAGCTCAGTTTACATTTAGGCATGGGAAGTGCTGCTTTCAGTTCACACCTTTATAATTTACTGAGCTTTGTTTACATTGAAGCCTGTTGAATACTTGTTGGACATGATCAGTTCTCAGTGCGGAAAGGTCAGGTCTTATAGTTCAGTGTTTTGTTGATGATTTGGTAGGTTGGGCCTCAGTTTAAATTTGTTTATAGCTTGCAGCATTTACTATGCTTGATTATTATATTCATATACATATGCATGACATATATAAACATGTAGATGTACCATACATAAAAATTGTATTATGCACAGGATATAGCCCATTTCTTCACCCTTATCAGTTCAAAAAGAGTGTATGACAAAAAGACAAAATATCCTTATTATATTAACTCACAATTCACTGTGTATATATATGTATCCAAATTCCTTGTTAAAGGTAGTATGCTTTAATTTTTGTGCGGGCCTTATTGTATCATAACCTCATCTTTGGTTTTTGGGTCTGGTCCAGTTCAGTAAAGTCATTTGCCTCTCTGTTGGAGTGAACCTAACAGTCATCCGTCAGCTGACTCAGAGAAAGAAAAAAAAACCTTATCATGAAACAATGTGTTGAAAATTAATTTAATACACAAAGTATTGAGACATATTAACTAATTATTGAAACTATCCTAAGTTTGAATCAGTTGATTTATTATTTGATGGTGTGCCATAAAGACATGCAGACAGGATAGGCCCAGATCAGACTGGATCTGGAAAAGTTTGATCTTGTCCACACAGTTTGCTCTGGTATGCATATAAATAATGAAGGATGATATGTATTTCATAAGCTAAGGATGGATGGATGACTTGAGATTTTACATCCTTTTTAACAGTACATCAGTCATATAAGGACAATGGTAAGGTGATAATGAAAGGCTGTGTCCAATGGAACCCCATTTGAGGTTGAAAAGATACCCACCTTCATTGGGCGTTGAACCTAGGACCGCTAGATCAGCAGGCCATTCCTCAACCTACTGAGCAACCGGGGGCTCCTTTTAAGATTTGGAATCTGTAGCAAAACTGTGTGCACAGTTCTTTTCTTTACGCATCATGTACATTAATTGTCATTCAAGTCAGTATACAGTGCTGAAAAATTCTAATTAAGCACAAACATAATATCAAACTAACATGGCTTCAGCTTTCCTCAACCTACTGAGCAACCGGGGGCTCCTTTTAAGATTTGGAATCTGTAGCAAAACTGTGTGCACAGTTCTTTTCTTTACGCATCATGTACATTAATTGTCATTCAAGTCAGTATACAGTGCTGAAAAATTCTAATTAAGCACAAACATAGTATCAAACTAACATGGCTTCAGCTGTTTGGCATTCAGTACACATGTACATGAATGGTCAGTTTAATGTCAGATAAATATGCTACTCGGTATAATAAACACTAGCATCAAGTCTGACATGCTATGACATAGACGTTTACTTGGCCGAGTCCCACTTTGCAAGGTATTGCCCTATTCAGTAGGCTGGCGATACAGTTGGAATGATGGTTTCACGAGGCATTCAGCAACTCAAATAGCAGACAAATACATTGTAATTACAAATTACTTACTCTTGCTTAAAGTTACAATCAATTTTTATCAAGTTTTGAATTGGAAAATTACGTCGTTTCACCTTAGAAACCTACAGAATGTGGATATAGATGTGAATGCAGTGTTTAACAATTTCAAGGGAGAGAAGTCTGTCTATAACAGTAAATGTGATGTTTGCCTTTATTTCAGTCTGATGCAATGCTGGTGAAGTCTGGTCAAAATCTGATGAGGATTATTCTTAAGATGATGAGCGAGGCTGAGGCAGTCTGTGTTAAGGTGAGTTAAAGGGCATGATAACTTTATCAAATTAGTTTAATCCTTAAAGCACCAAATGTGAAAATAGTTGAATTGGCAAAAAGGGTAGATCCAGATAAGGCAGCTCAGCATGACCCGACTCATTTGAATCTACCCTGTTTGCTTTCTTGTCTTTAAATTCTCAATATGAGAATGTTTTGAAATTTTGCAGACCTAAATTCTCCTATATATGTGGTCAATTTATATTGAATTTATGAAACAAGCCCTTGTTGTGTCTCGTAAATTTCATCTGAATTGTCCATGAGTGTAAGATGCTGTTTATTTTACATGACTGTCTTAAATACAGGATCTTATATGAATGCTCATGTATTATCGAATTTATTAAGTTTAATAAATTCAGTCATACTGGAGCACAAGTGCAAGATTCTGTTTATCATATGACACTAAAATCGTATTTTATTAGCAATTTTGCACTACAACGTCACAATTTTGCCATAAGAAAACGCGATGTTCTAATGGACGTCAAAACATAACGTTACGACGTAATTTGCATATTTTAATCCACTAGTCGATAAGCATTTTTAATGCATGGCTTTATTACATTCTCAGATGCGACGTCATATGAAAAGTAGGATTTCATGGCCTTAAAAGTTGACATTATTTTATTAGAAAACATGATGTTACAGCATCATGGTGTTACACACCAATAATTAATCAAGTATTATATAATGTTATTTAACAATTTTTATGACATGATATTGTCCACAAAATAACACTTACATCATATGATAAAACAATTTCTGTTTTACCTCACAACAAGCCTTTTCTCAAAGATGAAATTTTAGACTGCTGTTAACAATAGTACCAGCAATAAATTGAAATTTTATTAAAGCCTCGATTGTTAGCATGCCTGCTTTCATTTATGGTACTTCCTCAACAGTATTTCAGTTGTATCAGGATGATGTAATGGTGGTTATTGAGGCTCTGTACAATGAAGTGCAGTTTAGGTTTGGATAGAATCTTACCTCCAGCAGGATACAGACCCATAACCCTGTGCATGGTGGTAAGATGAAATGTATGTGTGGGGTTTCTGAAATCTCCATATTTCAAAGTCGTTCAACCCACAAATTACTGATATTTCAAAGTAAATTTTCTGGTCCCAGAAAATTTACTTGGAGATATCAGTAGTTTGAGATAACTGCAGTTGAAATGTAAAGAAAAGCAGGATATGTGTTCAAACTATATTCTTTGATATAAGAGGGTACTCTTAGATATACATGTAGGTGTTTGAGATAAGGAGAGTCAACTGTAGTTTTAATCACTTCATTTTCTAGGGTCTTAGACCTCCATCTAGCAAAGACTCAGATGAGGAGAGTGCTTTCCTTCTGGCTATGCGATGGAAACAGAAATTTGACAGTCATCGTGAACAGGAAGTACAAGAAGCCGATCAAGATGAACTCGGGCTGAGAGTCATAGAAGATGTTCGACCACCAACTCTCTCACACATATTTAAGGCCTAAAATTGCTTAATTTGGCATGGCTGAATTTACATAATGTGTTGCATACATGTGTTTGGTTAAGTCTGTCTTAAGCCTGTGCAATATAGTGGTCCGGGGCATGCTCATTTTGCATTGTTTGCAACAAACTGAATGAGTTTACTCTTTTTAGATTTTGGCTGGAGGCCTTCTTTAGTAAATTAAAAAAAATATCATTTTACTGAAGAAGGAGAATACAAAATATCTAAAGAGTAAAATGTTTTAAATTGTTGTACATTACTCCTTGAAGGATGGATGTATGGATGACTTGAAATTTTACATCCTTTTTAAGAGTATTTTAGTCATATCAAGACAATGCCAGGGTGACAATGAAAGGCTGCGTGAAGTGGAACCCTGTTTATGGTTTGAAAGATTTCCACCCTCAGCGGGTCTTGAATTTGGAACTGCTAGATCAGCAGGCCAGCTCTTAACCTACTGAGCTACCGGGGCTCCCTCTTTGGAGGACTTTGTAAAATTAAATGAACTGCACGGCCTGTCATTGCAGGCTGATATGTGCATGCCTATTTTGCATTTACTGCAAAACTGGTTTCTTCAAGATGCCCTTGATAAGATGTCTGATTTGGTAGAATTTTAAAGACTGATCTATAATGTGTGAAAAGTTGACTTGTTTCTTCTCTGGGGGAATATTAATGCATATTTGCTTCTGCTCAAAATAATTGTGATATCCAGAGAATAATCTTGTGATAACTTAGTGGTAGTTCTTAGCTCATGTTATTCATATGATAAAGTATATTAATAATAGAGCCTTGATGCATATCAGATTTGCCAGCAATTCAATACATTTTTAGCTCTGACACCTAATCTGAAGGAGCTTAGTCAAAGTACAGTTAGGACTCTTGTCATTTGTCATCATCTGTCAACACTTTCAAACATCTTCTCCTCAGAATGGCTACCATACTGTATATTGTAGACACTTCAAATTCTTCCCTGAAAGTGTATCCACACCACTGATAAGACTGGTTTCTTCCATGGCATATTCACGATATTCATGTATGTTGATGGCCAGTAATATCCGATCTGGGCCCAGTTGATCAACACTTTCGCAAGTCGTAAGTTAGTGTGATGTTCAAACTGTTATATTTGGCCAATAAATTGATATTTTTTGCAGAAAAAATAGCAAGTAGCTTTTGAATTGCATAAACTTCTCAGATATGCGTCAGCAAAATTATCTTGTACCATCAACTCTCACTCTCTCATACAAAGTACTAAAAATTTACTTTGAGACATCAGTAGCTTGAGATAATAGGACTTCATATGTGTATAACATGTCCAGACTTTTCATAATGTTACTTTAACATAAAGACAATAGCTTGAGATACCGTAATGACCCTAAAATTTCGGACACCTGAAAGTCGGACAATTATTGTTAAAAAATTCGTAGAAAGTGGATTTTACACACATTACTGCATTCAAATGATGTTTAGTGAGTGGCAAAAGTTGTAGACCCTGATCAAACTGCTCCTTTATGAGCAGTTTGATCTGGGTCTGCAATGTTTGCTCAGACCTGTCTGTCCGACTATTTAGTGTCATTACGGTAGTGTTTTAGAACGCATTGACTGTTTGCCAAACATGCAACACAACCATCAGTTATCAAATTTTAAGTTTTTCAAGGTAATGATACTTTGAACAACGGGGCCCTCTCTTTAGAATAATTTATGAAACAATTGCTTTGATAATCAAGTATACACATTTAGATATTTCTTTACAGTATCAGGATATATGTATAGCTTTGATGTGTTCATTCTTTTATATTTATCTGTCTTGTAGATTCTCCTGCCACAGAAATGCATTTAGCCAGTATATATTTTTAGCTCGCCTGAGCACGAAGTGCTCAGGGTGACCTTTTGGGATACCCTGATGTCCGTCATCCGTCGTACGTCCGTCCGTCCGTCCGTCAACTTTTGCTTGTGTACACTCTAGCGGGCACAGTTTTGATCCAATCTTTCTGAAACTTTGTCAGAATGTTTATCTCCATAAAATCTAGGCCAAGTTCGAAACTGGGTCATGTCGGGTCAAAAACTAGGTCACTAGGTCAAATCTTAGAAAAACCTTGTGTACACTCTAGAAGGCACAGTTTTCATCCAAAGTTCATGAAACTTTGTCAGAATGTTTATCTTAATAATATCTAGGACAAGTTCGAAACTGGGTCACGTCGGGTCAAAAACTAGGTCACCAGGTCAAATCTTAGAAAAACCTTGTGTACGCTCTAGAAGGCACAGTTTTCATCCAAAGTTCATGAAACTTAGTCAGAATGTTTATCCTCATAATATCTAGGACAAGTTTGAAACTGGATCATGTCGGGTCAAAAACTAGGTCACTAGGTCAAATCATAGAAAAACCTTGTGTACGCTCTAGAGGACACAGTTTTGATCCAATCTATATGAAACATTGTCAGAATATATATGTCCATAAACTCTAGGCCAAGTTCGAAACTGGGTCATGTCGGGTCAAAAACTAGGTCACTAGGTCAAATCTTAGAAAAACCTTGTGTACACTCTAGAAGGCACAGTTTTCATCCAAAGTTCATGAAACTTTGTCAGAATGTTTATCTTTATAATATCTAGGACAAGTTCGAAACTGGGTCATGTCGGGTCAAAAACTAGGTCACTAGGTCAAATCTTAGAAAAACCTTGTGTACGCTCTAGAAGGCACAGTTTTCATCCAAAGTTCTTGAAACTTAGTCAGAATGTTTATCCTTATAATATCTAGGACAAGTTTAAAACTGGGTCACGTCGGGTCAAAAACTAGGTCACTAGGTCAAATCATAGAAAAACCTTGTGTATGCTCTACAGGACACAGTTTTGATCCAATCTATATGAAACATTGTCAGAATATATATCTCCATAAACTCTAGGCCAAGTTTGAAACTGGGTCATGTAGGGTCAAAAACTAGGTCACTAGGTCAAATCTTAGAAAAACCTTGTGTACACTCTAGAAGGCACAGTTTTCATCCAAAGTTCATGAAACTTTGTCAGAATGTTTATCTTTATAATATCTAGGACAAGTATGAAACTGGGTCATGTTGGGTCAAAAACTAGGTCACTAGGTCAAATCATAGAAAAACATTGTGTACGCTCTAGAGGACACAGTTTTGATCCAATCTTTATAAAACATTGTCAGAATGTTTATCTCCATAAACTCTAGGCCAAGTTCGAAACTGGATCATGTCGGGTCAAAAACTAGGTCACTAGGTCAAATCTTAGAAAAACCTTATGAACGCTCTAGAAGGCACAGTTTTCATCCAAAGTTCATGAAACTTAGTCAGAATGTTTATCCTCATAATATCTAGGACAAGTTTGAAACTGGGTCACGTCGGGTCAAAAACTAGGTCACTAGGTCAAATCACAGAAAAACCTTGTGTACGCTCTAGAGGACACAGTTTTGATCCAATCTATATGAAACATTGTCAGAATATATATCTCCATAAACTCTAGGCCAACTTTGAAACTGGGTCATGTAGGGTCAAAAACTAGGTCACTAGGTCAAATCTTAGAAAAACCTTGTGTACACTCTAGAAGGCACAGTTTTCATCCAAAGTTCATGAAACTTTGTCAGAATGTTTATCTTTATAATATCTAGGACAAGTACGAAACTGGGTCATGTTGGGTCAAAAACTAGGTCACTAGGTCAAATCATAGAAAAACATTGTGTACGCTCTAGAGGACACTGTTTTGATCCAATCTTTATAAAACATTGTCAGAATGTTTATCTCCATAAACTCTAGGCCTAGTTCCAAATTGGGTCATGTCGGGTCAAAAACTAGGTCACTAGGTCAAATCTTAGAAAAACCTTGTGTACGCTGTAGAAGGCACAGTTTCGATCCAAAGTTCATGAAACTTTATCAGAATGTTTATCCTCATAATATGAAGGACAAATTTGAAACTGGGTCATGTAGGGTCAAAAACTAGGTCACTTGGTCAAATCATAGAAAACCCGTTTGTATGCTCTAGAGGTCACAGTTTTGATCCAATCTTTATGAAACTTTGTCAGAATGTTTATCTCCATAAACTCTAGGATAAGTTTGAAAGTAGGTCATGACAGATCAAAAACTAGGTCACTAGGTCAAATCTTAGAAAAACCTCGTGTACGCACTAGAAGGAACAGTTTTGATCCAATCTTCATGAAACTATGTCAAAATGTTTATTGTCCATATATATATATGCCCCATATGAAACTGAGTCACGTCAGATCAGAAACTAGGTCACTTGGTCAAATCTAAGAAAAACTTTGTGTACACCCTAGAGGGCACAGTTTTGATCCAATCTTCATGAAACTCTGTCAGAATGTTTACCTTTATGAAATCTAGGTAAGTTTGAAACTGGTTTGTGTCGGATCAAAAACTAGGTCACTAGGTCAAATATAAGAACGACCTTGTATACGCTCCAGAGGGCACAGTTTTGATCCAATCTCAATGAAACTTTGTCAGAATGTTTATTCTTACAATATCCGGTTTGAAACTGGGTCATGTCAGGTCAAAAGCTAAGTCACTAGGTCAAATTTAAATTAAGTTATGTTGCAAGAATCAGAACTAACATTGCAATGATGCCAGCCACAAACTCCTTGGAATACATTAGTTTCACCACAGTGAGATAATGATGCTACCATTCTATCATCTGTGTTTGCCTAGTTAAGTCTAGTTGAAATCCATCAAAGGAACTCAACATGAACGGGAACTTTTCGGAGAAGCGACTCTGCCATTTTCAGCTCACCTGATCGAGCCTTACAGTATTGGTGTTAGCTGCCTCTTTCATCCATCCATAAACATTTTCAAACATCTCTGAAACCACTGGGCAGATCAAATTTCATATGGAGCCTGCACATGGGTCAAAGGATTGAAAGTTCTTCAAATGATCTTGGTCACATGACCAAGGTGGCCGCCATTCCCATGTATGGTAAAAACTCTTATAAATCTTCACCAGAGCCAGTGAACTGATTAATGCTCAGGTGAGCGATTCAGGGCCACCATGGCCCTCTTGTTTCTTTAAGCAGTTTCACATATATTCTAATAAAGGATCAGTATATTTTGTTAAGATAGTGGCTTTGTCATTTAAATACCCAGCCGATTAGTGTTTGTCTGCCAACACGTTTGACATGCAAATATGACACAGCTTTTAACCCTAGATGGCAGCTGTAGCACAAACCAAAGAGAGATGGCTTATTTGAGCTGTGACATGACAAAACCAACAAAGTGGCATGTGCACCCATCAAAGACTCAGATCAGCCTGAGCATCCGCCCAGTCTGATCAGAGTTTTTGCTGTGCGCTCAAAGGGTAGCTAAGGGTCTAAGCTACCTCCATGTGGGCATCGAAGACTCTGATCAGACTGGGCGGATGCCCAGGCTGGTTTGAGTTTTCGCTGGGCACACTTGCCACTTTGTAGGTTTTGTAATGTCATGGCTTATTTGTGTGTACAATCGGAAAATGCTGGAGCTTCTAGCAGAGAAAATGTTGACAGGAGACACTCTCAGATATGCTCAAGGGAGAAAAACTTGGATATGATATGCAAATCTCTGATATGTTCTTATCAGAACTTACGCAGTATTAAGCCAGGAAAGAAAGGAGTGGAAGTGAGCGTGGGTGTAGGTAGGTGGATGACTTGCAATTTTACATCCTTTCCTACAGTATTTTAGTCATATCAGGACAATGGGAGAGTGATAATGAAAGGCTATGTGCAGTGGAACCCGTTTACAGTTAAATGGATTTCTGCCTCCAGTGGGAATCAAGCCCAGGACTGCTAGATCAGCAGGACTGCTAGATCAGCAGGCCAGCACTTAACCCACTGAGCTACCAGGATCTTAACATGGGCATATATAGAAAGATTCTACATTGAGGTTTGTTCTTATATACTCAACAGCAAAAGAAACGCATAATTTTTAGTGTTTTGTTTTGCCTCATTAAATGAAATGATATTTTACTTTTAACTTAGTACTGGGATTTGCCCATATGTGGCCATAAGTTTCGCAGCATTTGCTTGTCACAATGCAATTCTTTGAAAAAATATGAAGTTTTTTGTCAAAAAGGCAAAAATCACAAAATTCTGGCTCATAGTGGCAAAAAATAAATTATCAATACGATTTGCAGCATGACGTAACTAACTGGAAAACGGTATAAAACTTTTAAAAATTGATTCTTATACAGTTAAATCCAACATGCAACAAGGGCTTCGCAAGCGGCGCATAATATGTCCGTTTTAATGTCATAAAGGAATTATAGAATGAACAAGATTGTTTACAAAAGGACAGACAGGCAGACAAACAGGGGAAACCACACTTTAATTAATGATGGCAACATTAATTAAATATTTAACATATCAAACAAGGGAGATAATTCATATACTAAATATACTAGATATACCATTCTTGGTTCTAATACATTCCCTTGACAATATACACATCTCGATAAAGTTGTGTTAAAATATTCTAAACGGTTAAGGAGTTACAGAGTAAACAGGAAATTTATGCATGGGCAGATAATCCAGTAAGCAAGCCAGAGTCATGGTTCTTGCTCAGGATTCATTGCCCCATTACTACACACACTCCTACAAAGTTTCATTCTAATATATCAAAGGGTTAAGGAGATATGGAGTGAATGGAAATGCCTAAAAATAATGATCAAAGGGAGGTTACTCCAAAATTAAGAAAGGGGGAGCAACCATTCTTATATGTGACGCATCATCTTGTGATCATGCACATTGCTATAAAGTTTCATCATGATATTCCAAACAGTTACTGAGTTAATGTATGCACAACATAAGTATACACAAAAATAGCCGAAAAGAACTAATAAAAGGGATGTAACTCAGTAACGAAGAAAGGGAGAGCAACCATTGTTGTACGCGACACATCGTTGGGACTTCATACACATTGTATGAAGTTTCATGAAGATATCCCAAACTGTCATCTAGTTATGGCTCGCACAAGACCTGCAGGAAAAAAAAACAATCAAAGGGGCATAACTTGGAAACTAAGGAAGGGGGAGCAACCATACTTGTATGTGATATATTCACCCTACCTACTTCATATGCCTACAAAATTTCATGAAGATATCCCAAATGGCTACTGAGTTATGGGGCACACAAGAATGTTTATGAACGGAGGAAAGGGAGTTTACTCCAAAATTAAGAAAGGGGGAGCAACCATTCTTATATGCGACATATTATCTTGTGATCATGCACATTGCTATAAAGTTTCATCATGATATTCCAAACAGTTACAGAGTTAATGTATGCACAACATAAGTATAAACAAAAACTGCCGAAAAGAACTAATGAAAGGGATGTAACTCAGAAACAAAGAAAGGGAGAGCAACCATTGTTGTACGCGACACATCGTTGGGACTTCATACACATTGTATGAAGTTTCATGAAGATATCCCAAACAGTTATCTAGTTCTGGCGCGCACAAGACCTGTAGGGTAAAACACAATCAAAGGGGCATAACTTTGAAACCAAAGAAGGGGGAGCAACCATTCTTGTACGCCACATGTTCCCCCTACCTAATACATATGCCTACAAAATTTCATGAAGATATCCCAAACGGTTACTGAGTTATGGCGCGCACAAGAATGTTTACGGACGGACGGACAGCGCCATGACAAATACGTCCGTTTTTTCAAAACGGGCGTATAAAAATCTGCATTTTTCCAAAGTTTTTCGAAGTTTTAGAAAATCACCTGAATCATTAAATTATTATTAGAATCTGGTAATATGCGATTCAAAATGAGTAAGGTAATGGGTAAAGGACCCGTTTAAAACAAATTTTGGTTTAAAATGAGCACGTATTTTGCTCATTTCCGGTTAGAGTTACGAAACTTATAAGCCGATAAAAATGTTTTCTGGGAAAAAATATCTTGTCTTTCAATTCGCTTACCATAGACTGCCCTTTGTGATAAAGATGCTGTATGATTTCCATTCAATTTTGCCAAGTGATTTCAAGGATCCAGTGCCCAAAAGTTCAATCTGTGGTTGCATTATTGGGAGGACGTACAGAGTTACTTCCCTTTGTTACATACTCCATTTGATTGTGACCACTTACCCTTTTATTCCACCCAAATTGGAATCCATTTTCAGTTCGGTTTGCTGAAAAATCCACAAAATTTTCTTTTGCTATCACAAAACTTGCCAACTTTACGGGATTGGCATTAAGGGGCATAACTTTGTAACGAGTAACCAATGCTGAAAATTCTTGATGACCTTTCTGAAACACTGAAGCGTCCTAGATAAAGAGGGCATCAGTTTTGGAGGCAGGCACAACTCAGTTCAAGACACTGAGTTAACTGGTCAGTATTTGTGAATTCTGAGTGAGCCCTTGATTGTTTACTCTTTTGTTACGCATGAATAAACAAATAAAATTTCAATAAGTTTGCGACGAAGTGTTCTCCATGCATTGATAATATCTTCCTTGTTTAGCCAATTTCAGCAGATTATTCTTCTGACATAAACACACCAAAAAGAAAAATATGCATTATTTCTGATTTTGAGTATATGTGATGCAAGCAATTCATCTGTCATACATGAACTATAGTTCCATCATATTTAAGGGTATTGGGAGTTTAATAGTCTATCAGTTTTCACAAAAACAGATTTTAATTTCGATATAACTCATGGAAAAAGTTTACTTCTATCCATGCTCTTATGGAAGAGTAGGCATGAAGCTGAGTGGACAAAACGATCAAGGGCAGATAAATACAAAAGTAAGGTTAGCCTTTCGTGTGTATAACTGAAGTTCCAGCAAACAAGATTTCACTTGAAAGCTTTACACAGCAGGGTAGAATTCTATTAATAGGTAATAATATACCATTGCAAACAGTATGTGCATCTACATTACGTGCTCTTGCTTCCTACAAAGTCCTGGTAAATCCACTGAACAATGTACAGAAAATGTTAGTATCAACCTGGGCAGATAAAAAGAGCACAAGTGGACTGTCAGGTTTGTTTGTGACAAGTTTCACCTATTTACATGGGTCAGCCTAGAGCTTTCAGACAGGGAGAAGTTTTGTGACGTTTTCTGTACTTCAGAGAGAAGTTTTGGTCCAAATTTATGATTTCCCTATATGTTCTGTGCATTTTCACTTCTCCCTTAGCTCAAAATAGAAGTCAGTCAGCTTAGGTAGACTATTTCTCCCAAATCGCCCTCTAGGCTGAGCCCTGATTATACGAGTATCTTGCCCTGTTGATGTTCTCTGATGGATTGTTCTTTGAATTTGGTCATTCATTCATCATGTGATGTTTCACAAGATACAATTGCAAACAGTATACACCCTGATCAGACTTCTCAGAGCAGTTATCTTCTACATTTGAGCCGCAACACATGAAAACTAACAAAGTGGTTGTGCAACCAGCGCAGACTCAGATCAGCCTGGGCATCCACCCAGTCTGATCTTCGCTGTCCGCATGAAGTTAGCTTAGTCCCTTAACTACCCTTTCAACGCTAAGTAAGCGAGGAGTCTGCTCAGACTGGTCGGATGCCCAGGCTGATCTGAGTCTGTGCTGGGCGCACAAACACTTTGTTGGTTTTCTCGTGTCGCGGCTCATTTATTATGGTAGCAAATTAGTAGCTAGCAAATTAGTATCTTTTACACCAGTTGATTACAGTAATGACAGAAACAATAACCAGTGATCTGAATTTGATATTTTATTTCAAAATAAAATGTAGTAACTAAAACATTTGAACAGTAAGCCTTGAATACAAGTAAACCTCTCTTATGGGGTAACCCTTAATAAGGTTACTTTTCTTTTGTACCTTCTTGGGGTCCATCAACCAAGGTACAGTGCTAAAGAATCTGTATAAAGGGGTCACCTGTCCTGTGAAGTGAACTTTTGTGTGGTCACTTGGATGACCCCTGAAGACAGGTTTGACTATACAGAAACTGTACAAACACATAGCATCCAGAATTTTTAATCAGTTACAAGAACTTTCGTACTATGTCATTTGAAGGAAAAAAAAGCAGTTTGAGAATTATTATCTGTTACTGTCACACAGGTCTTTTTTTTATTGTTGTTGTTACTTAAAATGCAAAATAAAATAGAAGAGAAACATTTGCGTGTGAAAGTTGACAATAATATTCTGTTTTTTAGTTCCACTGGTGAGATGTCCTGGGTAATATATATCAAGTGTTAGAAGATCATCCTGAATAACAAAATTCATAAAACTAAGCACTATTCACTTCAAAGCTGTGTGTCACTATCGAAAATATATGTGAATGAAAAAATGTTGACCAGTAATGAAATCTGACTAGAATTACACAAAATATAATGAACTCTGACTAGCACTACCGAGACTATTATGCACTATGCAAACTATTATGCACTCTGTATGCTTGCTGGCTGTTCAATATTTCACCACCAAAACCCTGATAGAGACCTACATCCCCAGTGTTGTTGTGTTACACACATAGAGGATCTTGCACAAGAAGTCATTTCATATGAAATTTATGAAAGGAGACTTCGACAAGTTTCATGAATTTTATATGAAGAGACCACCAGTGTAAAATTCTGTTTATCACAGACACTTTGAAAGATTTTAACGCCTTCAAACTGAACATATTTCAAAAAGAAAATGCATTGTTGACATGGAAGTTGTCAATGACGTTATGTCTTCTCACTAAAATATTACACGTGGTCATACGATTTTTATGACACAACGTTATCCACTGAATAACAGTGACCTCATATGATAAATTAACCCTTAAAGTGCAAAAACTGAGAATAGTTGAATTTGCTAATAGCACAAATCCAGATGAGGCGGATCATTAAGAACCACCTCATCTGTATCTTCACTGTTTGCCCTCTAGTCTTTGAATTCTCAATATGAGATATTTGACTGTGAACCAGAATTTTTACGATACTCAATTACAGGAAAGGCAGTTAAGTGTGGCATGACAAAACCAACAAAGTGGCATGTGCACCCAGTAAGACTCAGATCTGTCTGGGCATGTGCCCAGTCTAATCAGAGTCTTTGCTGTCAGCATGGAGGTAGCTTAGACACTTAGCTACACTTTGCGCACCGCAAAGACTCTGCCCTGGCTGATCTGAGTCTTTGCTCGGCGCACAGTCTACTTTGTTGGTTTAGTCGTGTCGCAGCTCAGTTACAGCTGCACCAAATCTCTTCATAACTGAAGGAGAAGTTGGGCCAACAAGTGTTTACTGAATAACAAGTGTCAATGGAATATGATAAGATGTGATGTCAGTTGAATGTTTCGTGTGATAATATGTGACGTCAAGTGAATGTTCCATGAAATCTACATAAGACTGCAGAATGATGGATGGATAGCTTGCAATTAAAGTCATTTCAGGATGATGGGAGAATGGTAATGAAAGGCGGCTAAGGATGATAGGAGGATGATAATGATAGGCTGTGTGCAATGGAACCCTGTTTATGGTTGAAAAGATTTCCACCTCCAGCAGCAATCAAACCTGGCCCAGAGGTTATAAAACTTGAGTACATTCTCAAACTGAAAATAAAGCACACTGATTGGCTGCTTCCAAGCATGTGCTCGGAAGCAGCCAATCAGTGTGCTTTATTTTGAGTTTGAGATTATTCTCAAGTTTTATAACCTCGAACCCTGAATAGATGGGCCAAGCTTAGCTGGCCAGTGCTTAACCCACTGAGCTATCAGGGCTCCTAAGACTGCAGAAGCCGAGGCAACACATATGTACTCAAAGAAATGGATAGGCCATTTCATCAGTCTCTGTTGACTACATGTGACTTCTATGACTAGAGTAAATGAGTAAACAAAACATAACTTGACTAGAAGTGTGACAAAGACTATAACAGTGAATATGAATAGAGCTTTGACTAGAGATATTTACATCTTGTTTTTATATCCTCCCTAAAATAGTCGTCATAAATGACCAGACATCCAAATATGCAAGTAAATTGACTAGACATTTTATACAACTATATTCACAGCTGAACCTAATTTTTTCAATAAATCAAAATATAAACTGTGTAATATGTCTGCTCTACCAATTTGCAGCACCTTGTCAAGAAAAAAGAGAGACTGGATGTTCTTTGATCCACAAGAATGAAGAACTAAAATCTTGACTAGTATTCTGGCAGCTTAAGAGACAAAAATATGTTCAGCAGTAAATAAACTAAAACTTACACAAATATATACATTATATACACTACATGCTTATGTCACAGCTTTGTGTTAGTTGTGCTTGTTCAGAGATCTCTAGGTAAAAGGAATTAATTGGTGATAATTAGCAAAAATATATGTTAAATCTGCATAAAAATAGTTGTGACCCCATGCCATGGAAATTCAGATGAAGCATCACAATGTATGCTTTCAGGAAGTAACAATAATAATAATAATAATTGATCCCACATGGAAAATAGAATAGAATCCCACAATTATCATAGAATACTCCCTCTCATTTAGATTTGAGCCATGACATGAGAAAACAATGTGCCCTCAGTGACGACTCAGATCAGCCTGTGCCTCTGCCCAGTCTGATCAAAGTCTTTGTGGTCGGCATGGAGGTAGCTTAGACCCTTAGCTACCCTGTAAGTGCACAGATAAGACTGATCAGACTGGGCAGATACCCTTGCTGATCTGAATCTTCACTAGATGCACATGATACTATGTCGGTTTTCTCGTGTTGTGGCTCATTTCTGTTTATGTACCATACATGCCGGTGCCCTAAATATTCAGACAACCTGTTTGAGCAAACTGTAGAACAATATCAGACTGCTCTTTATGAGCAGTCTATCAGGGGTCTACATTAATTACCAACCGCTAAATTCATGATATGGAAGAGTCTATTACACAAACAGAAGTACAAATATATATGGTTAATTTTGTAAATTATACCACAAAGAATTGGCTATTAATAAAATGGATCACACTGAGAAACATCCATGCTTCCTCCAATTTGACATGAAAAGAATATCGTATAATGGGAAATTTTCGCGTCGCCTAATTTTCTCGGAATTTCGCGGTCGGTAGCGATCCGCGAAAATTACACTCCGCGAAATATATTTTCCAAGTTTGTACAAAATAGTAATAGGAAATTTGAATCGCCAAAACATATGGTTTGTGGTATTCAAAGCGCCCCACAAAACCCTAGGAGTAGGTTGCTATAAAGCTATTATTTTCGGCGCAATTATGAGGGTTAGCTGCTAATTAGTAGATAATTACAATTTGAGCAGGCTGTCACTTTTTCTCTCTTGATTCACGTTCACTTGTACCTGATTATGCAAGTACAATTGAATTACTTTTAATTGGCCGTGAGTTTTGTTTACTTTTATCCTGAACAATAGCCATTCTATCAATTGCTCACATACATGTAGTTCAGTTGACTGTTTCCGTGTACTAAACATTAATTTGTACTAATGTAAATCTTACGTTTTTTGTGAAAAAAAACGAATGGGTATCCTCCCACAAACTGATTACAGATTCATTACGTTTCTTTCTCCTTGTACGTCTTGATTTTTTGGTCAAGCCAATATTTTACAGGACAAAACACAATTTTTATTTTCGTGGATATTCACATCCGCGAAAATTAAAAACCGCGAAAATTAATCTTCATGTTTTTGGGGCAGTTCCGTGAAAATTTGGCGACGCGAAAATTTTCCATTATACGGTATTTCTATCATGCATTTTATTAATGTGTAAGGATTGACCCCAAGGAAGATAACTAACATGCCAATACTTCTACCCCCACCTCCATCTCATAAGAGCTACCATTAAAGGAAAGAATTTGCTCTCTAGTGAGCAAATTCTTTCCTTTAAGTGTAGTACCCTTGACCAACTGGGAAAGTAAATATTCTCTTAAGGTCATCTCCCCTATTATAAGAATTCCATGGAATGCAGTGTCTCATCTGTCTGCACACTGTCACAAAGAAAACTTAATGCAAACTTAACACCGTCCACAACAAGACTGGAAAAGTAATACCTACAGCTCGCTTCTGCTAGTTGCAGGCAAGACAAAAAACGGGAGCCAAATTGTGGGATATAGCCATTCACTTTCTTCAGCCATTCCAATGCAGTTACCAAAGCACAAAACAATTACATTTTGTAAAATGCTCAGTGCTCAGATACATAAGCTTGAGGAAGTATGTCTGGTTTGCTGAAATAAATTCATGAACATTTCCAAGCACAATGATTTCTGCATATTTGACAATTCCGTAAAATTTCTTATTTCAAAATAAAATACGAGGGGCGTTCGGAAAGTTTTGCAAATGACGTAATTTCTCGGTAACCATCATACAGACAGAACTTCTGATTGCAAAAACACAGAAAGCTATATTATGCAAAGAGAAGTCTGCAAACAAGGTGCATTTTTTAAAAAAGGACGCATTTTAACTTCTATGAAAGAGGTATACCCTAAAGACACTGCAGAATTTTACTTTAGTAGGCCGTAATTTAAATATCAGCAGTCTTTGATATTTTTTATCTTTGTTAGTTAAAGACAATGCCCAGACAATGTTATTCTGTAAATATTGCGGAAATTAGTTTTAATCTAGCTTCCGCACAGGGCCGGGAATATGGATTATCCGTACTTTATGCAGTAGCAATTTCTCCATTTCTACTAAAATTTGACGATTTTGTAATGAAAACAAGTGTATCAGCATTCAAAATATTGTCGGCAAGAGCATTTACATGGGTTACCGAAAACCTGTCAAAAAATTCAAATTAATGCCAAAAATGAAGCCTCTGCAAGCTTTCAAAAATAACATTAACATAAAATTCAATAACGTCATAAGAACTGCGCATTGCTTTGCAAGGAATAAATCGATAACAGTTGCCACCCTTCTAACTTTTGTATGAATATTATAGGCAACGATGGACAAGCAAATGACAAAGATAAATTTGGTATTTACAAAGATATTTGACTTGAATGCCTAACACTGAAAAGATTTTACATATAAAATTAGCCCAGTGGTATGACTGGGACCTATTAAAATGCGTTGTAACTCAATAAGGAAAAGTGTCTTTGTATAGTGTTTGGTATCATTGTAAAGACAAAATGCAGTGCTTTCAGTACATGCATAGCAGTTGTACCCAGCATGCTCTTAAACAAAGTCATGAGGCCACTTGCAAAACTTTTCGAACGCCCCTCGTATCTTCTGGTATCTTGTTAGAAATGCCTATGAAAGGTGATTCAAACAAGAAACTAGTAAAACTTCAATTTTAACGGAGAAATAAGACAACATGCAGAGCTGGGATAAGGGGATTATGTGATGATATTAAATAATGAGATTTTTCTCATTTCTCCATAACATGTTAGCCCAGGTAGCCCAGTAGGTTAAGTGCTGGCCTGCTGATCTAGGGGTCTCGGATTCAAGCCTTGCTGTAGGCAGAAATCTTTTCAATTGTAAATGGGGTTCCACTGCACACAGCCTTTCATAATCACCCACCCATTGTCCTGATACAACTGAAATACTGTTAAAAAAGTCATCCATCCATTCGTCCAACATGATATGACTCAACACCAGAACCATCTTGGTGAGATGATTCTTATTGTGGGGTCACAATATAATAGGGTGAAGTCAGCTAAATTCAGACAGCAGGTAATTGATTGATCTGTTGCTTAACGTCCACGGTAAACAGCTAAGGTCATGTCAGGACAGTCAGTTAACCTAACCACACTATTCCTGGGTAGGCTTAGACCTCCTAAGCAGTTAACCAGTACTAAGTGCACATACTTTCGCCAGTAACTGACAACTGCCCTTCTTTAATCAGCGGAAGGAGAAACGAAAGTATGTGGCCAGACCGGGTTTCGAACCCAGGACCTCTGACTGAGTCAGGTGCCCTACCGAAATTCAAACAGTGACATTGTTTCCTTTATATGTCAGTTGTTTGGAATTAAAACAAAAATAGGTGGGCAAACAGTGAAATCCTGACGAGACGGCTCATGATGAGCCGTCCCATCTGGATTTACACTGTTTGCAATGGTATGTCTGAATTTACCTGCTGTCCAAATTTACCTGACTTGACCCTATTTTGAAGAATTAGCAAGAAATATCCCAGAATTATCACCAATTAATCCCCATAACTTCAGCTCTGAAATATCATAATAATTATTAATCTCTTCCTTTAGTATGTAGCCCTGTCAAGTCTCTGCTCAAACAACTATAAAAACATCATTTTTACCAACTATCACAGCACTAATAGAGTGTTTTTGCCTGCACTGAGTTTGTGTGTTGGTCCCTCTGTAACGGTACAGCACTGAATTTGTATGTTTGGCCCCTGAGTTATAAACAGCACTATTATAGAGTTTGTCCCTGGGTAATATTACAGCACCAAGTTTGGCCACAAAGCAACATTACAGCACTAGTTTAATATGAAGTTTCTCTGGCTGGCCTCTAAATACTGTACAGAACTAATCCTAATACATGTACTGAGTTTGTAAGTTTGGTCCCTCTGTTATGGTATAGCACTACTACCAGAGTTGTGTCCTTAACCCTTAAAGCGCCAAAAGTTAAAACTGTTGAATTGGCAAACAGTGTAGATCCAGATGAGGTGTCTCATGATGAGCCACCTCATCTGACTCTACACTGTTTGCCCTCTAGTGTTCAAATTCTCAATATGATATTGCTTAGACGAAACATTTTTTTTAAATTCTGCTGACGTAAATTTTGTCGTCTGCTTTTTGGTGCATTAAGGGTTAATTGTCCATGAGTAATGATCAATTTTGTCTGTTTGGCTTTTCAGCAACAATAATAATCAGTGCTACAGATAAGAAAGGATAACAGAGATGTTTTAGGGACAAGTTTCAATATTTCTCCATAAAAACATGTTATGACCCCTCATTAGATCTGTTTTGCCAAGATGACTATAATGAGGGGTTACAACATACGTTTTCGCTGAGAAATGAAAAAAAAAAATCTCTGAATTATCCTCGAAACACCTCCTTATCTGGAGCTCTTGCGACATTACAACACCAATATGAGCCGCGACACAAGAAAACCAACAAAGTGGTTCTGCACCTACCACAGACTCAAATCCGCCTGGGCATTCACCCAGCCTGATCAGACTATTCGCTAAGCACTTAAAGGGTAGCTAAGGGTCTAAGCTATCTCCATGCGGACAGCGAAGACTGTGATCAGACTGGGCGAATGTCCAGGCTGATCTGAGTCTGCGCTTGGCGCACAACCACTTTGTTGTGTGTTTTTTTTTGTGTGTCCCGGCTCATATGCAGTTCCTAAAAATTCTGTTACAACACCAATACTTGAGTTTGTAAGTTTAATCCCTGAGCAACTATAAAGCACTAATTCTGAGTTATCATGTTTGGTCCCTGAGCAACTTGAAAGCACTGACTTTGCCTGTTTGGTCCCATAGCAACTCTCAGCTTCTGTCCTTTCACAAAACTGCATTTACTTAAATACTCTTAACTAACCAGGATGTACTCAGAGGTTTAGATAAAAAAAAAAAAGATTAGCAACTTTTGGGAGTCAAAATTCTTTTTCCTTTTATAGTTTTACTTCTCCTCCATACAAACATATTTTTAGGACCTCTAAAGAGTATCAATAACTCAATTCTAATGGAAGATCACAATATCTTTATCAAAATAGCCCCCAAAACCTAAGGCTTCATTTTTTGTGTGAAGGCTAAACACACTATGTTGGACCCGAAACTCCATAACCAGGCTATCACCAGTAATTGCCACGCTGAAAGTAGACCTGTCTATAAGGTCCTTGTGGAACCTTTGGCCCCTGAGATTTCATGACAAGATTGTTATTGAAGTTCTGGTAGGGTTCCCAGTGGAACTGGCCTCTATCCATGTCCAACTGAAATATAAAAGTTTGTTACAGCAGTTACCCTAAAAATAAAGATTAAGAGACCTTAAGCTGTGTGGGTACACTGCTATGTTTTTTTCATTTTTACATAGAGCAAAAATTTTCATTGTACATGACTTTTTGTTTGCTTCCCTGAACGATGAAACCTTTTCACAATGGGGCCTACTCTTAAAGGAAAGAATTTGCTCCTATGGGAGCAAATTCTTTCCTTCAAGAGTTGAACCCCACTGTGAAGGGAGGCAAAGATGGAAATAGAGTTGCTTGCCCTGAGGTAGGAGAATGGACAGAACTATCTAGCAGTTACTTTGTCTTACTTTGTCTATTCTAAATATGGAAATTATTTCCTTAGTCCTTCATGCCTGTAAATGTCTTAGGAACAGTCTGATCAGGTACCCTGCAGTGTTTTGACACATTACCCAAAAGTATGGGAATTCTATCGCATACCACATGGCAAATGCAAACATGCTCTTTTTGCTCTCAAAACTGTACCGCTGATAAATTTTCATGCCTTAGTACAGCCAACCACTGTGGACAGAATACTAACTGGTCTATGTTTAACAGAGAGTGAAAACAAGGAGAAAGTTCTGCAAATAATGCTGGAATCACCGACACAGAGATGATAGGCTTGTATGCAGTTTCAACATAAAAAATCCTCGCGCAGTCTGAGAAACAAAGGTAAATGCAGAAGGTAGCCTTAAATTTAGCTCACACGGAAGGCAAATGAAAATGAGTACTTGCTTTCCCTGAAATAAACCCATTCACCTTGATTTTTTTTATAATATGATGCACAGGAGTAAGTTAGGTCAGCTATCATGTATGCCTACAGGTCTTGCTGACACTTCACCTTCCCAGTCGTCACATGACATTGGTACCTCTATCCTACATTGATGCAACGTCATGAATGTTACAGCAATGTTGGGTCACACTGCTGAAACGTCACATGTTTACTAGGCAATCATTATATCAAATTATTCAAAGTCCAGATAACTTAACCCTATTGCACTCGAACAGCCGAAACTCTATGGCTGCTCTGAGTGCAACAGGGTTAAGCAGTCATAACTGGAACCCTCCATTACATACTTTTCTACTAATAATCACTAACCTGATTAATCTGTGGCATAGCTGTATCCCAGTGTGGACGTCTGATTGGGCCACCATATCTGTTTATATTCTCAAACTGATCAGGGCTGACTCTTCCTGCTGTATGATTGTCATGGTAAATCTCTCCCGTAAACTGCCCTGGACCTAACCCCATATTGTTCCTGAACTGCCCTGTGTTGTTCAGCACGTCTCTCAAGTTGTTGTTCAGATTATTTGCCAAGTTATTCAGCTGAGCCAGAACGTTAATGTCACCATGAGCATTGCTGCCAACATTATTTATTTGTGGGTTAAAGCCTCTGTTTGTGTTTCTCCCATCCATCTGTCTGTTGTTGTTCAAATCATTGTGCTGTTTGTTGTATGTGAGTGATGAACTAGAGTATCCTAAAGAAACAAAAAATTAAGAATAAGATGAAGTTCCTACCCAGAAGGCACATGATGTTGAAATGACGTCGTGCTGACGTTGATGCGACGTAATGACGTCGCATCGACGTTAGTATGACGTCATTTTGACGCCATGTGCCTGCTGGGTAATAAGGCTAGGTTATCTTATAATTTGCAGATATTTTCTCATCTCCATAAGTGTTAAGGCCTCCCATAAGATCATCTTGAGTGAGGTGGTTCTAAGGGGGGGGGGGGGGGGGGGGGGGGGGGGGGGGGGCAAAAAAGCGTTTTATCTAAAACAATAATTCAAAATTCTCTTTTTAATTTTTAATTCAAACTTATCTTACAATTACAGATATTTTCTCATCTCCGTAAGTGTTAAGGCCTCCCATAAGAACATCTTGACTGAGGTGGTTCTAAGGGGGGTAAAAAGCATTTTATCTATAACAATAATTCGAAATTCTCTTTTTAATTTTTAATTCAAACTTATCTTATAATTTACAGATATTTTCTCATCTCCATAAGTGTTAAGGCCTCCCATAAGAACATCTTGAGTGAGGTGGTTCTACAGGGGGCCAAAAAGCATTTCATCTAAAACAATAATTCAAAATTCTCTTTCTCATACAGGGAGTAATGACTGCTTTAAAAGGTCATGCAACTTTTTCCAACGACTCATGCTGATGATTTTTGTCTAAAAGCTGAGCAAATACATTTTTTTAACAGCCAAACATAGCCTGTCTTTCACGATGACCTGGGGCCGTATTCATACAACGACTTCAGTGGTTGCTATGCTGTTGCTGAGGCTAAATATTTGAAGGAGATTCCCTACAACTGTGAAATTTGCTCTGGAGGAACAGTCTTACAAAGACCGCGTAGCAACAACTTAAGTGGCTTTATGAATACGGCCCCTGAAATTCAGTGTTTTACTGTTTCTAATATCATTTTGGGTTCAAAAAGCAAGCAATGAAAAGTCAAGGTAATGGTCTACACTGTTGGCTCTACTGTGTGTACTACAGTGATCACAGGGTATAAACCAGTCCACCAATTTTCGCTTCCAGCAGAGACTATCCATCATATTTGGCTTCTGCCGAGACTGTCCGCGATCTCTTGCTTCCTGCAGGGACTACCATCCTCGAAAAAATGGCTTCCTGCTGAGACTGTCAACCAGACTGCTTCCTGCCAAGAGAATCGGCAGGAAGCAGAATCACGAGGTACAGAAGTCTCAGCAGGAAGCAGATCGGGGACAGTCTTGGCGGAAACCAAATATGACGGACAGTCTCTGCAGGAAGCGAAAATTGGCAGACTGGTTTATACTCTACTCTTGCTATTTACAGATATGATAAGCACCCTCTAAATGTCTATATGTCTCTATATGTCACATCAGAATAGAATACAACCTACCAGATGGTGTAACACCCCAGGCCTCAGAAATGTGACTGAGTATGAGGTTGGAGATTCTCCTGTGTGCAGTATTGTTCCAGTGTACACCATCATCGGCTCGGCGCTGTAGTTGATGACGAAGATGATAATGAAGATCAAGGATATCAAACCCATAATCCTTCATCAACTGTAAGATCATTAGATGGAAGGTAAACACTTGAGTAAAGAGAATCTATACACCTCTATGGTTTAACCTCCAAATATTATTCGGGATACAAGTTTAAACAGAATTGTACTTGCTTTCCTAACAGGCAGAAGCCCCAGTAGCTCAGCAGGTTAAGCACTGGCCTGCTGATCTAGCGGTTCTGGGTTCGAGACCTGCTGGAGGCAGGAATCTTTTTAATTGCAAATGGGGTGTATTTGCTTACCCTTTCATGGGGGGAAGGTTGGTTGGTTGATTTGATGCTTAATGTCCACGGTAAACAACTGAGGTCATGTCGGGACAGTCAGTTAACCTAACCACACTATTCCTGGGCAGGCTTAGACCTCCTAAGCCGTTAACCAGTACTAAGTGCACATACTTTCGCCAGTAACTGACAACTGCCCTTCTTGAAGGGGGGGGGGGGGGGGGGGGGGGGGGGGGGGGGGGGCTACTCTTACAAGGAAGAATTTTCTTCTTTACTTTAACAGCTGCTCCACTTGGAGATGTGATTCAACTCATCTACAAAGCAATGCTATTCAACTGAGCTGACCCCATTGTAAAAATATGAGCGAAGCCGTGGCAGGGTAGCTGTACAACTTCTATTCTTCAGCTTTCTGGAAACATGTCCTTTTTTCCAGTGTTCTATGGGTAGAAATGTAAAAATGTTAGCAGATCTTAGCTATATTCTTCGAAGTATACAGGGCCACAGATAAGAGGAATATGTGCTGATATTTCAAAGATATTTTTTCCCAGTTCTCCATCACATCCAACCTTTTTGTCTCCGAGTCTGGGATGACATTTAAATACTTACTTTATCAACAATCCCTCTATACCAAAGTGTGAAATGACATTATAAACTTACTTTACAAACAACCCCTCTACCTCAAAGTCTGAGATGTATATTTACAAACTTGCTTACAATCCCTCTACCTTTAAGTCAGAGATGATATAATGTTTATACACTTACGTATTTATGAACTTATTATATAAACAACTCCTCTGAATAGGTCAACTGACTTTCTTCTGAATCCCATTTTGTATAACATATGATTATCTGAGAATGATTGTACTGTTTCATATGTTATTATACAAAGAAAATAAAGTTTAAACCAACAACTCTCTCTACCTCAAATTCTTGGATTACACAATATTTATAAACTTACTTTATGAACAACTCCTCTACCTCAGATTCTTAGAAGACACAATATTTATAAACTTACTTTATGAACAACTCCTTTACCTCAAATTCTTGGATGACACAATATTGATAAACTTACTTAATGAACAACTCCTCTACCTCAGATTCTTAGAAGACACAATATTTATAAACTTACTTTATGAACAACTCCTCTACCTCAAATTCTTGGATGACACAATATTGATAAACTTGCTTTATGAACAACTCCTCTACCTCAGATTCTTAGAAGACACAATATTTATAAACTTACTTTATGAACACCTCCTCTACCTCAGATTCTTAGAAGACACAATATTTATAAACTTACTTTATGAACAACTCCTCTACCTCAAATTCTTGGATGACACAATATTGATAAACTTACTTTATGAACAACTCCTCTACCTCAGATTCTTAGAAGACACAATATTTATAAACTTACTTTATGAACAACTCCTCTACCTCAAATTCTTGGATGACACAATATTGATCAACTTACTTTATGAACAACTCCTCTACCTGAGATTCTTAGAAGACACAATATTTATAAACTTACTTTATGAACAACTCCTCTACCTCAGATTCTTAGAAGACACAATATTTATAAACTTACTTTATGAACAACTCCTCTACCTCAAAATCTTGGATGACACAATATTTATAAACTTACTTTATGAACAACTCCTCTACCTCAGATTCTTAGATGACAAAATATTTATAAACTTACTTTATGAACAACTCCTCTACCTCAGATTCTTAGAAGACACAATATTTATAAACTTACTTTATGAACAACTCCTCTACCTCAGATTCTTAGAAGACACAATATTTATAAACTTACTTTATGAACAAAGAAGTTAGCTTCTAGCACATCCAGCCTCAGAGTGCTGTTCATGAACTCCACCTCTGGTATCATAAAGCCCCCTCTGATAGACTTCCCAATGGGTAGTGTGGTACACCATATCACAAGGCAGTTCTCTGGCAATGTTTCTTTCAACCGCTTAAACAAAACCTCAAGGTTCTCTTTGTAGTCATCAACTGATGCAGCACCATATCTGAAATTATTCATACAATATAGTCCTTTAATTCAAGACATGTTTTTTCCTTACTGATGAATTATCACTGAATAACACACAATGTTGGAAAACAGATCACAAAATATTCATTCAGGATGGCAAAACTGGAGTGAATTAATGCATCTGGCCGATAATACAACTTAATCATTGATAATGTACCAGTAAGGCAAAAATTATTTTGAAATTCTAGTAAAATATAGAATGAAATGCAAGATTACTGCGAGGTTTTCTAAAGGACTATTTTGTGGCTGATATTGACAGACATGTTTACAGCCGACATCGCCATGGCAGAAATTTGCACACAGCAGCATTAGCAATGTGTTCAATGATGCTGCTTCCTACAAGCTCAAACGGGAAAATATTTATATCATGTTACAATAGTCTATGAAAAGAATAGCAGCATAATATAACCAATCTTATACAGCAGAACTTCAATGGCTCGAACCCTGATGGCTAGTCAACCCTGCCTGGCTAGAACTCTTTCCTTGGTCCCTAGAGGTCACTTTATATAGAAACTAACCCTGGACGGCTAGAACTACCCTTGGCTGGAACTACTTTTCATGGTCTCGAATCTGTTCGAGCTGATGAAGTTCTACTGTACATGGTTTAATCCTAGAAGTAAACTTAGTCACCTATCAAAGTGTTCCATCAAAGTATATTACAAATATCAGCAAATGGTACCGACTTAACACAAAATTTTTACTGTAAACATATAAATCTATGTCCATGACCTTGGTCAGCAGCAGCATCCAAATGATGTCAACTAATCTGTGTGAACATATAAGTAAACCTAGTCATATATCAAAAGTTTTCATCAAATGATTTTTGAAATAAAAGCAAACAATATAAACTTAATACAAAACTTTACGGCAACTATACAAGTCTGTGACGTTGACCTTTAGTAAACAGCTATGAACCTGAAAGTAAACCTAGTCAAATATCAAAAGGTTCGCTCAAAGGATATTGGAAATATAAAAGAAAATAAACTTTAACGCAAATGTTTAAGTTTGTGATCTTGACCTTACATCAACAGCAGCATTCAGATGATGTCAACTATTCTGCATGAACACAGAAGTAAACCTAGTCATATATCAAAAGGTTCCATTGAAGGTTGTTGGAAATATAAGCAAAGAATATAAACTTAACACAAAAGTTAAACACAAATATTCAAGTCTGTGACCTTGAACCTGTTTTATACCCAAATTATTACCATACTCCCTCTTATCTAGAGCTCTGCATTACCTGCTGATATCCCACAAACAAGAATTCAACAACACAACATCTGGTTTTGGTTCCTTAGTCAGGTCTGCTAGTATGGACTCAAAGTAAGAACTGTAACATCTTGTCACAAAGTAAAACCTCGCCAGGTGGTAGTCTGTCTGATACTGTCGTACTTCTCTGTAGTGTACGCCATTTGACATCTCCCCAAATGTGCCTCCTTCTATCAGCCTGTCTCCTTCAAATGACTTCTCACCCTGAATAATAATTCAGAGCTCTAGATAAAGTAGGGTTTTGAGGATTATTCTAAGATAATTTTTGTTCAGCTCGCCTGAACAATTTAAGACAAGAGGTCCATGATGGACCTAAATGGCTCACCTGAGTTATGATGAAATAATACAGAAGATTATCTATTTGATGATGGTTCAATTGGAGCAGTTTTGCTTTTTCTTATCTATATTCTGACAAAGTTTCATGAAGATTGGTTAAAAACTGTGCCCTGGAGAGTGTACACAATGTAAGATCTGACCTGGCGATCTAGTTTTTAATCAGACATTATTAAGTTTCAAACTCAGACGCCTACATTTCATAAAGATAAACATTCTGACAAAGTTTCCCGAAGATTCAATGCAAAATAAAGCCACAATTGTGTACACAATGCTTTTCTATGATTTGACCTAGTGACCTAGTTTTTGACCTGACAAGACCCAGTTTCAAAGTTGGCCTAGATTTCATTAAGATTATCATTCTGACAAAGTTTCATGAAGATTGAAGCAAAACTGTGCCCTCTAGAGTATCCACAATGTTTTTGTAAGGTTTGACCTGGTAACCTAGGTTTTGACCCAACATGACCCAGTTGCACCCTCGGTCTAGATTTGTTGGAGATAAACATTTTGACAAAGTTTCATGAAGACTGGAACAAAACTGTGCCCTCTATAGCATTCACATTGTTTTTCTAAGATCTGACCTAGTGACCTAGATTTTGCCTGACATGGCCCTGTTTCAAATTTGATCTATATTTCATAAAGATAAGCATTCTGACTAAGTATCATGAAGACTGGATCATAGCTGTGCCCTCTAGAGTGTACACAAGGTTTTTCTAAGATTTGACCTAGTGACCTAGTTTTTGACCCCATATGACTCAGTTTCAAATTTGGCCTAGACTGTATAACGATAAACATTCTGACAAAGTTTCATAAAGATTGGATCATAACTGTGCCCTCTAGAGTGTATACAAGGTTTTTCTAAGATTTGACCTAGTGACCTAGTTTTTGACCCCACATGACCCAGTTTCAAATTTGGTCTAGATTTCATTAAGATAAACATTCTGACAAAGTTTCATGATAATTGGATCAAAACTGTGCCATCTGTGTCATTCTAAGATTTATTTCTATTTTTAGCTCTGGCGGCCATTTTGTTCAGCGGAGTGGAACCGTTTTAGCAATTTTGGCTCAGGGCCATGAGTCAAACATTTCTGTGAAATTATTTTTAAATCGAGCAATTGGTTTCAGGAGATGTCTTTTAAAGGTTTTTCTTTTTTTAGATTTCTATTTTTAGCTCTGGCGGCCATTGTGTTCAAGAGAGTGGAACCATTTTAGCAATTTTGGTTCAGGGCAATAAGTCAAACATTTCTATGAAATTTTTTTTGAAATCAAGCCATTGGCTTCAGAGGAGATGTCGTTTAAAGATTTTTCTTTTTTTAGCTCTGGTGGCCATTTTGTTCAGCGGAGCGGAACCATTTTAGCCATTTTGGTTCAGGGCTATAACAGAAACATTTGTGTGAAATTATTTTGAAATTGGCCAACTGGTCAAGGAGGAGATGTCATTTGAAGAAATTGTTGACGATGGAGGGACAGACGGACGGACAGACGATGGACAAATATCGATCACAATAGCTCACCTTGAGCACTTCGTAATCAGGTGAGCTAAAAACACATGTTGTGACCACTCATTAGACCTGTCTCAGTGAGACTGTTCTAATGAGGGGTCACAACCAGGTCACAACATGCTTCTCTGAAGAAGTATCCTTAAGTATTCCTGTCACCCCTTCATATGTGGAGGCATGTGAATATGTACCATATTAATCCCATTAAACGCTCCAGGGGCATTGCATTTTACGAAAGGGGGAGTTATATAGAGCCTAAAGAGTAGAAAAATAGCCACTGCCAAAATACTTCTAATAAACAGTATTAAGGTGGATTAATATAACTTCAAATGAAACAGTTCCACTATTTTTTTCTTTTTTGCCTTCCTTCCCAATAAGGATAAACTCTTATAGGTAAGAATTTGCTCCTCTAGGAGCAAATTCTTTCCTTCAAGAGTACACCCCATTTCAAAGAGCTACTTTATCCAGAGAAGCAAACAGGAATTCATGCAAGTTAATATAACATTTTTTTCAGAAAAGAGGCAGGAAGTGTTTACTAGAGCAGGGGCATTTATTAGGATTAATATAGCATCTTAAACACCTTAATGTGAGTGGATACCTCCATCTTTTTCTGATATTTTTTTCAAGGGAAACAACTTCCATGATTTATTATTGGCTTCCCCTTTGTAATAAGCTTGTATGCAAAATGGTCTACTCTGAAAGGAAAGAGTAAGCTCTCAGGAGCTGATTCTTATGTGCTATGAGCAGATTCTTTTCTTTTCGGAATTGATCCTCAATGTGATGGGAGGTAAACATGCCAATGGCGGAGTTGCTGCCCTGAAAGTGTTCCCATTCACCATACAAAATGGGAAAAGACAAGCAGTTATTTGTTCATGTAATCTCTGGCTTTTCACACAGAAATGTATGGAAATCTCAAAGCAATTGGAATATTGAAAACGGGGATGATCTGATAAATGAGCCGCGACACGAGAAAACCAACAATGTGGTTGTGCACCCAGAGCAGACTCAGATCAGCCTGGGCATCTGCCCAGTCCGATCAGACTCTTCGCTAAGCGCTTAGAGGGTAGCTTAGAGTTCAAGCTACCTTCATGCGGACAGCAAAGACTCTGATCAGACTGGGCGGATGCCCAGGCTGATCTGAGTCTGCGCTGGGCGCACCACCACTTTGTTGGTTTTGTCGTGTCGCAGCTCAAATATTCTTCACCTTCCACTAAACAGCCACAAAGTCAATAGTTTTTATGCCACACGCTTATCCACATCATATCGTAAGGCCATCAATTTTAATGAAAGAATCTAGTCTAATAATCTCTCTGTATGACTGTCACATTCATGACATGCAAAATAAGTGCTACCATTCAAAGTCTCGCAGTACAAACATTGTAGCTAATATGGTGAGGAAATTTCATTAAATGGCTGTTCAACTGGTAGTATCACTGAAAACTCAAATTAGTATATATGTACAACTATGCACTTTTTTTTTATTTCTTTTTTTTACAAAATTTGTGACAGAATTGCAACTTACATCAGAACAAGTGTTTACCTTTTTCTTTAGTTGCCATGGTTGTAAGTATTTGTTTTTCTGCAGCAACAAAACCAAGTCCTTGTACACACCTCTCATATCTGTAAAAAAACAAGCAAATTCGTCGAATTTATATCCCCCATGGAAGTAGCTCTGACATGTGAATGTTTTACTTTAGGTTTCACAAAATTTCATTCATTAGTTACTTACTTATGGCTGAACTTGTGGATTTCAAATTAAATCAAGGGCAATAAGTCTGGAATAAGTGAGGCTATTCTAATACACTTTCCTCAACATCACATTTATATGATGATACATATTTATATTCAGTTTCAAGAAATTTCATTTAATGACCAGTACATTAGTTTAAGCTAATTTGTGGATTTAACTCAATTTAGGGGCAATAACTCAAGCACTACTAATGCCATTATGACAAAATTCGATGTGCACTGCCCTATAATAACAGCGCACTATTGTTTAGTTTCATGTAATTTCATCCACTGGTTACTCAGTTATGACTCAATTTGTTGATTTTTTAGTGATTCAAGGGCAATGACTCATGCATTACTGAAGTGATTCCAACAAAAACTGATTGTACCACTACATATTCAGTATAAGTTTTATACATTTCTATTCATTTCGTAGTTATGGCTGAATTTGTCAGTTTTTTATTGATAAAAGGGAAATAACTCATGCCCTACTGAAGCATTTCTGATGCTTTATGTGCACAGCTGTGTTATGGTGACACATATTTGCTGATTCCAGTAATTGGTTAGTACTTAGTTATGGCTCATTTCTATATAAATTGTTTGATTCTAAATCAATTCAAGGGCGGTAACTCATGCAACACTGGAGCCACACCGAGGAAACTTGACAAGCATCAGAGCATTATAGTGATATGTATTTAGATTAAGTTTCATAAAATTTCGTTTAGTGGTTACTTAGTTATGGCGCTGGACAGTCATGGGGAAAGACTGACAGATGGACAGACAGAAGGAAGGATGGATGCACGGACATGGACAAAACAATATCCCTCTGCATTCGGCAGGGGATAAAAATATGATAATTGAACCTATCAACTGAATGGAATTCTAGAATCTTTTTTCTAGCCTCTGCAAACGGCAGGCCAAAATATAACAATTTGTATGTAAATTATATTAATTTTGTAAATGTTTTGCTTTGAAAAGTACTGGTTGAATTATCACAAAACAGTTTATTTAAACTTCTGAAAAGGGACAAATCCATTTTAAGATGAATCTATATTTGGGATTGTTTGGGTAGAGAAACCCCCATCTTTTAGCATAATTTCATAAAACTTTTCATTTGGGGTCATTCTAGAGACTGAAAAACCCAGTTTTATGGCCAATTAAAATGACGTCGTACTGACGTCGATGCGACGTAATAACGTCGCATCGATGTCAGAACGACGTCATTTTGACGTCGTGTGCCTGCTGGGTTGTGTCAAATCATTAAATCTAGCATGATGAAGTCTTGAACTATGGCATGGGTGTGTCAACTTACTAGAGTCTCCAATAACAACAATAAACCTGTTGTCTAGTAATGATGTGGTGTCCCTCTGTAGAAATATCTCGGCCATCTTACGAAATTTGTTTTGTCTGCGCCTACATGGGAACTGTAAAGAAAATACATAAACGTAACTCTAAGGTTTTAGCCCATTCCATTCGGGATACCCCTTTATGGGTATCTGGGCAAAAAAATTTGGATCCAGATCAGGCCCCACAAACGTGGGGCCTGATCCGAGATCCAAACTGTTTGCTGCATAGACATCATTTCTACAAGAGTTAGACCAATATTGTCAAAATATTCTTCATTTTTTTTGCAGCAGACGACAAAAAATACCCAGAATGCAATGGGTTAAACAATTACTTCTAAGGAAGTAACAGCAGTATGAAATGACTGCTGGGTAAGAAGCATAGCATGCTAACTTAATCAACAAGAGCTTTGCAAGCAGCGCATAATAAGCCCATTTTAGTGTAAATGAAAGAGTTACAGAAAAAATAAAATTGTTTACAGAAAGATGGGAAGGCAGACAAACAGGGGCAATAACTCTGTAATTAATGATTGCAACATTATATAAACATTAAACACATCAAATGTTATTACCCCTGTATTCAAGAACATCACTTACACTCATGGGTTAATCCCTGAGTTCACTCAAATGTTTTAGAGACTCAGAGGTTCCATATTCTTCAAGCTCACTCAGTCTTGAGTATACCTGGAAAACTGAGTGATGGTCGAGTGAAGTATAAACCTCCCTTGGGCCCCACTCACTTGTACTGACATTCACTTATCATGGCCCTAGAGGCCAAAATGTTAATGGGCATATCAGTTTGGTCAAGGGGTATTTGGGGTTTGGAGGTACATGTATGTTCACTTGTCCGTCCTTCCGTTACATACTTTGGTAGTTGTGAATCTCAATAACGGCAGATGCAAGAATATTGAATATTGTTATATATGGAATGAACATGCAAAATAGACAGACCCATATTTGTCTCCACCGGTGGTCTCGTTACTGACAAGAAATGTCCCTAGGAACGATGCTATGAAAAGAATCCACCTTGAGCATTTGCCTTTTGGACAATATATCTGCAGAAACGCTGAAGCCTGACATAAGGTTAAAGCAGTATTTCCATTATGTATATTTTTCATTATCACCCTTCAATGAACTGGATATGATTCACCTTCTGTTGAAAGGGCCATAAACCACAAGTCATCTTGATGAAGGGCAAGGGCCTACTGTGCTTGCAGTATAGGTGTTGGATGGGCATTTAATTGTTTTGTGTTTTCGTTTGTTCAAACAAGGGAGGTAATTCATGGACTAAGTAAACTAGAGTTACCATTTTTGGTCCTAATACATTCCCTTGACAAAATACAAATGGCCATTAAGTTGTGTTAAAATATTTAAAACAGTTCAGGAGTTACAGAGGGAACAGGATATTTATGAAAAGAGCTGATAATTCAGGAATTAAGTAAGCCAGAGTTGTGGTTCTTGCTCAGGATACATTCCCCAATTATTATACACATTCCTACATTCCTACAAAAAAGTTTCATTAAAAAATTTTAAATTGTTAAGGAGTTATGTAAGCCTGTAAATACGTATCCAAGGGATGTTACTCCAAAATTAAGTAAGGGGGAGAAACCATTCTTAAATGTGACACATCATCTTGTAATCATGCATATTGCTATTTATAAGTTGCATCAAGATACATGTATTCCAAACGGTTACCAAGTTATGGTATGCACAAGATAAGTATACACATAAATGGCCTAAAATGACTAATCAAAGGGATGTAACTCTAAAATCAAGGGAGAGCAACCATTGTTGTATGAGACACATTGTTGGGACTTCATACACATTGCTAGTATGAAGTTTAATCAAGATATCCAAAAAAGTTATCTAGTTATGGCATGCACAAGACTAGTCCAGCGCAAAAAATAATGGAAGGGGTATAACTTGGAACTAAGAAAAAGGAAGCAACCATTCATGTATGCCACACTACTTAATACACAGTCCTACAAAGTTTCATGAAGATATCTCAAACAATTACTGAGTTATTGCATGCACAAGAATGTTTACGGATGGATAGACAGCGCAATAATGTTTTGAAAAAATAGCCATCAGAGGAGATGGCAAATCCCCCGACCGAAGGCCCCCTGCGCCTTGCTAAACAGGGTGCCCTTCAAAACGCATATAAATAGTATACTGTCATTCGTTTATGCTCCTTATTGACATTATCTGTTTAACAGATGCATGATTATCTAACACTCAGACCAAAACAGTATGCCAGATTGCTAAATATAGCCATCAGAGGAGATGGCAAATCCCCCGACCGAAAACCCCCATGGGCCTTGGTAAAAAGGGTGCACTTCAAAACACATAAAGTAATATATTGTCATTCTTTTATGCTTCTGATTGACATTATCTGTTTAACAGATGCATGATTATCTAACACTCAGACTAAAACAGTATGCTTGACTGCTAAAAAGAGGTAATATCTCAAACAGTCACCATAGCATATATCAGGGCTACAGAAATCCGATTTTTTGTCGGTCCAGACCGATTTTGAGTTCGAAAAAACGATTCAGTCGGCAAAAGGCACAATTTTTTCGGTCCGAAAAAACACGATTTGCGATGTATGATGACATAATTACCTGGATTTTAGCCATGTGTCATATTATTAATCCAATAATCACGCACTGCTGTCAAAAGTTATCACAGATAAACAAAGTGTCTATTGTCTTGCCAAGGTGCGAACACTGACTCAATTTTAGAAATCTTCGATAATTAGCACGTGTCACAATTCTGGCCAGCGGCGAAGGTTTTACACACATACACGTGCCGATGCACGGAAAAAGGCTGTCCAACGTAAGGTTACTGACTATTATCAAAGATAGCATAAGGAAAGAATTTGACTAGCAAAAAGAATATTTAAACCGGATTAGATTATGTGCAGTCTGGTCAGGTTTTTTTTTAAGCCGACGTCATTTCTCGCACAGAAAAAATATTGTTTTTTCTTCGTCCGAAGGTATCTTTTTGCAAGTATATTCATATTTCAAGGGAATTAACTCGAATACTGTCAATCGTAATACTTCGGCCAATTCCGTAAATGAAGATCGGCGAGGACGTCCGATTGGAACAGCATTTGTACTTTCACTTTCGGTCTGACTGTCTCTGCGCTTTAAAGCGCATTTTTCACGATAAGTAAGAACATGTGGACTAAATGGCTACTTCAGCGATGACATCCACGTTATAACGGCGCTCCGGTATAGTCATTAGTTTTCGTGACTTTTTTTGGATTGTGGAATACACAGTGTAGTCATTAGTTTTCGTGTCTATTTTGGATTCGTATGACGTCATCGGCCGCTGGACCGATTTGGATTTCAAAATTTCTGTAGCCCTGGCATATATGATACATTAAACTTTCCAAATGTGTGAGTAACTTCTAAAGTACAAGCCCCACAAACCTAATTTTGAGCTCTCTAGATAGTAAATTTGGACGAAGAAACCAAATCTGGAAAAAAAAATTGGGGGGGGGGGGGGGGGGGGGGGGTCAGAGAGAGTTAGGAACACTGATAAGACATCACAGCATGTTCATCAATATTCTAAAAGGTATTTATAAGGTTATTAAAATTGTGGAGCAGGCCAGGGTTATACAGATATGGAGCAGTCTCAAACAGCAGCTCAAACTACCAACGGGAAATAACTCACAAAGTGTGTATGCAAGAGTTGTCATTCATGTATGAGACAAATTGTCATGACCTATTCTTCATATCTGTGAAGTATCATGAAAACATTTCGTAAGGTATTCAAGCTATGGAGCGGACACCTAAAATCATCAAAGGGAAATAACTCAAAAAGTAAGAAAGCAAGAGTTGTCATTCTTGTTCGCAACACATCGTCATGACCTGTTCAACACATCTGTGAAGTATCATGGAACATGACTTGTTCTTCATATCTGTGAAGTATCATGAAAACATTTCGTAAGGTATTCAAGCTATGGAGCGGACACCTAAAATCATCAAAGGGAAATAACTCAAAAAGTAAGAAAGCAAGAGTTGCCGTTCTTGTTTGCGACACATCGTCATGACCTGTTCAACACATCCGTGAAGTATCATGGAAAAATTTCAAAAGGTATTCAAGTTATGAAGCGGACACAAATCATACCTAAAACCATCAAGGGGAAATAACTCAAAAAGGCAGAAAGCAAGAGTTGTCATTCTTGTTTGGAACACATCTTCATGACCTGTTCTACATATCTGTGAAGTATCATGAAAATATTCTAAAAGGTATTCAATTTATAGAGCGGACACGAAATCACACCTAAAACCATCAAGGGAAAATAACTCAAAAGTAAGAAAGCAAGAGTTGTCATTCTTGTTCCCGACACATCGTCATGACCTGTTCTACATATCTGTGAAGTATCATAAAAATATTCCAAAGGGTATTCAAGTTACAGAGCGGACACGAATCTGCCAAAAAACTACACCTAAAACCATCAAGGGGAAATAACTCAAAAAGTAAGAAAGCGAGAGTTGTCATTTTTGTTCGTGACACATCGTCATGACCTGTTCTACATATCTGTGAAGTATCATGAAAATATTCCAATGGATATTCAAGTTACAGAATGGACACAAATCTGCCATAATATTCACCAAAGGGAGATAACTCAAAAAGTACAATAGCAAGAGTTACCATTCTTGAAGGCGACACATCGTCACGGCCTGTTCTACATAACTGTGAAATATCATGAAAATATTCCAAAGGGTATTCAAGATATAGAGCGGACAAGAAAATGTTTACGGACGGACGGACGGAAAGGGCTGCTCATCGTTATATCCCCCGAACCTTTCGGTCGGGGGATAAAAAGAGGTAAAATCTCAAATAGCAACCATATAGACAATGTATTGCATATGATACATTCAACATTTCAAAATGTGTGAATAACTTCTATAGTACAAGCCCTACAAATCTAATTTTGAGCTCTCTAGTAAGTGAATTTGGACAGAGAATCCAAATCTGAAAAATAACTTCTAAAGTACAAGCCCTTCAAATCTAATTTTTTTTTATTTCTTTTTTTTGGGGGGGGGGGGGGGGGGGGGGGGGGGAAGGCAAACATAGTGTGAGGAACACTAATAGGATGTCATGGGGCATGATCATCAAAATTCTAAAAGGTATAAGGGTATTAAAATTGTGGAGCAAGCCAGGGTATGCAGATATGGAGCAGAGATACAAAACGGCAGCTCAAACTTTCAAAGGGAAGTAACTCAGAAAAGTATGAAAGCAAGAGTTGTCATTCTTGTATGAGACAAACTGTCATGATCTGATCTCCATATCTGTGAAGTATCATGAAAATATTTCAAAAGGTATTCAAGTTATGGAGCGGACACGAAATCACACCTAAAACCATCAAGGGGAAATAACTCAAACAATTAGAAAGCAAGAGTTGTCATTCTTATTCGCGACACATCGGCATAACCTGTTCTAGATAACTCTGAAGTATCATGAAAATAATCCAAAGGGTATTCAAGGTATGGAGCGGACACGAAATCACATCTAAAACCATCAAGGGGAAATAACTCAAAAAGTAAGAAAGCAAGAGTTGTCATTCTTATTCGCGCCACATCATCATGACCTGTTCTACATATCTGTGAAGCATCATGAAAATATTTCAAAAGGTATTCTAGTTATAGAGCGGACACGAAATCACACCTAAAACCATCAAGGGGAAATAACTCAAAAAGTAAGAATGCAAGAGTTGTCACTCTTGTTCGCGACACATCGTCATGACCTGTTCTACATATCTGTGAAGTATCATGAAAATATTTCGAAGGGTATTCAAGTTATGCAGCGGAAACGAAATCACACCTCAAACCATCAAGGGGAAATAACTCAAAAAGTAAGAAAGCAAGAGTTGTCATTCTTATTCGCGCCACATCATCATGACCTGTTCTACATATCTGTGAAGCATCATGAAAATATTTCAAAAGGTATTCTAGTTAAAGAGCGGACACGAAATCACACCTAAAACCATCAAGGGGAAATAACTCAAAAAGTTAGAATGCAAGAGTTGTCACTCTTGTTCGCGACACATCGTCATGACCTGTTCTACATATCTGTGAAGTATCATGAAAATATTTCGAAGGGTATTCAAGTTATGCAGCGGAAACGAAATCACACCTCAAACCATCAAGGGGGAATAACTTAAAAAGTAAGAAAGCAAGAGTTGTCATTTTGTTCGTGACACATCCTCATGACCTGCTCTACATATCTGTGAAATATCATGAAAATATTCCAAAGGGTATTCAAGTTACAGAGCCGACATGAATCTGCCAAAAATTCACCAAAGGAGAGATGACTCAAATATTACAAAAGCAAGAGTTACCATTCTTGCATGCGACACATCGCCATGACCTGTTCTACATAACTGTGAAGTATCATGAAAATATTCCAAAAGGTATTCAAGATATGGAGTGGACAAGAAAATGTTTACGAACGGACAGACGGAAGGACGGACGGACGTGCGCCAGGCTCATCGCTATATCTCCCGAACCTTTCGGTCGGGGGATAAAAATGGACATAATATGTAATTGCACCGCCATTACATATTATGTCAGTTTTTTTCAAAACAGGCATAAACACTTGAGACTACCCACAAATTCATGTGTCAAATACGAGAAGTGAAGCTCTTACCAACTGTGCTCCATAATACTGCTGTCATTTCGTACTTAACATATTCACCATAATTGGTGCACATGCTCTAATAAGCACACACATAGAGGTACAATTAGTTTGAGGTTGATAAAGTGTCAGTACAAACCAAGTATAATGCAACTCCATGTAATAGTGTTAGAAATATGAAGCAGAATCACTGGAAAATGAAATATAGGTCACACTGACCTATAATTAGTATAAGGTCACTCAGCATGTCAGCCCATACCATTAACCCAAATATGGTGCAAGTGTATAGTGATAGAAATATGAGGAAAATCACCGGACCTAGAAATATATGTCACACTGACCTACAATTAGTATGAGGTTGCTCACATATTGGCCAAAGTATAATGCAAATCCATGAAATAGTGTTATAAACATGAGGAAAATCACCAGACCATGGTCACACAGACCTAGTCTTACAATTAGTGTAAGTTCACTCACACTGTCAGCCCAAACCATGAGCCTTTGTATATAGGTCATGCCCTGACAAGTATCACTGCCTTCAGTAGATCTTCCCCAAATGTTCCTGTTAGCAAGTTTGAAGACACTGTCCCATTTGGTTACTTAGAAACTGAGCTTAATGCAACAGGGTAATATTTTTTTTCTATGTTCATTGATCCGGGAAATATAGGTCATGGCTGGCTCCAGCTGTATCTATGCAGCAAGTTTGAGGACTATGTTCCTTTGGGTTACTTAGAACCTGAGCTTAGGGCAACAAGTGAATATTTTTTCTATGAAATAAAGGTCAAGGCTGGATATGCATGGCTGTTTCAGTAGATCTTCCCCAGATGTTTCTATGGAGCAAGTTTGAAGACTCTATCCTTTTTGGTTTAATACTTAGAAACTGAGCTAAACGCAACAGCCTGAACAAGTGTATAGAGCAACGGAAGGTATTATCGACACCTTAAGCTACTATTTGGTGTTAAACAGATACTTTTGTAAAATTCATATTGGATTGACCTGTTTTCACTAACACAATTATCTACCAAGATGATGAGACGGAACTCTTTACATTATTATTTATATTTCAAAAATAACTTTTGCTTCATGCTATGTACCGGAGGGTAGCAGTTATCAACACCTGGAAGCAGTTATCAACACCCCATTTACCTGTAAATGATAATGATAAAAATTATGATGGTTTAACACAACTTCACTTAAAATTATGCTATGATCATTTAGTGTAGATAATGATTGAAAGATTTGCTTTAAATTCAAACATAAAATCCCAAGATTTTTTATTTTTACACTCTCAGCCAGAAAATATGCAAATATATGAAAAAGTAGCTGTAAAAAGTGTGGATTTTTTTTTCAATTTTTACCCTTAAAATAAATAAAAATCTTACAAAGATAAAATTAAATATTGTACATTTGATGATGTTTTGTTTGCTTTTTGAGATAAATTTACTTGAAAATAAACTATTTTTCTGATCTATTTTTTTAGAAACTGTGCATTTTTGAGACATTTAATTTTGGGGTGTTGATAATTACTGCCATGCTGCATTTAGGGAAGTAGTTATCGACACCCTGGAGGTCACAGTGCCATATATGATTTTGAAGAGAGTAACCATGTCTGCTCTTATATTCTCCATGGTGATTTAGTTTATGGAATAAAACCACATGAAAGGGCTTTATGTGAGTGAAAATTACCATGTGTCGGAGTGACCTCCCCTTACAGCCATGCATAAGAGGCATGTATTTCATTAGTACATCAACAAATATGCCTATTTTTTTCTCCAAACACCTAACTTTCTAGCATTTTTTGCACTAGTACATAAAGCTAAATGAAATTGCAACACTATAATGCCTTATTTACAAAAAGATGTCAAGAAATGGAAAAGTTCACAAGGGGGTGTCGATAACTACTATGCCGCCACTCCCGGTTTTCGACGATCAAATTGTGTCCTTTGTGATTTCAAAGTACACTGAATATCCAGAACCAAATTTATCATTCTAAATGACCAAACAGTCTTTCGTTTTTTCAACACCAGAGCATTCTTTTCTGTTGACGCTTGTGGCGAGTTGACAGAGGAGGCCATATTTGATCACATGGCCTGTCAATTTTTGGTAACCACACCTCCCAGTTTTCGACGATAGAAAATTGGTATCGTAATAATTCATCATGAAATGAAAAGAAACGATTAGAGAATGTGGTTATGTTATTGCACAGTGTTTCTGATTTTAGCAGGTGTATTTATAATTTCTTGCTCCTCCGAAAATATGAAGTGCATTGAGTTTACGTGACCTACTCCTAAAAATATTCGATCATTGCGCAAAGGAGCCATTGCACAAGTGGGCGGAGCCTAAGTTTACTACTCTATTTGTATTGGTCGAATGCACCTACTGACGATTTTGATTTTAGATGGTTTACATTTTAGTAGCATTATGCAATGGCAACTCCCGGGCTTATCTCGGAACTGCTCACATCGTCGAAAACCGAGTGTGGTCGAATTCCGAGTGCTTGGCCATACCTGTCGATAATACCTTCCGTTGCTCTATTTTGTTTTGCTTATTCGCACGAAAAGCGCTTGCTCACGCTCATGCACAGAAAGGATATTACATAGGCCTAAGCATGTCTTTGCTTTGCAAAGTCATGCTAAAAATAAATACAAGCAAATTTAAGATCTAAACATACTGCTTTACTTGATTTTCATTTTCACTTAGAACACAAACCGTCTCCTCCCTCCGGTTTTGGAATATCAGGATGCATGGTGTGATCAGGTAATGGATCTGTAGTACAAATTTTTTATTTATTTAAAAACATGTCAGTATCTAATATCAAACGCCACTGAAATGCAGACAAAAAAGAAAGTAATCATGCAAAAAGCTATTACCCTTTTTGGTGACACAGTGACAGAGACGTAAAATTCAAAACTAAACTCTTTCTGATGTGTTGTTGAGACGTTCTCTAGCTGATGAGTCGCAGAGTGTTTACACATGCGGGAGCAGTCTATTATCGTTATGAGGGTCGCTGGGTCCCATGGTTGGATACAAATTGCCCTGTTTTCAAATAATTCAGTTTAAGCTTCTATCTACAATGTTCGTGAGAGTCATACATTGACATGATTTATATTTGTGACTTTAAACTTGTTACTTCTGAGAACGCTATTGTTATGGTCCAATGCCATAATGGACCCATCCTGAGTTTCCCGCCAAAAGTCAATTTATTCTATGAAAGCATATATTTGCCAACAACAATTAAAGTTCTCTCCTGAAATTACCAAATGAACCTGGTTTGATTTGGGCCGTTTTTAGTCCCCATTTAAATTTGCTTTAAGCTATGAATTCTTTGTATATCATATAAGAAAACGGGGTCATATAGAAATAACATGTTTCTTCTGGTTCTGGTGTACTTTCCAAGGCGACCTATACAGATATGCCACACCCACTCAACTTCTCAGGTCTAACGAAAAATCAACGGATCAAAATAAAAATGTGTACCAAATGATTCCCTATGTTCTAAGAAAATGTTCGAGGGCATTTTTATGTTGAGATAACTGGAAAAAATGTCCAAGAACTGCAAAGGTTTTGGGAAAAAATATAGCCTAAAATTAGATCTAAGTGTTGGCGCATAAATTTTAAGGTACACACTTGAAATTTTCAGTTATTGTTGACATTATTAAAATGCATCATTGTGCTAAAAATGAGCTGCGTACATTCATGCGCTGATGTAATGTCGAGCCTCAGTGCAAACGAAAATGGCTGAAATGACGAAAATCAGTTGAGAAGGGTACAAACCAGATCAACAGAAAAACTTGAAAATTGCAAAAATGTAGAAAATTTGAATCACTATAGGTTTAGTGTGTCACATATAACAGCAGGGGAGGTTTAAAGGGTTTTCAAATACAATGCTGAAAATGGCATACTAATGAATGTGGAGGCCAAATCCGTATTACGGAAGAGTATAAGGACCAAGCGTATACTTTTATATTTTGTGTTTAGTATCCCGAAATTTCAACTAAATATCTCGAAATTTCGACTTAGTATCTCGAAATTTCGACCTATTAACTCAAAATTTCGACTTATTATCTTCAGTCAAAATTTCGTGATAATAAGTCGAAATTTCGAGTTAATTATCTCGAAATCTCGAGTTAATAAGTCGAAATTTCGAGTTAATATGTCGAAATTTCGAGTTAATATGTCGAAATTTCGAGTTTTTATCTATTAAGTCGAAATTTCGAGTTAATAAGTCGAAATTTCGAGATAATAAGTCGAGATAATAAGTCGAAATTTCGAGATAGTAAGTCGAAATTTCGACTTAGTTACTCGAAATTTCGAGATAATAAGTTGAAATTTCGAGTTTATAAGTCGAAATTTTGAGATAATAAGTCGGAATTTCGAGGTAATGAGTCGAAATTTCGAGTTACTAAGTCGAAATTTCGAGTTATTAAGTCGAAATTTCGGGATATCTCATACCAGATCCTTTTGCTAATTTCATTTCCTTCAGCGTACAAAGCTGAACTTTTACAGGCTACTAAGGACCTCTATGCTTAAGGCGTGAATTTTCCCCATGATTAAAAAGTTATACGGATCACTTATTTCTGCTTTGCATCTATGACTATGACATGTAACTTGCATGACAAATGAATTTTTAAATGTTTGTGTCTATGTAAAATACGTTAAACATACGTTGACGTTGACGTCATTTTCGAGATAAATGGTAAATTATCATCAAACTGATCGTTGAAATAATGATTGATTGTATACTTTTCACCCTTTTTTTTGACTTACATTACTTACATAACAGACAACACGGGATAGTTTTGACTATATGTATGTGACCTTGACCTTAATTCAAGGTCATGGTACACAATATTATCCTTGAAGATCACAGTGCTACTGTTGACCATTCTCCTTCTTTGGCTTACTGAGTATCGTCCCCCCCCCCCCCCCCGGTGACCCAGCTTCCCGTTCATATATATTGCGTACTTGCATCGCATAAGTCTGCTGCTTGAAGGAAATGCTGGGTCACGGGGGGGGGGGGGGGGGGGAGTACTTGCATTTTAGTTATAGTGAAGCGTTCCCTTTTGGCCGTTTTAACCGGAAGTAGAACTACGGTTTTGCATGTTTAAATGCCAATCAGGCGTAACAAGAAGAAAACCATTGCTTTGTATTGTGATATGCGTGTATTTAGCATGCATTTATGAGAAAAATTTATGGAATGAATGACTAATTTCCTCAAAAAATGAGGTATGCGAAAACCTTGAATTTAGGGTAGGTAAGGTCAGACTGGATTATCTCCCCATGTCTTTGGGTCTGAATCACAAATTATCTGATTTCATACGGTTTACATATTTGTGGAAGCTCTGCTAAGAAAAAATTGCACACTTTATACTTTTGAAATTTCGGACCTGTCGCGCCGGCCTAATGGGGAAAATCGAGGATTTTCAAGAAGTCCTTTGCATACAAGATTTTGGTAGCTTGAATTTTCAATTTTCAGATGCGAATGGAACTGCGGCCGTTTACTGGGCGGGTACAGTACACCGGGCCCTATGTCAGTTTTTGGAAGGTTGTTTCAATTTAGTGAACAAAACATGTGATTGACAACAATCGGTGCATGTGATTGACAAATTAGACTCTCTCTCTCCCTCCCTCTCTCTCTCTCTCTCTCTCTCTCTCATAGCTTTTATTTCTCGATTATTGCAGTGAACTTGAGGCCGCGCAATGTCACCGGAGTCGACCATAATATTCTTACTTATGGGCTGAAATCGCCTGGGGATGCATGCGGAGCCTAATTAACACATGATAAATATGTTGGTTATGGTCAATTCATGTCCTGTCCCGGGGTTCAATAGTCTTTAACAGAATATCATGTCGTTATAATATGTAATAAATAATGCCGCTGGTCCGATATCTTGATCTGTGCCAGGTCTGGGTGTCAGAATATTGTTGATACAAAACTAGCCCTAAATACTGAGACATATTTGCTCCTGTATTAAACAGTGCATATTTTGATCAGACTGATCTGACTTAGTCTGATCTGGGTCTAAACTGTTTGCCTTTCTGCCACCAAAGATTGACACATTAAAAGAATTTCAAATTTTAGAAAAAAAAAAACAATTTGGTTAGGGTATCCGTCTTACAAGGAAAATCATCAACAAGTGAAGTTGAATGCGGTGTTATGATGTTCTGTTGAAATATTGTGCCCTGGCCTGGTCCTGTGACAGTGAAAATATGCTCTCTCACACACACACAAACAAACATATTTTAGACAAAACGGACAAATTTATGGAATGACATGGAGTGGAATGGACTGGATTGGCAGGCATTCTCTCTCTCTCCCCCCCCCCCCCAAACTTGGAACCTTCCTGGAAAACAAGCACAAGTGTGACATATCTAAGACAAACAATTCACCTTTATCACATCTTCCTGATGAAAGTGATGAGGAGAATTGCCAAAAAACGTCAAGAAAGGTGAATATGTATATATAACAGCCTCTAATGAGCAATGAAGAAGGTCTCTTACACGACTGCATTATTCTGGCTTGCATAAAGAATTTGCTCTCATTCGTAAAAGTACCATCTCTGACTCTTGGAGCGAATTCGGCTGTGTTTATTGTTGTTTTGTTTGTTTTATGTCCACGGTACAAACAGCTATGGTCATGTCGGGACAGTCAGTTACCCTAACGACACTATTCCTGGACAGGCTTAGACCTCCTAAGCGGTTAACCAGTACTAAGTGTTTCGCCAGTAACTGACAGCAGACCTTCTTGAATCAGCGGAAGGAGATACGAAAGTATGTGGTCGGACCGGGTATCGAACCCGGGACCTCTGAAGCGAATTGTAGCCAGTGGAATATAGATTATCTAATCCATTCCATTCCACTCCATCCCACGTTTTAAACAATGTCATCCGCTTGTGCTGTTCCGTTGACGGGGCCGCTGAAAGGCATATACTAAAACATGGAGTGGAGTCAGCCTTTTGAGTGACTTTTGGAATGGAGATTTGGAGTGAACTTAACTGACTCCGGTTACGAAAATGTCTGGAAAAGTAACAATGCCTCATCATTCATGTGCAATGACCGGTTGCAAAGGGCCATGTTCTACTTTCTGGCCTGGCATAGCCTGATTATGTGAAATGACATAACAGCTTGCTTGATAACATAATACAATGGGCCAAGCAAGGCCAGGCAAGGTATACTTTAAAGAACCATAAGTTAAAAATTATGCCATACTGCATATGAATTAACAGCAGTATACAGTTTGAAATAAGCCCCTTGGGATGCGATAATAAATATTGTGTAACTCTAACCAAATTAAATTGTGCCTTCTGACTGTTCCAGGCATGCTGTGTACTTACCTATTTACTTACCTACTTACTTACTTTTCTACTCTCACTTACTTACTTACTCACTTACGTACTTTTTACAGACACACTGGCTGGCTGCCGTCATTGTCCACTGTATTTTCGGGCCTGTATTTCCTTTGACATGGCCAACTAATTTGTACACTGACAATGGACTCATGAGCAGTAGATCTGGCTGTAATTCATATAGACTCAGGGTCACAGAAATGTTATCTTCTGACCTTGTGTGATTTATTGACCGACTCCCAACAAGAAAAAATTTAAAAACAAAAAAAGATAATCGGCGCAGATTAAATGGAAGTGTGTTTTGTTATATGTCTCTATTTGAAGATTTGACAATAACTTTCATGAATAAGTAAGCTACGTCAATAGGCACCCACAACTGTAATTTTGACACTGGGTAGCGACAATGACCTATTTCAAAATTGACCTGTCCAATTTGCAATTCCAAAATGGACCACGGTCAATTTTGAAATGGACCTGATTTCAAAATAGTTATCAAAATGTTGCTTTGTTTGTCCGTGTGTGTGTATTAAACCGAAAGTAGAGATCGAAAGTAGATCTAGGACGAAAAAAAAGAAAGCTTTGAATATCTGCGTCTGTTTTCGATAACATTTCTATTGTAAAATTACAAACAAGAGAAACGTTTTGAATTTATATAAGACAAAGTGCTAGTATTCACAGTGCAGTATGACGGGAAAAAACGAAGATTAAATATTCATTGACCTTTGATATTATTGGCTAAATTTTGACATACGCGTTATTTGACCAATGAAATCTTGTGAAATGTGGAACAATATCGAAATTATACGAGGCTGCGCCTCGAAAAAACACTCCAAAAAACACTCCACTCTAAGGCTCCGCTCCAAAGATTGACTCCACTCCATGTTTTAGTATGTGCCCATCTGAAAATGTCCATAATCATAAAGGTATAGCTATGGGGAATGGGGAAAATGTCACAAAAATATTTGTCTAGCGTAAATTAAGACTAATGATTGTCCATTTGTCTGTATGGAAATAATTGTGAATAGATGATTAAAAATTGATGCCAGATTCTTTTATCTGTAGCAACTGAAAAGAAAGACAAAACTGCAGACTGCAATGTCATACTTGTGTGTGCGTTTGTGCATCTGCCTGTACATTCTTCTGGCTGAGTGTAAACTTATGCGCGTGCTAACATTACTAGTCAAAATAAATTCCGTCGCATGGACTTAGCATCATTTTCTGAAAAGGTATACCATAATGAATGAAGTGAAAAGTCATTGTAGAACTGACATTGCTAGATTAGCATACTCCAAAAAACACTCCAAAAAGCACTCCACTCCAAGGCTCCGCTCCAAAGATCGATCCCACTCCATGTTTTAGTATGTGCCCATAGCTATGGGGACATACAGGTTTTAAAGCTTTAATGTAAAGCCGACAATTTGCGCAATTTTCAGTTTTAGGGGTAGGTATTTCTAATCTTCTGACATTCCTTCTTCCCATTATAAAAGTGCAAGACCGGTGGAACCAGCATTGTCACATTTCTCACGAAACAAAGTCGCCTTTTAGTTTTATTCTCACTTCTAAAAACAAAATGTGGCTCTATGAGGTGGGGACATTCCACTATACATGTATAAAGTCGTCTTTCCCTATGTCATTTTTTCCGGGGTCGGGGTAAGTGGTAAAACTACTCGCTGACAGCATTCGTCACATGTCTTTTCTTTTCAATTTTTTTTTTGTCTGGGTCAATATTAATGGACCTACATGGCATTGAACAATTACGATGGTTACATAACAAAAGCAGCAACAGCAGACTTTCGTAATCTATATTCCTTTTATAATACCGACAAAAGCAACGAGATCTGTAACGCACCCTAATAAATGAGCTGATTTGCATACTCCACAAACAATGTCATGGTTATAAACATAAAAGGCTTTTGTCGGTAAGTAATGATAATTAACTCGCCCCAGCACCCACAGTTGAGAGCAATTAGCGTTAATATATATGAGCCGCGACGCGAGAAAACCAACAAAGTGGCTGTGCGCCCACACAGACTCAGATCGGCCTGGGCATCCGCCCAGACCGATCAGACTCTTTGCTAAGTGCTTAAAGGGTAGCTAAGGATCTAAGCTACCTCCATGCGGACAGCGAAGACTCTGATCAGACTGGGCGGATGCCCAGGCTGATCAGAGTCTTCAATGGGCGCATATGCCACTTTGGTGGTTTTCTCGTGTCACGGCCCATATATTTTGCTAGTGCATCCAACAATATGGATGCAGTGTGCATCCAACAATATGGATGCAGTGTCATACCGTATTCACCATATTCATTGTCAGAAATGCCTCGATATGCAAAAGCGTTCTGTTCTGTTTCAATTATCGTAACGACGTTCCCCAAGTGGCTCAGCTGTACGTAACCATAGTTACACACATCTGGCGCCGAGTGGCCTTACTGAAGTTTTTAGATCAAACTAGAAATGGCAGTATGCAGGTGCTTACTAGATACCCCCCGCCCGTCCCCCCCCCCCCGCCAAAAAATCTATCTGTAACGCATGTAAGACCCAACAACCCAACACTGGTCCCATGAGCCATCATAGCAAACATAAACAGCACAAACACATCATGCTTGATTGAGCAACAACCAATTTTTTTTTTCAATTTTTAGGGTTATCAGGGGCCATAACTCCTGCCAAAATTGATCATAGCCTCTCTTTTCGAACTCAACTGGTCAAGTACCATAAAAATGAATTTCAACAAACTGGGTCATTAAAACTTAAGTTAATGAGCAGAAACCATGAGCATTTCAGACAGACGGACAGACGGACAACGTGAAAACAGAGGTATTGTTTGAAATATTTCATCAAATCATTTTTGTCGCACCTGCTTTAGCAAGGTGCGATATAGGAGTTCACTTTTTCCGTCCGTCCGTCAGTCCGTTCGTCCGTACGTCCGTCCGGCCATACGTCAACAATTACGTCGACCCTAGCGTCGACCCTAGCCTTAAAGTCCATTTCTCGCAAACTATGATACCTACAATCATTACACCTAGCATGAAGTTTCTTCTTAGAATGTTCTTGAGGGCTTTTGCTCTTATTTTAACCCTTGGCCTATATTTTATGCTCTGTTGACATTGTAAAACTGTCTGTCTACAATTACGTCGACCCTAGCATTTAAGTCCATTTCTCGCAAACTATGATACTTACAATCATCAAACCTGGCATAAAGCTTCATCTTAGAATGTTCTCAAGGACTGTTGCTCTTATTTTTACCCATTGACCTATATTTCATGCTCTGCTGACTTCGTAAAACCATCCATCAACAATTATGTCGACCCTATCGTTTAAGTCCATTTCCCGCAAAGTATGATACCTACAATCATCAAACCTGGCATAAAGTTTCTTCTTACAATGTTCTTAAGGGCTGTTGCTCTTATTTTTACCCTTGGCATATATTTTATGCTCCGCTGACAATGGAAAACTGTCTGTCTACAATTACGTCGACCCTAGGGTTTAAGTCCATTTCTCGCAAACTATGATACCTACAATCATCAAACTTGACATATAGCTTCTTCTAAGAATGTTCTCGAGGGCTGTAGCTCTTATTTATACCTTGACCTATATTTCATGCTCTGCTGACTTAGCGAAATTTTATATTCAAAATTATGTAGACCCTAGTATTTAAGTCCATTCCTCACAAACTATGATACCTAGAATCATTAAACCTGACATCGAGTTTCTTCTTAGAATGTTCTTGCAGGCTGTTGCAATTATGTTACCCATGACATATATTTCTCTGCTGACTTCGCAAAATTTTACACCCAAAATTGTGTCAGCCCTAGTGTTTTAGTCCTTTTGTCTCGAAGTACCATACCTGTAGTCATCACACCTGGCATAAAGTTTCTTCTTAGAATGTCCACGAGGGATGTTGCAGTTATTCCTACCCTTGACCTGTATTTCATGCTCTTCTGACTTAGAAAACTTTTACATCCAAAATTGTGTTGACCCTAGCATTTTTGACCATTTCTCATACAAGTTCTTTTAAACTATAGTCTTTACTACTGTGGAAGCGCATTGCAGGTGCGACATAGCATTCCGCGGAATTCTTGTTTGTTAATATTACCAAGGGAGTAAATCTTTAATATACTCAAAAGCAAAAATAACGCATATTTTTCTTTTTGTTGTTTTTAAGTCAAAATAAAAATCTGCTGAAATTGGCAAAACACGGAAGATATTATCAACGCATGACGTACATTTCGTCGCAAGCTTGTTGAAATTTCATTTGTTTATTCATGCGTAACGAAAGGGTAAACAATCAAGGGGTAAATATCAAAATTCACAAATACTGATCAGTTCACTCAGTGTCTTTAACTGAGGTGTACCTGGCTCCAAAACTGATGTCCTCTGTATCTAGAACGCCACGATGTCTCAAAAACATCATCAAACATTTTCAGCATTGGTTACTCGTTGCAAACAAAGTTATGCCCCTTTATGCAAATCCCGTAAAGTAGGCAAGTTTTGAGATAGCAAAAGAAACTTTTGCGGATTTTTCAGCAAACCGAAATGAAAATGGATTCCAATTCGGGTTAGCCGGGCCGGGTAGCGCAATCGGTAGGGCACCTGACTCATAAGTCAGAGGTCCTGGGTTCGAATCCCGGTCTGGCCACATACTTTCGTTTCTCCTTCCGCTGATTCAAGAAGGGCAGTTGTCAGTTACTGGCGAAAATATGTGCACTTAGTACTGGTTAACCGCTTAGGAGGTCTAAGCCTGCCCAGGAATAGTGTGGTTAGGTTAACTGACCGTCCCGACATGACCTTAGTTGTTTACCGTGGACGTTAAGCATCAAATCAACCAACCAACCAATTCGGGTTAAATAAAAGGGTAAGTAGTCAAATGAAGTATGTAACAAAGGGAAGTAACTCTTTACGCCCTTCCAATAATGCAAACGCATATTGAACTTTTGGGCGTCAGATCCTTGAAATCACTGGGCAAAATTGAATGAAAATCATACTGCATCTTTATCACAAAAGGCAGTCTACGGTAAGCGAATCGGAAGACAAGTTTTTTTCCAGGAAAACATTTCATCGGCTTTTAAATTTCGTAAATCAAACTGGAAGTGAGCTAAATACGTGCTCATCTCAAACCAAAATTTGTTTTAAAGGGGTCCTTTACCCATAGCCTTACTCAATTTGAATCCCAAATTATCAGATTTTTCTGATACAATTCTGTAATTGGATGATTCAGTCGAATTTAAAAAACTTCGAAAAAAATGGAAAAATGCAGATTTTTGCATATGCGATTTAACTGTATAAGAATCAATTTTTTAAAAGTTTTATACCGTTTTCCTGTTGGATACATCATGCTGAACTCACGTGCATCAAAATCGTATTGATAATTTATATTTTGCCATTGTGAGCCAGAAATTTGTGATTTTTGCCTTTTTGACAAAGATCTTCATATCTTTTTCGAAGAATTGCACTGTGACAAGAATATGTTGTAGAACTTATGGCCATGTATAGGCAAATCCCAGTAGTAAGTTAAAAGAAAAAAAATCATTACATTTAATGAGGCAAAACAAGACATTAAAAATATACGTTTCTTTTGCTGTTGAGTATATATCCTTATCAATTTCTGGACCATTTAAAAATCCCCGTCTTTTCACGTTGGTCTGATTTTAGCCTATGATAGATTTGTTGTTTGGGTTGGTTTAATAAACCTACGACTATCGAGTGGTCCTCCAGAGAGAGGAAAAGTGAAGACAAAGATATCCAAACAAGGCATTTTCGCACCTACTGAAAGAACAGAAGGTCCATGCCCAACCTGAATCCAATATCAGCAAAACGTTCGTCATGGCGTAAGTAAGTAAGTAAGTAAGTAATGTCTTTATTTAAAGAGGGTAATACACAGTTAGCACAACCAGTCTTCCCTGAGGCGTCTTCGCCCAGCCTACTTTTCTCAAATTTTTTGAACAAGAGTGGTTCTATTATTAGCCCTAAACTTGAGAAACATGAATTTGCGAGCATCCATGCGCGTGGTGAAAGAGAGGGAATTTGAAGCATCTGAAACGCATTTTCCGTTTCTTTCTTTTGGCAAAAAAATGATGTTAATGCGAGCTACCGTGTGAACTCTAATAATCCGACAGAAAAATTCGAGCAAAGCCTGATCTGACTGCTCTATAAAGATTTCTGGCCTTATTTTCATGAAGCTGTTAGTTCGTGCGGAGTACTTACATTTCTGTTTTCTTTTCTTTCATTTTTTTTATGTTTTATTATTATCATTTATAAAGATTTATTTTTTGAAACTCCATCCACTTGTACCTGACAATAAAAAAATAAAAATAAAAATTACCGCTAGGATATGCGCTGGGTAATGTATGTAGATAAAAATGATAGCTAAATGTTGGAAAGTAGGTATTTTTTTTTTTTAAATTTCAAAATAAGTGTTTTGCTGTAATAAAATTGTAACATTGAAGCAAACTTAGAATTCTTTCATACAGCTTTCAAGAGCTCAGACTTGCTTCCACGTTTTCAATAAAAATATGATTTTCTCCCTAAACTATTAACGTCTGAATCGGAAAAAAAATTGTGCGTATTCAGTTCTGCACCCTGCTAATTGCGTCAAAACTGCAAAACCGTCACGTTTTCAGACGTTAAACCTGACTACGCATTACAACATTTCCAAAATTTAATTTCAGTTTCGAATGCAGATATGTTTGAAAATTTATACAATGCTTTGATCATGATCAAAAAATGAATATTTAAAAAAATCGAGTAAAAGTATGGTTCCACCTTAAATGTTCAGATTTATACACGTGTTATCAGATTGCATAATACTTAAAGATAGATAGATAGATAGATAGATAATTTTATTGACATAAACCATTACAGTTTCTAGTCAAAACCAAGTACAAAGTACATTATATCATGTGATAGGCAACAACAGAGGTGTAAGTAACTAACATAAACTAACAATTATACATGTATACAAATACACGTTATAAGTGACTGTTAAGCGTAAATCAAACTGTGAGGGTGAACCGTATCTTGAGATCAAAAACTACTTTAATTCAAAAGTGCTTTCCTTAATTCAAATGCTTCTACCAAAAATTTGGCAAGTTTTACAAGCTCTTGCTTCCTTTCAGTTTGCATCAGGCTTATGAATTTGAACATGCTTGGGTGTCTAAAAAAATAAGGTTTCAAATATTTCCTACGAATATCGTTATAAACAGGGCAAGCTAAAACAAAATGATATTCATCTTCTATATCTAAATTACAAAATATACACACTCGCTGATTTCTTTCAATTCTTGATCGTCCGTATCGGCCAGTCTCTATTTTCAGTGTATGAGAAGACAATCTAAGTTTACTTAGCGGGACACGAAGCCTTAAAGGCAAATAATTAAGATAGTTCTCAAATGTAAGACTAGTTTTAAAGTATTTTAAAGTATTTATATGTTATTAGAACTCTATTTGTTTCTAGGTCATTCTGCCATTTTTGCATAAAACAGTCAATAAGTCTTTGTCTAAAATGATTACAAAACACCTTACCGTTAACATCATACGGGTTATTCCAAACATTGCCGAACCCAAATTCGAACAGTAATTGTTTTACGTTTGAAACCCAATTAGTCAAGCCTCTCTCACAATCATGAATCATAACTCTATATACAATACTTACAAAACTTTGGACAAAAATAGTTTATTTTGTAAGTTAATTTCCTCTGTATAATCCGCATTTCGCGCGTATAACTTCAAAGGCGTGACTTTCCCGGGAGGGCGTTTGATAAACAATCAAAGAATAAATGTGTATAGTCCGTTTGCTCCCAAGTGCTGTAAAACCAGCCAGGGCTACAAGATCAGAAAAAAGTGAATATTTTTCGCACAGCGTTATCAGTCTCAGACTAATACTACAACATTCAAATCACATTGCCAATATCTATTTAACCTAAGGAACCATGTCAAAATATTTCTTTCTCACAATATTTTGAATGGCGTTTTTACTGCCACAACCATTAAAAATGCCTGATGACAACCAGTGTGATACTTTTCAAATGTTTTGACCATAAATTTAAACATATAGGCCTATGTACTTCCTTTTTAAAAGTGATAATAGGAAGTCATTTTTCAGGGCTTTTGTTAGTAAATTTAAGGTATTGGCTTTGTACCATCTTTGGATAAATCTATATAAGATTAGTGAATGTAGGACATTTCGGCCATGGACATTTCGGCCACGGACATTTCGGCCTAGGACAGTTCGGCCACGGACATTTCATCCACGGACATTTCGGCCACGGACGTTTCGGCCAAAGTTAAAGAAAATGGGAAATGAAACTATGCTACCTTTAACAATCAAAAGTACTTAGATTATTTTCATTTTGACACACATGGCACAAAAATGTGTGGCTGGGCTCAAAATAACCCCAACCATATCTCTTAAGGGCAAAAAAGGGGTGCATCGCAGGTGTTAATGAATCAAACGTATGTTTACACATCAAGATACTTTAGGCATCACATATTTGAAAAAGGCCAAAATGGCCCATGGGTGGGGGTGGCAATTGTCCCAGACTATGGTAAAAGTAACCTTATAAGTGTTTATGGGTCATAAACCTAAAAATGACACTAAACATAACGTCATATAGGGCCCTAGCTAAAGTAACTGAAACCAATCTTCACAGTGTTTTTGCCTTAATATGCTCACAATGACCTCAAAGACGTTGAAGGTCCATAAAATATCAAGAAAGCAATAACAAATCATTGGAGTTCATTCAGACTAGCTTAAGTTACTCATGTGGCCACTTAATTCAATAATAAAAGATATTTTTTGGATAAAGGCCGAAACGTCCACCTTTGACAATTTCTGTGGCCGAAATGTCCATGGCCGAACTGTCCTAGGCCGAAATGTCCTAGGCCGAAACGTCCGTGGCCGAAATGTCCGAGCACCAAGATTAGTACACTCTGTTTTCAATAAGTTGATTCTTATTCTCATTACTGGGAATCTTATATTTTTGGTGATAGCAAGAATTCAGTCGATGGTAATAAGCTAAGAACTTATAGTACTTATATAATTATGAACGAAAAATATATTTGCTTATTAAACTCTCTTGCTTCTGATTGGCTATTTGATGGCAAGTTTGATGAGTAATCACTGAAAAATAGGACGAGTTTCTATTCATCAGTTTTTCTTTTACAATACGGAAAATGATCATTTTTTGCTGTATACACGATCAAATAAAATGACATTTATTTGTTGTCCAGTAAAGTTGTACTTGTCGTAGTACAAGAAAAAGTGGTCGTGTATACGGCCCTTTAGAAACGATTTGCCAAATTTACATAGCTCTTGTTTTGCTAAACATGCTAAATTCCGTATCAGTGCTCATAGTTTAGAGATAGAAAAGGGTATATAGAAAAAGTACAGTAAGCGGAAAGGATTTGTCCTCTTTGTAAAAATAGTGTCGAAACAGAAGTTCATTTTTAGCGCGAATTTGCAAAGCAAAGACGGGCTTAAGCAATACCTTTCGTGTGCGTCCGCATGCGCGTGCGGCTATGTAAAGCTGTTGCAAATTCTTCCCATATGAGGGGATCGGCTTTTGGAGGGGAAGCATTTGTCTAAATGACAAAGTTTGTCCTCCTGAAAGTGTGCCCTTTCCCCTCAAACTGTAGTTGTATTTCATAAGTGTGCTTATCCGTCTCTTTGTTCCTGATCTGTCATTTGGATTTCTTGCCTTGATTATATTTAGTTACTCTATTATCTTCTGTAGGTGCTCCTATGTGGGCCGAAAATTTGTAATAAACTTCTTGTATCTTGTACAAATAGACGCAATGGCTAGTGTCATTAAACTTGCTCAATAGATACATTGGGGGAAGATCTACTGAAAGCAGCAATGCATATCCGGACATGAGCTATATTTCACGGTTGATTGAACAAAAGAAATATTCACCTGTTGCGTTTAGCTCAGTTTCTAATAACCACAAGGGCTATATTCTTCAAAAATGCTCAATAAATACGTCTGGGGAAGATCTACTGAAAGCAGCGATGCATATCGGGCAATCACGGACCTATATTTCACGGTTGATTGAACATAGAAAATACACATTGCGTTAAGCTCGGTTTCGAAGTAACCACTAAAGCTAGAGTCTTCAAACTTGCTCAATATAAATATATATACATGTATCTTGGAAGGATCTACTAAAAGCAGCGATGCATATCGGACCATGACCTATATTTCTCGGTTGATTGAACATAGAAACAAATATTCACTTGTTGCGTTTAGCTCAGTTTCCAAGTAACCACAATGACTAGAGTCTTTAAACTTGCTCAATAGATACGTCTGGGGAGGATCTACTTAAAGCAGCGATGCATATCTGCCATGAGCTGTATTTCACGGCTGATTGAATATAGAAAAAATACTCACCTGTTGCGTTTAGCTCAGTGTCCAAGTAAGTACAGGGGCTAGAGTCTTCGAACTTGCTTCATAGTACATCTTGGGAATGTGTACTGAAAGCAGTGATGCATATCAGGCCATAACCTGTATTTGATGGATCATTGACCATTGAAAAAATACTCACCTATTGCGTTTAGCTCAGTTTCCAAGTAAAGCACAAAAGCTACGGATTTCTCAAACTTGCTTCATAGATACATCTGGGGAAGATCTACTGAAAGCAGCGATGCATATCAGGCCTTGTCCAATATTTCACGACACGTCAGAACTTTTCAGAGTAACCGCAAGTGCTGGAGTCTATAAACTTGCTCCACCGATACATATCGGGCGGGCCATGACCTATATTTCACGGTTGATTGTAAACATAGAAACAAATACATGTATGCACCTGTTGCGTTTAGCTCAGTTTCTACGTGACCACTATGGCTAGTCTTTAAACTTGCTCAATAGATACGTCTGGAGGAGATCTAAGGAAAGCAGTGGTGTATATTGGACCATGACCTATTGTTCACGGTTGATTAAATATAGAAAAAAATCACCTGTTGCGTTTAGCTCAGTTTCCAGGTAAGCACAGGGGCTAGTCTTCAAACTTGCTTCATAGATACATCTAGGACAGATCTACTGTGAGCAGTATTATTAGATTGAAAATAATAATCGGACTTATGTCCCGATGAGATTCGAGACTACGATTCCTGCATGAAAGTTGAACACTTGTCCAGACACTCCGCACGCACAGATAAACGCTTGCAAAAAACACAAAATTATACAAAACCACGTATATTCATAGCCTTTCATGGCTGGCACGAGAAAGCAAAATATCTTCAAACAAACAAACAAAAGAAAAATAAACTATAGCATCTGTTATCTGGCGGTATTTTTGGACAGATACTAGCATTTCTTTTCCATTTTCTCAGCCTCATTATTATGACTGGAGAGGGCGCAAATTCCACCATGTAGCGTGTTTTCCTGCAGTCGTATTTCCGGGGAAAATCCACTATGGAGTGGTAAAACGGCTATGAAAAAACACTTATAGTAGATTTTCCCCGCGGAAAATTGGCTATATAGTCATATTTCCGGAGTGAAATTCTACTATAAAGCCATTTTCCCGGTGGGAAATTCTACTATGGAAAAATCATAGCCATTTTTCCGGGGGGGGGGGGGGACTACTAGGGGGCAAAAGCTACTCTCTGGCAGCTGGAACTCTTGTCATTTTCACTTTTGTCTCATTCCTAAATGGGAGCAAATTCTTTCCTTGAAGAGGGGAGGGTTTCTTCATCCAAAAAAGCATACAAAACGACACAAAGTTTATCCCCCATTGTAAAAATGGCGGAGAAAAACATGAAGGTATACGCATATTTTTCGCTCACTTTCAAGAGCAGACCGGAATAGCTGCCTGATCTGTGTCTACAATGGTTTATCAGTGACTGTCCCAGTTTGCGAGTTTGCGGTTCAGACGGCGCGGGACTTGCGTTTGTTTTGGATCAGCTGATTGATACAAACACAATCAACAGATAGGCCGAAAAGGCCAGCGAAAGCTTTTGATGTCTTGCGGTGTCTGGGATGACACGACACGCACACGTGTTCACGTAGACTAGCTACTAGTAGGATAATAGCATAGCATAAAGGTGTCAGCACATATTAGGGTAAAAGAAAACTAAACAGATTTTGATGCTATCCACGAATAATAAATTTCCCCCCACTTTTTCCTTCCAACATGTCTGCATGCAATACTAATAAATGTTCAAACCGCTATCAGACTGCTCCTCTATACGCAGCCAGATTTGGTTATCAGGCATGTCTGCAACACCACCTATTCATTCCGTTATAAGACGGGAGGTTACCCTTCCAAAATTACCGAAAAGAGCCGCGACACGAGAAAACCATCAGAGTGGTTGTGCGCCCAGCGAAGACTCAGATCCGCCTGATCAGAGTCTTTGCTCCCAGCGAAGACTCAGATCCGCCTGATCAGAGTCTTTGCTGTGCATTTGAAGGGTAGCTTAGAGTCTAAGATAGCTTCATGCGGACAGCGAAGACTCTGTTCAGACTGGGTGGATGCCCAGGCTGATCTGAGTGTGCGCTGGGCGCACAACAACATAGTTGGTTTTGTCGTGTCGCGGCTCAATATGTGTAACTCAGTCTCGCGTAATTCAACCATGGAATTGGTTTGTCTTCTCAAAACATTCTCAAAAATCTAGATCCGTCTTACAAAAATGGGTCTAGATTTTTGGAACTGTTTGGTGTTTAAAAAAAAGTCTAATTAACGAAGAAATAGGGTAGGTTTCATACAGGGTTTCGTACTGAAAACTCAATGATTCATTGAGACATATTTTTTGTTTGTCAAAGACTCTCAAAGCTCATGTTTGACTTAGATCATGTGGAATTACATATTGTAGCACACGAGTTATTTACCTTTTTATTTAATAAATCGATCTTTTTCGTTGAATTCGCGGGAGGCCCAAGGAATGACTCCATAACTCGCCCCTCTTGGAACCAACAGGAGCGCGAGATATAACGCCATTGCTAACAAGAGAGAGAGAAAAAAACGAAAGTCACTTTTTGAAAGGGTCGGATAAAAATCATTTTAATTTCGGGGAAAAAAAGGTAATCATTTTTTTTTAAAAAATCCATGGTAACAGATACACGGCTCATGGTGGATTCACAAAATTCATTCTCAATGGCATTTCAATAACCCATTAAAATTTTGTGACAATTAAATCTGCTTTCAAACCAATCTTAACCAACTCGAAGAAACGAAGAGTTTATTTATAGAAATTCTCTACAAATACGGGAATACTTCCATATTCAGTTTATAAAAGGAGAACGATTTGCCTCTCTGCTCGACAAAGCCATACCAAAAAGGGTGCTAGTTTTTTAAGGGAAGAGCTTGCTCTTAGAGGAGCAAATTCTTTTCTTTGAGTTGACCCCCATGTAGAAGGGAGGAAAATCTCGTAGCGTTGAGGAGGCTTACCCTCTCTAATTAGTCCAAAGTGTATAAATGTGGGCCTGAAGGTTGTCAGGTGTGTGAGGCCTGGAGCAAAGTGAGCGAGCCCAGTTTTATCTCGTCACCAAACAGGGGTATTTATTTATACGTTTTATTATTATTTTCGTTTTTATTCTTTTTATTAGTATTTGATTTTTTTTCTTTCCAAATTTATTGCTGCCTTATGCTGGGATTCCGTGTGCTCAAAGCTTCAATTATTTCCGTTTTCATCTTTCTTTTTTTTCACGGATAAGCGAATAACAATTTGTACAAGAATTGTCGCGCGCACAAAAAAAGAGCCCGAATCACAAAAATAAAAACTTATTTTCATTGTGATGGAAAGTTTATTACATCGTACACATGCAAAATATATTACAGCACTATTAATCATCGAATTAAGTTTTTCAACACTTCATTAGTTTACACATGGGCGGTGCTTCCTATGTGCGAAAATCCCACCTTGTCGCGATTTTGTAATGCCAATCAAAATCTACCCTAATTTGCATACGCGTTGACCAATAACTTTGCGCCAATTATATTACGCATGCTGGAAAAACAATGCCGTGATGTCAGCGATATAAACACTGAACTGTTACAATCACATCGCTATATGTATGTTGACTGTATAATACCGTAAGGGACTAATTGGCAAAAAGTGTTTTTAATCATCAATCGTGATTTTAATCATGGCTTATAACCAGTTTCAAGACTATCTTGGACTTTCTAACATTGCTTGGCAGTTGAGTGATCTTGAGAATTTAGTGCCGCAAGCTAAGTGTACTGATGAGGACAGTTATTCAGATGAACTGTGTATTAGTCTCAGGGACGGATTTTCTTCTTTTGATCCGTTAGAACTCATCAGAACTGACGCCCATGAGGACTTCCAACGTAATGGTGTTGACGCTGATTTGGATGAACTTGACGTCTATCAATCTCAGTTACGTGAACGTTCCGTTGAAATAGCCGTTCCGGAGAATACTGTGCTGAATGATTACCTGGCACTGAAGCGGCAAAAATCAAAGAAAGGAAAGAAGTCTTGTGCATTCTGTAAAAACAACGGGGAACAGCCTGAAATCTACCTATCCCATGCGCTCAAGGACAATGAAGGACGTGTTCTGTGCCCAATTCTTCGGAAGTACGTGTGCCCAATGTGTGGTGTATGTGGGGATAATGCCCATACCATTAGATACTGTCCTAAAAATGAGGGGAATATTTCTACCATGGCGCTTCTGAAAACGTCAAGAATTGCAACAGGAAAAAGGCGAAATAGCATCAACAAACATAACTAAACCTATGAACAAATTATTCATATCATTCCAGACTTGGATTGCCAAAGAGTGGAAACCCAGATAAAATGTGGGTTTGAAGTGACAATTCTGGGACAATATTGCGGGAATGCTATGACCCATCAGTAGAACCGCCTCACCTAGGCTCTAATGAAGGGTCACAGCATAACTTCTTGAGAACTCCGAGCGTCCGCCAGGGCACATGTGTACTATCAAAAACTTATCTCTTGCATACATTTGTTTCATCAAGATTTTCGGCCTTTTTGGTATTCTTGAGCAACACAAGGTTTTATGGCGTCTAAAATGTTTTAACATAATCTGTGTCAAAATTTATACGTACAACGCAAATATTATTGTTTTTAGATGTCCTGATATTGTGTTGTTCAAGAAATCTAAAATGCAAAAAAATTGAGTAAAAACGTCCATAAGAGATAAGTTTTGGACTGCACACTCTACTGACCCAAAGTGAAAGTGTCGAACTTCCGAATTACTTTATTTTGGCATTTACCACAAACAACGTTAGTGGCAGATACAAAAATAAAGAAAAGTTACTGAACAGTTAGAGAATTACCTGCGTATCACTTGAAACATTCAAATAAACAAATCTCAGTTTAATTAAATATTAATGACCGACCGCAAATTCTGTAAAATTTCATGACAGAGTTTCAGATAAGGTTGTATTTTGATAATAATTTAAGAACAGAACACAACAGAACAAAAGCTTCATTCAATTAAAACTCATTTAAGGATATCTGTAATTTTATATCTTTATTTGTGGCTCATTGAGGCGATCCTGATGAAGTATTTGTGGCTCATTGAGGCGATCCTGATGAAGAGGCTACATAATATTTTGCTTTCCAGAAGTTAATCCGAGTCTTTTACGTTTTGTGGCTAATCTTTATTTTGATATTTGCCACTACCTATAGATAAAGTGAAAAATATTAAAGAAAAGTCATTAAAATGACTAATTACCTAGCGGTATCCTGTAATCTGCAGCTTTGCTCCAGAGGTTTTGTGTGTAAAAACGTAGTTTCTGGACAAAACAAACTGAAATGTGCTGTAATATTCAACAGGTGAAAAATTTAGATGTATAATATTTCTGAAGTAGAATTCTATCAAATGAAAATGTAGAAAAATGTATTGAAATTAAAATTTATTCATATCTTTACATAAAAAATTGTGGAAATAAGATGTCAGTACTGTATTGATTTGTTTAAGAAGAAAAAGTGTTAATATAATAACATTTTTTAACAAAAAAAAAAAAAATATATATATATATATATCTAGTATTACAAGAGATAAGGTAACACATTGGAATGCATCAGAATTTCACAATGGACTGATATCATGGAGATAATACCAATTTTCTTACATGTGCGGTCGACTGATCCAGTGCAAAAGTGGCTGTCGACCAAGACAATCGACAACAGTATCAGCTCAGTCAGCAGCCATTAACAAAATCATTTTATGTTATTGGTAATGCTTATGACTGAATTCTTTGTTGACAGCCATTTTGTACAGTACTGTCTCGGTCGACAGCATAGGTAGGGAAATTGGTATTACCATAGCCTACTGTTTTACAGGTTAGAAACTTTTTAGATGATAACAGAAATTATTCATTATAATTTTCTTCATGTTTTAATGGTGAGACAGTTTTAATGTTATAAATGATCTTCTTTCTGTTTTTTTACAATTAAAACAAAGACTCTCATTTTTCTGGAACAGTGAAAATTTTAGTTCATTTGCATGCACCTAACTGTTAACATGTGGACATATCATGAAATGTTTAAAATCCCATTTTACCATGCCTTTATAAATCAAATGTGCTCATAATATCTTAAGAGAATAAGAAATTTTAAAATCTGTGAATAAACCATGTAAATAAAATTGTCTTAATTTAAGATAGATAATTCTAATCATGCAGATGATTTTAGATTTTAACAGTGCTCAAGATATGAAAGGGTAACAGGGATATTTATGGAATAATTTTCCTTATTTTTTCATAAACACTTACATGGTGACTGCTCTTTAGAACCCTCTCGCCGAGACGGTTCTAAAGAGGAGTCCCAATGTATGTTTTCATTAAGAAACTTAATTATCCCCGGTACTCCTTCTTATTCTGAGCTCTGATTTACATGTAGAACTTGCAGTGTATCATACAGACTAGCAGATCATACATATTACTGTAAATACTGTATTGAATAAAGTGCTTTTTGATATTTTCTTAAAAATAAAATATTTCTACTTTAGATGTGTGTTGTTTCTTCTTATGCTTATTTGTCTGTTATGCCAGACTTGACATGCTTTTAAGAAGAAGAGGTATCCTTTCAGGGGCAGCAACTCGCCCATTTTCACGTTTGCCTCCCTTTCCCATGGGAGTCAACTCTTAAAGAAAAGAATTAGCTTTGAGGAGCAAATTCTTTCCTTTTAGAGAATTCCAACAAGTCTACCTTCAAAATAGTAGAGGGTTGAGCACTTCACAGCCTGTAAAATCTGTTAACCCATTCCATTCGGGATCTGGGCAAACAGTTTTGATCCAGATCAGGCCACACAAATGTGTGTGGCCTGATCTGGATCAAAACTGTTTACTGCCTATACATCATTTCTACAAGAGTTAGACCAATATTGTAAAAATATTCTTGATTTTTGATGCAGACGACAATTTCACCAGACGACAAAAAATACCCAGAATGCAATGGTTTAAAATGCTCAGGGCTACATCCATCCCATGGAACTGAAATTGGAGAGTGTAGTAGACTGCATAGACAACACCAAGTTCTCAATGTAGTTGAAGAGCTTTAAAAAGTTTATCAAGTGACAGAGAATAAATACAAGTGGAATTTCACTAAATTTGGAAAAGCATCCAGATATGGATTTCCTCGCTCAGAAAATCACAATTTTTTGTCTCGCCTGCAAAGCAGAGGCGAGAAATATGTATTGCTTTTCCGGTGTAGGCGGCGGCGGTGTTAACTTTTATCAAGTTTTTGCGTTTAGGTCATTTTCTCAGAAACTATAAGGGCTAGAGCCATGAAACTTGGGTCATACATACATCTGGAAGAGTACAGCTGAAAGCTATCATCAATGTTTAGTCTTACCCACATTTTACGGTTGACTGACTTTGCAATTTTTGTTGAGTTTTTGCATTTAGGTCATTTTCTCAGAAACTATAAGGGCTAGAGCCATGAAACTTGGGTCATGCATACATCTGGAAGAGAACAGCTGAAAGCCATCATCAATGTTGAGTCTTACCTACATTTTACGGTTGACTTGACTTTGCAATTTTTGTTGAGTTTTTGCGTTTAGGTCGTTTTCTCAGAAACTGTATTAAAGGGCTAGAGCCATGAAACTTGGGTCATGCATACATCTGGAAGAGTACAGCTGAAAGCAAACATCAATGTTGAGTCTTGACCTACATTTTACGGTTGACTGACTTCGAAACTTTGTGTGGAGTTTTTGCGTTTAGGTCATTTTCTCTGAAACTAGAAGGGCTAGAGCCATGAAATTTGGTTCATTATTACATCTGGAAGAGTTAATCTCAAAGCCATCAATACTGAGTCTTGACCTATATTTTATGGTTGACTTTGCAATTTTTTGCGTTTAGGTCTGTTTATCGGAAACTATAAGGGCTATAGCCATGAAACTTGGGTCATGCATTCATCTGGAAGAGAAGAACTCAAACTCATCATCAATACTGAGTCTTTACCAACAGTTTACGGTTGACTGACTTTGCAATTTTTTGTCAAGTCTTCAGGTTTAGGTCTGTTTCTCAGAAACTGCAAGGGCTAGAGCCAAGAAACTTGGTTCTTGCATACATCTTTGCTGATTTAGCTCTGTTTTGTGACAAAGCACCAGCAGGCGAGACACCGCATTCCGCGGAATTCTTGTTTTACAAGATTCACTGAAAGAAAAAAAAAACTTAAAGAGGTTCTTAGCTTGAAAGAATTAACCCGAGATAATTTTCAGGGTTATTTCTGACATATCAGGACAATAAGAGGGTGAACCCACAGAGTTGCTGGGGCTCCCAGTACATTGGGGTTATTCAGAAGACAATAATCGAGAATTTGATATTGACAAGATTTGGTTGACAGCTTGTTGTTTTGTCTATACCTGTGTAATGATCTCTTCTAAATGGGGTTGCATGCTTACAGGAAAGAATTTGCTTCCTATGGGGAGCAAATTCTTACCTTTAAGAGTACCATCACAGTCTGTGGGAGCAAACTATAGTTGAGCCACGACACGACAAAACCAACAATGTGGTTGTGCACCCTGCGCAGACTCCGATCAGCCTGGGCATCTGCCCAGTCTGATCAGAGTCTTTGCTGTCCGCATGGAGGTAGCTTAGACTCTTAGCTACGCTTTGAGCGCTAAGCGCAGAGTCTGATCGGACTGGTTTGATGCCAAGGGTGATCTGAGTCTGCACTTGGCGCACAACCACATTGTTGGTTTTCTCACGTCGCGGCTCAGTTCTCATCATTTAAAGTAAAACTGATCACAGAACAGAGTATCAGGAAAACTTGACTTCTTGTCAGACTATTTTCGGAGTAGACCCCACACTGGAAGGGATACATCATCTGGGGAAGCAAACAGGAGGTCACAAATGTTGTTCCCCTTTGAAAAAAGGAGGAAAAAAAGTTGTACCCATACACCTTAATCCCCAGCCTGTAATTAGACATAACAGAGACAGGGTTGTTGAGCACATCCCTAACCTTTCGCTGCCGTATCCTTCCCTGATTCAAAGCAGGTACCCATTTACTGCTGGTTGACAGGGAGAGTTTTCCAGGAGTCAATTGGCAAAACCTGGGCGCGATCTCCCGACCCTCCTGCGACTTTCTGCACCATAACCGAGCGCCTCTAACCACTCGACCACGGCGCCCGTCTAGTTGTGCACAGGGCCTTTTTGGTTGTGCATAGCTTTGTTTCAAATGAGAAAGATAGGGGAAGCAAGCAACTCTGCCATTTTCATGTCTCTCTCTCTCCCCCCCCCCCCCCCCCCCCCCCCCCCCCCCACCCCTGAAAAGTATTTGAGCTATAGGGGCTATTGTAGTAGTTAAGGCCCTTTTCAACTTTTTGAGTAAATGAACTGATTAAGTTTTGAACGAATTCCGTCAATTTTTATACGCCCGTTTTGAAAAAACGGACGTATTATGGCGTGGCGCTGTCCGTCCGTCTGTCCGTCCGTCCGTCAACATTCTTGTGCGCACCATATCTCAGTAACCGTTTGAGATATCTTCATGAAATTTTATAGGCATATATATTAGGATGGGGCAAAGTGTCGCATACAGTAATGGTTGCTCCCCCTTTCTTAGTTCGAAGTTATGCCCCTTTGATTTTTTTTTACCCTACTGGTCTTGTGCGCGCCATAACTAGATAACCGTTTGGGATATCTTGATGAAACTTCATAGCAATGTATATGAGGGTCTGAGGATGTGTCGCGTATAACAATGGTTGCTCTCCCTTTCTTCGTTTTAGAGTTGCATCCCCTTGATTAGCTGTTTCAGGCTATTTTTGTGTATACTTATCTTGTGCATTCAATAACTGTGTAACCATTTGGAATATCTTGATGAAACTTTATAGCAATGTGCATGGTCACAAGACAGTGTGTCACATATAAGAATGGTTGTTCCCCCTTACTTAATTTTGGAGTAACTTCCCTTTGATTAGTTTTTTAAGGCTAGCCCCATTCACTCCATAACTCCTTAACCCTTTGAAATATTTTAATGAAACATTGTAGGAATGTTTATTATAATAGGGCAGTATATCATAAGCATGAATCACAACTCTGGCTTACTTACTTTCTGAATTATCTGCCCTTGCATTGATTTCCGTTTTACTCTGTAACTCCCTAACCATAAGAAATATTTTAACAAAACTTTATGGTGATGTGTATATTGTCAAGGGAATGCATTCTTATTAAGAATGGTACTTTAGTTTACTAAGCTTATGAATTATCTCCCTTGTTTGACTTTGGCATTTCTCAACTTCTGAGCTGCTTCACCGTGGAAGCTGATTTTTGGTATACTAATAGTATATGATATTTTAGATGTTTTAGAGACATTGCAGTCATTAATTGCAGAGTTGTTTTTCTCTGTTTGTCTGCCTGCCCATCCTTCTATAAACAATCGAGTGTATTCTGTAACTCCTTTATGACACTGAAACGGGCGTATTATGCGCCGCTTGCGAAGCTCTTGTTGTAGTAGTTAAGGCCCTTTGAAAATTTTGCCATTTTGACCTTGTCAGCAACATGTCTTGAAAAGCATAAGAGCTAGGGACTTGAAACTTTATTGCCCAAGATGTAGATGACCTGATTAACTTTGGGAAAATATCGTGAATGTTTGACAAAGTTATCCCCTTTTTTTCAACTTGGTGCATTGTAAGCCTATGGAACCTTGTGAACAAATATCTCGAGAACCCCTGACACTAGGATCATGATTTTTTGCAGGAAGATATTGCCCAAAGTGAAAATAACCTGATTAACTTTAAAAAAAAAATCGTGAATTTTTGACTGAGTTAAGCCGTTAAGGCCCCTTTTCGACTTAGTGGATTGAAGCCTATGGTACAAAGGTACAAACATTATGCGATGAGTCTTCTTTAGAGGCAAGCATATGGTTGGGTGCATAGTGTATCATAAACACATTTTCTAGTTTGCAAAGATTTCTTTGCCCTGAGAAGCAAACATGAAGCCAGGAAAGTTGTTTCCTTTGTACAGGAATTTATGAACATAAATGGATACGTTGTATCAGAGACATCCTTGTTTCTGTCGGTCGTTTAGATCTCCTCCACAAAAGTGTAATTGATAATCCTAGATCTGTCAAGATGTCAATAACCCGCGTCTTATTTGATTTACACATACAAGAGTGGGTTCAGAAAAGTGATGTGTCTTCAAAAGGTAAATTTTATATCAGTTTTAAGCAAGATCTTACTTTTCAAAGCTATTTATCAAAACTTGATTCAAAGCACTATTTGCCGATCATCAAGTTTCGAACCAGTAACCATAAATTACCCGTTGAGACGGGTCGATGGGAAAATATTCCCCTAGATGAAAGGCTATGTCAACTATGTACAAAAAGAGAAATAGGCGATGAGTTTCACTATCTTTTATGTTGTGAATTCTTTGAATCAGAACGTAAGCGTCTCCTGGAGCCTTATTTTTATACAAGACCCAACATGTTGAAATTTAAAGATTTACTTTGCTCTGACAATATAGGAACATTAAAGAAGCTTTCTGGCTTTATCAAAGTAATTATGAGCAAGTTTACATCATGATTGTTTTAAGTAATTCTTGTAACCAGTTTTGTTGTGTATTTCTTGTTTATACTGTGTGCTCTTACGCCACCTGTGTGTGGCCTGAGTTTTAACTAAATAAAGTTTCTGTTCTGTTCTGTTCTGTTCTGTAAAACTTAAGGGAAAAGGGGTTTGCCAATTCACTGATCAGAATCACCGTTTTGAGCTGATTCTAAACTGCAACTTATTTTATTCATGTGCGCGTTTTATTGTCCGGTAAACATAGCCAACTGCAAATCATCTTCAAAACATCATTTATTATTGCCTTTTATTAAAGCAGGTAAAAAAAAGCACTAACTGACAAGCTTAATGAGACCCCTCTGATCGTTTCATGTGACATTTCTGAAGCACGGGTATGATTTAAAACATGGAATGGAATGGGATGGCCTTCCAGGGACAATCTCGGCCGCTTCGTTCCATTGATTTGTCATGACACTCCTACAGGAAAGAGCTTGCTTCCAAGTGGTGGCAAATTTTCTGTAGAAGAACCGTCCTTATCTTTGGGAGCAAACTTTACCCGATGGACTGTTTATTTTGTTGCCCGTTCCTTTCCAAGTTTTAAACTATGCTCCCACTCCTATTGCGTTTTAAGCGGAACTTCTCTCGCAATGCTGCAGTTCACTTCACACCAATGTTTAAGAAAAAGTAGGCCAATACAAGTTCTGTTGAGCGAGATCTAAGATCTACGAGGACCACTCATTTGCTAGCTCAGCTGAAGCAGGTTTAGACAGACCCAAGAGCTCGACAGACCATTCCTAGCAGGTACTTGACGTCGATGCGACGTGATGACGTCGCATGGACGTCACGTGCCCGCTGGGTTATAATATGACAACGGGAAGGATGGACGAGTTGAAATCTTGCGTCCATACCAGTACGATGGGAGAGATAATGAAAGGCGGAATGCAACGGAACACCGTTTACGATTGGTTTAAACAATAATTTATTCGCAACGTTTTACGGTTGAAAGGATCTCTACCTCTAGCGGGATTCGAACCCTAGCAAGGGAACAGGAACAGCGGGTTGAAATTCGTCATGTGTAAAGATGGGCCTACCTAGGGTACAGCGATAGTCTTAGTTAGATCCGAGTCGTCCCGGCCATACTAGTGGCGTTCATTATATGCCCACCGAGTCGTCCCGGCCATACTGATGGCTTTATAAGCCCACTGGCCATAGCATCCGCGATGACTGATTTGAGTCAATATATTTTCATGTACAAGATTCCCAAGGTCACAGCTGGTTAACTATGTTTTCAAGGATATTACGAAAGGAAAAAGAGCTGTTAGGAAACGAAAAAGAGTCATAGTTACCAAACGACCAGATCAGGTCGTTTGGTAATAATGACATTTTCGTTTCGTAAAGCCTTTTTTCGTTTCGTAACAGCCCTTTTCCTTTCGTAACAGCCCTTGCATATACATAGTTAACCAGGGGTGAAGGATCAGCAGCTCATAGTTTCTCTCACCTGTTGTAAGCTTCTGCCAGGATTCAGATTGTTTTAATCTGTGCAGGTTGATCTCGGGTCATCTCTGTTCGCACACACATGCTTTGGGGACTTATTCTCTGTCAGCGAGGAGGAAGCGTGGGGTGGGTGGGGTCTAGTATCGGTTAAGATACTGGTCATGCATGCCAGCCCGAGCATTATTTCGTATCCGGGATAACCGCGATTTTTCAGCGTTAACAGCTTTTCTGGGATAACCGTTCTACAGGTGTGTGTGGTGCTGTTGTCCCGGAAAGCTGTTATCTAGGTAAAAAATGCGATTATCCCGGATACGAAATCGTCGATTATTCCAGAAATCATATTTTATTGAAAACTCATAATCACACCGGGTAGGCGGCAATCCTGAACACTCGCGGCAATCATGAATGCGGGTCAAAAATTTACGCGGCTGTTTAGGGTAAGTCGACAAAACTTCTTTTTACAGCAGGAAGAATGAGTTAAAAATCAAGGTAACTATGTCACGACTTCTTGATATGTTCAAAGATGTGCCTCACAAATTTTAGTAGTTGAATCCCAATTAAGTTTCCTGTAGTTTAGGGTTAAACGCAAAATCTGTGACTTTTTAACCCCCAAAACAGCAAAATAGACCAAAATGTTCAAGTTTGCTACACATTTTGACCATTTCCACCATATACAGATAAAATTGAATGTATCTTAGACAGACTGTGCGTATTCAATAGACACTGTCTTGTGCACGAACGAAGTTACATCGATTTGAAAAACAATAGGGTAGAGAACAGTGGCAATCGAAAACGGTGTTCATGGCAATCGCCTAACGTCAAACAAATATTTGAAAGGCAATCGATGAACATTTATAGCTTCAGCAGCTTTTTATTCAAATTTAGCCAAGAATCTGTAGAATAGTTTTTTTATTTCTTTATTTTTATAGTGGTACATGTTCTTTCCAAAACTGATTAACTTCTGAAGTCAACAAAATAAAACAAACTTATTCAACCATCGATATTTTGACTCATTTCGCTAATACTCCTGTTATCTGATAAATGTCCCTCGAAGGTTCTTTCAAAACATAAACTGTGGTACTCATTATAACTGCCCCATTACGACGATTTAATGAGGATCCACCATGTGCTTTAAGCAGAAATGATGGAAACCTACAAACCTCTACTGTCTCTGTACGTTATTGGAAAACAGGGGTAGTCAATAATAAAGTAATGTACTGTTTGTTTCAAGATTAATTGATTCATTTGTATTCTTGTTTGAAATTCAAACTTAAGAGAGACGTATCAGGCACCAGTAAAGACGCCGTGATTCAGCCACCGGACGTCGTTTCTGAATATGTCCATAATTGAAAAACTTGGCTGTTTCCTGTCCACTGTACTGCGACAGAACTTTGTACATCTGCAAGAGCATGCACATATGCTGGCCGTATACTGTCTGTTGTATATTCTCACTTTCTGCTGTGTGCTGTACACTGGCTACTTTCTACTGCATCTTGTCTACTGTTTACCTTCTTCCTCATACAACCATATATTTTGGTGCATGTGATGTACATTAGCACACAAATACATGTACATTCATGGCTTACGCCCATGTTCTTCCACATGCGCAAAATTGATCTTGCAGTAGACGTAAAATAGACAGGAAGCAGTGACAATATATTGTAGACAGTTAACAGGTCACAGTAGACAGTAAGTACTAAGCAGTATCTAGTAGACAGTAAAAATGACATAAAAAGTATGTACTACCTGTGATGTATGTTGACGAGCGCATGTGCATGTGTGAGTGCTTGAGTTGGTTGTTGTGTTATTGTTTAACAGCTATGGTCATGTCGAGGCGGTCAGTTAACCTAACCACACTATTCCTGGGCAGGTCTAGACATCCTAAGCGGTTAACCAGTACTAAGTGCACTTACTTTCACCAGTAATTGACAGTGCTTGATATTGGATAGCATAGGATTTGCCATTCAATTTTGAAGAATATCTTGCATGACATTTGAATCTCATGTACGGTATTGCCCAGTATTGTACTGGCTATTATGTGGTTTGCCATTTGGCGACTCCTGTGCATTGTTAACGATTCCTACGCATGTAATTGCCCAGCATGAGCTTGTCATTCGACAAATCCCATGCACGATATTCAAATTTAAATCATAGTATTGCCAAGCATGGTACTGGCTTGCATGCGATTTTTTTAAATATTCGAATCCCGTGCATGGTATTGCTCATTATCGTATTTGGTAGCCTAGGATCACCGTTTGACAATTTCCATGCCTAATATTGCCCAGTATCATATGGGCTAGCACAAGGTTTGCCATTCGACGAATCCCATGCATGGTATTTAAATCCCATGTATGGAATTATCATCAATGGTATTTAGTAGCAAATGGTTCTTCTTTCGGCGATTATAAGTATGGTATTCGATCCATGCATGGCATTGTCCAGCATGGTATCGGCTAGCATGGGGTTTACACTTCGACGAATTCCATTATGCATGTTGTTTTAATCCCATGCATGGTATAGCTCAGCATGGTATCGGCTAGCATGGAGGTCAACATTCGATGAATACATTGCACTGTATTCGAAGTCCATGTATGTTATTGTGCAGCATGTTATTGGCTTGCATGTGTTCCGTGGTGGAATAACCATGCAAAGGATGCTGGCCAATACCATGTACGTAAATCGTCAAACAGCGATCGAAGGCTAGCAAATACGATGGTGGGCAACACCATGTATGGGATTCGTCGCATGGAAAATCCCATACTTCCAAACACATGCTGGGAAAACAATGAATGGGATTCGAATACTATATGTATGGAATTTGGCGATTGCAAATAACACGCTAGCCAGTATCAAACTGGCAATTTCATGCATGGCATTCGAATACCATATATGAAATTCGTCGAAAGGCAAACCAAATGCAAACCAATGCCATACTTGGCAACCTCACACATGGGACACGAATACCATGCCTGGGATTCGTCGAATGGCGAATCCCATGTTAGCCAATACCATAATGGACAATAGCATGCATATGAATCGACTGCCATGCGTTGAACTCATCGAATCGCTATCTCCAGGCTAGCCGATACCATACTCGACATAACACATATGGTATTTGAATACCATGCATGACGTTTCTGGCGTTCCTCGGATGGCGATCCTCAGGCTACCCACAATTTTGCTGGGCAGTACTTCCCATGGAAGGTGGTTCGTTATGTGCATGGGATTCGTCGACTGACAAATCATCCCATGCTAACCATAACCATGCTGGGCACTGCTGGGCATGGTATTCGAATACGATGCATGCTAACCAATACCATGCTAATGCTTGACAATACCATGCACGAGAGTGAAAACCCATACATGAGATTCATCGAATAGCCAACACATGCTTCCCAATAACGTGTTGAACGATTCCATAATGTAATCCGAGTACACGTACCATGCATGGGATTCAGCAAATGTCAAAAAGCAAACATTCGACCCAAGGCCATGCTGTGCATTTAAATTCCATACATGGATTTCATAGAATGACGAATCCCAAGCTAGCCAATACCTGGCTGAGTAATATCATGCATGTGATTTGAATACTGGTATGCATGAGATTTATCGACTGGCAAACCCCAGATTAGCCAATAACATGCTGAGCAATACCATGCAGGGGATTCGTCGAATGGCGAGCCCAATGTCATCCAATGCCATGCAAGGCAATACTATGTATGAATTTTAAATACTATGAATATCGAACCCCGTGCTAGCCGACATCATGCTTTGCAATTTCAAGCATGGGATTTGAATACCATTCATGGCATCCATCGAATGGCGAATATATTGCTACCCAACACCATGATGGGCAACGTAATGCATAAGATTCAAATATCATGTATGGAATTTGTCGAATGGCGAACCTTATGGTGCATGTACCCGATACCAAGCTGGACACTACCATGCATGGGATTCCAATATCTTGCATCGGATTCGTCGATAAATGGCAAATACCATTCTAGCAAATTGATTCGTGGAATTCGTATATTGATCTACGTTGTGTTTTGGACAGAGCCTGACAAGAGCGATAACAATAATCACAAAAACAACCATAATTGACTCTGTGTTATATTGGGGAAAGATGGGTATTTAAAGCAATAATACATATGTACTGCGCTTCCTTGTGTTTTTCGAGAGTCTGATTTAGACAAAGACCTGAAACAACGACAGCAATAATTACAACATCCTCAACAACAAGTCAATATCAAGAACAACAATTTCAGCGACAAAAAACAAGCAAAAGGGCTTTCACCCATATAAATATATTCGAATGTTTCAATGCATAACTCTTCTTCAAGACAGACATGGATTCCAATGCAATCTCGTGTCTGTTGACAGAAACACCCAGTCTTGAAGGTGCATGTCATTAGATGAAAAATAATGCAGCAATAACTGAATCTAGAAACAGTTTATTTGTACAGCTGTTTTGTCATCGATTGCCATGCCCTGCGTTAGTCGATTGCATCTGATTTTAGGAAAAACGTTTTCGATTGCCAGAAGTTTTCACCCTCGCATTTTCACCCCCCTCCAAGTACGGTGACAATTTAACGTAGAACCTAGAAATTTTACAGGTATTTGGGAAAGACATTCAAGTTTATCAGAAGACTATGTTTTATTTAATTTGACCTTGAATAATTTAGAAAATTAGCCGGAAATCTGAATCTAACAGTCTAAAATTTCATGGTTAAAATGTAAGTAGACACTGCGACATTTAGTAAAGATTTTGTGAAGTAAATTCTTCTTGAGAGAAATTTTCAAACATGCTGCTTTAGACCAGTAATAAATGTTTTATCAAAAACCGTTAGATTAAATGAAATAAAACATGTTGAACTGAGTTACCCTAACTCGTCGGGTAATTTTTTGACCCGCGTTCCAGATTGCCGCGAGTGTTCAGGATTGCCGCCTACCCGGTGTGATAATAGTCTAAGAAATTCATATCATTCAAACTTCAAAGGGGCAATTAGTTTGTCACAAAAGATTCCACAACATACCTTATGCGACCTAATTAGCGTACATGTCCCATGTAATTTTTGAGGTGTATTACTACAAGTGCACATGTTCTTACCAGAGCTGGACCTTTCAGTATTTAGTTGCAAAGCTTCACTGCAAAGCTTCTCTATCTTTCCATGACTACATGATGTTTAAACCATGTATTTTGTTTCCTTCAATATATAATAAGCTTTTAAAATGTGCGCTGATATGAAAAAAATCTTACTACAAGAATTTGTGCCATTTTGAAAAAAAAAATAAGCGCACAGGGCGTTAATAAGGTCGATTAATAACGCTCTACCAGTATAAAGTGTCATAATCTTGGGTAGGAGTCCAGTCCTGCCTAGCCCAGTCCTACTGGAATAATAAAATATTGTTTCTGTTGGAAAAATTGAGCTCCCATTTCCGCTCATTCACAGCGAACCTTCAGGGGACATTCGCGCAGATAATCATTTTAGGAGGTTCATGTTGTTAGTTTGTACGCATGTGCTTTATCCCCAGAACCAAAAATGCTTTATAATATCCATTTAACCTCAGGCACCCCCGGTTAACTATGTATGTACAAGGGCTGTTACAAAAGGAAAAAGAGCTGTTACGAAACGAAAAAAGAGCCATAGTTACCAAACGACCTGATGATCAGGTCGTTTGATAACTCTGGCTCTTTTTTGTTTCTTTTTCTTTTCGTAACAGCTCTTTTTCGTTTTATAACATCCTTGAAAACACAGTTAACCGGGTGTGTAAGGATGGTAATCGAAATCCGAAAATGTTACAGCCTTTCTGACCTACTAAATTAGCCTATATGTAGCATCAGAAATAAGAAATTGAAAGTTTCAGAAATTTATTTCAGTAATAATTATAGCCTTTGAATAAATATATAGCCTTTGAATAAATATAATTTAAAAACAAAAAGGGGGCATAAAGAAAGAAAAGATGATAAAAGAATGTTTTCCGGGATAATCGACAGTTTCGTGTCCGACCGGGATAATCGCATTGGGGTGGAGCATAAAACAGACTGGCGTTGATCGTACGGTTTGAGATGTATTGAAGACACGTTTTCTCGTGACGAAGCTAACATTTGTTCTACCACATTGCGGTTGAAGATCACAGGGTAAACGATAAATCACCCATTCTGGAACCGTTAATTGTCAAGGTTATAAATCTGCAGGTTCACAGCAGGTGGGTCTCTGTGAGGCTGGAGGAAATTTATGGCATTAGAATGGGGTCAGTGTAATAATAGAAGGTGTGAATGGTTCAGGCCCATCAACAATTCTTATATACTCCATAAACTACGCAATTAGGTGGGACAGACGGAAATGAACATATCTGCAAACAGATAAAACGCAACACAGTCGTTTGACCGGTTTCGACGCACTTTTGGTACACTTTTAACTCTCAGCTATATTTTTATTTCTCTGTACCAGAAAATGTCAAAAAGCCCTTTCTCTAAGTCCTGTTGTTTTCGAGCAGAAATTATTTAAGAGTCCCAAATATCACGATAACGAAACGTGGTCTTTTAGTCTATTCCGGCGGACTTTTTCAGTTTCGGCGCATAAACGAACCCAATACTAAATGTGGTTTTGACCAGCAAGTGTTGACAAGAATGTCTATAAATATATTTCGCCGAAACTCTTGTTTATTGCCGAAGATAAAATCGAAATAGTTCGGAACAGGTGAGTGCGTCGGAATAGGTCAGACAACTGTACGATCATTCCACTTTATGTCAGCTGTAAATAAGCTTTGACTGAAAAGCCGTTGCCATTTTCAAAGCCTTCTTGGCCTAGTGGATAAGAGCTCACCGCTGTGAGTTCGAGCCTCGCTCGGTGCACAAGTGAGAAAGACGCATTGTGCTTGCGGAAGGTAAGACGGTCATATAGCTATTCATAGTGACTGATTTCAGTCAAAGGTCTTGGACATTCTCTTAAGCCGTATTAATCATACAAAAACTCTTCTCTCTGAAATCTTCATCAGACACCGGATACCAACACCGCCTGGGAGCTTTGGAGTCCGCCCACCTCTCCTTAGCGATTGGCTCGATATAAGTAAAACATTCTTGAAAGGGCCGTAAAACACATAAAAATGCCATTTTCACGATGTGGAAATTTCGTATTGCAATCAAGAATCTAACCGTCAAAAGAGGGCTGACATATCAGACTAACTTTAAATATATATAAATTAGCCACAGATAAACTGCATTTTCGGCTTTGAACACGGGGGTAATACCAATTTGCCTACCTGTGCTGTCGACCGATCCGGTACTTTACAAAGTGGCTGTCGATCGAGAATTCGGTCGTGAACGTTATTTCAATAACGGTATTGTAAACGATACTATTGTAAGGGGCTGTCAACTGAGCTGATACTGCTGTCGATTGTCTCGGTTGACAGCCACTTTTTGTTTGTATGGTAACTAACTAACTCGGTCGACAGAACAGGTAGGGAAATTGGTTTTACCGCCGTGTTGAACGGCCCATTTACAGGCTGCAGATCTTGATGACCGGAGAAAAATGCCTTGTAATATTTTATGCTCAGGTTCAGTAGTTTCTGTGTAGACTCAGCTGAACCTGTTCATGCGCACTGTCTGGCCAATCTAAATTGTCTTCGACTCAGTACACTACACGGGTTGTATTTTGACGCAGGAAGTTATAAGAAAGGGTCAAATAAACGAGGTGCCCACGGCATGATACACACGGCGCACAACCGTATCGGATTCGAGTAGTGAAAATAGGATTATATGATTTGCGGACATGATGGAAGGGAAAAGCGCCTTTTCTGAAAAGCATTTCTAATAAAAAAACATCACACTTTTGCTTCAGTCACCCTAGCTAATGAACATCAGAAATCCTTGACTCAGCAGGCACAAAGTATGATTTCTTACCGTTTTTTTAGCTCACCTTATCCAAAGGCTCCGGGGAAGCTTATAGTATAGTCCGTCCGTCCACAATTTTCAAACGACCTCCTTTGAAGCCACTGAGCCAATTGTAAAAAGTTTCATAAGTAGCCTCCATGGTTCAAGGGAACGAAAAATCGTTGAAACGGTCCTTGTCACATGACCAACCTAAAAATCTTCTATTCTAGAACCAATGGACACTCTGGTTTCTCTTCAACCCACGAATAAATCTTTCCCCTTTTACCAATGGACAGATGGCTTAAAACACGAAATGTAGCATCGGGTACACGAGTACTACCAAAATTGTTCAAAAGATGACCTTGGGTGGACCTTGACCTTTTTTATGGCAATGTCACTTGAATTTGCTTTCTGGTGTTTTTGTATGGAAAATGCTATAAGACAGATTTCATGGGAAATGTTGAAGATTTTGAGCTAAAATTGGTACATCCTGTCATCTTAAAGAGTTCATTTGTGAAGATTTGTGAGTACAAGAGGTCAAGGTCATTCTTGACCTTTGATCTAGGTCTCTCATATTTCATCAATTTCAAACATCTCCTCTAAAACAACTGGGCATATTGTAACCAAATTTCATGCAGGTCTCCAGGGACTGAGGGAACAAAAAATTGTTCAAACAGTTCAAGCCACATGACCAACAAGACTGCCATATATGGTAAAAAGTTTCAAAAATCTTCTCCAGAACCAATTGACTGATGACCTTGAAACTTGGTTTGAAGTATTGGGAACTTCAGTACTACCAAGACTGTTCAAATGATGACATTGGTTGACCTTCACCTTTTAAACGGCAAGGTCAAATGTGGAGAAATGCTAGAACAATATTTCATGGAAAATTTTGAAGATTTTGGCAGAAAAATTAGTATATACAGTCGCTTTAATGAGTGCATGAAGATTTATGCGTAAAAACAGGTCAAGGTTATTCGTTTGCCTTTGACCCAGGACTTTCATATTTAGACAATTCCAAACATCTCTCCAAAAGCCGCTATGCCAATTGTAACCAAATTTCATATGGAGCCTCCAGGGACTGATTGCGAAAATTTGTTGAATTGGTCCAGGTCACATGACCAGTGTGGCTGCCATGCCCATACATGTAAAAACCTAAAAAAATCTTCTTCTCAAGAACTAATTGACCGATTGCCTTGAAATTTTTGTATGTATCTTTGCGTACTCAAGTACTACCAAGATTGTTCAAATGATGGCCATGTGTTGACCTTGATCTTTTTTACGATAAGGTCAAATATGGGAAAACGCTAGAACATAAGATTTCATAAGATCTCACGGAAAGTTTTGAAGACTTTGGCCCATGCTCATTCAAATGATGACATTGAGTTGCCTTTGACATTTTACAGCAAGGTCAAATTTGCTTTCTAGTGCTTTTATATGTGAAAATGCTTAAATGCACGAGTTCATGGAACTTATAGGAAATTTTATTAGAAAAGTTAATAAATAGTCAAGTAAATGTTTAGCAATAGAGATCAACGTCATTCTTTGACTTTTAACCAATGTCTATTTTGAAAGCCTGTCTTGTGTGTGGCATTCTTTACCTTTTTTGAAGTTTAATGAAATTTGCTTTGGTACTTTTCCTAGCAACTGCTGTCTCATAATTTGACACCTGTCCCCAGATTGTGAATTTGACCTTGTGTTCGAGAACATAACTATTACATATGACAGACCTTCTCATTATGTTTTACCTTTCTCAGAGGCGAAGTTTGACTAAATTCGCATAGTTACATGTAGTTTAAAAGTTATTTCAGAGACACGATTTGACCTCTAACCTCTGATAGTGACCTTCAGCTTGGGTGTGGGAACCTAAATCTTGAACACGACAGACCTTCTCATTATGCTTTATCTCTCTGTAAAGTTTCATCAAATTCGCTTCAGTAGTTAATAAGTTATAGCTGAGACACAATTTGACCTCTGACCCAATTATGGCCTAGATCTTGGGTGTGGAAACCTAAATCTTGTGCTCGACACACCTTTTTGTTAAGTTTTACCTTTCTGTGAAGTTTCACCAAATTTGCTTCAATAATTTATAAATTATAACTGAGACATGATTTGAGATACGGTTTGACCTTTGACGATTGAGACTGAATGAGGTATGCTAAGATACTAATTAAACATTGCAAGTGAGGACCCTGATTTATAATACAGGTGCGGCTCTAACTTGGCTTCTTTAAAATCCTTAATGCGACAAAAAGCAGACGACAAAATTTACGTCTGCAGAATTTCAAATAATGTTTCGTCCATATATTATTGAGAATTCAAAGACTAGAGGGCAAACAGTGTAGATCCAGGTGAGGTGGCTCATTATGAGCCACCTCATCTGGATCTACACTATTTGCAAATTTAACTATTATCATTTTGGCGCTTTAAGGGTTAACAGAGCCTGAAGAGTTCATTTGCTTGCTTATGCCTAGTTCACATTTTGCGCCGGGTGCCGTGCGATAAGTGGGTCTACGATTTTCTGCACGATTTTTAGGCATCGTAGGTGCCGGCGTATGTGTTCACATTGTGTACGGGCATCGTGCGATTTCTTGTATGGGCACTCGGGAACAAGTCGGACAAAGACCGTACGGAGGTTGCGCGGAAATTGTATGGAAATCGTGTAATTTCAGTACAGTTGTCGTGCAGTCTCCGAAGCCTCCGCATATTAATCGCATGAGCCTGTGCGGCTTCCTATAAAGGCTGCGCGGATGCGGTCGCTGTGCCGTTTTTGAGCGTCCGAGTATCAAAATTGCACAACTTCAAAGTTGTGATGACAGCTAAAACCAGAGAAAGAGGTCCAAGAAGGACCTGCCACGCAATGGGTGGTCCGCCACTCTGAGCTTGAGGGGTGGTATAATTGGCCTTTACTTCTTTGACTTGTCTGAAGACAACTGATAAAATATAAGGAACTGCTGAAGATGACCAAACTATACCGATCTGGAAAATTTTTGGCCCATCTCAAAGCGGCTGCACGTTCATGATGCGGCCGCCGTCGGGTTTCAGCGGGATGCGATTTCATGGGCAACCTTTCGATAGCTGTGTGAGGGCCGCGTGATTGTCCCAAGAGCCTACGATCTCCGTACGATTTTTTTTTTTTGGCCAAAATGACCATCTAAACTCTTGCTTTTTCTGCATGAATAGCGTGCGGCCTCCGTGCGGTGCCCATGTGGGGATCGGGCAATGCCACCTACGACATGTCTACAGGCTACGGGCTTATGATTTTTATCCCCCGCCATGAAATGGCGGAAGTGCATATAGAGTTTACCCTGTCCGTGTATGCGTGTGTATGTGTGTGTTTGTATGTATGCATGTATGTGTTACCAGAATCGTGTCCGGACCATAAATTCATTCTGCATGGTTGGATTTAAAATAATTGGCACAAATGATCATCATGAAAAAACGACGTGTCGCGTGCAATTAATTTTTCGCTTGCTGAAAAGCCAAGGTCAAACTGCGCACTTAAACTTTGTTCACAGGCTATAGTAAGAACATGTTCGTGTCGGGCCATAACTTTATCCTGCATGGTTGGATTTCAAAACTATTTGGCATAAATGCCGATGTGTCGCGTACAAAAGCCATGTTGCTAGCTTTTAAGTTTAAGGTCACATTGCGCATTGAAACTTTATGCATAGGCCAGTGAAACGTGTTCATGTCCGGCCAATAATTTTGTCCTGCATGGGTGGATTTCAATATTTTGCACAAATTATTATTATGACAAGACGCTGTGTCGCGCGCAAGGACTTTGTCACTAGTTGAAAAGTCAAGGTCAGACTGCGCACTTTAACTTTTTGCATAGGCTTCAGTGAAACATGATCACGTCCGGCCCATTACTTTGTCCGGCATGATGGGATTTCAAAATATTTTGGCATAAAAGAGCATCGTGACAAGACAATGTGTCACGTGCAAGAACCTTGTCGCTAGCCCCAAGTTCAAGGTTACACTGTGCACATAAACTTAAGTAAAGGGTATAGAGAAAACAGTTTCATGTCTGGCCCATAACTTTGTTCTGCATGCTGAGATTTCAAAATTTTATGGCATAAATTATCATGGCAAGAAAATGTGCCGCGTGCAAGAACCATTTTGCTAGCTAAATGATCAAGGTCACAGTCCGCACTTAAACTTTGTGCATTGGCTACGGTGAACACCTCTACACATCCGGCCCATAACTTTGTCTTGCATGGTTGTTATATCCCCGATGTAGTCGAGGGATATATAGTTTTCGCCTTTTCGTCCATTCGTCTGTCTGTCCGTCCGTCCGTCCGGGTTTACGAATGAGCATACTAGATACTTTTATAGTCCCGAAAGTGTCTGTTTGTTACTGTATTCCTGTTGAGTACACTGTGTAAGGTAAAGGTTTTTATACGCCCGTCGAAGACGGGTCGTATTATGTCGTGACCTCCGTCCGTCCGTCTGTCTGTCCGTATGTCCGTTAACTTTTATTGTCAACTCTATATGTCCTTATGTCCTTTTATTGTCAACTCTATATGTCCTTATGTCCTTAACCCCTTGAAATTTTTTTTGAAACTTGGGTCAAATGTTCGCCTTATCAAGACGATGTGCGGAATTATATATTTCAAAAATATCCGACAAAGGTCAAAATCACACTTAGACGTCAAAGGTCAAACGGTAACATTTCGTGTCCGCTCCATTTAAAATTTGTTCTTGAAAGTTTGTACAAATAAAGCATCATCAGACGATGTGCAGAGAAAAAGAACCATAACCATATTTATAAAGCATCATCGGACAATGTGCAGAGAAAAAGAACCATAACCGTACTTTCACTTTTAACAAAATTATGCCCCTTTGTATTTTTCGTATAGTAATTTCATATAAGCTTCATGTCCGCTCCATATCTCGAAAACCGTTTAAGATTTCTTCATGAAAGTTTGTATAAATATAAAGCACTGTCAGATGATGTGCAGAGAAAAAGAACCATAACCCTATTCTCAGTTTTGATGGAATTATGTCCCTATGTATTTTCTGTACAGTTATTTCATATAAGGTTCGTGTCCGCTCCATATCTCGAAAACCGTTTAAGATTTCTTCATGAAAGTTTGTATAAATATAAAGCACTGTCAGATGATGTGCAGAGAAAAAGAACCATAACCCTATTCTCAGTTTTGATGGAATTATGTCCCTATGTATTTTCTGTACAGTTATTTCATATAAGGTTCGTGTCCGCTCCGTATCTCGAAAACCGTTTAAGATTTCTTCAAGAAAGTTTGTTTTCATATAAAGCACCATCAGACAATGTGCAGAGAAAAAGAATGATAACCCTACTTTCACTTTTAACAAAATTATGCCCCTTTGTAATTTTCGTATTGTAATTTTGTATTAAATTCGTGTCCGCATTATATCTCCTTAACCCTTTGAAAGATTTTTTTGAAACTTGAGTCAAATATTCATCTTATCAAGGCGACGTGCAGAACTCGTGTTTCAGCAATATCCAACAAAGGTCAAGGTCACACAAAGAGGTCAAAGTTCAAAAGTTAACATTATTTGTCCGCTCCATATCTCGAAAACCGTATGAGATTTCTTCATAAAAGTTTATTAAAGTTTATACAAATATGTAGACTGGTCCCTGTCAGAGAGTAGCTTTTCCCCCCTAGTAGTTTTTCCTCCCGGAAAAATGACTATGATTTTTCCATAGTAGAATTTCCCACCGGAAAAATGGCTATATAGTAGAATTCCCCCCCGGAAATATGACTATATAGCCAATTTTCCCCGGGGAAAATCTACTATAGGTGTTTTTGCATAGCCGTTTTTCCCCTCTATAGTGGATTTTCCCCCTGGTAATATGATTGCAGAAAAACACGCTACATAGTGGAATTTGCTCCTTCTCCAATCATAATAGTGAGGTGAAACAAAATACGAGTATCTGTCCGTAAAACATCGATGGATAACAGATGCTAGAACCGCATGCATGTATGTGTCCATCAGTCTGATTTTTGTTTCGGGGAAAACAGGCATACTCGTATCCGAGTAGTTCTCGTCATTTTTTACTAACAATTTCCTGTTTTCTCCCAAACAAGCAGGGTTTCTTTCAGTTTGCGGTAGTTGTGTATTGTGTACCTAATAACTCTGGTTTCGACACACGCGTCATGAATTTATTTATAGAAACGAACCTCAGGGAGCGATCATTATTTGATATGCTATCACGCACAGACAACGTCACGTCCAGCAGTTCTCGTCATGTTGCTTTTGAGCTCGATTTTAAAATAAATATAAAACCCATTTGGCTGTTGTTCCTATTTTATGTTTTTTGACATCTTATTCATGTAACAAAGTCCGTTCATATGCCGAATGCGCTCAGTTTTTTTATCCCCCGACCGAAAGGTTCGGGGGATATAGCGATGAGCCTGGCGTCCGTCCGTCCGTCCGTCCGTCCGTCCGTCCGTCCGTCCGTCCGTCTGTCCGTCCGTCCGTAAACACTTTCTTGTCCGCTCTATATCTTGAATACCCTTTGGAATATTTTCATGATACTTCACAGTTATGTAGAACAGGTCATGACGATGTGTCGCGTACAAGAATGGTAACTCTTGCTATTGTACTTTTTGAATTATCTCCCCTTTTGTAATTTTTTGGCAGATTCGTGTCCGCTCTGTAACTTGAATACCCTTTGGAATATTTTCATAATACTTCACAGAAATGTAGAACAGGTCATGACGATGTGTCGCGAACAAGAATGACAACTCTTGCTTTCTTACTTTTTGAGTTATTTCCCCTTGATAGTTTTAGGTGTGATTTTTTGGCAGATTCGTGTCCGCTCTATAACTAGAATACCCTTTGGAATATTCTCATGATACTTCACAGATATGTAGAACAGGCCATGACGGTGTGTCGCGAACAAGAATGACAACTCTTGCTTTCTTACTTTTTGAGTTATTTCCCCTTGATCATTTTAGGTATGATTTCGTGTCCGCTCCATAACTTGAATACCTTTTGGAATATTTTCATGATACTTCACAGATTTGTAGAACAGGTCATGACGATGTGTCGCAAACAAGAATGACAACTCCTGCTTTCTTATTTTTTGAGTTATTTCCCCTTGATGGTTTTAGGTCTGATTTCGTGTCCGCTCTATAACTTGAATACCTTTTGGAATATTTTCATGATATTTCACAGATATGTAGAACAGGTCATGATGATGTGTCGCGAATAAGAATGACAACTCTTGCTTTCTTACTTTTGGAGTTATTTCCCTTTGATGATTTTAGGTGTCCGCTCCATAGCTTGAATACCTTTTGAAATATTTTCATGATTCTTCACAGATATGCAGAACAGGTCATGACAATTTGTCTCATACATGAATGATAACTCTTGCTTTTAGACTCGGTGAATTATTTCCCTTTGGTAGTTTGAGCTGCTGTTTGAGTCTCTGCTCCATAACTATATAACCCTGGCCAGCTCCAGAATTTGAATAACCGTGTACCTTTTAGAATATTGATGATCATGCTGTGATATCTTATCAGGGTTCCTAGCTCTCTCTTACCCCTCCACATTCCCGTGACCCCTCACGCCCCCCCCCCCCCCCCCCAAATTTTTTTTTTTTTTTTCCAGATTTGGATTCTTTGTCCAAATTCACTTACTAGAGAGCTCAAAATTAGATTTGTAGGGCTTGTACTTTAGAAGTTATTCACACATTTTGAAAGTTGAATGTATCTTATGCTATACATTTGTGTATATGGTGGCTGTTTGAGATATTACCTCTTTTTAGCAGTCAAGCATACTGTTTTAGTCTGAGTGTTAGATAATCATGCATCTGTTAACAGTTAATGTCAATCAGAAGCATAAAAGAACGACAATATATTACTAATATGTGTTTTGAAGTGCACCCTTTTTACCAAGGCCCATGGGGGTCTTCGGTCGGGGGATTTGCCATCTCCTCTGATGGCTATTTTTAATGAGGTCACAGCAAACGAAAACAAACATAAAACTGAGACGAAGAGTTTGTCTTGTTCACGAGGCTGCTGAAAACGATAAATGACGACCGGGTCAGGTTTGCTATTTTAATATTTTTGTGTTTTTCCTGCAATGTTGACTTACATTCGGAATTTGTTTGCAAAGTATTCACAATAATGGAAAACCTTACCCAATTAAGAGAGGTCAGCACGTGGCTTGAACGTGCTCACGTGAATGCCCCTGACGTAATCACGCGACTTTGCGAATCCAAAAGAGAAAAAACGGCATTTATATATACACAGCTCGATATCTTGATGAGTTTTTGCACTAGTTTGACCAAATGTATCATAAACTTTGGATTAAGGCAGTTGAAGTGAAGAAAAAATACGCGAAAAACTCGTTTTAAGCAGAATGACGAGAACTACTAGCTGACGAGATCTACTCGGATACGAGTACATTTCGCTTTTCCATGTTAGCCAAAAACGGCTATGAGTGTACGTGGTTGTGAGCATAAATTTGTATAATTTTGTGTTTGTACAAGCGTTCATATGTGCGTGCGCGCATCGGAGTGCCTGGACTAGTGTTCGCCTTTCATGCTGGAGTCGTGGGATCGAGTCCCATCGTGACACACCTCCGATTATTATTTTCAATGTAATAAACTGCCTGCTAAATCAAACATAACTGGACAAAACACCCGTTCGTACATCTTCCTGTAAGCTTGCATGCGTATGTGTACCTATATAAATATCTGCGATGGGAAGAAATTGCACCTGGCTAAGTTCTTAATTAGTAATTATTGATTATTATAAAAATACGGTTGCTAAATTTGCATATTGATTTTTTGGAATTAATCACGTTTATTACCTTCGTCGAAAAACCGATGCATGTCTAATGCGATTAATTCCGTGAAATGTCTCTGTTCTATTACGGTCCGTTTCGTTTCGTTCCACAAAATACCAATAGTCCTACAAAATTCACTAATAGTCAATTTCCCCGTGGGGGAAAAGGGACTATGGGGGAAAAGTGGCTCTATGAGGTCCGGACAATCCACTATATAGCCGTCCTTCCTATAGCCATTTTTCCGGGGGGAAAGGGGGAAAAACCACTCTCTGACAGTCCCCAGTCCTTGGTTTGGACCAAAATGGTTGGCCATCAGAATAAAAAAGCCATGTTAAGATTTCTACTATTTAAATACATATAACCATTTAGGAAGCCAGGCTAATAAATATGAAGCATCATCAGAAAAAGAACCAAAAGAAATCAGTTTTGACGGAATTATGCATCTTTGTATTTTTCATATAGTAATTTCATATAAGCTTTGTGTCTGCTCTATATATTGAAAACCGCGTTTAAGATTTCTTCATGAAAGTTTGTACAAATATCAGAGGATATTCAGAGAAAAAGAACCATGACCCTACTTCCAGTTCTGATGGAATTATGCCCCTATGTAGTCTTTGTCTAGGAATTTCATATTAGCTTCGTTTGTTTTGTAGTTTTATATCTGCCTTATTATTGAAGATTTAAGCTACTTACAAAGTTCTGTCGTCTGTTGTTGTCTTTCATACTTTAAGCCCCAACGGGCGTATATTGCCCCGCTCAGCGGAGCTCTTGTTTAGATATAATGAGTGGGGTGTCTACTTTGGTAGTTTTTTTTAAGCCAACAATGTGTTGACAGTCAGATGTCTGAAAAAGTGCACGGCTGTCTAAAGTCAATGGATCTTGGGGATAATCTTCTTGAATTTTCTCCCAGTGTATGAACACGGACACTGTCCATTTTGGATCAAACAAAATTTAGGCATTGTCCATATTAAGGTCTCTACAGACACCTGACCATATTCTTTTCCAAACAATAAATTTTCTTCATATTTTTATCCCTCGACCGAAAGGTTCGGGGGATATAGCGATGAGGTTGGCGTCCGTCCGTCTGTCCATAACATTTTCTTGTCCGCTTCATATCTTGAATACCCTGTACAATATATTCATGATACTTCACAATTATGTAGAACAGGTCATGCAAATGTGTCGCGTACAACAATGGTAACTCTTGTTATTGTACTATTTAATCATATCCCCTTTTTGTGCCTTTTTTGCAGATTCGTATTCGCTCTGTAACTCGAATACCCTATGAAATATTTTCGTGATACTTCATAGCTGTGTAGAACAGGTCATGACAATGTGTCCTGAACAAGAATGACAACTCTTGCTGTCTTACTTTTTGACTTATCCCCCTTGATTGTTTAGGTGTAAGTTCGTGTCCGCTCAATAACTTGAATACTCTTTGAAATGTTTTCATGATACCTTACAGATATGTAGAACAGGTCATTACGATGTGTCCCGAACAATAATGACAACTCTTGCTTTCTCACTTTTGAGTTATTATCCCTTGATGTTTTTAGATGTGATCTCGTGTCCGCTCTATAACTTGAGTACCCAATGAAATATTTTCGGAATATTTCACAGATATGTAGAACAGGTCATGACAGTGTGTAGCCAACAAGAATATGACGCCTCTTTGTCTCCTACTTTTTGAATTATTTCCCCTAGTTCTTTTAAGGTCTGATTTCGTGTCCGCTCTTCAGATTGAATACCCTTTGAAATTTTTAAATATTTCATGATACTTTACAGAAATGTAGAACAGGTCATGACGATATGTCTCGAACAAGAATGACAACTCTCGCATCCATACTTTCCGAGCTGTTTCTCTTAGGAAGTTTGAAGTGCAGTTTTGTGTCTGCTCCATGTCTTTATAAACCTGGCCTGCTCCACAATTTAATGCCCTTATACCTTTTAGAATATTGATGATCTTGTTATGATATCCTGTTTCTAACTTGCTGCCCCCACCCCCGCCCAATCCTGTTATCCTATCGCTGCCCCCCCCCCCCCCCCCCCCACACACACACACACACTCCCACCTCAAAATCTGGGTTGTTAGGCTTGTACTCAAGAAAATATTCACATATTTTGAAATGTTAATTGTATCATACGCTATACGCTATACATTTTGAATTTTACCTCTTTTTAGCAGTCTGACATACTGTTTAGGTCTGAGTGTTAGATAGTCATGCATCTGTTAAACTGATAATGTCAACTAGAAGCATAAAAGAATGACATTATATGGCTGTTTTGAAATGGCCGTGTTTACTAAGGCGCGTGCGGCCTATGGTCGGGGGATTGCCATCTCCTCTGGTGTGCTTATTTTATTATAACTCTTAATTCTTCAATACCTTACATGTGAAATAAAAAAAAAATGCCATGTTACCGTCTAAGGGGCTATGTCATTTTAAAAATTCACCTGTGTTCACTTTTAAGCCAAATCTCTCAAATTCTATGAACATAGCAAAAGCTACTACGAGTACATGTATAACCTCATCGGTAATGTAGGTATAAATGAAACGTTTTCGTATGCTACAGAAAACTGCCAGGGACTTTTTGAAGAAACACAAGGTTTTATTTTCAATATCTCATTTTGAAACTGCCGGAGCCCCGGTAACTCAGTGGATTAAGCGCCCGCTTGAGACGAGAATCTTTCCTACCGTAAACGGGGTTCAATTGCTCACAGCTTTTCATTATCACCGTCTCATCGTTCTGATACAACTGAAATACTGTTGAAAAGAACGCAAGAATCGCAAGTCATCCATCCATTTTAAACTGCCAATATTCACAAAAATTACACCAGTCTTCAACAAGCTTAAACTGATAAATCAAGCATTTAATATACTTCCCAAAAATAGTTTTTTTTCATCCAATTAACTTGGACATATCTTATTACTACCCAACGGAGTTGGAAAACTGCCCAGTTACTCTGGACATACCCAACGAAAATAGAACACCTTGTCTTAGACACATACCCATTCTGGATCCATGAACGCAATCCAAGAAGTTTAATGGACAAAGTATCCACTAATTGCCCATTTATGGGCACGCCCGTCCTCTGCGTTAAAGTTTTGTGTAAAGTTTATGCTCGCGTTGCATGTATTTCTAATATCCTTTGATGTTATAGGGTTTACATCTTGATTCAAGCAGATTATTTCACAATATCGGAATGTTGCTGCTGAACACAGGTCAAGGTCGCAGACTTTATTAACATTTGCATTAAAATCATATTCGTTGCTTATATTTCCAATATCCTCTGATGGAACACAGGGGCGTAACTAGGGGCAATTTCATGATACGCACAACCATGTTTTATGCTCTACTTCTTGAAAGGAAAGCTAGTATTTCAGCCACTTTGGTAACTGGTAATGAAATCTTGTCTAATTTATAAAATTTCAGCATGCAAATATGCAGGTGCGTTTTGAAATTTTGTCAATTTTGACAAAATTTCAATACGCACTTGCGTATTTGCCGTATACGTAGCTACGCCCTTGGAACATTAATTTTGATATATGACTAGGTTTCCGTTTAGGTCCATACAGAGTTTGGGTGTTGCTGTTTACCTAAAGCCAAGGTCACAGACTTCTACATTTGCGTGACAGTTTTGCGTTTAGTTTATGTTCTTTGCTTATATTTCCAATATACTTTGATAGAACAGTTTGTCATGTGACCAGGTTTATTTCTAGTTTCAAGCATATTTCACATCATCTAGATGCTGCTGCTAACTTATGTCAAGGTCATAGAGTCAAATACTTGCGTTAAAGTTTTGCGTCAAGTAATATACGAGTGGGTACTTCTTTATTTCTCAACTATATACACCCTTTTATCGGATGTACTTGTATCAGTAAAATGATTCTCGGCCGGAATATCTATTGAAGTTTATTAAATCTTAAGTTTAACCATATAATATGGTTGCTTTTGCTAGGTCCATGCAGGTTAGTTTTGATCTACTGGTTGTTGCTCTGACCAAGGTCAAGGTCAGAGAGTTATATATTAGCATTAATTCTCGGCGCAGCCGAGTATACTTTCACTTTTGTTCCACATTTCACAAGATTTCACTGGTCAAATAACGCGTATGTCAAAATTTAGCCAATAATACTAGTATCAAAGGTCAGTGAATAACCCCTGAGATAAGAAATATTCGTAAAAGAAATAGGACACATCTGAAGGCCAAAAAGACTGGCAGTAGCAAACTTATGTCAAAATTTGAATCTTTGAGAAGGGAAATTAAAGCTGATGTGAAAAAGCAACACGATTTTATTTCAGTAACTTGGTGACATAAAGGCCAATCCCAGAGACTTCTACCAGTACATTAATAGTCAAAAGAAAGATACTCAAGGTATCCCACCGCTAAAGAAAAGAAATGGTGGTAGTGTTGCCAAACTCTTTGCAACAAGCTGATGAATTTAATGGTCAGTTTTCGGATGTGTTTAACAAAAGTGAGCACACCCAAGTCCCCCTGCCTAATCGCTCGGTTCCTTTCATGGAGGACATTCATGTTTCGGCTGAAGGTGTAACAAAACTTCTTTAGGGATTGAACCCATCGAAAGCTTTAGGGCCTGATGAACTGCATCCTAGAGTCTTAAAAGAACTAGCATCTGAATTAGGCCCAATGTTTGCTCACCTCATGTCCTTAGAAAACTGACTCGGAATTAAGACTTTTTGCTGACGACTGTGTTTGCTATAGCGAAGACACGGTAAAACTTCAGAAGGATATAGATCGTTTAGGGTGTTGGGCAAGGATTTGGGGAAAGAGATTCCAACTGGTCAAATGCAGTATAATGCAGATTACAAGGAAACGGATCAAGAAGATCAATGCTTCCTATACCTTAGAGGGAACGGTCCTCAATAACGTAGCAAGTATAAAGTATCTCGGCATAACCATTACCAACGCCAAAGTTGAAATGGAACACACATGTCAGCAATATTTGCACAAAGGCAAAGAGGACCCTTGGCTTCCTTAGACGTTACTTGGCAGCATGTCTACAAGACGTTAAAGAGTCAGCATACAAAGGACTGGTGCGTCCAGTCCTGGAGTATGGTAGTTCAGTTTGGGACCCCAAAGTATACTTCTTCAAGATGAACTTGAGAAGCTGCAGAAAAGGGCAGCTAGATTTGTAACGGAAAATTACACATATGAAACTGGGAGTATATCTGGCATGCTGGAGAAACTTAAGTGGGGATCTCTTAAAAAGAGAAGGAAAGATAGTAGACTCAAAATGCTTTACAAAGGTCTGAAGGATGCAGCCAGTATACCCATAAATGACATTGTTCCTCCAGGTAGGCGTACCAGGAATCACCATTCCCTGGCTTTTCTAAAAACCCCATTGGCTGGGACTGACATTTACAAGTCCAGTTTCTTCCCCCCCCCCCCCCCCCCCCCCCCCCCCCGCAGACTATTATAGATCGAAATTCCCTGGAAGATTACCTTATTTCTGCTGCTCAGTTACTAAGATTACTTCTCATGTAAGGGACTAGCTTCCCTGATCACAGGTCCTAGCGACTGATTGTCCTTGGACGTATCACCTGTGTCCAGTAAATAATTCTGATTCTGATTTTATGAATATTTAATCTTCGTTTTTCCCCGTTGTACTGCACTGCATGAGAACTAGCACTCTGTCAGATGTTAATTCAAACTGTTTCTCTTGTTTGTAAATTTAAAAATGAAATTTTATCAAAAACAGACGCAGATATTCAAAACTTTCTTTTTTCAGTGCAGATCTACTTTCGACTTCTACTTTCGGTTTAATACACACAAAACAAACATTGCATCATGCTGGTAACTATTTTGGAATCAGGTCAATCTCAAGATTGACCGCGGTCCATTTAAGAATTCCAAATTGGACAGCTCAGTCTTGAGCTACCTGGCGACAAAGTTACGGTTGCGGGTGCCTACCGACAAAGCTTTAATACTTGAGTCGTATTCACGAAAGTTATTGTCAACTCATCACCTACTAGAGGCATATTACATAACACACTTCCATTTAATCTGCTCCAATTATCTTTAAAAAAAAAAAGATTTTTCTTGTTTCTGGTAGTTTCACTATACTTTGATTAAAGAGTGGCGATGGTCGTGGGTATACGCGTGCCCCTTCTTACTTTGTCTAGGTTCCATTCATACCGCTGCAAAAACACCTACGGGCGCATATTGCGCCCACCTCCACATTGCCTACTCCCCCCTCCCCCCAAACCTCCCTCCGCGGGCGGAGCTCTTGATTTACAAGAGACGCACCCGCGATATAGGCCTAAAGGCTACTCTACGTTAGTGATTCATTCCTACAAAAGGACAGAAACCTTCATGGTGGCGGAGTGATGCTTCTCATTCATAAGGACATTCCGCACATGCCATTGTCAGAAATAGAAAACGACTCAGAATCAGTTTGGGTTAAAATTTTGGCAAACAAAACTTCCCATTATGTAGCAAGTTGGTATCGTCAGCCTGGTGGCTCAAGTGAGGAATTTCAATTGTTTCGTGACCAGTTAGATCATATTAGGACAAAGCACAAGGGAAATAAGCTCCCCTCAGTTCACGTACTAGGGGATTTCAACTTCAAAGATATTGCTTGGCCAGACCGACTTAATAATTCAGGATCAGTGTTAAGTCAGTCAGAGGGACAAATGTTGATTGATGTCATGAATGACCATGGTTTAGAACAACTGGTGAATTTCCCGACTCGGGAGAAAAACACATTGGATTTAATTCTCACTTCGCTTCCTGGTCAGTTTCAAGAACTACATTCCCCGGACAAACTTAGTGATCATGATGTGATATCAGGAACATTGAAAATTTATGCCCCCCCCCCCCCCCCCCCCCCCCCCCCAAAACAAAAAAAAAGAAACCTCGGAGGAAAGTGTTTTTGTACCAAAAGGGAGATTTTGAATCAATGAGGAAAGAAACGTCAGACTTCGCAAAACATAGATACTTCAATGGTTACTCGGACAATCGCTCAGTTCAGGAAAACTTTGACTTGATAACCTCCTTTATTCAGGAGTCTGCTGAAAAGCATATCCCCTCAAAAACCAGTAGGTCAACCTCTTCTGTTCCTTGGATAACCCCTGAGATAAGACGGAAGATTCGTAGAAGAAATAAGACACATGCTAAGGCCAAAAAGACTGGCAGTAGCAAACTTAGGTCAAAATTTGAATCTTTGAGAAGGGAAATTAAAGCTGATGTGAAAGAGCAACATGATTTGTATGTCAATAACTTGGTTGGTGACATAAAGGCTAATCCCAGAGACTTCTACAGGTACATTAATAGTCAAAAGAAAGATACTCAAGGTATCCCACCCCTAAAGAAGAGAAATGGTGGTGGTGTTGCCGAGTCAGAGTTGGAACAGGCTAATGAATTTAACGGTCAGTTTTCGGATGTGTTTAACAAAAGTGAGCACACCCAAGTCCCCCTGCCCAATCGCTCGGTTCCTTTCATGGAGGACATTCATGTTTCGGCAGAAGGTGTAACGAAACTTCTTAAGGGCTTGAACCCATCGAAAGCTTTAGGACCTGATGAATTGCATCCCAGAGTCTTAAAAGAACTAGCATCTGAATTAGGCCCAATGTTCGCTCATCTCTTCCAACAATCTATTGACTCGGGTGAAATCCCCAAGGAATGGTCTCTTGCAAATATATGCCCACTCTTCAAAAAAGGAGATAGGTCTTTGGCTTGCAATTACCGGCCGGTTTCTCTAACTTGTGTAACATGCAAGTTACTCGAACACATTGTCTGCTCTAATATTATGGCACATTTGGATGAACATAAACTTTTGTCAGACAGACAACATGCTTTCCGTAAGAAACATAGCTGTGAAACTCAATTGATCACGGTTATAAATGACTGGGCTAAAATCTTGGATAAGGGCGGTCAGGTTGACACTTTTATCTTGGACTTCGAGAAAGCTTTTGACACTCCCCCTCATGAATTACTTAAATGTAAGCTATACGGCTATGGTATTGGTGGGAAGACTCTGAAATGGATAGATTCTTTTCTCTGTTACAGGCAGCAGCGTGTGGTGGTAAATGGAGTTAAGTCGGATTGGGCCCCGGTTTTGTCAGGTGTCCCCCAGGGCACTGTACTTGGACCATTGTTGTTCTCGTTATACATTAACGATATAACAGAAAATATTGACTCGGAATTAAGACTTTTTGCTGACGACTGTGTTTGCTATCGTGAAATCAGAGATATTGAAGACACTGTGAAACTTCAGGAGGATATAGATCATTTAGGTTGTTGGGCAAGGAGATGGGGCATGAGATTTCAACCTGTTAAATGCAATATAATGCAAATTACAAGGAAACGGATCAAGAAGATCAATGCTTCCTATACCTTAGAGGGAACGGTCCTCAGTAATGTAGAAACTATCAAGTATCTCGGCATAACCATTGCCAATGATTTGAAATGGAACACACATGTCAGTAATATTTGCACAAAGGCTAATAGGACCCTCGGCTTCCTCAGACGTAACTTGGCAGCATGTCCACAAGATGTTAAGGAGTCAGCATACAAGGGACTGGTGCGTCCAGTCCTGGAGTACGGCAGTTCAGTTTGGGACCCTCAAAGTATACTTCTTCAAGATGAACTTGAGAAGGTGCAGGAAAGGGCAGCTAGATTTGTAACGGGAAATTACACATATGAAACTGGGAGTATGACTGGCATTCTGGAGAAACTTAAGTGGGAATCCCTAAAAAAGAGAAGGAAAGATAGTAGACTTATAATGCTTTACAAAGGTCTGAGGGGTGCAGCCAGTATACCCATAAATGACCTTGTTCCCCTAAATAGGCGTACCAGGAATCATCATTCCCTGACATTTCAAACCCCATTGGCTGGGACTGACATTTACAAGTCCAGTTTCTTCCCCCAGACTATTAGAGATTGGAATTCCCTGGAAGATTCACTTATTTCTGCTGCTGAGTGTGCAGAGGACGCAGTTACTAAGTTTACTTCTCTTAAAAGGGCTAGGGACTAGCTTCCCTGATTCACAGGTCCTGGTGAATGATTGTCTTTGGACGTATCACCAGTAAACAATTCTGATTCTGATTCTGATTCTGATTCATCGTGCAGTAGAGCCGGGGCGCTGTAGTAGAAATGTCTGTTTATGCTCGTTCTATATGTGAGCGCACAAACGACATTATTTAGGGAATGAATGTTATTTTTTAAACGTACTGAAGTATAAACTACATCGGGTCACGAGCAAAGGAAATGAACTCCGAAGGGGTTTACGTAAACTATACTCGTGACCCGATGTAGTTTAGGCCTATGAATCGGTTTCAAAATTTGATGTCGGATTAAAATTTCTTTTACACCAAGGCCTATCGGAACCAGAATTTTATGGTGACTTAGTATACAAATTCAAAAAGATTAAGGGTAGGACTGATTTTTCTGATCAATTCCGAAAAATAATAATACGTCACAAACGTATTGGCTATAATTTAAATGTTATGCGACAGTCTGCATGCTTAGTGATTAACCCAATCACGGTTGATAACTTTGCTGCACTCTTTAACTGCACACCGGGGGATCGGTCGTCAGACTCTATGATGGCCCCGACCTAAAGCTATATATTTTAGTTGGTTGGGACCGGAGCCTTTTTGTCTGTTGCTTGGTCCACCGGGGCTCAACTGGTGACCTTCTTTTGCTTCAGATTTCCAGTGGGGTCGTTTGGCAGGACAGGGATCTCCACCTGTCAGACGGCCCGTTGTATCTGTTGAGTCCTCGTCTTTGCTTCTTCATGGTGTTGAAATTTGATTTATGTGTTTACCGTGATGATTCATTGACGAGTACGAGGTTTATCATGCGAACCGAACAACCAACTAAATGTTTTGTACCACTTCAGAAACTGAGGGTGAGGTTGGGCCTGTAAAATCGATTTAAGCCCCCCAGTAATTCATTACTGACCGTTCCAAGGCGGTAGTTCTGTTGTGGTTCTCTGTTGCCTGTTTTTGGTGTCAGAGTTTCTGTGATGTTTTACCTTATGTATGTTCTTATTATTTTTGGTTCGGTTTGGGTTGCTGAGTGGCCACCTTTTGGGAACAAGCTGCTCACTCGGTTGGCCATGTGTTCTCTGTATCTTGATTATTTGTAATCTTAGTTGTTTCCAACTATGGTTTGAGGGCTGGATTTGGATTTTGATTGTTTCAGTTCCTGGTCTTTGCATACTTTTTACTATACATCAGTAAACGATAATCCTTATATTTATATTATTAAACGATGCTTTTGATTAATAAAAAGATAAACAAAATAAGAAATACATATATAAGAATCGTTTTGCTGCATGGGGCATCTCTTTCCTGATGCCCTTGTCTGTCGCCTTTCTCGAGACGCAGGGGTTGAGGTGGCTCGGTGGGGGACGCCTGCGCCCGCGGATTACTACGTAGGCGTCTCTTACCTGATGTCTGCAGCTAATGTGTCCCGCGGAATGCGACAGTTAGTGTGGCTCGGAGAGGGATGCTCGTTGCCTGCCGAGACCTGCCATCATATCTTTTCTTTCAAACTTTTGGGGTTTAGCGACTCTGAAGAAGTTAAATACAGAAACGCGCGTCTGTCGCACTAAATTTTATATTTAAAAACATTACCGGCCGAATTTTGCAATAGCATTGTCACTGCCTACCAGTAAACTCCACCTCCTTCTGTAGATTTCACGTGCAAGCAGGCGTAGCGAGCTGTCACTCAATGTTTGCTAGCCATTCAAGTTCATGGCATGTTGTTGATTCCACGTGCTAGTTAGTGAGATAAGCTGTCACTTTAAACAAGGTAGCACTATGTAATTATTGACTTGTAAAGAACATTGACTCCCGCATCACTTAACAGTGATAATGTAAATATTCTGGTATGTCGAACGACGGTTTTCGTTATATCTGTAATTTGAGGTTATACCAATACTCCTTATACTCCTTTGAAACGGAGTATACAGAAATTGTACGCGGATAATCCAGAGATGCAGGATTGTCCGACTGTAGCGTTTCCAAGGTAACGCTAGCGCCCGAGGGCGAGCCAAACATAGATGTTTTACACTGTTTTTCGTATGTAATGTGTGGCTTGCATTTATGAAATTATATAAAAATTATTTCAAGCAGTATTGGTGTATCAATAAAAATTAAGTGGTTGTATATTCGAATAAAGATATCTATAGTTTGTATTATATATGATAATGGTTGAGATCAAGGTATTGTTTGTTTTATAGTATATTTCTATCTTACCATACCTTGCAGTAATTGGTTATTGGTTGGATGTGTGTTCTTGAAATATGACATTCTGCATGTTTTTTTCTTTCTCTGTCACATTGCGACTGCATTTAAGAGAGGGCCACATGGAAGATTAGTGTTTAACTAAATGTGTATTACCCTCTGTAAATAAAGTCTATTATTATTATTATTATTATTATTATTATTATTATTAAGTTTGAAGATAAAGTAAATGCATCGGCATTAATTCATAAAATATTGTCTCCCTTACTTTGTATAAAACAAGTGAATCTTTTAAAAAAATCAGATAAGATAGGGCGAAGAGGACTGATTCGGATGTAGGCCTATTGCACATTTTTCAGCTTCGCTCTGTATCAGTTTCGCTGTTTATTGGCACAGTAAGCAAATGATAGAAAATCTACCTACCTTCGTTTTTGAACTGATATTTGGAAACAGCAATTTTTCAGAAATTTTGTGTTTTGTTAATATTTCCACCTGTTTTTGTATTTCGTACTGAGTAACCACATGCTATTTTGACAAATTATGGAACCGTATCCCTACACTGAGGTCAAAAGGTGAAAAAACTTTCAACACTCAAAAGTCGGACCAAGTTGCCAATGCTATTAAAGACTACAACTGATGATGTGCACTGACATGTCTTAAATACAAGAAGGAGCTTTAGAAGAGTTTACAGGCCTGGTCTTATTCATTTCAGTCATATGATGCTACTCCATCGCAGAATTGTTACACGGGTGATATGGGGAAGTATCCTTAATATACAGGCCGTGGATACAGATATGCGATCGGTCAAACTTGGCAAACAAAAATCTGAAAGATGTCCTTCAAGAGCCGAGGACACATTCAGCAGAAGGAACATTGGCCATACTTCGAAGTTTTGGCTACTCAAGCCTCATCAGTGACCATGACATGATCTGGTGACGAAAGCCAGAGAAAAGCATTAGTGTAATTTCTTAATTTTAGGAACAAGTTACATTCATTTATAAGGGGGCGGGGTCGGGGATGGGGCATCGGAATTTTCTTTTGAGATTTGCTGGGAGCGGGGGCGGGGGGATCATTTAGCCATGGAGTGGGGGGGGGGGGGTGGGGTATATATTCTTTTAGGCATATGGAGGGAGGGTGGGGCCAGAATACTTCCATCGGTCTTCATCTAAAAATGTTCATCAAAAGGGTCCAAATGATGAAAAACTATGATCTATAATGCGAGTTTTCACCCATCAAAAAACTCTGGTTTGTCAGAACAGATCTTCTGATCTCAAAGTCAAAAAAATAAAATATAATCTGCACTATGAATGACATACGGGGAGACGTTTTACGACCGCCACACGGCACAACACCAGCTGCAGTTAAGTCAAATAAAAAATTAAAAGATTTCGTTGAAGAGGAAAGAATACATTCAATAGAAGGAATATGGACCATACTTCGAAGTTTCGGCGACTCAAGCCTCGTCAATGACCCTTACAATATAGGTGTATCTGGCGACGAAAGCCAGAGAAAAGCATAGTATCTTAATTTTACTAAGGCAGTCTACTCAAAGACTGATTATCAAAACGGGTCCAAATGATTTAAAAGCTATGATCTAGAATACGAGTCTAAACCAATGGAATTGCTTTAGTTCTGGCTAATACCGCAGCCGAAATCTTAAAAAGCATTTTTTTAAAATGGCAGTATCCTGGTGTATTAAAATTGTCAATCAATTAGGCCTATTTCTAATAGACTCTTTCACAGCCTTACAATATAAAATTTAAGGACTGTACCTAACCATTGGAGCTCTTCAAGTCTCTAGCTCCCTCCTAGTCTGGCTACAGACCCTATGTTCAATATATCTCTTGCAAAGGAACATAGGGTCTGGTTACTTGCATTTGAGAATTTTCCTAAATCTTGGTTAGCGAACTTTACTGACCTTTTGTCCAGCCCTTTATGATGCCGCAGTGGCAGAATTTTATGTAAGAAGCAATTTGAAGACATAAACACAGATGGTCAATCTGATAAAGCAAATGTTCTGTGGCAATTTGTTTTTATAACTCTGTAGGTTTTGTGAACAGGAAACTAAATACAATAAACCCTGAACCTACTGATTTTCTGTAATGGATAGTTCTACATTTTGATTTTGGACTGGTCCATTTTATAGCTGAGGGGGTATTTAATAAAGAATAGAGGAAAAATGAGTAAAAGCAAAAGGGTGGTCACACTTCTCCAGAGCAGTCTCATCTTGGTCTCCACTGTTTGAGGAAACAGCTTTGTCCGATTTAAGAGTGTTGTGCAATCCGAAACAGCGTCCCTTAATATTCAATATGTATAATTGATTTGTTCAAATTAGAATGTATTTGAGGAAGATTCCATTGCACTTAGATAACTGTTGATCAAAGAATTTAAAATAATTTAAATCTAAAATTCGCATACAGGTTAAGAGGTTATTTGGAGAAACCAAAACTAATTGATTTCTTAGAGTGATGGAGATAAAGATCTTTGTTAGTCTAATGGGCACGTTATGGCACTTGTAATGGTGCTATTATTAACTCAAGAATTTGTGAGAAGAGTATCATATTGCAGAGCCTCTTCTGAAAGTTACCAGGCGAATCTGACCACCAGAATAATATACAGATTCGACTCAGATTCGAATCTGTATATTATTCTGGTGGTCAGATTCGCCTGGTAACTTTCAGAAGAGGCTCTGCAATATGATACTCTTCTCACAAATTCTTGAGTTAATAATAGCACCATTACAAGTGCCATAAAGTGCCCATTAGATTAACAAAGATCTTTATCTCCATCACTCTAAGAAATCAATTAGTTTTGGTTTCTCCAAATAACCTCTTAACCTGTATGCGAATTTTAGAGCATAGTTTTAAACCTGGATTAGAACGGATGTCATAATCTAAGGTGAATTTGTTACAAGTTGCTCCAAGGGCGTAGGACAGTGGTTCTTTTACAGGAAGAAATTACTCCCTCAGAGGGAGCAAATTCTTTCCTGTAACAGTGCCATTCCAAATCAATGGAAAAAGGCAGACAAGACCATTCCATTCCACTCCTTTCCATTCCACAATTAAAACCATGCCAAATTATATTGTTTTAGGACAAACTACAGGCAATCAGCTGTATTGCATTGCTCATTCCAATTTAAACAAATTTTATCCTCACTAGTCATGATATGATTCATGGCAGACTATTTTTGAACAGTCCTCTACATAGTAGGTCTGATTAGTGCCAGTCCAATCATTGGACTGGCATCAAGTGTATAAAGGAAATTTCTTAAAACATACTTGTATGCATTAAATCTTGACTGGTGCTGATTCGACGCTGTTTCGGATTGCACAACACTCTTAAATCGGACAAAGCTGTTTCCTCAAACAGTGGAGACCAAGATGAGACTGCTCTGGAGAAGTGTGACCACCCTTTTGCTTTTACTCATTTTTCCTCTATTCTTTATTAAATACCCCCCTCAGCTATAAAATGGACCAGTCCAAAATCAAAATGTAGAACTATCCATTACAGAAAATCAGTAGGTTCAGGGTTTATTGTATTTAGTTTCCTGTTCACAAAACCTACAGAGTTATAAAAACAAATTGCCACAGAACATTTGCTTTATCAGATTGACCATCTGTGTTTATGTCTTCAAATTGCTTCTTACATAAAATTCTGCCACTGCGGCATCATAAAGGGCTGGACAAAAGGTCAGTAAAGTTCGCTAACCAAGATTTAGGAAAATTCTCAAATGCAAGTAACCAGACCCTATGTTCCTTTGCAAGAGATATATTGAACATAGGGTCTGTAGCCAGACTACTATCTGCCTAACAGATATAGCAGTGGAACAGTCTATATTTCTAATAGCACTTACTGGAAATATCAGTCAGTTACAAGCTTATGGTGCCAACACACTGCCAAAATTGCGCGGCCCATTAATTCCTGGCGGCCTATAAATAGTACATAGGCAAACAGTGCAGACCCCGAATACTATTTTCATAACCTAACGTGGCCGAGAAATGCGCGTGTCCAGGGCGGATTTTTCTTATACTAACCGCCACGGGTCAAGAGATAACGAGAATTGAAACAGAACAGAACAGTGATAACGCCCTGACTGTAGTAGCCCTGGTTTCTTCAAAGCATGTTGTGCAAAAGGAAAATACCATTTATGGTGGCTGATTTGTGCCATTTCGTCTTTTCGTCTGAGTAAGCGGCTTAAAGACGCCACGCGAAAAGACGAAAAGACGCTAATGTGCGAAATAAACGGTGGCCTTGGCAACAATTATCTTAATAGGTACTGTGGCACTTGATTAATGTTGTTATATTTGTTTTCTACTATGCCATGTCATGCCACGTGTCATGCATGAATATTGAGACAGAATATAAAAGCATTAGTTTATGCAATGCTATCTCCCTTATTTTGTAGGAAATAATTGAAGCTTCTAATAGATCTAAATGACATCGACGGCATATAAGTGCTGGATAAATGCCATAGGCGATCTTTCCTAAATTATATTCGGGCTATTTCGGCACCCAATTTTAAACCGGCCCAAGGTTATGAAATTCTTTCATGCTCAACTCAGCTGTTAATAAATAGCAAATTACTGATAAAACATCATTACTAAGTATCAGTTTAGGTGAGTATGACTTTTTCTCTGCTTATGAATATGAAAATGCCAACATAAGTTGGCATTTTCATATTTATCAGCAGAAAAAAATTCATGCCTAGTGAGCTGAGCACGAAAAAAGTTTTATAACCTCGGGGCTTGGAATTCGAGAGGCCATTTTTTTTTCGTTCAGTTCTCGAAACGGGCTCATGGGTACGAATCCGTAACTCACACTCCCGAGCGGTGTTCCGATTACCACCCTACTGGCACCGAAGCTGTCCATATCCAATCGGATTTCCTCGGACAATTCCGTGAATCGAATGTCCCGTGTCTCCTCCAATTCAAAGAGGAGATAGAGTGTTCCCACTGGTCTGGCATTCAACACAGGCAACGAGGCAACGTACTATAAAACACGATTGTTTTCACATACTTCTTACATTAATTTCAACTATCATTCTTACGGACCCGGCAGTTTGTTATACCTCTTAGTCAGACCAGATTTTCGAAGAAATTCCGTCTAGTAGGCCTATAGCCTAAATGCAGTGCTTGAATAAGTTTTTTCACCAATTCGTTACCTGGTCGTTGTAGCCCAAAAATTGTTTTCAAGCATTTCTTGAATATGCATATCAATTCAGTAAAACTTTCGAGTCCTATTTGAAGAGTAGGGGGTCGGATGGTCCGTGAGACTATACTTCTGAAACATACTTATCCTGATGAGCAGAACAAGCAGGTTCCTTGTACGTTGTCTTCGTTGCCTGTGTTGAATGCCAGACCAGTGTGGTGTTGGACGGACAAGTCGATCGGTTGCGATATAAGAAAGTTGCTAAATATCCCACTTCGTAGTAAACAGACTGTTTACTACGAAGTGGGATATTTAGCAACTTTCTTATATCGCAACCGATCGACTTGAAATTTGATAGAGAAGTGGGAGACAGACTAACATTTCATAATACATGAGAATTTCACAAATATTTCGTCGAGTGCCTGTGCTTGAAACTATACTCCTTTGAAGTCGGAGTATACAGAAATTGTACGCGGATAGTCCAGAGATGCAGGATTGCCCGACTTAAGCGTTCCCAAGGTAACGCTAGCGCCCGAGGGCGAGCCAATCATAATTGTTAAATGTTTTTCGTATGAAATCTGTGGCTTGCATTTATGATTTATATAAAATTTATTTCAAGCAGTATTGGTTAATCAAAAAAATGTGGTTGTATATTTGAATACAGATATCCATAGTTTATATTATATATATGATAATTGTTGAGATTAAGACAATTGCTTGTTTTATAGTATATTTCTGTGTTACCATACCTTTCAGTATTTTTGAAGATAACAAAGTAAAAGCATCGGCATTAATTCATAAAATATTGTCTCCCTTACTTTGTATAAAACAAGTGAATAATTTTAAAAATCAGATATTGGACTGATTCGGGTGTATTGCATGTATTTCAGCTACGCTCTTTATCAGTTTAGCAAAGTAAGCAAACAAGTAAAAAGTTGCTCTAGTATAGAGCAAAGGAGGAAGCGCTGCGGAAAACAAAATTTAAGACTTGATTATCCATTTTTAGTAACTTTGTATAAAATACGGTATCGAGGTATCAATGAATTAAAGTAGCGATAATAATTATATATTCTTAAATCATTTTAAAAGGACACGTAACGCTGAATTGTGATTAGCATGGTAATTTGGAACAACACAGCATAAAATAAGGCTATATATACATATGGACAAAAGTCCTGCACGGTCACTGTTTATTTCACAAATAGTTTCAAAAACTTTAGTTAAACTATTTCTACCAGTTTTATTTATAGAGCTAACAAAAAAGAAAAGAAAAAAAATGTTATAGCTTGGATGAATGGCACCGAGTTTAAGACAGGCACCCTACATTTAGTTTTAAGTTAAAGGATATTTACATTGAATTTACTGTTTTTCTTGTGTGTTTTATGTAGAAAAGCCTCACAGTGTTGTGACATATAACAGAATTTTACAACTTTTTTTCTTTGTAAGATTCAGCTTGAGGCTGACCAATAAATTGTACTCAAAATTATCTAAGAAAATTTGTGTATGAGTCAGATGACGTTTTGGCAAAACTTTTGATTGCGTTATTTGTTTGTTCTGCGACTCTAAAGCTTTTATTTATTTATTCATTTATACATTCATTTATTTGTTTTGGTGATGTGTAGATTAAAGTGGGCATTAAGATTAATAGAATAATCGTTAAAGGAAAGCAAAATGCTCCTCAAGGGGCAAGTTCTTCAGCTGGTCTCCACAGTGAAGGGAGGCAAAGAATGACATATAAGACAACGACTATTTCACCTCAGTTTTACTTTCAAAAACTTTGCATTCCTGAAGTTTCGAGTACATCTTCGGAATTTTCCCCGATTTAAAGTTCCACAATGACTGTAATTACTACAGAACCTATGATTGGGTTTAGATGGAGACAAGGAAATCTTTAGAAAAGTCTCATGCTTGGCAAGTCTAGCATGTCGCCCATTTAATTTAAAAACGAGCTCGAACTTTCCTCTTTGGGATTTCAACGAAATCACTATTTCTTCGCCCATTAATTTTCATTTGATAAAAAAAAGATTTTGAACCAGGTCATCACTATTTTCCTTCATTTTACTTTCTCTTAATGGTTCTGTCCCGGTAAGCCTAGGCTATTAAACCTGTTTCAGTACGCCAGTCATTGCTATTCTATCATGAGTATTACGTGCTATTCAGAGTGATACAAAATCAGAGTTCCGAGGTTACAGTTTTCTACCCCGTACTCACAATAATAATAATTATGTAATTGAAATTGAGCCGTAAAATCATGATAATAGGACATGCATCCGGGGGAAGGGGGCGGGGGCTGGGTAAGGATCCATGCAGCTGAAGGAATTTATCCCGTGTCGTAATATTAACAGGAGATGTGCCCCTTTCTGTTTCACGGGGCCAATTTTCCCAACATATTCCCAGCAGGCACATTACGTCGAAATGACGTGATGACGTCGCATAAACATCAATAAGACGTATTCCGACGCAATGTGCCCGCTGGGTTGCTTGTAGTCAATGGAATGTAGATTATCTTATCTTTTCCACTCCATTCCATTCCAGATTTCAAACTATACCCTACTGTAATTATTATTACAATCATTATGTAATTAAAAACAAAGCAACAAAACAATTATTTAAGTGCTAAAATGGTGATTAGCTCCGTTTCTCTCGTGAGACTAGATCAACTTTGGATGGATATATAAAAGAAATGCACGTTTCCTGTTCGTGTACTAATATATGGAAAAACCGATCCTAAAAATAAGGCAGTTACGCAATAGCTGAGTTCCATCGCGCGGTCTTCACCTCAAATCTTGTAGGTCATAACCTCGAAAAATCGAAAGGATACTTTAGTTAAAGACGATATTATATCTATAATACTAAATAGACGAAGTAACGCATAAACTGCAAAATTGGTGGCATTTTCAAGCGTAATTTCTATACTGGTTCTTTCGCATATTGCTATCATTGATAATTTCGGTTAGCGTGTGTTTTAGTTTCACGTAGATTTAAAGAATTTGGGAATTAAATTCGTCTTTCATTTTAAATTCTCCCAAGTATTTTTCTAGAAACTTCGACTGTTGGTCGATTTTTTTTTTTTGTCAACAATGGGTGCGTTCGAGTAAAATTATCGTGTACTCGAATACACGCGGTCCTACTAAAAACAGAAAAGGACTTACCCCACCGAAAAGAACTTTCGGGCACCGAAAAGGACTTTTATTTGCCGTTAAATGTCATATAAAACATATGTTTTAGAAATTTTAATATCATCATGATAGTAATCAGCGCTTGAATAATAAGTTTGTGAATTGTAGTATCTTCATCCTAAAATTTTACAACAAAAAAACAGCACCGAAAAAGACTCCACTTCTGGTCAGTGAAGAGACGCCATGTACCGAAAAGGACATCGCAAATGCCGAATTTCGGGCACCGAAAAGGGCATTTTTCACTTAATGTTCTAGAAAATTATGTTGAGAAATAAAATATTTTACTCTTTATAGATTTCAAACGTTTTTATAGCATAAAATGGCATTTAAAAGGTCCTTTTCGGTGCCCGAAAGTTCTATTCGGTCCTTTTCGGTGGCAAAAGTCCTTTTCTGTCTTAAGTAGGACCCGAATACACGTTTTAAATTAATCCGGTCGTTTCGGTTCTGCGTCGTTATATCGGCGCGCTGCTTAGCAAGTCCAAATTTAGCAGGTTCTAATGCAAAAATCCGACCCATGAACGTACGTCATTCCCCATAAATAACGATTTATTTTTGTATTTTTGCTCATATGTCTAAACGGATGAAGAACTAAATGGTCATAGTCCCGACGGCCCTGGCTCGAAACGACCCATTTTCTTCCAGAACGATAGTCAATACGAGAAGCCAATCGAACTCGCCCATTGAAGAATAAAGCTCAACGCACATGGTCTTTCGAAAAGTTGGACGGACACACGGCGCCAAGTGTGTGCGGCTATGGTTACGTACCGCTGAGCCACTTGGGTATCGTCGTTTGGATAATTCAAACTGAACTGAACTTTCGAAAAGACAAAAATTAAAAATGTCTAAGGTTAACACACATGCGCCAGGTAAGAAAGGGCATTTTTTCCAGCGAAGCAGACAAATCAATTTCATTAGTCTTCAGAGGGCTTGAATATTTCCCCCCAAAACGTTCCAGGACCCATTTTTTTCGGAAAAAAATACCAGGACAGGTCACATAACCAAGATGGCAAACATTTATTATGGTAAAAAATTTCAAAAATCTTCTCCCCCAGAACCACGCCGGGCCGCGTAGCGCAATCGGTAGGGCACCTGACATAAGTCAGAGGTCCTGGGTTCGAAACCCGGTCTGGCCACATACTTTCGTTTCTCCTTCCGCTGATCCAAGAAGGGCAGTTGTCAGTTACTGGCGAAAGTATGTGCACTTAGTACTGGTTAACCGCTTAAGAGGTCTAAGCCTGCCCAGGAATAGTGTGGTTAGGTTAACTGACCGTCCCGACATGACCTTAGCTGTTTACCGTGGACGTTAAGCATCAAATCAACCAATTCTCCCCCAGAACCACAAATCCTATGATCTTGAAACTTAGCATGTCGCATCAAGGACTCAAAAGCTCAACAAAATTTATATAAATGATGACCCTGGGATGACCTTGATCTGTTTGCGGCAAGGTCAACTTTTGAGTCACTTAGGTTTTTCTATAGGAAAAAGTGAAAAAAGTTGATTTTTTTAGAAACAATGCAGTCTGCTACCTGAAAGTTTGTAGATGCAGACAACTAATTAGGTAAATGAAGCTTTAGTGAGTATTCATGGTAAAGGTCATATCTTCACCTGGGCCTAAGGCCATTTACATTGAAAAATTAAAACTCACTTTTTTATATAAACTTGACCATCATGAAATATTTCCGCGCTTGCGCGGGCTCTTTTCTAGTGCTATTAAAGTTTTCGTTCTCGCTAAACAATTATTATTTTACCCAATACCATGAATGCTAAACGCTAACTTGATTAAACACTTACAGTGCAAAAAATGAAAAAAATCTTTTAGCTGACTTATTTGCAACAATACAATGCGTTTATCAAAGCCGATTATCCTTTCGACATTTAGGACAGAAAAAATAGTTCCATGTTTTTATCCCGAAATATAGAAAATAGAAATAATAAAGATCGAAAAATGATATTTTAATGTTATGTTCCAGGTAATTTGATGTTATAATCAGAATTATAGTGATAAAATATGCATGAAAGTTCATTTTTTAAGTCGCTTATAGCATTAATCAATAAAACAAATCTACACCCAACGCCTTCCCAAACTCATCACAAATAGCACTGCGTTGGTACGCAGCGCAATGATACTTGGAAACAGCATTTTTTCAGAAATTTTGTGTTTTGTTAATATCTGCACCTGTTTTTGTATTTCGTACTGAGTAACCACATGCTATTTTGACAAATTATGGAACCGTATCCCTACACTGAGGTCAAAAGGGGGAAAAACTTTCAACACTCAAAAGTCGGACCAAGTTGCCATTGCTATTGAAGACTACAACTGGTGATGTGCACTGACATGTCTTAAATACAAGAAGAACTTTTAAAAGAGTTTACAAGCCTGGTCTTATTCATTTCAGTCATAGGATGCTACTCCATCGCAGAATTGTTACGCGGGTGATATAGGGAAGTATCTTTAATATACGGACCGCATGCGACCGGTCAAGCTTGGCAAACAAAAATCTGAAAGATGTCCTTCAAGAGCAGAGGACACATTCAACAGAAGGAACATTGGCCATACTTCGAAGTTTTTGCTACTCAAGCTTCATCAGTGACCATGATATGATCTGGTGACGAAAGCCAGAGAAAAGCGTTAGTGTAATTTCTTAATTTTAGGAACAAGTTATTTATAAGGGGAGCGGGGGTGGAGGTGGGGCATCGAAATCTACTTGGAGCGGGGGGGGGGGGGGGATCGTTAACCTTGGAGTAAGGGTGAGGGGTATATATTCTTTTAGGCATATGGAGGGAAGAGGGGTGGGGTCAGAATTCTTCGGTCTTCATGTAAAAAAAACTTCATAAAAAAACTCTGGTTTATCAGAATAGATCTTCTGATCTCAAAGGGCAAAAATAAAATATAATCTGCACTATGAACGACATACGGGGAGTTGTTTTATGACTGGCACACGGCACAACTCCAGCTGCAGTTAAGTCAAATAAAAAATTAGAAGATTTCCTTGAAGGCAGATAATACATTCAATAGAAGGAACATGAACCATACTTCGAAGTTTCGGCGACCCAAGCCTCGTCAATGACAATATAGGTGTATCTGGCGACGAAAGCCAGAGAAAAGCATAGTACATCTCAGTTTTACTAAGACAGCCTATTCAAAGACTGCATGATTATCAAAAAGGGTCCAAATGAAAAAAGCTATGATCTAGAATATGAGTCTAAACCAATGGAAATGCTTTAGTTCTGGCTAATACTGCAGCAGAAATCTTAAAAAAGCATTTTTAAATTGCATTATCCTGGTGTATTAAAATTGAGCAGTTATAAGCCTCTGATTAGGCCTATTTCCAATAGCACTTACTAGAAATATCAGTCGGCTACAAGCTTATGGTGCCAACACACTGCCCAAATTGCTCGGCCCATTAATTTCTGGCGTCCCGTAAATAGTACATAGGAAAACAGTGCCCGGGAACAGTGCAGACGCAGAACGTTATTTTCATAAACCTAATGTGCCCGAAAAATGCACGTGCCCAGCGCGGATTTTCTTATACTAACCACCTCGGGTCAAGTGATGACGAAACAGAACAGAACAGTGATAACGCTCTGACTGTAGCCCTGGTTTTCTCTTGCAAACACAAAAGGCATGTTGTACGCTATTGTTTACCGTTGTACGCTATTGTATACCACTTATGGTGGCTGATTTGTGCCTTTTCGTCTTTTTGTCCTTAAGCGGCCTAAAGACGCCACGCGAAAAGACGAAAAAATGCCAATGTGCGAAAAAACGAAAACATGGAATAACACCATGCTAAAACACGAAACCCTCCTCGCGAAAGGACGAAATTTCGGCGCGAAAAGACGAAAAACGCCACGCGAAAAGACGATTTTTGGGTGTATTCGCGTGACGTTTTTTTTCGCACACGTTATTTTGTCTTTTCGCAAGGCGTTATTTCGTCTGTTCGTCCTGTCGCAAGGCGTTATTTCGTCTTTTCGCGTGGCATTTTTTTAATGTCTTTTCGCGTGGCCTTGGCAACAATTATCTTAATAGGCACTGCGGAACTTGATTATATATCAGAAATAAGTATTGCTATGTTTGTTTTCTACTATGCCATGTCATGCATGAATATTGAGACAGAAAATAAAAGCATTAGTTTATGCAATGCTCTCTCTCTTATTTTGTACGAAATAATTGAAGCTTCTAATAAATCGGAAATGACATCGACGGCATAAGTGCTAGATAGATGTCATAGACGATCTTTCCTTAATTATATTCAGGCTATTTTGGCGCCCAGTTTTAAACCAGGCCGCAAGGTTATAAAACTTCTTTCATGCTTATCTCAGCTGAGCATGAAATCTTACCTGTTAATAATTAGCAAATTACTGATAAGTACATCAGTTTAGGTGAGTATGACATTTTCTCTGCTTATGAATAAGAAAATGCCAACAAAGTTGACATTTTCATACTTATCAGCAGAAAAAAATCATGCTCAGCTGAGTTGAGCACGAAAAAAAGTTTTATAACCTCGGGGCCTGGAATTCGAGATGCCATTTTTTTCGTCCAGTTCTCAAAACGGGTTCATGGGATCGAAACCGTAACTCACACTCGTTTCGCGGGCGGTGTTCCGATTACCTGGCACCGAAGCTGCCCGTGTCCATTCGGATTTCCTCGGGCAATTCCGTGAATCGAATGGCCCGTGATAGAGTGACTGACAAGAAGTCAAACGTACGAGCTTTGGATATCAGTCAGTTATCCTGGAATTCGGCGGTCTACATATATATCCTGGCGAGGGATTGGCTCCGTCAAGCTGAATTTTGAAAAGGATTCCTCAATAATGGATCGGTCGCAGCCAGAGTTAGTAATGATCGCACATACTGTCCCAGAACGTAGGTGATAAGTACTCGATTGGTAGAAAATTAAAGGGATGGCACTTGGAATAATAAAGACTGAGACCAGATGGGAAACTTAAAGAGATGACTCATGTTATGGATAGGATAGGTACCACTTGAACGTACTGGGACTCTGTTTGATGCGCTTGAAGAACTTTTGTTGACAGATACAAGTTTTACTTGAGTGGAGATTAAGACATGTAAACATGAGTATGGGGTTGGATTGACATGGCGAATGCTATCTTGGGTAACGGACCAGTCTCCAGCAGACTAATCTCCTTTCAATATGATCATCATACGGATGATGCCCAACATATGGACATGATGACAATGAGGTCGACAAACTACATCCTCACCGCCAGGGAATCAAAGGCAAAGGCCTAAGTGTATTAGCAGTAGTAAAGGGTGGCACTATGGCCCCTCCTGTCGGAGACGGCCGGAGGGGCCATAGTGCCACCCTATACTACTATGATGCAAAAGCAGATATGGGAGAAGTTTGTAGACCCTACTGCAATGCCGAGACAAATGAAAGAGATCTTACACTCCTCGAATTTGCAACCTTTACAAACGTAGTACTGGCAAATTGCCCCCCCCCCCCCCCCCAACAAACCATCCAGAAGATGTACATGGCTTAGCCCAGACACAAAGCATAACAAACAGATTTGCATCTTCGGTGATTTGCATCTTCGGTTCCGATAAGGAGTTAACTTGCAGCAAACATAGGAAGTGACCATGACCTGGTAATGGTCATGAATAAGGTCAGAAGGTCAACCCAGCCAAGAGTGAGGTTGGACACTGAGAAGTTGAATAAAAATTTCCTTTTAAAAGGAAGGCTTGCACAGCTAAAACAGTGAAATTTTCATGAGTTATTAAAGTGAACCCGATTGTTAGTGCACTTTCTGTTGCTTACTTTTATTTAGCAAAGTATTTAATTTCTAACTTCTTGAATGGTGGCATTATCCACGGGTGTAAGGTAAAAACAAGTGTAGAATTTATTTGAAAAACAAATTCATATTCACACACACACACACACACACACACAAAAAAAAAAGAAAAAAAAGAGAGAAAAACAGTTTTCCAACATTTTGGCCGGCCGTTAGTCATGTCTCTAGGAAAATAACTATATTGACCTATTTCAAGTATTTTCTTTACGGCTCTTGAGTCACATTTAGTCTGAATCAAAATTTTAGGAAAGACTGTTTCAAACCCATGTTTATGGAATCTTGGCACATCTGAACTTGGCATCAAAAGAAGAAATAAATTAATATTTACTGAAGTTTACTTTTGGTTTAAGTGGCATCAGTGGCAGTGACTGGAACAAAATTTTGACACTCTGAGAAGAAAATGCATGCTGTTATTGTTTGGACAATAACGTGCTTTACACCATTTGGGAACAACAAAGCACGGAACCTATTGCGTTCGTATTTCCATGAACTCCCGACAAATGAAATTTATCTTTTATATTTATGCTATGTTTTCACATCAATTTTGTTTACTCATATGTGAAGTTCTGAAAAATTTAACGCCAAGCAAAGGACGAAGAATAGTTATTAACCAACCTGTTTGGGAATGAAGCACGATGACATGACGTATATCAAACGTTACGTCGGCCAATAATCTATTTGAATTATCCGTGACGTTGCTAACGCGTAAGATTGCATGAATGTGTGTTGTTCGTGGATGTATGAACATCGTCAGCCCAGTATAGGTTCATCTAAGGAAATCGTCGACGAGTCTGAATATTTCTGTGTACATTTGTAAAGCTGAACTAAGAAGGCAACATTAGAGAGTGTTATAAAAGCAAGAAAAATGTCCACACACCCCAACCCGCACCTACTGCAAGCACAGTAGGCCCTTGTTCTACTACCGGTACTGGAAGTTATACCCAGCATCATCACACCAACCCCCCCCCCCCCCCCCCCCCCGTTGTCATAAAGCTGTCAATGAATCCCTAACAGATTCAAATTTAAACAATTCTGAGTTTCAAATGTTAACAATTCTGAATTGTCCCCCTTTTCTGTATCAATATTCAGGCTATTCATGAACATGTTGATGGCCAAAAGGAAATTTATCAGATGCTAAAAATGTGTACATAATACATCGCTTTGTGCCGTGGAAAAGCCTGTTGCAACGCGTAAGCGTTAAGTACTCACCGACATTACCAACTTTTACATATATAACACGGTCAGTTCTACATATAAGCAAGCCACACACATAGATAGATGGAACTTTGAACTCTGCTCTTTCAGTTTTTACAGATACACAGATCAGCCCACTCCGGCATAAGCGCAGTCTTATCAGTCTATCTTCAGCATAAAAGATGTCTTCATCATGGGTCATCATGAATAATATATATGCCGAAAAAGACTGATCAGATCCCATGAATGCATCGGCGCTGGACAGTGTGCCGACTGCTCTGACCAGTCAGATTATGCGATGTCCTAAGGCCTATTATTCGCGACGCCGCTGCATGATTTTTGGAAAAGCTAATTATGCTTTGCGCTATTGCTATATATAAACACTGTTTCTTACACAGGTTTTGGTATATTTCTTCGAATACAAAGCCAAATACTTTGCATTAAATTCCGAGTTTCATTTTTAATGCAATCAGTTTATAAAAAGCAAAATAAATGTGGCCAAGTTCAAGGCACTTGTAAAAGAAAAACGTGATTTTTAACGGAAATATTAAAAAAAAGTACATGTACTATCAAAAATAGAATAAAGTGTCCATCTGTTATTTTTAGCAGATGAGGTAAATCGGATATGGATAAAAATAGACAAAAATCGGACGGGGTCTTTGTTTGTTATGTGTGTGAAGAAAATAATGAAGAAATGCAGTCTCAAACCGGAACGAGCTTTCCAATCTCTTTGGCTTAATATTGCGACCCTAAAAAAGTTTAGAACGAATCGTTCGCGGCAGTACACACTCTCCAGGTATTTTCCGACTAAGTGTGACGTATCGTTTTTTCCGAAAATAACTCGGTATCACTAAACCACTTGACTACTGGCTTGCCGCCGAGACGGCAAGCCAAAAAACAACAGATGTGGCAGGCACATTTTAAGCAACAATACATTGGTTTTTTGGTCAGGTCAGGTAAAACCTGCTATTGGTACCATGTTGTCCAGCACTACCTATTGCATGTGGGCAGATGGGGCTCATCAAACTGGGAAGATGTCCTAACTAAGAGTTACTAGTATCTAATTAAATTAGAAAGGGTAAATGGAGCTCTTAGCCTTGGCGGGCAGTCCACCTAAGAGTTCGTTGCTAGGTCTCTAATCAAAGCTTTTTAAACAAAAAGCTGTGAACTTAGCGTCAAAGACGATTCTACAGGGCACTGTGAAAGGAAAAAGAAGAGGAGGTAGACAGAAGAAGAGGTGGGAAGACAATATTAAAGAGTGGACAGAAATGGACTTTGTCAGCTCAACCAGGTCGGCTGAAAACAGGACAAGGTGGAAAGGAATCGTTTCGAAGTCAGCCGTGGTGCCCCAACGCCTTTGCAAGGTAATGGGAAGAATAGAATAGAACAGGATTTTGGCGACACTCATCGGTTTGAGGGATGATGGCATGGACATAGATACCATGATTATGTCCCCCCACCAAAGGTGAGGGAGACATATTGAGTTCAACGCGGATCCCAGGCGTCGGCGTGAGAGTTTGTACCCACTATATTTCTTGAATCGAATTTGCATGGATACATCATTGAGACAAGCCGAAGAGATGATTAGGTTTTGGTTGTCAAGGTCACAGGAGGACTTGGGCTGCTAAATATACTGCGTCGGCGTGACAATTTCTTGTTTGCACGATATTTCTTGAGCCAATGGACGGAATTTCACCATGGATACTAGTATATCAATGAAGCAAGCTTAAGGACTGTGTTCTGCCGCTGTTCGCGCAGAATCTAAGTTCGAATTTTCGCAGAAGTAATACAACAACAAATACAATTTTCAGTCCTTTATGGAGATCCACAAATTAAACAACAATATAACTATTGGTCAAAATATAATAACAGTACAATGTTCAATCTTTCTTCGATAATTCTAATAGTTCTGTTTCTAAATATTCAACTGGCAATCCAGAGTTCTAATAATAACATATTAACTATTTCACTTTTGGAAGTCCAAATTATTCTTCGATGGCGTACCACTCGTTCTTCAGTCTCAAAACCAATCTGATTCCTAGTCCCTGCTTCTCTGATTAGCCCTTCGTTGGTAACCAATCAAATCATGAGTTATATAAGTACAAAAGGTAACCAATCAAAACCTGTGTTACTACTTATTGTATTTACACCAGGAAGAGGCTAGGGCGCAGCATTTTGGCGGGAAAAGTTTTTATTTGCTTCCCCATCAACTTTTCGGTTTTTATATAATTATGCACTTTTCAGAATAAATATTACGGAAACAACAAATCACCATTTTTTTCATTAACTTTTTTTTTTTTTTACCTATAATTGTTTTATTCTTTTTTTTTTAATAGGACAACCAGGTGAGAAAACTTATTTTGGGTGTTACTACATCAAACAAACTGCCAAAAGATTAAAATGATTACAATTTACGTAATTAAGCTCATAAAACTTGCAAAATAATCCCGCTAGACAGGACGATTGCATATACTCGACGTTTAAGTAAATAATTGTCAAAACTTGTGACCAGCAGAGTGATAAAGTCTTATTGATAATGTTTATTTGCCTCTGGTAATACTTAACTGAATGCTTTCTTTGTTTCCAAAAATACGTAATTATTTGTTTTGAATATTCATCCCCTTTTCGTCATATTTTTCTTTCCTTATTTTTTTTATTCATTTATTATGTGCATTTATTTGAAACTTTCTTATTAATTGAATTGTACTCTTATTTAAATATTAATATACAAACATTCAACATATTTTTTCATCTTTTGTCACTGCAAAACGGACTAAGTAAGAAACAGCATACTATACATACATGTTTGTTTTGTTTCTTATATTTATCAATTTATTTATTTATTCATAAATTTTTATTGCTCAAAATTTACTGCATAACACCACCTTCCCCTCTAAAAATAACTTTATTCCTATAAAGTTGAAACTTACATCTTGGCAAAAATGTTACAATTGTTATGTGGTGTATGTTACAAGCAGAATTATCGATTATCATTTTTATTAAAAGTCCGTTAAACAACCAGAATATTGTTACTTCTAGTTTGCTTATGCCATAATTATTTGAGGACATACTTCACAATTCTGACAATCTTTAACAAAAATAATAATATGGTCATAACTATCCGAAACACATTCAGCTGACGAAATCAAATAATTGTTACGCCTAGATAGGTCAATTTAAGCCCTCAAACAACGTATTTATATGTCAAAACATGCTATTGTTGTGCTCTCAAAAGTTTTCAGTGTGTTTTAAACAGACGAGTTATAGACCCCTTTTGCATGATAATGCACGTAAAACCACTGACACTGTTTCCCAAGTACATTCAACATTTTAGATATACTTTATTAGCCTACCATTCTTATTTATTTGTTTTATTTATCTATTTGTGTTTTCTATAAAATATCAACCCTTCCTGTAATTTATTTCATTCTTCGAAATGTAATATCAGTGACTACCATTCTTAACTTTCAAGCTACATAAAAATATTAATTTCTAAAGTACATAGACCAAATACATGCAAAACAGATATAAACGCTTTCAAACATGACACTAAGAAACATCGTCTCTTTACGTATAATGACAACCCTGAACACCGGATAGGAAGCACTATTATATTAATCAGGGGATATTAAACTCTGGTTTTTGATTTCCAGTTATGTCTACCACCTTGATATCTGTTTTGTTTTGGTCTTACACTTCGGTCATACACTTCTGAAAGTAACTGAACATTTTTGGTAAGATTTTCGATCTTCTTTATAAACTGGTCGTCTTCGCCCTGTACCGTATGGTTTCCATTTTCCGCTAACGGCGGCTGGTACAGTTCTCGTTTGTGTCTTGACTGAGGTGCTGTTCTTTGGAATTCCAAGTTTGCTGTCATGCTATGTTCTAAAGCTTTATTTTGCGCTCGCAATGTATCAATTGTGCGTGAAAGACAGTTATTCTGCTGTTTGCAAGCATTAAGATTAACACTTAAATCCTCAATTTCTTGTTTCAGCTTGGCTATATACTCATTTCTTTCACTTAACATGTTTGTTGTGTCCTTCAATTCACTTTTGCTGATTCGCACCTCTTCCTTGAGACTGTGAATGTTCTTTTCCAATGCTCTGTTTTGATTCTGCAAAGTGGATATCGCACTCTGCTGTTGTCCATAATTTAAAGAATTGAATTTTTGATTCTGGAGAAAGCTTGTCTCCTCATTGTGAAAGGGGAAGTTATACTCCGCTGTCTTCCTGCGAATAAATTCCGACATCCTCTGCATGTCCCTCTGTTTTGTTCTAACTGATTTTAGAAGCTTAGAGCTACTTGATCTGCATACACGTGCAAAATATCCCACCCTCTTACATTTATTGCACGTTGCATTAAATGCACGACAATGTACGACAATGTGTGTTCTTCCACATCTCATGCACTGTCCAAAGGCATTAGTCGTATGATTATTTAATCCAAATTCCATCATTTTAAGAAGTCACTAGTTCGGTCGTAGAGATTTGCACACTCTGATTAGGTTCACTTTGGGAAATTAGTTCGACGTAGTAGAGTACTCGCTTGGCGTTCTTGGCGTTTAGAGAGGTACCATATGATTCATTACCCGAGATTCTGTCACCATGTGTTCTGCCGCTGTTCGCGCAGAATCTAAGTTCGAATTTTCGCAGAAGTAATACAACAACAAATACAATTTTCAGTCCTTTATGGAGATCCACAAATTAAACAACAATATAACTATTGGTCAAAATATAATAACAGTACAATGTTCAATCTTTCTTCGATAATTCTAATAGTTCTGTTTCTAAATATTCAACTGGCAATCCAGAGTTCTAATAATAACATATTAACTATTTCACTTTTGGAAGTCCAAATTATTCTTCGATGGCGTACCACTCGTTCTTCAGTCTCAAAACCAATCTGATTCCTAGTCCCTGCTTCTCTGATTAGCCCTTCGTTGGTAACCAATCAAATCATGAGTTATATAAGTACAAAAGGTAACCAATCAAAACCTGTGTTACTACTTATTGTATTTACACCAGGAAGAGGCTAGGGCGCAGCATTTTGGCGGGAAAAGTTTTTATTTGCTTCCCCATCAACTTTTCGGTTTTTATATAATTATGCACTTTTCAGAATAAATATTACGGAAACAACAAATCACCATTTTTTTCATTAACTTTTTTTTTTTTTACCTATAATTGTTTTATTCTTTTTTTTTTAATAGGACAACCAGGTGAGAAAACTTATTTTGGGTGTTACTACATCAAACAAACTGCCAAAAGATTAAAATGATTACAATTTACGTAATTAAGCTCATAAAACTTGCAAAATAATCCCGCTAGACAGGACGATTGCATATACTCGACGTTTAAGTAAATAATTGTCAAAACTTGTGACCAGCAGAGTGATAAAGTCTTATTGATAATGTTTATTTGCCTCTGGTAATACTTAACTGAATGCTTTCTTTGTTTCCAAAAATACGTAATTATTTGTTTTGAATATTCATCCCCTTTTCGTCATATTTTTCTTTTCCTTATTTTTTTTATTCATTTATTATGTGCATTTATTTGAAACTTTCTTATTAATTGAATTGTACTCTTATTTAAATATTAATATACAAACATTCAACATATTTTTTCATCTTTTGTCACTGCAAAACGGACTAAGTAAGAAACAGCATACTATACATACATGTTTGTTTTGTTTCTTATATTTATCAATTTATTTATTTATTCATAAATTTTTATTGCTCAAAATTTACTGCATAACAACTGATTAGATTTTGATGACCTTTACCTTAATTTCAAGGTCACAGGAGGACTTAAATATGTGAAAATTTCACTTAACTTGAATCAAAATTGATACATATTTTGAACGTTTTGCTTGATTCCCATCAAACTTGCACAGATATACCTGTGGATAGCCCCAAAAGTTGACTGTGATTTGGTGACATTGATCTCATCAAGTTTAATAGCCAGCTTACAAATGATAAATGAAATAATTCTAGATCCAATGGCTGACTATTTCATCAGACTTGCATGAATATATCATTGTAGGTTTGAGACATGTTTAGTTTTCGGTGATCTTGACCTCTTTTTCAATGTCATAGTCTTGTATGTGGGATATCTTTTGAACCAGCTGATGGGTTCTCACGAAACTTGCATGAACATATCACTGAGACAAGTTTAAGAGCAAAGATTTAGGATAATGCAACCAGTGGGTGGGCATGAACTTTTGGTAGTTAAGAAAGGGATCTGAATGAGGTGGTGGTGGGTATCTGTTTTTCTCTGAAAAACGTTTCTAGTTACCACCTGCAAAACAGCAGTGACTGACACGGCCATTGAGATACTTGGGATGGAACGTCGTAGAGGAAAATTCCCTGGGTCACCCGAAATGTTCTCAACCTCTGTGGTGATTGAAGAAGAAGCGGTACGAAACAGAAGAAGCGAAAGAATACAGGGAAGCTAAGAAGCGGGCTCAGAAGGCCCAGAAGAAAGTGTAGGAGGCCTATATACTCGTAGGTGCTCCGTGCAGGGAGATCGAAACTTGCCTGAAGAAAACCACAGCAAGAGAACATAATAGCTGGCGAAAGATCTAACTGCAGAGAAGCAAGGCAGAGTGACAAATTACTATCCAAACGTCTAACAGAAGAAGAAGAGATTCTTAGCAGATGGATAGAATATTGCTCATGGCTATACAATATTGGGAGTTATAGCGACAATTCAGTTCTGGACTGCAATCAGAACCCAAAAGAAGATCACAGTAACAGTGCTGAAAAGGGAGCTGACAGTATACCAGCAGAACGTGTTGGTCAACAGCTGACTGGGGTTATTTTTTTTAACAAAACAAGATCTGGAGAACAGGAGTGGACTCAATTTGAAACTCTGTTCTGTTGGGGTATATAACCTTATAAAAGACAGTCTTTGAAAACAAATCTCTCGGATGAATACGAGCTCGAACATTGACTGCAAAAAGTCTGCATGTTCAAATGAATAGTGATGATACATGCTAACTACTTTTTCTGACTTTGTTAATCATGCTTGGGGTGGGGTTGGGGTGCGGGATCACACAAAGAAAACCTTGGTCGGTCAGATAAAAAAATATGCGGACTCAGTCCTGAAAATTCCTTTGGCCCCACTCCCCATCCACTACAGCTCCCAGCCGTTCCTATACTTCGCTTATCAGAATCAGAATTATTTTACTGACGATACGTCCAGACAATCATTCGCTTACTTCCTCTGCAGAAGCTCATTAGATTTGTATCTCCCCTCCTTTTCTACCACACATCATCTAATATGGCGATGCCTGATATTAGCGATAGCGTGGCAGATTTAAGACGCCGTAGAAATATTGTGGGCGGTTTTCCCGCCACCTGTCAACCAGCTTTATGGTCGGTTATCCTCTGGGTTTATCGTTGTTAATAAACCCGGAAGTTAATGCTGTGATTGCTGAATGTCTCATGTTTCTCAAATAATTTATCGTTTTAGAAGGGGCTTTTTCAGCTGTGACAGTGTAATACGTGTAGAACAGAGGTAACTATTTCTTATGTTTATTATATTTCATACAAAGTACAGAACAACAAATTCAAAGAAGGATGCAAATGAGGATAATGTGCATATTTACCCCACCCTCTCTGTTCTGGTGAAGTGAATCTTGAGTTCTGTTGAATGAGAGTATAGTAATACAGAAATCATAGAGGGACCTCCAAACAGGCACACAAAGTTCAATCAACTATGAATCAAGGCTGGTCCAAGTTTGATTCATTGTTAAACAACTTCAGACTTCAGCTATCTTATTTCCAGCAAAAATGACGTCAGTGCGACGTCATTTTGACATCATGTGCCTGCTGAAAAGATCATGGTACCCAGCTGGTTGCAAAATTTAATAACAGACTGCTATCTTCTTTACACCATAATTCCTGAATCCCAACAGCTAGCTTTTCTTAAATCTTAAAGTTGTATTGTCATTGAAAATAGACACTTGACAGCCAGTGTTTGCGGTATTTAGTATATTACTGACAGAAGGCGGTCCGGGATTTTACGTCATTATATAAGTAAGTTCTTAGAGGAGGAAATTCTTTCCTTTAAGATTCAACCCTTACTGAGTAGGGAGGCAAAAAAAATAGAAGAGCTGCTTCCTCAGCAAGTATACCCATTCACATACTGTTTATCAGAGGTATTTGGCAGTGACTATGGCTCTAAATAATGCTCCACTTTGATAAAATGCAATTTTTGCCCCCGGGGCATTTAATAGGATTAATATGGTAATCAGTCCTTTTCGTGCCTGTGTGCTAATTGTGATAAATACTTGAAGTAAATTTTCTTTCTTATAACGCACATTTCAACGATTTAGTATATATATTAAAGGAAAGAATTTAAAGGATTAATTAGCAGGGGGTAAAAGCTTTTTATGGTCATAGAAGGATGGAGAAATTTTACAAATGAAACTTCTGTAGCAGTTTTCAGGTCTTGTAAACTAGCAAACAGATGAATAAACCAGTAAAAATATTTGTGCACTTATAGTCATAAGCCTAAAAAATGACCATGCTGTGCTCTTATAGGGGCATGTGCTCTAAATATTAAGTCAAGTTCGGTAAATTAATATTAGACAAGGTGTCTTGTACCAGGCCGCAAATAAAGTGCAACAATTTAGAGATATGTTGTTTTCCTTACTTTTGTTGTGGCACCATTATTAGAACTGCTTGTGAGATGGTTCTTTTGAGTGGTCACAACGTATGTTTTTTATCAGTAGAGAAATATAAGAAAGGATCCCCAAATTATCCCTGTTATCTTTCTTATCTGGAGCTCTGTAATGTACAGGGCCCAATTGTTCAAAGTATTGTTAGCTTAATGATGTCGTTAGTCAAGTATTCTTTAAGGTAGTTGGATACTAAATAAGAATATTGGTGGGGCATTCAAGCCACTTTATCAGTCTAATAACCCACAGAGGCTTTAAAACATTTGGAATAAAGAAAAATATTTTTACCATTCGTTTTCAAAAAAAAAATATTTTTTGTATTTCTACATTATTTTTTACACAGTTTCCATTTAAATTCATTTTTCTTAAGAAATGAATGTTATTTTTTTAACGTTTACTGAAGTATAAACTACATCGGGTCACGAGCAAAGTAGTGAACCCCGAAGGGGTTTACGTAAACTTTGCTCATGACCCGATGTAGTTTATACTTCAGTAAACGTTCAAAAAATAACATTCATTCCTTATATTTATATTATTAAACGATGCTTTTGATCAATAAAAAAAAATAATCAAAACAAGAAATACATATATAAAGAACCGTTTTAAAAACATTACCGGCCGAATTTTGCAATAGTTTGGAACAGCCGCATTGTCGCTGCCTACCAGTAAATTCCACCTCCTGTTGTAGATTGCACGTGCAAGTAGGCGTAGCGAGCTGTCACTCAATGTTTACTAGCCATTCAAGTACATGGCATGTTGAAGATTGCACGTGCTATTTAGTGGAATGAGCTGTCACTCTGAAGCGCGTGACACAATGTAATTATTGACTTGTAAAAACATTGACTCCCGCATCACTTAATTGGGTTTACAGAGAGCTTTGCAGTGATAATGTAAATATTAGCATATGAATGCACTTTCATTTCTGTGATTCATAATCTATAATGTAGGATATTTAAAAAAAAAACTGGTAAAAAACAGTGCACTTATCTTGATAAGTATTATTTTACATTTTTTAAAAAATTTAAGAAAATCTTATTTCATGAAAAAAAAATCAAGAACAATATATTTGATTGATGGGGCATGCTTATGCATATTATTTCAGAAAAACTTACAGTGTATGTTACAGAATAAGACAAAAATACAAAATTTTCACTGTTTCGTTTCCTTGCAAAACCATGTGAAAGTTGAAAAATACCCGAAATCTGAGAAACCCAAATAAACAGACAACCCCCATTTTGCACCTGCTGCAAATAAAGCAGGCCCTTGCCCTACTATTTATTCCCCTGTTATTTCGATTCTTAACATAAAGTAGTGCCACCAAAAATTTGCAGACGGAATGGCACTTCAGAAACGTTCCTAAGAAGCAGTCTGATCTCAGTTTCCGCTATTTTTACAAACCTGTCTGCCCGAAAACTTAGGATCTTTACGGTAGTTAGTGTCATCTGTATAGAAAGCTTACCACCAACTATTTTACATAGGCAACAGAGATACCGTAATCGCCCCATTTACCGCATGGTGCGCTTAACTTTTTCAAAATTGCAACAAAAAGGTGTGGTAAAAACGTTTCTAATAACCGCACGCTCAGAACGAAAAAAACAACAAACGGCCATCGGCCAGTTAAGGAAAATCGATACGGTAAATTCTCATTTAGTTCGAACAGTTAATCGGGGTGTTCAAAGTGTCATGAAAATATTTAGGGTTCGAACTAATTGAATTGACAATTTCCGTCATGTCAAGTCGCAAATTATCTCATACCTCTCAGTAATTATGCATGTATTTCATTCTCTTCATCCTTCTTCAATATTCCAAATAAATATTCCGAAAGAAAGGAAAGTATTTCAACACATTTACGATGACCTAATATGTGATTGTTTAAACACGTCAGGTAAGTTTGTCAGTGCTCTGGCTAATCATTCACCGCAAGGGGTCTGCTTTGAATTCACGGGCTTCTATTAATAACACACACATTCTAATTCTGGAAGATGCGGTCCTTTTGATCTTCCCTATTTCTGTCTGTCCTATATTACGTCCAAGGGTGCAGAAATATTGGCAACGTGTCATGAGAAAGGTACCTTATTACATGTGCAAACAGCAAAGCCTTAGACCAGTCTGTGCATCTTCAAACAATTATTTTGCAAACTATCGGTGAATCCTGGAGATTTGTTAGACTGGTCAATGTTCGCAAATGCACTGTATGATGCGGGTGTTTGCTGATCGGATGTGTCCTGAGGCCCACCTATGCCAATGATAAACCTATCCTATGGCTACCGCGAACTTTGTTTAAATGCACAGACCATGCATATGCGCAGGCTGGTCGCTTCGTTCAGTTTGAGCATGTATTCAGACTGATTTTGTCAGGAAACAAGAGTTTGTCGTTATGACAATTTATTTCTTTTGCAACCCGGGTTTCTCATCTATACGACAAGAATTGCTCTGAGAAATGGCGCCTTTTCGCATGTACGAAAGGCAAAGACTCAGTTCAGCCTGTGCACCCCTGCAACATCATAACTTCATAAGCTCGATCCTTCTTGGATCAACATGTACATTCCCATTGTTGATGCAGATAGAGAATATGCTAATCAGACGGCGCAGATGTGTAAGCTGATCCGAGTCCGCTGTTCGCACTCGTTCACATCATAACACTTTAGCCAACTCCGTAAATATCGGCGAGGATGCCCGATTGACATTTAGACCGATAGAGTTGCTCTCTTCGCACATTGCGTCGGGAAAACAAAGTCTCTGTTGAAACAGTAATGGTAAGTTGAACTTGATGCGTTTTGTGAGTTTCAAAAGGAAACAGCAGTGTGCGCTTGTGAATTTTTTTCCGGAAATGGCCTTGGTGTGCGGTTATAGGGGCATGTCGGTAAATGGGGCGATTACGGTAACCTTTAACCTTTTTGTATTTCTACATACTTTTTTTTTTAACACATTTTCCATTAAAATTCATATCTCTAGCACATGAATGCACCTCAGTTCTGCAAATCATATAATCTATAATACAGGATATTTGAAACAAACTGGTAACAAAAAATTGCAGTTATTTTGTTAATAAGTATATTTTTAATTTAAAACAAGAAATATCTTTAAAAAAAGATAATCGGCTTAGTTTAAATACAAGTGTGTATTGTAATATGTATGAGTCAAATACACGTAAGATATCGACTGTGCTGATCAGATTGTACAGATGCGCATGTTGATATGTATATTTGTTGTTGGTATTGGGGTTTGGACTTCGGAAATGCTGTTGAATTTTGATTGGGATTTGTCTGTGTTGCACATAACAACAAGGATTAGTTGGTTGACCGCCCCACATATAACCTTAAAAGTGTCGCAGTTCCAACACAGCATCAACAACTAAGCCAGCAACAATTACTTAATTTCCTCCACCATTTCTGTATCAAGTTATTTTGTTGATTTCATATTTTACATGAGCGATATAACAGGAGATATGTTCTTTGGCAAAAAAGTGATTTAAACCGAAATATCTAGATTCATCACGACACGGTTTATAGGCCAACAGTCAAATGAAACTGAAAGTAGAAAGAGATAGCGAAAGTAAACTACTTACATCAAAATCCCAGGCGTACTTATATTGGCCAATGAAATACTTAAAATGTAGGTCAATAGTGAGGTTATACAGCTAAAGCCGAAAAAAATGCAAGAAAATTGAATTTCACGAAAAACGTCATGAAAAATACATTCAATTGATGGGACATGCTTGTGCATATTATTTTAGTAAGACTAACATTGTATGTTACAGAATAAAACAAAAAAAAAAAAAACATTTCACCATTTCGTTTCCTAGAAAAACAATGTTTAAGTTCAAAAATATCCCCAAAACAGACTGCCCAAATTCTGCACCTGCTGCAAGCACAGCCGGTCCTTGCCCTCCTATTTATTTTCCAGTTATTATGTCCCCCCACCAAAGGTGAGGGGGGACATATTGTTTTCAGTGCGGATCCCGTCGGCGTGACAGATTCTTGTATGCTCGATATCTCTTGAACCAATGGATGGAATTTCACCAAACTTGCATGGATATATCATTGGGACAAGCTTGTGAGCTGATTAGATTTTGGTGGCCTTGACCTCATTTTCAAGGTCACAGGAAGACTTAGATGACAATTTCTTGTATGCGCGATATCTCTTGAACCATTGCATGGAATTTCACCAAACTTGCATGGATATATCATTGGGACAAGTGTAAGAGCTGATTAGATTTTGGTGACCTTGACCTCATTTTCAAGGTCACTGGATGACTTAGATGACAATCTTTTGTACCCAATTTCTTTTATGCGCGATATCTCTTGAACCAATGGATGGAATTTCACCAAACTTGCATGGATATATCATTGGCACAATTGTAAGAGCTGATTAGATTTTGGTGACCTTGACCTCATTTTCAAGGTCACTGGATGACTTAGATGACAATTTCTTGTATCCACTACATCTCCTGAACCAATGGATGGAATTTCACAAAACTTGCATGGATACATTATTGGGACAAGTTTTTGAGCTGATTAGATTTTGGTGACCTTGACTTTATTTTCAAGGTCACTGGAGGACTTGGATGACAATTTCTTGTACCCTTTATATCTCCTGAACCAATGGATGGAATTTCACCAAACTTTCCTGGATACATGATTGGGACAAGTTTATGAGCTGTTTAGTTTTTGGTGACCTTGACCTTATTTTAAAGGTCACTGGAGGACTAACATGGCAATTCTTGTACCCACAATATCTCCTGAACCAATGGATGGAATTTCGCCAAACTTTCGTGGATACATGATTTGGACAAGTTTAAGAGCTGAACAAAATGTTGGTGACCTTGACCTCATTTTCAAGATCACAAGAGGATTTAAATATGTGAAATTTTCACTAAAATTGATGTATCTCTTTAGCCTTTGGCTTGATTTCCACTTTACTTTCATAGATATACCTATGGGACAGTCTCAAGAGTGTACTGTGTTTTGATGACCTTGACCCCATTTTCAAGGTCAAAAGCTATCTTACAAATGCGTATTTTTCTCTCTTAAAAATGAGATATCTTGAATCAATGGATGGATATTCATCAGACTTGCATGAATGTATCGTTGTGCCAGTTTAAGACATGTTTAGTAGTTGGTGACCTTGACCCTTTTTTGAAGGACATAGTCTTCTATGTAGGATATCTTTAGAACCAGCGGATGGATTTTGTCCAAACTTGCATAGATATTTTATTTGTACAGGCTTTTTATTCATTAGAGGGGATGGGAAATGGGCTGGTGGGGGGGGGGACATCAGTTTTTCTCTGAAAAACATTTCTAGTTCCGGTTTTACCATAGAGTAAAGCCGACAAAAATGCGCAGATGGGATAGCAACTGTGAAGATCTTGATCATTCTGGTTCCTAAGGAACAGTCTGATCTCGGTTTCCACTGTTTGTACAGACCTATGTGCCCGTAAACTTAGGATCTTTACGTAGACATTGTTAGTGTGTGTTATAACTGTACATGTATATACTCCACGGTTGATCGATTTCATCATGAACAATAACACTCTTTTGTTTAAAAAAGTAAGAACAGAGTCTTTCCATATACGACTACCTTAAGGCTAGCTACTAGCTACTACAGGGGCGTAACTAGGGGCAATTTCATGATACGCACAACCATGTTTTATTCTCTACTTCTTGAAGAGAAAGCTAGTATTTCAGCCACTTTAGCAATTAGTTTTGAAAACTGGCCTAATTTATAAATTTTCAGCAAGCAAATATGCAGGTGCGTTTTGAAATTTTGTCAATTTTGACAAAATCTCAATATGCACCTGCGTATTTGCCGTATAGGTAGCTATGCCCTTGTACTAGTATACATAAAATCAATTATACCGTAATCGCCCCATTTACCGCACATGCCCCTATAACCGCACACCAAGGCCATTTCCGGAAAAAAATGCATAAGCGCACACTGCTTTTTCCTTTTGAAACTCACAAAATCAAATGCATCAAGTTCAACTTACCATTACTGTTTCAACAGCGACAGTGTTTTCAGTTTTGTTTTCCCGACGCAATGTGCGAAGAGAGCAACTCTATCGGTCTAAACGTCAATCGGGCATCCTCGCCGATATGTACGAAGTTGGCTGAAGTGTTATGATGTGTACGAGTGCGAACAGCGACTCGGATCAGCTTACACATCTGCGCCGTCTGATTAGCGTATTCTCTGTCTGCATCAACAATGGGAATGTACAAGTTGATCCCAGAAGGACCGAGCTTACGAAGTTATGAGGTTGCGGGGGTGCGCATGCTGAACTGAGTTTTTGCCTTTCGTACATGCGAAAAGGCGCCATTTCTCAAGAGCAATTCTTGTCATATATAGCGAAAATGTGCACGTGCGCAAAAGTGCGTCGGGAAAGATACATGAACGACAGATGAGAAACTCGGGTTGCAAAAGAAATAAATTATCATAACGACAAACTCTTGTTCCCTGACAAAATCAGTCTGAATGCATGCGCAAACTGAACGAAGCGACCAGCCTGCGCATATACGTACTTGATAACGTACTTGATAACGTACTTGATCCAGCGGTGAAATCTGTAAGCCCCGTAGGCTTTTCTTCACCACCAATATTGTTACTTTAGTTTATGTTGGGTATCTAGACTTCTTTTCGATCCGGTTTTATAGAACGGTTGTTAAAACATTTGCGAACATTGGTATTGTCCGCCATGTACAGAATTGAAAGCAGCTGTTTTGAAAAATTTAATAGATACACCAGACTGCCTGATGTGGTTTTGTAAGCCCTGCCTTACTACTTTTCCTGGTATTAAGAAATTATTAACTAGAGTTACGGTATGTGAGACTCAAAATGTGGAAATTGTAAAGAGAGTTGAAAAACTTGAAGCTAGTGAGACTTTGTTTCAGAGCAAAACAAATGAACTTGAGAGCAGGGTAAATAAGCTTTCTGAAGGTAGGCCGGTAGGATCCCAAAATATCGATAAGCCTGAAAAAGATGAACTTGTAGAGTTAGTAGACTCTGTACTATCAGAACGTAATGATAGAGAGAAGAGAAAATTTAATGTTATCTGTTTTAACATGGAAGAAAGTGAAAAATTATCACCCCTGGACAGGAAAAATGATGACCTTGAAAACGTGAAAAGTATTTTGATATCAGATTTGGGTGTTGACTCTGACATTGAGATAATAGAGCCTGTTCGGTTAGGAAAGCGGTCAATTAATAGGGGGGAGAATGATCAGAACCCGAGAAATATACATGATAAACCCCGCCCATTACGGTTTAGAGTGCCTGACCTAGAAAGTAAAAACATTATTATGAGAGCAGGAAAATATCTTAGAAACAGCTCAGACCAAAGACTAAAGGTGATATACTTCACCCCTGACCTTACCAAGAAGCAGAGGGATGAGGCGTATAAGCTACGACAGGAGAGGAGACGGCGTGAGGATGATGGAGAGTCTAATTTAAGAATAGTGAGGGGCAGGATCATACCTACGACACTTAATCAGAGACCTACAAGTAAAAGAGCTAAAAAGTATAAATGGTATGAACCACCAGTCTCCCTTGATCCAATGATGAGTGGATATGATAGAATTTCCTCAGCCAGTGGGGTTGGCGGGGGTGGTGAGCCCTCCAACTCCTGGGGACAGCAGTCGCCAGTTTGTGTTGATTAAGACTATAAAATTCCCCAGAATTTTGTAAATACGTTAATATTTTTTCAATTTTTGTTGACTTCACAAGTTTTGAGTTTTTGTGCACAAAGTTTATTTTGCACTGTGTGTTCTTCAGACATATGATTACAGACACAAACATAAGTAATTTATCTGTATATTACACAAATGCAGACAATTTGATGAATAAGCGAGATGAGTTGTTGGTGGTTATACAATCTACAGATCCTGATGTTGTAGTGGTTACTGAGATTTTTCCAAAAACTTTGGACGCTACGTTGATTCTGCCAGTCGAATTCAGTATTAAAGGGTATACACTATACATAAATGCTAAATTACAGCCAAAGAGTAGAGGTGTAATTATATACATAAAGGACTGTATTACTTCATACCCATGTCTGGACCTAGATAATTTACATTTTCAAGAATCTGTATGGTGTGAGTTGAAAATAAATTCAACCGATAATATCCTAATTGGTGGTATCTATAGGAGTGGCTCAGGTACCGATATAAACTTTGAACACCTTTTAAGTCTTATTGACACTGCAGTGGCTCGTAGAAATAAATACATTCTTATCTTTGGGGATTTCAATTACCCGGAAATTGATTGGCTAACATGGAGTACAGACAGAAGCCAAGATAGTGAGGCTTTTAGGTTCCTGGAGAAACTCAGAGATAACTACCTGTTTCAGTTAATCACAAATCCAACAAGGTACAGAGAGGGACAAACGCCCAATACTCTGGATTTGATAATTACCAACAATGAAAACTGGCTAGATAATATTGTATATAGTAATCACTTGGGAGCTAGTGATCATATTCAGATACTTTCATATTTTACTTGTAATACTACAAGGAATCAGTCTCATTCAACTAAAAGGCAATTTTACAGAGGGGACTATGTAACAGCTAGGGAGGAAATTAATACGGTCCAGTGGGATTCACTGAAGGATATGGATGTTCAGGACTGTTTTGATGTCATTCGTAGTGAGATATCTAACAATATAAACAGAAACATTCCAATATTTAAAAAGAAAATAAATATGGAAAATAAGCCTAAATGGATGGATCATTTTTCAGTTTGTGCAGTTAAAAAGAAATATAAAGCTTGGCAACGTTATCTGCATTCCCGAAGTGACAGTCACTATAAAGAATACTGTATATTAAGGAATAAGGCTACAAAAGCAGTGAGGTATGCCAGAAAACGGCACGAAAAAGGTATAGCTAATTCTGTGAAGGACAACTGTAAATCTTTTTGGTCATATGTGAATGGCAAAACTGGTATTAGATCAGGTGTTTTTGACCTGAGGGATGAAAATGGCACTTTACAGTCAGATATCAAGAAGAAGGCCAATATACTAAATAACTTTTTTGCATCAGTGTTTACCCTGGAAGGGGCCAGTAACTTTCCCAGTTTACCTCTGAAAACAGAGATGACTATTACCAGTATATCTGTGACCAGGGAGAAAGTGGAAAAATTACTTTTAGGATTAAATCCAGCAAAGTCATGTGGGCCAGATGAGTGCCACCCTCGATTTTTAAAAGAGACTGCAAAAGAATTGTCAGAACCTATATGTGAATTATTTAATAAATCACTCTGTAATACATTTAAACAAAGTTCGCGGTAGCCATAGGATAGCTTTAATATCTTTGGCATACCTGGCCCGTGGGCCTCAAAAGGGCCTCATGACACATTCGATCAGCAAACACCCACATCATACAGTGCATTTGCGACCACTGACCAGTCTTACAAATCTCCAGGATTCGCCGATAGTTTGCAAAATAATTGTTTTAAGATGCGCAGACTGGTCTAAGGCTTTGCTGTTTGCACATGTAATACGGTACCTTTCTCATGACACATTGCCAATATTTCTGCACCCTTGGACGTAATATAGGACAAACCGAAATAGGAAAGATCAAAAGGACCGCATCTTCCAGAATTAGAATGAGTGTGTTATTAATAGAAGCCCGTGAATTTAAAGCAGACCCCTTGCGATGAATGAATAGCCAGAGCACTGACAAATTAACTTACCTGACGTGTTAAACAATCACATATTAGGTCATTGTAAATGTGTTGAAATACTTTCCTTTCTTTCGGAATATTTTATTTGGAATAATGAAGAAGGATAAAGAGAATGAAATACATGCATAATGAGGACATATTTAATACTGAGAGGTATGAGATATAATTTGCGACTTGACATGAGATCGTTTTTCTTTCGGAAATTGGCAATTCAAATAGGTCGAACACTAAATATTTTCATGACACTTCGAACACCCCGATCAGTATTGCCGACTATTTCGACTGTTCGTTTGTTGTTTTTTCGTTCTGAGTGTGCGGTTATTAGAAAGGTTTTTAACCACACCTTTTTGTTGCAATTTTGAAAAAGTTAAGCGCACCGTGCGGTAAATGGGGCGAATACGGTAGTAGTAATTTTTCTTCAAAACATGCACTGAAAATGCTCCTCCCATTTTTTCAACAAAAAGTGACAGAGTTTTTGCACACAATGCATTTGAAATTTTAATGTCTGTTTACCAACAATGTTGTTTGCTTTGAAGAACTGGGCCCAGAGTTCTAAGACAATGGCAGAGCTCTAGATAAGAGGGAGTATTTGATGATAATTAAGGATAATTTTTCTTATTCCTCATCGAAACCATATATTGTGACCCCTCATCTGAACCGTCTCGGGGGACGGTTCAGGTGAGGGTCACAACATAGGGTTTTATGCAGAATTAACAAAAATTATCCCTAATTATCATGAAATACATGTACTCCCTCTTATCTAGAGCTCTGAATGGTATGGCTCAGATATTTTTAGCTCACCAAAGCCGAAGGCTCCGGGGGAGCTGATAGGATAGGCAGTGTCCATCGTCGTCGTCGTCTTATGTGGTATGTCGTTGTCCGTCAACACTTTTAAACAACATCTCCTCTGAAGCCACTGGGCCGATTGGGCCCAAATTTCATCTGTAGCATCCTTGGGCTGGGGGATTGAAAGTTTGTGCTTTTTATGAAAATCTGCCCTTCAGTGTGGTTGCTATGGCAACTTAGAGTTCCGATAGACTTACAATGGGGAAAATTGAAAAATGACATTTTCTGCCAGGCCATTGCAGATATGTTGACAAAACTTTTATAGAAATGTTCCTTGAGAAGTCTTCTATCAGCTGTATTCTTTTTGGCCCAGTGCCCCTTTTATTGGTTGCCATGGAAACCAAAATGAAAAAAAAAAAAAAATGGAAAAAAATACTTAAAAATTATCTCCTCTGTAACCACTTGGCCGATAAGGCTCAGATTTCATCTGTATTATCCTTAGGCTGGGGGATTGTGAGTTTGTGTTTTTTTATGAAAATCTGCCCTTTAGTTTGGTTGCTATGGCAACTTAGAGTTCCCATAGGCTTATAATGGGGAAAATTGAATAATGGCATTTACTGCCTAGCCATTACAGATATGTTGACAAAACTTTTATAGAAATGTTCCTTAAGAAGTCTTCTATTAGCTTTATTGTTTTTGGTCCCACCGCTCCTTTTACTGGTTGTCATGGAAACCCAAATGCAAAAATAATGGAAAAAAAAATACTTACAAAATTATCTGCTCAGCAGCCACTGGGCCAATAAGGCCCAAATTTCATCTTTAGTATTCTTAGGCTGGGAGGTTGAAAGTTTGTGTTTTTGATGAAAATCAGCTCTTTCGTTTGGTTGCTATGGCAACTTAGAGTTGCATTGACTTATAATGGGGAAAATTGAAAAATGGTATTTACTGCAATCAAAATATGGAAAATAGTTATATATTTTGTTATCAACTCAACAGACTATCAGACTGAGACTTTGTAGTTGTATATTTTGTATTAGCCTGTACAAATGTGACAGTAATTTTGATAGGGTAAGAATTCATTTCGCTATGCTGCACCTGTGCTGTGGAACTCCTTACCAGATGATTTTAGAACAACAACTGATTTTAGCAAATTTAAATCACTTATATCCAACTGGAATGGAAAAAATTGTAAATGCTCAGCCTGTGATACCAAATTTTAACTAAACTCCTGGAAGTCACGGTCGGGTCAGCATAGTCTTATTTCTTAATCAGTTCCTATGTTTTTATGCTTTTGTTGTTTCGCTTTATGTAGCCTGGCTTATTTGCTTCTGTTCTGTGTGCATTTACTTATTTCTCCGCTTATTAGCTGCGTTGTATTTGTCCATGTGCTAAACTTTTATTGTGCTTTCATTGTTGCATTGCTTTTTCAGGGTAACACAGTATTGACCAGGATGGTGTGGAGTTCTTTTTCACACCGACTGGGGGCGGTGTGGAGCTTGATGTTTAGCAATTGAGCTGCCACTTGTGAAGCACTACCACCTAGTCAGTGTTTGATAGCTCTAAATTGTGAACTCTGCTTTATCCTGGCATATGCTAGTTTAGTTTATTCCCATATGTATGTGTTCATTTAACCTGTGCTAAGCTTTTATGTATTACACTAAATTGTAGCTGTTAGCTGTATTGAGTAACCAGGACGGGTATAGGTTTCCCTCACATTGACTGGGGGGTGGTGTGGAGCCTGATATTTAGCAATTGAGCTGCCACTTGTGAAGCACTACCCTCCAGTACAATGTTCTGATAGACCTAAGTTACAAACCTTGCTCTGTCCAGGTAGGTATCAACATTGTACATGTTTTTTTTTTTTTTTCTTTCATACTAATTAGCTTAGTCTGTCTTACAGCTGTTTTACTCTTGTTGAATTTTATACCTTGGTTATAGCAGTCGGTTCAAAAGCTCGTAAGAGCTTATGTTGATTTGTTGTAAACTTGCCGACTTTAAATAAATCTTATCTTATCTTATCTTATCTTATAGCAATTTTGAGCTAGAGATCTGGTGAGCTTTGTGGCCCGTGGGCCTCTTGTTCTTGTTTCTCCTTAAAATATATAAGCTGAGACATGACAAAACTAACAGAGAAGATGTGCGCCCAGCGAAGATTCTGATCAGCCTGGGCATCTGCCCAGTCTGAACAGACTCTTTGCTGTGTGCTTAAAGACAGGACTTCTCTGCCAGGGGGTCTGGTTCCGAGCAATAGCATATGTTACCTGTACAGCTAAAGGTGTGAAAATATATTCAGCCAATCAGTGGACCAGGATTACCAGTTTCAGTAATTTCTTTGGTTGACTGGATTTGTTGACTCTATGTGATCAAGAGACAGAATGATACTGTTCTCTTCTGTTTGAAGTTTATCCTTTAGGCGGACACTAGGCACCAAGTGCGTGCAACTATGGTTAGGTACCCCTGAGCCACTTGGGGAATGTCATTAGGAGAACTGAACTGAACTGAACTGAAGTTTATCCTCCTTATATAGTACCACTGCTGTCTTAAAAGGTAGTTAAGTTACTGGGTGGATGTCCCGACTGATCTGAGTCTGCATAGTGCACATGCCACTTTGTGCCGGGCCGGGTAGCGCAATCGGTAGGGCACCTGACTCGTAAGTCAGAGGTCTTGGGTTCGAATCCCGGTCTGGCCACATACTTTCGTTTCTCCTTCCGCTGATTCAAGAAGGGCAGTTGTCAGTTACTGGCGAAAGTATGTGCACTTAGTACTGGTTAACCGCTTAGGAGGTCTAAGCCTGCCCAGGAATAGTGTGGTTAGGTTAACTGACCGTCCCGACATGACCTTAGTTGTTTACCGTGGACGTTAAGCATCAAATCAACCAACATGCCACTTTGTTGGTTTTGTCATGTCGGGTCAGAACAAATCTTCTTGTGGAAATTTAGCAGAAATCACCCCTACTCCCTCTCATTTTGAGGAGTGGCCATAGGGTAGTTGACAAGGCACAAGACTATGAATCCAGGGTGGCAGGTTTGATCCCCCACTTCTCCAGTCTTTCAAATGAGACTTTAAACAGAGGTGCCATCTCCGTGTGACCTGTGTGTTGGGACATTAAGTCTGAAGGACCTCACTAGCCACTTTCATTTTGAACTTGGCTGAACTTTAACCTGGATCATCCTGTGCATATGTTCAGATCATTCTCTTCTGATAAAAATATCTACAAATTGGGACACCTAAAATAATTACCATACTTAATAGAAAACTTGGTAATACAATGCAAAGATGCAGATAAAATGGCAAATAATGCAGACCTTGATGAAACCACACCTTTTCACAGTGTATAAACCAGTCCATCAATTTTGGCTTCCTGCAGAGACTGTCTGTCATATTTGGTTTCCGCCAAGACTGTCCGCGATCTCTTGCTTCCTGCAGGGACCATCCTTGAAAAATGGCTTCCTGCCCAGACTGTCGGCATGTCTCTGCTTCCTGCTGAGAGCCTCAGCAGGAAGCAGAATCACGTGGACAGTCTATGCAGGAAGCCATTTATCATGTACAGAAGTCTCAGCAGGAAGCAAGAGATTGCAGACAGTCTCGGCAGAAGCCAAATATGATGGACAGTCTCTGCAGGAAGCAAAAATTTATACCCTGTGCTTTAAACATGCTGAAATAGCTTGGTTTTCATATAAACAAGGGAGGAGGTTGGCTGTAGGAGTGTGTTTGGGAGGTTGGGGTGGAGGGAAGTATATTCCTAGAATAAATTCCAGTTCATCTGGGATTCCTCTAGTGTAGGAGGTGGTTGTGGTTGGGCGATGGTGCTGGGTAACTTTCAGTGCTGGGGCATCTTTCTAATTTGGAAAATAGTAGGGCAAGGGCCTACTGTGCTTGCAGTAGGTGCTGGTGGGGGTTGTTTGGACATTTTTTCTCTTGTCTATCATTTCTCTCTTCTTTCTCCCTCTCTCAGGGAGACAGCTCGATATAGAGTGAAATACTATCTGAAAGGGCCGTAAAACCCAAAACCAACTTCCTTTTTTGCAGTCAGGTATCTGCTCAACCTTTCTCTTTCATAATGAAGATAAGTGGATGTAATTTAGTATAGGATTTATTTAGGTGAGTTTTGGAAGACGTTTACTGGTAATAAATTTCATCAAGGATGCAATTAAAAATTTGTTTATTTATGTGCTCTACCTGCTTGTTTACTTAAGCTTAACTATTATAATTGATACAACTTCACAATTCTGTTGTTTTATTGTCAAAAAAGTCTGAAATTACTGAAGAAAAAAATAAAGGAAAAATACCCTAATGTACTTAAGTACAAGGACACCTAAAATAATTATACCCCTGACATACGAAGTATGTTGAGGGGTATATAGTCTTTATCTTTCCGTCTGTCCATCCGTCCGTTCGTCCGTGCATCCGTGTGTCCGTCCGTTAACATTTGCGTTAAAGTTTTGCGTTAAGTTTTTTTTCTTTGCTTATATTTCCAATATCCTTTGATGGAACCTTTTGGTATGTGACTAGGTATTCTTCTGGGTTCATGCAGAATAGTTGACATCATCTGTATGCTGCTGGTGACCTTAGATCAAGGTCACAGACTGAAACATTTGTGTTAAAGTTTTGTGTTAAGTTTACCTTCTTCTTCTATATTTCCAATATTCTTTGATGGAATATTTTGATATTTGACTAGGTTTACTTTTAGGTTCATACAGAGTAGTTGACATCATCTGAATGCTGCTGCTTACCAAAGGTCAAGGTCACAGACTTGTATATTTACGTTAAAGTTTTGTGTTAAGTCTATAAACTTTGCTTATATTCCCAACATCCTTTGATGAAACCTTTTGGTATATGAATAGTTTTACATCTTTATTCTTGCAGAATAGTTGACATCATCTGGATGCTGCAGCTGACCTAAGGTCAAGATCAAGGACTTAAACATTTGCTTTAAAGTTTTGTGTTAAGTTTATATTCTTCTTTTATACTTCCAATATCCTTAGATGGAACCTTTTGATATTTGACTAGGTTTACTTTTAGGTTCCTATCTGCTTACCAAAGGTCAAGGTCACAGACTTGAATATTTGCGTCAAAGTTTTGCATTTAGTTTATATTCTTTATTTTGATGGAACCATTTGATAGGTAACTAAGACCCTGTATAAGATTGGTTTCATTAGGCAGTGGTTTCTTAGGCAGTGGTTTCTTAAGGCGGTGATTTCATTAGGCAGTGGCGCTGGTTGGGGGTATACGTGAGCCCCTGCTCACTTGCTGTAGTTAATTTTCCATTCATCCCAAATGGAAAATTCATTATTTTTAGGTGTCCCAATGTATATGCACATTATGCACCAGTCATTTGCAACCACGACCCCCATGGGGCCGGGGATAGTGGGGGCATAGCGGGGCTTAAGTACCGTGTTTTTACCTAAGCGGTGTCCCGGCACTGCTGTGGATATGCCGGGCTTTTGATTCCCGCCAAAACAGTGGGGAAAATAGTGGAGTGTTTTTAACGAAATTTACAATGACACATTGTCAGAATATGGATTTTAAGCTCGCCTGTACGAATTAATGTACAGGAAGAGTTATTGCACTCCCCCCGGCGTTGGCATTAGCAAAATGTTAAAATTTTACGCTAAAGTTTTTTAGGTGATGGGTAAGGCGCTGTCAGGTGAGCTGTCCTGTCCCCCTGACAGGTCTTGATATATTTACATGATCCCCTGGGGGAGGAGACCTTTACCAGGGATTTGACATGAAAGATGTCCCCACATTGCAGGGCATATACCAGGGCTTTGCAGAGTGAAAAGTCAATATCCCCGCTATTCCCCGGCCCCAGGGGAGCCGTGGTTGCAAATGACTGGTGCATTACGGTAATATCATGGGACAATATGCTAGAAAATGATTGGCAAACAGGTCTTGAATATCAAAGAAATATGCCTAATGGCTAACATAAAAGTTCCCTAAAAATTAGCTTTGTCTGCAAAGAAATTTTTGATGAAGTTTCCCATTATTATTTGACACCATTAATTGCATTAATAGTCACTGGGAAACAGAAACTCAGTAGTGCTGTAGAATCTGTCAAAGATGTTTGAGCCCATGTTTAATCACCAACAATAACATTTGTGTTTTTTTTGTGTGTTTTTTGTCCAAAATGGGAAATTGACCACTTTAATTATACTGTGCATCTTGTATCAGATCAATACCTTTTTTTGGCACTCAAGCAGTGTTCTTACTTTGGATATCAGACCACATTATAGTGAACCTATTAAAAACATAGAACATTCGAGTAGTGAAAAAAATGTTATGTACCATATGCTGTTTTCATTATGCTGACATTTAAAATTAAGGTAAACACATCACAGGGAAGTAATACTGAAGAAACTTAAATTACCTGTAAAAATTCTAAGTTTTTGGACAGATAGGTCTGAGCAAACATTGCAGAGCCAGATCAGACTGCTCCTTCAGGGAGCCATTCTGTCTACATATGAACTGTGACACGAGAAAACCAACAATGTGGCTGTGCGCCCAGCGCAGACTCAGATCAGCCTGGGCATCCGCCCAGTCTGATCAGAGTCTTCGCTGTCAGCATGGAGGTAGCTTAGACCCTTAGCTACCATTTGAGCACTTAACAAAGAGTCTGAACATACTGGGCAGATGCCCAGGCTGATCTGGGTCTACGATGGGCGCACAACCACATTGTTGGTTTTCTCATGTCGCAGCTCATATTTGTCATTTTATCTGCATCTTTGGAGGCACAGCTACATAACCAAACTGCTCCATTTTTAGGACCAATATGGTAATTATTTAAGACGTCCCAAATTTAGAATTTTTATGGTAGGAAGATCAGTTTTCATTACATGTGGTAGCATTTTTAGTGCAACTTTGCAAAGCAAATGTGTGCTCATATAATACCCTTCCTGTGCATCAGTATGTATGTGCACGTTTATGCTTGTGGGTTGCAGGCTCGGACAAAAATATTCACCTGTTGTGTTTAGCTCAATATCTTGGTAAGAACAAGGGATAGAGTCTTCAGACTTGCTTCATATGTACGTTTTGGGGACTTGGATGATGGATCAGCTGTATTCCAGTATTTTTCCGAGTTATTATGTCCCCCCACCATGGGGGGCATATTGTTTTTTGTGTGGGTCCTGTTGGCATTGATCTGCGTAGCAATTTGTCTACACTCTGTCTCCTGAAGGGATGAATGGATTTTGACCAAACTGTCATAGCTACATCATTGGGAGGGAGGAAAGAACTGGTTAGATTTTGGTGACCTTGACCCTATTTTCAAGGTCACAGGAGGTCTAAGAGTGTTAAAAAATGCCTTGTCTGCACTCTATCTCCTGAAGGGATGGATGGATTTATAACAACTTGCACAGATATATCATTTGGAGATGTTAAAGAACTGATTAGATTTTGGTGACCTTGATCCCATTTTCAAGGTCACAGGAGGTCACAAGAGTGTTGAAAAAAGCATTGTCTGCACTCTATCTCCTGAAATAATGGATGGATTTTAACCAAACTCACACAGATATATCATTTGGAGATGGAAAAAAAACTGATTAGATTTTTGTGACCTTGATCCTATTTTCAAGGTCACAGGAGGCTAAAGAGTGTTGAAAAATGCCTTGTCTGCATTCTATCCCCTGAATGGATAAATGGATTTAAACCAAACTTGCAAAGATATATCATTTGGAGATGTTAAAGAACTGATTTTGGTGACCATTTTCAAGGACACAGGAGGTCAAAGAGTGCTGAAAAATGCCTTGTATGCACTCTATCTCCTGAATGGATGGATGGATTTAAACAAAACATGCACAGTTATATCATTGGGAGATGGATGAATGGATGATTTTGAGTTTTACGTCCTTTCAATAGTATTTCAGTCATATCGAGATGATGGTAGGGTGATAATGAAAGGCTGCGTGCTGAGTGGAACCCTATTTACAGTTGGAAAGATTTCTGCCTCCAGCGAGACTCGAGCCCAGGACCGCTGGCTTAGCAGACCAATGCTTAACCCACTGATCTGCCAGGAATCCTTGGGAGATTGAAAAGAACTGATTAGATTTTGATGACCTTGACCCCATTTTCAGGGTCACAGGAGGTCAAAGAATGTTGGAAAAATACCTTCTGCACTCTGTCTCCTGAATGGATGGATCACTGAGACATGCAACAGAACTGATTATATTTGGTGACCTTGTCACTATTTTCAAGGTCACAGGAGGTCAAAGAATGTTGAAAATTGGCTTATTTCACCAGATCTCTTGAATGGATCGATGGATTTTTGACCAAACTTGCAATGATATATCATTCACTGATTGTGAGATGGAAAAGAAGTGATTAGATTTTGATGACCTTGACCTCACTTTCAAGGTCACAGGGGGTCAAAGAATGATGAAAACTGGCTTGTCTGCACCATATCTCCTGAAGGGATTGATGATTATGACCAAACATAGACAAGTGTATAATTGGGAGGTAGAAAAGAACTGATTAAATTTTGGTGACCTTTGACTTATTTTCAAGGTCACAGGAGGTCTTAACTTGCCAACATTTAGGGAAAATGATTCTGATGGAAAAGGGCAGGTGTGAGGACATCTGTGTTTGTCAAAAAACAGTTCTAGACCATTTACTGAGCTTAAGATATGAGGGGTATTTCATACTTCTGAAATAAAACCGTCAGTTGTGACCCCTCATCATAACCAATTCTCAGTGGCATGGTTCTGACGAGGTGTCACAATATTAACCCATTGCATTCTGGGTATTTTTTGTTGTCTGCTGAAATTGTTATCTGCATCAAAAGTCAAGAATATTTTGACAGTTTTGGTCTAACTAACACTTGTAGAAATGATGTCTAGGCAGCAAACAGTTTGGATCTCAGATCAGGCCCCACATTTGTGGGGCCTGCTCTGGATACAAACTGTTTGCCTAGATACCCCTAAAGGGGTATACCGAATGGAAAGGGTAATTTTGTTTTTATAGAGAAACATGGAAAAAATATCCCTTAATTATCCCTCTAGGCAGGGACTGTACATATTACACATAGGCAGTGAAAGTCATTTTGGTCTTTCCTCATGTGGTTAGAAATGCATTGCTTTTCTAGTGTTACCATATTTATTCAGGAATAAGGGAGATTTTCCCTTTCAAAATAGTCACTAAAATCTAGATCTGTCTTACAAGACAGATCTAGGTTTTTAGCTCACCTGGCCCGAAGGGCCATAGTGAGCTATTGTCATACCAAAGCGTCCGGCGTGCGTCCGTGCGTCGTCCGTCAACACTTGAAAACAAATATTCAAACATCTTCTTCTGTAAAACTACTGTACCCATGGTTCTCAAATTTCACTTGGAGCATGACCTGACTCCAGGGTCTCAGAATTGTAAAATTGGGTCAGGTTGAATATTCAAGATGGCCGCCGTTACTAAAAATAGCAAAAATAACAAAATCATCTTCTTCTTCAGAACCACAGGGTATATTTGTCTGAATTTTCGCATGAAACATCAGTGGAACATTGGTATTCAGAATTGTAAAAATGAAAAAAATCTGTAGCGTAGTTTTGTCGCAGTGACCTACTTTCTGTTTACGAGGGTAATTTTGTTCAAATGCCAATGTCGAAAAACAACTTATTTAAACAACTTCAAACAACTTCTCCTCTAAAACCACTGAACCCATGGGTCTCAAATTTCACATGGAGCATGACCAGACTGCAGGGTTTCAAATTTGTAAAAGTGGGTCAGGTTGAGAATCCAAGATGGCCGCCATTTCTAAAAATAGCACAAACAACAAAATCAACATCTCCACTAGAACCATTGGGTATATTTGGTTGAAAGTTTGCATGGAACATAAGTGGGACCTTGCAATTAAATTTTATAAAAATCAAAAAAATCTGTAAAGGAATTAGGTCACAGTGACCTACTTAGCGTTTACAAGACCGAATTCGCTCAAATGTCAATATCTCAAGAAAACAAAAATGGATTCTGATAAGGTTTGGTCAGAAATGGTCCTTGAATTGAATTGTTTCAAATTTGTGCCAACTGACTATCCAAGATGGCCACCAGGGGGGGCCGTTACTAAAAATAGCACAAACATTAAAAATGACAATTTCTCAAGAACCCTTGAATGGAATTTGACTTATTTTGTTTCAGAATGTTCCTTGCATGAAGATGTTTTGATTAATTGCGATTTGGCAATCCAAGATGGCTGCCATCTGCCGTTACTAAAAATAGCACAAAACATGAAAATGACAATATCTCAGTAACCACTGAATGGATTTTGAAGAAATTTGTGGCAAAATGATTCTTGCAATTTGAGGTGTTTCAAACCTAACTAAATATAGACCAGTCATGTTGGCCTATGTGTCTAAAAATAGCAAAATGTGAAAATTCGAAAATGTCAATAGAATTGGACTAATTTTGTGTCAGAATGGTCCTTTCATGAAGCCTTTGCGATTTCTTGCATTTTGGCATTCCAAGATGGCTGCCATCTGCCATTACTAAAAATAGCACAAAACATGAAACTGACAATATCTCCGTAACCCCTGAATGGATTTTGATGAAATTTGTGGCAAAATGATTCTTGCATTGAGATGTTTCAAGCATAACTTAATATAGACCAGTCATGTTGGCCTCTGTTACTAAGAATAGCAAAATGTGAAAATCAGAAAATCTCAATGGAATTGGACTAATTTTGTGTCAGAATGGTCCGTTCATGAAGCCTTTGCGATTTCTTGCATTTTGGCAATCTTAGATGGCTGCGATCTGCCATTACTAAAAATAGCACAAAACATGACAATGACAATATTTCAGTAACCCCTGAATGGATTTTGACAAAATTTGTGGCAAAATGATTCTGGCATTGAGATGTTTCAAAAATTAATAAATATAGACCCGCCATATTGGTCTCTTTTACTTAAAATAGAAAAATGTGAAAATTGAAAAATTACAATGGAACTGGACCAGTTTATGTCAGAATGGTCCTTGCATGAAGGCTTTTGATTTTTAGCTCACCTGAGCCATAGGCTCAGGGTGAGCTATTGTGATCACCCAGTGTCCGTCGTCCGTCGTGCGTCGTCCGTCGTGCGTCGTGCGTCGTGCGTCGTCAACAATTTGCTTTAAATGACATCTTCTCTGAAACCGCTAGGCCTAGGGCTTTGATATTTGGTATGAAGCATTGCCTAGTGGTCCTCTACCAAGTTTGTTCAAATGGTGGCCCCAGGGTCCAAAATGGCCCTGGGGCGGGGGGGTCTTGGGTTCGAAACTAAAAAATACTTAAAAATCTTCTTCTCCAGAACTGCTTGGCTCAGAGGCTTGAAATTTGGTATGAAGCATTGTCTAGTGGTCCTCTACCAAGTTTGTTCAAATGGTGGCCCCAGGGTCCGAAATGGCCCTGGGGCAGGGGGTCTTGGGTTCGAAACTAAAAGATACTTAAAAATCTTCTTCTCCAGAACTGCTTGGCTCAGAGGCTTGAAATTTGGTATGGAACATTGCCTAGTGGTCCTCTACCAAGTTTGTTTAAATGGTGGCCCCAGGGTCCAAATTGGCCCTGGGGCAGGGGGTCTTGGGTTTCGGAACTAAAAAATACTTAAAAATCTTCTTCTTCAGAACTGCTCAGCTCAGTTGCTCGAAATTTGGTATGTAGCATTGTCTAGTGGTCCTCTACCAAATTTGTTCAAATGGTGGCCCCAGGGTCCAAAATGGCCCTGGGGCAGGGGGTCTTGGGTTCGAAACTTAAAAATACTTAAAAATCTTCTTCTCCAGAACTGCTTGGCTCAGAGGCTTGAAATTTGGTATGAAGCATTGTCTAGTGGTCCTCTACCAAGTTTGTTCAAATGGTGGCCCCAGGGTCCAAAATGGCCCTGGGGCAGGGGGTCTTGTGTTCGAAACTAAAAAATACTTAAAAATCTTCTTCTCCAGAACTGCTTGGCTCAGATGCTTGAAATTTGGTATGGAACATAGCCTAGTGGTCCTCTACCAAGTTTGTTTAAATAGTGGCCCCAGGGTCCAAATTGGCCCTGGGGCAGGGGGTCTTGGGTTTCGGAACTAAAAAAATACTTAAAAATCTTTTTCTCCAGAACTGCTCGGCTCAGATGCTTGAAATTTGGTATGTAGCATTGTCTAGTGGTCCTCTACCAAATTTGTTCAAATGGTGGCCCCAGGGTCCAAAATGGCCCTGGGGCAGGGGTCTTTGGTTCAAAAACTAAAAAATACTTAAAAATCTTCTTCACCAGCCTCAGATGCTTGAAATTTGGTATGTTACATTGCCTAGTGGCCCTCTACCGAGTTTGTTCAAATGGTGGCCCCAGGGTCCAACATGGCCCCGGGGCAGGGAGTCCCAGGTTTTAACCATAGAAATACATAGAAAAATATTAAAAAATCATCTACTTCAGAACCGCAGGGCTCAGATGCTTGAAATTTGGTATGTAGCTTTGCCTAGAAGTCTTTTACCAAGTTTGTTCATATGATGACCCCAGGGTCTAAAATGGCCCCACCCTAGGGGGTCCTGGGTTTGAACCATAGAAATACATAGAAAAATATTCAAAAATCTTCTTCTTCAGAACCACTTGGCTCAGATGGTTGAAATTTAGTATGTAGCTTTGCCTAGTGGTCCTTTACCAAAATTATTCAAATGATGGCCACAGGGTCCAAAATGGCCCGGCCCCAGGGGGTCCAGGGTTTGTACCATAGCAATACATAGAAAAATATTCAAAAATCTTCTTCAAAACCATTTGGAAGTGGTTGCAAACTATCAGGTTTGTTAAATAATGACCCTTGTTTGACCTTTAACCTTTTTGGTCAGGTGAGCGATTCAGGGCCTCTTGGCCCTCTTGTTTGCATTTTGGCATTCCAAGATGGCCTCCATCTGCCATTTCTAAAAATAGCACAAAACATGAAATGGCAATATCTCAGTGACCACTGAATAGATTTTGATGAAATTTATGGCAAAATGATTCTTGCAAATCTCAAAGTAATTGGACCAATTTTGTGTCAGAATGGTCCGTGGCAAAATAGCCAGGTGAGCGATATCAGGCCCATTTGGGCCTCTTGTTGTTACTGTTTTGAAAGGGAAACCCCATTTTTAATACAGCAGAATAATTTACATGTCCAGGGGCATTCTGAAGAAGGAACATGTCCCAGTTTATAGCTGAATAGATATGGAGCTTATTATGCCCAATCAGGAGCTCACAATTTATTTGCTCTTGGCTCAGTAATTTCACCAATGGAAAATGCCATCTACAGCTGTAGGTGATGTTTTGAAGGGAATGACTAACAGAAAAGTGGTTCCATGCATCAAGCTTTAATGGCAATACAGAAGATATAGGAGAAAAAACATATGCAGTGACAAGAAGTGAATACCAGATCAACTTCTCTTTAAAAGAAGTCTGATCAGTGTCTTCCTTATTTGATAGTTAGCCAGAATATTGTAGATACGTTGCTAGCTCGGAGCTTTAGATAAGAGGGAGTATTTGATTATAATTAAGGATATTTTTTTGTTATTTCTCATCGAAACCATACATTGTGACCCCTCTTTTGAACCATCTCATTGAGACGGTTTACATGAGGGGTCACAACATATGTTTTAATGCAGAATTAACAAAAATTATCCCTAATTATCACCAGATTCCACTCTTATCTAGAGCTCTGTGCACTTGTTCAAATTTTAGGTTTTAGGGCAATTACAGAAAATGGTAAAAAAATTCAGTATTTAGGTGTAATAATGGTAGGCTAGATTTGTCTCTGTTGTTTCAGAATTGATGGAAAAGATGATCTTTTTCTGTGTGTGAAGCAAGGGTACCCATTATGAATGGTTCAGTTGAAAATTTACAATGTTAATCTTGTCTCTGATATTTCAGAATCTATGTGTGAAGCATGGGAACCCAGGATGAAGGGGTGCAGTGGAAAGAGGAGTATGAAAAATGTGCAGAAAAACTGAAACAGTTAGAAATTCTCTCCAAAGATGGTGAGTCAATGTTGTGTCTTTCAATATTTTACACTCATTCAGTTATTTGTCATTTTCCAGTCCACATCTTCCGGATTCTAACAGCACTTTGGCCCCTAATTTCCACACAGACCACGAATCCCACAAATCGCCAAGAATCCATAAATAATAGGATTTGTGGCGATAGTAAATTTTCTGGTACAATTTGTGATGCTCTACGATTCAGTTTCAATAGGGTAACGAATATTCGTGGGATTTGATTTGATTCAGCTGCAATCGCACGAATATTGTCAAGAATTCAGTATGATTTACAAGAACCTCTTGGGAAATACTGCACAAACATTTAGAATTATTTACGAATCAGTTAAGAATATGCTGAATGCACGTACGAATCTGGTACGAATAAAAATGAATTTGTGACTAGTCTTGAAAATCTGTGGGATTTCCTCTGAACATATGACCAGTTTCTGAGGATATTACACAGTCTAACAAAAAGAGAGAGGAGGCATTTATTAGACTGAGAACATTTATTAGGTTTAAAAGGGTAAGTGATATTGGATACCTAGAGGAGCATATCTCCATCTGAGAAAGGAGGTAAAATGAAAAATGGAAGAGTTTCTCCCCCTTACATATTAAATATTTAGGTGTTCCAATATTTCACTTACCGTAATGTGCGTATATATTGGGACACCTAAAATAATGAATTTTCCATTTGGGACAAATGGAAAATTTATTATTTTAGGTGTCCCAATACTTAAGCACATTAGGGTACATACTGAAAGGTTTACTGTCTGAGATTTAATTTTGTATGTTTCAGTGTTGAAAGAGTACCATGAGACAATCAAGAAATATGAAGAAAAACAGACAGAGGTACATGTAGTGTCAAATTTATTATTGTCTTGAAAAAAAATTCCCTAAACTATTAAACATACTGCCTCAACAAACAGTGAAAACCCAGCTCAGATTGCTCTTAAGAAGATTTTCTCACTGGCATGTCCATTAGTGAACTTTAAAATTTATTCATGAAACTTTGTTCAGATATTTAGCAACATCAGACGATGTTCAGAGAAAAAGAAATATAACTCAAAACTGCTTTAACTTAAAGTGCCCCCCCCCCCCCCCCCCAAAAAAAAAAAAAAATTCAGACAATAGTTTTAAGTCCGCAAAATTTCAAAAAGATGTTTCATCCAAGCTATTAAGTTGATACTCAGAATTCAAAGACCAGATGGCAATTAGTGTAGATCCAGTTGAGGCAGCTTATAATGAGCCACCTCCACTGGATCTACACTTTTTGCCAATTTAAAATTTTCTTTTTCTTTAAGTACAAAAGTCCAAACTAATTCTTTTTCAGAATGAAGAACTCCATGCTAAGATTAAAAAGAAGGATGAAGAATTGGAAAATATGAAAGAATGTAAGTGAAGGGTAAAGTGAAATACATGATGAATTTCACCAAACTTGTATGGATATACCATTGGGACAAGCTTAAGGCCTTACTAGATTTTGGTGACCTTTATGTCATTTTCAAGGTCACAGGAGGACTTAAATATGTGACATTGGCACTAAACATGAGAAACCTCTTGAGCTTTTGGTTTGATTCGTGCCAGACTTGCATAGATCTACTTTTGGGACAGTCAAAAGTAAGCCAAGAGTTGACTTTCTTTTGGTGACCTTGACCTCATTATCAACAGCAAAAGTCAACTTTTCCCTAAAAGTGAGATATTCCTTGAACCAATGGATGGACATTCATCAGACATGCTTGCATATATCATTGTGAAAGGTTTAAGGCTGTTTAGTTTTTGGTGACCTTGACCTCATTTTCAAGATCATAGTATTGTGTATATAGTAAATCTTTTGAATCACTGGAGGGATTTTCTCCCAACTTTGTTGGTTCATTGTATTTGTGGTAGTTATTTATATTTTACAACACATGTAGTTATTATTTGCAAAACTTCACGTTTTGTAATGTGAAAATGAAACACTCAAAAAATTTGTTATTGACTGTAAACTGTGAAAACACATTCTTTCATGCTATAGATTTTAGCCCATTTGCTAGGCTTTTAGTAGATATTAACTTAAATATTTTTCCTTCTCTTACAGTGATCGACCCAGCTATACAAGAGTATGAAAAATTGAAAAACAAGTATGAAATTGAAAAAGGCTGTCGGTACCAGGCCCAGTCCTATGCCTCACACATGGTGAACCAGAACCACAAACTGAAACGGCAGAGTATGGGTCTACTCAGCTTGGTTGAAAAAAGCAATATTTCAGTAGTGGATATAAAGTTAGACGAGGATTCGGATGAACCGGACCCAGACAAAGAATATAAGGAACAACAGAACTCTATTATCAGAGGTTAGTAAATATCACGACACAGCGGTTTGTATATATATGGCCTTGCTTTTTAGCCATTTTTCCAGGCAACTTTTGTGGCTTTTTGTTTTGGTTCTATGGATAATGTAATCCTTCCAAAACCAGGGTCCGAGGTTATAAAACTTGAGTATAATCTCAAACTCAAAATAAAGAACACTGATTGGCTGCTTCCGAGCATGTGCTCAGAAGCAGCCAATCAGTGTGCTTTATTTTGAGTTTTAGAATGTACTCAAGTTTTATAACCTCGGGGCCAGGATCTACTGTTAAAGGAAGGAATTTGCTCCTAGAGGAGCAGATTCTTTTAAGAGTTGACCTCTGTTGAAAAGGGAAGCAAAAAAAAAAAGTGACAGAGTTGCTAGCCACTTACTTTCGTTTCCCTTTCTGCTGATTTAAGATGGGCAGTTGTCAGTTACTGGGAAAAGTATGTGCACTTAGTACTGGTAAACCCCTTAGGAGGTCTAAGGAATACTGTGGTTAGGGTAACTGACTGTGCCAGCATGACCATAGCTGTTTACCGTGGACTTAAAGCAACAAAACAACAACATATACCCATTCACCTTAAAAGATATGAGCTGCTTGCGACACGTGAAAACCAACAAAGTGGCAGGTGCACCCAGCAAAGACTCAGATCAGCCTGGACATCCCCCAAGTCTGATCAGGGCCTTTGCTGTGCATTTAAAGGGTAGCTAAGGGTCTAAGCTAGTTTTATGCGGATGCCCTGGCTGATCTGAGTCTTCACTGGCCGCATATGCTACTTTGTTGGTTTTCCTGTGTTGTGGCTCCATTATGTCAGAACATGTGAAAAAAAGTGTTATATGAAATTTAACTCTTTTTTTATTTTCGCATTTTTCCATCAAAACATATGTTGTTGCTCCTCATTACAATCACCCACTGACATTACATCACCCACTGACATTACAATGACCCACTGATACAGTTATGCTTACAACATATTCTTTCAAGGGTTGCCACTTTTATGTTTGCGTCTTCTCTCAATTTGGGGTCAAATAAGAGTAGATCCCTTTTCAGCTGTACTGGAGTATACTCCAGGAGAGGAGTATACTCCAGGAGAGCTTAACTCAAAGTGTGTGTGTTGGGGGTGGGCTTATCTCAAAGTGTGTGTGTTGGGTGGGTGGGGGAGGGGGGGGGGAGTTAGCAGGGAGAAGAGCTCAAAGGGTGTGCGTGTTAGGGGAGGGGTGGCCTCTGTCATCTATCAATCCAGCCATTAACTTTCTCTCATTGTCTCCAAATCTGTCCAGGAAAGAAAACTGGAAGTCACTAAAGTTGTTTCCCTTGGGAAAATTTGCGGATAAAACAGTGAGGTGTTGTCATACACCTTATGTGTTTAAATATTTAGGGTAATTATAATAAAATGATTTTGTAGCCATGCTGGAGACTTCCTAGTTAATAACTTGAACTTGATAAATTTATAGCACTGCATATCTTTGGGCACAGATTAAAATAAAAACATGGAATGGAATTGAGTGGCAGTGATAATCTCCTATACTTCAGTTCTTTGATATAGGATGGCACTCTTAGAGGCAAGAATTGGCTCCCCTTGGGGGAGCCAGTTCAAGGGGAGCCAGTTCTTTCCTGTAAGAGTACCATCCCATACTTAAAGATTGTCTCCCTCGTTTATTTCATGTTTTCAGAAACAAATATTTTAACAAAATTTCTTTAGACAATATGTAATAGTCTCATAATTAGCCATAAAAGTTTTGAGGAAATGCATGTTTATTCGATAAATGTGGAATGAAAAATAATCTTCAACTTAAAATGCAAATTACCTTTTTCCTCATGGCCTGTAAGAATATCGATTTTGACCACGTGTGTCATGTGATCATGTAGAGGTATTTTTCTTATTTGTGCACGTGATTGTGACGTATGAATAAATTATTTTTGTCCAATAATGCGATTTCATCCGCGGTCCGCGATTGTACAAAAATTTATCTTATTTTTTGTTTAAAGTCGCTTTTCTCAAATATTATTATCTAAACTCTATTTCAAATGTATAGTTAGACCATGTCGGAGGTATTGCATGAAATATTTCATCAAATCATTTTTGTTATTATTATAAAGGGTGTAAATCTTTAAAGGCAAATTGTAGCCAATGGAAATGTGCATTATCTCATCCATTCCATTCCACTTTATTCCATGTTTTAAACTATACCATATCACTATCAACTAGTGAACTCTGTCAGCAGATTTTGAAAGTCACTCACTTTAATTTATGCTGGATCTGAATTGGATCAGCTTGTGCAGTTGTAGTATGATCTGTGTTTTTCATAACTGCCCTCCCCCAGCATAGTCAGTCTGTGTTGACAGTTTCAGGGGTGGGGTGGGTGGAGGGGAGCAGTTTTATTTGAATTTATTATTTTTCTCCAGAAAATCATGTTATTTTAATGCAAACTGTATAGGCCCTCATCAGACATTGATCTGGGTATACACTGTTTTATTTATGAGTTAAGTCATTTTAGTCTCTTACCAAGTTCAAAGTGTTTGACAGTGTACACCATGATCAGATTCAGTTCAGTTCAGTTCAATTCTCTTATCAACGTTACCCAAGTGGCTCAACAGTACGTAACCATAGTTGCACACACTTGGCACCGTGTGTCTGTCCAACATGATCAGATTGTCAGTAGTTGCTCCTGATAAACGATAACCTGATATGGGTCTGTTTAATTTGTTTTGGCGTGTGTTAAAAATTGTCCTGTTTTTATTTGATGACTCAGGCTCCATTTTAAATGAAATGTATAGTGTTTTTGTTTGAAGTTAGCAATATGTGTCACATCAGTGATTAACAGGGGTTATATTTCTGCCCCCAGACCTGCCTGCTATTGCTGAACTTGTCAATCAATTCTATGTAATTAACTTGTGTGTTGATTGTTGGATGAAAAATCATTATTAAATACCATAATTTCTCTAAATATTGGATTAATACTTTAAAGTTTATTGGTACACCAACCTTTTTCTGCCAGTTTGTCAAAGGGAGACAAATTTTGTTAAAAATACAGTGCCTCGGAACATTTAGTAGGATTAATACAGTATATAAGGCATTGCTTTGACCTCTGTCAGCTTGCCATGACAAAGGAGAGTAAACATTTTGGGTTTCTGTTAGATATTTATTTTTCAGTGCGGCACAAGTAGATCTGACAAGGATTTTGCTCTGACAATCTGTTGATAGGCATGCCCTTTTGGAATTTTTTGTCATGATGATAATGATTTTTTTTTCAGAACTGAAGAATGAGGTAGCAGCACTACAGGCTAATCTCAAACAGAGTTCTGAGGCTTACCATATTGAAAAAGAAAATTACAAGTGGGCAACTACTAGAGTAAGTACCAACAGGGCTTTGTGTAAGCGTGACAGTTTAATGCTTTTCGTCTTAGGACCTCATTTGAGGAAGTCTGAAGATGCCCTGAAATAACCTCCTTGTCCATCCATTCATTGAGCTGCGACACAACAAAACCAACAAAGTGGCATGTGCGCACAGCAAAGACTCAGATCAACCTGGGCATCCACCCAGTCTGATCAGTCTTTGCAGTCCACATGGAGCTAGCTTAGACCCTTATGTACCCTTTATGTACCCTTTAAAAGAATCTGACCAGACTGGGCAGTGTCCAGGGTGATCTGAGTCTTCACTGGGTGCACATGCCCCTTTGTCGTGTCATGGCTCATATGTCTCTCCATCTTTCATAGGAGATATTTATCTTGAGCCTGTGGATGCATTTTCAGGGGAGGCAACTCTGCTATCTTTTTTTCTTTGACAATTTTCACAGTGGTGGTCAACTCTTGCACTCCCACTCAGGAGAAAATTCTTCCAGAGTAGACTCCAGTTTAGAAGAACTTCACCATGCAGGGAAGCAGATAGGAAGTCATAAAAGTTGTTTCCCATAGTAAAATGACAGAAAACTTGAGGGATACTTGCACACCTTTATTGTTTTGTTCTGGGAATGTGCATAGCCTAATGATATAAATTGTTGCTTTCATAATTTGTTAGTACTTCCCCTCCACACTTTAATTTAAGTATTGCTGCATAGCTTGAATACCGGTACACTTTGTAATATTTTCATGATACTTTACAGGTACTTAGAACAAACAATAATGTTATGTCATAATACGAAAATGACAAGTCTTGCATTTCTACTTCCTCAGTTATTTTGGTTTTAGCTGTAGTTTCTATTTGTTTTATTACTAAAATATATAATTTAGTTTCCTGAGCACAAGAATGACAAATCTTGCAGTCAGACAGACCTGCATCTCCACTATTAGATCAACAGCCAGTCTGTAATACCATATAAGGTTATCCTGTTATGCTCATTGTGTTTCAGTATCAGGCAGTAAAGACTCAGCTCAGTCAGACAGAGAAATCTCTTAAACAGCATAAAGAGGCTATGAAAGAACTCTCACAGGGTAAGCATCTAAAATCATAGTGTCACATCTGATCAGGACATACACTGTTTATTAAGGAATATTTGGAGAAAAAAAATTAGGATGAATGGGTTATTGGACGGACACATGGCGCCAAGTGCGTGCAACTATGGTTACGTACCACTGAGCCACTTGGGGAACGTCGTTGGGAGAATTGAACTGAACTGAACTGAACTGAGCTGAACGGATGAATGTGTTCACCTCATTGTTTTCACGACCACTTGTGCAAAGAAGGCCAACTGTTGTGACTTCCTGTTAGCTTTCCTGGATGATGAAAACCTCCTTTCTTTGACAATATGCTGCTCAAGTTTCTGTGATACTTTGAACATATTCACTCCAAGTACTGAAAATTGTTAAATAAGCAATTTGTAAAACTGCATTTCTAATGGTGTTAAGTATATATGAGCCATGACATGAGAAAACCAACAAAGTGGTTGTGCGCCCAGTGCAGACTCAGATCAGCCTGGGCATCCTCCAAATTTGTTCAGACTCTTCACTAAGCGTTTAAAGGGTAGCTAAGGGTCTAAGCTATCTCTATGTGGACGGGGAAGACTCTGATCAGACTGGGCCGATGCCCAGGCTGACCTGAGACTGCGCTGGGCGCACAACCACTTTGTGTGTTTATTTTGTTACATTCTCCACTTCTAGATTCCACTTTGTTGGTTTTCTCGTGTCGTGGCTCATATGCCTAGTGAAGACCTAGATCAGCATGTCCATGCATCTTCAAGAATGTTCATGCACCTTAAAGAACTGTGTAGGGGGAAAGTTTTGATCAGACATTATGAAAGCGTAGGCAGATCTATGCTATAAGATTCCATATGTTAAAGCATGGCTGAGCTATATACTTTCACTAATATTTTCAAATCAGGGACCAATGGTCGGAGCATCGCTAGCTTAACAAAGTTGTTAGCCAATGATTTGTTAAATTGCCCCATGTTACAGGGTTTCTTCTGACCTTCAAAAGAGAGAGAAGAACTAATAAAATAAAGCTTGAGCTGACTTCTCAACTTTATTTCACAAAGCGGCACTGGAAATCGACAGACATTAGATAATACTCGGTGACTAGATTTAAATTCTAACATCGGAGACCTGAGTGCAATTCGTGACTAGGAAAGATATAAAATAAATCTAACATCTCAATTATGGCTCATTGTCTTGCTCGCTTAATGCCTTTCTTCAGACTATACATACAAACAAACTAACCTAGCACATCGCTCTTGACTCTCGCATTTTAATTATGTCGATGAAGATGCAGAAGACAATCCCAATCATGGAGATACCAGCAGTATAGGATGGGGGGAGTATAAAATACAATGGGTTGGGTAAGGTCACATGGGAATGGGATGGGCCATGTCACATGGAAATGGGACAGGTCAGATCACATGGAAATAGGACGAGCCGGGCCACATGGAAATAGGACAGGTCAGGTCACATGGAAAAAGGACGGGTCAGGGCACATGGAAATGGGATGGGTCATGTCACATAGAAATAGGACAGGTCAGGTCATATAGAAATAGGACAGGTCAGGTTGCATGGAAATAGGATGGGTCGGGCCATCTGGACATGGGACGGGTCAGGTCACATGGAAATGGGATGGGTCAGGTCACATGGAAATGGGATGGGTCAGGTCACATAAAACTGGGACGGGTCAGGTCACATGGAAATGGGATAGGTCAGGGAGGGGCGGAGAAGGTCACATGGAAAAAGGGCGGGTAAGGCCGCATGAAATGGGATGGTTTCATGTCACATGAAAATGGGACGGGTCAGGTCACATGGAAATGGAACAATTCAGGTCACATGGAAATAGGACAAGCCGGGCCACATGGAAATAGGACAGGTCAGGTCACATGGAAAAAGGACGGGTCAGGGCACATGGAAATGGGATGGGTCAGGTCACATGGAATGGGACAGGTCAGGTCACATAGAAATAGTACAGGTCAGGTCGCATGAAAATAGGACGGGTCGGGCCACATGGACATGGGACAGGTCAAGTCACATGGAAATGGGATGGATCAGGTCACATAAAACTGTGATGGGTCAGGTCACATGGAAATGGGATAGGTCAGGTCACATGGAAAAAGGACGGGTTAGGCCGCATGGAAATGGGATGGGTCAGGTCACATGAAACTGGGATGGGTCAGGTCACATAGTATGGGACAGGTCAGGCCACATGGAAATGGGACGGGTCAGGTCACATGGAAATGGGATGGGTCAGGTCACATAAAACTGGGACGGGTCAGGTCACATGGAAATGGGATAGGTCAGGTCACATGGAAAAAGGACTGGTAAGGCCGCATGGAAATGGGATGGGTCAGGTCACATGAAACTGGGATGGGTCAGGTCACATAGTATGGGACAGGTCAGGCCACATGAAAATGGGACGGGTCAGGTCACATGGAAATGGGATGGGTCAGATCACATGGAAATGGGACGGGTTAGGGGAATCGGATGGGTCAGGGAGGGACGGACTTTAATCACCTGTAAAATTAGGACATGAATGTCTCCACAAGATCACCGATTTCAGCAAATGCACCGTTTCATACTTACTCCATACCGCTTGCACCAAAATGTCCGAAATAAGAATCTCAGATTCGATGTATAAGCTTAACCTTTCTTACAAAAATGTTCCTTTTCACACCATGCTCACAACCATACGATGGATACCTTTAACTCTCTCCGATTAACACACTGGTCCATAGATCCCAAGGTTTCATAAGCAGTTGAAACATTTACAATGTAAGGGAAGTTAGGATTTCTTCAAAATGGCTATTTTAGTGTGTTTTACCCAAAATGTCTGATTCACCATGACATCTGCACTTTAATCAACCAAATTCATCATTCTATTGAGATGTATAAATGGCAACTGTCTCGATACAAGAAACTCAACATTTATGTCACCCCACCCACTTCCAATGCATAGCGCCCCCAAATGCGCCCAAACAAATCAATAAAAACAAGACGAAATACACAATGACAGCCTTTGATACCGGTCTCGCACGATTCCTGAATTTGCAGTGAACAAAACGGCAACATGGGAATACCAACCTTCAAAAGAGAGAGGAGAACTAATAGAATAAAGCTTGAGCTGACTTCTCAACTTTATTTCACAAAGCGGCACCAGAAATCGACAGAGGGCACTTCCACGCACATTTCTACAGTCACCATGCATAAGCTACAGATGCTTTCAAAAATAAATGAGTGCCCCTAAAATTTCCTAACTGCTACACCCAGTACACATATAATCAAGTGTGCTCATATTTTATGCAGAAAAATTGTGAGAAGCTTATTGCACTGCATAAGCTTCTCATATTTTTTCATCCAAAAAAAAATTGGCAGTGTTTTTTAGTTCAGTGCATTTGAAAATTTAACATCTCGTTAACTAATGATATTGTTAGTTTTGAACAGCTGGACCTTGTTGGCTTACAGCAAATTAAGGTGAATAGGAACACTTACAGGAGAAAGCGGGATATGGGTACTGCTTGCATTGCCTGTCATTTTACCCAGCTAGTTTCAGTTTGCTTCCTAAATGGGGTTCAATGAGGCAAAGTTGCTTCCCCTGGAAAATACACGCCCTCCTCATAATACAAAAATTAATGATAATTTGGTGGTTATTTTCAACAGTTCTCCACAGAATAAAAAACAACAAAAAACGTTGTAAAAACACCATTGAATTTTCTTAAATTATCCCTGTTTATTACTCCTCTTTTGTGGCACAATGTTAAGATGAATGGAATGCTTCAAAGGAAGCAACTGTAATTGCAAGTCCCTCATTTACCTTCCTTTTCAATGGGGTCAGCTCAAACAGGAAAGAATTTGCTCCTGAGAAGAACTTGCTCCCTGTTAAGAGTTGTCCCCATTTCTGTAGGACTTTGTGATCCAGGGAAGCAAAAAGGAACTTGTTTCACTTTGTAAAAATGGCAGAAAAAATGAATGAATACTCATTCACCATGATTAAAGGTTAAGGGTGTTAACAGTTTTATGCCATGTTTCAGTATCAGAAGAAGCCTATCAGGAGTATGAATCTCTCAGGAAAAAGTTGGGGGAAGAACATTTGCTCAGAAACTTTGCCGAAAAGAAGATAGGGGAGGTAAATCTGTTTCTGGAATAAATCTCAAAATGATTTGGCATGACCAGAGAGGAGAGGATGGAGAGAGAAAGAGAGAGAGAGAGAGAGAGATATTCATCTCAAGTTTATAACAAGATAGTGTACACGCTTGCACAAAACCATTCAAATAAAAATTGTTACATGTACTTATTTTTTCACATTCTTTATAAAATATGAGCAGTGTCAGTTTATATTATTGGCATTATGTGACAAGATACTTTCTGGCACATGTTTTCAGGGAAGACACAAATCAGCCTTCATATCAATGCAGTCTAGTTAGAGTCATCCCTGTTTGCATATACATGTACAATATGTCAATTCTGAAAAGTGAAAAAGTAAAGACTCTGGACAGTTTGTGTGGTAGCTCAGAGTATTTCTTCAGTTATAAGACAGGGTTTTTTTCCTTCAAAAATCTATATCTGTCTTGTAAAATGGATCTTGATCTTTTGGAATGTTTGGTAAACAATCACATATACCTAGATCTATCTTGTGAGATGGATCTAGATCTTTGAAGAAACCCCCATTTAACAGCTGACCTACACAAGGCTGAATTACATAACTGCAGTAATTTTGGAAGGACAGACTCGCATCTTTACAACTGAATAAATACAGTTGTCAGATTTGGATATGACTTCATGGGCCTCCAGTCATATAGAAGGGTACCTTTTATAATAGGACTGCCTTTAACTGGAACTAAGTTACATGGTTACACAGATTTTCCAGTAAATGAAGTTCAGCCACACCTGGTAAATATAGAATACATTCCATTCGATATTTAGAATTTTAGCTTCTGTAAATGGATTGTCAAAATTCAACAATACTGTTCAACTCATATGAACATAAAGCATATAATATTGTACACAATTTTGGCTTTGTAAAAGAGAAACCTGTAGAGTTATCACAAACTCCTGAAATTGGCCACAGCAAAATTTTGATTTTGTGACTTTCAGGACTTTTGTGATAAATCCATCAGTAATTATACTTCAGAGCAAAAATTGTGTGCATATTTGCTTTTCCCGCATACAAGATAACAGTAACTGTTGGTTAACTTTTTGTAGAAGCCTGAAAATTTAATTGCCAGTGGAACTGGAATGACACATTGACCAGGCATGTTAACTACCGTAATGACCCTAAAATGTGGACATATGTAAGTTGTACAATTATTGTTCCAAAATTCTTGGAAAGTGGATTTTACATACGTTAAGGCATCCAAATGATGCTTAGTGAATGGCCAACGTTGTAGATCCTAATCAAACTGCTCCTAGAGGAGCAGTTTGATCTGAGTCTACAATGTTTGCCTAGACCTGTCTGTCGGAATATTTAGGGCCATTACGGTAATATGTTTTTTATGAACAGTTTGAAGCTCAGACTAACATGATGAAGCGACAGAGTGCAGTGTTACTGTCTAAAGTCTCTCAGAATGAACAACTCCATAAAGCTGTGATGGAAATTGAAGCCTTATCAGAGAAGGTGGAAAATCAGAAATTGGATTATGAAAAACAGGTAGGGAAATCATAAGCTGGGGTACAAAAATGGCTGAAGTCAGAATATTAGATAAGTTAAGAGGCATGGTTGAAGAACTTCGGGTAAATCAAATATTGGGGTATGAATTAAAAGGTGGAGTATGAAACACAACACAGGTCAGAATCGGAATCAGAATTGTTTACTGGTGATATCCATGGACAATCATTTACCAGGACTTGTAATGAGGAAAGATAGTCCGTAGCCTGTACAAGAGAAGTAAACTTAGAAGCTGAATCCTCTGCACCTTAAGTGGGAAAACTAGGTGATGCAGCTCTGTTTGAGGAAACATTTCGATGCTGTTGTAATTCTGAGATAATTTTCTCTGATTTTGTTTCATAAACATACATAATGGCATCGTCATCAGATTTGGTGTTTGGGGCAGGATGTGGAAACTAAAAGTGCTTGTTTCTGATCATTGCCTTTTCATCTACTTCGGTTTGCTTTTGAACAATATGGGAAAGACCTCTTATAGCAGTGACCTATATCTAACCATGAACTGGAAGTGAGTTCTTTCATTTAAAAGTAGATTCCACTGTTCCTCTGTCATCAGGAACAAAGAGGAAGTCACAAAAATGTTAAAATGTTTCTGTCAGTTAAAATGGTGCAAAAATATGGAATAGAAGTTTATTCTTTCTGCCCATTAATGTGGAATGGAGGTGTACTTTTTCTCCCCCTCCCCCCCCCCCCTTAACACACACACACACACACACACACACACACACACACACACACACACACACACATCTAAATAAAGTGCACAGAGTATCTGTTTATTGTATGATTTATGCTTTTGTCATTGTAGATAGAAGAGTTGATGGGAAAACTTGAGAAATGTGATGAAAGCTCTGTTCAAGATCTGGAGAGTGAGAAGGAAGAATTGCAAAATGAAAGAAATGAATTATCAAAGAGGCTTGCAGATTTTGAGGAGAAATATAATCTCATGGAAACTAATTGTAAGTTAATTACTTAATACACATGCATATTTATATATGAGTAATGTTTAGTAGTGTGAACAGTGAAAACTCAGATAAGCCTGTGCAGCTAAGCAGTAAGATCCAAGGTCCCTGTTGGGTTATAATATTTGGCAAGATTTACCTCCTCTTATGGGAGTCATTCCCAGTCCAAAAATGGCCTTATTTTGCCAATATTGTGAACATTTTTCCAAAATTAAAGAAAAAAAATGTCTGAAATATTCTTTTTAGTAGCAGTCTGTGGCTCTATAGAAATATGCAAAGCTAGTAGCCAAACAAGAAAAAAATGTCATCAACAGTACTTATTAATGTGCAGGCTCATATTAATCTGTGGTTAAAATGATTAATAATTAAGGGTCCACATGAATAGATGAATGTCCCCTGGTTTTATGGCCTTTTCAACACTATTTCAGTCATATCAAGCCAGTGGAAAGGTTATATCAGAAGGCTGTGTGCCCTTGAACTCATTTTCAGTTTGAAAGAATTATCCCTCCAGTGAGGTTCAAAGTTTCAAACCTTGACCACTTACATAGCATGCCTTTGCTGCTAGCATAGGTTGCTTAACCCACTGAGCTACCAAGGCTTTACCCAATAGATAGAGGAACCCCGATAGCTCAGTAGGTTCACTGTTGGTCTTCTAATCTAGCAGTCCTGGGTTCAAGCCCCGCTGCAGGCAGGAATCTTTTCAATCGTAAACGGAGTTCCATTGCACAGCCTTTCATTATCACCCGCTCATGGTCCTGATATGACTGAAATATCCTGGCGTCATGTGTTACCGATAGCCTGTCAGGAACGTGCACGGCATTCTAAAGATACTAATATTGCTGCCTTTTTTCATCGTATATGAAATAATTTGTCTATTTTCACGCTTTTCTATGCAAAATTACAGCAGAGTTCTCCTGCATTGTGTAGATATGCACCCCGGATTGAAGCGTGTAGAAATTAGCCAATCAAAATATCCCTTATGTATTACCGATAGTTCATTGGCTGAGGCAGGTATCATGCGCTGAGAAACTGATTCCCCTGAAAAACTATGGTGGCCCATAGCTGTGTTATAAACCTGTCTTAAAACAATGAGTTCATGTTATATATTATGAACATTGTTAAAACAAACATTAAAATCAGAAATAAAAATTTACTGAGTACTGAAAGACATGACCTCTCAATAACAGAAGAAATACATACCTGATTTTAAAATCAGATAATATCTGAAATAAGTAAGATCTCATGAAATATCTTCCTGAAGGATCCCAGGCTTGAAACAAACCTTTACAAAATTATTTGAACATTAAAAACAATGAATTAGCAAGAAGTCTACAAACTGCATACCTATGTATATATGGCACTTTCTTGCCACTGTACTTGAAATATTCAGCGCGGGAAGCTGTGTAGCTGCAGTCTATTTTTAGCATGGATGGGTAAATAAACACAAGAGAAAGCGCCCTTGTAAGCAGTGAATACACAGGGCTAAATTTCAGCGATTTTTGATGGACCAAAAAGTGTTATAAAAGAAAGTGGATTAGAAACATGGTGTTTTACACAATGGCTGAGTTTATCTTTATTCTGAGCATTTCAGTTGAATAGAGTTTGCAGACTTCTAGAAAATTCTTTCCTCTGTCAAACATGTGGTACAGGTGATCTGTGATGTTGGCACATCAAAAACGCTCGCGACATACAGGAAGCTATCGGAAACACATGGCTGGCGATAACACATGATGCCACGATACTGTTAAAAAAGATGTTGACTCGCAAGTCATCCATCCATCCATCCCAATAAATAGAGCTGTTACAGTGTAATGAGTCAGAAACAGATAAATTAAAAAGACTTTAGTAAAAGAAAATTGCAAAAGGGGGTTCCAGCTGCATCATACCATAAATTTTCAAAAATTTGGGACACCTATGATTACTGTAACTGTCCTGAAGTTTTAACAGCTTGGTTTTCAATGCAGTGATTCATCTAAAATATGCAGATGGAATGGTAAACTGCAGATTGAGATCAGGGGCCGTATTCATGAAACGACTTAAGTGGTTGCTATGCTGTTGCTAAGGCTAAATTTCTTTGAAGGAGATTCCCTACAACTATAAAATTTGGTCTGGAGGAACAGTCTTACAAAGACTGTTCCTCCAGAGCAAATTTCATAGTTGTAGGGAATCTCCTTTATAGATATTTAGCCTTAGCAACAGCATAGCAACCACTTAAGTCGTTTTATGAATACGGTCCCAGACTGAAGGGGCAGTCTGATATGGGTCTGCAGTGGCTGCTCAGATCTGTCCCAGTATTTAGACTGCCTATGCTAACATTTTTCCAAAACACAAACATTTTTTCATATTACAGATGATGCGTTACAGAAGAAGTATGATGATGCAATGAGACCCCCACTCCCTCCACCTCCACCCCCTCCTCCACCTGTGAAGCAGTCTGTAGGGTAGGATATTTTCCTTTTACTTGCCTTATATGAAATGAAAATTATGAAAACATATTAGAGTTCTTCTTCTTCAAAATAAATAGATAAATAGATAAATAGATAAATGAAAATAAAAAAAGGAAAACAACAAACAAGCAAACCAAAACATGCACATAATGACAGTATTCTTTCAGCATCACCACCAAAGTTGAAAGTCCAGTCTATAACCATTACTTGGTCCTGTTACACACCAGGTCAACCAACTAGATCCAGGACACAAGCAAGAAATACACCAGAACATGCTATTGAATAGCCTCCAAATTGGTGTTGGGATCCAGGTAAATCCAGGTAAACTAATGAATTGACATACCTGAAAAAAGAAGAAAAAGACAGAGGTGGATTTGTTAATGTATATACAGGTTATTGTATCTTTTATTCTAATTTCAGATTTTTAAGTAAAATAATAAAACCAAAAGGAACAAAGAAAAAGGAAATTGATGCAAAATGTGAGTATGCTTTGATATCAGTAATTGGAACTATTACAGTGTCTGGGTACCCTTCCACGTTTTACACCAGTTAATTTTTGTGACTTCCCGTTTGCTTCCTTGGGCAATGCAACCCTTTCAAAATGGTAAAATAAGAGTTGGGGCTAAAATGAAAATGGTAGCGTTGCTTCTCCTGAAAGTTTATCCAATCACCTTAAGATCAAACAAAAGTTACACTGGTAGAACATGACACAGTTTTTGCATAGTTCATGGAGTGTAAAGTTGCTTCACAGTCTGCAACTATTGCATTTCTTTGTGTGGAACAGCCAAAAACCATCACCCTGTGGTATTGATGATAATACAGAGGCATTGCATCAGGTTGGCCACTCCACCAAGAGGTGGTACCATAATGACCCTAAATATTCAGACAAACACTGTAGATCCAGATCAAACTGCTCCAGAAGGAGCAGTTTGATCAGGGTCTATGGCGTTTTGCCAGTCCCTAAGCATCATTTGGATGCATCAACCAGTGAAAAATCCCCTTTCTAAGAATTTTCGAACAATAGTTGTCTGACTTTTTGGGTGTTGAAATTATAGGGTCATTATGGTACACTGGAGCGCCGTTATAACGCGGGTGTCGGGAGACACAAAATCGAACCGTGTTATAAGTGATCACGCGTAATAACGAGCTTCACAGAAATACCCCACCCACTAATGTAAAACCCATGTTTACATGTTCGTAGCGCTTATTTAGCCCTTACGAGGTAGATAGACATGTTTATTGCTTACCTGACACAACGAAAGTCATCGCTGAAGTAAGCTTTCAGTCCCTATGTTCTTACTAATTGTGAAAAATGCGCTGCAAAACGGTTGAAAACCATTTGCAAAGCGAAAGTACAATCGGAACACATCGGCCAATTCCGTATGCTGAATTAAACCTATATCGACGAGGATGTCCGATTGAGCGAAAGTAGACTTGTTCGAGTTAATTCCCTTGTATATACACTTGCAAAAAGGTACCTTCGGACGAATAAAATATACTTATTTGCGCGAGTACTGACGTCGCCTAAAAAAACTCTAAGCAGCCTACAGATAACCAAATCGGGTTTCAGCTTTGATTTTTTTCCATTTATAAAATTCTTTTATAATGTTTTCTTTGGAAGTAATCTGTGACTGCTACGCACAGCCTTTTTCCTGAGCGTCGGCTTTTGTATTGTGTATATGAGGTGACCTTCGCTATTTGGTGACACGTGATATGCGCTAATTATCGAAGTCTTTCACACCTTGGCAAGACAACCGACACTTTGATTGTCTGTTAACTTTTGACACGCTGTTGATTAAAATTATGTAAACAGCCCAATTAACTTTTAATGGTTATTTTCTATTCCAATGTCGTGAATACCTACGGAAACCGCCGAAAAATCCGCGATCTGTAGAAAAAATTTGGGAGCCACAGGACAACCGCGTTATACCGATTACCGCGATATATCGGTCCGCGGTGTAACGGCGCTCCAGTGTACTTTGATTGTTGCCCCTATCAGTGCCAGAAGCAGCTGCTTTATTACCCAACAGATGCAAAAATAAAAAAGTTTCCACAGGCTATGTGCACTATCATCAGGGTATTGATACAAATGGTTTTGGAAAGGCATTTTCCTGAAACTTACTCCAAATGACTGACTTTACAAAAGCTTCATGTGAGCTTCCTGTGATTAGCAAAATTTGGAGATGCTCAGCTGGATATAGAGGTGGGCTGGGAGTGGGATGACATGGGTTTGGGGGAGGTGGAGATGCTGGGGATCTATTTTCATTTCAAAATCACTTAGAGTTTATTTTTTTATTTATGTATATGTAAATATCATTTTGTTAACTACATGAGCAGCTTTATCCCTAATTAATGTTGCCGTAAAGGACAAAGTACCTGAACCCTAGTTGGGGCCACTCGAGACAATTATTTCATGTATACATGTATATGAAATCACTACAGAAACTGAAAAATAGAAAGAATATGTAAGTGGATTTGGCAGATTGTACTTTGTACAAAATCTTACTTATGAATTGCATATTTAGCTTCAGTGAAGAAAGGTAAAATTTCTTAATGTATATGTCTGCAAATATACACATGTATGTCTAAAATGATATATTTCTTACTTTTACACTTTCAAATATGTTAAGTCTTAATGACCAGTTTGTTGTTCGAAGTCATTGGCTTATTTTAAAGCACTACATGCTGCTCTCTTACATCATAGTTTATCTCGAAAAATGAATTATACCTGAAGGTAATAATGATTTTATAATGATTTGCCTCTGAGTTTACACATGTAATAGATCTCTCAGCAGCTGTACTGCATGGTTGACAGCCATTTTCCTGTTCTGTTCTGTTCTGTTTCAATTCTCGCAACGACATTCCCCGAGTGGCTCAGCGGTACGTAAACATAGTTGCTTACACCTGGTGCCAAGTGTCCGGCCATTTTTCTCGGTCAACACCCACTTTATATAATAGCAGCTTGGTTGACAAAATGTATTTATCCAATGTTCTAATTCAGCGTAAACACAACATTTACACTTTTTAGTGGTCTGCTTACATTCACTTATTTCCATTTTTAACCTACAAGAAGACAATTTCATACTAGGTGCTTAACTACATGTATTGAACTGTTGCTGTTGCTGACACCAAAATAAAACCTACCTTATTTGGTATTGCTTTCTAGTGGCATAAATGTTAAAAAAATGAAACAAGCTTCATCTTCTACTGCATTTATATTATTTACTGGTCTTTATGTGTTTAAAGCAAACTTTCTGCCTTAGCTAAAGTGCTGTATACTGAAATGTTGCTATTGCTGGCGTCTAAATAAATGTTATATGATAAATTACAGAAAAAAAAGGAAAATACTGTAGTTAGAAATGAATATTAAACTAGATGTGTTTGTAATGCATGTAAATCGGCCTTAGTCTGCCTATGATACTTAGAGGGTGGCAGAGCTCTAGATAAAAGGGGTATTTGATGATATTTGAGAGGTAATTTTTTTATTTCTCATTGAAATCATATGTTGTGACCCCTCATCTGAACCGTCTCATCAAGACGGTTCAGATGAGGGGTCACAACATATGTTTAAATACAGTATCAACAAAAATTATCCCTTATTATCTCCAAATACTCCCTCTTATCTAGAGCTCTGGCCAGTGGTACTTTCCTACTTATATTGGCTTCAGGTGGGTCAAGAACCTGCTCTGCTGCAGAGCTGATGTGGGATGGGGCTGTTTTTATTTGTTCTTTAAAGGAATCCATTTACAACTTCCACAAAGAGGATTTTATGGCATACATTACTGTTAAAGAAACAATTCATGAATGTTTATATAACAAAAAAAAAAGAGAAGAGAGATATCCAGCTAAAGAAGTCTGACAGACCACATTTTTGACTCTACTATCGTTACATGGTGTCAAAAGCATGTTGTGATGTCTAATTTTTATACGCCCGTTTTGAAAAAACGGACGTATTATGTCGTGGCGCTGTCCGTCCGTCCGTCCGTAAACATTCTTGTACAAAGAATAACACAGTAACCATTTGGGATATCTTCATGAAATTTGGTAGGCATATGTATTAGGGTGGGGGAACGTGTCCCGTACAAGAATGGTTGCTCCCCCTTTCTTACTTTTGAATTTATGCCCCTTTGATTAATTTTTTCCCTGTAAGTCTTGTACGCGCCATAACTAGATAACCGTTTGGGATATCTTTATAAAACTTCATAGCAATGTGTATGAAGTCCTAACGATGTGTCGCATACAACAATGGCTGCTCTCCCTTTCTTCATTTTAGAGTTAATCTGTGTAATTTACAAACATATTTTCAAGGGACAAAAGTAGAACTAAAAATGGTACATCTAGTGTATTTAGGTTATCTCCCTTGTTCAAAGATATTGTATCAAAGATTTCTTCGCAACCATACAAGCTAGACTGGTTATATTTGGTATACAGGTTGATGACGACATGTTGTATTGTGGGATTGAGAACCAGCCTTCTCCTGCTTATTCTTCCCTGTATTTGTCCGATTTTCTTTCTTTCCATACTTTGAATAATGAAATTTTTCTTCAAAGATTTCTCCACAACCATGCAAGCTAGAGTAGTCATATTTGTTATGAAGGTTGATAACGACATGTTGTATCGTGGGATCGAGAACCAGCCTTCTTCTGCTTATTCTTCCCTGTATTTGTCCGCTTTTCTTTCTTTCCATACTTTGAATAATAAATTTTTTCGTCAAAGATTTCTCCACAACCAAGCAAGCTAGAGTAGTCCCATTTGGTATGCAGGTTGATGATGATATGTTGTATCGTGGGATTGAGAACCAGCCTTTTTCTGCTTATTCTTCCCTGTATTTGTCCAATATTCTTTCTTTCCATACTTTCAATAGTGAACATTTCCATCAAAGTTTTCTCCACAACCATGCAAGCTAGATTAGTCATATTTGGTATGCAGGTTAATGATGACTTACTGTATTGTGGGATTGAGAACAGCCGGTCCACGTAGCTCAATCGGTAGGGCACCTGACTCATAAGTCAGAGGTCCTGGGTTCGAAACCCGGTCTGGCCACATACTTTCATTTCTCCTTCCGCTGATTCAAGAAGGGCAGTTGTCAGTTACTGGCGAAAGTATGTGCACTTAGTACTGGTTAACCGCTTAGGAGGTCTAAGCCTGCCCAGGAATAGTGTGGTTAGGTGAACTGACCATCCCGACATGACCATAGTTGTTTACCATGGACGTTAAGCATCAAATCAATCAATCAAAACCAGACTTCTCCTCTTTTTATTCCCTGTATTTGTCCGATTTTCTTTCTCTCTTTACTTTGAATAATGCAATTTTTCGCAAAAGATTTCTATGCATCTGTAAGTTAGAGTAGGGATTTTTGTATGCAGGTTGATGATAACTTGTTGTATAGTGGGATTGAGAACCAGTCTTCTCCTGCTTATTCTTCCCTACATTTTTCTAATTTTCTTTCTCTCCTGACTTTGAATAATGTAATTTTTTGTAACAGATTTCACAGCAACCATTCATATTTGGTATACATGGTAACAGTGATTTCTCTCCCTCTTTATGCTTTTTGTTACGAAAATAACACCATTTGATTTAAGCAATTAAGCGGGGGTATAGTTGGATTCGCTGACAGTTCTAGTTAATTATAGAGTGGTTGCCCCGGTTTGTCTGCCTGTCTATCCTTTTGTAAACAATCTTGTTCATTCTGTAACTCCTTTAGGACATTGAAACGGGTGTATTATGCGCCGCTTGGGAAGCCCTTGTTCAACAATTATAAGAAGCATCTCTATAAATTGTGTTGTAAATTGAAAGCAATTAACAGTTTTTTTTGTGTTTTTTTTTTTTGTGTCATCAAGTCTTAAAAAACTCTCAAGATTGTTTTCTTGCCTGGGTAGCCATTCATAGGTATTGCTTTTCTGGTGTCATCATTGGAGTTGGCATCATCTGTGGCATAAATTTTCGAAGTTTTGATATTAAAGTATTTTCATCATAGCTTCACCAAAGGAAGGTAACAGTTCTTTAGGTGTATATACGTAAACTTATCAACAGAGATATTGATTCTTTTTGCATAAAACGTTTTTTAGCTCACCTGAGCCGAAGGCTCACAGGTGAGCTTATAGTATAGGCAGGCATCCGTCGTCCGTCCGTCGTCCGTCCGTCGTCCGTCCGTCAATATTTTCAAACGACATCTCCTCTGAAACTACAAGGCCCATTGTTACCAAATTTCATATATAGCATCTATAGGCAGGGGGAACCAATAATACTGTTTTTTTATCCAAATCGCTTCAGAACTTTGGTTGCTATGGCAACTTAAAGTTTCCATTGACTTGTATGGGAAAAATTGAAAATTTGCATTTATTGCTATGTCACTGCAGATATTTTGACAAAACTTTTACAGAAATGTTCCTTGAGTATTCCTCTATCAACCACATGAACTTTATGTAAATTGCACAATTTGGCTGGTTGCCATGGCAACCGAATGGTTAGAAAATAGAAAAAATATTCAAAAATCATCTCCTCAGAAACTATGCAACCAATAAAGCTCAAACTTCCCAGAAAAGATCTTAGTACTAGCTTCTATAAAAGTACTGTTTTTCTTGGCAATTGCTCTAGCAGTTTGGTTGCAATGGGAACTGAAAGTTGCCATTGACTTATAATGGCAAACTGGAAAATTTGCATTAATTGCTATGTCACTGCAGATATTTTGACAAAACTTATACAGAAATGTTCCTTGAGTAGTCCTCTATCAACCACATGAACTTTATGTAAATTGCACAATTTGGCTGGTTGCCATGGCAACCGAATGGTTAAAAATAGAAAAAATATTCAAAAATCATCTCCTCAGAAACTATGCAACCATGGGCTCAAACTTCACAGAAAGGTTCTTAGTACTAGCTTCTATAAAAGTACTGTTTTTCTTGGCAATTGCTCTAGCAGTTTGGTTGCTATGGGAACTGAAAGTTGCCATTGACTTCCAATGGCAAAATGGAAAATTTGCATTTATTGCTATGCCACTGCGGATATTTTGACAAAACTTTCATAGAAATGTACCTTGAGTAGTCTTTAACCAGCCATGTTAAATTTATGCAAATTGCGCAATTTGGCTGGTTGCTATTGCAACCGAATGGTTAAAAATAGAAAAATATTAAAAAATCATCTTCGCAGAAACTGTGTGGCCCAATAAAGCTCAAACTTTACAGAAAGAACCTTAGTACTAGCCTTTATAGAATTATTGTTTTTCATGGCAATTGCTCCAGCAGTTTGGTTGCTATGGCAACTAAGAGTTTCCATTGACTTACAATGAGGAAAATGGAAATTTGCAATTTTTGCTGTCTAACTAACTGCAGTTATTTAAAAAAAATTCTACAGAAATGTTTCTTGAATAGTCCTCTATGATTCATATGAATTTTCTCCAAATCGCTGAATTTGATTGGTTGCCATGGCAAAATATAGTGTAAATTTTGAAAAAAAAAATCTTCTGCTCAGAAGCCATATAGGGGATGAAGCTGATATTGTGCAAACATGTTGATGACAGTAGTTTCTACATAAATTTTATTCTTTTTCTTCCAATCCCATAAGAACTTTGGTTGCTATGGCGACTTATAGTTTCCATTGACTCATAATGGGAAAAGTGAAGCCATGAGGGGGATGAAGCTGATACTTAGCATACATATTAATAATTTTAACCTCTACCTAAAGTATGTTTTATATTATCATTGCCCATGTGAATTTGTTGCTACGGCAACTTAAAGTTTCCATAGACTTATAATGAGGAAAGTGGACATTTGCTATTTATTTCTGTGTTACTGCAGATATTTTGACAAAACTTCACAGAAATGTTCCTGGAGTAGTCCTCTACCAGCCATATGAATTTTTCCCAATTACCCGATTTTGATTGGTTGCCATTGCAGCTGAAAGGCCAAATTTTCACTTTTTTTTCGCCGAAGATCTTCTGAGAAGCCATTAATGGGGGATAAAGCTTATTTTTTTTGCATAAATGTTTGTGATATTATCCTCTACATAAATGGTGTTTTTTATTGCTGTTGTGCATGGTGTTTTGTTGCTGTAACCTCAATGCCTCAGTGCTCAGGTGAGCGATATAGGGCCATTGGCCCTCTGGTTTTTCTTTCTGTATAGTGACCCAAATATCAAAATCAGTCACATGAAATTCTGCTAGAAATTGGAATTTTACCTTCCAAAACAGTCCTAAAAATCTTGATCTGTTAATGAGCCGTGACACGAGAAAACCAACAATGTGGTTGTGCGCCAGGTGCAGGCTCAGATCAGCCTGGGCATCCCCCCAGTCTGATCAGAGTCTTCGCTGTCCGCATGAAGGTAGCTTAGACCCTTAGCCACCCTTCAGGTACTAAGTGAAGAGTCTTATCAGACTGGGCGGATGCCCATGCTGATGCCCAGGCTAATCTGAGTCTGCACTAGGCGCACAACCACTTTGTCGGTCTTCTCCTGTCGCAGCTCATTTAATGAGATAGATCTAGGTATTTAGGATTGTTTTGGAATGGAAAAGTCTCACTCTTATAACCAAAGAAACATGATAGACTTACAAACAACTTTGAAACTTTCAGATTTCAAGAGGCGAAATTCTGCATTTGCATTTATTAACCACCAAATTTCCGAAAACAGGCATTTTTCCAAAAAAACAAATAAGAAAAACTCTTTATACTGCTTGTATCTTCTTCTTACCATTTATATAAAGAATGATATAATGAAATATACTATTTCTGTTTATGCAGTGAATCAAACAGGATGTTTTTTATCTTTGTTGTCCTTGCACCTTTTCAGATGTTAATGGAAGTTCACTTACATGCTGAATATCAATATTGTGATATGTAGCATAACCATTCCTGAACATCACAAAATGCACATTATTGTACTCCTTTATGTTTGACTGCTCTTTATAATGCTCTTTGAATAGTTTTGCCTGCATAATAAGTTTTTCATTTTGTACCAAAATATTGTGTATTATACTTTCTTGAACAATTGTCTTAGTGCAGGTCCTCACATGTACACTTCGGCATATAGAGACTTTCTGTTTTTTTGCACAAAAGGGATAAATTGTCTATTACATCATATACTCATCTGATCTTTTTTGGAATTAGTTACAGCTTCTTTCCAACAGTTTCTACCCTTTTCCAGCATATTCTGCTGTTTTTAATGCATGATATTTTGCAGCACATAGAAAAAAATGAAAAGCCTAAATCATTTCAGTTTAAATGTATTTCAGCTGAATGTAATGCGTAAATCTTATTTTGTACTCACATAAATGATTTGACTGAAACAAATCTGTAAAAGTAAGCACTTTATGAACTTACTCAAGAGTAAAATATTTATCATGTGACAAGACTGCATGACCACCATTTTGAATTTTTTAAACCTTCAGATTCATTACTTCCAGTCCGATTTTTATGAAATTTTCACAAAATTCTATTGCTTGTCAAGTTCTACAATTTCTTCTCAGTTTATATTTTAGTGAGTGTTTCTCTTAAAGAACCTTAGGGACAACATGTTGACTTTCCTAACTACATTTTGCTTTACCCCCATTGCTGCTTCTTTAGGGTTGTTGTACATATGGCAAATTTATGGCGATGTTAAGTACAGTCAAACCTGTCTTAAGGGGTCACCCCATGGGACCCACAAAAATTGGCTGCTTAAGGCAGGTGACCCCTTAATACAGGTTCATTAGCACTGTATTTTGGTCTAAGGGACCTTCAAAAAGTGGCTGCTAAAGACAGGTAACCCCTTAATACAGTGACCCCTTAAGACAGGTTCGACTGTATAATCAAATACAAATACATTTGAGCTGTGACACAACAAAACCAGCAAAGTGGCATGTGTGCCCAGCAAAGACTCAGATCAGTCTGAACATCTGCCTAATATGATCAGAGTCTTAGCTGTCTGCATGGAGGTAGCTTAGACCCTTATTAGAGTCTTTGCTGTCTGCATGCAGGTAGCTTAGACCCTTAGTTACCCTTTAAGCACACAGGGAAGACTGATCAGACTGGGCAGATGCTCAGGCTGATCTGAGTCTTCTCTGGGTACACATGCCACTTTGTTGGTTTTGTCGTGTAATGGCTCAGTTATGAATAGTGTTTTAAGAAAACTTATTCTAATTATACAAAAATTCAGCATAATTCTGATATTATTGAATTTCAGTGAAAGTGGGAGGAGCTAATGTGAGTACTGATTATACTAAAGCACTTGAAGAAATGATGGACAAGATCAAAAGAGGAGCCTCGCTCAGACCTGTACTGAAATCTGTGAAAAAGGTACATATGAGCCGCGACATGAGAAAACCAACAAAGTGGTTGTGTGCCCAGCGCAGACTCAGATCAGCCTGGGCATTCGCCCAGTCTGATCTGACTCTTTGCTAAGCGCTTAAAGGGTAGCTAAGAGTCTAAGCTACCTCCATGCGGACAGCGAAGACTCTGATCAGACTGGGCGAATGCCCAGGCTGATCTGAGTCTGCGCTGGGCGCACAACCATTTTTATACGCCCGTTTTGAAAAAACGGACGTATTATGTCATGGCGCTGTCCGTCCGTCCGTCCGTCCGTCCGTCCGTCCGTAAACATTCTTGTGCGCTCCATAACTCATTAACCGTTTGGGATATATTCATGATATTTGGTAGGAATATGTATTAGGTTGGGGGAATGTGTCGCGTACAGAAGTGGTTGCTCCCCCTTCCTTAGTTTCCAAGTTATGCCCCTTTGATTAATTTTTTCCCTGCCAGTCTTGTGCGTGCCATAACTAGATAACCGTTTGGGATATCTTCATGAAACTTCATAGCAATGTGTATGAAGTCTCAACGATGTGTCGTGTACAAAAATGGCTGCTCTCCCTTTCTTCATTTTAGAGTTTCATCCCTTTCATTAGTTGATTATGGTTATTTTTGTGTATACATATCTTGTGCATACCTTAACTTTGTAACCTTTTGGAATATCATGATGAAACTTTATAGTAATGTGCATGATCACAAGAAGATGCGTGGCATACAAGAATGGTTGCTCCCCCTTTCTTCATTTTGGAGTTACTTCCCTTTGATAAGTAATTTTAGGCATTTCTCAGTCACTCCATATCTCCTTAACCTTTTGAAATATTAGAATGGAACTTTGTAGGAATATGTATAATAATGGGGCAATGTATCCCGAGCAAGAACCACAACTCTGGCTTACTGAATTATCTGCCCTTGCATAAATTTCCTGTTTCCTCTGTGATTCCTTAACCCTACATGTGATTTTGTCAGGGGAATGTAGTAGAGCCAAGAATCTAGTATATTTAGTTTATGAATTATCTCCCTTGTTCAACTATGGCATTACTCAACTTTTGAGCCACAATAACTTTGAAGCTGATTTTTGGTATACTCATAGTATTTGATGTGTTAAATATTTGAATAATGTGGCCGTCATTAGTTATAAAGTGGTTGCCCCTGTTTGTCTGCCTATCCATCCTTTTGTAAACAATCTTGTTCATTCCATACTCCTTTATGACATTAAAACGGGCGTATTATGCGCCGCTTGCGAAGCCCTTGTGTTGGTTTTGTCACGCAGCGGTTCATATATGCTTTCATGAGAGCCAAGCTATTTGGAAACTTGCCCTAGCACAAATGCAGACATGGCCTGCTATGATTAGCCTGCACATTTGCTCAGCCCAGTCAGAGTATGCGTAGTTTTCTCAGAAAATAATCAGTTCCTTTGTACTCATAACAGTTCAGTCTATAATTCATTCTTGTAAGTATAAATGTTTAATCCAAAATCAACAAAATATTCCTTATTGTCTCGAGGAGCTCAGGGGTTAAGCGCTGGCCTACTGATCTAGGGGTCGCGGGTTTGAGCCCTGTCGGAGGGGGAGTTCTTTCCATCGTAAACAGGGTTCCATTGCACACAACCTGTGATTATCACCCGCCCATCGTCCTGATATGACTGAAATACTGTTGAAAAGGACGTAAAATCGCAAGTCATCCATCATCCATCCATCCTTATTGTCTCATATATGTTTATGCAATGCAATCGTGAAAATTGTCCATAATTGGTTTTCCTCAGCCATTGTGTTAACCCAGTGCTGTCATAACACCATGTTGCCATTCTCTCTCTAACCATTCTGTGGTTCAGTTGGTTTGTATTTGTAATTTGTTGGTGTGTTGGTTGAATGTCACTTCAATAAAAGTAACTTCACCTGAATGTAGCACTCCAGAAGTTGCTGATACAGTGGCGGATCCAGAGCGGGTTCAGGGAGTGGGGGGGAGGGGTTCAAACAAACCCCCTCTTCAGCCTAAATTATTTCAATTCATGGGAAAATTCAGGAAAAATTGGTCATACTTCACAAATCGAACCCCCTTCAGCTAATTTGAATCCCATATCCAAAGTTCCTGGATCCACCCCTGTGATATGATTTGATAGCATAATGTAGGGTCTGTTAATTTAAAAAAGGAAAGATCAAATACCGTATTTCTTCGGCTATAGGGCGAGTCGTTTATAAGACGGGGGTGTTTTTTGGACTGTCTGGGCAAGTATTTAGCTTAGCCTTGCCTATAAGACGGGTCTATTTTCTGCCAATTCCCCAACATGGGCGAGTGATCAGCGCCCCGTTACTTCATTCTGCTGAGATGCTAAATTTACTACTAAATTCCCCAAAGGTCATCACCGGTCACCAATGTCTACATATATTTAAACTAGTCACTATGCAGTTACCGTAATGTGCATAAATATCTTGGATTAATTACCTCATTATTTTATCCAGTATGAGCAAAGGTTGTATTTCCATAAGTTAAATTTAGCTTTGCATGTACACAAGTGGAGAAAACATATTCCTGTATCCCAGTTTGAAGATGGAAGAATCCATATTAAACAGATTTTGTTTTTATTCACTAGCCGAATATTTAGCATAAATACAGTCAATATCCAAATCCAACACCAGTAGTTCAACAAACATTGTGTCACCTAAAGGTCATTGACCAGCTCACTTTTTGCCGCTTCTTTGATCTTAGGGCTTCTTTGATCTTACAGCTCCATCAATAATTACATAACCGACTCAGTTTTGACAGGTCACTCGGGTCAAGTCAGGATATTAATACCGACAGATAAAGAGTAAAAGTGCCTTACGTTTTTTACATCTAGGTTGCAGAAAAATACCTATATGAATGTTTCGGAAAAAAATAAAGATGATAATGTTACACATTGTTTGCGGATTTGGAATTCAAAAGGAGTTTAATGAGGGCACACAGTAGAGAAATTCGGTTTTGCTAGATGCAATCAGTGTTTGCATACGGCATCATTTCATGTGATCGGTACTAGAGGTATTGTTTATGTCTCAACACCTATTGGGTTTTGCGATGCACCTGGACATAACTAAATGGGAGCGCCTTGTATATTTACAAACATGGACCGTGACCAGCTGCTCAGGGACTTTGGTGAAAATAGCTAGGGTGTCCAAAGCCTCGGTTATAAGACAGGGGCAAATTTTGGGGGTCATTTCGGCGGGAAAAATCCCCGTCTTATAGCCGAAGAAATACGGTAGTACCAATCATGTATTGCCTGTGGCCAATGCACTAGATAAGACGTGGTAAGAAGGATAATTTTGGGATAATTTGCCATATAAACATATGTTGTGACCCATCATTAGAACTGTTTCGCTGAAACAATACTAATGAGGGGTAACAACATATTGTTTTGTTGAGAAATAAGAAAAATTATCTAAGGTTCACCGTAATGACCCTTAATATTTGGACAAACAGGTCTGAGCAAACAATGTAGACCCAGATCAAACTGCTCCTGTTGGAGCAGTATTATCAGAGTCTACATTGTTTGCCATTCACTTAGCATCATTTGGTCGCATTCATGTTTATAAAATCTACTTACTAAGAATTTTCGAACAATTGTCCGACTTTTGGGTGTCCAAATTTTTAGGGTAATTACGGTATCCTCAAACTCCCACCTTATCTGGAGCTCTATGTAACTAGCAGAACGTGACACATAGGTATGTTTTTCCTGATGGCTTTGTCATAAATTTAACTGTATTTTCTGGTTTAGCTCCATTTCTGTGACGTGGTGCAGACAGGTGAGACATAGGATTTTACAGAATTCTTGTTTAAGCCTTTGGTATGGCTTGTTCAAGATTTGAACCCATGATCTCATATTAATGGTAGAGTCTAAGGCTGGGATGGGTACGGATTTTGTACCCGGGTACCCAACTCCTGATTACCGGCGGGTACCCGGTCCCCGTTACCATAGCATTTTGAGCATGCTCACAGTCAGAAAATATACGTTTAGATCGAGTAATAGGTAAGGTACCCGTTATTTGCATAAGTGTGCATGGGAAAGTGTTTAAAAATTTAAAAATCTCCCTTTTATATTTTACAAAATTGGTTTGGCAATATGCGATGGCAATTTACAAGACAGGCACGCTAAACTTTGCTCTGTATGGAATTCTGTTGAAATACAAGATTTACACATTACATAATACATAGTAATAAGCATTCGGGTAGCGGGTAGTAATTTTGTAATTGGTCTATCCAACCCGAACACAGATACCCAGGTACTCATTCCAGCTCTAGCAGAGTCGGGTAACTTTGGACAGCAGGTAAATTCGGACATGCCATTGCAAACAGCGAAAATCCAGATGAGATGGCTCATGATGAGCCGTCTCATCAAGATTTTCACTGTTTGCCGAGTTATTTTTGTTTCAATCGAATTTACCTGCTGTCAGAAGTTACCTGACTCTACCCTACCAAGTGGATGCTGTGCCAGTTTTGCTGTGTGGTGGTTTTATCTAACTTTCTTCCTAACAGTTTTATATACAGTGGACCCTCTTTACAATAACATCATTTTTTGCTCAAGATTTTCTTGCTGTGAAGAATTTTCCAGTTACAAAGCATATACAGTCAACCCTCCTTACAACAGCACTTATTACAACAGCAAAAATTTTTGTAACGTCATTTTGATCTGCACGGAACGGCTATATTGTTAAAAAAGTGTATTCATTATAACAGCAAATTCCTTTTAACGTCAAAATATTTGGGAACAAATGCAGTCGTTGTAAAGAGGGTCTACTGTAGCAAAATGGAGAACTGTATTTCAGTGTCGTCAAATTGCTGTTACACAGATATTTGCTGTTGTTTTGAATGTTGTTTTAGAGAGGGTTGACTGTATTATTAATTATATGTTGTGTCTTTCATTGTTTCTAACTCTCTCTCTGTTGCTAGGAAACAGATGGTAAAGATGAGCCGCAGATCAAATTTTCTCTTAGGTCTAGAAGTTTTGATGATGTGGATAGCAAGGTGAATCTTTTTTGTGTACCACTCCTAACTTGCATATTCAAACACCTTAAACAATTTGTCAGATGTGTGTGGGGTAGGTCCATTTCCAATATAAGGGATGTTCAATTAAAGGGAAATCGCCTCAATGTTCGTGCGCATACATTTTGACGCAGCGTCATTGTTTCCTGCTATGGTTATCATGACGTCGTTTGTCGTAGCGCTAAAACGTGTACGTCACTTTCGAAGACAACATGGGCTCTTTGTTGAAACAAACGTATAAGTTTTTGGCGACAGATAAATGGTAAATATATAAAACTGGACAAAAAAAAATGGGGCTGAAGAATACGGAGAAGAGAGCGCCAATTTTTTGGGGATAGTGTGTAAATTTTTAGGATTTATTTGTCAGGCAAAGACAGGCTGTGAAAAATGCAAGTGCGTTTTGAATCTCGTAATTACTTAATGCAAGTATAAACACAAATAAGGACTTAGTACCCTTGGCTTGAGTCATGAAATACCCATGCAAACAGTGAAAGCGGAGATCAGACTGAGCAAATGCGCAGGCTGATCTAAGCTTTTATTGTTAGCTCATGTCGTTAAGGTAATTATGTGTTTTTCTTTTTCTTTTCTTTTTGAATAGTTGCTTCTAAGATTTAACGCAAGTGACATAAGACGATCAGCAATATTGTTCTCGAAAGATACAAATTTTACAACGGCTAGGCGGCAACACTCTTATTTTTCACTAATCGCCCTAGACTTTACACAGGATTCATAGATTGTCGATGCGAACAGGGAAAATCATCAAAATGTGCATCCTCGGAAATTGTTCTCAGCACTAAATGAAAAACTGAAATCATGCACCATGGACCAAGCTTTGCCGATGTTTCTGTGAAAATACATGTCGGGCAGTGGCCGGGTCCAGTAAGTTGAATGTTCGCACATAAACGTGTTCATCAGATATAAATGTGATATAATCTAGACCGAGAAAAAGTTCGAAATTCTATGAGAAACAACAATGAACATGCTGCCTAGCTTCGGTCCTTGGAATTTCTCTCATTAATGTGTTGTCTGCATACGAAAAATTTTTTGAAGGCGACAATGTCATATAGACTATATGTTCAAGATATAAGAACATTGCTGAAATTGAATAGGGAATTATATTGCATTGCTATAAACCAGCATCGAAAGGTAAGAGCGTTATCCATATTGCCGTTGATGGCGCCAAATGGAAAGCGACGTCAATGCATAAAACATTGACGTCAACGCGCTTATATGAAATCTGCACGAATAAAAGTGGTTTTCCGTCCATAATTCGAATATTTGGTCGATGACCTATATTTTTTATTTGCTTATTTCCACGGGGTAGATCATTCCTTTACTATAACAAAAGTATATAAAAATTTCAATGGTGGAACTTTTTATATTGAAGAAATTCCACGTTTTTCCCAATAATGGGAAATGGCGGGAAACTAAAAACTGAAAATAACCTATATAATGAGTCATACGGCGATGACAATTTTGATAGTCAAACAAAGAGACAAGGAAGAGGAGTTAATTAATCTTTATTTCGAAACGATCGGTCATCTATTTTCTCGGATAAAGTGTTCGTAATAGACATAGTCATGTTTCAAACAGGCACATAGATGGCGCTGCATTATCTCAAAAAGTAGTATGGTGACCCCATTTTTTTATTTCATTTTTTCACTCAGCATAAAATATTCTACCACTGTGTGAAGTTTCAACAAAATTTCAATGGCAGTTTTTATAGGGTGATTTCCCTTTAACTTCTATGGCTCTTTTTGCACAGGAAGTCTGTTTTAATGCAAAGAATGTAGGCTCTGATTAGATGCATATTTTTGGCAAATGCAAAGCCCTAGTTGAAAGTCTTGACAAAACTTGCTCAAGATATAAGATGGAGGTCAGTGCTGAGAAGGCCAAACTGATGACAAACAGAGCAGATGGCATCCAGTAAGAGATCAAGGTTAAAGAACAGAAGCTGGGTACTGTAACAAGCTTAAAATACCTTGGAACAGTTGTCTCAGACGATGGCTCAAACGAAAGGTTCTCTCAAGGATTGCACAAGCCACTTCAGCTCTTACAAAGCTAAAGCCAATTTGGAGAGATAATGACATATCTCTTGCATCAAAGGTGCACTGCCTTGTCATTTCCATATTTCTGTATGCCCGTGAATCATGGACCTTGACCGCAGAGTTAGAGAAAAGAATGCAGGCTTTTGAGAGGGGATGCTACCAAAGGTCATTGAACATTTCGTACAAGGACAATATAACCTAGGAGGTAAAAAAGGTAAAGGTTTCCCATAGCCTAATAGCCATAGAGGCAGTGGGGATAAGAGACCCACTGTATCTTGGGCACAGCTGATGAAAGGTGAAGACCATCTCTCTCTTTTCGCTGCCTTATCCTTCCCTGATTCAAAAAAGGTACCCATTTACTGCTGGGTTGACAGAGTTTTTCCAGTCGTCGGATGGCGTTGGTGAGCCACAAACTCACGACCTTCCGGCGACTTTCTGCACCATAACCAAGTCACTCTAACCACTCGATCAAGGCACCTCTCAACCTAGGAGGAGGTTCACAGAAAGATCCAAGAAATCATTGGAGAATATCATGAACTTCTGACCATGGTCAAGAAATGGAAACTAAGATGGTTCGCCACTTCTCAAGGACTTCTGGCTTAGCAAAGACAATTCTACAGGGCACAGTGAAAGGCAAAGGAAGAAGCAGCAGACAGAAGAAGAGGTGAGAAGTCAATATTAAGGAGCGGACAGGGTTCGACGTTGCAATCTTAACTAGGGCAGCTAAAAAACAGAATAAAGTGGAAAAGGATTGTAGAGATGCCGTCTGTGGTGCCCCAATGACTTTGCAAGGTTATGGGATAGAATAGAAAATAGAATACAGCAGGGCCTGCTCTGTTTGCACGACTTTGTCCTTATCCTGCTCAGTTCTGTAAAGGACTGCTCCAACTCCTCATTTGGACAAGTCAGTTTGTTCTATTAAACTGCTTATGACAGAAAGTTGTCTCTATATCTGTCCCAGTCATAATCTGTGGATTTTGCAACACTGCTGTATGAAGGAAAAATATTATTTTGTATTATTCTTCTAAAGCCACTGGTTTAAAATTAAAAACAAATAACCAAGGCAACAAATTGTGTCTGCTGACAGGTAAGGTCTCAGGTGAGGTACTGGACCATTGATCCTCTGGTCTTTGATAGATATTTCCGTATAGTCTTATAATATAGAAAATAAAAATCCAAAGAACAATCTTGTGCATACATTCAGGTTCTGCCACATACCACATCCTGTTCTTATAATGTATTGTATACATTTGTATACCTTGTAAACCTTTGAGGGAGCTTTGTTCTATACTAATGGTGTTACCCTCTTGAAACAAAGGCTTTATTAATTTCATAATTATTTAACTAATGGGTCATTCAACTGAAAATAATTCTGTAATTTTGTCCAGGGCAAGCTCTCACTGTTTAATTGTTTGTTATTTCATGACGACTAAATTATTAACAAAATGAAATGAGTTTAGTAGGACCACATTGCAAAATGGTAATTTTTGTGGAGGTCTGTTTTGGGGAACTGGCACCAGCCTTATTTTTTTCGGGTGTCATAGATTTGCCAGATACATGCTGAGGTCTCTAGATAATGAGTTGTTTGGTGAGGTGTTTCAGATGAGGGTCACAGCATACATTCTGAATGAGGCGATCCAGATGAGGGATCACAAATATTTTGGAGGAAAAAGAAGGATATCCAACAATTACCATCAGATATTCTTATAATCTTGAGCACTTACTGCTGGTTCTTCATATTGCTTGGTGCTGTCGTTATTTCATGGAGTTTTAATTTTGTGAGCAAGGCATCTCACAAACTCATGCAAAACTAAACCTGTACGTTATTTTCTATATTGAATATTTATGCTTTTCAGAGCCTATGTGGAACCGAAGACACAAAAGGAGGTGGTGCTATGGCAGAATTGCATAATCTCATGGTAAGATTATTAGCTCACCTGAGCCGAAGGCTCAGAGGTGAGCTTACAGGATGGGAGTCGAGCCGTCATCCGTCCGTGCGTGCGTCCGTGCGTGGGTGCGTCAACACTTTCAAACATGAATATCTCAGAAACCAGTAGGCCGATCGCAATCAAATTTTATCTGAAGCATCATTGGGGTGGGGGAAAGGCTGCATTAGGTTTTGGTGCCGATCAGCTCAGAACTCTGGTTTCCATGGCAACAGATAGCCCCCATAGGGTTATAATGGGGAAAACGGCGTCATCACGTTTTCTCGACTGGTTTTGATTAGATCCTTATCATACTTGCAGGTAATGATGACCTACACAAGAGCTTGGATGAGTTCGAAACTTGGTCGGATTCGAGCACAGACTACGGAGTTAGCTGCCCTTGAGCGTTTGAAAAAAATCCCATAGAGTTGTAATGGGGAAAATGGTGTCATCACGTTTTCTCAACTGTTTTTGTTTAGATCCTTATCATACTTGCAGGTAATGATGACATACATAAGAGCTTGGATGAGTTCGAAATTTGGCCGGATTCGAGCACAAACTACGGAGTTAGCTGCCCTTGAGCGTTTGAAAAAAATCCCATAGTCTTATAATGGAGAAAACAACGTCATCACATATTTTTTGAAAAACTTTGTCATCGCTCTATTGCCTACATTTCTCAACGGATTTTAAAATAACTTCACAAAAATGTAGGGCATGACGATATCTCGAGCAAGTTCGACTTTCAGGATGCTGCGCCCAAGGTCAAGGTCACTGTGGCTATTTTTAGAAAAACTTTGTCAGCGCTCTAGCACCTACATTTCTCAGCAGATTTTAAAATAAATTCACACAAATGTAGGGCATGACAATATCTCGAGCAAGTTCGACTTTCAGGATGCTGCGCCCAAGGTCAAGGTCACTGTTGCTATTTTTAGAAAAACTTTGTCAGCGCTCTAGCACCTACATTTCTCAACGGATTTTAAAATAAATTCACACAAATGTAGGGCATGACAATATCTCGAGCAAGTTCGACTTTCAGGATGCTGCGCCCAAGGTCAAGGTCACTGTGGCTATTTTCAGAAAAACTTTGTCAGCGCTTTAGCACTTACATTTCTCAGCAGATTTAAAAATAACTTCACACAAATGTAGGGCATGACAATAGCTCGAGCAAGTTCAACTTTCAGGATGCTGCGCCCAAGGTCAAGGTCACTGTTGCTATTTTTAGAAAAACTTTGTCAGCGCTCTAGCACTTACATTTCTCAGCAGATTTTAAAATAACTTCACACAAATGTGGGGCATGACAATAGCTCGAGCAAGTTCGACTTTCAGGATGTTGTGCCCAAGGTCAAGGTCACTGTTGCTATTTTTAGAAAAACTTGGTCAACGCTCTAGCACCCACATTTCTAAGCAGATTTTAAAATAAATTCACTCAAATGTAGGGCATGACAATATCTCGAGCAGGTTGACTTTCAGGGTGCTGCACCCAAGGTCAAGGTCACTGTGGCTATTTTTAGTAAAAACTTGGTCATCGCTCTAGCGTCTACATTTCTCAACGGATTTTAAATCAACTTCACACAAATGTAGGGCATGACAATATCTCAAACAAGTTTGACTTCCAGGGTGCTGCGCCCAAGGTCAAGGTCACTGTGGCTATTTTTAGAAAAAACTTTGTCAGCGCTCTATCACCTACATTTCTCAATGGATTTTAAAATAAATTCACACAAGTGTAGGGCATGACAATATCTCGAGCAAGTTCGACTTTCAGGGTGCTGTGCCCAAGATCAAGGTCACTGTGGCTATTTTCAGAAAAACTTTGTCATCGCCCTAGCACCTTCATTTCTCCATGGATTTTGAAATAACTTTACACAAATGTAGGGTATGACAATATCTCAAGCAAGTTCGACTTTCAGGATGCTGTGCCCAAGGTCAAGGTCACTGTGGCTATTTTTAGAAAAACTTTGTCATGGCTCTAGCACCTACATTTCTCAACGGATTTTAAAATAAATTCACACAAATGTAGGGGATGACAATATCTCGAGCAAGTTTGACTTTTAGGATGCTGCAATCAAGGTTTTTGATTAGATCCGTATCATACTTGCAGGTAATGATGACATACATAAGAGCTTGGATGAGTTCGAAATTTGGCCGGATTCGAGCACAGATTACGGAGTTAGCTGCCCTTGAGCGTTTGAAAAAAATCCCATAGTCTTATAATGGAGAAAACAACATCATCACATTTTCATTTTTCATCGGATCCTCTTCATACTTGCAGGTCATGAGGATATGCATAAAAGCTTGGATAAGTTAGCATTTCGGCTAGATCCCACCACTGACTATGGAGTACCTGCCCTGAGCATCCAAAAAGTCAATGTCGCCACTTTTTCTTGGTTTCTACTGATCCGATCCTTTTCAAACTTGCAGGCAATGAGGAAATGCATAATATCTTAAACAAGTTCAAATTTTGGCCAGATCAGGCCAACCACTACGAAGTTAGCTGCCCTTGACAGCTCTGTCTATTGTGCTCTTGATCGGATACTTTTTAAACTTGCATATATTAAATGAGGGCATACATAATGTTTTGGATGAGTTTAATTTTCAGCCTGATTGGACCACTGACTGTGGAGTTAGCTGCCCTTGAGCATCTTAAATATCCCTATAGGTTTACAATGTCTCTCAGGTGAGCAATTGTTGCCCTTTGGGCTACTTGTTTCAAAAATCTCATGGTAAGATTATTTCAAAGATTGATGTGGGAGGGGCTTGGCAAACTGAGTTCAAATACTTTAACATATTTTTTTCTTATTTGCCAGCTCAGTTAACACAGTGTATTCATTGTGCCATTGCTCAGCTGTGGAGCTGGGAATAGTTTGTTTGACCACCAGCCTTGGAGAGACAAATTTTCTTGGGCTGTTTTTGCTGGACTGTTAATCAGTCCTGAGTTGGTGGCTAGTAAAATTTTGATGCAAAGCTCTTAGCACTTAGGCAAGCTGTGCACTTTCATATGTTACTAACCTTAGGAAGAACTTCAGTAGCAGCCTGTTAAGCACTGGCCTTGTGTGCTAGAGGTACCACCTTCAAATCCAGCTAGCAGCAGAATTCTTCACACCATTAACTGGGTTTCACAGCACTTTGCCTACCATTATCATCTAGCCATTGTCCCGGCATGACTGAAATATGAGAAATCCTGACTTCTTACCCTGTTCTATATGGATATAGACTTAGTCCTCTTCAAATTTGGGTGACAAGTCGGGTGTATAATTGCATCCCTTTAGGAGCAGTCTGATCTTGGTATACATGGCTGGATTTAGTATGTCTGCCCCAACAGCCAGAACTTTTAATGATTGTGAAAGTGTGACTACATATTTTTTTTTTTCCCAGTCCAAGTTGAAGCGTTCTAGTAGTGAAAGTGACCTACTTGCACCAGTGGAGACACAGCAAGGTGACTCAGAGCTGGCTAAAACCTTCCGGAGGGTGAGAAAGAAATCTACAGATTCAGGAGATGCAGGTAATGTATACATACTATTTTAAACAGTATAGATTTGTGGAAATTTGGATAGGTGGGTTTTCCATGATACTCAGACAGTTTGGGCCAACTGTAGTTAAAAGTGTCATTTAGGAGGTAAATTGTCAGCTTTATGGTGCGAAGTTTGTTTCAAGGGAGACATTAGCTGAGCCATAAAATGGGATTTGGGACTGTAAAGCCCCGGATTAGTCTTGCCAACTGATAAATTTCAGTACAGTTTTACCCATTCTAATTCAGTTTTCACATTTTTGCCTTTTAAAGTATACTAACGTTATTTTCACTCCTATGCATTCTCAGCAATGATGTCATCGTCTATAAAAACCAAGTCGCTTAACGACATGAATGCATGACTTCTTATACGACCATTGCATTGAATACACATAATTTTTTATCCAATCCTGGGTGAAATAACATGGGTTAAATAAGAATTGTTAGTCTTGGTGAAACACAAGGACTTGATATCAGTATCTGATGTGCAAGAGTAAAATGGAGAAAATTTGTTTAATTACAGTTATAAAATATTTACCCAGGAGTTCAGTAATTTTGGTAGTAAACTTGTATCATTATAATGCTCATTTTGACAGCACTATCCTATCACTTTGTGATTCTCTATTCCTGATGGTCATGGCTTATCGTTTAATTTTCTAGTTTCAGTTCAAAATCGGTTGCCTTTGGTGTCAGAAGAAAGAGAGTCAGAAATACTGTAAGTACCATATTTGAGCTGCAACGAAACAAAACCAACAAAGTGGCATGTGCACTCGGTGAAGACTCAGATCAGCCTGGACATCCGCTTAGTCTGATCAGAGTCTTTGCTGTCCGTGTGGAGCTAATTTAGACCCTTAGTAGTAGTAGTTTATTTTGATAAAAATGACACAGAACATAAAGCATACATAAAATGCACAAGCGTTAAAAATTGTAAAACACATGTATACCAAATGTGAGCAAAATGTCATGAAATGCAGATGCCAGGCTGATCTTAGTCTTTGCTGCACATGCCACTTTGTTGGTTTTCTCCTGCTGCGACTCATTTGTTCATTTATAATATGGGTTTTTTCTCACCTTAATAGCCCCAAAATTCTAGATTGTAAGATGAATCTAGACTCAGGATTGTTTTGGAAGGAAAAAATCATATCCTATAGCAGAATTACATTGAGTTGTTAGATATTAGGGGCTAATATAGAAGAAGGCCCTGTCTTATAGCCAAACAAATATGGTATATTAAAATATCTGCAAACTTTAGGATTTCTTGTAATAGACCCAGCCATCTTGGGAATGCTGTTTAAAACTGTTTGTACTTAAATACTGTAAACTCTGATCAGACTGCATTGGATGTTTGCTGAGGCATGCAGTCTTAGTATAAAGAGTAAATAATCAATTTCAATGCATCATCTATTTCTAGTGCCATCTTAATGGTCTCTTGATTTTACTCAAAAATGATACATGTTTAATGGGATGAAAAGTACCCTTGTTAAACCTTTTTGGTCCAGGTTTGTGTAGTTGAATAGCAAAGGGTCTGATCAGGCTTTGTAGATATGAAAGCTGATACGAGTTCACACTGCTCACATTTTAACAACTTGTGATTTTCTTCTTTTAAGCTTTTGGCCTATGTTGTCTGTCTGCATATGCTTAAATACCCAATGTGCTTAATTTTTGGGACACCTAAACCATTAATTTTCCATGTCTAATTTCACTCTGTTTAAATGTTTTGGCCAAAGGCCTTCTTCAGTAAAACAGAACTTCATAGAGAGTTACATATTAGCAACCATTATGCGAGACAAACTGGCACAAACAATGTGAGATCAGACTTGACATCTCACCCCAAAACAAGCATCATTAGGCGCCAAAGAATGTCTGACAGGGTAGGGAACGGAGTGAGACAACCATGGAGCTTAGTACACGCAACCAATCTGCGCTGATTACCTCTCTCCCATTAACACACACCACTATTTACTTTGACAATAGTGAATGCAAAGACACAACTAGAAGTGTCTCTGTCCAAATGTCTGCTGTATTTGTTAAGTACAGTCGAATCTCGGTAGTTCGAACGCCGATTTTTCAAAACTACCGGATTTTTCGAAGTTGAAACAAGGTCCAGATCGTAAGCCCATTAATTCTGTGCAAAAATATTTCCGAAAATTCGAATTTCAATTATTCGAAAAATCAGATTTTTCGAAAGGAAAATCAGGTCCCGATGGAGTAAATTCATTATAAATATCTAATATCTAATGTCCATTATTCTAAATCAAAATTTATGCTCCAATTTCATGCCGGAAAATAACACCTATTGTCATCAATGAGATAAATATTTACAGCCTCAGGTCATCACTGCCACCTGAACAGGTAATTATCGCTTCACGACCTCTTATGTTTTGACGGCTAAGTCATTATTTCTGTTGATCAAAAGGTGTCTGTCTAATTGCATAACTGAAGGGGATTATCTTGTTTGAAGTTTGTAATTTAAAGGCTAAATGCTATGGCTTTTATAACCAGCAAAGGCTCGGACTAGCATGTGCATCCGAACTATGGTTTTGTATGGTTTGCGCACGGATCATACGGTTTTCACGTGGGGCTAAACAGAGTCTCTAGCTACACTGTGCAGATTGACAGGCTGGTTTGAGTATTCGTTGTTCCCATATACATTGACTCCAAATGACTGAGGTTATCGGTTGAGTCGTTTTTCTGAAAACAAAAGTAGCCAAGTTCTCGGAAACATAAACGGAAAGTGAGAGTACAGTAAAGTCAGAGATGTTTCCGTTTAGTCTGGCTTTGATTTCCGCCATCGCTGCATTGTCGTAAACAGTTGATCTGCAGAGCTGGGAAAATGTGGGGACAATACACATGTACATGTGCCAAACACGAAAGGTGGTCTCGCGATATTAAATGAACGTGGATCTTTTTTGATGTTTCCAGTATGAAATATTAATTAGTCTACGTTATGATTTTGTTTTTATTAATCCATGAACGTCAGTAAGCATAGAGAAATAAAATATCAGACTGTCTGAAAACTGCCTTAATAATGAATTCCGGCAATACGGAAATGAACGGGAAAGGCCGAATTCGAAAATTCGAACTATGGATAATTCGAATGAAATATTGAGGTCCCCGTCAGTTCAAATTATTGAGGTTTGACTGTAATACCATTGGAGTTTTTTTCCTTCTAAAACATTCACAAAAATCTAGATCCATCTTGTAAGATGAATCTAGATTTTTGGGGTTATTTGGAAGTGAAAACCTCATCATGTACATGTAGTTGATATACACAAAACTGATTTACATGTTTGGAGTAGTTTTGGAAGGGGACCCCCCCCCCCCCCCCCCCCACCCTCATCTTACAGCTAAATAAATACAGTTTGTTAAAAATTGTAACATTAGTGTAATCTTACCTTTTCTTAATAATTCTGTTGCTTTTACTGTCTTGTATATATGTTGGAAAGTGTTTAATCTGTTTAAACTTCCATATTAACCACATCTCTTCATTATCCTGCTAAGTGTTATAATGTTCTCTTTCATTTTTGAATTTGAATATTACCTTCATATGCTTAAGTATTGGGACACCTAAAACCATTAATTTTCCATTTGTCCCAAATGAAAAATTAATGGTTTTTAGGTGTCCCAGTATTTAAGCACATTAGGGTAACCCTTGTGGCTGGATGTAACTTCTCCTTATGCATCACTATCAGCCCTTCTGTCTCATTATTTGGGCTCATACCTGTAATTTCTCTCTGATATGGGCAAACTGACTTCATGTTCTTGATATATGTTTTGATCTCTTGTTCTTTGCTTGTATGATATTATGTGTGCATGCTTTGCTTTTAACAGCAATAATCCTGCTGATGCCAGTAACAGCTCCAAGATCAACAGGTAGGTTACTTCCTTTGTCTGCAAATACTATCTTCATTCCCTTTCATATAAATCTTAAAGCACCAAAAAAGCAGACAACAAAATTTAAGTCTGCAAAATTTAAAAAAAATGTTGTGTACCAGCTATATTCTATTGAGAATTGAAAGACGAGAGAGTAGTGTAGGACCCAAATGCCCAAATGAGGCAGCTCAATATGAGCTGCCTCATCTTGATCAACGCTCTTTGCAAATTTCAACTTTTTTCAGTTTTTGCACTTTAAGTATTACTTGGGTCCACAAAAGGCATTGGCCCAGTTGTTTAAAACTAACGACATTGTTAGTTAACAAGACGTTAAAAATGCAAACATACTATACGAAAAAAAAGGCTGGCCAATTTTTTGCTGAAAAAAATGTGAGGAGCTTTTTTGCAGTTCAAAAGTTCCTCACATTTTTTCAACAAAAAATATGAGCCTTCTTGATTTTATTCGTACTAGAACACTAACCAAATCACTGACTAATGACTTCGTTAAGCTAACGATGCTTTGAACAGCGGGGCCATGGTTTGCAAGTGCATTATTTTGAGACTAAAGGGAAATGAGTATTAAATTGTAATGCTTATTTGACTTGTATTCCTGTAGTTTCATTGGGAGCCATGACAGGATAGTGTTATACCCAGAATAATGTTAGGCTTAGGAATAGTAGATGAATTAGAAATGCAGTCTGGGGAAAAGGGAGCCGAAACACACATTGGCCTGCTTGCATACTACTGTAAAACACTTATATTTGGGGGCACTTTATTTTGGCAATATTGGCGGAAAAGAAGAAAACTGCCAAATTAAAATGCCACCAATTTAAAATATATCATAAAAGGAAGGGCTACATGTAGTTTAATGTTCAGTTCCTCTGTCCTTCCATAATATCAAAGCTAATCCATATTATATTGTATAAATAAAACAGATCTCAAACAAACACGCCGGTGGGGGGGGAGGGGGGGGGGAATGCATAACAATATGCATTCACAAGCATAAATGAAGAAATGACAATGTACATACAACCTGGTCTCAATTTGAACTTTTGATCACCGCACCAAACACCGATTGATTATTATTAATTGTTATTACAATTATTATTATCATTTCAGAAAGCACAAATCTGCCAAAATAAAAATCCGCCAAAAGGACCATTTATAAAAACTGCCAAATTTTGCTAAGTGTTTTACAGTATCAAAATTGGACGCAGAGTGACTAAAACCAGTGATATCTGAACAATTTATTGAAAAAAATGAGTTGAAACAGCACTATTTGAGCAGACCAAACATATGCAGTTTTCTTAGCCGATTATAAAAATATAGGTTGTGACCTCTCATTAAAACAGCCTTGAGACCCCTCCTTAGAATCAGCTAGCCAAGGTGATTCTAATGAGAGGTAAGGATATATGTTTTTAGTCATTTTAGACCCCTAACAGTACTTTGGTGTCTGATTGAAGCTTGCATGTATTTCATGTTTCATTTCTTCTTGTTTTACAGCGAAGAGGAACCTTGATATTACTAAGAAGAAACACACAGGAGACATAAGGGATTTAAAATACAGCTTATATCAGGAAGATAGGAATTGCATGATTTTATTGCAACTTCAGATACAGCAGCTACTCTGAAACAGCCGTACTACTATACAAGTTTTGTCAGTTGTAAAATATGGTGATAAGACAATGAAAGACAATGGTACTATATCAGATCACACTGGAATACTCCTACAAAAACAGAGTGAACATTTTGCAAGCTTAGCATGCTTAATAATACAGATATAGTACTGTCTGGATATATGATGCCCAATTTTCATCTGTGTTAGTCCAAAATACAGGTAAATTTGTATCAGAATATGTTTTGGGATCTCTCTAGTTGTATTTTGGTACCTCTGAGAATGTCATAAATGAACCAGACCAAAAGGCTACTTATAGAATTTTCCAACATGCTAGCATCCACATAAAAATTTGAGGTATTTTCTGTTACGTATTTTTCATGCAGTATAGAAATGAAAACCATATCGTGCTCTGTTTAACAGACTGTTAGTTGAAAGGAACATTTTGTAATAATCGTAAATATAATTTTTTCTGAAAATATATGTTGGGGCCTCCCATTTGGATTACATATGAGCCACAATATGACAAAACCTACAAAGTGGCATGTGCACACAGTGAAGACTCAGATGAGCCTGGGCAGCTGCCCAGTCTGATCAGAGACCTTGATGTGTGCTGAAAGGATTGCTAAGGATCTGAGCTAGCTTCATGCGGACAGCTAGGACTCTGATCAGACTGGGTGGATGCCCAGGCTGATCTGACTCTTCGCTGGTGCACATCCCACCTTGTTGGTTCTGTCATGTTGTGGCTCAATATATAAATATTGCGTCTCTACTGCCTTAGCAAGTTTGTTTGGGTCTTAAACATAGGTTTCTGCAGTCTACAGACACTGTCTCCTATAATCAGCAAATACTGCTTCTTTTATTAAGTTCTGGTTTAGTGGTAAGGTCAAAGTTCTGTTTGGAGTCTTCTAATCTGGCAGATTTTGAGTTGCATGTAGTTGACTGATGCCATGTAGGTTATGCTATGCTGCAAAATACATATACTAATAGGCTGCTATGTCTTGTTAGTTGGGCTTAATTCATATGCATAAATAGATTTGTGTAATGGGGGATATCCAGCAAAAAAGGCGCCATCACATCTGTATCTGTAGTATTGTCATTATGAGTTTAGTCAAATACCCTTTGTCTAAAAAATGGACTTGTCTATATTCAAAACTGGAAGAATCCATTTCAAATACAGAAGGGTTGAAAGGACAAATAAAGGGAAAGGGTGTTTTGTAACAGCTTGAAAAATAAAGCTGGTTTAAGAATGGTGATGATTTGGTCCAGTCTGTTACCAGACTCAGATTTACGATGTATTTAAATTGCATTTAGACTGCATTAATATACAAGTAACCCTACATTAGGGTGCTTTATTAAGAAAGTTTTCATTTTCTGCAAAACATATACAATTTGTTCTTGTTTACATACATGTATGTATATACAGAGATATTTTTGAGATTTTCATTATACAGTTTTGATGTTGCTGCTGAAAGGCCAGAATTCTGGATGCAGAGTTTTACATTTATCTGTTTCCCTACAAAAACATAATAATGAGCCACTACACTACAAAACCAACAAAGTGGTACTGCGCCCAGCGCAGCCTCAGATCAGCCTGGGCATCCGCCCAGTCTGATCAGAGTCTTGGCTGTCCGCATGGAGGAAGCTTAGACCCTTAGCTACCCTTTCAGTGCTCAGCGAGGAGTTTGATCAGACTGGGCAGATGCCGAGACTGATCTGAGTCTGTGCAGGGTGAACAACCACTTTTTAGCTCACCTGAGCCAGCGGCTCCGGGGGAGCTTATAGGATGGTAAGGCTCCGGCGTCCGTCGTCCGTCCGTCCGTCCGTCAACAATTTCAAACGACTTCTCCTCTGAAACCGCTGGGCCAATTGTAACCAAATTTCATATGTAGCCTCTAGGGGACTTAGGAACGAAAAGTTGTTCAAACGGTCCAGGTCACATGACCAACATGGCCGCCACGCCCATATATGGTAAAAACCTAGAAAAATCTTCTTCTCCAGAACCAATAGGCCAATGGCCTTGAAACTTGGTATGTAGCATTGGGTACGAGAGTACTACCAAGATTGTTCAAATTATGATCTTGGGTTGACCTTGACCTTTTTTACGGTAAGGTCAAATTTGCATTCTGTAGCTTTTATATGGGAAAATGCTAGAACATAAGATTTCTTGGAAACTGTTGAAGATTTAGACCTGAAAATTGGTATATACAGTCATCTGAATGAGTACATGAAAATTAATGCGTACAAGAGGTCAAGGTCATTGTTTGACCTTTGACCCTGGTCTCTCATATTTTGACAATTTCACACATCTCCTCAAAAGCCACTGGGCCAATTGTAAACAAATTTCAGACAGAGCCTCTAGGGGGCAGGGGAACGAAAATTTGTTCAAACGGACTGGGTCACATGACCAACATGGCCGCCATGCCCATATATGGTAAAAATCTTTAAACATCTTCTTCTCCAGAACCAATAGGCCAATGGCCTTGAAACTTGGTATGTAGCATCAGGTACGCAAATACTACCAAGATTGTTCAAATTATGACCTTGGGTTGACCTTGACCTTTTTTACGGTAAGGTCAAATTTGCTTTTTTTTTTAGCTTTTATATGGGAAAATGCTAGAACATAAGATTTCATGGAAACTGTTGAAGATTTAAACCTGAAAATTGGTATATACAGTCATCTAAATGAGTACATGAAATTTCATATGTACAAGAGGTCAAGGTCATTCTTTGACCTTAGACCCTGGTCTCTCATATTGTGACAATGTCACACATCTGCTCAAAAGCCACCAGGCCAATTGTAACCAAATTTCATACACTAGGGGCTGAGGGAAAGAAAATTTGTTCAAACAGTCTTTGTCACATGACCAACATGGCTGCCATGCCCATATATGGCAAAAATCTTTACAAATCTCCTTCTCAAGAACCAAGTGATCGATGGCCTTGAAACTTGGTATATAGCATCAGGTACTTGAGTACTATCAAGATTGTTCAAATGATGACCTTGGGCTGACTTGACCGTTTACAAGGCAAGGTCAGGTATGGGAAAATGCTAGAACATATGAGTTCATGGCAAGTTTAGGAGATTTTGGCCTAAAAATTGGTATATACAGTCATCTTAGTTAGTACATGGAAGATTTGCGGGTACAAGAGGTCAAGGTCATCCTTTGACCTGACCCATGTCTCTTATATTTTGACAATTTAAGAAGTCTCCTCGAAAGCCACAGGGCCAATTGTAACCAGCCTCCAGGGCCTCCAGGGGCTGATGGAACGAAAATTTATCAAGCTGTCTAGCAGGGCTACAGAAATTTTGAAATCCAAATCGGTCGGGGACGGCTGATGACGGCATACGAATACAAAATAGACACGAAAACTAATGACTACACTGTGTATTCCACAATCCAAAAAAGGTCACGAAAACTAATGACTACACTGGAGCGCCGTAATAACGCGGTTGTCATCGCTGACGTAGCCATTTAGTCCACATGTTCTTACTTATCGTGAAAAATGCGCTTTAAAAAGCGCAGAGACAGTCAGACCGAAATTGAAAGTACACAGGCTGTCAATCAGACATCCTCGCCGATCTTCATTTACGGAGTTGGCCGAAGTATTACGATTGACGTATTTTACTGTATTCGAGTTAGTTCCCTTGAAATATGAATATAACTTGCAAAAAGGTGCCTACGGACGAAGAAAAAAAAATTATTTTTTCTGCGCGAGAAATGACGTCGGCTAAAAAAACCTGACCAGACTGCACATAATCAAGTCCGGTTTCAATTTTCTTTTTGCTAGTCAAATTCTTTCCTTATGCTATCTTTGAAAGTATACAATAGTCAGTAACCTTACGTTGCACAGCCTTTTTCCGTGCATCGGCACGTGTATGTGAATTACGAGTTGTGCAAAGCCTTCGCCGCTGGCCAAAATTGTGGCACGTGCTAATTATCGAAGATTTCTAAAATTGAGTCAGTCTTCACACCTTGGCAAGACAATTGACGCTTTGTTTATCCGTGATAACTTTTGACAGCAGTGCGCAATTATTGGATTAATATATGACACATGGCTAAAATCCAGGTAATTATGTCATCATACATCGCAAATCGTGTTTTTTCGGACCAAAAAAAAATGTGCCTTATGCCAACTGAATCGGTTTTTCGAACTCAAAATCGGTCCGGACCGACAAAAAATCGGATTTCTGTAGCCCTGCTGTCTAGGTCACATGACCTACATGGCCACCATACTCAGGTGAGCGGTTCAGGGCCTCATGGCCCTCTTGTTTGGTGTTCTCGTGTCGTGGCTCATGTAGTTTTGAGGAACTTTAGGGAAATGGGTATATGCCCACATTTTTCTGCCACTTTCATAATATTCTCAAATATTAGCAACATACGATAAGTGATTCAATGTCATGAGTTGCTACAGCATAAATATGACATTGTCTCGTTGTTCTGTATGCTTAAATTTTATTATATGGTCTATAAATAAACTGTGTCATTGGTTCAGAGGGTGACCTTTTGCCATATTTGATCTCTAACGGCTCAAAGTTTTCTAAAATTACATTCCATGGAATTTTTTTTCAACAGAACTATACAATATTTGAATAGTTTGGGCTGCTCTTTAAGTGTTCAATGGATCTGATAACCTGTGATGTTCGACCAACTGTTATGACATCAGATGTCATGAACGTAAGTATCAGAGATGCCATCATTTACAACAGCTGCTGACTTAAGGTAAATTGGTACAGTTTCAGGCAAAGCAACCATGCCATTTTCACTTTTATCTTTGTTTTCAGTAGGTGTCAACTCATAATTTGAAGAATTTGCTCCTAGTAGCAAATTCTTCCCTTTAAGAGTTGAGACCCTTTTGAAAAGGCTTTGTCATCCAGGGAAGCAAAGAGGATGCAACAATAGTTGTTCCCTTTTGTAAAAATGATAAAAAAAACATGGTGTACCCATACACCTTAAGTCAGTGGGCATGATGTGATGTTAACCAGAAAAAACAAATACTGACCTCCACTACTGTGTCAGTAAATATTGGTATTCATTGTCAGGTTGACATCTCGTCGCACCCAATGTTACATTTTGTGTGATGCGGCTTGTATGAACCTTGGATGATATTTGGCATTGGTGATAAAATTCACTTTTAAGTCTCACTTCATAATCTCTATCATAATTGGGCAGTTTTAGGCCATAAAACTACTTTGATATTTTGATTACATGTTAGTCTCACTAGACAAGCTGTCTTTGTCATACAACTTCAACATGTATTTTATTTACTTGTAAGTCTCACTAGACAACCCTCTCTGTCTTCATCATACAACTTTAGTTCTCAAATAAACTTTAAAGAGATACATATATGCAAATAACAAAAAATGCATTTTATGTACAACCACTTGACTGTGCAATAGATAGCAGAGGACACAAATTTTGTACATTTTATCATCCACTTATATATATAGACTGCTTTTGTTTCAATTGCTGGATTTATGTTATATGCATTAGATTAGCTCATTTTTATAACAATTTTAAACTGTTTTCACCTTTGCATTACTGTTATTGTGAAAGATTTTTATGCCCCCGAAGGAACTTCGGGCGGCATATTAAAATCGCCCTGTCCGTCCGTCCGTCCGTCTGTCCGTCAGTCCGTCCGTCCGTTACAAATCGTGTCTCAGCGATAACTTAAAAACTACTGAAGCAAATTTGATGAAACTTCACAAATAGATAAAGCATAATGAGAAGGTGTGTCGTGCACAAGACTTAGGTCCCTACGCCCAAGGTCAAGGTCGCAATTGGGTCAGAGGTCAAACCTTGACTCAGAATCGTGTCTCAGGGATAACTTCTAAACTACTGAAGCAAATTTAATGAAACTTCACAGATAGATAAAGCATAACAAGAAGGTGTGTCGCGCACAAGACTTAGGTCCCTACGCCAAAGGTCCAGGTCACGATTGGGTCAGAGATCAAACTGTGACTCAGAATCGTGTCTCAGCGATAACTTATAACCTACTGAAGCAAATTTATTGAAACTTCACAGATAGATAAAGCATAACAAGAAGGTGTGTCACGCACAAGAATTAGGTTCCGAGATCCAAGGTCAAGGTCACAATTGGGTCAGAGGTCAAATCTTGTCTCTGCAATTTCTCAAAGCCTACTGAAGGGAATTTCATCAAACTTCTAAGAAAGGTAAACCATATTGTGAAGGTATGTCACACAAGTTCCAAAATTCAAGGTCAAGGTCACAATCGCCGGGCCGGGTAGCGCAATCGGTAGGGCACCTGACTCGGAAGTCAGAGGTCCTGGGTTCGAATCCCGGTCTGGCCACATACTTTCGTTTCTCCTTCCGCTGATTCAAGAAGGGCAGTTGTCAGTTACTGGCGATAGTATGTGCACTTAGTACTGGTTAACCGCTTAGGAGGTCTAAGCCTGCCCAGGAATAGTGTGGTTAGGTTAACTGACCGTCCCGACTTGACCTTAGTTGTTTACCGTGGACGTTAAGCATCAAATCAACCAACCAACCAAGGTCACAATCTGGGGTCAGAGGTCAAAATAGGTCTTGGCAATTTACTCAAGAAAGTACCAAAGCAAGTGTCATTTAACTTAGCAGACAGATAAAGGGTAATGAGAAGGTATGCCAGAGTAAAACAAGTTTGGATCAAACTTCAAAGGTCAGCTCCTCTCTCTATGACACAGGCGAAACCACAGAAGCAAATCTTTATTGATAAGTTATGTAAGGTGCAAGGTTATATTCCTATACTCGATGTCAGGGATGACCACACAGATTGCGTAGTGGTTTATGTCCAGGTGTACTCTTAAACTTATGAATTGCAGTTGAATGTCACAGAAAAGTAAAACGAATTGAGAAACTATGTGGTGTGCAAAACTCAGGTTGCATGCCTTTATGGTTAAGGTCACATCCATGGGTCAAAGGCTAGTTCTAGGGGCCTTCGGGGGCATTTGTTACATACTGTAACATTTCTTGTTTTATTCATGTATTATTTGCTGTCCTGAGTACTAGAGCCTGCCTATCTGTTATTCAAGGAAATTCCATTGCATAAAGGCTCGGATGAAAGATTTAGAGCTGTCGTGATCTACGTGTCAAATTGCTGAACAAAAAAGAACAGTTTCTTAGTCAGGTGTTTATGAACCATAATGTCCCAAAGTTTTGGTTAAGAATACTTTATCTGTGAACTTTCACAGACAATACGGATATACATACACCAGTTGATCAGGATTTGGATGTAAGCATATGAGGAAAAGTGCAGACCCAGACCAGTTACAGCAATGTATGCTATTCTGTTGGCTAATAATTGTTTACACGTTGCAAATTTGTTTTGGTTTTAAGATAATTGTATTGTTAGGATGAAGTTCCTAATATTTAGTGTAATTGTGATATTGAAGTGTCTGTTGTACAGTTAACCTGCTTTTTGATTTGAAAGAAAAGAGTTTGTTAATATAGAGAGTACAGAGGTTTGAAAGGTGAAGCTTTGTATATGGAAGTTTCCTAAGCTTGAAAGGGTATGGGTTTTAAGTTTGTCTTTAAGTTCCAATTCAACAGAGAAAATAAGGAAAGTTGTACTAGATTATCATAAGATGGGGTAACAGGGATGATTGAAGGGATAAATTTTCATATTTCTAATAAAAACATACCTTGTGACCCCTGATTCACTGAGGCGGTTCTAATGAAGGTCAGAATGTATGTAAGAAAAATTCTCACTGAAGTATCCTCAAAATCAGACTTAAAGGTAGGTTCCTGTGGTCGAGATACAAATTCTGTTACAAATATTTTTTGTCGATTTTTGATTATTATTTCAACGCTTCTATTATTCTGAATCGGTTGCTACCCAGAAAATTGCCAGGTTTTATCCAAAATCGTCGTTTTGCTCTTGTTTATCCTCTTTGCGTCAACGACCCCTTGACTATAAATAATTCTGTCACATGGCCGTAAGTGCGCGACCTCTGGCATCATTATCCACAGGAATTCATATACACAAAAATGGCTGCCTTCACATCCTTCGCAGTAAGTGTTTTATTTAGGCTGAGATCTGTCCGATCTGATATAAATCGTTCTTGACGGAATAGAACTATGACAATATTTATGTATTAATACCAAACAAGCATCGTTTTAGGTCCAGAAAAGTCTTATTTGGCACTTCAAAGATTTCAATCGACGAAGACCTGCTAGGGGTCGTTTCAAAACTTTCAGTGATAGTGCTTATCTACCGTAAAAGCATAAATATTTGGACCCAGAAATAGAGTCAGACCAGACTGCTTCTGAAACAAGGTGCACATTGTTGCTAGAAGGAGCAGTTTGATAAGGGTCTTGCCAGAAGGAGCAGTCTGATCAGGGTCTACCTTATTTTTAAAGTCTATCTCTCTCTGAAGGATAAATGCTGCAGTTGATTTAAACATAATTTTTTTTTTCACTTCTTACAGAATTATTAGATCAACTTGTGATTTCACATCCTTTTGAACAGTATTTCAGTCATATCACACAGCATTCCCATATATCCCATGCAGAGGGGTTTTATCTCCAATTTTGCCATTTTCTGGTGAGCTTTCAGAGTTTTGCTTTATTTTTGCCAAAAATATCACCCAAAATCTGTTCAGTGGGAGAAAAAACATGCGAAAATGGACAGTACAAAAACTGTCACTGAGTTTGGAGAATTAATTTTGGCAAAATTTGGCTATAAATAAGATATTTTACATTGTACCCCCCAAAATGGTGTTCCCTGTATGATGTGTACATTTGAGGTACAAAAACAAATTGCAATGAACCCCTAGTTTCAATCACAGGTACCTGAAGCCTTCTTTTGATTGAAAACATTAGAATTTGTGAATATATTCCAAATTTATATGAGATGAAAATAAAAATTAAAAAAACAAAAACTGGTAAAGGATATAATAATATATCCTTTATCATTATTTTTAAATTTCTATTTATTTATCTTTTGTGTGGTGTGTGTGTGGGGGGTGTTTTGTGTTATTGTTTTTTTTGCTTGCGGGGGGGGGGGGGGGCTGTATCAAGTTGATGGGGGGGGGGGGGCTGTATCAAGTTGATAGGAGGTTGATATTGAAGGGTTGTTATTGAAAGGTTATGGGGGAGGTCTGGTGGTGCACGTAACTTCCAGTGCCGGGGCATCCGACTGATTTGGATAATAGTAGGGCAAGGGCCCACTGTGCTTGGCTTGCAGTAGGTACGGGTGGGGGTGTTTTGACTTTTTTTTTCTCTTGTCTGTTTGTTCTTAAATTCTTTCTCCCTCTATCTGGGAATCTGGGAGACTGCCTGATATAGACTGAAATACTGTCTCAAAGGGCTGTTAAGCCCAAAACAACTAACTATTAAAAGGTTGTGTGCAAGGGAACCCTGTTTCTAAATGAAAAGATTTCTGTCTCCAGCAAGGATCAAATCCAGAACCACTAGATCAACAGACAGGGGCTTAGCCAAATGAGCTAGCAGATATCCTACAGAAGTCTGAAATTCTGTTAATGGATCTTGCAGGAGTAGCATTTAAACTGTAGTCCATCAGAAAAGTTTAACCAAGAGCATATTGTAGGGGTTAATGGGTACACATGGGAATCACCTCTGCCAGTCTCATTTTGTATCCCTTCTCAGTTGTGGGTGGGGGTGGGGGTAAAATCACTAAAATTTTAGTGGAATTCCAGTGACCAATTAAGACTAGCTCACTGAAATTCCAGTGACAAAGATGGTTAAAAATGAATGCATGCAGTGCATGCATTACCCAGTGATTTTTTTCTCTATATAAGTGGTGCCCATAAAAGGCACCAGTCCCAATTCAAAAGTAGTATCTTTTTTTCCCAACTGCAAGTTGAAAAATTCCCAATTGCAGGAATTTTTCTAGGGACCATTTCACAAGCATAAATTTACTTGCTTGCTTGGAGAACATATATTCAGTTTCATGTCCCCTATCTCACCACTTGAGCCAATAAAGGTGTTTCTGAAATTCCAAATTTAAAGAAAATACAACGCGATTTTCCCAATTCTGTGGGCACGGGCACCATTCCCAAAATAGTGAAAAAAATCACTGTTACCTGACATGCACAGTGTTAGAAATAAGGCCCAGACAGCAACTTGCCCGGGGGGCAACCTGGAATGAATTTCAACTTGTCCCCCAAGATTTCAACTTGCCCCATGTATTTCATTGCAATTAAACCGTTTACGTGTCATTTTGTTCAGAAGTCACACAAGTAAACATAGTCCAAAAATGCTCTCCCTTTCTAAGACACTAAGCATGAACTTATGAACTTCAGAGATAACTGACCAACAGTTTTGATCACAGCTGCCTAATCATTTTCACAGAGCTATTTTGACTGGGTTTCTTTTTATTTTTCTCCTTCAAAACACTATATTGGTGGGTTTCAAACTTCTCATGCAAAACTTCAGAAGAGACATGAAACAAAATTATTTTCCAGAATTTTATCTGCCAGAAGGGGGCAACCTTCCAAGAATATCAGCTTGCCCCCAGCAAATTCAACCCGTGTCGGGCAAGTGGGCAATAGCTTATTTCTAATACTGCTTGCATATTTTCATGCACATGCAGAGTCTCAAACATGTATGCACAAATGTATTGTCCCTGAAAATAGTATCACAATTTCAGTGAAATTCTCTGAAATTACACTGAAATACCACTGATGACATGGGGAGCAAATTCTTGGGTGGGGAGCAAATTCTATTATTAACTGATGGAGTGGGCAGTAGGAGGTAATGGATTATGGGTGATCTAGAATGTGATTGTTCTATATTTTTGTGGTCCTCATGTGTAATTGAGGTTGCCTGGATTATATAGAATTACGCCATATGGTGTCCGAGACGACGGTAGCTAAATTCTGTTGGGAGGGAGATAGTTGGGGTAGAAAATTCTTTTATCGCCTAGAACTGTAGTCTTTGTTCTAAACATTATCTTTGTTTTGTTGGTTCGGAGATATATTACATAATTTAAGTTTTAAGGGGTCTGTATGTTCATGGGAATTTGTTAGTGTTCCAATATTTTAGGAAATGGGGATATGACCATAGCTAAATTCTGTTGGAGGGGAGGTAGGTGGGGTAGGAAATTCTTTTGGAGCCTCAGTAGAACTGTAGCAATTGTTCTACACCTTATCTTGGTTTAGTTGGTTTCAAAACATATTACATGATTTAAGTTTTAAGGGTCCTGTATGTTCAAGGGATAGTGTTCCAATATTTTGGAGTATGGAGATTATTATCAATGGACAAAGAAGCCTGTAGCTGATTTCTTATTGTGAATTGTTGGGAGAGGAGGGCAGTTTCTATTTGGTGTTTCTAGGGAGGAAATGTGTTGAACTTTATAATGGTTCAGTTGGTTTCCATGGAAGTAAGTCTGGGTGTCAGATTAAAGTGGTTGGATACACATTATACATTTTAACCCTTATTGTCAATAGACAAAAATTATTTACATGACTCTACGGGAAGTCCAATTGTGGTCATATAGATGGGATTTGGAGCATTTACTAGGTTAGGCGTTTTGTCACGAGCATTGTACTTGATAGGGGTTTGGTTTGGGTCCAGGGGTTTTGGGAAATGGGATGGGTAGGTGATTAGCAACAAGGCTCGAATTAGGGAAAATTTGGGGGATTTTTTTCCTTTATGGTATTGGAAGCTATATCCTGGCAATCGATATTGGGTCTGTCCAGGTATTCGAAGACTGCCTTCTGTATTGTATTTGCATGTTTCTTTGGGGGAGACAGAAGCAATCTCAGGTCTGGTGGATTCTAGGACTCGCCTAGGTCTGGGCCTCACAGTCAGAGAAGATATGGTCAAGATCTTCTGCGTCATTGCAGTGGGGGCATAGGCTGCACTGGTTGCCGTAGTGATGGCAGCCTAGCCCGCAGTGTCCTTATCTTAGTCAGGAATAGACAACGTTGAAACATCTATTGGGACTATATACGCCACATTGAGTTTTACCTTTGGTTGGACAAAATGGAAGGTGCGACCCTTGGTCAATTGGGATTGCCATTCTTTGGTTACTGCTTCATTTATTCGGGGATAAACTTCCATTTTTGAGGGTCTAGTATGGTCGTAAGTGCCAGTGGTCATAGCTTCCCTTGCCGCCACATTGGCCATTTCATTGCAGTCAATTCCTACATGGACAGGGGTCCATTCCATGGAAATGTTAAAATTTACGATGGCAGCTAGATTGAGTAGAGATGAGATTTTGTTTATTTTATCGAGTCTCGTTTTTGATTTACCTGATTGCAGTGCCTGTACAGAGCTAAGGGAGTCAGTGAGGATAACTGAGTTTGGGATCCTACTTTCAAGGATCCAAAATATGGAATGTTCAATGGCTATCAGTTCAGTGGTGAAGACCGATAGGACTGGAACAACTGAGCCAATTGTAACCAAATTTTCATATATAGCCTCCAGGGCTTGGGGAACAAAATGTTGTTAAGATAATTGGGTCACATGACCAACATGGCAGCCATGCCCATATATGGTAAAAACCTTAAAAAAAATCTTGTTCTCCAGAACCAATAGGCCAATGGCCTTGAAACTTGGTATGTAGCATTGGGTATGTGTGTAACTTACAGGATTTTTTAAATTATGACCTTCGGTTGACCTTCACCTTTTTTACGGCAAGGTCAAATTTGCTTTCTGGTGCTTTAATATGGGAAATGCTAGAACATAATATATCTGGGACTGTTGAAGATTTTGGGCTAAACTCGGTGTATATATAGTCATCTAAATGAGTGCATGAAGATTTATGAGTACAAGAGGTCAAGGTCATTCTTTGACCAGGCCTCTCATATTTTTACAATTTCTATCAGCTCCACAAAAGCCATTGTGCAAATTGTAACTAAATTTCATAATAGAGCCTCCAGGAGCTGAAAAATTTGTTCAAACGGTCCATGTCACATGACCAGCATGGCCTCTATGCCCATATATGGTGAAAACGTTGAAAAATCGTCTCCAGACCAGATGATCTTGAAACTTGGTATGTCACAGTGAGTACTTGAGTAATACCAAGACTGTTCAAATGACCTCTGGTTGACCTTGACCATTTTTACTGCATGGTCTAAGACAAGAAATCTAGAAGACAAGTTTTCATAGAAAGTTTTTGAACAATTTGGCCCAAGATTGTTCAAAGGTTGATCTTTGGTTGACTCGGACATTTTTTATTGCAAGGTGAAATTGCTTTCTGGTACTTTTATATGGAAAACATGCTTAAAATAAGAGTTCATGGAAATTGTAGAAAAGTTTATTGCAGAAGTTAATAGATATAGTCAAATAAATGAGTACATGAACATTGTTTAGCAATAGAGGCCAAGGTCATTCTTTGACATAAGATGAATGTCTCTCATATTTTGACAGTTTCAAACTATCGATTTTGTTCAACTGATAATCCTAGTTTGACATTTGACTTATTTACTCAGGTGAGCGATTCAGGGCATCATGGTCCTCTTGTTTAAAATTTGTAAATTTGTTTCTGTAAATGTTTTGAAGGCAAGTTTGAAAGAATACAACTAATCTGAAAATGTTGGAGTAACTGGGGGCTCCCCAGAAGCTGAGACAATTTTTGAATAAAAACTGTTGGAAAAATTTTGACCCCCTCCCCCCCCAAGCATACATATGCCTGAAAATATATGCCCCTCCCCCCCCCCCCCCCCCCCCCCACTCCATAGCTTAATGGTTTCCGCCCGGACCGCCCAATAAATAACCTTAAAAGTGTCGCAGTTCCAACACATCAATAACTAAGCCAGCAACAATTACTTCATTTCCTCTTTGATTTCTGTGTCAAGTTATTTCTATGTCAAGTTATCTTATTGGTTTTATATTTTACATGAGCGACATAACAGGTGAAATGTGTTCCTTAGCAAAGAGTGATTTCGACCGAAATATCTAGATTCATCACCACACGGTTTATTAGGGACCGACCATTTGATATTCTGGGGGGGGGGGATTCATTTCCTCTTTGATTTCTGTGTCAAGTTATTTCTATGTCAAGTTATCTTATTGGTTTTATATTTTACATGAGCGACATAACAGGTGAAATGTGTTCCTTAGCAAAGAGTGATTGCGACCGAAATATCTAGATTCATCACCACACGGTTTATTAGGGACCGTCCATTTGATATTCTGGGGGGGGGGGCCTGGTATTCTTGATGGAGACAAAACATTTTATTTTACTGGCCTCTGGAAACAATTTCTTTTGTTTTTCACCTTGAGGGAGCTTATTTCTTTTTTTTATGCCCCCGTGACGATAGTCAGGGGGCATTAAGATTTGCCCCTGTCTGTCTGTCCGTCTGTCTGTTCGTCACGCTTTATGGTATAGAGTTTGGGTAGCCCCCGTGACGATAGTCAGGGGGCATTAAGATTTGCCCCTGTCTGTCTGTCCGTCTGTCCATCCGTCTGTCTGTTCGTCACGCTTTATGGTATAGAGTTTGTGTAATCAACTCCTCCCACAGGTTTCAATGGATCTGTTTCAAACTTTGCATACATGTTGGGGACATATTGAAGATGTGCATGTGGATTTTTGTTGGACCTAGAATTAATTTTGACAGAATTACGGCCTTTTGAACTTAGTCATTTTAGGCAAATTTTTGCATTGTAGGGTATAGAGTTTGTGTAATCAACTCCTCCCACAGTTTTCAACGGATCTTTTTCAAACCTTGCATACATGTTATGGACATATTGAAGATGTGCATGTGGATTTTTGCTGGACCTAAAATTAATTTTGACAGAATTACGGCCTTTTGAACTTAGTCATTTTAGGCAAATTTTTGCATTGTAGGGTATAGAGTTTGTGTAATCAACTCCTCCCACAGTTTTCAACGGATCTTTTTCAAACCTTGCATACATGTTATGGACATATTGAAGATGTGCATGTGGATTTTTGTTGGACCTAGAATTAATTTTGACAGAATTACGGCCTTTTGAACTTAGTCATTTTAGGCAAATTTTTGCATTGTAGGGTATAGAGTTTGTGTAATCAACTCCTCTCACAGTTTTCAATGGATCTTTTTCAAACTTGGCATACATGCTGTGAATGTATTGAAGATGTGCATGTGGGTTTTTGATGGCACTAAAATTAATTCTGACAGAATTATGGCCTTTTGAACTTAGTCATTCTAGGGAAATTTTGCATTGTAGGGTATGGATTTTGTGTTATCAACTTGCTCCACAGATTTCAATGGATCTTTTTCAAACCTTGTCTACGTATGGTGGATATATTTGAAGATATGATGAGGCATATTGATAGGTCTAGAATTAATTTTGACAGAATCACAGCCTTTTTAACTTAGCCATTTTGGGCAGTTTTTTTCATGGCAGGTTATGTTTTCAATGGATTCTTTGTAGGTGCTTTATGGATATATACATATCATGTGACAGGCGCTGCACGAGGGCATCATTAGTGTCTTACAGACACAATTTTCTAGTTTACAAACTAACTCAAACAGGTTATTTTTTTTTTAATTTTATAGGCTGAACTATCAGCTAGATCCTTGTTTACTTGACCTTAACATCCTTTTATTTTACTCACATCAGTATTTTTCACACCTTTTTTTCTCACAAAAAGAACATGGTACTGTCTTTAACCAGGCTTAAATAGCATGGCTTAGCTTGCTTTTGCAAACCAGTGCCTGGAGCATGTTACTCTCTTCATCTAAGGCACAGTACAAACATCCCTGTATGAGTTTGGCAAAAAATTAGGCCTTAAATTAGGGATATTTTGGCCAAAAATTAGGGCTATTTTGGCAAAGTTTTAGGGCTAACATTAGGAATTTAAGGGTTTTTTTCTACCCCAATTATATGCCCACACATGCTGTATTCGCATTTTAGAAAGTTTGATAAATACTTACTGATAGAGTCACAGGATGTTTTTGTAAATGTATGCACATTCTGGCCCGCGGGTGTGAAACAATAGCTAATATTAATATATTACTATAAATATGGGGGTTCGGGGGCACAGCCCCCAGAAGCCAGAGACATTATAAAAACTCAATTCAAATGGAATTATCTGCAGACAATATTTTTTTTTTTGAAATTTTGGGTGGAGCCAGGTTATTTTTTTCACTTACTTTTGAGGCCAGATTATTTTTTTAAACCCCATTATGAGCCAGGTTATTTTTTCTTGCATATCCAAAGACAGGGATTTTTTTTTATAAATATACCAGCGCCGCCCCCCCCCCCCCCCCCCCCCCCCCCCCAGAATATCAAATGGTCGGTCCCTTAGGCCAACAGTCAAATGAAACTGAAAGTAGAAAGAGAAAGCAAAAGTAAGCTACTTTCACCAAAATCCCGGATGTATTTTTATTGGCCAGTGAAATACTGAAAATGTAGGTCAATACTAAGGTTATACAGCTAAAGCCGAAAAAATCCGTAGTTGACTCAAACACGGACACCACCATTCTTCCGTAGGGGCGGTGATTTCAAATTCGGTTTTACAAAGTGTAGTCAGATTATTTCATAAGATCGTTAATGTCATTTGTTATGTATATAGAATACATACAGGCAAAATTAATATAATTCAACATCCTTTTGATAGTTTGCATATTGAAATGAAATCAGACTTACTCAAAACTACTTTCGATGTATACCGTAAATGGAATGCGCCATTACAACGCTGTGTTGAGATCACCCCCAGACACCATCGGAGCTGCCTAGCAACTCCGACGAGCCTTTTATAGAATTAAATCCACTTTTAACATTTTCCATTTATCAATAGCGACGCCAGTATTGACTGCCTTTATTCACCGTTGCTTGTGATAGGCGATTCGACGGCGCTATTTTCTGTACTCGTACGGTGTCGTAAGTCGCCGCATGGCGGATGGGTAAACACTATCCCATAATGCAATGCAGAATGACGTCAGCCACGCAGTTGGTTAGTGGCGCGAAATCAAAAATAGTGCTAACTGGTGTGCGAAGCACAGTTAGAAAATCCCTCTTAAAACGACTTATCAAATATTCTTCGCTTGATACTTTGAAGTGATACTTAACAATTTCCTTGAGACAAATGCTTATCGACCATTTAGAAAAAAAATCGGCAAAACTGTGATGTATATGACACAACAGGAACCTACCTTTAAAAGGAGCACTATACATTGTCCAAGGAAATGTTAAGAAGGTGAATTTACAAGTTGTTACCTTTGTGATAGCTGATGACCTCTCGAAGGTGAATTGGTACACCTTCCCATGTTTTTCTGCTGTTTTACGATGGGAAGAAACTTTTGTGACTTCCTGTTTTCTTGTCTGGACAATGAAACTGTTGCAATAAGGGGTGTTTTCATAGGAAAGAATTTGCTAGTCTACACTTGTAGGAAATTATTTGCTTTGTAACAAGGGGTCTACTCAGAGGAAAGAGTTTGTTCCCAGTGGAGCAATTTTGTGTTTCCTTCAAAGCTAACCCCTATGGAGAAGGGGGGCAGAGAAGAATATTATAGAGTTGCTTGCCCTGGAACTGCACTCATTCACCTTAATAATATTCTGTTCCAGGCATGTATAAATAATAGCTCCACCCTGTCAAGCTTAAGAAATTTTAGCATATAATATATAAATTTTGTTCCGTTTCATTTTATGTATTTATAGCAAAGAAAAATTTACATTCCTTAAGAAAAGTGTTCTTCCAATGTGCTATATTTTATACATATTCCACAACTTACTGCTAAATGATTTATATACATTTATGAGAAAACTACAATTATTTACTGAACAGATGTTTGTTTTCTTCTGCTTGCATCCCTCGGTGACACTGTTGGCCATTCTGTTTGCAATTTTTATATCAACAGATAGTACAAGCATTCCTTGCAAGGCTATTAGTGAATGAACTCAGTTTCAACATCCCATCAACAACAAGGTCATATGGAGACGGGACATCAGAGAAGTGGGGGATTCATCTTTTACCCCTGGATTGGTAATGCAGCATGTTATGCACTACAGTACCACCACTTCCCTTTGGAAGGCTATGTCGCTACTGCCGAAGTAGAGGAAAGGGGGTAAACACTGTTGATGAAGATAACAACAATGGCCCTGCCAGAAAAGTGATTCCTCTGTTGCCCCTGGTTGCTAAAGCAGTCAATACAAAAATGAGCCGCTACACAAAACCAACAAAGTGGCATTGTGCCACACAAAGACTCCGATCAGCCTGGGCATCCATCCAGTCTGACTAGAGTCTTCAGTTTGCACTTAAAGGGTAGCTTAGGGTCTAAGCTAAGGTAAGGGTCCATACGCACAGTGAAGATGCTGATCAGACTGGGCGGATGCCCAGGCTAATCCGAGTCTTTACTGGGTGCATATGCCACTTTGTTGCTTTTGTCATGTTCAGATTCAAAGATACTGGTGATCTCAGTAATTGATTACAGTGTATGGGTACACCTCCATGTTTTTCTGCCATTTTCTTCACAAAGGAGAACAACTTTTGTGACTTCATGTTTGATTTCCTGGATAATGAAATCCTTCTGGAGAGGGGTATCCTCTTAAAAGAATTTGCTCATATAGGAGCAGTTTCTTTTGACTCCCATTTAGAAGTGAGGGGAGGGGTAGGTGATTAAAAATTAAATTGCAGAGTTGCTTCCCCAGAAAGTGAAGCCATTCTCTTTAAGTGTTCTAATATTTAGGTAATAGCAGCAGTAGCTAGCTGAATCTGTACTATACACAGGTGACCTGGAAAATATCAGTGATAATCACAGACTTCCATCAAAAACTAGATATGTGCTTGTTTTACAATGTACCCTATCAACCATATTTCAGTAATGACTGGTTGAATAGGGAGACACTGTTTATTCTTTTGCTCACATGTTTTAGTTACACGTAATAAATAAACTTGACAACCTTTAACCAATTTTTGTATTTTAATATAAATAATGTACAAGCTATCACAGACAAATTCAATACAAATAGGCATTTAAATTACTGCTTTTTCTGAGAATAACGAAGAAATATGAGACTCTGCATCAGGAAATGCAGCTATCTGGGCCTGGTTGTTCAAAAATAACGACATCGTTAGTTAACGTTTCATTAAAATTTCAAATGTTAATATCTAAAATATGCCAACAGTTTCATTGAAAAAATGTGTAAAGTTTGCTTCTCACATTTTTTCAACGAAACATAGCAGCGTATTTGGTTATAAAGTCATAAAACATTTAACAGTTGACCTCTTAACGAGCTCGTTAGGCTATCAATGCTTTGAACAACTGGGCCCAGAACAATGAAGGTAAGACCACCTGGTGCATCTACTTTGTATTGTAAAGATCTTCCCAGTACATCATGTAAAATGGTGGCTATATGTATCTGTGGACAGCAAAGACAACCCAGTCTGTGAAGTCAATGCTAGAACCTTCATTTTGCGGCTGTAGATTTTGCTGGGTCCTATACATGGTGTATTGATAGTAAAGGCTCTGACCAGACTGCAGGAATAAGCAGACTGGTCTGAGCTTTTGCTGTTAAGCTATATATACTTTTCTTTTTCTTTTTGCATGTCTCATCTTTTGAAGGTGGCTGGTCATGTTTCAATCAAAAGGAATTTCTTACATTACCAGAAAAGCAGGCGTTGCCACTGTCTTATATAGAAGATAAACCATCATGCTTGTTATTCTGGAAACTGTAATGCTCCAAAGCGAGACAATTTACTGTAACTTTTAACTTGCTGCAGTTGAATTTTTTTTTTATTTAGTACAGAACCAGATCAGACAGCTCCTATTTCTTTTCTGTCAGCAGCTACACTGTTTTCTGAATTTAAAAAAATCACCTATAACTGCAGCAGGTTTAATAGTTAGGCACTTTTTCTGAAGAAAGGAAATTATTGAACAGAGTTTGTAGTTTTTAGAGTCACTTTTTCCTAGGAGTCTCCTTCTTGTCTTCTTGGGGTTCTTCTTCCCCGGCTTCTGCAAGGGGAGGTAATGTGATCACGGGGAACTCAAACTCAGAATGGTATGCCAATTTTCCTTGTTCTTTTAACTGTTCTTCAATTGCTAATAGTCTGTTTAGTTTTGACACACGTTCACCTCGGCAAGGTGCTCCTAGTTTCAAGAATCTGGCATTCATACCAACAGCCTGTACAAATGAGAGACAATAAGATTTAGCCTTGAAAGCTTCCATAGTAAGATTTACATCACAGTAATATTTTTATTATAGGCAAATCTGTCTCAAGGGGTCACTCTATAAAGGGGTCACCTGTCTTTAGCAGCCACCTTTTTAAGGTCCCTTGAACCAAAATATACTGCAAATGAGCCTGTATTAAGGGATCACCTGTTTCTGTGGGTTCCCTGGGGTGACCCTTTAAGAAAGTATTGACTATATGATCCATGAATAAACTGTTTTTTACTGCCCTGCTGCAGAGCATGATTCATCTTGATGCTTAATGGTCTGGGGGTTTTCCCATGCCACATTAGTTTAAAGTATTAGATTTGTCTGTGTACCGACCTATCATGTTCTTTCTCTATGCTATAAAATACTGTTTTACCTGTTACAGTTAAAAGTTAAGTTTTGTATTTGGTCCATTTATGCATGGAATTTTAATACATGAGCCGTGACCCAACAAAACCAACAAAGTGGCATGTGTGCTCAGTAAAGACTCAGATCAGCCTGAGCATCTTCCCAGTCTGATCAGTCTTCACTGTCCATATGGAGCTAGCTTAGACCCTTATCTACCCTTTAAGTGCACAGTGAAGACTGAGCACACTGGGTGGATGCCCAGACTGATCTGAGTCTTCACTGGGCACACATGCCACTTGGTTGGTTTTGTTGTGTCAGATCTCATGTGGAACTCACCAGATCAGCCAGGAAAGTATCAGTTGTCTCTCCTTGATTTGCTGCTATCACAGTCTGGTTCTCAGCTTCTGAAACACATAAAAATACATATTCTCTATATGATCCTTGTGTTTGACCGCTGTAAGTTTAAATAGCAGTATAAAGTGTATGGGCGTTTGTTTAACATATACTTAGTCTAAATCCATGATAATTTGCAACTTCAAAACACTGACATCAAAATAATATTTAGTTTATGGCAGATATTACATACTCTTGACGCAATTCAAAAGACTGTACCATGAAAAAAAGTCTTATGTACTGAAGTTGACACCTAACAAACAGTGCAGATTCAGATCAGAGAATCTGAACAGGTTTTTCTCTAGTTGCCATTTAGTCAACAGTTAATACAATAACAGTCGTCATTCAGAAAACAGGACTTTTTATTCAAATATTCTTGCATTTGATACAGAGTAAATTTTGATGAGATGTTGCTTTCTTCAGCATCTGATCTGGGTCTGTATCTGTTTGCAACAGTGCCTCTTTTAACTGGATGCTAGGCATCAATGGGTTCCTGGTTCAGCTGTCGCATGAAATATTTCTTCAGTTATAAGATGAAAGTTTTTCACTTCCAAAACAATCCCAAAAATCTACATCCATCTTATAAGATGGATCTAGATTTTTGGGACTGTTTTGGAAGGAAAAATCCCATCTTATAGTAGATTTTCATAAGACTTGATTTAGATATTTGGGGTCATTTTATAGAGTGCAATATCCTATTTTATGGGTAAATAAATATGGCAGTTATTAAAGCAAGACCTAGTCTTCCGAAATCTGCCCAAGACCTTGTCTTCCGAAATCTGCTCAAGACCTAGTCTTCCCAAATCTGCCCAAAACCTAGTCATCCCTTAGTCTTCCCTAATCTGCCCAAGACCTAGTCTTCTGAAATCTGCCCAAGACCTAGTCTTCCCTAATCTGCCCAAGACCTAGTCTTCCCTAATCTGCCCAAGACCTAGTCTTCCAAAATCTGCCCAAGACCCAGTCCTCCCTAATCTGCCCAAGACCTAGTCTTCCCTAATCTGCCAATTTCTTCCTACCTTCCATTTTCTTAGCACAGTCCATCAGATCTGATATAGTGTTCATCTGCTCCATATTGTAGACAACGCCGCTGGTCTTAAATGTCTCAAACAGTTCCTCATCTTTCAGCAGACCTGGTCTGTGGTACACCCGACGTCCCATCACGTAACATCTCTCAGATATTCTTTCACACAAGCTCATCCATTGCTGTTCTTCCTGAATGGCAAAAATAATACGACATTTATCCATAAATTTAAATTGTGAAACTGTAATGTAATTTAAAGTATAAATTCAGCCATGGGTCATGGAAAGGGTCTTTAAAACTTTAACCAACAACATTCCTGATGCAAATGTGAACATCAATATGTTATGCAGATGCTGATGCTAGCAAGACAACAGTAAAATTGAGCCGCAACAAGAGAAAAGCAACAAAGTGGTTGTGCATCCAGTGGAGACTCAGTTCAGCCTGGGCATATGCCCAGTCTGATCAGAGTCTTCACTGTCTGCATGGATGTAGCTTAGACCCTGCGCTACCCTTTAAGCACATAGGGAAGAGTCTGATCAGACTGGGCTGATGCCCAGGCTGATCTGAGTCTGTTTTGGGGGGGGGGGCACAACCACTTTGTTGGTTTTCTCGTGTCGCGGCTCAAATCCTGAACAGTAAGCTAAACAAGACCTGTCACAGGGCCAGGATAGCTCGCCTGACAGCGCCTTGCCCATCACATAAAAAACTTTAACGTAAAACTTTAACATTTGGCTAACACTGACGCCGCCGCCGACGCCAACGCCAACGCCGCTGCTGACGCTGACGCCGGGGGTAGCTCAATAGCTCTTCCTGTTCGTTCAGGCGAGCTAAAAACTGATGTGTACCTGCTCTTTTCACCCCAATTCAGGTTACTGCCACAGGAAGGTTCATGGCTAGACCTTATGCAAAAATTAAAATAGTGACCCTTAAAAACTACTTAAACTTGAAAGTGAGGTTATGCTATCTAAAACCTTGTCCCAGTTAATCAAAGCATCGTTAGCTCAAAGAAGTTGTTGATCATTGATTTGTTTAATCTTCTAGTACACACAATCAAGTACTGATTATACTGAGGTGAAAAAATGCGAGTAGATTTTTTAGAGGAAATGCTTCTCACCTTTTTTTTTATCAGCAAAAATGGCATTATTTAAAACATGTGAGAAGCCTTTTGTAGAGGAAATGCTTCTCACATTCTTTTTCAGCAAAAATGGCAGCACATCTTGCATACAATGTGTTGGAAAATGTAACATCTTATTAAATAACTACATTTTTAGTTTTGAACAACCTAACCCTGCTCTACTGCATACTATATCAAGAGACAATGAGTAAGAATCAACAGACTGATTCATGAGTCTGATGAAATGTAGGCTTAACAAGGAAATGTCCTGCCCACTTCAACATTTCTAACACTATGCGTACAGTAATTTACCTGTTTTCTGAGAGGGTCTATGATGGCCATCACTGCAGGATATTTGCCCAGTAAATCTGCCCAGAACTCCACCACATCATCCGCAACCTTCTGTTGGCCTGTAATCACCTCATATTTGCCTTTCTCCTTTAAAGATAAGAAAAATGAGAGACTGAAAAACAGACTAAATGGAAGCTGAAGTTTCCATCTTTTCTCACACTTGTAGTAGTAAATGAAGAGAAATTGTGACTCATAATGAATGGTTACCAAATTCAATCTTGATATTTGGACAACTTTTCTGTATAAAAAGAGTATGTATTATCTGCCCATTTTCATGGAAATGGAACTAGTACTACAATTGTTTCAACATACATGTAATTATAATTGAACAGAAAATAAAAGCATCGCAAACAACTGCAAGATACCCTGCCTCTGCAAACTAATTTCACTCTTCATTTTTTGTCGATTTATTTATCTAAAACACATATGTGGGCAAGGGGCAGAGTTAGATAACCCCCTAATTTTGATCATCTCAAGAGGCTTTCATTACTTCTATCATTAGTTGCAAGTTTAAAAACAAAGCTATTTACATCATAATTTTATATAGATTTATTCATCATTTAATGCATCTATATGGCACAGGGGCAGGGGTAGATTTTGAGCAGCACAGGAGACAATTATTACTCTGATCACTTGCTGAAAATTTCAGAAAAAATGCTTTGAACTCTGACTTTATATAGATTTCTTTTTCATGATTTTAATGTATATAGCCCCAGGGCAGGGGCAGATAATCCATGAGGACAGAATTTTTGTGGTAACACAAAGCTGTTGTTGCTTTCGTCATTTTTGTGAAGTTTGACCACAATATTCTTAATAGTAAAGGAATAAGAGGCCAAAAACCATTTTTTGGACATTGGCAAGTGCCATAACTCTGTCAGAAATAATCGAAATTTGCCCATTAACAATCCCAAGCGAGACATTTGAAAGAAATCCATTCAATAATACTCGAGTTATCGAGCGGAAATGAAGTGCAGATGGACAAATGGATGGACAGATGGATGTACATACGACGGATGGACAGACAGACACATGGACGGCCAACGTGAAAACATAATACCCCACCACTAACGTGTGGCGGGGTATAAAAATACATTTAGTGATAAGTCAATTTTAATAGCAAAATTTCATCTAATGGTATAATGGTCTGTAGGTATTTTCATATCTCAATACTCATAATTAAGATTCACAAAATCTGTTATAATAATATGAAAATTTTACCTACACATTATCTTTGGCTGCATACTTTGTGCAAAACCTAACCCAGAGGGAAGAATGCAGAATTTACAAGCCATTCACTACTGAAAATGCCACTTAAAGCCCTACATAAACCACCACCAAGAATTGTGTGTTTAACGAAACTGCCCAGAGAACAACCACCTAAAATCCTGGCTTGCTGATCAAAACCAAGTTCAACACTGGAATATGAGTCCCAGATTGAACACTATTAAAGACAGGACTTGTCTGCCGGAAAGGAGGGGGGGGGGGGGTGTCTGGTTCCAAGCACAAAGCTATCTATCTTACCTGTACAGGTAAAGGTGTGAAAATCAACTCAATCAATCAGTGAACCAGAATTACCAAACATGATAATTTCATTGGCTGACTGGAGGTGTTGACACTATGTGATCAAGAGAAAGAATGACACTATTTCAGTTCAGTTCAATTCTCCTAACGACGTTCCCCAAGTGGCTCAGCAGTACGCAACCATAGTTGCATGCACTTGGCACCGAGTGTCCATCCAAGAATGACACTATGGAAGATAATCCTCCTTATATAGTCCACTCCTGTCTTTAACCACAAAGCCATGAGGGCTTGCTATTCAGCTACGCAAGGAAATGTTTGCACTGTTATAAAATGCACTTGCAGGATGTAGATAACTGTATCTGTTTCAGCTTGAGAAGTTAATTCATTGCCTGTTTGAGGACACAGTGCTTTAACTGATGTACCAGTGCAGTCAAATGTAGAAATGCTGAAGACACTGCACACAAGACTAATCTACTCACTCTGCCAGCTTGAACAACCTAGAATTAAAGCTAATACTTTTCAGCTTACCACAAAACCCCCAATTATTAGCACAGCAGTACCTGGATAAACAGTGCAAGCTCCTAAAAGAGCGAGTCTGATCACAGTCTGCACTGTTAACCATCCAGCCAATTTTAATGTAATATCAATTTGTTTCAATTTTGGGTTAGCTATAGTAACAGGTTAAGGTGTCCCAATACTGGTATTTCTGGCCTAAGAGACACACACAGCCAAACTGGTCCTTCATGGGGCACCAGCTCCTACTATTTATTACATTTTTTGAATGTCAAAAGATTTTTATATATATCCAAGCTTTTTATACAAATATTTCCTGATATAAAAATTATTTTTGAAATTAAAAACATTAATTCTTAAAATATAAGAATTTGGTATTTTCAAATAATAAAATCATGGTAATCCTTCTACATCAAGAAGTCTATTGTTTCAAAAAAAGGTGGACTCTTGGTATCAGATAATAATCTAACTTTGATATCAGAAAGTATTCCTTTAATCCTTATGTTTCAAATTTCAAAATTCAATTTTATGGAATGAAAAATTTGACTTTTTTTTTACTCCAGATGTAGGCAAGAAATAGTAAAATTTTGACCCCATGCACCTTGGTCTAGGACTCTAATGTGCTAGCAGAACTTTTCTAGCAATGAAATAAATCCCATCCTTTATCCTGTAACTATTTTTATTGAATCATATGAAGCATATGACTGTCTCTTTATGATTGTACGACTATATATACAAGAAACCTTATGTTGATGTAGGTCGCAGTATCTGGACCTCAAAGTATTTAAAGCTCCAAACAGAGAGAGAAAGTGAGTGGGTAGGAGTGGGGCAGGTTGCTTATAATTCTGAAAGAATCTCTTCATAATAACTCCTGCATAAGTTGTGGCCAACCTTAAGAACAGCTTCAATGATACAGTTTACTGAGGATCCACAAAATCACAGGCAATCGACGAAAAATTTGTGAAATTCTCATATATTATGAAATGTTAGTCTGTCTCCCATCTCTATCAAATTTCAAGTCGATCGGTTGCGATATAAGAAAGTTACTAAATATCCCACTTCGTAGTTTCATAGAGTCAAGGTGCAACACTACTGCCATTTTGAAAATATGTTTACCTTTTCCAGTCACCTTATTCTCACCTATATAATAATCATTTCACTTCCATACTTCTATTTTGGAAAGCAATGTACATATCTATACTTACCTGCAATCAAATCATTTTCTGCCAGTGACGGATAATGCGAAATTTACACCAAAATTCTAAATCACGAAGAGAAACAGAGTAAAATGACGGAAGTCAACTAATCCGGGCTTGCGCATTGCAGTCCCTATTGGAAATCCACAAATGCGAGCTTGTTGATTGGTCAACGAACAAACAAGTTTAAATTCCATGTGATTTGAAAACTTTCAATTCGGGAAAACTACGTCATCAAAGCATGTGCTACTGGAAATTCCGTGGAAAATCCCCCGATTTCATCACTTCCGTTAATGGGCATATTTTCAAAATGGCGGTAGTGTCGCACCTTGACTCTATTAAACTACGAAGTGGGATATTTAGTAACTGTCTTATATTGCAACAGATCAACTTGAAATTTGATAGAGAGGTGGGAGACAGGCTGACATTTCATAATATATGAGAATTTCACAAATTTTTCGTCGAGTGCCTGTGCTCAAAATATCTTTTCAAAGGTAAAAGAAAGAAAAGATCCTAGAATCTTCTTCATCTGACCCCCACCCCCACATATATACCCCTCTTTCCCTATCTGGAGCTCTCAATAATGTACGCTGATTGCCCAAATTCACTATTGCTTGACACACATCCTAATTTATGAAGCTTGAAAATTAAGGTGTATGGATATACCTGGAAGGAAGATCACTCAAAACCTGGCTCTCTTCTCACATGAGACTATTCTTAAAGGTTAGAATTTGTTTTGTCTAGGGAGCAAATTGTTTCTACAATGAGAAGCCCTCAGAGAAATAATTCAAATACTGCAGTAGTGTCTAACTGAAACACATACTGTTATGGAAAATTATCCTCATAAAAATGGCCCTCAAACTATGACAGTGTATCCATACACCTTAAGTAGTGAACTTGTAAGCTATCTTGTGAGAAACAAACCTCTCTTGTGTCATAGAAGGAACTTTGTACCTAAATAAGCAATAATGTTCATATGACTTTTACCATCAATCATGTTTTTTATGTCTTTCAATCCACATACATTTGTTTTCAGTGTTTCATTTCCCTTTAAATAGAACCTCAGTACAGTTACTACTTTTGTTTTTAAAAGTATTAAGACTTGTGTTATGTAACTACAACTAGGTAATGCAAGAGTGATGTAAACCCTTTCACCACATCATTACAGTTAAAACGTATGTTACATTTACCATTACTTAAATACGTAAAAGTCTGAATTCAAAGTATATGAAGTAGCCTTTTCTGTTCCATGTATTTCTGTCTTTGTGTTATATAAAGTTATACATTGTCCAACACCATGACAAAGCAATTTTTATACATATAAGCATATACATATGTTTTTTTTTCCAAATTACATGTAGACACATATACATTATCATTAGCATTGTGTTTGTATTCTTGTGTTACTGCAAAACAATAATACTATTTTGTTAGCCCTTTAAGATACATAAATGTAGTAACATTTACTAGAGTAGCAAATGAAAAGATAAAAAATAAAAAGGCAACCATAATATTTTACCATATTTACCACAAGTTTTCAGATGCTTCAAGTACCGGTATTTATGCAATAGACTCTTTCAGTTTTGAATTTGAACAAGTCCATTCCTCTTACAACTATTGTTGTGGTAAACACTCCTGACCCTCCAGATCTAGGTCTTCACTGTTTGCTTGAATATTTCTGTTGTAAATATGGTAATAACTGGACTTTCTAAATCTACAACCACAACCAACAAGAAGTAGACGCACCAGGCCCTACATGGGACCTTGGATTTTCAGATATGTTGTCTTGCAACACTACTCATGAAATGCTTCATTTTATCTTTTAACTTTTCTTCTTGTTAGCTTTAGGAATACATGTAGCAAAATGAATAGGATCTATACAGAGCAATTAAGTAAAGAGCTATAGAGTTTACCACCACACATTTTATTATGTAACATGCAAAACTGAGTCAGAACATGAGAAACCGCCCAAGCTGGCAGGCAAACACTGTAGCTGAAACCAAACTGTATACTGGTGATCAGATCAGTGCCTTCAATCTTTTTCTTATACCTTAAAGAAACCTCTGTCCTTATGAAGACTTTGATCAGATTGTATAAAAATTCCATGTCCTTTTATGCTTTTGCAATGTAGTGCATATACCAGCTTGTGTCTTTCTTAAGCTAAGACTCCAATGGTTTGTTAGACTGATGTTTCCTCTCCTCTGTTAAAATCTGGACATTTAATTAAAGGAGTTCCCCCATGACAACATATGATTAACCTGGATACCAGACCATCACAAATTATCAGCATCCAAATTACTTTTAGCAAATCACCCATTATGATCACTATACGAAGCCTTTTAACCACGTTAAAATATGCAAGAGCTTATTTTATTCTGACACATCTGTTAAAACTCATGACTGGTTCCCACTTTTTTATATAAATAAATCCAAGTATACATTTAGAGACATAATAGAAGCTTTAATTGACAGAAAAGATTTCTTGTCCCTAGAAAAGCAGTTTAGGTATATCCTTAGTACCTGACAACTTTCTTACATTCAGTTTCCAGATGAAATTTCTGGCAACGGTTTGGTACATTACCCCTTTGAAATTCTTAAAATCCAGAATTACACATTATTCTTTTAAACTTATCTTATAAACATTTTCAACCATTGATAGATATGGGCTTATTTTTGCATGTTTGCGAGGAAATTTCATTAATAAGGAATAAAATGGAAAAAAAAAGATATCTGAGAGTGCCTTGTGAGAGGAAACATTGTAATCTGGACTATATACATACAGCTGCTTTCCCAGCAAGGGGAAAACTTTGTGACACTTTTTCTTTTCCTCCTGGGCTGTCCTGTTATAGTGCAGGGGAAGTAATTCTAGATTATAATGTGTTAGGTAGGAGAATACATGGGTGGGGTAAAACTATCAAGTTTGAAAATATTTCTTCTTTGTCGAACAGATAAGTGCTGTCTTAAGAAGTGTCAACCTTTGCTAACAACCTTCAAGTATCAAATTCACCCAGCACTATTAGCACTGTTGAACATTTCATAAATTGTGAAACTTAAACATCTGGAAAATATTGTTTAAAGATTACTGTGCGAATGACAAAGCTCACTCTAACTCATATAAGGTATGGCATGAGAAATGCAGCCTGCTTCTAACCTATTAAAGGTTTCTTTGAAAATAAAGGCATAAGCAGATATAATCTGAGGCAAATATAAGGCAATCCTGACTACTGCCTAAAGTTTTGAAAAATTAAAAATTTTACATGTGCATAATGACAAGCAAAGCCTCTGACTGGTCTGTGCATAAAAGGTGACTGAAGTCCTGGCAGTTTTCAGATTTTCATGAAGCTCCATTTTTGTGAAGTGTTTCATACATGAGCTAGTCAGAAAAATATACTTGTCATGCAGAGTAAAATAACCATATCAGCCCGGGCAACCACATCATTCAATAATGCATTCGACCATAGAGTCAGCTTTAATTAAGGTGAATGGGTAATACCCTATGTTTTCCTGCCATTTTTACAACTTTCACTACCCTGTTTCCTTTGCTGACAACTTAGCCCTTCCTAAACAGTGTTGCTCCTGGAGGAGCAAATTCTTTCTTTTAAGAGTTGAACCCCACTAGAAGGGAAGAAAAACCGAAAATGAGAGTTGCTTCCTTTGAAAGTAAGTTGTATACCCATTTATCTTAATTTGTTTACAAGCTACAGGGGCCGTATTCATAAAACAACTTAAGTCGTTGCTATGCTGTTGCTAAGGCTAAATATCTTAGAAGGAGATTCCCTACAACTATGAAATTTGCTCTGGAGGAACAGTCTTACAAAGACTGTTCCTCCAGAACAAATTTCATAGTTGTATGGAATCTCCTTTATAGATATTTAGCCTTAGCAACAGCATAGCAACGACTTAAGTGGCTTTATGAATACGGCCCCAGGTCAACAATGACTGCTTGAGAAAGTCTAACCTTTTTTTCTTAAAATTGAGGGGAAAACTAGGGTTTGTACTACAGGTTGTGGAACTAGTGTAGTGTGGGTTCTACATGGGAGAATAATTCTTGTTTCCTAATATGAAAATTGATTTATATCAATCATGCTACAGCATGTTAAGATAACAAATCTGAAAGATTAATGAAATATTAAACTATGACTGAATTTAAGCCTTAATGAATCTAAAAATTTACAACAAATATTTGTTTTTATACAACATGAAATTGAAATTTTGGATGTTATTCCTTCTTCTTAAATATTATATCTTGTACTCTAACATTTTCTTATCTTTTTAAAGAATCTCATAAATTCTTAACTTGAACACTTGCAACAACTGCATAAGCCGTTATTGCATCTAACACATCTATGATACCGTTCTGCTTATATATAAAGACTACCATCTAACATTAAAGGGATACACAGACTTACATAGTCAAATATTTCATGTCCTGCTAGGTTGAGGGCAATGTAGAAGTCTTCCCCGGGTGTCAGCTGAAACTGGTTCATGGCTTCCTGAATCATGTCGAGACCTTGCTCTGGCCGCTCAAATGACATCATCAGAGCTCCAGTATCTGTCACGTTCTTGGCAGCAACCTGTTGAATGTAAAGGTCAATGTGATAGAAGCTCTGTGCGGATATTATACAAGGTTATTTGTGACTAAGTGAGGTGCTAAGGTCAAGCTGTCATACCTCAAAGCCTGATCAGCCCATTCATTTGTTCTATAAAGGCTTCTGGACAATGAGATTACATGTATACAAACAGAAATGAGCTGCATCATGTGACTTCCAACAATGTGACAATTTTGTCATGTGATGTTAAGATCATTCTTATCATTTATGCAGGGTAATCAGTGACCTTAACTGTCAGCTCTATGGCTTGGGTCACTTAAATAGATGGCTGATGTGACAAGCAAAGGCTCTGATCAGACTGCACCAAAGTGCAGTCTGATCAGAGCCTTTGCTTGTCACCAGTGCCACATTGTTGGAAATCACATGAAGTGGCTCAAATATCCCAGCAAACAATGTATCTACTGATCAGAATGCTTTAAGCAGTCTGGACAAGGTCTACACTGTATGCCATTCAACTGATAATCTGATATAACACCTCTTGACATACAAAATGGAGTTGTCAAAACTCTAAGATGAAACAGTACATTAGAGAAATTAGTGATCAAACATTTACTGCAGACCTACAAGTCTACCACACCATTACAGCAATAAAGAAGGCCAATCTAACTCTGACTGCCAATCTGGGACCAGTAACTGTTGTTCAAACTAAATGATGTTAGTTAAAAAAACATTACATTGTCAAACATGTTACTGACTGCCATTTTTGCTGCAGAAAAATCTGAGGAGCTTTTGCAAAAGCTCCTCACATTATTGCAGCGAAAACAATTATAACACTTGATTTTATATGAATCAGAAAACTTAGAAAAATTCTCAACTAACGGCCTAATCAAGCAACTAATACTCTGAACAACTGGGCCCTGGATGATATGTCCATGTTTTACTATGTCTCCTTAGCAAAGCCACTTGTTGGCAGTAAGAATTATCTTAATACTTTAACAGTGACAAAAAAACAGCTGAAATTATCAAACAGTGTAGATCCTGATGAGGTGGCTCATTATGAGCTACCTCATCAGATTCTATGCTGTTTGCCCTCTAGTCTTTGCATTCTCAATAGGATATAGCTTGGATGAAGATTTTTTGAAAAATTTGCAGACGTAAATTTTGTTGTCTGCTTTTTGGTGCTTAAAAGAAACAAATGAGCATGTCATAAGAAAAGGGACCTCTGCATGTGAAAACACCAAAGACTCTGTTCAGTAGCTCTGAAATCCCGAGGAATCTATATAGCAGACAGTAAAGATGATGACCCTGTTATAATTGTACTGGCTGATCTGAGTCCTCACTGTATGCAAATATTGTCATTAGGCATCTTTTCTTGTGCAGATAAGTTAATATCTATTATATCATACACACATCTAGATAAAGTGTGCAGTAGCCATAAACATTTTGTCGAATTTGTTTAAAGCTACATTATATTAAAATAGTGTACCATATGCGCTGCGACAAGACAAAACGAAAAAAGTAGCATGTTCACCCAGCACAGACTCAGATCAGGCTGGACATCTTCCCTGTCTGACCAGAGTCTTCACTGTGCACTTGTAAGGTAGCTAAAAGTAGTCAAACCTACCTCCATGCCGACAGCTAAGACTGATCAGACTGGGCAGATGCCCAGGCTGAATTGAGTCTTTTTGCTGGGCACCCATGCCACTTTGTTGATTTTGTCATGTTGCAGCTCATCATGCACATATAAATGAGACACAACATGACAAAACCAACAATATGGTTGTACACCCAGTGCAGACTCAAATCAGTCTGGGCATCCACCCAGTCTGATCAGAGTCTTCGCTGTCCCCATGGAATTAGTTTAGACCCTTAGCTACCCTTTGAGCACTTAACAAAGAGTCTGACTGATCAAACTGGGCAGATGCCCAGGCTGATCTGAGTCTCTACTGGGCACACAATCAATTTGTTGGTTTTGTTGTGTCGCCGCTCAGATAGTTATTGTTTAAGCTAATAATGACAGTTCATGCAAATATGATACATGCATATATAGAAATATATAAAAATACATTTTGTATTACAAGTATATCTGTTAAATAAATTATATTCATAGATATCTATCTACCTTTACTTTACTTTTTTTGTTATAAATCTGCCTACTTTGATGAACAATACTGTTTTAACCTATAACCACACATACCTGCCACTAAACGAATGTCTACAACAATAATTTTCTGCTACCAAAATGAACAAAACCCAATCCTCAAACTCATATATACTGATGCGGCTGTTCCAAAAATATAACTAATAATAAATAAAACTAATATAAGAGTTAATGAGCTAAGAATTAAATCAAGCCTAACTTTACATTGCATCATAGCGTACACTGAATACAAATGAATAATATCTTTCTAGCAATACCAATAAATTCTGATAAGCAATGAATTTAATGACACTGCAAATGTTGAAATATAATGACATTCAGAGAAACACTTGAGTTTCAAAATCATTAGCACACCTGTGAAAATGCACAACTATGCGAACTGGTCTATGCTGATGGGTTAAAGTCAACTAGGATAATGGAAATTATTTTGTGTACAGTATGGCCTGGGCCAAGTTTTTCCAAGCATCATTTGCTGAAGGAGTCGTTAGACAAGAACTGTTTTACTCTTCTAGTCACATAAAGTCAAGTATGCTAATATTTTTTGCTGAGAAAATGAGGAGCTTTTGCATATACCTTTTGCTGAGAAAATGAAAGAAGCTGTGCAACGCAAATGCTCCTCACATTTTTTTGTTTGGGCCTCATAAAACAGATATGAAGCCTAGCATCCAGACTGCATTTGAGAATAAAACTGATAACTAACAACACTGTCCCAATATTAAGGTTACCAGTTTGTAATTTTGCTAAACTGGCTACACCACAAACTTTGCAAACATTGCTTTATGGTAAACTGACTGTTCTGAACTATTTTAAAAGGGTATTCAGGGTTAGCGCTTGGAAATTTTTTTCTTTCGCCACCACTTTCGCCAAATTGATATTGTTTGTGCCAGATTCTTTGAACTTAAGCCAGTTTTTCGCAATATTAAGAATTCTTTGAAAATATCTCTCTCCGCACCTCCCCCCCCCCCCCCCCCCCACACACACACACACACACACACACACACAAATTCCTTAACTTGCAGTTTACTGTGGTTGTTTAGACTGATTTGAGTCTATTACAAGATACAAGATACAAGCTCTTTTTAACGAATTTTCGGCCCTCATAGGAGCACATATAGTGGTATAGAATGAGCAACCAAACAAATCAAGGAAAGAATTCCAAATGACAGAATATGAGCAAAATAAAAGATACAAATTAATAAAGCATATCTCCTAACAGATGATACAAGTATCATATACATGATACAATTAGGAGAAACACATACTAGCCCTAAAGTAGTCTCAGTGATATGATATACAGGTCTACCTCGTTATAACTCCCCTCAACATTACGCGTATACCGTTATAACGCGGTACCTGTCTTGGACCCCAAATTTTTCCCAAGGTTCCATTTTCAGTGATTTTGAACAAAAAAAAAAAAAAAAAAAAAATTTCTTTTTTTTTTCAGATCGCTGATTCAAAGCTGCTAGGTGAACGAGAAATTATGTTGTTGTTTGTAAAAATAATTATGAATAAAGTACTCACATGATAATTGTTTGATCTTTGTTTGTTTTCGCCCTAATTACCCTTGATCGCCCCACGTGTACAAGCCATTATTATTGTGTTTTGTTTTGAAGGTACGCCAAGCATATTCACACATAATTAGGTAAATTGCAATGACAGCATAACTTATGTAACACCTGAATAATTACCTTATTTATTGACTGATGACCGCATGCTTAAAGGAATGAAAACTTTCATAATTATCCCTTAAAAACCTGGAATACACTTCAAACATGCAGAACTCGCAGTTTGATGGCGCCGCCATTGTTGTCGTTGCATAAAATTAACAATCAGCCAATCAGAGTGAGCGAGAAGGTTTATGGGTAAAAGAATGTGCAATTGACTAATTGAGTTAAAGTGCGCAAATTGTCCGACTTTGGTCATTCATTCATTCAGTAAATTTGAAACCATACTGCATAATGGAGACTCCAAGAAAGAAACGTAAAGCCTTCTCCGTGAAAGACATGGATAATTTTGGTCCGATGATACTGTACCCCAACACCGCAATGTTAATTTACATGATCACCGGAAATCTGCCAAGATGGTGTCTTGTGGAATTTAAAAACGAAACACATGTGTTACTTAGCATATTTTATTGACAAGACAGTTTAATAATATGATTGGAACAATGTGATACATGCTGTAAGTGTTTATCTATCTAGCAATACAACAATACGTATCAAAAACCATTATTTACCTCAAACATTGACTCAAACCACCAACACACACAACCGTTAGGGCAAAATCGAAGTCAGTCAAGCTTGTGTTGGTAGCCCCCTCATCCTGATCGCTATAACGCGTTTCACTTATAACCCGGTCGAGATCTATGGACCCCCACCCATCGCGTTATAATGAGGTAGACCTGTATTAACTACATTAACAATTTCCCAAAATGAAGATCATTCACAGCCTAGACAAGTCAGTGCAGTGGTACCATCATAGAGACCCATAGCAGGTAGACTGGTGCATGCCCCATCTATGTAGTGCCCACCAAACACAGAGAAATGAAGCAATCCAGGGCATACTGCAAGTACCCCCTAGAGTCACTCCATCCAATGTGTCAAGTGCACACCACCTCAAAATTCCACATGTACCCACCACAGCCCCATCCGAAGATGAGGCTGCCATGCATACCACTTCTATATTGGTACCCATCAGAACCACCATAATGACATAATCATTTTCCTCTGACAGCTGAAAGAGGTTAACACTGCTAATAAAGCTTACAATCTTTTAATTAAATCTTTTCTCTGCCCTCTATTTTTCATGAATTGTAGTCTGTTTTGCCTGTTCTATTTTTTTTAAGAACCTATTATAAATAGCCTAAACCATTTTAAATATCCTAATGATCATTTATTTCTAATTGTTTATTTTCACGTTTTCTTTATTATATTTATTTATTTATGATATTTATCTATTATTATTGTGAGACAATCTGACCCAGAGATTTTGTTTTGCAAAAGCTAGTACTTGAGAAGCTTTGCAAAAGCTAGTACTTTAGAGTTATGCTGTGTTGTCTCCCCTTATTATCGGTCTCAGTTTTTCATCCTCCTCTTGCAAACGAGTTTTGTTCCAGTGATTTAGAGTTGTTGTAGACTAAAAGAATATATAACAATGTTCAAATTCTGAACATTTTGACATAAAAAATCGGTATGTGTAAAACAGCAGAATCAAAGCTTATATATTTAATTATGTATAAGTTTTGCACCATAATCTATTCAAGTTCGGATAAATGACCCCAAAAAAATACGAAGTTTGCAACAAGCGAAAACGTTGATCAGCCTGCGCATTCATGCAGTCATACAAGACTCTCGCATAGACAATCTATGAACTCTATGATCTGAAAAGTGATTATAAAAGTCTCTTAAATGTATTGCACATGCTGATTTGTATAATAGTGAGATGTGGTATAAGCCCCTTTTCACATGGTCAACACTCTTCGGTATGTCATTTGATCTTTTTGTACCGTTTTCTAATCGACAATCAACAGCCCTGTATTTTCACAGATCAGTGAGTTTATTAGCTCGTAAGGTGTCAGTGATGTGTTTACCTGAGCAATCAAAAATAATACCATTGATAGGGAAGGGGACAACAACTTAGTTCAAGGTTACATAACATCGAGCCTTTAGGCATGAAGCGTCTGTTTGGTGTCCCGTCACTGCAGACTAGGCTACTTGAGGAGCAGATTAACGGTAATTGAAGGTGTTGATTAAAGATTGTGGAGATCGTCTCTGATACCGTAAAACTTTGCCATACGTTTTTATTGGTTGCTTTTTTTTTTTTTTTTTTTTTCGCCACTTGTTTTCGCCAAATCAATATTTTTGGAGCCCAAAAAAATATTTTATCGCGTTTGGCGACTTTGGCGAGCGGAAGCGCGAACCCTGGTATTAAATGTTTTATATCTATCATGTTTAGAAGCAAAGGAAAACAATTATGTAACAAACTATGAAAACTTAGCATTTATATTTTACTAAATGTTTACATGAAGATAAATATTTCAATATTGCCTACATTTCTATTCTATAACTGCCATGTAATCAATATAATCTACAAAATACTGTGATTTGTGACCTTGACCCATACATGACCTACAAATTACCTGCTCTGCCCTCTTGTTAGCTGGAACCTAAAATGTGCCATAAAGAATTCCAAAATGTGCAGCAAAAACAAAAATGATCTCTCATAATTTCAATTTATTTATTGCTTTTCCAGATTTATTAATGCTAGCCTAGCCAAATAACAGCCATTCTCAGCAGAACTCTAGATAAGGAGGTGGTGTGTTGAAAATAAGTCCAAGACAATTTTTGAACGTTTCAAATTAAATCATATGTTGTGACTCTCTTTAGAACTGCCTCAATGAGGCAGTTCTAATGAGGGGCCACAACATAAGACAAATTATTCAAGAACTATCTTTAAATACCTCTTTATCCAAAGCTCTGTTACCTGTTCACATAATTTATGTTTTGGAACCTATAACAGCAGTGCAGATTTAATAATAAAAGATAACCAAAGTGCATAAAAACATTTTCTTCCAAAAACCTTTTACTCCTCAAGCACCCCATACACCATTTTTTTTATTACTATTTTCTTAAATAACAGCAGTTGTTGGTCATGCCGAACAGAAAAAAAAAGCACACAAGAACTTATTCTCTGGAGATTTATTTATCAATTAGAAATTTCACGATGACAATACATATATGAGTCAAAGGACTAGATGTAGTAGGCCACTATTTGTCCTCTCCTTGACATTGGTCTTTATACTTGATTCTTTGACATTGGTCTTTATACTTGATGCTATCATAAAATTCATCTATATGTGCACATGACAAGAACAAATATGCTAAAAATTGACAAAAGTTGTGTGCTGAACTCAAACAATTGAAATTCCCTCAACCGCTATGGTCAACACCTTGCATTGTGCCTCTGCTTACCTGGTCACCTTTCCTAGTGGTGGGAACCTAAAATATCATGTCTTGTTTACTGTTCAATTATACCACTCTTGCCAGCTAACAAAAACCTTAGCATAAACTATTTGAGCCGCGACACGGCAAAACAAACAAAGTGGCATGTGCGCCCAGCGATGACTCAGATCAGCCTGGGCACCCGGTCAGACTGATCAGAGTCCTCGCTTGTGTTTAAAGGGTAGATAAGGGTTTAAGCTAGCTTCATGCAGACAGTGAAGACTCTGATAAGGCTGGGCGGATGCCCAGGCTGATATGACTCTTCGCTGGGCGCACATGCCACTTTGTTGGTTTTGTCGTGTCGCGGCTCATTTCATAACATGCAAGGCCTACATTGATGAAGGTGGTATAAAACAGTCATACCATGGTTTGTCTGCCCATACAGGAAATAATCCACTCACTAAAGCTTGCTGATTATCTCCTTATACAGATAGACAAACCATGGTATAACTGTAACTGGTGGTTTTAAAACTGTGATGCTGTATCATGAGAAAAAGTACTAACAAACTTTCACTGCATAGATTCATCAGAATATGCATATTGAGCAAAGTCAAAAACTCTAGATATTAAGGCCAATAGGTACATTTTCAGGTAGAAACTCTGATTATTTTTTGTCTCCTTTTGCAAAGGGGGTCAACTCTTAAAGGAATTTATTAGCTTCTCTAAATGAAAATTATTTCCTTTAAAAACAAACCCTTTTTGGAAGGGCTTCATTGACCAAAAAAGCAAATTGAAAGTCACAATTGTTGTTTCTCATTCTTAAAACTGGCAGAAAAACATGGAAGTGTACCCATACACTTAAAAGGGGATTGACTGATGACAACTATTATATAGCAACAGACAACTTGCTAAAGCAGCTTTTCGCCCTTTTTTATGTTCAAGCAGAAGCTATTTTTCACAACCTATTTTAACTCTACAACATTCATGGGGTCAATCAGTTACCACACATGCAAAAGCCACTGTCAACCAAGACAATCGACAACTGTATCAGGTCAGTCAACTTAACTCAATCAAGTTAACAGTCAACATTTACTGTTATTGGTACTGCTTTCTATCAGATTCTCAGTGGACAGCAATTTTTAGTACAGTAAGATCCTTCTGCAGCACTGGTAAGCAAAGTGGTATTACCCCTAGCACAGCTGACTTTTTGTATGATATAATTATGCCTATTTAAAAAAGTGATTCATTAGAATATTTTACCTTTTATAAATTCAGCTTCATGTAAGAACTGTTCAATGTTTTTCATAGCTTTCTATGAAAACTTATTTTGTGGCATATCATTAGAACTGCAATGTCACATTTTTGGGGTGAACAAACCCTGCCATTTTCATTTTTGCCTCCTTTCCAGATGGTGGTCAATTCTTTAAGAAAATAATATGATCCCCTGGGAGCAAATTCTTTCCTTTCAGTGGACCCCATTTTGCAAGGGCTATGCTGTCAAAGAAAGCAAATAGGAAGTCAAAAAGATTGTTGCCCTTTCGGAAAACAGTGATAAAACAGGGAGGTATACAAATATACCTTCAGGAGATATAAGAAAACATATTAGATTTAACATTGAAATTGTCCAAATCCAACTGTCTGAAATACCAAACTTATATTCATCTACAGGTTTAACGACTGAATATATCTGCACCAAGCCAATAACTTGATCTGTTTGGCTATCTTGAGGATATGCACTTTTTCTACCAGTGCAGTTGAAGGTTAATGCTAGACAATTTTATGTTGGACACACAGTTTGAGCAGACTGTTATTCTTTAAGTAAAAGGACTGCCACTACTTACCCCATTTTTGTTAAGTATAGACTTGATCATATGGTTGTAAATATTCTGAATCTGAGACAGGGTCTGGAAGAATAACAAAAGCTTATAATATCTACACACAGCAAGGTTCACGGAAATAAAGTTTACCAGTCAAAAGTCAGGCATCTGATGCACAAGGCTATTAGTTGGTGTACAAAAATGGTCCAAGAAATATCTGAACCAAAAGCTTTTGCAATTTTCATCAGAGGGAAGATACCAAACACCCACTGTACATGTAGAAAACCCTGCATTATTGTTGATTCTGTTTAGCCATATACAACCTGTCATTATGCTATGAAGTTTACTCTGATTTGCTTCTATGAAGTTAACATTGACACAAGTACTATCCAGTGCTTTTAGTTCAGGGCAATGTTATCAATGGTAGGTAATTTTAACACCCCTGGTGACTGTGCTATTCCATTCCCTAACTAAAATTTCAGGCTTCTTCAAATACAATGGACCCTCTTTACAATTGTATGACTGCATTTGTTCCCAAAAATTTTGACATTAAAGTGAATTTGCTGTTGTAAAGAATGCACATTTAGAACAATTTAGCCATTCCATGCAAATCAAAATGACATTATAAAGAATTTTGCTGTTGTAATGAGTGCCGTTGTAAAAGGGTTGACTGTAGTTAGTCAAATTATAACAATGCTATTCAACATGTATATATGAAACACATATTTGTGCACAACATTTGCTTTGAAGTAAAATAACTGGTGGAATTATCACACAACTCCTAAAAGTAGCCAAACTGAAATTTTGGTTAGGCTTTTTTCAGGAGTTGTGTGGCAGCCCTGCCAGTTTATCTTTAGCAAAGCTGATACTTCACATACACCTTCCAAGTACAACACATGATCTGAGAGAACCAGACTTAACTCTAGCATGTATGTGGTCAGTGCAAGCCACAACAATGAACAGAAAACTGGACCTCTACCTCACACCTTGGTAAAGCAGATGTGACAAAAATGAGTGTCCAGTCCATTTTCTTGACATATCTGTATTTTCAAGTTCCTTATCAGCAACAGAAATATTCAGGGAGCATTAACTGTAGTACAAAAAGAAAAGTAGCAGCAAAATAAAATGCTTACATCTTTGAGATCTTTTCCCGGTTTAGGAACTATCATGTACTCTTTAATACAGTTAGATTTCCCTGGTGCTGCCCGTCCACTCTGTAATACTGTTACCATGGGAAGGGGTAGCCGAAACTCACTTGGGGCCTGAAAACAAATGCAGAACTGTCCCTTTGTTATACTATGTTTGGAATCCATACAGAGTCATAGCTTAATATGCAAACAGCATTATACTGATACTAAACTACAAAAGAATATAAAGCAAATGAGCATCAAATGCTCATTTGCTTTATATTCCTTTGTAGTTTACTCTTAATGGGAGCCATGATGCTAGTGTTATATCCAAAATGGCATTATAACAAGCAGTGTTATAATGAGGCTCTGCCATACAACTTACTGCTTATTACTTGAATTACATAAGGTTTAAAGTGTATGGTTGTACTTCCATGTTTTTCCAATCAAATTTGTATAGGCCCATTTTGCACAGGCTAACACAAAGTATACAACTACAAAGTCTCAGTCTGACAGTCTGTTGAGTTGATAACAAAAAAAAAAATATGTAAGTATTTTTCTATATTTTGATTGCAGTAAATGCATTTACTAAGTAAATAGTAAACACATATTTTCAATTCCCCAGCCAAAGGATACTAAAGAAAAACTCTGACCCAATCGGCCTAGTGGCTTCACAAGAGATTTTTTTTTCCCTTTTTTTGCTCTATGGCTTCCATGACAACCAATTAAAAGTGCAGTGGGCCAAAAAACATACAGCTGAAAGAAGACTTCTCAAGGAACATTTCTATTACAGTTTTGTCATCATATCTGCAATGGCTTGGCAGTAAATGCAATTGGCCCAAAGGCTTCAGGAGATAATTTTTAAGTATTTTGTTTTCCATTTTTTTTTACATTTTGGTTTCCATGGCAACCAATAAAAGGATCAGTGGGCCAAAAAACATACAGCTGATAGAAGACTTCTCAAGGAACATTTCTATAAAAGTTTTATCAACTTATCTGCAATGGCTTAGTAGTAAATGCAATTTTTCGATTTTCCCCATTATAAGTCAATGCAACTCTAAGTTGCCATAGCAACCAAACTAGAGAGCCGATTTTCATAAAAACCATAAACTATCAATCCCCCAACCTAAGGATACTGTAAATGAAATCTGGGCCTAATCAGCCCAATGGCTTAGGCGGAGATAAATTTTTAAGTATCTTGTTCCCATTTTTGTGCGTTTTCGTATGCATGGCAACCAATAAAGGGAGCAGTTGGCCACAAAACATACAGCTGATAGAAGACTTCTCAAGGAACATTTCTATAAAAGTTTTATTAACATATCTGCAATGGCTTAGTAGTAAATGCAATTTTTCGATTTTCCCCATTATAAGTCAATGCAACTCTAAGTTGCCATAGCAACCAAACTAAAGAGCCGATTTTCATAAAAACCATAAACTATCAATCCTCCAACCTAAGGATACTATAAATGAAATCTGGGCCTTATCAGCCCAATGGCTTGGGCGGAGATAAATTTTTAAGTGTTTTTTTTTTCATTTTGGTTTCCATGGCAACCAATAAAAGGAGCAGTGGGCCAAAAAACACAAAGCTGATAGAAGACTTCTCAAGAAACATTTCTATAAAAGATTTGTCAACATATCTGCAATGGCTTGCCAGTAAATGCCATTTTTCAATTTTCCCCATTATAAGTCTATGGGAACTCTAAGTTGCCATAGCAACCAAACTAACAAGCGGATTTTCATAAAAAACACAAACTTTCAATCCCCCAGCCCATAGATGCTACTGATGAAATTTGGGCTCAATCGGCCTAGTGGCTACAGAGGAGATGTCGTTTAAAAGTGTTGACGGACAGACGACATACGACAGACGACGACAGACAACTGCCTATACTATAAGCTCCCCCGGAGCCTTCGGCTCTGGTGAGCTAAAAATCGAACACTGATATCTGAAATCTTATTCCTCCAAAGGCATTTAATGTCGAATTATATTATATTTTAATCATTTCAGTGAAACAATGCTAGTGAAATCCTACAGTAATGTTTCTTCCTTTTTCTTCACAGGGGAAAAAGGTAAAAAGAAATACATGTCATTATCTTCAACAGTTGTCAAATTTTGACTATCAAAGGCTGTGAAATACAAGAAAGTATAACTGTACCTGACCAAACCTCAAGCCAGCAACATACTCATACAGTGGAATGTTCATGGTTGCTGCTCCAGCACAACAGAGTGCTTGACTAACAGCACTGACACAATTAGCCCCACATAGTAACTTCTCTCTTGGCTCATCAGGAATTACAACCACCGGCGCTCCTCCTTTACCACCCTTACCCCTGAAAAATCACAGAATCCATGAAGAACAAAGATGCACACATATATGAACTAATAGTGTATAGATTAATTCCAGTTTCAGGATTTTGTTTACAGAACAGATGGGAAAATTGCTCATGAGGAGCAGCTCTAAGAGTATAGAATCCTACACTGAACTAACAGGTAATGTACCTGTTTTTGTCTTCAACACAGGGATAACTCTACCATCTTAAACTTTTAAGATGTTGATTTTGCTATCCAACAATGCATCAAAAATTGTTTAATGGCAGAGTGTAGAACCTGATCAGTGTCCAGAGTTTGCTCAGTACTGTCCTAACATTTCGGATTGACAATTTTAACAATACTTCTTTTGACTGGCATCAACCTGATAGAGACCTTAGGGATCTTATACCATGTGCATATAGTAAATATTCAAATCAGCCTGTGCTGGTTGAACTGAGACTTCACAGGTTGCACAAGCAGTAAAGTACCTTTTAATTCAACACCCATCTTCAGAGGTTTTGTTCATAGAAAGAGCAAGCTGTTTTACCCATTCACAGACCCATTTCCAATATAAGAGGTCCAATTTGGCTTTAAATTTTGGTTTCAGCAATAATGGGTAATGTTCCATTGAAAAATTAATTTCCATTAAATGCATTCATTTTTTTGTAGGAAATACACATAGAAATACACATGTACCCCCAGATATCCCATAGCTTACAAATTAAACTGTTTCTTGTTTTGGGTGACTGCAACTCAGAAAATACTGATACACTGCAAGCATCAAACTCACATCATTTTGTGATTGTTTTATGCTAAGTCCATATCATTTATACAGTTAACAGTAATAAGAATGCTGGTCAAGAGAGCTCAGAGGAATCAACCTAGAGTTTTTGCCACCAGTGGGATTTAAACTAAGATCTGCTAACATCTCCGTATAGGTAAAGAATCTTCTACTGGGAAATTAATTAGGAATATTTCAGTAATGACAAAGATGTGATATTTGTGAATATAACAACAATGGACACTGACACCAAGGAAATGTAAGGGTGCTCAAGATACAAAACTGAGGTGCATCAGAATTGAGATATTGAAATAAAAATAGCAAAACCCACAATGATAACAAACAAAATGAATTCCAGTTAGTGTCTATACCACATATTAAAGACCACCAAAAATTTCTTTAGAAATGAGGCTCTGCATAGGAAAAGGTAAAAATCAGCATTATACAAGCTCACATATAAAAGTTGGTACACGGTACATGCAAGTCATTATATATGTACATAATGTCATATATACAAGTTAGTATATAGTAAGTTTTACATGTTGACACATCTACAAGTCTAAAACAGTCTGATATATCTGTAAGCTGGAACATCAGCAAAATGAAGGCTACAAGGTCAGTCTTCATAATGTCCAGCAATAACCCAAATAGTACTTATATTGAGCTTTCTGCTTATGCTGTCTTTGTACCTTTTACCATACAGAGCTTTAGACAAGGCCATTAGTAGTACTTAAAACACCACAATTGAAAAAAGTTGAATTTGCAAACAGCATAGATCCAGATAAGGTGGCTCATTATGAGCCACCTTATTTGGATCTATACGGTTTACTCTTTGGTCTTTGGTTTCTAAATATGATATACCTTAATTGGACAAAACATTTTTTTTTAATTTTGCACACGTAAATTTTGTTGTCTGCTTTTTTTGATGCTATAAGGGTCAGATGATAAATCTGAGATGACATTTCTTATTTTTTTCATAGAATCATATGCTGTGATCCCTTGTTGGAATGCCCTAGTGAAGGTTTACTAATAAGGGGCCCACAAAATGTTTTCATATAAAGTAATGACACAAAAAACCTTATCCATAGCCCTATACCCAAAAGAGAACTGCAGAAGAAAAAAAGAATGAGCAATTCTTACTTTGCCTTCTGTTTGTCATTGTTTTGATTAACATCACTAGGAATGATAAACAAAGTGAATGTAAAAGGTTACATGCATATATAGTCAACTCCCGATATCTCTAACACTGATATCTTAAAATATCTTCTTATATCAAAGAATATATTTCCTATTTTTATTTACATTTCAACTCCTGTTACCTCAAACTACTGATATCTCAAAGTAGATTTTCTGGTACCAGAAAATTTACTTTGAGATGTCAGTAGTTTGGGCTAATGTTCGACTTCGAGATATCGAGAGTTGACTGTATCAACACCATGACCTCTTATGAGACTCTCAAACAAAACTAAGTGAGAATTTCCTTTTTTAACTCAAATTCATGAGCAGAAGATACTGGAAAAAAACTCCTGTTTAACAGTATACATGCACTTGTAACTTAGTAACTTTCTTAAAAGGAAAACAAAAATGTACCATTATATGGTACACAACATCAGCAGTACAATATCAGAGTTAATTCACAATTTTTGGTTTTTATGACAAAACAGTTTTACAACACTGGCTATGTTTTACCCATAGTCATCATCAGTTATCTGAGTGACAGGATTTCTGACCATTCTTAATGAGCTTTCTACCCTGCTTGCGGCCCTACCAAGCTTAGTTTTAGATCTCCCTAAATGGCTAGGAGCTCTGCCCAAGAATGGTTTCCCTGAGGATTTTCCTTTCTTTTCCTGATGGTCAAGTATTGAAACTTTTGTCTCAGTATCTGGCTCTCCTTCACTATTAAAAATAAATTGATTCATAAAGAAAACTAATCTGACTTTACATAAACATGCAAGTGGTGATGTTAAAGAATAAATGAGTGAAATTATGAAGAGATACTATGTTCAGATACTGCAGAATCTGGTGTCAAACTTTTTTTCTCTTTTTTTTCTTTGTCTAAAAACATATAATGTACATGTATATCACATTTATAACTCTTATCATGGCATGGTTCCCATTGAAAATCACAGAAGAAAATAAAGCAAATGAGCATTTGATACTTATCTGCCTTAATGTCGATAGAAACTGTAATAAAGAGGCTGTACTGTACATATGTGGTAATGACATTACGTACTTTCCAGACTTAGGTTTACTAACGGCACTTCCTGATTTCTTTTCAACTTCTTCACTTCCTTCTGTCCCTTTCTCCTCAGCTTCACGGGCGAGACGTTCATCCTCTGCTACTTTCAGTTCACCAACCAATGTACTGAAAAAATATCCATATACTGTACTAATCCTATTAAATGCCCTGTGGGGCACTGTATTTTATGAAAGGGGGCATTATTTAGAGCATAAAGCGTAGTAAATCAGCCACTGCCAAAATACCTCTAAATAGCGACACAAAGGCTATGTGTATGCTTTCAGAGGAAGCAACTCAGCTATTTTCTCCTCCCAACTCTTGAAGGAAAGAATTTGATCCTCTAGGAGCAAATTCTTTCCTTCAGAGTAGACGTGTTAAAATTACAAACCAATGTTAAAGCAAATACAACCCTGACCAATGATCTTGGTTACAAACTAGAGTGTCTGCTATTGCCTTTGTAAATAATGATATCCTCTAAAATCACACCATGTCTGCAATGCCTTCCGGTATTGAATATTTGTATCATATGTGAAATAGACCATAATGGGTTTTTTTCAGTATTGTCATACTTATACTAAAGCATCCTTTATTTTACCTAATCCCAGTCATCACTGAGACTTCAGTGGCTTTTCTTATAATTTGTATATTTGCAACTTCTCTACTATCATATTGATTCCGCTATAAAAAGGGTTTCCCCTCTCTTGAATGGCTCCAGGAATACCAAACTAAGAAATTCTGCTATAAGATGGGGATTACCCTTCCAAAACAATCCATAAAATCTAGATCTGTCTTATAAGTCTAGAGTTTTGGAAATGTTTTGAAAGGGAAAAACCACTGTCTTATAACTGAAGATATACGGTAGTGGCAAAGAATAACCACTAAAATGTCAGAGAAGACTTGGAATGTATTTGAACCACGACACGACAAAACCAACAAAGTGCTTTTGCTGCCAGTGCAGACGCAGATCAACCTGGGCATCTGCCTAGTCTAATCAGAGTCTTTGCTGTCCGCATGGAGGTAGCTTAGATCCTTAGCTACCCTTTAATGCAAAGCAAAGACTCTGATCAGACTGGGCAGATGCCCAGGCTGATCTGAGTCGGTGCTTTGCCCACAACCACTGTTGGTTTTCTTGTATCTCTGCTCATATTTCACTTTACCTGATGATAGAATCCGCTTCTCCTTGTTTAGTAGGATCTAACCCTCTTAGTTTATTACAAATCTCTGTGTTGATGTATTTGATAGCAGCTGTTACATTTTCCTCCAGTTCCCGGTCCTCTTCATCTCTCTCTTCTGGTTTACATATCTCTAAAATACGTGGACTAGTACTGGAACTCAGAGTGGTGCTCACTAGCTACAGAAGCAATACAAATAAGAATATTATATTTCCTATTTTTATTTACATTTCAACTCCTGTTATCTCAGACTACTGATATCTCAAAGTAAATTTTCTGGTACCAGAAAATTTACTTTGAGGTATCGGTAGTTTGGGCTGAAGTATGGCTTCGATGTATCGAGAGTTGACTGTATCTATGAAAAAAGAAACAGGTTCAGTCTGAGAATGGTCATCTGAAGCCAAAAAAAACAAAACAGCCCATGCAAAAGCTGTTTTCTTTTTATTAACACTGTTCAAACTGCTGACAAGCTGAATGAATGTGAATGTAGGGATCAGCTGGCCCTGAACTTTTGGAGAAGTGACTTATTCCACTACTTAAAATAGGGAGAAGTTTACTAACTCAAGGGAGACAAGTTTGTCAACATTATTTCATCAGTATATACAATTGATTGATGGATAGCTATATTAACAGGCAGACAGATGACACAAAAACTGTAACAATTGCCTTAATTTCTCTTTTGAACAGCAAAACGTCAAAATTTGACAGGTCAAGGATTTCCCTTTTATGCCATTCTGGGCCCATGACTTGAAACATTTTTGCTGTTTAACCCATTGCATTCTGGGTATTTTTGTCGTCTGCTGAAATTGTCATCTGCATCAAAAATCAAGAATATTTCGATAATATTGGTCTAACTTACTCTTGTAAAAATGATGTCTAGGCAGAAAAACAGTTTGGATCTCAGATCAGGCCCCACTTTTGTGGGGCCTGATCTGGATTCAAACTGTTTGCCCAGATACCCCTAAAGGAGTATCCCGAATGTAATGGGTTAAAATCCCCCAGACACACTGCATGTCAAAAAAAGCATATGCAGACCACAATACACCCATCTCTGGGCTGAGTTGCCAGTCCAGTTGTGCTAATATTAAAATATATACATCAATTTCATGTGTTTCAGTAGTGCAGCGTGAAATATTTGTCATTGCAGTTCTGATTATACAGCATGGCCCATGGTCACTGTTGTCAGTATATATATAATAGATTGTGAGTGTTACTTCAATTCTACCAAACAACTTAACACAGCTCACATCATGTGTGCTAATAAATGTAAATATAAAATTTGGGTACATATTTAATGCACATGATACAGTAATGGTTCAAATGTTTAACAATTCAACACATTTTCTCATTTTTGGTTTCAATGAATTGTTAAGGTGATAAGGTATGACATTCTAGACAAATGAAAATGGCACGGGTTTTCAGAGTTTTCTATTACATAGTTTTATCTCTGATTTTTCCTGGGCAAGCTGAACCGTTTACTTGTGTTGTTTGTTTGCTTTATTAATTAATTTTCTTTTTTTTTGAGAAAAGCCTGAAAAATTTACCTGTTCTTTGTTGCGCACAGTGCAATAAACCTCTGTCTGAATTGTAGTGTGTGCTCTACTGTCTAGGGCTGGCCTTGCCTTCACCTAAAAAAATCATTACACTACGGCATTAATTACTGTAATACCTCACCACTGGGGAAAAAGTGCTTGTGTATTAAAACACTGTAGATCCAGATCAGTCTGATAAAGGTCTAACTGTTTGCTATACAGGTAACATCTGTACAGTTGCTGTATGGTTGCACAAACTCCTCATAGAACCAGTCTGAGACATAATTTCCCCCCAAAAAATGTCCAGGTTTCCCTCTTCCAAGAACGCCTGGTAGATCAGCGGGGAAAGCTCTGGCCTCCTAAGCTTGCTGTTTGAATCCCAATGGAGGCAGAATTCTTTTTAAACAGAAAGGTGGTTCCAATGCACAGGAGGGGGATGCAGGGGGTTGTCTGTCTCTCCCCCTCCCCCTTTTCTCCCTTCTCCCACCCCCTTTCTCCCTTCTCCCTCTCAGTCTCTTCCTTCTCCAGCCCTCTTTCTGCTTCCCTATCCCTAAAATTTATTAAAGTTTTCACATATTTCTATAAAATACATTGCTTAACTTTGTTTCCTAATACTTGAACTCATTATGCTTGTATGCACTCCCGCAAAATTTTGCTGTTTTTAACGTTTCGAAGGTTCATGAGCAGAAATCGATATCAGGGGAGAGAAAACTACTTATTCCTTTAATCTGTTGATTTCCGATTACCCTGTAGAGTTAGCACGCTTGGTTACCTGTTAGACGGTTTGATATCAATGTTGATGACACGCCTAGGTAATATTGTCCCAGTGTTTCACGATAAGCTCTCGCGGGACAATATTGACCCAGCACCTTTCCTGCATTTGACTAATTTATCACCAGTTGTAAATATATGATTGAGACATAAACTGTTGATTCTTATTTTCAAAAAAGCAAAAGAAAAAATAAGTCAATAAAAAATAGTAATAAGACGATAGCGAAAATGTGCCTTTGGGTAATTTACCATGTAATGTATTTCCGACTTTCTGTATAAAATTTGAGTTTGTTTGTAGTTGTTTATTATTATCATTATTATATTTATTTTTTTTCCCACAATATTTTTTTCTAACACAATGTTACTTAAGAAATTAAGGATGGATAAAATCCGGCCAAATTAAAGAGATTTTCTGGCTATTTGAAAATATATACATGTACATATAATAGTATAAGTATGAAAACTGGACCAGATGCACAGCCTAATCAACGGGGCTGTATTGAAATAATAGTACTTGTTATTTAGTGTTCATCATATTGGTCTCTGTATTCTGTCAAAACACAGAAAGAAGGCTCTAATTAACTGTGGCTCATGCTATCAGGTGATTTTAGTGACGCAGACCAGCCTGCGCTAAAGACATAATAGCAGGCTGATTAGGTTCCTAGTCATTAGCTTAGAAAGTATGCTTACTATAGAATCGAGGGTGTATGTGAAAATCTGGATCTAGTGGCTGTGTCTACATTAGCCGCATTTGTCTTAAGGCACTATTTTGCTGTCCCGTCCATAAGTGGACAGGACTCAAATCAACCTGTTATTTTACACGTTTCAAATCAGAGTAGTCTCTTTCCGGCCGAAGAAGCGTTGGCTCAAAAGGGTGCCCAGGGGAGCATGTGACCAGACTGCGCGAGCTTGATTTGAGCCTTTATTATTATTAGCCGGACATGCCTTGTTTGGACTGATTTTTGGGCTCGCATTGAACATAGCTCTTTATTATCACCACCCCCTTGGTATGATTGAAATATTGTTGAAAAGTACGTAAACTCATAAGTTCATCCACCTGTCTATAATTTAGGAGTCAAACTTGAAGGTTATATTGATGATCTCTTGACATGGCATTTTGAGACACCGTTGTATATTGTCAAAATATGCTCCAAGGCATATTTGCGGCAATTCTTTTACCGTATCGATAAAATAATGAGTTGTCAGCCTTCGCACCCGCACAGTCTGGTTAGTTGTGTTACTGTAAAATACATATCGTAAATTATCATAACTGATTTTTGAAGGTTTCTTCGAGCATAAAATGCACAGATAGGTGTATCATTAGCAATAAGGATCTTATAAAGTTATCAAACTCGTGTTAATTCGTTTTTAGTTAAAGTAACTTATCGTCCACTTGAAATACTGTCCAATATTTGCATATAATCTGTAGTGGTCTAATGCGATATGGTATAATAAGCAATAAATCAGCGCGTGCCCGCGGCACGTGGTCACTAAATGACAGTCATAATAAAACTTGCAACGGATTATTAGTGTATTATTAGGAGTTGGAATGTGAGCCGCATCATGAGAAAACCAGCTTTTTGCATATGCGAAAACTACATGAATAAGTAAAAAAAGGACAAATAAACCGAGAACACATCAATAAGTAAACAAGTCGACAAGTAAATAATCAAATAAATTTTTAACGCAATGAGCTCCCATTCAGATAAGCAGGTATTATGTGAACAAGGACATTTGATGATAAGTATGCGACAACTTTGTCAAGTTCTCCATCATATGTCTCTGGCAGAACTGCTCGTCTTTGAATTGGAACACGTCGGGCTGAAATCTTCTCTCCTTCGTTGAGTTCAGTGGCGGATCCAGAGGGGGTTCGGGGGGTTCAAACGAACCCCCTCTACAGCCTAAATTATTTCATTTTCATAGGGAATTTCAACAAAAATTGGTCGAACTGCGTAAACTGAACCCCTCAGCTAATTTGAACCCCCTATCCAAAATTTCTGGATCCGCCCCTGGAGTTCTCTATAGTTCACCTTCCTTTTTTTTGTCTTAGATTAGCCATGGCTGGTGACAGAATGCTTTTAGACTTTGTGTCAATTAAGGTAGCATCTTGAGTAATATTGTTTCACCACGTTTCAATAAATTTAAACAATAGGACTACCCTATGTGCGAAAAATCAGATACCCTGGCGACTTTAAGACCAATAAGGAGGACACAATAAATATGTTTGGATAACAATTATAAATAATTGATACCGATAAGTTTGATGGTCATCTCAATTTTTGAATATAAGAACGGGCCGCGCATGGAAATCGGTTAAATAATATATATAATTGCAATCAATTTTTAATGGTCTATTTTATACGACTGCCTTTAATGTCGGTCAAACTTTCCGACAAGAAAGAAAGAAAAGAAAGAAAGAAATGATTGCTATCATCATCATTTATGCTTATTACTATTAAGCATCTGGTTGCGTGTCATCCGCGAATATGGCCGTTATCCGTTTTCACTGAAATCGATATATACTACCTGTATTTAACGGGCCCGCTTTAAAGCGAAAAATTCAAAAAAATTGCTCTGTCCTTTAGGAATTATTCTAGTTTGACCTAACTTAAATTTCTAGTAGGTGCATGTAAAATATATCTTTGGAAAGATAATTAAATCGGCTAATAGGATCCATCAAGGATGTTGTAATTAAACGAAAACATAATGTTTTCCTAACCATTCATCTCAACATGGGGTGCTTCTTTTTGTGATTTCCTCTATCATTAAATAGAAACACGGGTATGAAATTTGTAACTTCAAAAGACCTCGATTTTTTTCGAGCAAATTTTTTGAAAAAAATATCATCTTAAAGAAGATGTAATGTAGATTTAGGAATTATCAAGGATGATTTATTTATTTAAACATTAAATGATGTAAAAGGAGTATGAGATAACATGTTCTATCTCAGGCCATTATATTTTGAGCGCTATACCTATCGGTATACCTATACGATAGCCAGGTAAATCTGTACTCCATTTCTGAGCATGTCTGTAAGCAGTAATTACAAACTTTTCATTACACTGTTATTTTCTTTGCTTCTTAAAATGATTCTCCCATCCATACATCTCTCCCTCCCTCCCCTCCCTTCCCCTTTTCTCCCTCTCCCTCCCACCTTTCTCTTGGCTCCAGCCCCTTTTCTCCTGGCTCCCTCGTGCCTTTCTACCACCCTCCTGCCACCCCTGCATCCCCCCTCCTGCACACAGCCTTTCATTATCACCCTTCTATCAACGTGAGATGACTGTAATTGTGTTGAAAGACCTGTAAAACTAAAACCAGCCACAAATCCCTACAGGGCAAACTTCTTTTAAGAGCAGTCACTTTTTTGACAGGGTTTCATTTTCCTGGCAAGCAAACAGGCTGTGGGTATAAAATAATCTTGTGCTGTCTTGTGGTGCAAGCCTGTGGTGTCACCCTTTTACTACATTTACTCAATACTTGGACATCCATAATTCATTTGGGTATCCATAAATCAGTTTTTATTTTATTTTCAGATATCACAATTTTATGGAGAGCCTAAATTATTTTTGGATGTCCATAATTTAGTTTTTAGATCCAAAAATTGAATAATGGATATATCTATTAATTGATTTCTTGATATCCAAATGTTCATTTGATTTTTAGAAATCCATAATTTGACATATAGACATGCATTTTCAATATCTGGATATCCAATTAACTTTCATCTTGATTTTGAGACATCCTTAAACTGAATTATAGATCCAAAAATTGAGAAGAATATTGGACATCCATAAATTGAATAATGGATATCCTAAAATTGTATTATTGATGACATGATGATAAATAAAAAAATAAATAGTAAAACAGCAGCTCATATAATGCTCAATTTGATGTTTAGTATCCAAAATTTGAATTATAGATTGAATAATGAATATCTGAATAATGAAAAACTGAATTATATTTAGGAAATAAATAGTAAAATAGCACCTTATACGATATGCTCAAATCGATTTTTAGAAATCCAAAATTTGAGTTATAGATTTCCAAAACTCGACTGGATATCCAATATTCACCAAAGTTTAAGAAAATCCATATATTGATGTATGGATGGATATCATTTTTCACCAGATTCACACACAAAAAAAATATATATATTCACCAGACAGATTTTTGGATATCTAAAATCGAATTATGGATACCCAATATTCATAATGATTTAGTGGTACCAAAAAAAAAAAAAAAAAAAAACTTGAATAAATAAAAATAAATAAATAAAAAATATAAATATACATAATTCTGTTTTGGATCTCCTTAAATCCTTTTTTGGATATCACAAAATCAAAATGATTATTGGATATCCATAAATCAAATTATGGGTATCTAAAACCTGAACTATGGATATCCATAAATAGGGAATAGATGGAAAAATGGCACCCCATATAAAAGCAGCTTCCCTCATAAAATAAAGCAGTTTGTCCAAATATTTTGGTCTGTGTAAGAAATATGATAAATCTGTGATACTAACCTTTGTAATGGAGGGACAGCATGCAAACCCTTGAAAGTAATTTGCCTGAAATTATATACAGAAGTATGACTCTATTAATATTAACAATCACAATCAAATTCTATCAAGATTAACAAGTCAATCAGCCTTGCATGTGACCCATTAAGACGGGTTTGGTTTAAACTTAATCATTAGTGGCATGGATACATACACAAGCCTTTTCTTTCAAGTAAATAGTACAGAGCCGGGTTGTTGCACTCAGTGCAAAAGGTGTAGCAGTAATCACTGCATCTATAATTTCACAATTTCATAAAACCAAAAAATCTAGCTTAGTACCAATTACCCACCCATTTGCGGATATTGTCAAAGTAATCTCAAAATCAAAGGGAATAGCTTGCCAGCACTTATGCATCTAACTGGACTTGAATTACCTGTGCAACAGAGGTATGTTGTTAGTTTTCAATTAAGAAGCCATCTGAAAGTTTTGATAAATAAAAAAGCATAATGATTATAACAGTGAGCGGACACCATAATATCACACATGAGAGAGCATATATGAAAGAACAGCACACTTTTTAATGTCATACCAGCAAATGACATTAATAAAGTGTGTTCGCACCCAATTTTTTACGCCCCTATCAAGGTGAGGAGCTTTAGCACAGACAAGCCTATGTAGTGCACTACACTTTCATGAGAAATAATACCTGGAGGGCAATTACAGCTGTTGCTCTACATTATATGTTTTCGCATCTAGAAATAAACCATAATGCTTACCAAATGTCCATAAACATCTGTTGGATTGTCATAAAACATATTATTGAGAATTTCTTCCATCTTTTGAGGCACACCATTTTCTGCATAATATTTTGCAGCTTTTTCTTTTAGTTCGTACAACTCACGCGCTTCACGTAGACTGGATGATGAGGTCATTTTGAAAAATTTCAAAATTAATTATGCAAAAATTGTTTATCAGTTCTCTCATCGAATTTATAGGGCAATTTATGGTTTTGTTAGGGAAAAGCGTCACCTGTGACCGCCATATTGGATGTTGTTACTATGGACAGAATACTTCCGGTGCAGCTAAACTTTCTGAAAAAGACAAATTCTGACTAAATCAAGATTACATGATACATTGATAAATGACAAATAGAATTTAAGTTCCAACCAAAATAGTTTAAACAACTTTTAATCGCCAAAATGATATCAGCTCCGAGATAAAAGAATTCTACTAAAGTTCAACTAAAACTTAGGAACTGTTTAATGGACGAAATGTAGCATGCAAGAATGAAACCTACCACCATACCCATTCAAAACATTATTGTTGTTTGAGATGTTGATATGCTCACTTCCTTAAATGAAACATACCAGTACTTATCTCGCATACAAATTGAATATAGGTCCTTTTTACAAAATATTCGATATTAGAATATCCATAAAATTTGCACTATTTTTTTTCTAGTAAAGTATTAAATAAGCAGTTTATATTTGGTACGGTACTGGGTTTTAACTGAAATATTCCTTTTGAGAGGTTACAGTCAACTAAATAATAAGTATATATTGATATTATTGAACTTTTTATGAAATAACACTTATCATTTGAATAGTTTTAACAATTTAATGATAATAAAAAAAATAAACAATGCGCTGTAACGCATATGTGAAAAGCAAAGACTTAGACCAGCCTGTGGGTGTTCGGCAAGGAGTTGGGGCATGAGATTCCAGCCGGTCAAATGCAATATGCAGATTACAAGGAATCGGATAAAGACCAATGCTTCCTATACTTTAGAGGGAACGGTCCTCGATAACGTAGAAACTATCAAGTATCTCGGCATAACCATTACCAATGATTTGAAATGGAACAACCATGTCAGCAATATTTACAAAAAGGCTAATAGGACCCTTTGCTTCCTTAGACATGACTTCTAATCCCTTCAAAAGACCTGGAATGTATCCTAATATCTCTAAGTGCAATGCCAAGAGGTGTAATTGTTGTAAACATTTATGTAAATTTATTGTGTTCTCAGTTTAATCCTTCTATCATAAAAATAGAAAATAGGTAAAAATAATTGTTAAATGTTTTTCATATAATTTGCTTAGTCCGTTGTAACCCATCTGTTGGTCTAAATTATTTAGTTCAATAAAGATAGCTGAGTTGCCATCAATTGGGAAAGAGCTGCTGACTCAGCTTATCACTTGTAATTTATTGTTTGTTGGGATGTCTTTGTCAATCTTTCCCTTTGATGTTGGGGATAGGGTTTGGGATCTGATTCAGTCAGTTCCTGAAGTGTAGTTACTCTTTAAATTAGCGGCTTGTCCACAAGACGTTAAAGGGACTGATGCGTCCAGTCCTGGAGTACGGTAGTTCAGTTTGGGACCCCCAAAGTTTATGGCTTCAAAATAAACTTGAGAAGATGCAGAAAAGGACAGATAGACTGTAACAGGAAATTACATAAATGAAACTGGGAGCATGACTAGCATTCTAACCTCCACTACCCCTACGGCCATCAGGCTACAGGAAATATTAACTTTTTCATTCGTTGGATGGTGGTGGTGATTGATTCCTTTATTTAGCCCGAGGGTCCAATTATTGATAATTTTCGATTCTTTACTATGCAGGTATATGCAACTGAAAACGTAGCACTTTTACGCTGAAATTCGAACGGCGATTAATTTTTGACGACATGTGTATCCTGCATTTTTCGACGTTATCACCATTCACAGGACTGATGACAATATAAATCCGCTTAAACATTGACCCGTTGTTCCATCGCCCAAATCAACTACAAATAAACTAACAAAAGCAAAATGAATCACCCTCTGACTGTCTGACATGCAAGATACTGCTGCTGCCACATTGGCCGACTATCTAGAAAGTGCGGAGGTGGTAAGATCATAGGGAAGTGTGTATGTTTCGGGGTGTGTGTGTGTGTGTGTGTGTGTGTCCTACTTACATTGGCGGGTCTAAACTACGGATACGTTCCGCTGAGCCACCTGGGGAACATCGTTACGAGAATCGAAACCACAACATCGGCAAGGGTCTATCCCAGCGGGCACATGGCGTCGAAATGACGTCGTTTTGACGTCTATGCGACGTCATTGCGTCGCGTCGACGTCAGTACAACGTTATTTCAACGTCATGTGCCTGCTGGGATTGTGCTTCCCTTAGGTTCAGGGATGGGGCTGTTTAACAGTTTCTTTCTCTTGTCAGTCCTGTTTCCCTACTCTGTCAGCAAGTAAGTTTGCAGAAAACCTGTTATATACTCTTCTAAATTGGTATTTGCATGAAAGGGGTCTTATTTTGTTGTTACAGTCGCTTCGTGAAGGCCAGTTTGCATCTTATCCGCAGTTGATGAGAAAAGACATCACACAAACTACTGATGAGCCCAATGCAATGGTTTTGGCATGAACTGTTGCAGAAAACGCGGCTTCATCACTTCATGTTAGAAAATATAGTAAGAAGATATGTTGGTCATAGAAATCGCATTTCTGAAATACTTCACTTTATGTTTTCAATGTTAGCACTGTGTATGCCATAATGACACGACACAATCTGACAGAGAGAGAGTATTGCACAAGGTTTTCTGAAATGTAATAACAATTTAAAATGATAACATTTCATTTATGACTCATATTGTTTTATAAATAAACACTTGATGAATCAAATTATGTTTATCAAGTCATAAAATGTAATAAACCTTCAGCTACCACCAGGACAGTAATCCAAAATAATATTTGCATTTCTACAGTAACATCTCATAAAATAAAACAGAAAACAAATATTTTTAATGCAAAAGTAGACTAGAAATATATCAAAAGCACACGGATGCCTCCGCGCCGTGTCTGGTCAGAAGCCCTTGAACCTGAAAATTCTAACTAGTCCTAAACAATACCAGGTCCTTCACAGAGTAAGACTGAGCCATAATCCCGAATATGACAATGTCTGTAGGTTCAAACTATTAATTTCACATTTTTTCATAACACACGTAAACAGTACAACATACAAGTTTATGGGATTAGAACGAAAGTACGAGGGGTGATAAAAAAACGTGAACTTTTGCTGTAGAGGTAAAGGTAATGCAGTTGTAGTAATTTTTCTCATACCGCAGAAAGTCTGATCTTTTAGCTACGTTATGTGAAATTTTGAAAACATTTCAAGTATTTTCTTTCATTTCATAAATGGTAGGTATAGCTTGTGAATCGTGGACCTTGACAGCAGAGTTAGAGAAAAGAACGCAGGTCTTTGAGATGAGATGCTACCGAAAGTTACTGAACATTTCATACAAGGACCATATAACCAATGAGGAGGTTCGCAGAAGATCCAAGCAGCCATTTGAGAATATGATGAACTCCTGATGCTAGTCAAGAAACGGAAACTAAAGTGGTTTGGCCACGTCACAAGGCCTTCTGGTTTAGCAAAGACGATTCTACAGGGCACAGTGAAAGGAAAAAGAAGAAGAGTCAGACAGAAGAAGAGGTGGGAAGACAATATTAAAGAGTGGACAGGGATGGATTTTGTCAGCTCAACTACGGCAGCTGAAGACAGGGCAAGGTGGAAATGGATTGTTTCGAAGTCATCTGTGGTGCCCTAACGACCTAGTAAGGTTATGGGATGGAATAGAATAGGTATAGCTACAGTGGAACACCATATCATTGACGTTTTGTCCCGTTTTAACATTGCTGCGGTTGTTTTGTTTCTCCGTTTTCACAGTTTGCAGTTTTTTTTATGATTTTGACAAATCTTAGACACCTCTGCATGCAATATGATTGTTTTAAAAAAAATCACAGTATACTCTCTTCATATTTATTTCTTCATAGGTCCAAGCCGAACTTTTGCTTTCAGTACTGTATGAGCGTACATTACTTTTGCGGTGTATGTCTAAATGCAGGTCTGCAACCCTCTAACCAGTGCCAACATCAGAAAAAATTAACATAAAATAATCAAATTCCATTAAATTCGATTATTTGAAATATTTCTTTGATTTTGTCCCTTTTTTTTTTTTTTGTTTATAAGTTTTTGCAAAATCTGGAACATGCATAAAATACCCCGGGTATAATGTTAGACGTCATTTTTTTATCCTTGTATGGCACTCATACCATGTGCAAGCACAACATTGTTGACGGCAATTATTCCTTCACAGTGAAAAGCGGAAACCATAACAAAATAGCATACCAAACGTCAAGCATATTACTCTATTGAAATATTAGACATAGTCTAGCCAAAGATAAAAGAAACAATTCGAAATAATAAGGCAAATTTTTACCGTGCTCCGCGGTTCCGTCATAAGTTTACTATGACGACCCCTGCAGACTACATCCTGAAGTTCGAGCGGTAAATTAACTATATAGCTGGATAAAGGAAAGAAGAATCTGCATTTACTGCAAATTTAGTGGGTTTATTATTTATAATAAAGCTTCTACAGCAAAAGTCCCACGTATTACCATCCCTCGTATGTTGCTTATTTATTTATCTAGATATAGTGACCAGAATAAAAGGCGAAATCACTGGGCCATGAAGGTAGACTACAGTGAGCTACAAATAGTAAAAGGTCATTCGCAATGTCAGACTGAACCGTTATCGCAAGTATGATGCGTATGAGGCAAATCCAATAAATAGTGTGGAAGGCATTTTTTTACAATTCTACAGGACACAGTGAAAAGATAGAGAAGAAGAGACAGACAGGAGAAGCTTAAGAGGTGGGAAGACAATATTAGCATAACTAAGAGAGCCTCAAACAGGAACAGGTGGATGGGAATTGTTTCAAATTCATCTGTGGTGTCACAACAACTTGCACGGTTATGTAATAGAACATAATAGAATGGAAAAATAAGAACTACTGTATTGCACGTTATTCAGCAAACTGGATATATTTAGTTTCTGTACTTTCTTTCATTGTTCTCAAATATTTGTATTTTGGGGACAGCTCACTCAAGTGCACCTGCCTCGTTCCAACATACCCTCCGCCCAGCCCATCCGGCACACTTTCGCATTCTGATCAGAGTATTCGCTGTATGAAGTTCCCATATAGCTGACGAGCTTGCAGGAAAACATAAAACAAAGACTGCTCACAGGTTTTTACGTGTACTATTGCTTAGAAATCTTAAAATGAAACGGTGATCAAAGTGGACTCGCAAGCGTATGCTTTTATGTCTTTGCCTAAATAATGATACGCTAACAGCAGCAAAGAATTACAAAACCGTTCGAGCCTAGTACTCTGAAGCAATCCGAAAAATTAGTATTAATAAACTTTTGCAAAACTACTTTACGTTTGGACCGTTAAAACATAAATTCGCTAAATACACTCACCCGAAAAAAAAATATGTAGCCGATGAAACCAGTGCCTGTGAAAGTGGGCCTGTCCGACACAATTAAATGACTTTCAGGAATATTTGATGCACGCCGCTTTCAAACATCATGTCCAATGATGAGCATGGTAAGGCAGATGGGTCTGGGTCGGCCCGACTGCCTTACAGGCGTCGTCGAACTCGTGTGGCTAGTGATAAGAGAATTGCAGAGGATGAATTTATGGCAGCAGCAATCGGCGATGTTGAATGGCTTAGACAAACTCTAAGAGACCAGAAACCCGGAGAAGTTAACTTTGATAAAAATGTGAGTGTCACAATTGTCATATAGTTCCAAAATCGGATTTCAAACAGTATGAAAGTGGAATCGTTTTCTCTCCTATTATTGTTAACAAGAATGTTGTGCAGGTGTCGTGATTGGTAGTAAAATAGATCAATTAAAAGCATTCGGATTTATTTTCTGGTTTATTTATAAGGTCTTAGGTGTGTCTGCATTTATGTTAGTCTTTAATTTTATTCATTTTTGATGTACGATCTGTATTTTTAAAAAGGGATATTTTATCAAGTGGAGGCCGCCATATTGTTTATTGGCGTTGTCAAGTGCACCTGTTCAGGTTACAGTACACTAGTATTTTAACACGTAATACTTAATATTTACATTGTTGGTGTATTTACTGAAAAGCCCTATAGTAAACCATTGGAACGTAATGTAGTTTACATTCCAATAATTACATTGAGACACGCGACGTCGATGACGTTAAAATAAACAATGGCTCTCTCCAACCTGATTGGACGTCAGCAACGTCATGACGTCATGCACGCCATTCTGCTGTTAGCAGAATAACTGCGTGTACATTTTTATTGCTTCAATTTTAGCGCTTATATAAGATTTTTTCATAAAAGATTTGATTGAAACGAATGTAAATATAAGCAATGAACTTAATTTTTCTGATGTTTATGGAAGTGTAAACTACATTGGGTCACTAGCAAAGTTTAAATGAACCCCTTCGGGGTTCATTCACTTTGCACGTGACCCAATGTAGTTTACACTTCGATAAACCTCAGAAAAATGAAATTCATTCCTTAAATGAGCCGCGACACGACAAAACCAGCAGAGTGGTATGTGCGTCCAGTCAAGACTCAGATCAGCATGGGCAGCCTTCCTGTTTGATCAGAGTCTTCACTATGGGCTTAAAAGGTAGCTAAGGGTCTAAGCTAGCTCCATGCCGACAGCAAAGACTTTTTTGATCAGACTGGGCGGACGCCCAGGCTGATCCGAGTCTTTGATAGGCGCACATGCCACTTTGTTGGTTTTGTTGTGTCCCTGCACAAATATTGACTATGCAATCAAAAAATAGAATACAACTTAAAAAAATAAATGATAGGAGTTTTAAAATGCATTTATGAACAAAATCATGAAATGGCCGAAGTATCCATTAATTTTGCCTACAGATTTGCTTGAAAACCAGTTTTAAATGGCAATTATGAACAAAATGGCCTATATAACCATTAATTTTGCATGCAGATGAATTGTGATTACCAGTATCTATTTTAAAAAATGTGATGTGTGGTATCCTGTGTTACTGCTGTTTTATTTCAGCTGAAGCAGAGTATCTCTATGTAAAATATTTAAATGGAGATATCACTTTTAAAGTATATAAAAAAATCAATTAGTACATATCCTGATTAGACTGCTGTTTTGGGAGTAGTCTGACCCAGGTCTACACTGCACTTTTTATTCAAGGATTTACAGTCTAGATATCTATATTTTAAAAACAAATATCTGTATAAGAAATAGTTATCTGTATAAAAATAAGAGATATATCTATACCAGTTATTGCATCTTCTATCACAGACATCTGATCATATTTATCGATTTCAAATAGGGGTGTCTGAATTTGAAAAACAGATGATATCACTATTTGAAATAAACATCTTTATTTAATCTTCAAATAGAGATCTTATTAAAAAAAGGGATATCTATACACTAAAATAAAGATACTGGTATTGTAAACAGAGATATCTCTAATTACATGTATTTTTAAAACATCTCAGTTGAAAATAGAAATGTATAGCTTTATTTTAGTAAAAGATACTTTTAACAACAAGGATCATTTTGGAGCAAAATTTTGAGATATTCTGTTTTTACTGAATATTTCATAGGTGGTTATAAAAGGGAGAAACTATGGCGAACACTTTTATCATTTAAGCCATGAAATAGATGTCTGATTTAATATATAAAATTGCAGGTATCTTTTATTTAATTTATATGAAACAAGATATCTTATGTGGGCAATAAAATATCTTTAAAATTTATAGTATATAAAATTCATATTTAGATATTTGATATGGCATATAAAGATATCTGCTTTACAAAAGAAGATATCTTACATAGAATATAAGATGTTTAATATCACTACACTGTACAGTATGCAAGCTATCAGTGCTTTTCAGATTATATTACAGTGCTGGAAACTTGCAAATTAATGTGGTGGCCCAAAAGCTTACAGGCCTAACTTTCAGTGGCCCAAATTATCCACTAGCTAAAGTTCCCATTCATTTAGTATTGCCAGAAAGATAAATTTGGGCCATTAAAGGTCATATTTTGGAGATTTCTGGTGGCCCCAAACATAAATTAGGAGCATTTGGCCACCGGGCCACTGGCCGTTTCCAGCACTGTATTATAGTGAGATACACAACAAAAGGTTTCCCATCTCTTTGTGGCCATAGGGGCAATGGGTTGGCCAACCATATCTTGGGCATAGCATATGAAAAACAGAGCTCATCCCTTGTCTTTAAACATCTATGGAGTGGTGTTTTACTATTTATTCCTATTTATTGATATCCACAGTTTGAATTATGGTTATCCATTATTCTAATTATTGATATCTATGATTATTTATGGTTATCCATAAATTATTTTTTGATATCCATAATTCAAATTATTGATATTTATAATTCGAATTATGGATATTCATAAATAATGCTGAGTTAAAGATATCAATAAATGGAGTTATGGATATCCATTATTCGAATTATAGAAATCCATAATTCAGATTATGGATATCTATAATTCCACATGATTTATGGATATCTATAATTTGATTTATGATATTCATTATGCGATTTATAGATATCTAAAATTTGAATTATGGATATCCAATAATCACCCTGATTTATGGATATCAATTTTTTGAATAATTGATATCCATAAATCAAATTATGGATATCAATGAATAAGGAATATATAGTAAAAACCACACCCCATATTCGAATTATTGATATCTATAATTCAAATTATGGATATCCATAAATTGAATTATGGATATCCATAAATCATGTTGAATTATAGATATCCATAAATTGAATTAAGTATATCCATAATTCAGTTAAGAATATCCATAGTTCGGTTTATAGATATCTATAAGTCAACATGATTTATGGATATCCATTATTTGATTTATGGATATCAATTAACTGACTTACAGATATCTACAATTAGAATTATGGTTATCCAGTAGTCACCCTGATTTAGAGATATCAGTAATTTGAATATTGGATATCCATAATTTGAATTGCTGGGCCGCAATAGCGCAGTCCTGGGTTTGATACCTGGTCCGGCCACATACTTTTGTTTCTCCTTCCGCTGATTCAAGAAGGGCAGTTGTTAGTTACTGGTGAAAGTATGTGCACTTAATACTGGTTAACCGCTTAGGAGGTCTTAGCCTGCCCAGGAATAGTGTGGTTGGCGTAACTGACTGTCCCAACATGACCATAGCTGTTTTTCCGTGGACATAACACAATAAAACAACAAATTACATAATTCGAATTAAAGATATCAATAAATAGGGAATATATAAATAAAAGGCACTCAATGAACATCAACCTTTCTTGATTCGAAAAGGTACCATTTACTGCTCGGTTGCGTTGACAGACACTGGCTGGCCTGTCAGGTTGGTTGTTTTGGGTTTAAAGTCCGTTTGAGACAGTATTAAGTATTTCAGTCCCTTGGGGATTCATGACTTTCTACACCACAGCCAAGTGCCTGTAACTGCTCAACATGGTGTCTTACTATCTTATATAAGAGATATATATCTTACATAAGCCTATAAGAAAGTCCAGAAATAAGACAAAACACAGTATGTTAACATTTCGACTTTCGTCTTCTTCAGAAACTAGACCGTATTTGAAAAACAAACAAGTAACGTCACGTCCGTTAGTGAAACGTAATGCGACGCAGAGCGGCAAAAAACATGCGCAACATCCCTATAACTTGAAATGCAAACCCGAGTGTTGTACAGCAAAATGGATCAATAGTTACATGAACCAACGCATACAAAAACCCGTGACAGCGAAGACCAAGATCAGCCTGGACATCTGTGCAGTCTGATCAGGGTTTACGCTGTACACTGGAAGATAATCTTATTGCTGCATATAAAGTGCACCGCAAAGACGCCGATCCGACTAGACTGATGTCTAAGCCTATAAGACAATATATATAATATTGGATATCTTATTTTTAAAATAATTAAGATATGTTATTTACTGAAAAAGTGTTGGGAATCAGCTAAAATTTTGTGGTCAATCATCGCTTCTGTTGAAGTGACCGATCATCGACTAATATTCAACTATAAATTAAGTAATAAAAACAGTAGTCTTTCACCTTTCCAACATCTTAAAATGGTCTGTTTTTGGGGTACCTTTAGCTCAAAAGTATTGTTAGCAAATCTGTAAAAGTTTTCAGGGCATACAAAAACAATTTAGTATTACATTGTATATTCTACAGTCTACAAAACTTAACTTGTGAACAAGCATGTTCCTTTAAATAAACATCTTAAAATGGTCTGTTTTGGGGTACCTTTAGCTCAAAAGTATTGTTAGCAAATCTGTAAAAGTTTTGAGGGCATACAAAAACAATTTAGTATTACATTGTATATTCTACAGTCTACAAAACTTAACTTGTGAACAAGCATGTTCCTTTAAATAGTATCTAATGTAAGTCCACTATTATCAGCAATGTCCAACAGTAAATCTATGAGATAAGATGCGGGGTTAGCAGGTTACAAAATCAATGCAGATTGCCATATTTTCCATAGATCAAGCAGTCACTTTTGCAGCGCACCAACATCATTTGTTTTACTTCTTCTATTTCAGGGATTAAGTGCTCTACATTTGTCTGCTATCCATGGTCGCTTAAATTGCTTAAAACTACTGATAGAGAAGTACAAGTTTGACATAAACCTGCCAAGCAGCACTGGCTGGAGGGCTATACACCTGTGTATCAGTAATCAAACTGGAAAACGAGCTATTCAGTGCTTAGAATATCTTTTGGAGAAAAAGGCTGATGCTTCTTGGTAAGTCAGAAGTACCTGTTTATTCACCTATAAGACAGGAAATTTTCCTTCTCCAAAATGACCCCAAACATGTAAATAAGCGGTACATAGAATAACCGAAAAGCACAGAAATACAGGAAAGCACTGCAATAACCAAAAAGCAATTTAGAAAATCAGTTTTTTGCATGAATGATCATTGTAATATTAGTTTCATGGGTGGGAGAAGCAATAAAAGAGTAGTTTTCTAGACTTCAGTTAGTTGTCTTGGTTTCAAAACTGACAACGATATTCCACAAAATCATGCACAAACATATAACCGAAAAGCACTTGCACAAGTCTTGTTAACCATTAAATTTTGTGTCTCATATTGATAATTTGTTCAGTTTATAATAAACTGTATTTGATTATGCACAATCATGTTGTTTTATTTACTAATTTGGTTCGTTTTGTTCTTACATAAGGCAGATGGCAGTTTATATGCTTTGATACCCTAATCGAAAAGCATTGGAAAAATGTTGAGTGTCATTAGCCCCATTTTCTGTTATAACGCTTTTCAAGTATGACACCCAAGCTAACAAAAATGTCACAAATAACACTACAAATAATTTTCAACCAAGAAAAGCCTAATCATTCCCATGTTAAGCTGATTTATGATATTGCTTTTCGGTTATTCAGGTGCTTTCCGGTATTTCTGTGCTTTTCGGTTATTCTATGAACCCGTAAATAAGTCTTATTATAGATCGCCGACGGTATTTTGGACGCTTGACAAACAATAACAAAAACACACTAAGGGGAAACAGGTATATGGACTCGTCTAAAGGTAAAACTTTGTTCACCTATAATAAAAACACACAGGTTTGTGACTGTGATTCCAGTGGCAGAGTGGATATAGCACAGCAATGAGCATTTAAAAATGCCACCCTTGCCAAAAATGCAAACTTAAGCATGATGTAATTATCAAGGTCTACACTGATGAGGGTGGTATAAATCAGTTATATTATAGTTTGTCCACCTGTTCTAGACTTAATCCATCAGCTAAAGCTTGTGGATTATCTCTTCGTCAAAGGTCAGCATAAGGCTCTCAGACAGGGAGAAGTTTTGTGACACTTCTGAATTTCAGGGAGTTTATCCCAAATTTTGGATTTTCTATTTGTTTTATACATTTTGACTTCTCCCTAAGCTCAAAATAAGAAGAAGTCAGTCAGCTTAGGGAGATTATTTCTCCCACTTTGCCCTCTAGGTTGACCCTGCTTGGTATAGGTGGACAAACCATGGTATAACTATTACATATGAAATCTTCCAATACTAATATGCCATTTTTGTCTCGCCTGCGAAGCAGAGGTGAGACATATGTATTGCTTTTCCGGTGTCGTCGTCGGCGTCGGCGGCGTAAACTTTTGTCGAGTTTTTGCGTTTAGGTCATTTTCTCAGAAACTATAAGGGCTAGAGCCATGAAACTTGGGTCATGCATACATCTGGAAGAGTACATCTGAAAGCCATCATCAATGTTGAGTCTTGACCTAGATTTTACGGTTGACTGACTTCGCAATTTTTTGTCCAGTTTTTGCGTTTAGGTCATTTTCTCAGAAACTACAAGTGCTAGAGCCATGAAACTTGGGTCCTGCATACATCTGGAAGAGTACAGCTGAAAGCCATCATCAATGTTGAGTCTTGACCTAGATTTTACGGTTGACTGACTTCGCAATTTTTTGTCCAGTTTTTGCGTTTAGGTCATTTTCTCAGAAACTACAAGTGCTAGAGCCATGAAACTTGGGTCCTGCATACATCTGGAAGAGTACAGCTGAAAGCCATCATCAATGTTGAGTCTTGACCTAGATTTTACGGTTGACTGACCTCGCAATTTTTTGTCGAGTTTTTGCGTTCAGGTCATTTTCTCAGAAACTATAAGGGTTAGAGCCGTGAAACTTGGATCATGCATACATCTGGAAGAGTACAGCTGAAAGCCATCATCAATGTTGTGTCTTGACCTTTGTCTAGTTTTTGCGTTTAGGTCATTTTCTCAGAAACTATAAGGGCTAGAGCCATGAAACTTGGGCCATGCATACATCTGAAAGAGTAACTTTCAAAACCATCATCTGTATTAAGTCTTGACGTACATTTTACGGTTGACTGACTTCGCAATTTTTTGTCAAGTTTTTGCGTTAAGGTCTGTTACTCAAACTATAAGGGCTAGAGCCATGAAACTTGGGCCATGCATTCATCTGGAAGAGAAGAACTCAAAGTCATCATCGATATTGAGTCTTTATCAACATTTTACGGTTGGCTGACTATGCAATTTTTTGGCAAGTTTACGCGTTTAGTCTGTTTCTCAGAAACTGTAAGGGCTAGAGCCATGAAACTTGGTTCATTCATACATCTTTGCTGATTTAGCTCTGTTTTGTGACAAAGCGCCAGCAGGCGAGACACCGCATTCCGCGGAATTCTTGTTTATGTCTTAATAGCTCCAATGATGATGGTATCACTCCCCTACATCAAGCTGCCAGTGAGGGACATGTACAGTGTTTGAAAATGTTGATAGATTATGGTGCTAAGATTGATGGAGAAGACTGCCGAGAACATACACCATTAGATCTTGCCAAACTTTGGGGGCACAGGAGATGTGCAAGGTATGAAACTGACTAAGCTCCAAATAAGAACAGGTTTAAGGTGGTGATAATCACTGATTTGGGGCAAAGACAAAAATCTGCATAAAACACTCAAAATACCACTGATCTTTCCAAAACTTAGCATATGCCTTCATTATGTTGTTTCTGACAATTCAAATTCCCAAAATGCAGCATTTGTTAATGTTAAAAAGTGTTTCTAGAAGGAAAGATCAAAGGGTAATTTTGTGCGCAATAATCTGAAAAAATAATATTGTTATTGAAAATATACTTAGTGCTGAGAGTTCCTTGTTGCATAATGGAGAGCGAGCTAGCAATTATTTTTTCAAATTCTTTCACACATTATCAGGCTGAGCAGATGAAAAAAGATGCGGTCTGTGTCCAAATTCTTTGTCAAAACACACAGGTGAAACAGGTGAGACTATTTTAACAAGGTTGAACAATTTCATCTACACACCAGTGATCATGTAAGTAATGTATTATTTATACTGTAGGTGTTACATAGGTATGCTTGCCTACCCTATATTTAATAAATGCATCCAGTGTGCATTACCTTGTACATGGTTGAACATTTGAGAAAAGGCTACCGTTTTCATCTGGTCTACATTACAATTTGAAAAAGAGTTGGAATAAAGAATTGCTAGTACGCTCTTCATTATGCAATAACGCACCTTCAGTACTAAGTAAATTTTCAATAACGATGTTAATTTTTTTGATTATTGCGCAGAAAACTACCCTTTGATCTTTCCGAATAAAAACACTTTTTTAAGCAGCATGTACATCTATTTTGTATTCTAAACTGTAAAGAACAACAAAAATAAGAAGTCTACTAACTTTCAGGGAGATACCTTACTTTTTTATGGTTTTATGAAGATTTTTACATTTACCATAAATCACCACCTTAATAAATGACAATTTAATGAAAATATCCTCGAAATGTCATTAAAAAGGGGATTCAATGAAAATATCCTCGAAATATTTCGAGGATATTTTTTCATTAAAATGTCATGACCTTAAGAGGATATTTTCATTAAATCGTCGATTTATTGAAAATATCCTCGAAATGTCATTTGAATGACATTTAGAGGATATTGTCATTATATCGTCATGTATCTTTGCATCTCATTAGAAGAGCTTTACTAGATCCAGACACTTAATAAATCAAAGGCTGAAAAAGAAAGGCTAATTAAAGTCAGATCAAATGTTACAAAAAAACAACAGCAAAAAAACATACACTTACCTTCTTATCCTACTTTTCCTCTCAGCAAAGAACTCAAGTCACAAAAAAGCAGCAAGACTTGTCAGAGGCCAATGGAGCACACCTTATGGGAGCTTGACTTCTACAAGCACAATGAAGGCCAAGGTCAGACATGATTCACTGCAACGTATGCACATCTATGGAAAATTGTGAGATGGAGATATGCAAAATCACTGGACCATAAAATATAGGTCAGCTTGACACACAGTTGAATACATGTAGAACTGCTGAAGAGTTGAGATCAACTGCAAATGTCGTAGTTGTTGTTTCTTATTTTAGCCGCGACACGACAAAACCAACAATGTGGTTGTGTGCCCAGCGAAGACTCAGATCAGCCTGGGCAGCCGCCCAGTTTGTTCAGACTCTTCGTTTAGTGCTCAAAGTGTAGCTAAGCGTCTAAGTTACCACCATGCCGACAGCGAAGACTCTGATCAGACTGGGCGGATGCCCAGGCTGATCTGAGTCTGTGCTGGGCGCACAACTACATTGTTGGTTTTGCCGTGTCACAGCTCATTTAATTATAAGCTGGATTTTGTTACTAATATTTGTGTCATATATAAACTACAGGATCATAGCAGCTGAGATGTGGCAGCAGGGTAAAGACCATGTTGCCAAGGAGATGAGACAGCTGAAGAGACTGAAGATGCAACAGGTTCTGAAAGAGATGGAATTGGAAGCAGAGTACAAAACTGCCCATGAGCAATATAGGCGAGAGAAACTCCTTGCACCTGTATACCAGAGCTCTAGACAAGAGGGAGTATTTGGTGATAATCAAGGATAATTTTTGTTAATTCTGCATAAAAAACATATGTTGTGACCCCTCATCTGAAACGTCTCGATGAGACGGTTCAGATGAGGGGTCACAACATATGGTTTCAATGAGAAACAAGAAAAATTATCCTTAATTATCATCAAATACTCCCGCTTATCTAGAGCTCTGTGTATACTGGGATTACTGGCCATACATACTAAGGCTCACTACTACTCCGTAAAAAGATCTAACAATTGGGATACCTAAAATAGCTATCATAATTGTCTTAAAAGATTTTACAGTGGGTCCAAAAGAAGCTGATGGAATGGCTAACAGTGAAGGTCTGTATCCAGCTGCCACTTGAAGAGCAGTCTGATCTAGGTCTGCACTGTTTGCTCAGACTTATCTGTTCCAATATTTAGAACTTTATGGTAATTCTTCTTATAAGAAGTACTCTACTGAGTATGAAATTTTTAAGAACTATGCAAGAACTGCATACTCTATGGGGGTAATACCAATTCCCTTGCTTATGCTTTCGACCAAGCCAATCAGTTACCACACCAGCAATAGTGGCTGTCAATCAAGACAATGGATTGGATAGTAGTATCAGCTTTATCAACAGCCATTAAAAAAAATTTACTGTTACTGGTATTGCTTACATCCTGCCAGGCTGGGTAGCGCAATCAGTAGGGCACCTGGCTGGTTCAATACCTGGTCTGGCCATATACTTTCGTTTCTCCTTCCGCTGATTCAAGAAGGGCAGTTGTCAGTTACTGGCGAAAGTATGTGCACTTAGTACTGGTTAACAGCTTAGGAAGTCTAAGCCTGCCCAGGAATAGTGTGGCTAGGTTAACTGACCGTCCCGACATGACCATAGCTGTTTACTGTGGACGCAAAGCAACAAATCAATCAATCAATATTGCTTACATCCAAATTCTCTGTCAACAGCCACTTTGCACAGTACGAGATTAGTCGACAGCACAGGTAAGCAAATTGTTATTACCCTCATGTACATGGGCGTAAATAGGGGCAATTTCATTATACGCACAACCATGTTTTATTCTCTACTTCTTGAAGGGAAAGCTAGTATTTCAGCCACTTTGGTAATTGGTATTGAAATCATGTCTAATTTATAAAATTTCAGCATGCAAATATGCAGGTGCATTTTGAAATTTTGTCAATTTTGACAAAATTTCAATACGCACTTGCGTATTTGCCGTATACATAGCTACGCCCTTGATGTACTCTGTTGGAATTTTGCAGTTCTACATATTCAAAAGCCTAAAACATTGTGATTTGACAACCATTTGAACTAACTAGAGCTTAAGTGCTTTTACTTTATTTAACATATCATTGTCACACATATTTCTTTTCTCATAGTACCAGTTAAGTGGAACAAAAAGATTTGACCTGTCCTTATACCTGCTAGGGAATCAGAAGCAGAAACACTTTGTTGGGAATAAAGCAATAGATTCTGTGAGTAATAAATTTCATTTCATTATTTTGTACAGTGAGAAGGCATTTAAAGAATGGCTAGAAAAACAAGATTATGACAGAGACATGCCAACAGGTCCCAAAGCTCGCCAACAAGAAACCAAGAAAGAAACCAAGAAAGCAGGAGTAATCCAAAAAGAATCACTGACAAAACCAAACAGTGTAGCTGCTAAAACCCCAGGGTCAACAGTCACTAAGAAGACGGACAGGAGACCAGATTCAATCCCAACATCCAAGTATCCACGGGATCAGTCCCCTGTCAGCAGACATGCTACAAACCTGACTCAAGTAATGGAAGATTATGACAGCGGAGTTCATGAACTGTACGATAATAAAGAGGTAAATAATGCTTTCAATAATTAAGGTGGCTGAATACATCTTCAAACTTTTCTTTTATTTTCATAAAGGGAAACTACTTTTGTAACTTCCAATTTGCTTCCCTGGAAAACAAAGCCCTTCCAGAATGGGGACTTCTCTTAAAGGAAAATATTTGCAAATTCTATCAGTTAAGAGAATCCCCTGAACAAAGTGGAGACAAAGCCTTCTTGGTACAGCAGAACTTCAGTGGTTCAAACCCTGATGGCTTGTTAAACCTGCCTGACTTGAACTCTTTCCTGTGTCCCATGAGATCAATTAATATAGAAACTAATCCTGGATGTCTACAACTACCCTTGGCTGGAACCAATTTTTATGGTCCCAAACCTGTTTGAGCCAATGAAGTTCTACTGTAATACTACTTTCTCTGAAAGTGTTTCCAATCACCTTAAGCCAAAATTTGAGAGAAAGGTAATACTTTTCTGTCAGCGGCAGCATTGGCAGTGTAAACTTTAAGACGAGTTTTCTCGTTTAGCTCTATTTTGTGAAAGTGCTGAGATAGGCGAGACATTGCAAGATGTGGCTTGTTTTAAAAAGTGGCAATGACAAGGGACAATAGTAGAATTGTTTCATCTACAAGTCTATCCAGTCACCGTAATAGTGTTAATTAGAAATATTTTGGCTGTGGCTGATTTACTACTCTTCAGCCTCTTTCATAAAATGCAACACCCCTGAGACGTTTAATAGGATTCATACGGTACATTACATAAACAAATTGCTTGATGTGGTTTCTTTTTGTTTTCAGCCTGAACCAGAGAAAAGAGTGAAGTCACCAAGCTTTGTTAATCCAAATAGATGGAAAATTCCACTGAAAGTGGATGACCCACCTTACGTAACAAACCTCAAAGATGATTACCCAAGGGATGAGTACACTATGATGCCAGCGGTTGAATCAGCACCGAAATACTATGATGGTCGGCATGGACCGAGGCTGTATAACGATGATGTTAAAGATGATCCAAGTATTGACACAAAGAAGAAGCTTCGTAAACCAAAGCTACCAAAAGAAATTATTGATAAAGTTATGTCCAAAGATGGCACCTTGGTGGAACGACCATTCCTGTTTAAACCACGTCATATACATGATGTTCATAAAAAGAAGTTATATGGGGATGATATTAAGGGCAAAAGTGAGGTTTCGTTACATTTATGTGACGACATGTCATCTTTCTTGTTCAAAAATAGTTTAAAATCCAGAGCAAACACTTTTGATGTTGCATCAGCAGCAGGTTCAAATGCTGGCCAAGATTCACGGCAATCAAATTCTCTTCTGAATGCCCACACCAGTACAAGATCAACCTCATCCAGTCACTGGACATCTATGAAGTTTCCACGAGAACAAGTAATAAACACTCTACGTACCATGGGAAGACCGAGAGCATTTCCTAACCTTAAAGGTGAAGAGTATGATATAGGCATTGGCCCTTTGCCTACATAAATGGAGCCACAACTAGTTCAGAAGATAGTGTAATTTTATGTTGGAGGACATGACAGCTAATACCATTTAGGGTATCTTGTTTCTAAGTCTGTAAAATCAAAGTTTACAAGTTTGTGGTGAGAGTTCAACATTTGAATGACTCCAAAATAAACCAAAATCTTTATCACAGCATTATTGTTGGGGCCAAATTTAATTCTGTTGGCTCATTCTTTCAAACCTAACTTCATTGTTAGTTAACATAAGGTAAAACTTTAATCATGAAGTATGACAACAAATGCAAATTTTGCTCACAAAATAAATTAAGTAAAAGCTACTCACATTTATTCAGCAAGAAATATCAGTGCTTATCAAGCTCTTAATAAGGTCAATTCAGTTGACAATACATTGAACATCTGGGCCCTGATTATCAAGGGCCACATAAAATTACACTATCCTAGTAAGTTTGTGTGGAGTCAAAAATTGTGTAATCATGTTACTGGTAACTCCAAATGCTTGTTGGTGTTATAAAATGTTAAAATGTTCAAATCACCTACAATTGCAATTTAAGAGATTGAAAATCAAATAACAATATAACTGGTTTGTCTAATACTAGATGAAAAAGAATGAAAACCGCCGACAGCAGAAAGTGTTTTCATAATAATGCAATAATTTCACTGCCAGTATTGGCAAGGCAGCTCTTTTGAGATACATCCATTTTCTATTTTCAGTACTTTCTATTTTCTAAACAATGTATCTAATTCAAAACTTAGAAGCACTATAATACTGTAGCTTCCGTCATATATTGTGTGAAAACAGCCCAAACAGTCAAATACTCTGACACATGGCCACAGTCACATATTGACACACAACCACAAACAGTCTCATACTGTGTGAAAACAACCACAAGCAGTCACATATTCTGACACACAGCCGCAAGCAGTCACATACTCTGACACACAACCACTAACAGTTACATACTCTTGTGAAAACAACCACAAACAGTTACTCTCTCTTGACACACAACCACAAACAGTCACATACTCCTTGAAAACAACCATAGTCACATACTCTTTGAAAAAAGTCACAAACAGTTACATGCTCTGGAAATATGTTTACAAACAAATAAATGAAGCAAAAAAGCCTCATTTGTTTTACCCCCATCACACCAAGCTCGCTCTCACTACGTTCTGGAAAATTTTGCCAAACGGGCTCAAACTGTGCGCGAACTGAGTAGCAACGTTTTTAAGTCTGTTTACGAACCTCATAGACCGACTCGGACGGGTTTGGACGGGAAGGGTGCTCCAGAACGTCGAGCATGTTTAAAATTTTCTGGCGACCATCCCGTTCTGGAATTAGACGGAGTGGCAACGTTCTTAAAACAAGATGGATGTGCTACAAACGGAATTGCGTACTTCAATCCTACTAGGATGTATTACAATGTGGTGCGGTTGGGCACTATTGGCAGTACATGTGCACAGTGACCAGTCTGTTGTAGCTTGTTCTTCCAATTCGCAGACCAAACTCGACCAGGTATGCAGCACTCTTCTTCTCTTGACGCCCAGACCTAGGAAAAGGCCCAGGAGAATCTACAACTTTGGGATGAGCTGAATGGGCTTCAGATGAGATGCAGCTTTGGGATATAACAGCAGTTGCTTTAGTATGCCCCGTCTTTACAGTGTCTATTCTAGAGAGGGGGATGGGGGGATTCACCCACATTTCTGACAATTCCCCCCTAATTCTTAGCAGAAGGGGGGAATTATTTTCTTTATTTCATTCATAAAAATAGTTTTAAATGATATCTAAAAGCATTGTGTGTACTCATTGATACTAAATTATAGCCAAAATACTAGGTACAATTGTTTTTATGAAGTTTAAGCCAAATTTAAGAGTCATATATGTGAGTGATACATTTTCTCTGTCGAAAATCCCCCCTATTTTTTCAATCCTAGAAAAGACACTGTCTTTATAGCTACGCCCTTGTTTGGAAGCATGATACTCACAAGGATGCCATGCTCTGCAAAGCTTGAAGTGACGAACGCGAAGGAGAACTGGGAAGAACGTGCTGGATTTTTGTAGATGTTGGACCAGGACTTGATTGCAATTACGTTTTGAGCGCACTAGGGAAGAGATGAGAACGTAATCAAACAAGAAGAACTGCTTTTGAACGAGGTAGTCGAGGTAGGAACTAGTTTGGACGTAATTGGGACTTTGTAGAAAAAGCTAAGAACGGGGTTGAACTGACCACGGACGTGCTTGGACTGCTTGGAAATGGTCTCTGCATGAGGTGAACGGGAAATCTGACCCGATAAGAACTTGATACGAACGGAATACCGACAAGATGGTTGTATTGAGGACTGTTTATGAACGAACTAGAATCGTATTATTGACATTTTAGATCAAAAGTTACACATTCTACCCCGACCACAGCCGGTTTCACGATATTCTATGGACAGGGTAGGACGTGTTGAGAACTAGTTTTGTGTGACAGGGGCCTTAGTAAGAACATTTTTCATCGAAAAGTTTTTTAATCCTTACTAACACAGTATTAGGTAGTTGAATATTTAAGCTCTATCTCTGCCATTTCACTTTTTCATTATACCAGCTGCTACCTTTTTTATGTTTCAATATGTCAGTCTGTGTAACCCATCAATGTCTAGCTTCTTACAAGTCTCAACAAATGCTGCATCTGATCTGGCCTTACACTGTTTGCTTTAAGTAATCCTTTTTCATTATGAACTTGTCAAAATTAAAAAACAATCAAGGTAGAAAATTTAGGCATGAAAGGGTTGTGAGATGCATGTTTCAGAGATCTATAGAAAGTGGACTGGAATATTCAGTTGTAGTTCACAAAGAAGTTGACATTCAAAAAATATATATCATGATGAAATATGTGTACTTGTTAATGTTGAATTGCTGTGATATTTTTACTTGTGTCTGTAACTTTGTCATGAGGTATTGCCCTACTAGTGTTCCCAAGATATATACAAATATTTATATCTTTGTTATGTATGTTTTATTAGGGGCCCTGCTTTGGAACACGTAGCTAAAATGACAAAAATATAGAATAGCCTGATATTTGTCTTGTACGACGGCCAGTGCAGTATTAAGATTTAGTATAAAACATTCCTGAAAGTGGAAGCCTTGCTCAGAATGCACAGCTGTGCAGCTTATTAGAGGAGTAAAACACAAATGAGCTGCGACACGACAAAACGAACAATGTGGTTATACGCCCAGCGTAGCCTCAGATTAGCCTGGGCATCTGCCTAGTTTGATCAGACTCTTTGTTAAGTGCTCAAAGGGTAGCTAAGAGTCTAAGCTACCTCCATGCGGACAGCGAAGGCTCTGATCAGACTGGCCCAGTCTGATCTGAGTCTGCGCTGGACGCACAACCACATTGTTGGTTTTGTCACGTCGCTGCTAAAATTACATGTAGTTGTGATGAAGAGATCTGGGCCCGGTTGTTCAAAACTAGCAGCATCGTTTGCTAACGAGACGTTAAAATTTCAAATGTTAATATCTGAAATATACCAATAGTTTTTATCACAAAAATGGGAGAAGCTTTTGCAACAGCTTCTCACATTTTTTCGACAAAAATATCAGTGTATTTCGATATAAAGTAGTAAAACACTTAATGAGTTGACCTCTTAACATGCTCGTTAGGCTAGCATTGCTTTTAACAACTGGGCCTTGTTGTTGAAATAAGATCAATATGGTGTGCCTACTCACACTTGTCAAAAAAAAAAAATGCTGCAATTCTCTTATTTTACAGTTTATAGGTACTATTTCATGTTTATATTGCATTTTCATAAAGGGGGACAACTTTGGTGACTTCCTGTATGTTTTCCTGGATGATAATGAAGCCCTTTCAAAACTGAGTCTACTTTTACAGGAAAGAAATTGCTACTAGAGAGCAAATTCCTTTCAAGAGTAGATGCTAACTGAAAAGAGAGACAAAACTGAAAATGGTAGAGTTGCTTCCCCTAACATAACACTGAAATGATGACATAATGTCAGATAGTGTTGTGTCTGTGTTACTGCTTCAACACTGATATTACATTTCTATATTGTGTGCCTGGAAAAAGGCAACACATTTTTAAATAACTACAATATTAACCGTTATAGGCAGACAGTGTGCTCAGAATTTCATTTTCAACTTAAAATCACCATTAAATAGTCATTCTATTAAGTGCACAAACACAAATGAACAAAAGTCTTGGTGAATCTGCCAGGCAATAGTTGGCATATACAGGCCAAATTTTAGATGAAAATAAAGCTGTCTCCAAAACTTAGGGGAAAAGCAACATCTGGGAAGGGAACTCAGTGTGGCTGAACTATGTGCTTTTAAAAAGACACAAAAACAAACTAGTAGTGTGCTTATTAGGGCATGTGCGCTAATTACGGCAAATATGGTAGATGCATCATTTATTTGAATTGCTAGGTGTTTTTCTCATGCAGAGCCTCAATAAAATATATGTTGTGTGAAAATTCTATCATGTTAAAATTGAAAAATGGTGAAATATTCTCTGTATGAAAGCAATGTTATTCTTCGGGGATACTTCTGGCTGCTGGTAACAGGATGTCCATTCCAAAGAAAACTGATAATAACTACTAAACAAAAGTATAAATTTACACGGAAATTATATGACGAGAGAAAAGAAATTTATGCTTGTCTCAATACCTAAGTTAAAATACCCTATTAATTTGGCTATAAGACAGGTTTTTCCCCCTCCAAAACAATCATAAAAATCTAGATCTGTCTTACAAGACAGATCTAGATTTCTGGAATTGTTTTGGGAGAGGGAAAAATCTTATATATTTGGGGTCAAATGGTCCCATCTTACAGTCAAATCAATATGGTAGTATAACTATGGTGCAAGAAAAGGTGCCTTAATCCATGTGTAAAAAACTACAACTCAAATCAGCCTGCACACAAGACATTGTCTGATCATGCAGTCTTATCACAAAACACAGAGTGCTCGAAAAAGGGAAAACTGCACAGATGCACAGGCTAATCTGAGTTTTTGCCAATCTCTCAGCTGATTAAGGTACCTTCCATCGTAGTTGCTGTGTTACTTAGCATTAAATGTGGGTATAAAATGTTTCAACTTGATACAGTTTGCTAGCATCTGTGTTGATGTAAAAACATTTTTAAACCGAAGGCATTAAAACAGAGATAGTCTACTGTATGGTATGAGTATTATGTATTTGTCCCTATTTACAAAGCTGATTAGTCAAAATGACCATTTTTGCTGGAATACCCTGCACTGTTTGCCATATTTCTAGCACGTTTGGCAACTCTCGGAACACAATAATAAGTCTGCCAAGTTCAAACTCCAAGGCTGCGAATAAGTTGATAATCTATGAACATAAAGTCCATACAGAAACAAGAAAGGCAAAGATATTGAATAAGGCATAAGTTAAAGAACCAGTGTCCTCTTAAGGGCCCAAATACCCTGCTATCTATCAAAGGATTAAACTACATGCACCTGCTTGAGACTGTTAGTGAAATGAGCTACTGTGTTGTTACTGTCTTACTGGTAACAAAAATCCCAATCAGCTGTAAATCATTTCAAAGGTAAACTCCTCCACACAAGCAACAACCAATCAGATTAGTAATTGGTGGTTATGATCTTCTGGAGATGTTATTGGTGTTTTATGACCCAAAGATGTTTACTTTTCAGTGATCAGAGAATACTAAGTTTAGTTTAGTTTGTATTGTCCAGTCGCACTTGTTTAGCAAGACCACAGACCAAATCATGCATATGAGTTATGACCTCAGTGAGTGTTGTGTTTTGCATGCACATGTACAGTTTTGCCAGTTTGATAAGGTGGACACCACCATCAAGGATCAGTGACACTGCAATCACCAACTGCCATCCTGTGATACCACATCTAGTTCAGGGTACACTAGGTGTGGATTTCCTGGTCTATTGGATTGAAGAAATTGATTAGATATGTGCCGCCTGTGGAAGTCAAACCCAAGACCACCTGCGTGAAAGGCAAACACTCAATCCACTAGGTCAGACCCTCTGCTTAACTGAGGTTAGATACGGTAACTAATTCTGCCTTTTATTGTTCACATAGGCCTTTAATAAACCGTATAAACAGTTGTGACAGTCTTGCAAACAATCTTTGCTTAGAAACTACAAGAAAATGATCATTATATGGAAAATGATATTTTTGCAGTATGTGGAAAAGTTGTCACTTAATCCACAATACAGTTACTGGTCCTGTTTGGCTTGTTTACTTATCTTGCATAGTAAAGTAATCGTTCATGAGGGAACAGATGTAAGCCAGTCCCCAAGCATTAATATTATTCAGCTTACCACCAATGAAACATCTTTCCTATTCTTTATAAAGAGTTCAGATAGATAGCTGTACTATATATAGCTCATGTAACTAGTGGGTCTTACTGACAAATATAGTCAAAATTTTTGCACTTTTATTTGGAATAAAAGTTTGATCAATTGCCCCTATAGTAATACATGTAACGACCCTATAGCAGACTTATGATTACATAACCACAGGAGTTTGATCGATTAATAAAACGTTTAGAAATATAACTACATAACTGATAAATGTTTGCATATGCAGATATATAAACAGTTATCTGTATATACATACAATTAACATTTATCTTTATATAGATAAATTTATCAATCATTTTGTCATATTTTTTTTATTAGAATTTTTTAACTCCTGTGAGATAACCTATGAGCCATATCCGGACTGGTCAGGAAACCTCAAGCCATATGTAAACTGCAAAAGCTCAGACAGGCCAACTGGTGTACACTGGTCCAGGCAATACAAGACTAATGCACATGACCATATGGGATTGCATGTAAGCACACTGTCCTAGATGGGAGCAGTTTTCATACAAAATACCAATGAAGTTCTAAATATTGACACACCTAAATATAAGCCGCGACATGAGAAAACCAACAAAGTGGTTGTGCGCCCAACGCAGACTCAGATCAGCCTGGGCATCTGACAAGTTTGATCAGACTCTTTGCTAAGCGCTTAAAGGGTAGAAAATGGTCTAAGCTACCTTCATGCGGACAGCGAAGACTCTGATCAGCCTGGGTGGATGCCCAGACTGATCTGAGTCTGCGCTGGGCGCACAACCACTTTGTCAATTTTCTCCTGTAGTGGCTCAAATATCACGGTAATTGCCCTAAAAGTGAAAGTCTCGTTTTCAACGCAACAGTGCATCTAAAAGATGCAGATGTAATGGCAACTGTGTACACCCTGATCAGACTGCTGCTCTAGACAGCTCTTTCAGGAGCAGTCTCAACTGGGTCTACACTGTTTGCCCAGACATATCTGTCCCAATATTTTTTTATGGTAGGTGTTCTAACCCATAGTAGTTCATTCCTCTGTAAAACCATACAATGCTTTAAATATTCAGGCAGCACATATACAAGTAAAAATTATTAAAACAGAAATGGATTTCTCTTCCTATATGTCCAATTACAGATGGATTTTATCCAACTCTGCCCATCTATACTTCTACTCAATGGAAACTGAAATATGAGTTGACAAGTATGAAACCCCATCACTCCAAATCTTGTAAAAGTACAATTATTCATGGTGAATCATGGTGAATTACTGCTCAAAGTTTTTGTTGTCTACGTAAAGAGCATAAACTCAAATACCAGCAAACATGATGTTTTTACAAGAAATAATTGGAGAACATAACAAATCCATGTTTTAGTATCCATGAATAGATCTAAAATGGCAAAACTGCAAACTAATGTCCCTATGAACATTAATACAATTTAAGTAATCAGGGGTGTGAAGGTAAGTCTGGGATCATTTTTATTTTATTTTTTTTTTATTTCTCATATGATGAGGCCTCTCATTGGAACAAGAACTACCTCAGCATGGCACAGAGCTCTTGATAAGAGGGGGTATTTGGTGATAATTAGGGATAATTTTTTTAATTCTGCATAAAAACGTTGTGACCCCTCATCTGAGACAGTTCAGATGAGGGGTCACAACATGGTTTCAATGAGAAATAAGAAAAGTTATCCCTCAATTATCACCAAATACTCCCTCTTATCTAGAGCTCTGATGGCAGCTCTATAAGGAGGGCACTGACATAGGTTTAAAAGTTATCTTAAAAGCCCTATTAAATCACTTTATTTGATTTAATGAAAATTTAAAAAGAATAGTAACACTAAAACGAAAATACAACTTAACATTCAATACCAAGCCACTAAAATAACTTAGGCCCTACACTCTCAAACTGGCTTTTTGAAAGCCCAACAACCTAAACTTTCAATTACAAGCTAAGCTTTAAGTGTTTGTGCACATCCCAATTATATACACCATCAACAGAGACATGGACCAGTCTGCATATTAACACAGCCGGATCAGAGCCATTGTTGTTCTTACACAGTATGCATGAGCCCATAGAAATCTACATTCATATAAAGAAATATCACACTCATTAGTGCAAACTGACAGGCTGATCTGAGGCTTAGTTTCCATTCTTAGCGGAATGCAGTTGCCCTTAGCATCATTTTTGCATGTAGTGGCTGAATTTCAATCAAGCATCCTAGTCCACTTCAGTATACTTTACTATGCAAAACTTGATCTCAAATGCAACTGCAATACTTGGAAAGTATGAACGTCTAAACTTGTGAGTAACAGCCACATGCTAAGATCACTGGTAAAGGGTTACTGGGCATTGAAGGAAGTCATATTTCTGAAACTCTGGTAAGTTCTCATGGGCAAAACATTTAGTGTCAAAAGATGTTACCAGCTTAAGAGGCCAGTAGCACAACACAAACTGTTATTGAAAAGGATACCTAATCTGAAATTGTGCTTTCTATTCATATGAAAAACTTTAACATGGACCTTTAACATATGTGGTGGTCAGTGCTGGGGGTAGTGTGATTATTGTTCCAGTACTTTCACACAGAAGAGCTACAATAAACTATTTAGAAAGTCTGCATTCTATATCAAGTGTGTGTTACTAAGTAACTGAGCCACGACACAACAAAACCAACAAAATGGAATGTGTGCCCAGGGAAGACTCAGATCAGCTTTGGCACCGTCCTAGTCTGATCAGTCTTCACTGCGCTTAAAGGGTAGCTAAGAATCTAAGCTAGCTCCATGGAGACAGTGAAGTCTGTTCAGACTAGGCAGATGCCCAGGCTGATCTGAGTCTTTGCTGGGCACACATGCCACTAAATGTTGGTTTTGTCATGTTGCGCCTCAATTATGTAATTGTTTTGTGAGGATAAAATTGGCTTGTGATCAATACTAATATATCACTGAAAGAAAAGTTTCCTGGTTTGAACAGCATTTGCCAAGACTTTTCAGAGACAGCAAAATTTAAGCCATTTTGAAATGGTAAAATTAATCAATAGAGTTTACTGTAAACTAGCAGCTGCTGCCTTTGTTGAAGAGAAACTACTCTAACTTCTTTCAAATAGGCATGCTGTTAATTTTCTGCAGCAAAAACGTAAGCACTACTAATATGTAACTACATGTAGGTTTATATCGAGAGTTAATCTCATCTAGGCATATGCAAAATGCCAACATTTCTTGACTGATCCACTTTGCAGTAACCTCCACCTTTAACAGCTGTGAGTGAATACAACCATTGCATAGAGCACCGTACTGACTTGCAACTTCCTCCAGTAACAAGAAAAACACTTTCCACTAACATATCAGAAATGCTTTTTCACTCTCTCAGGCAGAACACTTTCCTGTGCTTTTTTGAGGAAAGACAGAAGTCCATATTTCTTTCCCTGTTTGCTGAAATAGTTTGAGACAACATCCACCTCTTCTCTGGGTGGCAAGTCTGTAGTTGTTGGTAGGACGTTCTCATTTGCTGATAGGGACACAAAGAAAGCAAATGGAACAAGCCACAAACACACTGTAAAATAGGCCAACACCTGAAAAGAAATCAGCAAAGATGACTCTTTAATCTGCTTGCAGTGCACAGATACAGTAAAACATTTAGGGTCAAATCGGGTAAATTCGGACAGCAGGTTAATTCGGACAGTGACAATGTTTCCTTTATATGTCAGTTGTTTGGAATTAAAACAAAAATAACTGGGCAAACAGTCAAAATCCCTATAAGACGGCTCATTATGAGCCGTCTCATCTGGATTTTCACTGTTTGCAATGGTATGTCCAAATTTACCTGCTGTCCAAAATTACCCGACTCAAGCGTAATAGCTATGGCATTAAAATATGAGAAGCTGACACTAACAGAATTTGATTTAGATGCTCTTTTATCCCAGTGGTCACCAATAAAAATGGTATACATCTAACAGTATTGCATCATCCTAAACTTTATATACATCCAACTTTTAAGGTGTATGGGTACACCTCTATACTTTCTGCCAATTTTACAAAGGGAGACAACTTTTGTGGCTTGTATTTGCTTCCCTGTCTGATGAAGCTCTGCGAAAATGTGGTATACTCTTAAAAAAATAATCTGGGCCTAGAGAAGCAAGTTCTTTCCTTTCAGAATTGATCACCATTCAGATGGTAGGCACAAATCAGAATGGCCAAGGTGCTTCCCCTGAAAGTCTCACCAGTCACCTTAAACAAAGCCACATAAAATGTACATAGGTGCAACCTGAATAAGAGCTTGTGAAAAGTTGCAGCACGTAGATTTCAAAACTTCAGCCGCTTATGAAATGACCAGGCTATGCAGGTTGGAACTGGCCACGAGAAGTTAGCATAACCAGTATACATGAAGTCAGCTCTTTCATGCTACAGATTTATAAATGTGTCTATATGACAGCTAGAAAAATAACAGTATTCTTTCTTTTTGTAAACAATCAAAATGTTTAAAGATAGTAAAATCTACAGAATTATGTACATATTTTCAAAAAAATGCAGCAAGAACTAAGGAACATCAATGAAGTGCTAAACACATTAGTTTAAAATATCCCTAATTTAATCGTTAGAAATAAGTATGTATGCAGGACCTGACAGTAAGTGTATTGACTACACTGAAGTCATGTCCTGGAGGACATATCAAACATAGTGTTCATACTAATAGTCAGAGCTCTAGATAAGAGGGAGTATTGGGTGGTAATTTTTCTTATTTCTCGTTGAAACCATATGTTGTGACCCCTCATCTGAACCATCTTGTTGAGACAGTTCAGATGAGGGGCCGCAACACATGTTTCTATGCAGAATTAACAAAAATTATCCTTAATTATCATCAAATACTCCCTCGTATCTAGAGCAAACTTACCTCCTGGAATGGGTGCCAGACTGTGGTAAAATAGGAGAAAGCTAAGTAATGGTTGACTATCACAGATACTGAAACAAACAGATAATAAACAATTCACATGCATCATGAGTACATTTGCTTGCAGGCATAAGTGGACTGTGTTCAACGACCAGCCTGTGTTCATGCATGCTCAGACCAGCCTACGTGTATGCACACTTTGTACATAAAGAAACACAGGGAGCTATCTGCAACAGTAGGCTGTTTCTCAACACCAAATTTAAGCATTCTACAATACTGTTTACAGTTCCTGTGAAATCTGTTATGAAAAAAATAGTTTTTTCCCCCAAAACATCCATTATATAAAATAGTTTGAGTGGACACAGACACCAGGGTGACAACAAAAACTCTCTCTGTACTTTCGTTATACCGTAATTGACCCATTTACCGCACATGCCCCTATAACCGCACACCAAGGCCATTTCCGGACAAACTGCACAAGCGCACACTGCTTTTTCTTTGAAACTCTCACAAAACCCAATAATTAACAGGGAACTCATGAAAAGTATAAACACAAAGTATTTCCAGTCCTACCCATGTTGCCTCTTTCCAGTCACCCTGCATTTCATTGTTCTGAGTGTGCGGTTATTAAATACATTTTAACCCCATCTTTTTGTTGCAATTTTGAACAAGGGCTTCGCAAGCGGCGCATAATACGCCCGTTTCAATTTCCTAAAGGAGTTACAGAATGAGCAAGATTGCAAAAGGATAGACAGGCAGACAAACAGGGGCAACCACTCTATAATAATTAACTAGAACTGTCAGCGAATCCGACTATACCCCGCTTAATTGCCTAAATCAAATGATGTTATTTTTGTAACAAAAAGCATAAAGAGGGAGAGAAATCATTGTTACCATGTATACCAAAAATGAATGGTTGCTGTGAAATCTGTTACAAAAAATTACATTATTCAAAGTCAGGAGAGAAAGAAAATTGGAAAATATAGGGAAGAATAAGCAGGAGAAGACTGGTTATCAATCCCACAATACAACAAGTTATCATCAACATGCATACAAAAATCCCTACCCTAACTTACAGATGCATAGAAATCTTTTGCAAAAAAAATGCATTATTCAAAGTAGAGAGAAAGAAAATCGGACAAATACAGGGAATAAAAAGAGGAGAAGTCTGGTTCTCAATCCCACAATACAGGAAGTCATCATTAACCTGCATACCAAATATGACTAATCTGGCTTGCATGGTTGTGGAGAAATCTTTGATGAAAAAGTTCATTATTCAAAGTATGGAAAGAAAGAATATTGGACAAATACAGGGAAGAATAAGCAGAAAAAGGCTGGTTCTCAATCCAAAGATACAACATATCGTCACCAACCTGCATACCAAATATGACTACTCTAGCTTGCATGGTTGTGCAGAAATCTTTGACGAAAAATTTCATTATTCAAAGTAGGGAAAGAAAGAAAATCGGACAAATGCAGGGAAGAATAAGCAGGAGAAGGCTGGTTATCGTGGGATCAACATGTTGTCATCAACCTGCATAACAAATATGACTACTCTAGCTTGTATGGTTGTGGAGAAATCTTTGACGAAAAATTTCATTATTCAAAGTATGGAAAGAAAGAAAATTGGACAAATACAGGGAAGAATAAGCAGGAGAAGGCTGGTTCTCAACCCCACAATAAAACATGTCGTCATCAACCTGTATGCCAAATATGACCAGTCTAGCTTGTATGGTTGTGAAGAAATCTTCGATGAAAAATTTGATCAAATGGGGACGGAAGGACAGATGGAAGGACGGACAGATGGACGGACGGACGGACAGACAGATGTAAACCAGTATACCCCCGCTTTTCCAAAGTGGGGGTATAATGACTGCAATATCATCTAAATATTTAACACATGATATACTGTTAGTATTCCAAGGTAAACTTGGACAAGGGAGATAACCTAAATACACAAATTACACCATTTTTAGTTCTAGTTTTTTCCCTTGACAATATATTGTACAAGAAAACACGAAAACTAGCCTTTTAGAACTAATGAAAGGGATTAACTCTAAAATGAAGAAAGTGAAAGCAGCCATTTTTGTACGCGACACATCGTTAGGACTTCATTCACATTGCTATGAAGTTTTATAAAGATATCCCAAACGGTTATCTAGTTATGGCGCGTACAAGACTTACAGGGAAAAAATTTATCAAAGGGGCATAACTTCAAAAGTAAGAAAGGGGGAGCAACCATTCTTGTACGTGACACGTTCCCCCATCCTGATACATATGCCTATCAAATTTCATGAAGATATCTCGAATGGTTACTGAGTTATGGCGTGTACAAGAATGTTGACGGACGGACGGACGGACGGACAGCGCCACGACATAATACGTCCGTTTTTTCAAAACAGGCGTATAAAAAGTTAAGCGCACGGTGCTGTAAATGGGTCGATTACGGTAAATCATGGAAAAAAAAAAAAAAAGATTTCAAAATTATGAGAAAAAATATTTCTGGGAATACATGACCTCTGTGAATCATAGCTTAAATCAGCATGCATGTTATGATGTTATGCACAGTCTGATCAGAGTCAATGTTGGTCGCTATATATACTACAGGGATTCACAGGTTGCTGCTATAAACAGAAAAGATTGATCAGGCTGCACAGGCCTGCATGCTAATCTAAGTCCTTGCTGTTCACATATGCTATAACCCATGGTGACTGCATCTTATACATGTAGCATAACTGCAAATAGAAGCTGGAGATAACGAGATTATCTAATGATAATTCCTGGGTGATTTTTCTTAATCCCCATAACAACAAGGGTTGGGAACCCCTTTAGAACTGTCTTAATGAGACGGTTCTACTGAGGGGTCACAATCTATTTTTTGATGGAGAATTAATAAAAATTATCACACAGTTATTATCAGTTAATCCTCCTTATCTCCAACTCTGAAATAGTCATTTCCCAAGCTGTGGTTCATGACATATCTTTTTTTATATGGCTACCAACCATTCAAGATGACATGTATTTCACTTATGTCGAGCCATATCACTAAGCAAAGGTGGGCAAAAGCCTGGGAAAAAATACCTGAACTTCCTTGAGCAGAACTTGGCTTCCTCACTAGTGCACGGGCTAAGGCTCAAACCCACTGAACCCCACAGAACCAATAAAACACTTACCTACTGAACCAATAAAACCAGGTGATGTTAACACAAAGTACGGGAAATCTTGCAACAGCAGAAAGTAAGCTGCGTTACCCAGGAGACCACAAACTATCGTTGTTAATGGTAGATCTTCAAACAGCAGGAACCCCACAAAAATGGCAGTGGTTCCCTGAAAGAATTAAGACAGAAAATTTCAATAAACTATCATTAATATATAGAGTAGAAACAAACCTCACAAACTGAACACATTCCACATTGATTTGAAGTTAAATTATGCCTCTCATGAATAAACCCACAAGCTAACAAATCATGCATATGGAAACTTCACACAATCAGAACAGTTCATATATCCATAAAGTCTGGTTAGGGTTCTGCAAAATACTGCTTCCTTTCTAGAATATCCAGACACTTGAAGCCAACTGATCTGATGATGGTCTGTAACTTCATAGTAACCCTTAAGTTCCAAAAAAGCAGACAACAAAATTAAAATCTGCAAAATTTCAAAAAAACGTTTCATCTGGTCCAAGCTGTATCATACTGAGAATTTCCAAGTATAGAAGGCAAATAGTGTAGATCCAGATGAAGCAGCTCATTATGAGCCACCTCATCTGGATGTGCACTGTTTGCAAATTCAACTACATGTATTTGCCTTTTTGAGCGCTATTAAGTTAAACTGAATAATCAAGTGCTGCACTGCAAGTTCAAAGCAGATCATATACAGAGCAGAAGTAACTTAATTTTGCTGTATAATCATATTCTCTAAAATAATTTTGTGTTCAGTCTTTGAAAATACAATTGAACGTATCAAACTCATCGGGACACTTGTGAAAAGATGAAGCTGTATGCAGTTCTAGTCACTGAAAATGCTTTTCAGGTTACCCTAATGTGCTTAAGTATTGGGACACCTAAAATAATGAATTTTCCATTTGCCCCAAATGGAAAATTAATTATTTTTAGGTGTCCCAATCTATATGCACATTACAGTATAAGAAGGCACTAGTGTGGCTAACAAGTGTCAGAATGTTTGTTGCATAGAACTGAAACACCTTGAAAACTCTAGACAACATGTAATCTTTAATGAAAGAGATTTACTTCTAAAGGTCCTACTTCATAAAATCACATCACTTTTTTATCACCCTTTTGCATTTGGTATTTAATATGTAACCCGACACAAAAGGAAAAGGTTACTATTCAAGCAATTAAATGTATTTTCTGACAGTTGCCAGTAGAAAACTCAACACACATTATGGTGCTTAAACATACAGTCACAAATAATAATACAAATTAAAGTTATGTTTTAAAGAAAAATATCATGAATTCAGTGAACTGTTAAATAAGTACATGTACCAACAAACTATTGCAACTTAAATACAAACACAGAAAAATATTTAATTAATAAGCACATAAACCATAAAAATCCAAAAAATTGGGACAGCTAAAATCATTACTGTATTTGCAATAAAAACTGAACAGTTTGGTTTTACAATGCAGTAATGCATCCAAAAGATACAAGTGAAATGACAAGCAGTGTAACCCCTGGATTATGAGCCAAGAGTGTCATCCCTCTGCCAACACAACCAGGCTATGCTAACTGTAACAACTGTCAACATTCCATAGAAAATATTTCTACTTACAATAATAAGATACCTAATGATCTTAGCTGTGAAGGTGGTATATTCTTCAACCAGTTCAGCCAGGTAGTAAAGACCAGCAGCTAGAACAGAAGAAAAGTATAACTCTTTTTGTTAACTACACCATATTAATCCTAATAAATGCCCCCTGCTGCTTTTCTCTTATTAACTTGCATGAATTTCTTTTTGCTTCTCTGGATGAGGCAGCTCTTTAACATGGTGTTTACTCTTAAAGAAAAGAATTTGCTCCCAAAGGAACACATTTTTTCCTTAAGAGTTGACCGAGGCAGAACTAGTAGAGTTGCTTCCTCTGCAAGTAATTTCCTATCCATAGACATTATTAAGCATTATTATGAGACTAAATGCAAAGGAACTACAAAGGAACATAATGTGAATGAGCATGAGAAAAGAAACTTTTCAACTTTATCATTGGTTATGGGGCAAGGATTTACATAGATAAAGGTAAGAATATAATATTTAAGGTAAGGTAATTTGGAATCCCTACACAAATCAAAATATCAACAAAACTGAAATGGTTCAAAGGAGAGCTGCAAGATGGGTCAAAAACAACTATTCCCCATATGTATTAGTACTATTAATCTTTCTGTGATCTCCCAAGACCATTAAGGCATGTCGCTTGCAACATGATTTCCTCTTCAAATCACCTTTGTAACATGCCTTGATTTCCAATGAAAATTTATAAAAATACTATTATTTTCATTTCTTAGCCAATAAAGTTGTTTGAAATGCATTAAGGATCATCATTAACTTATTTATAATGTAAATTTTAAATTATTTAGATTAATTCTGACAAAGCAATGCTATATTAAGGATTTTAGAAATTGATCAACAAGTCAAAATCTGAGATTTGTGATAAAAGTGACATGCCTTCTGAAATTTCTGGGGAGAACACTGATCTTTATTTGGGTCTCATCAATGTACATACATAAGACTAGCAAATTAAAATATTAAGGAATACAATGTACATTGCCACTCTTAAGAGAGTTATAAGAGACTAAAACCATATGAAAGTGCCACGCAAATACTGAGTTACCTAGGTTGGTGATCATTAGCGAATAGAAGAACATATGCACGGCTTATCATGATTTACAAAATTGTCTATTGCCATGTAGCCATACAAGTCTCATCATATTTCGAGAAACCCAGGAGATTTAGTCGCTACATGCACCCTCTTTCATTCAGACAAATACATACAACTGCTAGCTATTATCAGCAATCTTTTTATCCAGCCACTATTGTACTTTGGAATAGACTTCCATCAGATATTGTTCTTCAGACTGACCCTGACAGAAACGGCCAGTGGCCTGATGGCCAAATGCTCCTAATTTTTTTCTCAGGCCACCAGAAATCTCCAAAATATTACCTTTAGTTGCCCAAATTTATCTTTCTGGCAATACTAAAAGAATGGGAACTTTAAGTAGTGGATAACTTGGGCAACTGAAAGTTAGGCCTGTTAAGCTTTTGGGCCACACATAAATTTTGCGAGTTTCCAGAACTGGAAGGGGTCTGTAAGATCAATCACCGGCTCCCTTAAGTTCCAAACACTGTTTTTAACGTCACCTCTCCTGCACTAACACTAAATCTTTTATCACGTCTCACTTTTGCACTTTTAAGTCTTCTCAAATCTTACTTTTATTCTCACACTGACAGCACAACTGCACATAATACTCAAAAGAGGGTGCTGCAGTACAGATAGATAGATAGATAGATAGATAGATAGATAGATAGATAGATAGATAGATATACATGAGTATATTATTTGATCTTACTGAATGGCGTTAATATACCGCAAAGCGTTATCTGCGTGATTAGACAGGCCCGACCAGTACGTGGACACTTTTAAGGGTGTTTTACTTAATGTTTAAGTCTCAAACGTGTTCCAGACTACCAGATGGACAGGCAATTTTAGGAAAATCCTTGTGCTAAATACAGACAAAAAGTTCACATAAAAAAAATCATCTGCGCATGCGCAGCGTTTGCGCATGCGCATTGCTGTTGAAACATGTTATTTGCTGTATCAAACAGGCTTATCATACCAGTGCGCGGACACCTTAGAATCTGAGTAAACAAAAATGGTATTTATACGCTGCAATACTAATTAAATTATTGATACTTGTAGTTAACAAAAATGTATAAAGATCGTAAAGGGTTGTTCTAATTTCATATTGACACATGGCTGTTTGCTTTGCCTGTTTGCGTGTTTGCCGTTGCCAAAATGAACCACCGATCGTGATACCAGTCTGCATCAGCCCTGCAAATTCGTAACTGTGTTGTGTAAGTGTAAAAGCGAATGACAAAAAGATAAAGAACTGGCGCATTGAAAAAAATGTTACAAAGTCAGTAGAATTTGGAAAGTATCTTAGCGTTTATTTGACACCAAACACCAAAGTGTCCGCGTAATGGTAGTGACCGCGTACTGGTCGGGCCTGTCTATTGCTTACACTAGGATACCTCCATCGAAGTTTCTCCTCAACCTGATAGAGTTTTTGCCTTATGATTGCCTCGGTTGGTTCAACTTATACTTGTTCTTGTACTTGTAAACAGAGAATAAATAAACTCCATAAGCTCGTCTTCTCGTTCTATAGTTTTTCTACCACAATTTTAAGCGCGACTTCCAGTGGCTAAATTTAATTGGTTCAAATCATAGGCACCTGATTACAGAATTCTACGTTATAATTAGTTAGTATAAACTAAAGGCATCTCACTCGCCTTTTTCGAATCAACGGAAGTGTGTCTGGTTCCCGTTTCCACAAGGGACTATTAGACCAATTGTCGATTTATGCTATTGGCATGTGTAACGTTTTGGAAAAGAACGACTGTTGTCATAAAAAGCGGTTGTAAACAAAAGAATCAACATTGAAATCCTATTCAAAATACTGAAATGAGGATAAACCATTCGACAGAAGGGAGAACTAAAAGAAATAAGTAGCTTTGGTAAAACCTCGGAAACTATCTGCACACGGAAATGGCATAAAACGACAATCGGTCAAATAGTCCCTTAAGGAACCGGCAACCAGACACACTTCCGTTGATTCGAAATTGTCGAGTGAGATGCCTTTAGTTTATACTATTTATATTCATAACGTTGGATTCTGTAATCAGGCGCATATGGTTCAAATATCCCCCGCTTGGTTGGAAATTTTGGGGTTAGTTTAATCCCTGCATGGACAATCGGTAATGAGGTGCGAAGGTGAACTGACAAAGCTTGAAGTGTCTGATACACAAACTCGCAATAGCCAACAGCGTCGGTCGTTTTTCTTTACCCCACCCATCAGCTGGCCTAAGGAATTGCAATTTAATTTCATGCTCATATGATCGTACCTATCGAAAGAGTTATGACACATATCTGGATGGCCAGTGCAATCCAGCTAAGTAGGTAAAGAAACCACATTTTACGTCATATTTCAGAAATACCGGAGAAAATCAAACGCTGATAGAGTTATTTCCCCTGACGAGCTATTAAACCCGCAACGAACTCGAGGGACCGAATGTCGAGTCGGTCCCTGGAACTACCGGAATACACATGCTTTGTTGACCTTTCTATAAACTTTGTTTGAAATGTGCACCGCAACAGGTTTTCAGTAGAAATTCATTCTTGAAACTCCTTTGGCTATCAAACTTTTTAGTTTGACTTAACCATATCTAGCAGTTAAAATCTGACTACAGCATGACCTGCCAAGTATATGGCATCTACCCTCGTCTAGCCAATGCCAGAGGCCCTCCCAGGGGTTTTGGGGAGCTGAGGAGAAAGGCCATTTTATTCAGGGAGCTGGGGAAGAAGCTCTTAATTTTGGGAAGCTGGGGAGCACTGACAAAAACATAATTCATTAAAATGTTTGGCGATATACTATTGCATCTGAGGCTTTGCAAAACTCCCACACCTTCACAGAATCAGTCATTAAAAATCACATCCACATCACATGAAAAAGTGCTTAGCAGACTAGCTTCTGGTCACCAGAACACCACATTGCTACTACCGGTGCTCGCAGAATAGTCTGCTGTCAATGGGATCTTTTTTTTTCACACGATCAATTTCGGAAAGTAAAAAGTATGCAAAGACCAGGAACTGAAACAATCAAAATCCAAATCCAGCCCTCAAACCATAGTTGGAAACAACTAAGATTACAAATAATCAAGATACAGAGAACATATGGCCAACCGAGTGAGCAGCTTGTTCCCAAAAGGTGGCCACTTAGCAACCCAAACCGAACCAAAAATAATAATAACATACATAAGGTAAAACATCACAGAAACTCTGACACCAAAAACAGGCAACAAAGAACCACAACAGAACTACCGCCTTGGAACGGTCAGTAATGAATTACTGGGGGGCTTAAATCGATTTTACAGGCCCAACCTCACCTGCAAAAAGTATAAAGCGGTTGTAATCTTAATATTCAGTCTGTTTTTAGAATAAATTGTCTGTCCTGTACAAAAAGTAAACAGTAACACTGCTGACAAATTCGCGCGAACCATGACGGGTGCATCATGTTGCCTTTCCCATATCTCCCTTTTTAGCAATGCTCATGTTCGTGAATAGTGTAGAATGTGCACTTGTAGCTTTCTGGTTTATCACTCTTTGCTTATGCTGAATAGCTTATAGAAAACATGAGGTTTTAAACTCATATATTTCTCTCGGTACCTTCAGTAACTTAACCTTTGGGGCATTAAACTCTAACATTCAAGCTAAGTCTGCGTGCAGCATTTTTTTCGGACTTCAAGAAGAATATTTGGGCATACATTTGAAGAATATTTCACCTCTGGCATGTGGCAATTTGATACGCATCGTTAGCATCATAGGTTACCATTGTGCTTAAAGGCAAAGAAATTCCCCAACCATTCGTCGAAGCTATGTGTTTGTATAAAACTCAGTTTCACTGATGTTATCCACGAGTGACACCTCATAGTCATAGCATTTAACTGGAGTTTAGCAATAACTTACACATGAGCGCGTCATCCCCTTCTGTTTCACTGAGGTGGTATTACAATAAGCAAATTTAAACCTCTCATTTAATTTCAGTTTATTATTATTGTTTATCCTATTGTCAGATTGTCCTTCTTCGTTAACCAGAAAACCATTTCCGGTAAATAGCAACCTCTCCAAGAAAGCAGTTTATCTGATCAGCCTGATCAGATTATGATATGTAAAATAATATTAAGCTAGTGTTATACTATGGTATTGTGATAGAAAACACTGTTGTTTTTTTGTTATTTTATCGTAGTTGCCTTACTCCATATTTTTCTTATGTTTTTATGTGATAAAATCATTAATTTATTTGTGATAAGATTCCAGTGAGTAGGTTACTTAAACCCCTCTGAAATGCATATCTTAAACCATTCTTTTTTCGATCTGATTCTGCTGCTATAACGGTCAACATATACATAGTGATGCAAGACAGTCCTTCTTTCTGACTACATGTATTTTGAATAAAAATCGCTAAAATACTCACTATTCTTTTTTTTAACACTAAACCCCTATCTGGCATGCAGAATCCACTTTTTAATTTCTGTACATTCTTTTGATCCTTCAACTCCACACCGTCTCTTCTTCAAATCCCTCATCTCATCACACAGGTCAGAAACTATTGTGCATATCAGTAGTCAGAGATTTTGTTTGGAAACATCTTCTTACACAACAACAATATATTTTGCCATGCGACTGGTTACCATAGGTTAACAAGACAAATTAAATTTGCCAGTCTGCTGTTGCATTCCCCTCTCTGTTATTGTATTTTTTTTTATTTATGTTTACCTGTTTCCAGATTCCTCTTTTTCTTTCTTTTATAAAGATCTTTTCATCTGTGTTACACTTTTATTATCACATTCAAAGCTCAGTTAATGTTTATATGACCTTCTCAGAGTGACACAATTTAAATTGGTTAACAAATTGCACATTCATCCCTCTTCATAACAGCTCAAACATTTGCTCATTTTGACGGTTTCAGAATACTCACAACTAATACATTAACAGAGCTTCTGCTTTTTTTTTTCATGTATTTTATATACTCTCTCTCTCTCTCTCTCTCTCTCTCTTTGCTCTTTTGAATCTATGTGTTTTTACTTGAGTATCTACCACTGTTTAGAACTACTATTTTGGAGTATTTCTTGAGCATATTTGTTTTCGAATTAGATGTCTTTCGCCTATAAATTAACAAACTAATTAATTGTTTGGACGTGGGTTTTTTAATGGGTAAAAAGTCATTTCTTTTCTTCCCAACCTATGATCTTGTAGAGTTAAGGGACGAGTCATTTATTATCAGGTGGGGGTGGGGTACATATAAGGGGGTCGGATTTTTTCTTGGGTGATGTACTGGAGGGGGGGGGGTCGGAAATCAATAAGCCTTGGAGCAGGGGGGGGGGGCTATATATTTCATTAGGCATACTGGGGGAGGGGGGCAGCATTCTCCCATCAGTCTTCATTTTTGAAAAATGTCTCAGCTTCTGTGGAGGGGGGGGGGGGGGGGGAGGCTTTTAGACATTTATGGAAATGACACACAAAATTTGGGCAGCTTCTATCCCAGAACAGATCTATTCATTATTTTGCTAGTAGAATAATATACAATTGTCTTTGAAATCATGTCGAGTAGATGTTTTTTCTCAATTAAATTTATTGCCTGCATTTGTGATAACAGCTCTCCAGGTGCCTTGTCATCAGCAAAGCTACTGTGGCTTCTGGGGGCTGCGCCCCCAACAGCCGCCCTCCCTATCAATATTATTAACAGTTTCAAAGATGCAGGCGTCACACTGTCCCGATGTTAACACCCGATGGCCATACGATAATGGAAATGTTCAAATTCGGCTCTGATCGTAATAACATCGGGTCATTCGTGAGAGCATCTAAAGTCATCGTATGACCGCCAGAGGATTTTCTCATGCTTCGGCAGCAACTTCGCGAGCGGTGGCAAAATCTTTGGCATGCCAAAAAATTGCCGAAGGACATTGCGAAGGCTAATTTTCGTGTTTAGTTCGTGTGTCCATTTGCCTTCGCATGGCCGTCGTGAGGGCATTGTGTTATCTTCGTCTTGACTTCGTGTGATCGTGCCATCGGGCATTTTTCGCCTCACGATGACATTACGAAGGAAACAAGAAGCAGCCCGATTGTCTTCGGAAGGCAACACGACTTCGTAAAGCCCTCATAATGCCTGCGTGTAGCCATCGAATTATTGTGCGATGGCATGGAGATGGGATCACGGTCTCGGCGAAGACAGCCGAATTTGAATAGTTCAAGCGTTTCTTATGTGTTATGATAACGTGGACATGTATAAGGACAGACTCAGAGCATCTTCCTCAGTAATTTGTAACTCCCAAAGCTGTAATAACAGTATTTATGTATTAATCTTGCCTTTACGGCAAGCCAATTAACTATCTATCCTGTTAAAGAGACATATGATAAAATATATAAGAGATCTCACATAATAAAGTATCTAAAATAATGTATCAGTTATCTACTTTAAATGAGATATCTAGTGTACCATATTACATATCGTATTTAATAAAAGATATCTTACGATTTAGATCGATGAAGACTATTATTCTAGATCATCGTCTTTTATATTATTTGGATCCTTTTGAAACTAATCAGTCTTTGAATCGACTGCCCAATTAAAATTAAGAAATTACAGTATGCTTTTTTCTGGTTTCGTCACCAGATATTGTCAGGGTCACTGACGAGGCTTTATTAGCCGAAACTACGTAGTCTGGCCCATGTTTCTACTTCTGTATGTATTCTCTGCTCTTGAAGGAACCTTTTAAGATTTTAATTTTACATAAGATAATATCTAATATAGCAGATAAGATATCTGTTTTGAGAAATAAGATATCTTATATCGTATATAAGGTATCTCGTAAAGGATAAAAGACATCTGATATATTATATGATATCTTATTTTACATTCGAATAAAAAATCTTATGTATAAACGAATAGATCTATATCTTATATGGGAATTAAGAAATCCTCTTTACGAAAGAAGATATCTAATATGTTAAATAAGACATTTAATATGTTAAATATGATATCTTATATATACAAATATATATCTTATTTGTGTATCAGATATCTAATATATTAGATATTTTATATGATATATTAGATATCTTGAAAACGATGTAAGATATCTAATATGGCAAGTAAGATATCTTATTTCTCAAAAAGAGCAGATATCTGATACGGTATATAAAATATCTTATCTAATATAGAAGTTATCTGTTAAATAAGATACCTATTACAATATATAAGATGTCTATAAAATATATTTTTTAATAAAGAAGTTATCTTATTTGTTAAATAAGATACCTATTACAATATATAAGATGTCTCATCAAATGAAGATATTTGAATGACTATATAAGATATCTGATATACTATATAAAATCTAATACACTATATAAGATAATAGTATTTAACATTTCAGATATCCTATTTATTTTATAAGTTAAATAAGATATCTCATTTACTTGAAAAAATGATATCTTAAATATTCCATCAGATATTTCTTATAGTACATAAGATATATATTATTACAGATTATATATCTAATATGATATATGAGATTACTAATCTAACATTTAAGATATCTAATATATCAAATTAAATAAGATATCTTGTATGATATATTAGATATCTGATGTTCAATATACTATATTAGATATCTTATATGTTATATAATATCATTTATATAGTTAATAAAATATCTATACTAGGAAATAAGATATCTTAGTATATTAGATACATATATAACAGAATGAATAGTAAAAGGGCTTGCGATATGTTTTGCCATCGGGAGGTCACGTGACGCTTTCGTAACCTAGTTCGTATGCATCGTATTCTCAATCCGACGTCGTGTTACCATCATGTGACCATCGTGTGTACTTCGGGTAAACTTCTTAATAAAAATACACATCTTCGTATAGCTTTTGTATAGCTTCATGTGTGATTCGAAGACCATCGCAGTCCCTTCCGTAGGCATCGTACTTTCTTTGATTGTTGATTGACTGTTGACCAAGTTCGGGACCAACTTGGCGCGAAATTCAAAAGTTCATATTCGTATGGCCATCGGGTGTCAATTTCGGGACAGTGTGACGCCACCATCATTCGACATACAGATTTCAAAATGGCCATATGGAGAAAAGAGGCCCTCCCAGCGGGGGGGGGGGGGGGGGGGGGGGGTGTCAGTGCTCCCTTGCTCCCTGAAAATAATGGCCAAATCTCCCCCAGCTCCCTTAAACTATTTTCTCGTGCTCCCAAAAATTATTTTACTACTGCCCCCAAATCCCTTAAAGCGAAACAGCTGTTCCCCAGCTCCCTGAAAGTATTCAAGCATGAATCCTGAAATGTTTTGGCATGATTACCGCCTCTATTCGGAATTGAACTTCAACCGCTAGCTATGTCAAGTGTGAATGGCCAACAGGAAGTCATATTTGACTTAATGAATTGAATAGAACCGTGACTAAAATATTGATGTGTATAAAGGGGGTCTGGGGGGCTACGCCCCCAGAAGCCAAAAACAGTTTAGAAATTCACATTCTGACACTGCTCCCCATCTCCCCAAAATTAGGAGTTTGCTCTTCAGCTCCCTGAAAATAATTGCTAATGCTCCCCAGCTCCCTGAAAATAAATGACTATTCTCCCCAGCTCCCAAAAACACCTGGGAGGGCCTCAGAAAAAGAAAATGCAAGAATTTCAGATAAAGTTTAAACAAACCATTCATCTGCATGATTAAAACATGTCAGAGTAAGAAAATGTTCTTTGTGTTTCATTGATTGAGGTCAGTCTGTCATAAAATAGGCAATATGGTGCGTGTGTGAAGGGTAGCTGGGATGGGGGATGGGAAGGTCATAAAAACTTTTTTGTCACCAATCTGGGGGGTGGGGTGTGTGTCGATAAAACAATTCTGGTGAGGCTGGGGGGAGGGGTCGGGAAAAATTTGGTGAATCATATGAAAATGTACCCGCCCCCACCCCCCTGATAAAAAAATGACTCGTCCCTTACTTTTTAAAGTGGGGGCCATCTGACAGCACCGGTGACATCCCAAATTAGGGCATGGCTTGTTATTTATTTATTTATTTATTTATTTATTTATTTATTTGTGTATTCTTAAGGTGAGAATTTATACGGTATCTACCAATGGGCTTGCAAAGTGTATCACCAGCCTACACCAAAGATAAAGCCAAAGATTACGTATCAGTCAAATAGCTGACATGTGTGTTCAACTGTTCGTATGAGATAATGTGGGGGCAAAGTCAATTGAATGTTACAGGGGCGTGAGGCAGTGTGAATGGTTGTTGTTGTTGTTTTTCAAAGCCAGTAAGAAAGAAAATAGATAAACTAAATGTTTTGTTAGCCTACTGTGTTGATATACCATAAAAGCCATCTCACTTAAAAAACATAAAGGTTTAGAGGGTTATCATGCGAACCGAACAACCAACTAAATGTTTTGTACCACTTCAGATACTGAGGGTGAGGTTGGGCCTGTAAAATCGATTTAAGCCCCCCAGTAATTCATTACTGACCGTTCCAAGGCGGTAGTTCTGTTGTGGTTCTCTGTTGCCTGTTTTTGGTGTCAGAGTTTCTGTGATGTTTTACCCTATGTATGTTCTTATTATTTTTGGTTCGGTTTGGGTTGCTGAGTGGCCACCTTTTGGGAACAAGCTGCTCACTCGGTTGGCCATATGTTCTCTGTATCTTGATTATTTGTAATCTTAGTTGTTTCCAACTATGGTTTGAGGGCTGGATTTGGATTTTGATTGTTTCAGTTCCTGGTCTTTGCATACTTTTTACTTTTTTTCCCATAGCCTAGTAGCCGTAGGGATTTGAAGCCCACTGTGTCTTGGGCACATCATATGATTCGATGCAGGTACCAATTACTGCTGGGTTAACAGAGAGAGTTTTCCAGTCGTCGGATGGCGAAACCCGGGCGCGGTCTCACGACATTCCGGCGAATTTCTGCACCGAGCGTCTCTGACCACTCGACCACGGCGCCTTTTACTTACTAACATCAGATTATGATAGACAAATCGCACAAAACATTTCCATCCTCGGTTTAAAATTTTGATCCAAGGTTTTAACTGTTCCAACACAAGTTTTGAAACACTCTCTTTTTAAATCATGGCCTTTCAATGAATAAAGCCTTGATTAGACTTTTCAAGGAGTTGTTTGTTTTAAACTTACTTCTGAAAGTGTTCAATAGGGTTAAGAATTATTAGAAGTGATCGTTTTCAAACTTGGTTCAGACCGTTGTCTCGACGCAAGATTTTGATTTGGTTGGATGGTTGTTTTGGGTTTAATGACCCTTTGAGACAGTATTTCAGTCTATATCGGGCCGTCACCTGAGAGAGAGAGAGAGAGAGAGAGAGAGAGAGAGAGAGAGAGAGAGAGAATTAAAGACGATAGAAAAATATCCAAACAACCCACACCCCGCACCTACTACAAACACAGTAGGCCCATGCCCCACTATTATCCAAATTAGTAGGACGCCTCGGCACTGAAAGTTACCTATCACCATCGCCCGATCCGACCAGCCCCACACAAGATTTTGAAAAGTTGAAAAATGCGATGAATTAAAAATGTGACACCCCAATCGAAATGACGTCTTACTGGTGTCAATGCGGCCATTATGTCGCATCGACGTCAATTTACGACGTCATGTGCCTGCAGGGACCTAGGACTGAAGATCTAAAATCGAAGTTGAAGCTCAGACACAGGTTTTATGTTTTAAAACATATGAATAAGAATTTGAGGGGTCATTGTGCATTTTGGCGCGTCATGCACATGGGAACCAGGAAGCCTCTCATTCATGTCTACAAGTTTCAGTTATTGTCTTGGAAAAATGTGCATATCTTGGCCAGAGTTGCGTATGTGCCATGAGACGTAATTTCCACGACGTCCATGTACGTAATATTCATAATCAACAGCTTTATCAACTCTGATAACCAATCTTGGTTCAGTTACTCAGATATCTTCATCAGGTCTTGATTATATTAAAACTGAAGATAACTTTCAAAATACCTTAATGTGTTAAGTGGGGATATACAGACTGATACAATGGGGATATACAGAAAGTAACGTATCAGTGATTCCAACTAGACATGTCAAGGCGACGTTTTACTTTGGACTGACATTGAGACGACGTTTGCCTACTTTCAGTGCAGCTGTTGGGATTTTTGTATGGTATCATTTTGTACAGAACAACGAAAAGACTTGTGAGGACAATGTGCAATCGAAATAAAGTACTGGACACTGTTAACTGTCAATATATAGATACAACCAAAAGCAGGTCACCATATTTTCAGGGGCGACTACTCCGTACTATTTTCACTTTCAATCAAACAGGAATTATAACCTCCTCAACTTTAGTAGATTTAACGTGTAGGAATACATGGTGTGTTACTGACTGGCAAAAGAGGCCAAAATCGAGCATTTTGAAGATAAAGTCTCTGAGTTCTTTTCAGGAACGAAACTTTGTTGGAAATGAGCAACAGGGGCTTATACAAAACTTTGCGAATACCTCGTCTGCGATCGGTTCAACATATAATGCGCGTAATATAACTTATCGGCCCTATCATTTTAATCAGAATAATGTGCCCTTTTACAACAATGCACTAAATCCATTTGAAGAGAATCGCCACCATCTTGGGTATCCACAAGCGAGGAGGCTATCTTCTTGTAGGTTTGAGACGAGGAATGAAACAAAGAGTAGTTTTGGGTGTACAGAGCCATCATTGATTACAGCTCTAAATGGCTATCAAACTTTTAACATTGTTCGACCACTGCATCCTCAGTATACCGGTGATATATGTAACAAAGACACTAGCTATTATGACCCGTACCAACAAAATCTTTTCTCAAACCCAACACATCATGCAACCACATGGAACTGCTTGAGACATAGATCTAGTAGTAACGTGTTCGAAATTCAAGACATGCACGTGCCAATATATAGGCTGCAGGAGTTTTCACCGAATTCAGTTTTTGAATCTCGTATGTTGCTTCCCAAAGCAGCGACTTCCAATGTGAAATATAAGACAGCAGAGTTACATTCTGATTATACAAACAGAACGCAAAAAGTACCAGTAACATCTGACTCGAATCTTGACATGAATGTTTCAACTGCTAATAACGAAACGGTTGATCAAAAATTCGAATGTCCACAGTGTAATTTTAAATGTTCAAACAGAGGGCAGCTTACCGGACATATACGTGTACATACAGGTAACTCTTTTTTTCATCTTGTTTTGTCTTTCCAGTTCTCATAACGACGCATACACGTAACATTATTACATGTATTATTTTGTCATATGTATTATGTCTGTGCCTTCAATGTTAACTGAAAGAACTTCTGCTTTCATTGATTTATTAAAACCTCAATCTATATCCAGTAAATTTCTACGTATACATTCGTATCGTTATTATTATTATTATTATTATTATTATTATTATTATTATTATTATGATAAACAGTTTCTATTCATATTAGTCATGTAGCGGCAGTGAGAAATAAAACTGCCCAAAATAGATATTTGGTCGTTACAAAACATAAGTTTTGTGGATTATTGAATATATGAAATAACGCCTAGGATTATTTTTTATCAAAGTCAAGTCTAAATGATGAGCATATTGTTGTAAACGTTCTTAAGGTGAATCAGGGGCGTAACTAGGGACAATTTCATAATACGCACAACCATGTTTTATTCTCTACTTCTTGAAGGGAAAGCTAGTATTTCAGCCACTTTGGTAATTGGTATTGAAATCTTGTCTAATTTATAAATTTTCAGCATGCAAATATGCAGGTGCGTTTTGAAATTTTGTCAATTTTGACAAAATTTCAATACGCACTTGCGTTTTTGCCGTATAGGTAGCTACGCCCTTGTGAATGGATACACGTCATTTTTTTCTCCATTTAAAAAAGAGGAAGACGACTTTTGTGACTTACTATTCGCTTCCCTGGATCACGAAGCCCTCCCAAAACATGCCTGGTAAACGCGCATTTCCATGAATGCAAATTAAAAGTCAAAATTATGCAAATAGTTCCCCAAAATATAACACTGCTGTTCGACCTGTATATATGAAACGAATTGAAATAAAAAGAACTGTTGGAAATGTCACAAAACTTTTGAAAGTGGCCAAACCGAAATTTCGGTTTGGCCACTGTCAGGATTTTTTTCGGTCAGGCCTCTTTCAGGATTTTGTTTCTGGTAACTCCAGCAGTTAATCTTTTACAACGCTGAAATTTTGTATTAATACGATTTACAAGCAAATGAATCAAATGGCAGTTACATTTTTTAGATTTATTTGCAGAAGCTTGACTTGGGAATGGGGCTGCATGTTTACCAAGCGTTCAAAATGGGGACTGCTCTTATAGGAAAAAAAATAGTTCCTAATGTAGCGAACTCTTTTGATCCCGATTGAGAAGGGAGGGAAAAATTAAAATGACGAGGTTGCTATCCCTGAAAGTATACCCAATACTGCACTGTTATCTAAGCTGCAGTTGTATCTATCCCTACAGGAGAAAAACCTTATGCATGTACGGCGACATCTTGTGGCAAATCGTTTGCTCGCAACGAAGAACTGACGCGCCATCTACGAATTCACAGTGGTTACCGGCCGTATATTTGCTGCCAATGTACCAAACGCTTCAGCAGGAAAGACCATCTTAACAAGGTATGTTTGATTTTAATGTACCAACCGGAGAACCAAAATCTTAACATGATTTGTTTGATGTCAGTGTGACAAACGCGTAAGCAGAAAAAAATAGCATACACGAGGTATGTTTGCTGTTAATGTACCAAATACATCAGCAGGAAAAACCATCTGAACAAGATACTGCCTGCTGTCACTGTTTCAATGCTTCAGCAGAAAAGATTATCTTCACAATGTACTTTTTGCTGTTAATACAACAACGGTTAAACAGTAAGGCTTAGCTAAATAAGTTATGTTTGCGGTCAATGCTGAAGCTTTTGATTCACTAAGAAAGACCGCCTTTACACTTAAAGCACTGTATGCTGCCAACTAATGTACCAAATATTCTATTCTATTCTATCCCATAACCTTACTAGGTCGTTGGGGCACCACAGCTGACTTCAAAACAATCCCTTTCCACCTTGTCCTGTCTTCAGCTGCCCTAGTTGAGCTGGCAAAATCCATTCCAGTCCACTCCTTGATATTGTCTTCCCACCTCTTCTTCTGTCTACCTCTTCTTCTTTTTCCTTTCACTGTGCCCTGAAGAATTGTCTTTGCTAAACCAGAAGACCTTGAGACGTGGCCAAACCACCTTAGTTTCCGTTTCTTGACCAGCGTCAGGAGTTCATCATATTCTCCAATGGCTGCTTGGATCTTCCTGCGAACCTCCTCATTGGTTATATGGTCCTTGTACGAAATGTATAGTAACCTTCGGTAGCATCTCATCTCAAAGGCCTGCGTTCTTTTCTCTAACTCTGGTGTCAAGGTCCATGATTCACAGGCATACAGAAATATGGAAATGACAAGGGAGCGCATAAGTGTCACCTTTGATCCAAGAGATATGTTGTTATCTCTCCAAATTGGTTTCAGCTTGGCAAGAGCTGAAGTGGCTTGTGCTATCCTTGAGAGAACCTCCTGTTTTAAAATGTACCAAATACTTTAGATGAAAAGACCATCTTTGCCAGGTATGTTTGCTGTCAATATACAAACACGTCTGCAGGAAGGATCATCGGGTCCTACTAAACACTGCTAAGACACCACAAAGACACCCAAAAAACACAAAGACACCACAAAGACACACAAAGTCACACAAAGACACCACAAAGACACCACAACGACACCACAAGGACTCAAAAAAACATCTAATACTATGAAATAGTACTTAATAAATTATTTTATCATAAATTTTGATAGAATTCATCCCGACATCTTAACATTGTGATGCCGAGCAGTCATACATAGGGACAAAGACGGTACGCGGACACACAAAATCACTCAAATAGGTCTAATACCGCCGGCTAATACTAGGAAATACAAGTTTATAAGTGATAGTTATCATTATTTCTTGAAAATATTTTTTCTTGCTACTACCACCTGGATATTAATTATAAGTGTTCAGTTTGGCGTACCAGGGTACCACAAGTTTTGCAAAGGTAGTGCACATTCCATTGCTTACAACCTGCTTCGAGAGGCTATGCTGGTATCAGCAGAAAAGAATTTGCTTCCATAAGAATACCATCACAGGGTCCTACATTTGTTACAAAAGGAAATGCACAATTCATTGGTTACATTGGCTGCATCTTTTTTTTCTTTCAAACTTTTGGGGTTTAGCGACACTGAAGAAGTTAAATACAGAAACGCGCGTCTGTCGCACTAAAATTGGTATGGATACGTTTATTTTACAGCCTCCCCCCCCCCCCCCCCCCGAGTCTGTGCTGGAATAAGTGCAGAAAGAATTTGCTCCCGTAAGGCAGCAAATTGTTTTCAGTTAGAGTACCCTCACAGGGTCTAGGAGCTTGTTGAAACCATTGTGAGGTTAAGTTCTTTCAAGAGAACGTCTGATTGCATTTTTACAGAAGTGATGGCCTTTGTAAAGGAAAGAATATGCTATCATATGCTTTCCTGTGAGAGAAACATCACAGGGTCTAGGAGGGTGTAACTATTGATGGGGCAAATTCACGTGAGGAAAAGACGTGCGTTCACCAGGCTCACATTGTGCACGCAGCGAAGAATTTGAACACTCTGTGTATGCCCACATACTGGTCATAGTCTTCGCTACGTCAAAAAATAAAGACCTCAGATAGATGCACAAACATTTAAGCGACAAACTGGATTAGATCTTTTTGTGTTCTGTTCTGTTCTGTTCAATTCTCGTATCGACGTTACCCAAGTGGCTCAACGGTACCTAACCATAGTTGCACACACTTGGCGCCGTGTGTCCGTCCAATATCATTTTGTTCGTTTTGTACTGAATCTCACCAAAATCACTCATATCAACAATCGCCGCGTGCCACTGATTAATCGACACGTGTGTATTTATTGATAATTGTTATTGACACCTAACATAATCGCTTTAATATATCAACAATCGCTGCCCCATGTCGCTGATTAATGGTAATGATGAGAATTAAAGAACCGAATTTATTTATCATAATGCTATTTTTGAGAACAGTCTCAATTAAACTATTTTGCACAATAAATGACCAGGGTGAAGGAAAGAACCTACAAAAATGCGATTCTGCATCATTAATTAAATAAAAAAGTAATATTAATATTAAAAGTTATATTAATATTAAAAGTAATATTTGATGATGTTGAATGTTTGGATGCTGATTGGTACATTTTTGCAAGATACAGACAATACTGCAAACATCTTTTTGTGTCTTTCATTTTATTTTTTCGAAGATTGACTTGTGCGTTTTTGACATCATTTAGGACCGACGAATTGAGCTGATGCAAAATGCCAGACATACTTTTGTGAAATCAGCATTAAGACAATATTTTTTTGTCTAACAACGACCAAATGTACATCATATGAGCTTTTAGGTCATGGGTGCATTTTCGAAAGAAATATATATTTGGGCGTCGCACTTTTCGGCCAAAGTCTAAATCCTAAACGATTACAAAGAATATGAATATAATTTTCCATCATTATCAGTGTCTGTGCGGTGCCTTTGTGGTATCCTTGTTGTGTCTTTGTAGTTTCTACAGACCGATTGCAGAGGGCTTTTTACATATATGCTGCTGGTAAAGTTTAGCTGATACCCTTTTTTGAAAATGTACGTCCAAAGTACTATTGTGAAATAAGATGAAGAATAAATCCAATGTTTTAATATAAAGAATTTCTGTCAAGCATTTTTCATTTGTTTAGAATATGTGTTTAGTTCATGTTGCATTTTTCATAAGACATACGTTTTCATAAAAAATATAACTGAATGAAAAAATAAAATAATACAATTATACTATAGTTCGCCCTCGCAAACTTTCGGGAGAAGCTTTCCGGCTACCCTCTACATCTTGAATTATCAGAAAGAGGAGATGAATATAATTTCTCATCATTTTCAGTGTCTTTGAGGTGTCTTTGTATTTTTTTTACAGCCCGACTGATTTACTTTCTCAAGGCCAAATTTATCTTATGCAGTATTTTTAAGATAAGATATGTCATAAGCGTTATTCAGAAACAAGAATATGCAATATTTTAATATTTAGAAAGTTTTGTCGAGCAATTTCCATCTTAATAGCATATGTGATTTAGTTCGTGAGGGGAGTTTTCATAAAATATAGGTCTATAAGAAATATATATATTTCGCCATCGCAAACTACAGTACAAGATCTCAAGCTAAGGTCTCCACCCTCAAAGATCAGCAAAAGCATACAAACATATTTTTTTCATAATAATTAGTGCCTTTGCGGGTCCTTGTGGTGTCTTTGTGGTGTCTTTGTGTGTCTTTGTGGTGTCTTTGTGTGTCTTTGTGGTGTCTTTGTGGTTTTTCAGTGTCTTTGTGGTGTCTTAGCAGTGTTTAGTAGGACCGGGATCATCTTAACAAGGTACTGTTTTCTATCGATCTATCTAGCGATTCAGCAGGAAAGACTATCTTAACAAGTTATGTTTGCTGATAAAGACCATTTAAGGAATGAATGTTATTTTTTTAACGTTTACTGAAGTATAAACTACATCGGGTCACGAGCAAAGTAAGTGAACCCCGAAGGGGTTTACGTAAACTTTGCTCGTGACCCGATGTAGTTTATACTTCAGTAAACGTTTAAAAAATAACATTCATTCCTTATATTTATATTATTAAACGATTCTTTTGATCAATAAAAAGATAAACAAAATTAAGAAATACATATATGAAGATTGTTTAAAAAACATTACCGGCCGAATTTAGCAATAGTTTGGAACAGCCGCATTGTCACTGCCTACCAGTAAATTCCACCTCCTGCTGTAGATTTCGCGTGCAAGTAGGCGTAGCGAGCTGTCACTCAATGTTTACTAGCCATTCAAGTACATGGAATGTTGTAGATTTCACGTGCTAGCTAGTGAGATGAGCTGTCACTCTGAAGCGCGTGATACAATGTAATTATTGACTTTTAAACAACATCGACGCCCGCATCACTTAATTGGGTTAACAGAGAGCTCTACACTGATAATGTAAATATTTAATTATAAATGTATTTTGCCGACAATATACCAAACTCTTCAGCAAGAAAGAAATTCTGATCAAGGTACTGTTTGCTGTCAAAGCTACCAAACGCTTCAGCAGGAGAGGCCATCTCAATGATCTATGTCACAAAACTAAACGCGATTTCACGACCTTCTCAACAGTATTTCAGTCATATCAGGACGATAGGAGAGCGATAATGAAAGGCTGTGTGCAACTGAACCCCATTTACGGTTGAAAATATTTCCGTCTCCAACCGGAATCAAACTCAGACCGCTAGCGTAGCAGGCCAGCGCTGAACTCGCTATGCTACCGGGAAGGGCTGTCTTAACATGATATGTTTGCTGTCAGTGTTTCTGACGCTTCAACAGGAAATCCTATCTTAACACAGAACTATTTACTGTCAGTGTACTAAAGACTTCTTTACAGTCAGTGTACCAAAGACTTCAGCTAAAAAGACTATAGTAACAAGGTGTGTTTGATCTTAGTGTACCGCTTCAGCAGGAAAGATAAGGTACGTCTGTTGCCATTGTGTCAAATGCTTCACATGAAAGACCATATTTACAAGATATATTTGCTGTCAGTGTATCAAACGCTTCAGCAGAAAATAATCTCAATAAGAAATGTTTTCTGTCTCTGTATCAAATGCGCCAAATTCGTGCAGTAAATGAAAAGCTTACAGAGAATATGTGCCAACAATGTATAAAAACACTTCAGCAGTAAAGGCCATCTTAATTAGGTATGTTTGCTCTCACGAAACAAACACTTCGGCATGAGACACTCCGTTAACAAGCTATGTTTACTGTCAGCCTATTAAACGCTTCGGCTAGAAGGGCCATCGTAACAATGCATTTTGATGTCATGTACCAAGCGCTTATGCATGAGACACAATGTTAACAAGGTATGTTTACTGTCAGTCAACTAATTGCTTCGGCAAGAAGGGCCATCTTAACAATGTATTTTGTTGCCATGTACCAAACGCCTCTGCAGGAGACACAATCTTAACGAGGTATGTTTGCTGTCATTGTACCAAACGCTACAACAGGAATGGCCATCTTGACAAGGTCTGTTTGCTGTCACTGTATCAAACATTTGAACAGGAAGGGCCATCTTAAACAAAAGTATGTTTGCTGTCAGTGTACCGAACGCCTCAACAGGAAGGGTCATGTTAACAAGTAATGCCTGTATCACGTACTAAACGCTGTTGCAGTTAACACTATCTTAACAAAGGTGTGTTTGCTCTCAATGTACTAAACGCTTTAAATAGAAAGACTATCTTAATAAGGTATATTTGCTGCCATTGTACTAAATGCTTCAGCAGAAAGGGCCATCTTAAAAAGGTTAGTTTGCTATCATTGTACCAAACGCTTCAACAGGAAAGGCCAGCTTAACAAAGCTATGTTTGCTGTCATTGTAGCAAACGCTTCAGCAGGAAAGGCCATCTTAACAAGGTAGGTTTGTTGTCAGTGTACTAAATGCTTCAACAGGACATGCCATCTTAAGAAGGTATTTTTGCTGTTAATTAGGATGGCCCTTCCTGCTGAAGCGTTTGGAACAATGACAGCATACACACCTTGTTAAGACGACCCTTCCTGCTGAAGCGTTTGTTACAATGACAGCAGACCTTGTTAAGATGACCCTCCCTGCTGAAGTTTTTGGTACAATGACAGCAATATACCTTTGTCATTACACCAAACGCTGCAAAAGGAAAAGCCATCTTAACAAGGTATGTCTGCTGTCATTGTATCCAACGCATCAGAAGGAAAGGCCATTTTAAAAAGATTGTTAGCGGTCATTGTACTGAACGCCTTATCAGGAAGGACCAACTTTAAAAGGTAAGCTTGCTGTTACTGTATTAAACGCTTCAGCAGGAAGGGTCATCTTTATAAAGGTATGTTTGCTGTCTTTGTACCAAACGCTTCAGCAGGAAGGGCCATCTTAACAAAGGTTTGTTTGCTGTCATTGTACTAAACGCTTCAGCAGGGAGGGTCGTCTTAACAAAGGTTTGTTTGCTGTCACTGTACCAAACGCTTCAGCAGGGAGGGGCATCTTAACCAGGTCTGCTGTCGTTGTACCAAACGCATCAGCAGGAAGGGTCATCTTAACAAGGTTTGTTTGCTGTTAATGTACCAAACGCTTCAGCAGGAAGGGTCATCTTAACAAGGTCTGCTGTCATTGTACCAAACGCTTCAGCAGGAAGGGTCATCTTAACAAGGTGTTTGCTGTTAATGTTCCAACCGCTGCAGCTGGAAGGGTCATCTTACGAAGGTATATTGCTGTCACTGTTCCAAATGATTCAGCGGGAAAGACCATGCTATGATGCTGAACGTGGCCTAATTAAGTAATGTAGCCAATGCGTTGTCTTCTAAACTAAGTTCCGGATGCGCGCGCAACAAGATGTCACCATTTCTAGAAGAGTCACGAGGCCAAGCGAAAAACTGATTTTAACAGCTGCTATTGGAGATTTTAAATGCCCTCATATGCTTAGATAGCTTCCTTGCATATTTGTTAATTGCACTGAGATGTTTTTTTCTTTCAACTTTTAGCTGCGTCGTTTATTCAGAACGGCGTTTTTGACAAGTGGGTGCTGTGTTTCCCGCCAAAAGTGGGTAGGGTAATAAAAGAACAAAAGATTATTTTTTTCTCCTCAGTAATTGCATTAAGATGAGCTATTTGGTTGAGCTCCTTGTAGTATAGTTGAAGGTATAGCTGTGGAATAGTTCTATGCAGCATTCAGCTTGGGTGGCTGTTTAGCTATTGACTTATTGACCACAGACTTTGCAACATATTGTAAAAGTTGGATCCTTGGTTGATTGCTGCATCGCACTATACATATTATATATTCAAATGGCCTGCCCTGACCTGATGGTGAGTCTAACGTGAGTTGTGGGAACTGTCCTATCTCACACCAGGCGAGCTGTCAAAAAAAAAAATGAATGAGAAATTAGTTATTATGACGATGTGTACTCTGTAAGTTAATGGTTCCGGGGCCAGCCGTCTGGGGGGTCATGCCTCTCCTGTCCTCCGTTCTGTAAAAAAAAAAAAAAAATGATATATCCTGCTAAATATTTTGCACGTAATTGATTTCCCGGTCTGTGTTCCAGGGAGCATGGAATATTAGAATATACACAATTAATACATTGATGTCGTCTCAAGAAATAAGGAAAATAGAAAGGTATTTGGAATCTAATCCAGGGAAAAATCTCACTGCTGGGTCGAAAATAGTTATTTTATCGGACAGCAAAGGCAATTACATAAGATCGGAAATAGAGCATATTGAATTGGATAAACCCCAAATAATTTGGTGGTGCAGGAAAGGGAGGAATACTAAAGATGGTGTAAGATATTTGGAACAGAACATTGACAGATTACTCACTCACCAGGGTAAAATTCTTGTACTTTTTTGGCACATTACGTGTGATTTGACTCGCAAGCAGGATAAATTTATCTACCAAAGATACACGGAAATTGAAGATCTTAAGCAATGTTTGCAGCCAAGTTTTGAGAAACTGTTAGAGTTAAATAGCAAATATGACAGAGTAAATATTGGTATCCTGGAGGTGCCACCAGTGTTTACCCGACAGTGGAACAAAAGATATGATGATGTTCATTGGGAGGTCACAGATGATTGTGACCTACATTCGCAGGTAAATTCGGTCAATGAGCTTGTGAGGCAGTACAATACACGTTTAAACTTCGTGTCCCCAAAATTTGTGTGCGATTTTGTAAAATCCAGGAAAAAGAAAAAAACAAGGGGAATAAGCCATATAAGATACTCCTACCAATGTGTACTTTTGAAGGATGGTGTCCATCCAATAGGAATTGTGGCTAGAAAATGGATGCACAAAATAATTAGCCTGGTGCTTGAGTGAGAAGCACGGTTTTCGCATGCGTGTACACATAGGGGGTGTGTCCATGACTACTTTAGCTTGATGAACACAATTGTTTGTGTGTATAGGCATGCATACAATATTGGGGCTTCAGCACACGGAAAAGTTTAAATCTGCATAAAGAATTGTGAGGGTGTAACATACTAGTTGCTTAGTCTTAAACTTAGCCCTGCTGGCGGGTAACTTGATGTCTCCTTTTTGGTTCCGGTTTCCTTTTGCCACTTTACTATTTTAGTATTTTCATATATTGTTCTTACTCTCTCCTTTTTCCCTCCCTCTTGTCTGGCATGGACATCAACCAGCTGAGTTGCTGTGTGTGACTGGACATGTGTGCTGTGTTTGCATTAAGTGCCTGTTAATTGGTAACCAGAGATAGGGCGAGTAAGCGTGGGGCCTGTCCTACCTACTCAGATCTTAAGTGATAGAACATTGAGATTTAGGGATTATAATTAAGGAATAAGTGTGGGGCCTGACCTACCTATTCATGACTAATCATAAAGGTATAAGAACGTTGATAAAATAGAAATAAAGAGTAAGTGTGGGGGCTGTCCTACCTACTCAGTTCACTCCTACTCAGATAGACAATCGAAGCAATTAGGGTATCTTGTAGATTGCAATGCAGCTGCATTGTCAGGCACACACTGCAGGGGATTAGTGGACTGGTGGAGGGGAGGGAACAAGGAGGAGATAAGGAAGTAGGTGTAGGAAAATAGAAAAAGGTAAATGAGGATAAGCCAATTTCGCAAGGGTTATACGCTATGGGAAGTATTGGATTCGTGTTACGAAGGGTCAATGGTTGTGAATACAGGGAATGAACTGGCAATTGAAAAGTGTAAGCCGTGTAGACAAAGACTATACAAGGATTCATAGTAATTATGTGTGTGGCCAGTTTAACAGTAAACTCTGCAGAGAATAAGTTTGTGCCTGGGAGTTTGAACAGTGTGAATCGTTAGGCAAAGACTAACTAAGCTTCAAAGTATAACGTGTGAGAATCGTTAGACAAAGACTAACTAGGCTGTACAGTATCTACAAGTGAGAAATACATATAGCGTTATTGTATTAGAGATAAATTCATAATGTTGTGAGAATAAAGCATATAACGGTGTGAATACAGGGAATTAAAGATTTTGGAAAACCTGGCAATTGAAAAGTGTAAGCCATATAGACAAAGACTATAAAAGGATTCATTGTATTCATGTGTGTGGCCAGTGTTAGCAGTAAACTCTGCAGAGACTGAGTTTGAGACTAAGTTTGTGCCTGGGACTTTGAACAGTGTGAATTGTTAGACAAAGACTAACTAAGCTTTAAAGTAAAATGTGTGAAAATTGTTAGACAAAGACTAACTAGGCTTTACAGTATTTACATGTGAGAAATATATACAGTGACTCTGTAATAGAGATAATGTTGTGAGATTAGCATATATTAACTCTGTAATAGAGGAATCTTGGGGATACCTAAGGTAAGCAAGGGTCTTGGATAGAAATTGAATGGGTTAAATGAAATCAGACAGAGGAAAATGAAGCTCTGAATAATTGTATCGAGTAGATATTGATAGTAGTGGATTATACGGGTAATAACGGATTGACTACCAAGTCAGGATTTGCTTCGTATTAATAGAACTGGGAGGCTGGTGTAAGAATCATGGCTTTCAGATATAGTACACCAAAGGCAAGTGCCTGTAGGGCAAAATCAACAGATGAAGATAGATCTAAAGCTAGCAAAAGGACCAGACAAAGCCCTCATGGTTTGTTAGCTACTTGTGTAAGATGTGACAATGATTTGGATGTACAGTATTCCCTTCCGTGTCAGGGATGTAGGCTAGTGTATTGTATGAGGTGTACTGGATTGACAAAAAATGCTTTTAGATGTATAATCAATGGGGAATTTGGAGATTACCAGTGGTCTTGTATGGCATGCAAGGCAACAGAGCCAACACTCCAGAATATACAGGAAGTACTGGGAGAAATGAAGATTAGACAAGAGGAGAGAATTGCTCGAGTAGAAGAGAAAATTCAGCTTATGGAGACGACAAACAAAGAGGAAATCTCAAAGCAAGTCCAAGATGCTAAGCAGGAAATGACCAGAGAAATCAAGGAAGACGTTATCACTTTAGTGGACCAAAGAAATAAGGAATATGAGGATAGGAGAAGGAGAGAACTCAACATAGTGGTATATAACTTGCCAGAGGGCAGCTTTCAGTCAGGGCTGGAAAATAAAAAATTTGATGAGAATTCTTTTAAAGAAGTTGTTGGCTGTTTGGGTATAGAAAATTTAGAAATGGTCACCCTTTACAGGTTGGGTAGGAGGGTCCCAGGAGTTGACAAAGCAAGAGTGTTGAAGGTCATACTTGCAAACAGGCAACAAAGAAAGTACATTTTGGATAATGCTAAGAACATTAAGGAGAATGCTCAGGATAAATACAAAAGGGTGGTAATTACCAGAGATTTGACAATAGAGCAAAGGAATGAGAGGAAAGATAAATTTAGGAATAAAAAAGGACAAAAGCCTGAGGCAGGAAATGACCCTCAAAATGAAAGAAGACTAGCAAGAAATGTGGAAGAAGGTACCCCACTAATGCAAGAAGAAGAGAGGATGGAAACAGAAAGTCCAGCTGTTCCTCATGGGGCAGAAGGCCCAGCAGTGTCACACTTGATAGGCAACTTGTCAACAGAAGGATTGGGGCATCTTGATACTTCACTGCATATGAATCTACTGGGAGAGGAAATTCCGAATAGTCAGGATCCTTATCTGTCAGACACAGTAATAGGAGATGAGACCATACTAGGGGGGTTTGATGCCTCACAGACATATGGTGACAATACTGCACAAAGAGGTGATGCAGCATTAGTAGGTAATGGGCAAAGTAATGTCAATACCAACAGTTTATTAATCGAACCTACATCTCCGGATGTTGCAAGAGACTAGGGGTTTAGTTTTACTTTTAGCTCAGAGGCCCATACAAGTACCAGTTCCCACCCCCTTAGAAATAGAAACAAACGAAAGGAAAATTGCGACAAGAATTTGACAGTGATGTACACCAATGTAGATTGTTTGACTAAAGAAAAGAAAACTGAAATTGAAATTTATATTCAAAATCGTAAGCCAGATATCATTGGATTGGTAGAAATATATCCTAAACACTCTTCCATGGGTTTTGTTCCAAGTTTTTATCAGCTGGAGAGGTACAATAGTTTCTTCTCGGACTTGGAAAAGGGTCGGGGAGTGGTGTTGTACTGCTCAGATAGATTAAATGCAATTGTTTTGGATGTTTTCGACTATAATGAGTCAGTTTGGTGTGCAATACAGCTTAGGGGTGGGGATAGGTTGCTTGTGGGATGTATTTATCGATCCCCAAATAGTCCACGTGAGGATATCTTTAAGTTGAAAAGGTTGCTTTATACTGCTGTAGGGAAAAAATACTCTCATCTTCTTATAGTAGGTGATTTTAATTTTAGAGAAATAGATTGGGTTCGTCAACGTTCAACTGCTAATGTGGAAGATTCGTCCACGAAGTTTGTGGAGATTTTAAGGGACCTTTACCTTACCCAACATGTAAGGGAGTGTACTAGGTACAGGTGTAATCAAACACCATCACTATTGGATCTAGCAATAACTAATGAAGAAAGAATGATTGAAGATCTGGAATATCTACCCAGTTTCGGTAAAAGTGACCACATTGTGTTATCTTTTAGTTTTATATGTTATACAGAGGCTCTGCCAAGGTCTGGGCCTCGATATAATTATTTTAGAGCTAATTACAATGAAATGAATAAAGATATTTCTGAGTGCAATTGGGAAGAAAAGTTCATGGATAAGGACGTGTGTGGCGCTTGGAGTGACTTTGCTGAAACCATTATTAAATTTATAGAAGACATGTACCAGTGAGTAGAGTTCATGACAAGCGTTCATGCCCTTATGTTGATAGAGATGCAATAGCTGCTGTTAGGGCCAAGCGTAAGAAGTGGGCCAAATACGTTCACTGTAAGAACGTGGGAACATATAAGGAGTATAAAATAGCCAGGAACAATGTCACCTATGAAATTAGGCGCTCGAAATACCAGTATGAGAAGAATTTATCGGAGAAAATCAAGTCTGAACCGAAGCTCTTCTGGAGATATGTAAGTGACAAATCCAAAACTAAGGTTAATGTTGGGCAGTTGATGACAGTAAAAGGGGAACTCACAAGTACAGACCAAGAAAAAGCTGAAGCTCTAAATAAGTACTTCGCTACTGTCTTTACAATTGAGGACCAAACTAGAATGCCCCAATTTGCTGATAGGAATTTCCAGCACCCGCTCGAGGACATAACTATTAATGAAAGTGTAGTCAGGAAGACCATAGGATCAATTAAGCCCTCAAAATCGCAAGGACCTGATAGAATACATCCAAAAATGGTTAAGGAATGTGATGCCCTTGTCAAACCCCTAACACATATTTTTAAGAAATCTTTGGCGGAGGGGAAATTACCTACACAGTGGAAAAATGCCAATGTAACCGGGGTGTTTAAGGCCGGCAGTAAGTCTAAACCGGAAAACTATAGACCAATTAGTGTTACGTCAATTTGCTGTAGGGTTTGAACGAATTATAAGGACCGAACTAATTGAACATTTAACAGCAAATAACCTACTATCAGAATTTCAGCATGGTTTCAGGAAAGGCTACTCCTGCGTCACACAGCTCCTAGAATGTATTGATGACTGGACTGAAGCCATTGATAATGGTGAGCAGGTTGATGTGATTTACCTTGACTTCAAAGCTGCCTTTGACAAGGTCCCTCACAGGCGATTGCTTGTCAAGTTATATGCATATGGAGTACGGGGTAGGTTGTTTGAATGGATTAAGGACTTTTTGGCAAATAGGAGACAGAGGGTAGTCGTCAGTGGGGCTGAGTCTGATTGGACTGATGTTCTAAGTGGGGTACCGCAGGGTAGTGTGTTGGGTCCAATCCTTTTCTTAATCTTCATAAACGACTTGCCAGATATAAGGAATTGTATTTTGCGTTTATTCGCTGATGACACCAAAATGTATTCAAGAGTAAGGAGTCCTGATGACAAAATTAGAATGCAGGATAACATTTTTTCAGCATGTGACTGGTCAGTCACTTGGGAAATGCAATTCAATGTTAATAAGTGTAAATACTTACAGTTGGGTCATTCTGACCCAGGGGAATCCCAAGTTGAATATTTCATGAAGGAAAAGAATGGGCAAATTAAATCAATACAGCAAGTTGTCACAGAGAAGGATTTGGGTATCCATTTTGATTCTGATTTTAAGTTTAGGACCCATATTAGCGAGAAAGTCAACAAAGCGAATAGAAATTTAGGCCTGATCTGTAAAACATTTACATACATGGATAAAGAAATGTTTGTAACCCTGTATAAGGCCATTGTGAGGCCTCACTTGGAATACGCTACAGTCATATGGTCCCCATACTATTTAAGGGATATAGCTGAGATAGAGAGTGTACAGCGTAGGGCAACTAGAATGGTTGGAAACTTAAACCACCTTCCGTATCAGGAAAGGCTCAGGGAATTAGGGCTTCCCACCCTGGAATACAGACGGGAACGTGCTGATATGATTGAGTTTACAAGATCATGCACTGTGTCGACAAAGTGAAAGAAGAAAAAGTTTTCCGTAGGAACACATACCAACGTACCAGAGGACACAGTCTAAAATTATTCAAGGATAGGGCAAGAACGGAGGTCAGGAGGGGTGTGTTTAGGTCCCGGGTGGTTGGGTCCTGGAACTCTCTTACAGAGGAAGTGGTTACAGCACCCACTCTTAATTCTTTTAAAGCACGTCTTAATAAATTTTGGTCATCCCATCCCCATAAGTTCAGTGCATCCTGCTACAACTAGTAGCATCTGGAAGCTATCATTTTGAAAACTACCGGTCTGATAAAGCATATAATAAAGGGCCTAAGAAACTATTAGTTTATGTGGTGGACATCCACATTTGGCCTCGGAACAGTGTAAACAGTGTAAACAGTGTAATCAGCTTCATTTATTTCTGACTATTCTGTTTAATATTCTAGATGCTAGATCAGCTATTGCAATTTTTCATTTTTTTTCAAAGTTAATGAGGCAACCGCATGATGATAAACTGAAAAGATTCTGGTCCATTAAAAGACTCTGACAGAAGAATCAAAGACATTTTATTTGACCCATATTGCTAATAACAACTAAGACCTAGATTACGCTCCGCATCTCTGTTCACTTTTTGCGATTCAGATTCCTAAGAATCTTTTGACTGTCAATGCAACCACGAAGACTAAGCTCAGCATGCAGGGATGCGCAAGCTGATTAAAGTTTTAAGTACTGTTTACTTATGTTGTAAAAATCTTTTCCGGTGTCTGAACTCATTGTTGTCTCTCTTTCACAGCATGTCCGGACTCACCTTCAGAGCTATGAGAAGCGGACCTATATCTGCCTTGTCGCTGACTGTGGCCAAAGGTATACACGGTCGGATGCACTGGCACGGCATCAGCTGGCAAGTCACGGGATCAAGCCTAAGTCCTCCAAGACTTGAACAAAGATGGTCTTAATCCGGTATGTGGATATACAGCTAGCAATCTGTCCCTGTCAGGCAACAACAGGGGACCAGTTCGACGTAGGCCTAATTATTAAAAAAACACCACATTGTAAATGGGCGCCGTCGCGTAAAAAGGACAGACTAAGATCAGCCTGCGCATCCACACAGTCCGATCAGAGTCTTCTTTTTTTGCATAAGGGACCGACCATTTGATATTCTGGGGGGGGGGGGGGGGGGGGGGGGCCTGGTATATTTATCAAAAAAATTCCCTGTCTTTGGATATGCAAGAAAAAAATATCCTGGCTCATAGGGGGGTTAAAAAAAATAATCTGGCCTCAAAAGTAAGAGAAAAAAATAACCTGTCTCCACCCAAAAAATAAAAAAAAAAATATTGTCTGCAGATAATTCCATTGGAATAGAGTTTTTATAATGTCTCTGGCTTCTGGGGGGGCTGCGCCCCCCAAACCCCCATATTTATGGTAATATTTTAATATTATCTACAATTGATTTACACCAGCGTGCATACATTTACAAAAACATCCTATACAACATTCACATACATGTATTATTGATCTGCCACATTACTAAGTAAATGTTTCCGCTAAAACTAAATTGCAAAAGAGTCACTAGCTTATGGGAGACAAAACCGTTATGGCAAAATAAACACTCTAAAAGGCAAAAGTCCTAATATAAAAACCCCTATTTTTATAATCATTCCTAGTTTTTCTCTATTGTTTCCAGTCTTAAAATTGCCATTGAAATTGGGAAATTGCTTTAGCTTCTGGGGGGCTGTGCCCCCCAGACCCCCCTTTGTTAACTTCTTAGCACATAACTTTCAGCCATTTTATTAATGCCCATTCATGTATAATGTGACTCTATCATGCAACTAATGTGAATTTATCATGTAAGTATTTATCAAACTTTCTAAAGTACAAATAAGCATGGCTATGCATATATTGAGATGAAAAAAAAACTTTAATTCCTAATGTTAGCCCTAAAACTTTGCCAAAATAGCCCTAAATTTTGGCCAAAATATCCCTAATTTAAGGCCTAATTTTTTGCCAAACTCATACAGGGATGTACCTTAGATGAAAAGAGTAACATGCTCCAGGCAATGGTTTGCAAAAGCAAGCTAAGCCATGCCCTTGGCCTGGTTAAAGACAGCACCATGCTCTTTTTGTGAGAAAAAAGGTCTAAAAATACTGATGTGGGTAAAATAAAAGGATATTAAGGTCAAGTAAACAAGGATCTGATAGTTCAGCTATAAAATAAAAAAAAAAAATAACCTGTTTGAGTTAGTTTGTAAAAAAAATAAATTAGCTCCCACATGGTGAAAAAAAAAGAAATTGTTTCCAGAGGCCAGTGAAATAAAATGTCCTGTCTCCATCAAGAATACCAGGCCCCCCCCAGAATATCAAATGGTCGGTCCCTAAACTATCTATAAACTATTGAGTAATCTTAGTTTGCACCAACGCGTATGCCATTTTCTGTTCTAGTATCTGCTGTTACGGTATATCTATGATCCCTTCTTATGCAAAGTCTTTTAAATGTGAATTTGGAGCCCTGCATGCAAAAAATTGACAAAGACCGGTGCGTTGTGTTGTCTAGGCATATTTTAAGGACCAACTCTGTTCAGACTATACGTATGCGCAAGCTGTGTAGTTACTGGCGAAAGTATGTGCACTTAGTACTGGTTAACCGCTTAGGAGGTCTAAGCCTGCCCAGGAATAGTGTGGTTAGGTTAACTGGCCGTCCCGACATGACCTTAGTTGTTTACCGTGGACGTTAAGCATCAAATCACCCACCACGACTTTTTAGACCTTTGCATTGTCTTCTCTCAAAGAGACAAGTGCGATCATTTAATCGGATCTCAGCCGGGGTCATTCATAGGCTTTATTGAGTTTCCCTTTAGGGCAGATCTCGTTTCAAAGTTGGCCAAAGCTCTCGTATCTGAATCAACGATAGGCGGTGCCTTCATCTGAAAAATGTGTGGTGCGAGGGAAAGCAAATATTGGGCGTGTCACATCAAAAGATAAGTACAGCCAGCGTCAACAGGCATATAGACAAGATGTCGGCAGATGCCAAGAAAACTCCGGACTGAATGACAGGATGTGGAGAAAAGCCAGGAGCCGTATTCATAAAGCCACTTAAGTCGTTGCTATGCAGTTGCTAAGGCTAAATATCTATAAAGGAGATTCCCTACAACTATGAAATTTGCTCTGGAGGAACAGTCTTTTTAAGACTGTTCCTCCAGAGCAAATTTTATAGTTGTAGGGAATCTCCTTCAAAGAAATTTAGCCTTAGCAACAGCATAGCAACCACTTAAGTCGTTTTATGAATACGGCCCCAGATTTTTTTTTCAACTCCAATAGTCGAGGAGTTCTCTGTAAAACCACCACGACCGGCGCTCTGTTGCTGCTGTAAATGCATATATTTCTGCTCGTAACAACGCCCTATTGCATGGATTCAAACAAGATTTCCTTACAGTCAATAATTAGTATCTGTCACACTGTGACAGCGTATCGCGAAAAAAAGTTAAAATAGGGGTAAACAAAAATATTCAAACAAACTAAATTTAAGAACAAAACAGTTTATTAGTAGTTAGCGAACTAACAAAACAGCATATAAAATTGAATACGAGTCTCGGCATAGGGGAAACAAGCTGGTATATTACATGGACCACATATGTATGAAGTGGGCATGCTCATACCAGCCATCGCGAAAGCACCTGGGCCGTATTCATAAAACGACTTAAGTGGTTGCTATGCTGTTGCTAAGGCTAAATTTCTTTGAAGGAGATTCCGTACAACTATGAAATTTGGTCTGGAGGAACAGTCTTACAAAGACTGTTCCTCCAGAGCAAATTTCATAGTTGTAGGGAATCTCCTTCATAGATATTTAGCCTTAGCAACCGCATAGCAACGACTTAAGTGGCTTTATGAATACGGCCCCTGGTCAGAACATACGCAAAGACGATAGGGCTACTCTTAAAGGAAAAAATTGCTTTCTCTTCTCAGTACCCCAGTCAGAAGGGAGGTAATACCTCCTAATAAGATTGGCCTTCAATGCACCTTAATCAGTATGTAATAGGCCTACTCGTTTGAATTTCGCCGCTGCGTCGTTAGAAAGCTTCCTTAAGGTGAATGGATACTTTCAGGGGAAGCAACTCTGTCATTTTCATTTTTGCCTCCCTTCCAAGTGGGAATCAATTATAAAAGGAAAGAATTCTTTTCTTTCAACACGCTCTTTCTTTTTATAGTATATTAAGCGTAGTATACGCATGAGCCAAACATAGACCAACAAAATATTGTTTCCTCTATGTTGAGACTTGTTTCATAATCACTTTTATAAACGTTATCTTCTCATATGTGAACATATAGACAACATCACATTGACCACAGATAAGCTTAAATAACAAAATCTGTACGAGGACTGATTCAGCAAGTCCAGGAAAGCTTTGTCATTTGCTAAAGCTGACAAATGTTGAATCCTAGAAATTTTGAAACGCTTACATGGTATGTTAAACTAAAATGACACAAAATTGTAACGCATGACTTTAATGGGCAATCAGCATAATACATATGATACTGAAATTCATTTGTGTTTGATTTTTCTTAGGTTTTAACAGGACTGTATGCTGAATTGGTGTGGCCTGCCAGGATGTTAAGACGGCCACTGAATTTAATATTTTTATATCTACGTTTACCAAATGAAGTAAGCGTTGCAGTTACTTGCTCAACCCTCTTACACGGTACTAGTGTGGCGATAACTCTATTGATGATCTCGTCGAAGTGCCAAACAGTCATACCACTCACATACATGCTCACGCACACATACATAATAACGATTCAGTTATAATTTGAAAATAGAAACACAATGATACATTTAACAAAGTAAATTAAGAGTCAGATAGATCTATTGAATAAAAACACAGAACTGTCCATAGTTTTTACTCATTACATGGTAAAATTCGAAGACTTTGGAATTTAAAATTAGATTTTTGTGGCTTGCAGTTTTACCTCTAGATGTTGCTTATGGGTGGGCTGATGTTAAGTAGCGTTTCGAAATTTAAAATTAATTACCATTCCTGTTTTGGTGAACTTGATGTCGAGGTCACGGATTTAAAAATTTTGCTTTAAAATTTTGGTTTTTAAGTTTTTAATGGTTACGGTTATACGAAGCCTGGATAGACACAGTGACACAGAATGATGTCAGGTTTACATATCATTAGCCAGTATCCCCCTCTTTCAAGCCTAACTAACAGGCTTAGAAAGTGCGTAGTCTGATCCACCTTCTTTCTTGTGAATGACTTCCTTGCTCTTGAAGGAACTCATCTATAATTTTTATTAGGAATAATCTGTTTAAAATTTTGAAGAAAAAAAAAATAGTTTACCTCGTAAACTTTCAAAATTTTAAACAGATTCAGTTGATGCTTGAATTAATATTAACTGCTAATCCCAAAGACGAAAAGTTTAACATGGTGCCATCAACCCTTTCAGTGACCTTCAGGTCAAGGTCATGGACTTAAGGTTTCATATAGATCTTTCATATAGAACAGAAGTTCACAGTGCCTGCAGAGATTTAACTGATGTTTGGATTGGTGATAGGTTTACTTAGAACCTCCCTATACCCATCAGTCCAGCCAAGCTATGTTGCCTACTGACAACTTTTGTTAGTACTTTCGATCTTGAATGTGTTCGTGTAGGGTCTACTTACCCATGCATGTTCTTAAAATTTAATCCTTTTTCCTCCCAGGCAACATTATGTATGAAATGAGTTTCGAATCTGTAAAGTATGCCCTCTAATACAATAACAGCTTATACAATCATACTGTCGTAACCCATTCCGTTCGGGATACCCCTTTAAGGGAATCTGGGCTAACAGTTTGGATCCAGATCAGGCCACAGAAACGTGTGGCCTGATCTGAGATCCAAACTGTTTACTGCCTAGACATCATTTCTACAACAGTCAGTTAGACCAATATAGTCAAAATATTCTTGATTTTTTATGCAGACGACAATTTCAGCAGACAACAAAAAATACCCAGAATGCAATGGGTTAAATGATTTGAAGTTGTGTGAAACAACACGAACTGATGAAAATGGAAATTACTGATTCTTCAGCTTCTTTGATTAATGTGTACAACAGCTAGTTACAGAAATGGCAAAGCAAGCAGCACAGGCCAACATAAGATGGCTTGTTGGGTAGAACGAGGGTAAAGTCAGTCACGTAACAGTTCGCAATGTTCAAGTCCAAATTAAATCAAATCACTTTATTGGTTTTAAATCCAGTAACAGGACTGTCACCAAGCACATTTCCATGGGATATCACTGAACCCCTGGTGTAAACCTGTTATGCGTTCTCAAGTTGCATCAATATGGTGGACCTGTTGTGACGCTTGTTTTATTTTGCATCACTGGGGTAATATTGTGCGTTACTGAAGCTACAACCTAGTAATGTATAAGATAGGTGCCACAAACATTATAAAGATTAAACAATAAAGAGAAAACTTCGAATTCATAGACTAGTGCTTGTCACGTGGTTTCTTGGGTCGGTTTACACCTGCTCCGGCCGTATCTTCTTTGGCTGGAAGATTCCCTGGAGATTGTACTGAAAAGAGAGGACATCATATTCTAGCAACAGACATACACCCTTTATCTTTGAATGTTAACATATCTGATCTATACCAGCAATGATACCAATTATGTCAGTCTTTTTAATGAGGTTCATTCCGGATGGTCTTCTCAATCAATCAACGGACTGGAAAAGATCGTATTTTAAATGCACTTAAGGTGTGTGGGTACATCTTCAGAGATAGTAACTTGGCCATTTTAATTTTTGCTTCCCGTCTCAATGGCGAATCAACTCTCAAAGGAAAGAAGTCACTCTCCTAGGAGAAATTCTTTACTTTAAGAGTAGACCCATTTTGGAAGGATTTTCACCCAAAAAGCAAACAAGAAGTCATAAAAAGTATATCCCTTCGTAACAAGTTTTCTGTAGATGGTTGGTTGTTTTATGTTTAAGGTGGTGATAATCACTGATTTGGGACAAAGACAAAAATCAGCATAAAATACTCAAAGTAACACTGATCTTTCCAAAACTTAGCAGATGCCTTCTTTATGTTGTTTCTCATAATCTAGAATCCCACAATGCAGCATTTGTTAATGTTAAAAAGTGTTTTTATAAGAGAAGATCAAAGGGTAATTTTCTGCGAATAAATCTGAAAAAATAATATCATTATTGAAAATATACTTAGTGCTTAGAGTACCTAGTTGCATAATGGAGAGCGTCCTAGCAATTATTTTTTCCATCTCTTTCACACATTACCAGGCTGAGCAGTTGAAAAAAGATGCAGTCTGTGTCCAAATTTTTTTGTCAAAACACACAGGTGAGACAGGAGATACTATTTTAACAAGGTTGAACAATTTCATCTACACACCACTGATCATGTCAGTAATGTATTATTTATATTGTAGGTGTTAACATAGGTATGCTTGCCTACCCTATATTTAATAAATGCGTCCAGTGTACATTGACTTTGTACATGGCTGAACATTGAGAAAAAGCTACCGTTTTCATCTGGTCTACATTACAATTTGAGAAAGAGTTGGAATAAATTATTGCTAGGACGCTCTTCATTATGCAATAGTGCACCTTCAGCACTACGTAAATTTTCAATAACCATATTATTTTTTCAGATTTATTCGCAGAAAATTACCCTTTGATCTTTCCTTATAAAAACACCTTTTTAAGCAGCATGTACGTCTATTTTGTATTCTGAACTGTAAAGAACTACGAAAATAAGAAGTCTGCTAGCTTTCAGGGAGATACGTTCCTTTTTTATGGTTTTATGCAGATTTTTACATTTACCATAAATCACCACCTTAACGGCTCTTTGAGATAGTAGTTCAGTCTATATCGAGCCATCTCCCTGAGAGAGGGAGAAAGACAAGACATATGTTAGAGGAGAGAAGAAATATCCAAACAACCCCCACCCGCACCTACTGCAAGCACAGTCGGCCCTTGTCCTACGATCAGTCCAATTAGGACGCCCAGGCACTGAAAGTTACCAAGCACCATCATCCGACCACGACCACCCCCGTATTCTGTGGCAGGCAGTGTATCGCCTCTCAACAAAAATTTACACCGCCTATGACCAGCAATACCTAAGTGTCGCTACTGCTAGTCGCTTGCCATACAAAAATGGCGGGAAAACATGACAGTGTATTCATACACCTTAAAACGGACTGGCATTTAATATATTTTATTTCTATTGTGACTGGTGAGGATCACATTTGTTTAGATTTGAATATATAGGGTGGTGTAGTTTTAATAAGATTCAAAACAGGTCACTTACATACAGGAGATACTTTCTGAGGGGCTTGTAGGGAGATAGGGAGTATAATAAAGAATTAAGGAAATGCTGAAATTTTGATAGGAAAATTCGAAATTAAAAAAAGATTTATAAAAAGGAAATGTTTTAGATTTTGATAGGTAGATTTTATCCAAAATAGGGAGTCTTCCTCTCAAACAGGGAGATATTACATTTATGATGCTTATAAATTATTTACAAAACTACAATGCTTATAAAGTATTTTAAAAATTACAACTCTCTTTCAAAGCCCCATTGCTCTATCAGCATGAAAATATTTATCATGAGGTATCGCTGCAAGCTTCTCGATGTAGTTTCGTAATTGTAATTGACCGTGATTAGCCATCTTTAAACAAATAAAACATCCTTGAGTTTCACACAAAAAGGATTTGAAAACTTATTTGGGTCATTTTAGTTGGCAACTAAAATGACCTACTTTCGATTTCACAAAATGGTAAAAATACAACGTACAGGTGTGGAGTCCCAATCACTATTCCGCCTAAGTTAGTATAGCATTGCTAGACGGGAAACCAGAACAGGAGATTGTATTTTGTGGAGCTATTTGTTATTTTTCAAAAAATGTTTTCTCTACTTTTTGCCGACTATATGACTCAATATTTGCACACCAATCCTCATTATATTACCAGACCTGAAGGTTGAACCGCTTTTTACAATGATTTGCGCTTAGGCATTTTTACCGCTGATAGGACAATGGAGACCTTAAGGCAAAACATTTGTTTAAAACAGGGCTCTGCCACAACCTAGAAACAGTCTAGAAACCCAATGAACATGCACAGTAATAAATTTGCCCAGACAATACATGGGTCTGGTAGATTTCAAAAGCCAACTGCACTTGGGTGGACCACAACAACTGTGCTATAATACATTTGATGTCATCGTGAGGTATGTGTGCTGCTCATACTGACGGTGGCCTATAATTAAGGGAAATGGGTACACCTCCATACTTTTTTGTCATTTTTACAAAAGGGAACAACATTTGTGACTTCCTGTTTGCTCACCTGGATGAGAAAGCTCTTCCAAAATGGAATATTTTTTTTTTAAGAGTTGAACCCCCTAACATTTACCAATTTACCTTAAGATATTTTTAGACCTGGATTTACCATTCAGTCATACCAGCTGTTTACTTGTACTTTTATAACTATTCTCTGAGGTTTGCACGAAAAACGTTTGCATGAAAAATAATCAGTTTGACATTTAATAAATTATTGCCAAGCTTCCATTGTACAGCTTTGACACAAATCAGACTCCACTGTCTGGGGTGTCAAATCTTGGTCTACACTTTTCACTTTCTGCACACATACAGTAAAAACATACAATTAATGGACCTGGCCAACACTGCGACCAAAGATTTCACTTGGACCTTTGGGCATGAATGAGTTAAATGCTATTATTGGTTAAATTATTCCAGAGTTTAGTGTAAGTATGGTAATGTTCTGACAGAAACATATTATGCTTTCGCTGTCAGAGAATCAATAAACACAGAAGCTTTATAAAGCAAGTAACTTACTGCAGTATTACAAATGAAAATATGCATACATTTTTCCAACAATCTGTTACTTAGCTGGAACCAGTATTGCTTAGTTACAAAGAAACCTGATGCTCCTGTAAAAGCTTTCAACATGATAGTCCATATTCTAGATTACCCTACAAGAGAAGGAAATGGAGCTATGGTTGCACTCCACATTTTTTTTGATACCCCACAGGGGGTCAACTAAACAAAGACACATTCCAGCCTGACTGAATGAATAAATCATTCTTTTTTCTCTTTGAATGTGCTGTACATATGCCAAAATACACTGTATAGCCATTTATAAACCCTACAAGGCCCTCATATGAATATTGTTGCAGAGAAAATGACACCCCACCCACTTTATGATGCCAGAAAATTTCTTCAAAAATTATAATTATCCATGCTCTACTCAAGACCAGGACGATTGTTGTCACCTAAAGCTTACAGATTTGCCTAGAGGGCTTACAGATGATCACTGTCAGCTGCAACTGAATACCTGCCAGCCGTTTAGATTTTCTGCTATTCTTAATTGAAAATGAGCACCATCATTTTGACAATTTGTATTTCCCGCTTTATCAGTGCAGCCATAGTTTCGCATCCATGCCGCACAGTGATTGGATGGTTTTCAAGTTGGAAATAAATTCAGTTTTTACTTTCCTGACACATGCTCACTCAAAGGGAGGAAAAGTTTCCTGCATATAAGGAGGCAAAAAGAATTTAGAGCCCAAGATACAAGCCTACCCCCAAATATTAGCATTTTTGACCACTGCCACAAATGCGAAACTGTGAATGCGAAACTGTGAATGGCAACCTATAATCCAGACAAGAGTTTGCCAAGGGCAGGTAATACATAAATGAACTGTATAAGAATTGTCTTCCCTATTGGTGACCTTTTACCTCATAAGATGCATATACATGTATATATAACTTATAAGCTATGAAACAAATTGTCTTTCTTGTTCATGGCATTTCAACTCATTAAAGCAAAACCATGTGTGAAGGTTCATGAAAATATTACAAATCAGGTAATGCTGCTATAGCATCCCCCCTTTTGCCTTTTACCAGTATACTGGTATGCACCCCTCTTTCCCCCCTCCAAAAAATACAAGATAGATAACTCCATGAGTTCCTTTCCTTGTTGTTGACATTTTATCTCAATCATTATGATGAGCACATGTGTGAAGTTTCATGAAAGTATTCCAAAGGGATAAGGTGCTCTATCTATGACGAAATTTTCCCAAGAGCAAATAACAGAAATTAAGAGACTAAGAGTTGTCTTTCTTGTTCAAGACAGTTTATCTTGTTATGATAAGTCAGTGAAAGAAGTTTTATGAAAATATTTCAAAGTGTTAAGGAGCTACAGCTTCAAGGGGCAGATAACTCTAAAACAAAGATACCTAGGGTTGTACATCTTGTTCAAGACAAGCCATCTCATTAGGCTGAATGCATGTGAAGTCAAATGAAAATATCCCAAAAGGAATGAGAAGTTATAGCCTGGACATGAAATTCAACATTGTAAAAGCTTGACTAATATCAGTATAGAGCAGATAACAGATGAAGTTTTTAAGCTAGAATCTTAACAATTGTATGTGACACATTGATTGTGTAAGGCAAACATATATGTGAAGTTTCATGAATTTCTACAAACAGGTAAAAGAGTTACAAATGTCCAAGGGGAGATAACTCAGAGCAAGAGCAACTTGTTTTATGCATATGTATTGCCTTGTACTCTGGGTGAATCCTTTTGTGATGTTCATGCCTAAATCCCAAAGTGTTTGGTAGGTATCCCTGGCAACAGAAGCAATGACAGAATGATAGACAAATGCCTATTACCGAAACGACCCTAAATATTCTGACACACAGGTCTAAGCAAACATTGTAGACCCAGATCAAACTGCTCCTCAAGGAGCAGTTTGATCAGGGTCTACAACGTTTGCCATTCACTAAGCATCATTTGCATTCAATAACATTAGCCAGGCTACATTAACGTGTGTAAAATCCACTTTCTAAGAATTTTCAAACAATAATTGTCTGACTCTCGGGTGTCCAAAATTTTAGGTTTATTACCGTATTCCCCAGCTTCTCTAGCAATGGGGACAAACAAAAGCATACCACGCAGTTAAGTACTGCAGCATTATCACAATTATATCATTAAACATATATACATGCCAATCAACAGTTTTATGAAGACTACAATTAATTAACAAGAAGACAATAACAACTTACATTTTGGACCTATCAACAATACAAATAATTTATACGCATATATATAGTGATAAAACATTTTCTTTGGCATATTTGTAAAACAATCTATGTGCTGTATATATAAAGTAGATAAAATATACATTAATATGGCCTTTAAATATAATATTTAAAGCATCTGAGGTATAGCTTAGTAGATCAGTTTTGGCTAAAGTAATATTTACAACACAGAGCACCTAAACATGCCTATACATGTATATACATTTAAATATATGTAAATAAGATTGTACACATGAAAATAAGATTGTACACATGAACACTATTTGTTTAAAGCAGTAAATGTTACAATAAAAGTACAAGTGCACGGAAATTAAAACTTTATCAACACTGAATCAGTCAAATATATATCAAATATTAAATCTCTTCGTTGAACTTGTGTTCCACTTTTTTAACACTTTTTATTAGTTTTGGCATTTTAATCAATTAACAGACGTTTTCAGAGGAAATATATGAAATCTATTTGACTGGACTTTACTTTTAATCTTACAACAAAATTCACCAGCACCTGAAGATGCAACAATTACTGCAAATGTTTCTTACAAACTTATAGAAAGCTTTATTGAAAATTAAAGTACTAAAATTTACCAGTTTTTATGACAAAAAAGCCAACTCGGGCTATAGTTTTCATTTTGCTGCTCATCAAACTGGGGGACAGTCAAATATTTGAAATATGTGCTTGTAAACTGCTTTGCAAACTACAAAATGACTCATGCCATGAGAAACAACATAAGTGCTAAGTGTGAATTTCAGAACAACCTTCAGATGTGCACTGATCAGTCTGTTCCACACAGTATGGATTTCTTACACACCATTGAGGTACTAAAAACTCATTTGGAAAGGTAAATTGCTGGTCTTAGGATCACAATTTTGTTTTATGGGAATGCATCAGCGGAGCCATGAAATGCAATTTGCAAGCATAAAACTGATGATTTACCTCCTCAAATGTCAATTTTCAGTATAGTAATCTCCATTCTAATGCACTTTTACATACTGCCACTTTCCAAATTGACTACTTTGCACCCAAAGCCAGGGCTTTAGGCAATTTGAAACCAGAGATCAGCCAATGAGAAACATTTTGTAATGACATTGGGCTTTAGGCAGAATATCACATGATAAACTGTCGCAAATTTTTCACGTTATCCAATCAGACAGCAGATTGTATACTTATAAATGCATTAAAATGATTGTTTATGCCAACATGGAAAACTCTGACCAGACTGTGTGCATACAAAGGCTTATCTGAGTCTTTGCTGCTAGAATATGCCTGTAGACATGATTTCTCATAGCACAGCTCAAAGACATTTGAGCCACAACATGACAAAACAAACAAAGTGGCATTTGTGCCCAGTGAAGACTCGGATCAGCCTGAACAGCCACCCAGTCTGAGTTGGCTGTGTGCTTAAACAGCAGCTAAGGGTCTAAGCTAGTGCCATGCAGACAGCAATGACTCTGAACAGACTGGGTGAATGCCCAGGCTGATCTGAGTACATGCCGCTTTGTTGGTATTGTCACGTTGTGGCTCATATTTATTGTTTGAAGCATAACAAAAATGTAAGATAAACTGAATCAAACAAGCTCTTGGGAATATTTAACTTAATTGGGTACACTTTCAGGGTAGCAACTCCATTTTTCCTCCCTTTTCAATTGGGTTCACCTCTTTAACCCTTTTTAGACCGGATACCCGTTTTGGGGACATTATGCAAACAGTGCAGACCCAGTTTAGACGCCGCAAAACGCGGCGTCTGATCAGGGTCTACATTGTTTGCCTACAGGAATTTCTATGCAAAGTACAATAAAAGTGAAAATATTCACCAGAAACCCCTAAAACTAATGGGATTATCTGAATGATAAGAATGGACAAGTCCACTGGTCAACAAGGGCTTCGCAAGCGGCGCATAATACGCCCGTTTAAATGTCATAAAGCAGAAACAGAATGAACAAGATTGCCTACAAAAGGATAGACAGACAAAGTGGTACAAGGGAGATAACCTAAACATACTAGATAGGCCTTTTTTGGTTGTACTATATTCCCTTGAAATGATTTTTATAATATACATACCATTTATTTCGAATGGTTAAGGAGTTAGAGTAAACAGGAAATTTATGCAAGGGCAGATAATTCAGTAAGTAAGCCAGAGTTGTGATTCTTGTTCAGGATACATTGCCCCATTATTATACACATTCCTACAAAGCTTCATTCTAATATTTCAAAAGGTTCAGGAGATATGGAGTGAATGAGAAACACCTGAAAATACTAATCAAATGGAGGTTACTCCAAAATTAAGAAAAAGGGAGCAACCATTCTTATATATGACACATTGTCTTGTGATCATGCACATTGCTATAAAGTTTCATCATGATATTCCAAACGGTTTCCAAGTTATGGCATGCACAAGATAAGTAAACACAAAAATAGGCTCTAAGTACTAATGAAATGGTCGTAACTCTAAAACGAAGAAAGGGAGAGCAGCCATTTTTGTACGCGACACATTGTTAGGAATTCATACACATTGCTATGAAGTTTTATAAAGATATCCCAAACGGTTATCTAGTTATGGCCCGCACAAGACTTGCACGGAAAAAATTGATCAAAGGGGCACAACTTCGAAACTAAGAAAGGGAGAGCAACCATTCTTGTACTCGACACGTTCCCCCAACCTAATACATATGCCTATAAAATTTCATGAAGATATCCCAAATGGTTACTGAGTTATGGCGCGCACAAGAATGTTTACGGACAGACGGACGGACGGACAGACGGACAGCGCCACGACATAATACGTCCGTTTTTTCAAAACGGGCATATAAAAAAGGGTTAATGAAAGAATTTGCTATTTCTTTAAGAGTTGACTCCTTTTTGGAAGAGTTTTGCTGTTCAGGGAACCAAACAAGAAGTCACTAAAGTTGTTTCCCTTTGTAAAATGGCAGAAAACCATGAAAGTAAACCCATACATCTTTTAAGAGTGATCTTTTTTCCTATAAATTTGGCCCCTGTTTCACTCTGAATGTTTTATTTTTTTCAAAGATATGATAGATAGCAACATTTCCTCTATACAAGTATCTTGCCTCAAAAAGATCTGAATGTATCTCCAGTAAACAGTATAACTGTCCTCAAAATGTGAAAACTGAATTTGAGGCAAGATAACAGATCAAATTTGAACGGAAACCAATATTTTCTGGCAATCAACGGTTTTAAAGTTTTTTTATTAATTGGTATGATTTTGTACTTAATACCAGGTACAAAATTATATAAACGGTGTATATTCCAATAAACACCCCTCTCTTAAAAATGCCCCACCCCACCTTTTATGTAAAGGAAAAGGAGTAGACAAATACCACCAAGACGGGATCCAGACCCACCTGATTTGTTATTTACTGCCCGAACTTTGTTCCAGGAGTACCAGCTGTAGGGCCTGTGAATTGCAACAGCCCCAGGCACTTATTGGAAAAAACAAAGTAGCCAACTAAAGAAACAACACAACAATGCTTACAAAACCTGCATTGAAGAACCAAACTTAAATAACGGTAGTCAAACCTGTCTTATGGGATCACCCAAAAGTATCATAAAAATTGGCTGCTTTAGACAGGTGACCCCAAAATAAAGATTTTGTACTGAATCTTGGTTCAAGGGACCACAAAAGGTGACTGCTTTAGACAGGTGACCCCTAAATAAACTGAACCCTTACGACAAGTTTGACTGTGTAATACCATTAAAATACAGTAGCACAATTCTGTCACACTTCAATATTTCCCACTGTCATAATCTATATAAAAATACTTCCAGATCTGAGATAACCAATATTATCATTATTATATAAAATCACATATCATAATTTTTCTTTGGTTTACATCCACTTTCAAATACAAAGAACTGTTTTGATTTTAATCCATAAACATAGCATATGTCCAGCAGTTTGTTCACTTTTCTGCACAGAACACCTGATAATCCAGATAGAGTTATAGGCCAGTTTGAGCACTAGGCCACAAACAAACGAGCTAATGAAACACAATGTGAAAATTGAGCCGCAACATGAGAAAAACCAACAACATGGTTGTGCGCCCAGCGTGACTCAGATCAGCCTGGGCATCCGCCCAGTCAGATCAGAGTCTTTGCTGTCCGCATGAAGGTACATGTAGCTTAAACCCTTAGCTACGCTTTAAGCGCTTAGCAAAGAGTCTGATCAGATTGGGCAGATGCCCAGGCTGATCTGAGTCTTCAATGGGCGCACAACCACTTTGTTGGTTTTCTCGTATCGTGGCTCAGATTTGTCCATTTATAACTACATTTGAATAAATATCCAAGTGTGACATAAAAAGCAGCACCAATAATGAAGCACTAAACGCAAGTTTCAGTTGTATAAGCAAAAACACGTGTTTCACTTGGGAATCCAACACGTACATTTCTTACTCTTCTCACTATAGTTCCTATGTCGGTCATACATGGCACATGCTGTGGGGACTTGTTGCCCGGGTCCTCATCTGTAATCATCCTCCGAGGAGATGCTGAAGCTCGTCTAGGTGACTTAGTTCCATTGCTGTTATCACTGGCATGCATCGGAGACTGTGACCGGGTATTACTGGAAACGAGACTTGGTGTCCGTGGGGTTATCTCTATGGTTTGGGATGGCAGAGGATCCAGATCACAGCAGCCATCAACATAATCCATCAGTTGATTGGTATCTATCATAGGTGAGGCCATCAGCTTGTCTTTATACTTACTGTTGTCCAAAGAAGCATAAAAGAAAACATTTATGCATGAACGATGTTAGCTTAAACTTAATCATGAAAGAAACTGCTTTACAACTCTACTTTTAACTGAGATTTTTTAGGTTCACAGAGATTTAAAAACATTTGGTTTACTCAAAAAAATAACTGTTTTAAACGACCCAAACTGCTCTACAGCATTGTTAAGAGAAACATGTTGCAGCAAATTTAAGTTGTAAGTTTCATTCTTGAATTTAAAGACCAGGATCGGACACAACGTACCATACTAAACCATACAAATATTCTGTTTTCATTTTGTTTGACAGTGTACTACACTTACATGAGTATCAAATTCTGCGGAAAAAAAGAAGAAATTTTAAGACTCGATAATGGATCTATCCAATATTGCAATTGCTCAACTGATGTTTTGTAGCATTAATTGAATACTACAGAAAACATAAGCAAATACATGTACAAGTTAATGCTGACAAGGTGTCGCAAGTATTATCCCCTTGTATCTGTCCATCCTACTTACTTCTGGCTGCTATGGGTTGATGATCAGTTGCTACAAAGTTTTTCTAAAAATACCAACTGTGACTGTGGATATTAAGGCAAGTGCAGGCTAATGGTGAATGTTGTTTGGACAATAAATGTGCCAGTGAACTTGTGATTATTATTAGCTTGCTAAGTCCTTTGCTCTAAAATATTATTACTATTTACTAACTATGAGAAGTACTACCGGTCACTATGAGAAGTACAATAACTCTGTCAGAAATTATTGAATTTGCCCATTAACAAATCCTAGGGATTCTAGGTACAAAGGCAAATGCAAAATTTGAAAGAAATCCATTCATTATACTTATTGAACAGAAATGAAGTGGGGATGGACAGACACACTACAAATTGATGGACATACTACAGACGTATGGACAGACACATAGATGGCCAACGTTAAAACATAATACCCCCCCCTTCCCTAATGTGTGGCGGGGTATCAAAATATGGATAAAAGACTTTGTAATATTGTTAATATATGACAGAGTACATTTTTTATGGAAAAGGTGTATTAAGAGGCAGAAAATTATGTATTCAGCAGAGGCTTAGCAGTGGAAGATGCTCATGTTGCCATGGCTCTGAGTAATCAATGGCAGTCACATTAGGATCTAGGTCAACATTGCACCTGCATGTCTTTATAACTATTGCCAGTATTGCTGTACAAGTGTTTGCACCAAGTGGACAGATTGCCTGAACAAGCCCCAGCTCTGACTGCTCTTTTGGAGTATTCTGATAAGAGACTGCACTCTTCTTTAAATTTCATAAAACCTCTGATAAGGCAACTGTAACTGTCCTAATTTGAAGAAAGGCTCAGGCATTCCAAATATAGTATCATCATTTGAGGGTCATGAAACATTTGTTTACTACAGACAGTATTGTTGTGAACCATATTTTCAGGCATATTTGAACCTTAAAGAGAACATAAAAACTGTTGCAGCTCTCATCAGACAGTGCAGGATGGCCAGTACAGTCTTCATCAGTCCCGTATTTTTCCATGCTAAGCCTCATAAGATTTCAGGAAAATAAAACAATAAACCTATAATCTGCTTTTGATAATCTCCAACAAACTGAAAGAATAAAAAAAAAGAAAAGTTAGTCTTTTAAAATAAAAGCGCATAGGAGTATAGACCCCCAGTTGTGAGAAAACGTAATTGATGAGCATGTACAATGAGAATCTATAATGTGAAGGTGAAGATTTGCAGGCTGATTATTTGCTGTATGCACAAGGCTTAAGGTCCCTTTTCACTGAACACCATTCAATTTATTTGCTATAATTGAGTCACGACACGACAAAACCCAAGAAAGTGACATGTGCACCCAGCAAGGACTCACATCAGCCTGGGCAGGGTCTTTATGTGAGCTTGAAGGGTATCTAAATGTCTATACTAGCTCCATGTGCCAAGCAAAGACTCTGATCAGACTGGGTGGATGCCCAGGCTGATCTGAGTTTTCGTTGGGCACACATGGCACTTTGTTGGTTTTGCCATGTTGCGGCTCATTTTTTCATGAAAACAGGTACTGCATAGCATCTCTAAATAACAATACTGAGACAAGCCTGTGTATCTGCAGTCTGCTTTCAGTCTACTGTTCAAATCAAAATTTTATGGCTGATAGATGCAACTACTGATCAGTGTCAGTGCAGTTTCCAACTATAAAAAGACGGGGAAGAAAAAAGCAATCAATTTTGTTCCCAAAACTTTAGTTCGAATAAACTGAGTGAATTCAGTGACTGCACATCATATACCATATATGTATTGATGTTTGCAGCCAAGATAGCATTATCTTTCCCAAACAATATATGAGCCACATCATGTGATTTCCAACAATGTGGCATTGGTGACAAGCTAAGGCTCTAATCAAACTGCACTTATGTGCAGTCTGAACAGAGCCTTCACTTGTCACACAAGGCATCTGCGAAAGTGACCCAAGCCATACAGCCAACAGTGAGGTCTGACTACCCTGTATAAAGGAGAAGGATGATCTGAATGCCACATGACGAAATTGCCACATTGTTGGAAGTCACATGATATGGCTCATATGTATGAAACATGCTCTGATGGACTAACAGCAGATTCTGTATCAAATACAGTCACTACTGATGTGAAGGTATATTACTTTGGAAAGGGTATATATATTTGGAAAACAACATCCAAATTACAGTCATTTAGTACCATAAGTTATAGTTCAGCATCTAAAGCTAATAAAGGGATGAAAAGAAACTGAATAATACAAAGAAGCAGGCATTATGCTTTAATCAGTAAAAGAAAATCCTCTGAAAAAAAACATTATGTATACATGTATGTATCTACAGTAAAATGGGATTTTTAAAGGTCTTTTAGTTTAGCAAATGTTCCTGAGACGCTTTAAAAGCAAAATTAAAACATGTGCAAAGTACTGATAGCAACTAGTAATACGAGGGTCAAAGTATGTGTTGTCCGCTAGTGCAGTTCACACAAAAGTTGTTTGCTGTTGCAGTCAAAAAAAAATAAACCTTGGCAAAAAAAATCCCATTTTGCAGTACAAGGCAATTAAAATACAACATTGGCAAATAGTGAATGATTGTCCGTTTTCATTCTTAATTCAGTGCAGAGCTCATTAGCTTTTCACTTTGACTCAAAGAAATAAGACTGAATTATCATTTGTTCTGACTGAATTTTTCATATCCTAGAAACTACCTAAAACCTTTTAATATTAGGACAGAAATGTCAAGCCAGGGCTCCTACAGGAGCACAATGATCAGGATGGAGTTGTTTTTTTTGTCTCTCAGCTTACAGTTTTAATAATGATCCTTTGATGGGACAAAGAGAATTGTTTGAATAAAAAACCCTAGAGCTTTTAGATGTATTTGGCAACTGACAAAGACACTAACCTAAATGCATAAAACTGCAGGCTAGTCTGGGGTGATGCTGCTTATAAACATTTTGCAGGACAATCTAAGCAATCATCTTTAGTATGTGCTAACTGGGAGACATTTTAAAAACAACTTAATTTCTGTGACAGACTTTTTCTACCTCTGAAATTGGACAAGTCCACTCTATTTAGATGCATGGGTACACTTTCAGGGGAAGCAACTCTGTTATTTTCATTTTTGCATCCCTTCTCAAATGGAGTCAACTCTTAAAAGAAAGAACTGCTTTCCCCTAGGAGCAAATTCTTTCCTTTAAGAGTAAATCCACATATGGAAGGGCTTTTTCATCCAGGGAAGCAAACATAAAGTTACAAAAGTTGTTTCTCTGTAAAAACAGTGAAAAAAGGGATGGAAGTGTACCCACACACTTTAACAGATGTTGCAGAAAGCAGATAGCCAAATTGCAAACCTTGATCATACTGCTCTTTGTGTAGTAAATTCTGGTCCCATACCACACTGTGCCAACTTCTTTGTTTACACCAGGTTCTGCATGGGAAAAGGTTCACTCACAGAGACTTATGTGATCAGTGGCAATGTACCATAATCTTCACTATTTTTGCAGGTCCATGACAGTTGTTTTATAAGCGAAATATTCTTGGAAGGGCAGTAAAACACATATTCTGTGTTTTACTGCCCTTCCAAGAGTATTTCGCTTATATAGAGCAGGTGGGTGCAAACTGGAGAACTTGGGGAAAAACCACCTGACCTTCAGCAAGCAGAAACTGGTTTTCTCACGTGTGCACTGGCCGAGACTCAAACCCATGGCGGTGAGAGACCTAATGTTTAAGAGTCAGTGCTCTTAACCACTAGGCAATGGAGGCCCCTTAGGTCAATGTCAAAGGGATCATATCAGATTTTACTTGGTATGCCTAGTATCAACCCTGTATTAACCAAACTTGACCAAAATAATCATGTTCATAGTTCATATCGAAGCATTCATTTTCTTCAAAATATAAAAATGTAAAATCATTAAAACTACAATAAATTCAAAACAAAGCAATGTCTAAAGCATAAAAGCATACACAGAATTCAAAAGAAAAGACATAAAATAAAAATAATAATCTGCCAGTGATACTAAGCTTTTACAATATCTCCTGAGAATGATGACCTTCTCCAACCCTTTTTTGAACAGTGGATTTGTCTGTCCTTATCATTTGGATGATTTCATGTCTAGTTTTAGGGGTTTCTGGTGAATGTTTTCCCTATTACATTTTACACAGAAATTCCTATAAGCAAACAGTGTAGTCCATGATCAGATGCCGCAGAATGCGGCATCTGAACTGAGTCTGCTCTGTTTGCCTATGTCCTCAAAACAAGTCTCCAGTCCAAAAAGGGCTGTATTACAATAACATAATTATGAATTTATAAGTACCGGTAGTATCAAACCTATCATAATATTGCAAACTACAGTACCTCCATATAAAGGCAGGATTTCTGATGATATCACAGAAACAATATTGCTCATTCTAACTAAAAGATATATTATGGTCCCTGAATAGAATCATTTTACTATGGTAGTTCTAATAGGTGGTCAAAAATCATAATTTCAAGAATAATTGACAAAACTTATCCTAGCTTTCATAAGGTGTATGGCTGCACCTCAATTTATCTACCCGCCTTTTTTACAAAGGGAAAAACTTGATGACTTCCCATTTGCTTCCCTGGGTGACAAACTGTTTCAAACGTGCGGGTCTAGTCGGAAGGGAAAGAATTTGCTCCTGTGGGTTTACTCTTATAGGAAAGAATTTGCTTCTGTCGGATTTTGCTCCTGTAGGAGTAAAATCTTTCCTTTAAGAGCAGACTCCCAATGAGAAGGGGGCAAAAATGAGAATTCTGTGGATAGATCCATGTAAATTTGGTGATCACCACCAACTGGTCAGGGAACAGCGATGGATTTAATGATAGGGTTGATACAACTGTAAACGAATGGACAGACCTACAAACTGAATGAAGGATTGAAAACCAGACCCCTATTATCGCAAAATATTATGTATTTCAGAATAAATTTGTCCATATCATTGAAGAAATGGTTTTGAATTTCTGATATTCAAAGAAGTAAAAAAAACAACAGAAGGGTTCAAACACAAAGAAGTATATACAAAATACTTTTTAACTATGACCTTACTTGTAGTTTATGTGATTTCACTTGCAGCAAGTTAACATCTGGCAATAGCTATTTTGTTTTGAAAGCAAAAGTACATGTACTTTAATGTTCAAAACTACAATTAGAACAAAGTCCACTGATGAGTACTGCAGTCCCATGAAATTAGATACATTACTTATATGCTTGCAGGTGACACTGCTTTATACTTGATGTGTCATGAATAATCGCGATAACAGAACCATAAATGTAGTAGGGACCTTGTCATTTCCCTAAGGTGGGTGGGTGTGTTAAATTAAGTGATAATGTTAAACACACATTGGCACGATATTACTACCAGTAGATACTTTCATTTGAAACTAATACTGGGCTCTACTTCCTGATGCTATAAAATGCCTACAGAACTTGTGCAAGATGAACTAAAGCATGACCTAGGCCATCTTTCTGTACATAAAGCTTTTGATTATTCCATTTCAATGAGAAGCTTTTGATAGTACGATTAGAATCCAACATACTGGGACACAGCTGCATAGACAAACAATGCAGACCCAGACCTCACTGCTCCTACAGCCCAGTGTTTCAGATAAGAAGGGGTGCCAGAGAATATTATTTGTATTTCTTCAAAAAATCTTATGCTGTGACCCCTCATTAGAACTATCTTGTTGAGGTGGTCATATCATGTTTTCATTGAGAAATAAGAAAAGTTATCTCACACTTATCCTTGAACCCCACTTTATGTGGAGCACTGAGCTGTCAGCATTGTTTACCATTCTGCCAGCAATTCTGATATATAACTGGATGATAAAATAAATTTCTTTAAACTTTATGATTACTACAGTGACTAGTTATGCATTTTATGTCACACTGAGATAGCCTTCCTTCCATGAATAAACAACATTCCTTCCATGAATATACCTTTGCACAGAAAAGGTTACGAGATATGAGCACCATGAACCAGATAATATGTACGAGTATGCTGCATCTCAACAAAAAATTGAGAACAAATAAATATACTGGAAAATTATTGATAACATATGCAGTGCATGATGCAGAGAGGTTATTTAGCCCAAGACTCAAACCAGGCTGTAGATCTGTGCAGTCATCAGGGTCTATACATGGTGTGTGTGTGAACAGCAAGGTTCTGACCTGAGTGTATTCACAGCTCAGCATAAGGGGAGTATTTAATCGTCTTCTGGAATAATTTGTCTCATCTAAATCTAAAATTTATGTTTTGACATCTCAGTGAGATGGTTTTAATGAGGGATCTGGCACAACATACGTTTCTTTGGCAGTTTAATGGAAATTTTTCCTTTTCATCACCAAATATTCCCACTTACTTGGACCTCTGAGTGTTGATGCACAGTCTGGTCTGTGTCTTTGTTGTTGCATATAAACTAAGCACCTTAATAGTCTGTTGAGTTTCATACAAACATTTACTCTTTACATATAAAGAGCTCTTATCTACAAAAATAAAAACTGAATGGGTACATCTCCATGTTTTTCTGCCATTTTTCATAAAGGGAAACAGTTTTTGCGACTTCCAGTTTGCTTCTCTGCACAATGTAACCCTTCCAAAATGGGGTCTTCTCCTCCAGAAGCAAACTCTTTCTTTAAGAGTTGAACTCCACTGAGGAGGAAGGTGACAATGGCAGAGTTGCTTCCTGAGATTTTACTCATGTATGACTGAACACTGAGCTGTTTTTCTTCTCAAAGACACACCTGATACAAATTCTACGGAGATACAACAATGTACATTTGTGCAGAGAGTAAAAGCCCCAAAATCTTTTTACCAGAATTTTACCAGAATTTTAAGTAATGTAATGGAGCTCTACATATAAGTATCTAATACATTTTTCATGTAAGGCTACAATTCTAATATCAATACTAATATTTGTCCATAATTTATGGTATACCCTTTCTATTTGAGCATCTTAAGCCTTACCCTAATTAATTTAGTAACAGAATTCTCTGTCTGTGAAAAAGCTGTTGGCTGAATGACAAACATTGCAAACCCTGATCAGACTGCTCATCTAAGAGCACTGGGTCTACAAGGCTTGCCAAACATTTCTGTCCAAATACTATTCATGGTATTCCCATTTGGCAATTTCCACATCTTTCTGAAATGGATTTTTAGTGTATCCACATTTTCTATCCTCTATGTGATTGGCTGAATCCATCATATCTCTTGTTTGATTCACCCTATAAAGGTGTATGGATACACATCTATGTTTTCCTGCCATTTTTACATGGGGAAACAACTTATGTGACTGCATGTTTGCTTCCCTGGATGAAATAAAAAAGAAGCCCTTCCAAAATGGGGCTTACCCTTAAAGGAAAGAATTTGCCCCAACAGGAGCAAATTCTTTCCTTTAAGAGTTGACCCCCATTGAGATGGGAGATTAAAGAGAAAATGAAAGAGTTGCTTCCCCTGAAAGTGTATCCATTCACCTTAAAGTCTTGATGGGACCCTTCACATTCCTAAGATACAGAAAAGATGTAGTGAAGTGATGTTATATTGTTTCTAAAATGTGTCTATATGCATTCACAATACCAAATGATGAGTTACAACACCTAGTCACATGATACACATGCACCAATCAGAGATCAGCTTACTTGTCACTAGGTATTCCATACAGATGGTGTTCTCTTATATAGTCTATCACAGGTTCTTGTAGTAAGTATTTAACACTCTCCCCTCTTCTTAAAGCCCTCCTAAAATCAAACAATTACAGATCACTTCAGCATTTGCATTAACTTTTAAAGTGTAAAAAAAAATAACAAAAAAATAACAGACAATAAAACTTATGTAAACAAATTTAAAAAAAAAAGTTTCACCCAAGATATATCATATTGAGATCCAAAGAACAGAGGGCAAACAGCAAGTATCAGATTTACAGTTTGCAAATTCAAGTATTTCCATAGCTGGCACTTTAAGGGTTAACAAAGGTCCAGAGATGGGGTTGGGGTTTGAGTATAATTCTGGGACAATTTTACTAATTTCTTCATAAATGGCAACCCCTCACTAGGCCTGGCTAATCACCCCAGCACTGGTTATCGATTATCACTCCTCTCATACTACTTAATAACTGATCAGTAATCGTTAGTTTAAAAAACAAGTAGCCCAAGGGCAACGACCGCTCACCTGAATTATAAAATGTTAGTTTCCAGCTCAGGTAAGCTAATAATCAGGCTGCAATGACCAGGATTCGATGACCCCATGGGGTGTGGCAAGTTTGGACCCCAGGGGCTTGATTGGCAGGATTTATGTAGAGGACCACTATACACTGCAACTTACTAAATACATAAGCTCTTGGCCTTATGGTTTCATAAAAGAAGATTTTTGAAGGTTCTTTAGCTATATAGCCCTACATGTATATAAACAAACAACCCCCTGGGGTGTGGGCAGTTTGGACCTCAGGTGCTTGATTGGCAGAATTTATGCAGGGGATCACTAGACATTGCTGCAAACTAAATATGTAAGCTCTGGACCTCACGGTTTCAGAGAAAAAGATTTTTGAAGTCTTTCCGATTATAAGTCTATGGGAGCAGCATGGCCAATTTGGACCTCAGGGGACATGGTTGGCAGGATTTAGGTTGGAGACCACTAAACGTTGCTACATATGTATTAAAGAAGCTAGCTCGGGCCTCATGGTTTAAGAGAAGAAGATTTTTTAAGATTTTCCCGTTGTTAGTCTATGGGAACTAATGACCCCAGGGGCGTGGCCAGTTTGGACCCCAGGGGCATGGTTGGCAGGATTTATGAAGGGGACCACTAGACATTGCTACTTGCTACATATATACACTCTGGGCCTCATGGTTACAGAGAAGAAGATTTTTTAAAATTTTCCCATTGTAAGTCTATAGGAGCTTATGACCCCCTGGGTGAGGCCAATTTGCACCCCAGGGTCATGATTGGTATGATTAATGTAGAGGACCACTAGACATTGCTACATGCTACATATATGAGCCGCGACACGACAAAACCAACAATGTGGTTGTGCGCCCAGCGCAGACTCAGATCAGCCTGGGCATCCGAATCAAACGAATAGTTTGATCAAACTTGGCGGCTGCCCAGGCTGATCTGAGTTTGCGCTGGGCGCACAACCACATTGTTGGTTTTGTCGTGTCGCGGCTCATTATTCATTATATGCTCTGGGTCTCATGGTTTCAAAGAAGAAGATTTTTCAAGATTTTCTCACTGTAAGTCTATGGGAGCTTATGACTCCCGGTGCGTGGCCAATTTGGACCCAAGGGGCATGGTTGGCAGGATTTATGTAGGGGACCACTGGACATTGTTTTATGCTACACATATAATCTCTGGGCCTCATGGTTTGGGAGAAGAAGATTTTTTTTAAGATTTTCTCTTTGTAAGTATATAGGAGCTAATAACCCCCTGGGGCGTCACCAATTTGGGCCCCAGGGGCATGGTTGGCCGGATTCATGTAGGGAACCACTAGACATTGGTACATACCAAATATATAAGCTCTGGACCTCATGGTTTCAAAGAAGATTTTTCAAGATTTTCCCATTGTAAGCCTATGGGGGCTAATGACCACCGGCGCGTGGCCAATTTGGGCCCCAAGGGCATGGTTGGCATGATTTATGTAGGGGACAACTAGACATTGGTACGTACTAAATATGTAAGCTCTGGGCCTCATGGTTTCAGAGAAGAAGATTTTTTTTAAGTTTTTCCCTTTATAAGTCTATGGGAGTATATGACCCCCGGGGAGTGGCCAGTTTGAACCCCAGAGGCTTGGTTGGGAGGATTTATGTAGGGGACCACTAAACATTGCTACATACTATATATATAAGCTCTGGGCCTCATGGTTCCAAAGAAGAAGATTTTTGAAGGTTCTTAAGCTATATAGCTATATATAAACAAATGACCCCCTGGGGTGTGGCCAATTTGAGCCCCAGGGGCATGGGTGGCAGGATTTTAGTAGGGGATCACTAGACATTGATACATGCTATATATATTAGCTATGGGCCTCATGGTTTCAGAGAAGAAGATTTTTTAAGATTTTCCCATTGTAAGTCTATGGGAGCTAATGACCCCCTAGGTGTGGCCAATTTGGGCCCCAGGGGCATGGTTGGCAGGATTTATGTAGGGGACCGCTAGACATTGGTACATACTAAATATGTAAGCTCTGGGCCTCATGGTTTCAGAGAAGAAGATGTTTTAAGTTTTTCCCATTATAAGTCTATGGGAGCTTATGACCCCCGGGGAGTGGCCAGTTTGGACCCCAGAGGCTTGGTTGGGAGGATTTATGCAGGGGACCACTAAACATTGCTACATACTATATATATAAGCTCTGGGCCTCATGGTTCCAAAGAAGAAGATTTTTGAAGGTTCTTAAGCTATATAGCTATATATAAACAAATGACCCCCTGGGGCGTGGCCAATTTGAGCCCCAGGGGCATGGGTGGCAGGATTTTAGTAGGGGATCACAAGACATTGATACATGCTATATATATAAGCTATGGGCCTCATGGTTTCAGAGAAGAAGATTTTTTAAGATTTTCCCATTGTAAGTCTATGGGAGCTAATGACCCCCGGGGCGTGGCCAATTTGGGCCCCATGGGCATGGTTGGCAGGATTTATGTAGGGGACCACTAGACATTGGTACATACTAAATATGTAAGCTCTCGGGGCCTCATGGTTTCAGAGAAGAAGATTTTTTAAGTTTTTCCCATTATAAGTCTATGGGAGCTATATGTTGCCATGGCAACCAGAGTTCCAACCCAATTTACCCTTAAACCTAATGCAGTCAATCCCCCACCCCAACAATGCTACACATAAAATTTGATCAAGATTGGCCTGATGGTTTAAGAGATATTGGTGTTTAAAAGTGTGGACGACGACGCCGACGCTGACGCCGACGCCGACGAAGGACGACGGACTATGGCTATACTATAAGCTCACCTTGACAGGTGAGCTAAAAAATGCATTCTTGAGTGAGATTGCCCATAGTTTGGTCATTAATCCTTTGTTTATGCTGACTCTTATCTTTAAATATTTAAATTCACTGAAAAATATTATTTGATGATCGAAAACAACTGTATGTGAAATCTGAAATTGTGATTGATAACTGATCATGATTACCAATAAGTGACTGGCATGCCTTGTTGTTGTCTCATGATACCAGCTTTGTCACGTAACAAACTTATTGTGTATAATGCGATCATAAAAATTCAGTAACTAATATGTAAAAAAAATTAAGTAACCAAGACAAGCTTGCTGTATAACAAGAATTTAAGTATTATATACCCCTGCCAATGACCTCGTACGGTTATGGGATTAACTAAACTAGGCTGTATGCATGCAAGTAATTAACAAATCAATAAATGGGTTTGTATCAAAACACCGTGCAGTCTAACAACATTTCTGTTAGTAGAAGCCTGTCCTGTCGGATGCTTTATACACTCCCAGTAGAGCAAACAATCAAATTTAACGAGAATCATGTGAAGTGACAGAAATCTCGCATTTTTGCAATCAGGTAATCGACTGACTTATAAGCTATATCGATAATCTTTTTTCTTACTTCCATTCATAGATTAACCCACATTACAATTAACCATGGCAGCACTAACCTTCATGAAACCTTTAACATAGCCTTTTACCCCATATATAGTCAAAAGACAAACATATTATACCTATTTAGTTACCTTATTTTTGTAGAACTAATGTCTTGATATATCCATTCTGTAACTATATGTATATTGTTTTGGTTCCTTGAGAGGACATCTGACTCATATATGAACTGTTGAGGGTTTGATCCACATCTTGTTATCACCACTAGGCCATAGTGACTCACTATTTCTTCAATCTACAACAAATTGAACCACATCTTGTTGCCAGTGCTCCAGATAAGAAGGGGTAACATGAATAATTAAGTGATAATTTTATGTATTTCTGCATAAAAACATATGTAGTGACCCAACTTTATGTTTTCACTGAGAAACAAGAGAAGTCATCAAAATCACATCTATCTGGAGCTCTGAAAGATGCTACAATGTATCCTCTAGCATGGCATCATATGCCCAGCCTGTGTACATGAGAAATCTGGTGCAAATAAATGCAGATGCTCTGACAGTTATAAACTGATTTCCCAAGTTGAACTGTACATGTTGACCAGACTGTTTACAAACATCTACATAAAATTTGCTAAAACTACATTTCTCAGTTGCTTTTCAGCAACTTCTGACACTTCCTGTGTACGAGAGATTTTGATTGTTTTGTGCATACTGCTGTGAAAATGAAAAGTTGTGAAAATTTAATGCCCATATTTTGACATTTTGCACCCCAAATCACAGTTTTTTTATCTGCAGGTAAATGCAAAGTTACACTGTGTAATGATTTGAATATTTACAGCAAATCTACTGATGATAATTAATTATCAATTGATAGTTCCAAAAACCACGCCTACTTTAAACAGGTATACATCCCTCCACTAAGTGTAAGGTAAAATCACCGACTTATGTAAGACATTGAACCACATGCAATTTTGTTTGTGAGACTATATCACATGCTAAGTTGTCTTTGCATTGGTCAGATATACACTTATCAGGTGACTTTGAATAGCAATCTGGATGTGGCTCAGAACTGTATTGTATCTGCAGTCACTCACCATCTTCAAATCTTCACTGTATCACCCTGTTCAACCTAGCCAGGGGCCTAGTCTCTGGACAGTACATTTATTTTCAAAACTGTTTTATATCTACATGTAATTAGGGAATGAAGATTTTATACACTGTATTTGTCTGTACAAGGCAGACATATGTATGGGTTATTTCAGCATCATAGCAATTTTCTAAGATCTTCAACTGAAAGAAACCATTCAAGAAATATGCTTTTTTCTGTGTTTCTCTTGAATGTCTGAATCAAACCCATTTTTCCAACACAGATCCACAATATACAAGGGATGATCCAGAAATTCGTGGACCCAGTCCAGAAAATGCAGCTGCAATAAGTCATTTCTTGCAAAACTTAATCAATGCTTTTCTATATATGACTGAATAATTTCTCACAATATCAGGTAAATTCGATGAATATTGGGTTTGGCATCTACGTTTGAATAAACAAGGGGTTGTCTGTACCGCGCACTTCATATTTTTTTATTTAATTTATTACAAATTTCTGACAAAATACAGGCCAACTTCGTTGTGTCAAACTTGCTTATCTCAAAAACCCTGCTAGTGTCGAAGTCATCTCCCATTCCCGAACATTCCCCCCTATATAATATTGCATTTCGGCCTCCGTTGTGTTGAACTCGCTTATAACGAAAACACTGCTGTATCGAAGTGATTTTTGATTCCCCTCCGACACTTTCCATGTGTTTTACCACTGTTTGTGTCAAAGTCAAAATGTGTATTCAGAAAAAGATCGCTGAAACGAAAGAAAGAAAATGACGGCCATATTATGTAGACGTTTTGCGGTAATGAAAAACCTGCATATTTTTGTCTTTAAGCAAATTGGTACAAACATCGAACAATAACAATGAAAAAGAACGGTTTACCGAACAATTGTCTTTAATTGATCGCAGTTCAATCAATTATTCCAAATTATCCAATAATTATCCAATGATTGCGTGAAACTATGCAGACATTGTTTTGTTGATCAGCTGTTTTTGTGTGTAAGTTAATTGACCTTGAACCGTGTATAAGTCACAAGTCAGGTGCGTTCGACTGGAAAGTTCGGTCAATTAGGCGCCATTGAAATTTAATTGATTGAACAGTATTGAGCGGCGCTCTTTGATGTTTTAATTCAAAATGTAAAATAAAACTATGTGAAGGGATTTTTCTTGTCTTTATTTCAATCCCGTTTTCAGTAGAAACAGTTTTACTACGTTCATGCTGCACACGTTTTGTAGAAATACAGACTCTACGAAAGTTAAGATATTGTACATGTATACAACAAAAATTTTGGTAACGTCACAATTTGCCTATCTCGAACTTCGGAAAACTCGAAGTTCGGAAAACTCGAAGTGGGTTCTCAATTCCCTTGGAATTCGAGATATCGAAGTTGGCCTGTACATACATTTGTGAAAACATTTGTGAAAACAAACATATATATAAATGTCTAGGGATTGGATGTAGGCTAGGCCTATATTTATCCTCTCCTAGATGGCACTGTACAAGTACATACGATACATATATAAATACTTACCGGTATAAGAGTAGTAAGGATTTGCAAAATATGTACTTATATTACATCAATCATTAGCTAAACACATATATTGAGTAGATGCGTCCAAAAATATGCTATGGAAGGAATGAAAAAGATAGAAGAGGAAGAGAGAAGAAGAAGGAGAAGAAGAAGATGATGATGATAAGAAAAGAATGATGAAGAGGGTCTACCAGTACGTGAAAGTGGTTTATAACGTTGCGATCTTGCAACTCTAACAAGAATAGTCAAGATTTACTTAAAGGCCTAGGGTCGATAAGCATCAATTTCGGCCTCAAAATTTCATAGAAAATAAAATTTGAATATTGGCCTTAAAATTCTTTTATATGAATATGTTATGGTACGTTATTTTCAAATCAAATGTCTATTTTTAAGTTCTGTTCATGACGTTGCCATGGTAACGCTCCATAAATGCTACATTTTCGCTTTTTTGCACTTTTTAGCCAATTTTAACGTATTCGGACAAAAATTCTAATGCCTCCACATTCGACAAACAACTTCATACTTTAGCAAACGATTTTGTTACCAAAAGGGAACTTTGACAAAAAAATTCTTGTTGTTTGTTGCATGTGGAGGTGTTTTTAAAAATAAAATATGTCCTCCAGCCACGTGCGCCTTGCAACCTGGATAATGTATCTAAGGCTGGCAAAAGCCGTTTTGAGCTTGACATAACTCAGTGAGTTCGATGAAGAAAGACAGTATGTAATTATATTTATATGAGTCACTCCTATAATAAAGTTCGTTTCCATTGTAACAGCAATTGTGCCGTTGTCATGGTAACCATGATCATTCCACATGTGTTTAGGCAATCAGTTTAATTTACATGTAAAACATTAAAAAAAAAATGGTCTTTTTGAATGTTTTAACTTGTTTCTTGTTGTTGGAGAACTGAGGATTGAAAAATCAAATAGCAAAGCATATTCCTCTTGCACTAATGTCGTTGTCATGGAAACCAAGGACAAATCCTCGTTTCTTAGGCAGCAAAAATCAATGAAGTACCTTTGAGTATGGCTACCTCTCAAGGTTATATGTTGTTTCTTCTTGCTCCTGAATTGAAACAAATAAAATGGATCCACTTCTATTGCTTTTATGCTGTTGCCATGGTAACCAAGAGAAATTTATTGCTTTTTTGACCAATATTGTCAGTTATAAACCTTTCAATGTATATTTTTTTGCTTTCATGTTCTTTCTTCTTGCTCGAGACCTGAGGGTTAATATCATCATCTGTCTTCTTTTGCATACATTTTCTCACTGGTAAAAGTATTATTCCGTCGGGGCTCCACCATAATTTAATAAATCGACTATTTACATAAAAGTATACATATTTCACTTAAAAGAATGAGCAGAGAGAGGCTTATGACGCTTAATTGTTAACATGAACCATTTTCTTACCTCTAGTGTATGATGTAAACATTTGATCTTTCTGTCGTAGCCGTGCATGTATTTTGTTGAGAGAGAGAGATGTATCATATTGAGAGAGAGAGAGAGAGAGAGAGAGAGAAAGAGAGTGAGATAGAGAGAGAGAGAGAATTGATGAATGACTTGTTTGCAAATCTACGTCCTTTTCAACAGCATTTCAGTCACCGTCATATCAGGACTATGGGAGCGTGATAATGAAAGGCAGTGGTGTGCAATGGTTTCCCGTTTACAGTTTAAAAGATTGCCGCTTCCAGCCTCCATCGGGAGTCGAACCCGGAACAGGTAGATCAGCAAGCTAGCGCTTAACCCAATGAGCTATCGACCAGAGAGAGAGAGAGAGGGAGAGAGAGAGAGAGAGAGAGAGATGAACAAATTTTCGTGATACGTACTGCAGCAACTTCAAAGCTAATCGTTTCAAATGATTATTCTGTACCCAAACTTTATTCTTCCGCTAGTATCGTAAGAAAACCTCTTTTTCTAGAGCCAAGTATTATTAAGGCGGTGGTAATCACTGATCCGTGGTGAGGATCTTCCAGCGATACCTCGCGATAAAATATTTTATGTATTTATACCACTGATAGAGCAGTGGAACTTTAAGCCAATACCTGTAGAATGTCCCAAAACCAAACGTTTCGTGGCATCCTAGCGTATCCAGCCACCACCAACTGAAGTTTAACGCATGCCTTCTTCAGAACTGGTTGTCACTGCAACGCTAATGTTGTATTATGATGGCACTATTAATATTATTCTTATCTTAAGTCACGAGTTTTTAAATGATTTTGTTAACCCCTCCCGGGCCTGACAATAAAGTGTAATTTCGCTAGTATTCTTTTCTACTTCTGCCAGCTTTCATAACCCTTCCGTCATAATGGTTGGTTGGCTGTTTTGGGTTTAACTGCCCTTTGAAACAGTATTTCAGTCTATGCCGTCTCCCAAAGAGAGGGAGAAAGAAGAGAATAATGATAGACGAGAGAAAAATGTCCAAACAACCCCACCCTCACTTACTGCAAGCACAGTATGCCCTTGCCCTACTATTATCCAAATGAGTAGGACGCACTGGAAGTTATACCCAGCACCACTGCACCACCCCTTCGTCATTATGGATGAAGCTTTAACACAAAATAGAAACTATTGACTGATAAAAAGTGTTAAAAATTACCTGAATATTTCTGTTGGAAAACTCATGCCCCATCATTATAAACACTTTAATATATACTATAAATACAATGTACAGGACGAGAATCCCGCTCCTTGTTTCGCTTTTGTTTATATTTTGGTATTCGATGGAAAACCAGACGAAAATCGTTTTTTTGAGGACATATTTGTCAGGTTAAAACATTCTGACTACCTCCCCCCCCCCCCCCCCCCCCCCATTCAAGAACCAGAACAAAATCGTTTTATGAGGACAGATTTTCCAGGTTTCAAACATTTTGACCACCTGCCCTCCTCCCGTCCCCCACCCCCGTCCCCCACCCCCGTCCCCCACCCCACCCCATTCACACACATATACACCACACACGAGCGTGTTTTATTGTATGTATATTAGCCAATATACAGGCTTTGCAAAGAAAAGTACCATGCTTTTCGTCGTTTATGATGATATATTTTCACGGGATTTAATCGTTTTATGACTAGTTTTGCAGTTTATATTTGACTCTTACGTGCACTAGCCTTATATACTGAGGGCAACTGATGAATGTCGTATTTGTTTCTTTAAGGATGCAAAATACAGAATGAATAGTTGGTGTTTCATTTAAAAAGTAAAAGTAAAAGCAATAAATTCAAAAGAGTCATTTGAATAATAGAATTAATAGATTGTTCGCAAGCTACCTGTAGTATTAACCAGCTACTGTAATTTTCTCTCTGTGATATGGGCGGTTGTGTGACAGAATTCGTCAGACAAGCTCGATCCGAGATTCGTGCAAAGCTAAGCTTCTATGAGAACATCCTTACACATTGTCTTTTTCCTTTGGCGTCGATGACGTCAGAAATCAACATTGTTCGCCTACATGACGTCACAGAGATTTTTATTCACAAACAACGTATAAAAAGGACACAATTTTGAAATAAAATAAGGATTTGTTTGTGTCAGCTGAACCGTGACGGTACTATATTTGCAATTATTTCTATTTTTTCCAAATCTAAACAAACATAAGGGTAAAAGGATAGAAAAGGGGAAAAAAACAACTAAACCAACTTTTCAGATCGTTGCTAAGGATGTCCACGTGTTACTAAGGAGCGATAATTACCGTTCGCCACTTTATAATGTCGAGTAACCACAATACAGTGATATGCAACTGAAATCACTTCAAGCAAATCAAAAGAGGGTTTCATGTAATCACAACGGTACACAACCGTATAAAAATGAACGAAATAGACTATGCTCTTGTAAAACTCGTTGCCATGGCAACATGCCTTAGATAACAAAACAATACCCGCAATAGTAATCCAAAATGACTATACAATAACTTTAAAGCGTAAAACTTATTTTGGACATGGGGCCAAAAACACCCCTTATCGACCCTAGGCCTTTGCCTTTGGATTCCTTGTATCAATAATTAATGTATACTAGTTTCAATATCTATTTCAATCGCATTGTTATTTTCAATACATTTATTATCAAATTTGGAGGGTGGACAGCGATTCCAAAGCGGGGGTAACCTGCCTGGTGACTATGCCTGGTGACATCATATTTTTTGCAGGTAAATACAAAATTTTCCTATTAAAATAATTAAATATATTTTTTATCCTTAAAATTTGAAAATAAATTCAGTCAAGAACTAACGTAGCATTTCCCAATTTCCAACTATATTAATATTCATTATTGGCATTTGACATGACCACCCCGACATGAAAATGACGTTTTTCCAACGTCTGCAGGCAAGCAGTTTGTCTAAAGGTCAGCAGTTTGTCTACAGGTCGACATAAAACCAATGGAAACAAATCATATTTTACACGAAGCATTACGAGACATACATGTTTCAAGATACTGTGTAAAGAGTGCTAAAAATAAATTTCGATCCATATTTTCAATCCTCTGGATGGCAATGATACACTTATTCGATGAAATAGTAGATTTTACACCCAAAAACTGAGCCCAAGAAATGTTTACGCAATATCACAAGTTGTGTTTTATAAAACCTGATGGAAAACTTGTGAAAGTCTTATTGCTCTATTCCTCTTATTAAGTAAATGCTAAAACTGTGATTCTAGTGTCACGATTTCTTTAGTGGATCTTATCAGCTTCGCGTTTTAAGTACTAGCATATACCTGGCGTCAACGTGACGTTGTGGCGTGCGCCGCGCAACCTAGGGTAACTGAACAAAATGCTTTAGATATCTGATTCAAAATTTACAAGTGTGTTTACCAATGGTGTGGCAATGATCATGTAATGTTTCATTGATGGGCCTTTTCAGATTCTTTAGTTTTTTTTAGGTGTCCACAAACTTCTGGATCAACCCTCATATTTATAGATATATTCTCTCCTGGGCCAAACTGTTCAAAACTAATGACATTGTTAGTTAAAAGACATTAAATTTTCAAATGTATTATATGCAAAACACATCCATTCTTTGCCAAAATAATGTGAGGAGCTTTTGCACTGAAAAAGCAAAGGCTCCTCTCATTTTTTCAGCAAAAAATATTAGAGCACCTGGGGCCGTATTCATAAAGCCACTTAAGTCGTTGCTATGCTGTTGCTAAGGCTAAATATCTATATAGGAGATTCCCTACAACTATGAAATTTGGTCTGGAGGAACAGTCTTTGTAAGACTGTTCCTCCAGAGCAAATTTCATAGTCGTAGGGAATCTCCTTCAAAGAAATTTAGCCTTAGCAACAGCATAGCAACCACTTAAGTCGTTTTATGAATACAGCCCCTGATTTTATGTATGCTAGAGAGTTAACAAATCCTTGACTAATAATATTGTTAAGTTATTAATGGCCAGGCCCTGGATAAGATTTTGCTGAAAAGCTTACATCTTCATCTTTCCAGAGTCCTGGTACAGCAAAAGACTCCAGAAGATCCCCACCACACAATAATTTCAGCTGAACACTGTCATGGTCCTCTTTATTTCCTTGTCGTGTTGTACTTTTATCAATGCCTCGGTCTATCTCATCTGGAAATGGAAAATTAAAAGCATCCTAATAACTGCCATATTAAATATATAAAGACATTGTATCCATTTACTGCTATCATTCTAGAATAGAAAAAGATCTGAATCCAGTTGTTCACAAACAGCACAGATCCCAATGTTCCAACTCATAGTAAGCCGTCTGATCTGAGTCTGCACTGTTTGCTCTCTAGTCTTTTAATTCTCAATTGATATAGCTCTGATGAGCCATTTTTTAAAAATCTGAACAGATGTAAATTTATTTAAACAGACGTAAATTTTGTTGTCTGCTTTTAAGTGCTTTAAGAGTTTAGACAAGCTTAAATTAGCAGGGGATAGTCCAGTCTTGCCCTTGACTCTACTTGTTAAATGTACTTTGAAAAATTAGCGTGTTATACATACCTTCATTTTTCAAGTCTTTTTTCCTTTTCTTAGATGGTGCACTTCTAATATTGCAGTTAGCCTGGTTATTCAGTTCTACTCTGAAATGGTTGAGAACCCGTTCTGTTTCCAGCCATGTAGGCTGCTCACTCTCCCATGTGTCTACCCTGTAAACAGGAAATACTGTAAATGGGAAATGTTCACAGCATTAAAGTTTTATCCTAATGAGCATAAGTATTGGGACACCTAAAGCCATTAATCTTCCATCTTAGATCGTGCAACTCTGATATTGCAGTTAGCCTAGTTATGCAGTTCTACTCTGAAATGGTTGAGAACCCTTTCTGTTTCCAGCCATGTGGGCTGCTCACTCTCCCAGGTGTCTACCCTACAAACAGGAATGCTTTAAATGGGAAATGTTCACAGCATGGAATTTAACCCTAATGTGCTTAAGTATGTATATTTAGATCCTTTGGAAGCAAGGAATACAATAAAGAAATGAAAATGGCAGATTCGGTTTGACTGAATCTGTTCGTGATCAGTAATGGAACGTGCAACACTGGCCACACATTTTCAAAACTAGAAATGTGTCCATAGGACACGGTTGCCCCCGCCTAGTGCCCTAAGTAAGATGGCACCTTGTTTAAGGTACTGGTACTTGTAGCATAACTAGGTTCACAAAGGCAGACTTCTATGGTACATGTTTTATTATTGTTTTCCTTGGGCAGATGTATTGTGCTTCTTGGATCAAGAGAAGTGTGTGTGTGTGTGTGTGTGGGGGGGGGGGGGGATGTCATGACTGTGATAACATTCTGTATCTTATCACAGAAATGGATGCCAGGCAACTTTCCAAAAGAAATAGCCCGGAAACAGTAACTTTTCAAAAAATAACAAACGGAAACCATTATTGTGTGAAAGGAAGTCGAAAAAGGGCCATAACTCCCATAATAATTGACGGATTTTACCAAACATTGAACTTGACCTGTATTTTATGATTATATATTGCCCTCGTGAAGTGACCTGGCAGGGCGGAGCTAGCGTTATGGATCAGTGCATTATGAAACAGGTAATTTCTATTCTCGCTAACAATCGGAAAAATATCCGTTCGACTTCGTTAATCCTCGCCTTTCTTGTTATAAGTAATAACAGTATATTTTAATCAAAGCGTGTACAGAGCGTCGTGGTGTAGTGTATCTGTAGCCGGATTGCAAAAACGCTTAGTGCTATAATCTAGGGTTCAAATCTAGAATGAGAATAAACTTTTTTTTCTCACATGTTTTTTTGTTTGTTTTGTTTTCTAGCTTTATTTTCCTTATATATGTATTTGTTTTAGGAGAAAATACATTTCCAGTACGTTCTTTCGCTCAAGATAATTCAAAGGATTAGAGTTCGACATGTCTGATTTGGTAGACTGTCTGAAAATGAGAATGAGTGAATACCAAATCAGAAAAAAATTATTCACTCATCGTTTGCTTTTGCATACATATCACTTTTCTCGAGCATAAAATACCATAATCTGCTAAATACCCTCGTGCATATTTCTGGGCATAATTATGCAGACAAACAAAACCTCTGAAGATTTTTCCTTTCTATTATGAGCATAAAGTATCTGAAGTAATCAAAACAACTGGAAATTTCTGTCAGGCAAAATAATCATTCATTACCTGAAAACGTAAAAAGAAAGAATAAAAAGGATAAAAGACTTTTATAGTTTTAGGTATATTCGAACCTTGGACCCTTCTATGATATAAAAAAAGATTAGTACGTCTAGTAGAGGTCCACTACACCAATGAATTTTCACGCATTTTTGAGATATAGTTAACAACTATAATTCATGCATGATGCGCGATGATTAACGAATACTGACGAATATCTTTCCGATTGGTTACGAATATGCTGCTTTACCTATTTCATAATGCATTGAACCAAATCTATAGCCCCGCCCTGCCAGGTCAGTTCACGTGGGCAATACTTGTGTATAAAATATGAATTCAATACACTAATGTTTTCAAAAGATAATGAACGGAAACCAGTTTTTCATACAAAATGAAGTCGAAAAAGGGCCATAACTCCCACAATAATAAAAAGATTTTACCAAACATCGAACTTGACCTATAGATATTTTATGATTATATACCTGTGTTTAAAATATGAATTCAATACACCAATGTTTTCAAAAGATAATGAACAGAAACCAAACAAAATGAAGTCAAAAAAGGGCCATAACTCCCGCAATAATCGACGGATTTTGCCCAACATCGAACTTGACCTGTATTTTATGATTATATACCTTGTATAAAATATGAATTCAATACACCAATGCTTTCAAAAGATAATGAACGGAAACCAGTTTTTCATACAAAATGAAGTCGAAAAAGGGCCATAACTCCCACAAAAAATCAACGGATTTTGTCCAACATCGAACTTGACCTGTGTATAAAATATGAATTCAATACACCAATGCTTTCAAAAGATATCGAATGGAAACCATTTTTTCATACAAACTGAAGTCAAAAAAGGGCCATAACTCCCACAATAATTGACGGATTTTGCCCAACATCGAATTTGACCTGTATTTTATGATTATATACCTTGTATAAAATATGAATTCAATACACCAATGCTTTCAAAAGATATTGAATGGAAACCAAACAAAATGAAGTAAAAAAAGGGCCATAACTCCCACAATAATCGACGGATTTTGCCCAACATCGAACTTGACCTGTATTTTATGATTATATATACCTGTGTATACAATATGAATTCAATACACCAATGCTTTCAAAAGATAATGAACGGAAACCAGTTTTTCATACAAAATGAAGTCAAAAAAGGGCCATAACTCCCACAATAATAGACGGATTTTACACAACATCGAACTTGACCTGTATCTTATGATTATATAGCTGTGTATAAAATATGAATTCAATACACCAATGTTTTCAAAAGATGGAAACAATTTCGTACGGGACGTACGTACATACGTACTTATGGACAGCGGTGATACTATATGCCCCCATTTTTAATGGCGGGGGCATAACAACAAGCCTGCTCACCAATACAGACTTCATCTTAGGACTGGCCAATTCAGGATCTATACTGTTTGCCAACATTTACTGACCTGAAAATGCCATCAAAACTAACGTGAAACAAGACTTTCATTGCTATGGTATCGTTTTGCCATGGTAACCATATCAGGCAGGAAATAAATTACAGTTTGCCCCATAATACACTTTCTGACACTGCCACTGTCTGCTGTGGTTATATGCACTAATGAGTTAAATTCACTGAGCTCATGACATACCTGATCCATTTGGAAGATTTTAAGGCATGTTTAACCATGGCACATCTGTGTTTGGCTGGAGCAAGGTCCTGCAAATAATCATGAAGCATTAGAACTACCCATATATTGAGACACAGGTGCTTCACCGAATTTATTTGCTATTCTGCCAACATTGCCATACTCATTCAAATTCTAATATAATTTTACTACTAATACCACAACTAGTTGAGGTGTCCCAGTACAAGACTAACAAAGACTTGCTGATGATGATGATGGTGATTAAATTGTGCTGAGGCAGGCTAGCATGATGTATTATGATACAAAATACGACAAAGTCAGTGTCACTGTTTTTTTGTTTTTTTTACATCAAATTTTGAGGAAAATCATTTGAGCCGCGACACAAAAAAACCAACAATGTGGTTGTGGGCCCAGCGCAGACTCAGATCAGCCTGGGCATCCACCAAGTTTGATCAGACTCTATGTTAAGTGCTCAGAGGGCAGCTAAGGGACTAGGCTTCTAGGCTTCCCCCATGCGTACAGCGAAGACTCTGATCAGACTGGGCGGATGCCCAGGCTGATCTGAGTCTGCGCTGGGCGCACAACCACATTGTTGGTTTTCTCGTGTTGCGGCTCATTTTTAACTCAAAAGAATAGGAGGAACTTAGCACTTACCCTGGCATCAGCATCCCAATCAAGGGTTAAAGGTCTTCTGTTTTGTTCTTTTTATGTGATGGGCAAGCATAAGTTTTAGTGAGCTACCTTGTTTGCTGAAAGGTCTTGTTATTTGAGAGAGTATCATATTCAACAGAATTTACAACAGAATCTTCTAAACTTAAAAGGCCATGTTCTTTGACAAGACCTAAACACACATCATAAATAATTGATTTCCTATTGACTAAGGCAGTAAACAGATGATAAGAGGTGCCATAACTGACCATGCTTGGAATATTACTAAACCAGGCAATTAGATTAACAGACAATCCATCAAAGCAATGAGAGATAATCAATGCAGACAGAGCATCCCTAAAAGAAAAGAATTTCTAGACTGTACAACAAGATTTACATCAGGGTCTATGCCTGTTTGTTTTTGTTTTTTTCCAAAATGCTTTGTCGAAGTTATTTCATACTGAGAATTCAAAAATTACAGGACAAACAGTGTAGTTCCAGATCTACATAATGAGTACCTCATCTAACTCTACCCTGTTTGCTTATTCAGCTATTTTTCTTTTGTGGCACTTTTCAAGTACTATACAAACCCTGTGTAGCATAAAAATTCTAGTTACTGGGTCAGATAGATTACTGGGTCAAATAGATCTAAGAGTGCAGACCCAGATTCAGAAGAAGCAGTCCTATCGGGGTCTACCTGTTTGCCTTTCCAGCTGCATCATTTGGACACATTACTGCATTGAAAAACCAAACTGTTCCATTTGATGAAAATTAAAGTAATTATTTTAGGTGTCCATTTTGTAGAACTTTTATGTTTAATTAAGACTGAAACAGGAGATTTGCCCAATCTGAAAGACGGAATATCCATTACAAAGTTTAGCTTTGTTTGGAGTGAAAAGCAACAGTTGCTCAGTTTGTACAGTCATTATTTACATAAGTTTTTGAAACCTGTTGTAAAACCTTTTTCTCAGCATGCTAGAAAAATGATGTTAAGACAGAATCCAACAGAATATAACAGATTTTCCCATATGCGATCCTAATCGGATCAAATATTCCCATAATATTAGTCTCCCAGGCATTTTAATTCCATTTAGCTGTATAATTATTGTCATTACGGCCTAATTCTGACCGCTGGTGTATAAACATTATTCTAATTGATAGGGATTTCAGTTGGTATTGATGTAGTGGCATCCGAAGCTGGCAAAGCTTTTAATAGTTAAGACACATACAATAGAGCTTAAAAATCTGGTTTGTTGAGAAATTTACTGATGACATTTATGGTGAGTGTATTCTTGGCTTCAACTGCTGTTAGTTTCACAGACTGATCAACATGTGGGTGTTAAAGGCTGATGCCATGCCATGCAGCACATTAGCCTTAATAAGTCTGCTATATTAATATACAATATATTGTCAGTCAGTCGTCAGTGAATATATCACTCGCGCTTCGCACTCATGATATATCCACTTTACCACTGACCTCCACCCAGTGATATATTGCGCAAACCCCCCCTCCCCCCCCAAAAAAGAAACAATAAAATCAATCCACCTGATGCAACTTTTATGAAAATCATTGACAATGCCCATTACTTTTAATCTGTCAGTCTGTCAGGTAAATTGCTCCATATCACTGGTCCAGAATAAATCAAGTTTTGTTTGAAGATTTCTTTTTGTGGTCTACGACAGGGCTTTGTCCCTTCCAAAACAATCCCAAAAATCAAGATCCTTTTCAGTTTGGGATTGTTTTTGAAGGGAAATTCCATCCTATAGCAGACTTACACAAGACTGATTCAGATATTTAGGGTTCATTCTGGAGGGGTGAAACTTGTTTTACACCAAATCATTACGATGCTGACACATCAATTTGTGATTTAAATTAAAACAACTGACAATTTAGTCAAGATAATTATAATCTGACAGATTTTCTTAAACTACAGTAAACTCAGTTGTGATCATGCACAGGATTACATGCAAAACAAGGGGTAGTTGGATCAGGGGATGATGCTGTGTAACTTTCAGTGCTGGAGCATCTTACTTATTTGGACAATAGTAGGGCAAGGGCTGGCTTTGCTTTCAGTGGGTGTGAGATGGAGGTTTGGATTTTTTTAGTCTCGTCTATCCTATTTTTTCCTTTCCTTTCTCCCTCTCTCTGGGAGATTGCTCAATATTGACTGAAATACTGTCCTAAAGAGCTGTTATATCAACAAACGTGCAAAACAGGCAGCAGTTTCAATGGAAGTCCAGAACAGCCTGCTCAAAGCCAGTCTCGTCAGGCATTTTATGGTTTACATGCATATTGCATGTTTTTTTTTAATCTGTTAGAGAATATAGTAATCGAAAATTTCCACTCAACATAAAAAAGTAATAAGAATGCCAGCCATCACGTATATATATCAAACTGACAATACAAATGCAAGTTATCCAGAAAGTGCTTCAGAACAGAGAATCAATATCACACTTTTTGCGCTTCTAAACTGAAATGTAGCTCTAGCAAACAGTGAATCAATAAAACTTTTCCGACAAGTTTCATAAACAGAGTTCAAAATTCATGAGTTTCAATGGCCAGCTCTAAAGGTATTGCAACTTAACTGACCAAAGATTTTGCTTTTTGTAATACAGACTACTGTATTGCTTCTAATGAATGCCTCGAGGTACTGCAATTCACAAGTCCTATAAATGGCTTTTTGAAAAAAAAAAAAAAAAAAAGATGGGCAAAAAATGGCAAACTTTGATGGTCTAAAGCTGATTATGGTGGAATTTTGGCCACTTTTTCACAGAGAAAAGGTGAGGATGAGTTTACAAGAGAGAGGGGTTATAAAGTATATTGTCGATGGCAACACAAAAGACTAGTCAGACTTTGGATGGCAGCCTAATTTGCAAGCTGACCTGGGTTTTGCAGTTTGCAAAAAGTGAAAAGGCACCTTTTTGTGACATAATCTAAATGAACTAGCCATCCAGTGCTTAGATAACATGGGTATATGTATGATGATAATTTACTTTCTGTAATAGCTTCATAACAGGAGTTGTTAAAATATCACAGCATGCCAAATGACAGCTTGACTAGCATGATTACAAGGTATAATGATCCCAACCACAGGGATAAAGACAAAATAGGGGCCAAGTCATCCATGGCCCCTAAATTTTGGGTTGGCCCCTAAACTTTTGGAGAAAATACTGTCTGGGCCCCTGAATGAAAGTGGTTAGTCTGTTTCCCTGCAACCATGTAGGTAAAGAGAAATATGACGAAAACAGTGAACTGTAAAATATATGTCAATGTCATATATTGTAAGTGGATTACTGGAGCATCATGTAAGGGTACACAAACTGTCATTACCTTAAGGTGGTGATTTATGGTAAATGTAAAAATCTGCATAAAACCATAAAAAAGTAACGTATCTCCCTGAAAGTTAGCAGACTTTTTATTTTTGTTGTTCTTTACAGTTTAGAATTCAAAATAGACGTACATGCTGCTTAAAAAAGTGTTTTTATAAGGAAAGATCAAAGGGTAATTTTCTGCGAATATATCTGAAAAAATAATATCGTTATTGAAAATTTACGTAGTGTTGAAGGTGCATTATTGCATAATGCAGAGCGTCCTAGCAATTATTTATTCCAACTCTTTCTCAGATTGTAATGTAGACCAGATGAAAACGGTAGCTTTTTCTCAAATGTTCAACATGTACAAAGTAAATGTACATTGGATGCATTTATTAAATATAGGGTAGGCAAGCATACCTATGTTAACACCTATAATATAAATAATACATTACTGACATGATCAGTGGTGTGTAGATGAAATTGTTCAACCTTGTTAAAATAGTATCACCTGTCTCACCTGTGTGTTTTGACAAAAAAATTTGGACACAGACTGCATCTTTTTTCATCTGCTCAGCCTGATAATGTGTGAAAGAGTTTTAAAAAATAATTGCTAGGACGCTCTCCATTATGCAACAAGGTACTCTAAGCACTAAGTATATTTTCAATAATGATATTATTTTTTCAGATTTATTCGCAGAAAATTACCCTTTGATCTTCTCTTATAAAAACACTTTTTAACATTAACAAATGCTGCATTATGGGATTCTAAATTATGAGAAACAACATAAAGAAGGCATCTGCTAAGTTTTGGAAAAATCAGTGTTATTTTGAGTATTTTATGCAGATTTTTGTCTTTGTCCCAAATCAGTGATTATCACCACCTTAAGTATCACATACGGTAATGCACCAGTCACTTGTAACCATGGCTTCGCAGCCCCGAGGGATGTGGGAATTATGACTTTTTATCCATTACAGCCATACTAGAAATGCCCTATACAGTGGAGACAAGCCAAGAGTCACTCCCAGCTCTTTGTCTCCTGTCTCTTCATGCAACTGCAGTTACACCCACAGCCCCAGCACTTTCTTCAAACTGCAGGAATGCATGATAAAAACATCACTCAGTCCCACACATTTCCTCTGCTATTTCCTGGGAATAGGGGGCAGAGGTTACAAATGACTGTGATGATCTCTATTATTCTTCACAAATATATAAGCTACAACCCCTCAACACAACTGCCTTAGTATCACAATATAATGTATAAGGTTTAGTGGCAAAACAATTATCTCAGAATTACCATCAAGGCCAAGCATAAAAAATATTTTGTTTGCAGTTGTTGACCAAGGGTAATTTCTTAGGGTAGGTAGGCCAGCTTTCTTCTTTTTTTTTTTTATTCCTGCAAAACATAAAGGCAGCCCATGCCAAATACTACATACCATGTTAAAGTATTATATTAATTACCCATATTACATACGAAGATAACAGTATCCTACAAGATGAACAAACCTAATTTGCCCACAAATGGAGTACCCATGATGTGCTAGTTGAAAGGCAACCAATGTAGACCCAGATCATACTGCTCTCCAGGAGCAGTCTGATCTGGGTCTGCAATGTTTGCTCAGGCCTGTTTGTCTTACAATTTATGTTGATCACAGTAAATTTCCCATTTGCAAAAAAACCCCAAAAAACAACTAGAAATGTGTCCATAGGGCACGGATGCCCCCGCCTAGTGCCTTGAGTAAGATGGTGCCTTGATTGGTACTGACACTTGTATGATAACTAGGTTCATAGAGGCAGACTTGTATAAACTCAAGGGACCATGCAATATAGGTCAAAGTGACTTACATTTATTTTGCAGTCAAACATTGATCACGAATACGACACTAACATGTTTTCATTATAGCCTATTCACATGGTTTATGTGGGCACTGTGACCTTGACCTTTAAGCTAGTGACATGGTCCTTGTAGGCAACAAATCCTCTTGCCAAATAATTTTGAAATCCCACCATGCAGGACAAAGTTATGGACCGAATACTAATAGCTTTTCACTGAAGCCTAAATACAAAGGTTATGAGTTAACTGTGACCTTGACCTTGAAGCTAGCGACATGGTTCTTACACAGGACACATCCTATTGTCATGATAATCATCTATACTAAATGAGTTATCATCTTGCCACGATGATCATTTGTGCTAAATAATTTTGAAATCCCACCACGCAGGAGAAAGTTATGAGCAGGACTGTAGCCTATGGGCAAAGTTTAAGTTCGGACTGTGACCTTGACATCTGTGCTAATGAAATGGTTCTTGCATGCGAGACATTGTCTTGTCTAGAAATAAAGTCTATTATTATTATTATTATTGTCAAGATAACTATTTTTGTCAAATAATTTTGAAATCCCACCATGCAGCACAAAGTTATGGACTGGACACAAACATGTTTTCACTATAGCCTATGCACAAAGTTCATATGGGCAGTGTAACCTTGACCTTCAAGCTAGCTACATAATTCTTGCATGCAACACATTGTCTTGTCATGATAATCATTTGTACCAAATAATTTTGAAATCCCACCATGCCGGACAAAGTTATGCATCGGACACGAATATGTTTCACTGTAGCCTATGCACAGAGTTTAAGTGTGGACTGTGACCTTGACCTTAAAGCTAATAACGTAATTCTTGCGTGCAACACATTGTCTTGTCATGGTGATCATTTGTGCCAAATAATTTTGAAATCCCACCATGCACGGCATGCAGGACAAAGTTATGCATCTGACACAATTCTTGAACACACAAACACACACACACAGACAGAGTAAACACTATAGCCCTTCCGCCATTTCATGGTGGGGGGCATAAAAAATAAAAATTATGCTGCCCCCAATGGCCAAAAAAAAATTCGGGGTAGGGAGGTTCTGGGTGGGTAGGTAGGCAATTGCAAACAAAATTTTATTTTTAGCCCAATCACTCTTTTTATCTGGAGCACTGTGACATACATTGTGGTCTCTCTCTAGAGCCACTCAGCTAAAGGCCAGAACCTGAATTTTTTTGGAGAAATAAGACAAGCTATCTTAGAATTATCTTCAGACAATGCCCCTAACTGCAGGTCAGCCTGCCCTTATTAAACATCAAAGCCACTCAAACTCTATGGGTAAATCTCTATGTTTTTCCTGCCATTTTAACTTCTGTGACTTTCTGTTTGCTGCCCTGGACAACAAAGCCCTTCCAAAATACAGCTAGTCTACTCTTGAAGGAAAGAATTTGCTCCTATGAGAGCAAATTCTTTCCTTTAAGAGAAGACTGTATTTGAGAAGGGGGCAAAATTGAAAATGGAACAGTTGCTTCCCCTGAAAGTGTACCCATTCACCTTTATAATGCAACTCTTTATAGTGCTATTTGGATATAACACTATCAAGTCAAGGCTCTTTTTGAATCAAACTACAAAGAAATATACATGCTGTACTGCACAATTTATGATCATGTATTACATCTTTACCTTGTTTAGTCTCAATATAATGCTATTCACTAAATTCTAAATTCAGTCACTTGCTTACAGACACCAAATGTAGCGTAATTATAAAGGATAACTATAGAGTACCTTTTTCTTATATCCATCACTGACAGGCGATACAATACCAGCTATAACATTGTATTTGCCAGTTTTCTGAAGGGCATCACGACCAATCTCTGAAATCAATTAAAAAAGTTTACCATTGTATGAGGGTGAGTGCATAACTAGCCAGCCTACCTTGCTTCCAACTGAGACTGAACTCTTCTTTTTCTATAAAATTACCTTCCAGCATGATAAATGAACATGTTCCCAGAATTGAAGGACCCAGAGCCCTTAATTTGTCTTGACCCTCTCCTCAACCCTTAACCTTTACACCAGTCCAATAATGCCCTACACGGATCTCTCTGTTTTATGTTTGGGAACAACCAGTAAACAATCAGGTGTAGGGGTAAAATGACCGGAATCAGGACAACTCGCCCCAAAGACAACTCGCCCCAAGACAACTCACCCCACAAAAATCTCGCCCCAAGACAACTCGCCCCACTTTCAGGTGACAACTCGTCCCACTTTCAGAAGACAACTCGCCCCACATTCTCAGACACTCACCTTACTAGAATATCTGCGTTCTTGTCCCATATCCTGAACAGCTTATCCAAGGGTACTGCAATTGGTCATTGGGAGATGTTTCGAGCAAATGTAAACTTTCTTGCTTACACACACAAAAAGATCCTTGTCAGGACCAACAACTAACATGAAAGAGCTAGCTAGCTAGCTAGATAGATAGATAGATGTGGCCCTCCAAACTCATACTTTTTAAAGTTAAGCTGTTCATTCTTGAAAATGACTTGATCGCTTTTATGTTGATAATAACACTGTTATTTGAAGCGTAATTGTTATCAAACTGTGGCTGTGAGGCATGCTACAGACATTCATTAATGCTTATTGCAATGGTTGTCCCCTTTAGTGCCTAGCGGGACAGGGTTTTGACAGATTTATGAGGTAGGGCAAGCTGTCTTTTGAACTTTTGGTGAGACCCCTTCTGAAAGGGGGGGGGGGGGGGGGGTGTCGTCCGGGGCAGCAGAATTCTTTATCTATCTATCTCCCGATACTGAAGACGATCATTTTCTGATCATTACCCTAGGTAATTAGAAGGGTGAGTGGTCTGAGAATGTGAGGCAAGTAGTCTTGGGGTGAATTGTCTTTGGGTAGAGTTGTCTCAGAATGTGGGGCGAGTTGTCACCTGAAAGTGGGGCGAGTTGTCTTGGGGCGAGATTTTTGTGGGGCGAGTTGTCTTGGGGCGAGTTGTCTTTGGGGCGAGTTGTCCGTAATTCAAAATGACCAGGCTCTATCTTACAGGCAAAACGACCAGGGGAAAACAACCTGGAGGGAAAATGGTTTTTGGGGGAAAACGTCTTGTTACCAATTTAAAGATCCAGAAACTATGAATTTGTTAACAAATCAGAACAGTCTTTTATTTTAAATACAGGGGAGCCAGGAAGAGAAGGAAGATGTTCTGGTTACAAATGAGTGACCGTGAAATGACGGTGCATAATAAGAAGCGACTATAAATAAATTTATGAATACTTTTCTCTAGCTAACTGGACTACCAATCCAGGGCCCCACTTCTCCAGTCTTTCAGTTTGAAATGACACTTAACTGAGGTCCCGTCTCCATATGACCTATGTCTTGGTGGGACGTTAAACTGGATGTCAAATGCTCAATTACTCTTTTAAATATTAAAATTAGCCAGTTAGCTTTTCACACTTCAGTTTCACTTTCACTTTACACATGGCAGTCTTACAGACCTTTGAAAAATCATAAATGACATACCAAACATCCTCAGATGCATGTTTGTTGGTGGGTTAAACGACCCACAGGCTAGTAACACAACTTTCTGCTGCGATGCCATTCTGGAAAATAAACTCATTCGAAGATTATTGATCGACCACTTTTCAGCTGTCACAGAGCCTTTTCCTATGCTGTTTACTTCTCGCTCAAGCGTGATTTGAAAATAATTATGAACGCTAAGTGATTAATATTTCTCAAAAAGTTATTTTGCTCAGACAGAAAACTATTCAATTAAGATAATTAAGGTATTATTGAACGCATTTTTTATGTTATTAATTTGCAAATTGAAAAAGAAATCACCAGTATCTAAAATCTCGCGAGAAAATAAAGATGGATGCGCCCTTATCAAACGTGTTTACTTTTTCCAGGCATCAAAACTCATAGTTTTTCCGTACAGTCGCAACGCTTGTGTCTCATTCTCGGACTGATTGGGGTCTAGTTTGTACTTAAAGCTTCTAGTAAGGTGCGAGTTTATTTAAGCTTTTTGTAGAGACAAAGTCAGAGTCAGAAAAAGTGTCCCCATTTGTAAGTCATGTAACTAATTGACGGTGATCACCAATAGACAGATCGAGGTTAATAAGTCTATCTATCTATCTTGACATGATCCACAACACCCTTTCGGGTATTATTTGGATTTCACCACGCATGGTGTGTTAGTAAAAGAAGTAAAAAGTGAGATAGTGCAGAATAAAAAGATAAAAAGAAAGGTAAAATATAGATGAAAGGGTTAGCGTTAAGAAGAGCTTAAAATCAGGATAAAAACAGTATTTATGTTTAGGGGAGGGTATGACTGATCTTACTGACTCCTAATTTTAAAGGAGTCAAGATCTGAAACTTGGACGAGATCAGCTGGTAATCTGTTCCATAGTACAATAGTCATGGGAAAGAATGAATACTGATAATAACAGACAGATGTATGGATCTGTCTGTAAAAGATAGAATGCATGTGACGAGTATATCTGGTGGGCTGTTCGAAATATGACGGAACGGGAATAGCAACCAGGCCATACACTACCTTATAAAACATAGCGAGACGCGCATCGTAACGTCTGCACTCAAGCGACCGCCATCCAAGGTTACTCATCATTTCTGTCACGCTGCTGTAGGGAGAGTAATCATTGGATACCCATCTTGCTGCCCTTCGTTGAATCATTTCAACTTTCTCTATATTTTCTTTCGTGTATGGGCTCCAGACAGAAGACGCATATTCAACCTGCGGTCTTACTAGTGAGTTATATGCCAGTGTTTTAATTTCTTCATTTTTTGTTTTCACATTTCTTTTTACAAAGCCTAAAGTTCTATTAGCACTAGCAGTTATATTGTTTATGTGAGAATTCCAGCTAAGATCTGTGCTGATGCTTACCCCAAGATACTTGGCTGCATCTACAGCCTCCAGTTCCTGATCATGCATATAGTATTTTGACCTTAACGGGTTTTTGGACCTAGAAATGTGGAGCACCTGACATTTCCTTGGATTGAACTCCATGTCCCAGGTTCGTTCCCAGTTCTGCAGAATGTCTAGATCGAACTGGAGTACACTACTGGACCCCTGAACTAGATACAGTCAAGTAAACAGCGGTATCATCAGCAAAGAGCCTAACTTGAGATTGTACATTTTCAGGAAGGTCGTTTATGTACAACAGAAAGAGGAGCGGGCCCAATACAGTACCCCAGAGGTAGGGCTTCTGCGTTTACAAAATATTGTAAACGTTTACACGACCGTTAGAAAACGAAACAATTCCGTTTAAACGACCATTACCGTTGAAATCTTATTCTTAGTATCGGACATGTATGAGACGCCCCCCCATACCTTTATGATTATAATTATGTAACCAAACTGTGTCATCCAATAATGCGCTTTCATTTTCGGGGGTCAACTCGAAGTTTACAGTAACCGACGGTATTAAAAAAGACATATTTACTATTGACCAATTTTCGATGACCGCAATTATTTTGATAATAACATGGACATCGGACTTAATTATCCTGTTAATTGATAATACATGACTGTCAAAGTTACAAGCTGCAATTATCTCACCTTCGCGGTAAGCTTAGAAAACACAAGTACCGAGGTAGTCCTAATTTTCTTTATTGCACAACACGTGTCGTAACTGTTGTCGGCAGACATTACCTTGCCTTTGATCCGTACCTAATAAAATTAGCTGCCGATTATGACGTAACAATTTTCTGGCAAAACGTGTACATGTCGTGCTTTGCGTAAGGTACACAGGAGTTAGAAAATAAAGATTTTAACAGACGTTTCCGAGGACACCGTCAAGTACATTAAGATTGGCTTCTGACGACTGTATAAGATATTATAACTTGTTGGTGGTTTACCTGGTGTTCAGGTTCGGTTAAACGATGTGTGAATTTTGTAAACGTTTAGCACATATACACGAACCGTTACCGTTTATCCGTGTAAACGTAGAAGTCCTACCCAGAGGTCACTGGAACCTTATTTGAAGACTCCCCATCCAGTACAACAGTTTGAGATCGACCAATCAAGAAAGACCTTATCCATTTCAGAGTGTTTCCTTTAATGCCAAAGTTCGAAAGTTTAAATAATAATTTCAAGTGATTCACTTTGTCGAAGGCTTTACTGAAGTCTAAAAGAACTAAATCTGTTTGCTTTCCCAAAGTCAGCTGCCTTCCAAGGTCTTCCACAAGCTGAATAAGTTGCGTTTCACAGGAGCGTTTTTCCCGAAAGCCATGTTGTAATTCATACAGGACATCATGCTGAGTCAGGTGTTTAGAAATGTTGGATGCAATTATATGCTCCATCACCTTGCACACAATGCATGTCAAGGAGATGGGCCTATAATTGACAGGGTCTGTTTTATCCCCCTTCTTAAAAAGGGGACACACTTGAGCTTTTGTCCATTCCAAGGGTAGTTGGCCAGTTTGAAGGGATCTCTCAAACAGCAAACAGATAACTGGGGCAATCTCTATCCTTAGTTCTTTCAGCACAATAGGTTTTATTGAATCAGGCCCAGCAGCCTTTTCAGGATTAAGATTGAACAAAAGTTTAAGAACTCCATTGATGTCAATGTTAATTTCCGGCATAGAAGGGCATGAGGGTTTTAGGTTAGCTGGAAGATTTTCTTGAAACAAACCCTGAATGCTCTGAGTGCATAGCTGCCCCAGCCTAAGTGGGGATAAGCATGTAAAAACAGACTGGAATTGTTTATTCAAAAGATTGGCCTTTTTGACATTGTCACTGTGTAATGTACCGTCTGTATTGTCTAAGTCATGTAACTAGTTAACGGTGATCACCCAGTAGAGGTTAATGGCCTGTCTGTCACTGATGGGGGCATACTTAAGACCAAATTACACAGATAAAATACCCTTATAAATGCTGGTATCTCAACTTTCTACTGCAATGTCATTCTAAAAATAAACTCATTCGAAGATAATTGAGAAAGCGCGGTGGCTCAGTGGTTAGTGCACTTGACTCTGAAGCCAGAGGTTGTGGGTTCTTCAGAAGCACTGTTATGTAAAGTGTATACTCTCCTATGGTATTTGGTGGTGTGTGACTTAACTGACTTTTGGTTTGAAGTTTGTGTGGCAAAACATTTAATAGCTGCCACATAGGTTTTTAACTTGCAGAGTTTGACAGAGTGCAGTATAGATAGAAAGAAAGAGGTGGATCAGCCTAAATAATCATCCCATAATACCACTATATTGATGTATATCTTCCATAAAAAAGGTCCAAAACAATATTTATTATTTTAGATACTAAAATATGACATATTTCCCTATATATTTCATAAATGCAGGTGATGAGAACAAGGAAGCCTCTGATCAGACTGCACAGGTTGATCTGAGTCTTTGTTGTTGCACAGGCACATAGCAGAGGCCCAATTAAGATAAGTATCTGAAGATTATTCTGAGATAATTTCAGTTAATTCTTCATAAAAAACATGTTGCGATCCCATGTTAGTACCATCTGCCAAGATGATTCTTATGAGCCCTCACAGCGTAGGTGTTTTTATACGCCCGTTTTGAAAAAATGGACGTATTATGTCGTGGCGCTGTCCGTCCGTCCGTCCGTCTGTCCGTCTGTCCATCCGTCCGTCCGTAAACATTCTTGTGCGCTCCATAACTCATTAACCGTTTGGGATATATTCATGATATTTGGTAGGAATATGTATTAGGTTGGGGGAACGTGTCGGGTACAGATGTGGTTGCTCCCCCTTCCTTAGTTTCCAAGTTATGCCCCTTTGATTAATTTTTTCCCTGCCAGTCTTGTGCGCGCCATAACTAGATAACCGTTTGGGATATCTTCATGAAACTTCATAGCAATGTGTATGAAGTCTCAGCGATGTGTCGCGTACAAAAATGGCTGCTCTCCCTTTCTTCATTTTAGAGTTACATCCCTTTCATTAGTTGATTATGGTTATTTTTGCGTATACATATCTTGTGCATACCTTAACTTTGTAACCTTTTGGAATATCATGATGAAACTTTATAGCAATATGCATGATCAGAAGACGATGCGTGGCATACAAGAATGGTTGCTCCCCCTTTCTTCATTTTGGAGTTACTTCCCTTTGATGAGTAATTTTAGGCATTTCTCAGTCACTCCATATCTCCTTAACCTTTTGAAATATTAGAATGGAACTTTGTAGGAATATGTATAATAATGGGGCAATGTATCCCGAGCAAGAACCACAACTCTGGCTTACTGAATTATCTGCCCTTGCATAAATTTCCTGTTTCCTCTGTGATTCCTTAACCCTACATGTGATTTTGTCAGGGGAATGTAGTAGAGCCAAGAATAAAGTTATGGAAATATAAGAAAGTTTTCCAGAATTATCATCAAATACTCATCTGTCTTGGCTTCTGACAAATCAGCCACAACACGAGAAAACCAACAAAGTGGTTGTGCGCCCATAGCAGACTCTGATTAGCCTGGGCATCAGCCCAGTCTAATCACTCTTCGCTGAGTGCTTTAAGGATAGCTAAGGGTCTAAGCAACCTCCATGCGGACAGCAAAGACTCTGATCAGACTAGGCGGATGCCCAGACTGATCTGATTCATCACTTGGGCACATGCCACTTTGTTGGTATTGTCGTGTCATGGTTATAATGACTTGACTTATATGCAGAGTTTGAAACAGAGTTTTCATAATGGGCAAGAAGAAGAAAGTGAGTGCAGATCATGTGCGCCACAAGAGAAAAGAACCTAACAAGAAAGTGAATCCTTTCGAGGTGAAGGTGAACAGACAGAAACACAATGTCCTCGGCAGAAAAATCTCCAAGCAAGACAAAGGCATGCCTGGATTGTCAAGGTCTAAAGCAACTAAAAGGGTAAATTTATTATATTATTTTTAAATTTTTGGCTTCTTAGTATACACACGTAATGGAGCCAGTGAGAGGTCGCACATCTGTGCAGTCTGGTCTGCACCCTTGCATAGACTCGGTCTCTTCCACTGTGAATTCAAAGTATTTGGACACACAAGCCTGGGAAAGCAGTGTAAACCTAGATCAGACTGCTCCTTGAGGAGCAGTCTGATCAGGGTCTACACTGTATACCTTTCAATCAACAAGTTTATGTTAAATCTTCTGATGAGTCAAGCAGAGTTTCTGGATCTGAAGAACGGGAATTGTCTGTCGCAGAAATCAGTTAGATAAGGCTTAAGGTAAACATATACATTTTCTGGGAAGCAGCTCTGCTATTTTCATTTTGTCTCCCTTCCCAATGGGGGTCAGCTCTTAAAGGATTTGTACTAGGAGTAAATTCTTTCCTTTGAAAGTAGACCCCTTTTTAGAAGTGCTTTATCTTTGAGGGGAGCCAACAGGAAGTCACAAAAATTGTTCCCCTTTGTAAAAAAGTTGGAGAAAGATGGATAAGTACCCATACACCTTTAAGTGCCACTATACAGTTTTTATTATGCTTTAACATCTGTGGTGTGGTCATATGGTACCTAAGTTTCAGTCATTTTATGCTTCCTTTGCTTTTAAAGTTCATTTATGTTTTTAATAACTGTTGACTCACCATATTAGAACCCTTTTAATACACTGCCAGTCCAAGTAAGACAGCTTTTCATGAAGTTTAATAGATATTCCTCAAAATGTTGTATTTAGTTAGAAAACAGGGTTTTCCTCCCAAAAATCTAGATCAATCTTATCATACAGATCTAGATTTTTGGGGGTGTTTTGGAATCATTTGGAACCATTTCACCACGCAATTACAAATACTGATTTAGATATTGGGGTTGTTGTGATGGGAGACTAGCCAAATAAATATGATACCTGTAGACTTTGCTGATTGAGAGTATTGTAGGTTGTTGTGCTGCTAATCTAGAGTTTGTGATGCACTGTATTTCAGAGGAAAGAAACATTGCTCCAAGAGTACAAGCAACAGTTTAAAGCCAACAAGTTTATGGATAAGAGGATTGGTGAACATGATACCTCACTTACTCTTGAGGATAAAATGATGAAACGATTTGCTGTTGAAAGAGCGGTATGTACCGGTATGTTCGCTAAATTGTTTGGACATGAAGTATGTTAGATGTGTCTGTTTGTGTCAAGGGCAATTCACTTTTTGAAAACTACAAGTTTAAGTACTTAACAGTAATCTCAAGCCCTACATACAGAGTGTACTTAAGTCTCAGTTAGCTTTATTTTGAGTGTAGTTTTTAGCTCTACTGGAGCATGCTTCAAGAGATTAGCTTACGGATGACTCTTCAGCATCCATTTGTCTATAAACATTTTCTCATTACAATGTATATAGCATCACCTATAAGATGGATTGGCAGAATTTCTTGAAACTTGCCTGGGATGTTGCCCTCAAGGTTTAACTATGTCTAAACAAAGTTCAGGTCTGCTGATCAATTTGGCAGCTGGGAGCCATATTTGATTTTACTTTTATGGAATCTGCTCCAGAAGCACTGATGGAGTTTCAGTTTTATTGAAACTTTCATCTGAATGATTTTCGTTTAGACATTACTAGCTATTTTGAAAACTGAAAATCCCCATTTGCCATCCAATGTTAGATTCTCATTAGCATATCCCCAATGACACCACTGAATGGATTTTCTTAAAACTTATCCCAGAGGTTTCACATGAGGTCTGTTTGTGTCCAAATGAAATTTGTTCTGATCGACCGATTTATATGGCTGCAAAAGGGGACTTACAGAAATCTCATGTAGGAACTTTGAGAATCCTTATTTGGGGACATCTGGGTAGCATAATGGTTAAACCTGACAGACATTGCAGTGCTAGACACCGTTGCCACATCCATGAGAGTTTCCGATCAGCAACTTGAAAAATATTATGATAAATTATGCCTTCAGTGTGGTTGAAAAGACAAAAGTTGCCTCTGTTGCTAGTAGAAATATCATAATCCCATAGCAAAAACGTAACAATGTCACTGGCTGAGATATAGGAATTTGAGGACTCTGAGAACAGTATTATCAGATGATATTTTATTTTATCATATGACGTTGCTGTTATTCAGTGGATAACGTCAGGTCATAAAAATTGTTTGACCACACATGTAATAACACTTTGGCACATACATGTATCGTCATTGACAATGTCCGTGTCAACAATGCGTTTTCTTATTGAAATAATGTTCATTTTGTATGCAATAAAATCCCACTTGAAATGCTCATATGCTAAACAGAATCTTACATGAGTGGTCATTTCATATGAAATTTATGAAACTCACCGAAGGCTTGTTTCATAAAGTTTCATATGAAATGACCACTCGTGTAAAATCCTCTATGTTTCTGCTGTTGTAGAAATCAGAAAAAGGGAACAAGTTTAATCTGAATGAAGAGGAGGAGCTGACACATTATGGCCAATCTCTGGCTGAGATAGAGAAGTTTGAAGACCCTGAGATTAGTGATGATGATGATGACGACGACGATAAGAGAGCAGCTGGTGAGTAAATAAGAAAAGACCATAGTAACCATCTATAAATTTGGGGACAGAAGGGTGTTAGCAAACAGTGTAGACCCAATCAGACTGCTTCTAGTTATGGGCTTCGCAGACATTAAGTTAAGCAAATGCTTTTCATGACTCCATAAAAGGCCAAAAATGGATTTCAATTCTTCAATGAGGCACAGGATGTGGTGACATAGTAGGGATAGACCAGTCTGTATATGGAGTGATTCTGATCATGAGAGACCTTCTAAAAGCACACAGTAAACAGTGGAGGTGGTGTTTCATAACTAAAGATAAGGGGATTGTCAGATGATATTTCATAGGTGATACATCATGTATTTCATATTTCTCTGTAAAAAACCTTGTTGTGACCTCTCATTAACACAGCAGTTCAGCCGGGCTGTGTAATGCAGTTGATAGCATGTCTGTCTCGAGAGCCAGAGGTCCCGGGTTTGATACCCGGTCCGGCCATATACTTTAGTTTCTCCTTCTGCTGATTCAAGAAGGGCAGTTGTCAGTTACTGGCGAAAGTATGTAGACTTAGTACTGGTTAACGGCTTAGGAGGCCTAAGCCTGCCCTGGAATAATGCGGTTAGGTTAACTGACCATCCCGACATGACCTTAGCTGTCTATTGTGGACGTAAAACAACAACACAACATACACACAAAGCAGTTCAAATGAGTGGCTACAACACACTTTTTCATGCAAAATTAACACAAATTTTCCCAGAATTATTCTGATAACCCCCTTACTAGCTACCCCTTACATACAGTTCTGTCAGTATGGAGGCATTCCATACTGTCCATTCTGTAAGAGTATATTAATCATGCTGAGAGTCAGTGTTTTAGCAGAAGAGCACCGGTAGCTCAGTAGTTTAAGCGCTGGCATGCTGATCTGGCAGTCCCGGGTTTGAGACCTGCTTACTACCTTCCTCTAGCAAATTGTGGTCAAATCCAGGTAATGTCAGACAAGAATAATTAATTATACAAGCATTTTAGCACAATTGCAGTAGAAACATTGTGTGATTAGATTCATTAAAGAATCAATTTGTTTTACTATAAATCCGCAGGTCTGTCACACTAAATTTTGTATAGTTACGATTATATTATAGATGACACAAATACTAAATGTTGGGGAGAATCTGTTCTGCAAGTCAGTAGATATGAAACAAATACATTAGAACTTCAGTGGGTAGAAAAGGCTTGGGACCATGAAAATTAGTTCCAGCCGGGGGTAGTTCTAGCCATCCAGGGTTAGTTTCTATATAGTGACCTCTAGGGAGCCAGAAACAAGCTCTAGTCAGGCAGGGTTAATGAGCCATCAGGGTTTGAGCTACTAAAGTTCTACTGTACATGTACTGCAGATAACAAACTCTCAACAAGCATTATGTACATGTACATGTAGATGTTTTAATATTTGAGAATGTTATTGTCTTTCTGGTATTTCTTACGCATGAAAAGGGACCTTGTTGTTTATTTTCAGCGAAGTTAGTTTCAGAGCAGCATTTTGGAGGGTTTCTGAAGAAGAAGACAGACACAGAGGAAGGTAGTAAGACATGGAAAGAGAGAATGGAGGAACTCATCTCACAGTCCAAAAAGGCCAAGGTACAATTTTACTTTCTTGTGTCATGACTGCTTTGGCAGGCAGGAACAACATTTGGGTCATCTTATTTTTTATGCTCCCGAAGGAACTTCGGGTGGCATATTAAAATCGCACCGTCCGTCTGTCCGTCCGTCCGTTACAAATCGTATGTCAACCATAACTCGAAAACTGCTGAAGGGAATTTCATCAAAGGGGGGGTCTCCATAAGGGCCATTTTCTGGTTACAAATGGATTTTCACCAAAACTCACCAATCACCACTTGTAAGTGTTGGCTTTCATATACTGAAATACTGATCTCATCGAAAGTGTCTTTTGAGTGAAGCGCAGTGTCAAAGTGGGTGGGGTAATTCCACCCCATACCTTACCATGTATCATTTTTTTCAATTATCTCTATAAGTATTAGTTAGATAGTGCACAAAAGGAGAGCGGATTTCCGGAAGGGCGCATTTTGTCACACCGTAACGGTGTAGACAAATGTAGAAAATGATTTCAGCCTGCAAGCACATGTATCTAGTCAAGATCTGTGTGTTTTGAAAAAAAATCAGCGACTCTTTTCCAAGAAGTGTAACGAATGTATACAATGCAAACATATAGGAAAACCCCAGTCTCTGCCTGTATCAGATGTAGACAAGTGTATACAATAATAATATTACTGAAAAAAATTAGCACATCTTTTCAAAACAACTGTAACAAACGTACACATTAGAATAAGATAGGAAAAGTACCCAAGCAGGTGTAACGGATGTAGACAAGTGTATAAAATTGTGATGCTACTCAAAAAATTAAATCTGATACACCATTCAAAAAGTGTGACGAACGTATACAATGCAAAAATATAGGGAAACTATCCCAGTACGTGTAACAGATGTATACAAGGTCTGTGTGTTGAAAAAAAATCAGCGACTCTTTTCCAAGAAGTGTAACGAATGTATACAAAGCAAATATATAGGAAAACCCCAGTCTCTGCCTGTATCAGATGTAGACAAGTGTATACAATAATAATATAACTGAAAAAAAAAGAGAACATCTTTTCAAAAAACCTGTAACGAATGTATACAATAGAATAAGATAGGGAAAGTGCCCAAGCAGGTGTAACGGATGTAGACAAGTGTATACAATTGTGATCTTACTCGAAAAAGAAAAACTGATATACCATTCAGAAAGTGTAACAAAGGTATACAATAGATTTCTCTAGGGAAACTATCCCAGCAGGTGTAACGGATGTATACAAGGTCTATGTGTTGGAAAAAAAAATCAGCAACTCTTTTCCAAGAAGTGTAACGAATATATACAGTGCAAATATATAGGAAAACCCCAGCCTCTGCCTGTAACTGATGTAGACAAGTGTATACAATGATAATATAACTGAAAAAAAATTAGCACATCTTTTAAAAAAAATTGTAACAAACGTATACAATAAAACAAGGTAGGGAAACTGCCCTAGGAGGTGTAACGGATGTAGACAAGTGTATACAAATGTGATCTAAATCAAAAAAATAATCTGATACACCATTCAAAAAGCGTGACGAACGTATACAATAGAAACATATAGGGAAACTATCCTAGCATGTGTAACGGATGTATACAAGGTCTGTGTGTTGAAAAAAATTTAGTTCATCTTGCCCAAAAAGCGTAACGAACGTATACAATGCAAATGTATAGGAAAAACCCATCCTCTGCCAGCTACAGATGTAGACGAGAGTATACAATGATAATATTACTGAAAAAAAAAAAGAGAACATCTTTTCAGAAACTGTAACAAATGTTTACAATAGAATAAGGTAGGGAAACCGCCCAAGCAGATGTAACGGAAGGTGACAAATGTATACATCTCTGATCTTATTCAAAAAATAAAAACTGATACACCATTCAAAAGCGTGACGAACGTATACAATAGAAACATATAGGGAAACTATCCCAGCATGTGTAACGGATGTATACAAGGTCTGTGTGTTGAAAATTTTTTAGTTCATCTTGCCCAAAAAGCGTAACGAACGTATACAATGCAAATGTATAGGAAAAACCCATCATCTGCCTGTTTCAGATGTAGACGAGAGTATACAATGATAATATTACTGAAAAAAAAAGAGAACATCTTTTCAAAAACTGTAACAAACGTATACAATAGAATAAGATAGGGAAACCGCCCAAGCGGGTGTAACGGAAGGTGACAAATGTATACAACTCTGATCTTATTCAAAAAATAAAAACTGATACACCATTCAAAAGCGTGACGAACGTATACAATAGAAACATATAGGGAAACTATCCCAGCATGTGTAACGGGTGTATACAAGGTCTGTGTGTTGAAAAAAATTTAGTTCATCTTGCCCAAAAAGCGTAACGAACGTATACAATGCAAATGTATAGGAAAAACCCATCCTCTGCCAGCTACAGATGTAGACGAGAGTATACAATGATAATATTACTGAAAAAAAAAAAGAGAACATCTTTTCAGAAACTGTAACAAATGTTTACAATAGAATAAGGTAGGGAAACCGCCCAAGCAGATGTAACGGAAGGTGACAAATGTATACATCTCTGATCTTATTCAAAAAATAAAAACTGATACACCATTCAAAAGCGTGACGAACGTATACAATAGAAACATATAGGGAAACTATCCCAGCATGTGTAACGGATGTATACAAGGTCTGTGTGTTGAAAATTTTTTAGTTCATCTTGCCCAAAAAGTGTAACGAACGTATACAATGCAAATGTATAGGAAAAACCCATCATCTGCCTGTTTCAGATGTAGAAGAGAGTATACAATGATAATATTACTGAAAAAAAAAGAGAACATCTTTTCAAAAACTGTAACAAACGTATACAATAGAATAAGATAGGGAAACCGCCCAAGCGGGTGTAACGGAAGGTGACAAATGTATACAACTCTGATCTTATTCAAAAAATAAAAACTGATACACCATTCAAAAGCGTGACGAACGTATACAATAGAAACATATAGGGAAACTATCCCAGCATGTGTAACGGATGTATACAAGGTCTGTGTGTTGAAAAAAATTTAGTTCATCTTGCCCAAAAAGCGTAACGAACGTATACAATGCAAATGTATAGGAAAAACCCATCCTCTGCCTGTTACAGATGTAGACGAGAGTATACAATGGTAATATTAAAAAAAAAAAAAAAAAAGAGAACATCTTTTCAGAAACTGTAACAAACGTATACAATAGAATAAGATAGGGAAACCGCCCAAGCAGGTGTAACGGAAGGTGACAAATGTATACAACTCTGATCTTATTCAAAAAATAAAAACTGATACACCATTCAAAAGCGTGACGAACGTATACAATAGAAACATATAGGGAAACTATCCCAGCATGTGTTACGGATGTATACAAGGTGTGTGTGTTGAAAAAAATTTAGTTCATCTTGCCCAAAAAGCGTAACGAACGTATACAATGCAAATGTATAGGAAAAACCCATCCTCTGCCTGTTACAGATGTAGACGAGAGTATACAATGATAATATTACTGAAAAAAAAAAGAGAACATCTTTTCAGAAACTGTAACAAACGTATACAATAGAATAAGATAGGGAAACCGCCCAAGCAGGTGTAACGGAAAGTGACAAATGTATACAACTCTTGATCTTATTCAAAAAATAAAAACTGATACACCATTCAAAAGCGTGACGAACGTATACAATAGAAACATATAGGGAAACTATCCCAGCATGTGTAACGGATGTATACAAGGTCTGTGTGTTGAAAAAAATTTAGTTCATCTTGCCCAAAAAGCGTAACGAACGTATACAATGCAAATGTATAGGAAAAACCCATCCTCTGCCTGTTACAGATGTAAACGAGTGTATACAATGATAATATTACTGAAAAAAAAAAAGAGAACATCTTTTCAGAAACTGTAACAAACGTATACAATAGAATAAGATAGGGAAACCGCCCAAGCAGGTGTAACGGAAGGTGACAAATGTATACAACTCTGATTTTATTCAAAAAATAAAAACTGATACACCATTCAAAAGCGTGACGAACGTATACAATAGAAACATATAGGGAAACTATCCCAGCATGTGTAACGGATGTATACAAGGTCTGTGTGTTGGAAAAAATTTAGTTCATCTTTCCCAAAAAGCGTAACGAACGTATACAATGCAAATGTATAGGAAAAACCCATCCTCTGCCTGTTACAGATGTAGACGAGAGTATACAATGATAATATTACTGAAAAAAAAAAAGAGAACATCTTTCCAGAAACTGTAACAAACGTATACAATAGAATAAGATAGGGAAACCGCCCAAGCAGGTGTAACGGAAGATGACAAATGTATACAACTCTGATCTTATTCAAAAAATAAAAACTGATACACCATTCAAAAGCGTGACGAACGTATACAATAGAAATATATAGGGAAACTATCCCAGCATGTGTAACGGATGTATACAAGGTCTGTGTGTTGAAAAAAATTTAGTTCATCTTGCCCAAAAAGCGTAACGAACGTATACAATGCAAATGTATAGGAAAAACCCATCCTCTGCCTGTTACAGATGTAAACGAGTGTATACAATGATAATATTACTGAAAAAAAAAAGAGAACATCTTTTCAGAAACTGTAACAAACGTATACAATAGAATAAGATAGGGAAACCGCCCAAGCAGGTGTAACGGAAGGTGACAAATGTATACAACTCTGATCTTATTCAAAAATTATTTCTGATACACCATTCAAAAGCGTGACGAACGTATACAATAGAAACATATTGGGAAAGTATCCCAGCATGTGTAACGGATGTATACAAGGTCTGTGTGTTGAAAAAAATTTAGTTCATCTTGCCCAAAAAGCGTAACGAACGTATACAATGCAAATGTATAGGAAAAACCCATCCTCTGCCTGTTACAGATGTAGACGAGAGTATACAATGATAATATTAATGAAAAAAAAAAAAAGAGAACATCTTTTCAGAAACTGTAACAAACGTATACAATAGAATAAGATAGGGAAACCGCCCAAGCAGGTGTAACGGAAGGTGACAAATGTATACAACTCTGATCTTATTCAAAAAATAAAAACTGATACACCATTCAAAAGCGTGACGAACGTATACAATAGAAACATATTGGGAAACTATCCCAGCATGTGTAACGGATGTATACAAGGTCTGTGTGTTGGAAAAAATTTAGTTCATCTTGCCCAAAAAGCGTAACGAACGTATACAATGCAAATGTATAGGAAAAACCCATCATCTGCCTGTTTCAGATGTAGACGAGAGTATACAATGATAGTATTACTGAAAAAAAAAAGAGAACATCATTGCAGAAACTGTAACAAACGTATACAATAGAATAAGGTAGGGAAAATGCCGAAGCAGGTGTAACGGAAGGTGACAAATGTATACAACTGTGATCTTACTCAAAAAATAACAAGAGGGCCAAGAGGCCCCGAATCGCTCACCTGAGCAAAAAGGTTAAAGGTCACACTAGGGTCATAATTTGAACAAACCTGATAGTTTGCAACCATTTCCAAATGGTTCAGAAGAAGAAGATTTTTGAATGTTTTTCTATGTATTGCTATGGTTCAAACCAAGGACTCTCTGCCCCAGGGCTACTTTGGTCCCTGGGGCCACCATTTGAACAAACATGGTTAAAGGCTACTAAGCAAAGCTACATACCAATTGCGGTTCTGAAGTAGGAGATTTTTTAAATATTTTTCTATGTATTTCTATGGTTCAAACCTAGGACTCCCTGCCCCAGGGCCATTTTGGATCCTGGGGCCACCATTTGAACAAATTTGGTAGAGGACCACTAGGCAATGTTACATACCAAATTTCATGCATCTGAGGCAAGCAGTTCTGGTGTAGAAGATTTTTAAGTATTTTTTAGTTTCGAACCCAAGACTCCCTGCCCCAGGGCCATTTTGGACTCCGGGGCCACCATTTAAACAAACTTGGTAGAGGACCACTAGGCAATGCTACAAACCAAATTTCAAGCATCTGAGCCCAGTAATTCTGATGAAGAAGATTTTTAAGTAATTTTTAGTTTCGAACCAAAGACCCCCTGCCCCAGGGCCATTTTGGACCCTGGGGCCACCATTTGAACAAACTATGTAGAGGACCACTAGACAATGCTACATACCATATTTCAAGCATCTAAGCCAAGCAGTTCCGGAGTAGAAAATTTTTAAGCAGTTCCGGAGTAGAAATTTTTTTTATTTTTTTTTCAGTTTTGAACCCAAGACCCCCTGCTCAAGGGCCATTTTGGACCCTGGGGCCACCATTTGAACAAATTTTGTAGAGGACCACTAGGTAATGCTACATACTAAATTTCAAGCATCTGAGCCAAGTAATTCTGATGAAGAAGATTTTTAGCTCACCTGAGCCAGCGGCTCCGGGGGAGCTTATAGGATGGTAAGGCTCCGTCGTCCGTCGTCCGTCCGTCCGTCGTCCGTCCGTCCACAATTTCAAACGACTTCTCCTCTGAAACCACTGGGCCAATTGTAACCAAATTTCATATAGAGCCTCCTGGGACCTTAGGAACGAAAAGTTGTTCAAACGGTCCTGGTCACATGACCAACATGGCCGCCATGCCCATATATGGTAAAAACCTGAAAAAATCTTCTTCTCCAGAACCAATAGGCCGATGGCCTTGAAACTTAGTATGTAGCATCGGGTACGCGAGTACTACCAAGATTGTTCAAATTATGACCTTGGGTTGACCTTGACCTTTTTTACGGTAAGGTCAAATTTGCTTCCTTATGCTTTTATATGGCAAGATGCTACAACATAAGATATCTTGGAAATTGTTGAAGATTTTGGGCTAAAAATTGGTATCTACAGTCATCTTAATGACTACATGAAGATTTACGAGTATAAGAGGTCAAGGTCATTCTTTGACCTTTGACCCTGAACTCTTATATTTTGACAAGTTCTAACAATCTACTCAAAAGCCACTTAGCCAATTGAAACCAAATTTCATATAAAGCCTGCAGGGGTTGAGGGAACAAAAATTTATTCATACCGTCCAGGTCACATGACCAACATGGCCACCACGCCCTTATATGGTAAAAACCTTTAAAAATCTTCTTCTCCAGAACCAGTTGACTGATGGCCTTGAGTTTTGATATGTAGCCTTGGGTACTTGAGTACTATCAAGATTGTTCAAATTATGACCTTGTGTTGACCTTTACGGCAAGGTCAAATTTGGGAAAATGCTAGAACATGAGATTTCATGATAAGTTTTGAAGATTTTAGCCTAAAAATTGGTATATACAGTCATCTTAATGAGTACATGAAGATTTGTGAGTACAAGAGGTCAAGGTCATTCTTTGACCTTTGACCCAGTACTCTCATATTTTGACAATTTCAAACAATCTCCTCAAAAACCACTGGGCCAATTGTGACCAAATCTAATATAGAGCCTCCAGGGGTTGAGGGAATGAAAAAAAATTCTAACGGTCATGGTCACATGACCAACATGGCCACTATGCCCATATATGGTAAAAACCTTCTTCGCCAGAACCAATTAACCAATGGCCTTGAGACTTGGTATGTAGCATTGGGTACTTGAGTACTATCAAGATAATTCAAATTATGACCTTGTGTTGACCTTGACCTTTTTTACGGCAAGGTCAAATATGGGAAAATCCTAGAACATAAGATTTCATGGAAAGTTTTGAAGATTTTGGCCTAAAAATTGGTATATACAGTTGTCTTAATGAGGTCATGAAGAATTATGAGTACAAGAGGTCAAGGTCATTTCTTGACCTTTGATCCAGATCGCTCATATTTTGATATTCGTAACCATTTCCTCAAAAGTCAAAGGGCCAATTGTAAACACATTTCATATAGAGCCTCCAGGGGTTGATTGAATAAAAATTTGTTCAAACGGTCCAGGTCACATGACCAACATGGCCGCCATTACCACTTATGGTATAAATCTTTAATATTTTTCTTCTCCAGAACCAATACACCTATGGCCTTGAAACTTGGTAAGTAGCATGGAGTACTAGAGTACCACCAAGAGTGTTCAAATGGTGACCTTGGGTTTACCCTGACCTTGTTTGTGGCATGGTCAAATATGGGAAAATGCTAGAACATAAGATTTCGTAGAAAGTTTTGAAGATTTTGGCCTAAAAATGGTATATATGGTTGTCTTGATGAGTACATGAAGATTTATGAGTACAAGCGGTCACGGTCATTCTTTGACTTTTGACCCAAGACTTATATTTTGACAATTTCAGACATGATAAGAAAAAGCCACCTTGCCAATTGCCCAGGTGAGCGATTCAGGGCCTCATGGCCCTCTTGTTAAGTATTTTTCAATTTAGAACCCAAGACCCCCTGCCCCAGGGCTATTTTGGACCCTGGGGCCACCATTTGAACAAATTTGGTAGAGGACCACTAGGTAATGCTACATACTAAATTTCAAGCATCTGAGCCAAGTAATTCTGATGAAGAAGATTTTTAAGTAATTTTTGGTTTCGAACCAAAGAACCCCTGCCTCAGGGCCATTTTGGACCCTGGGGCCACCATTTGAACAAATTTGGTAGAGGACCACTAGGTAATGCTACATACTAAATTTTCCAGCATCTGAGCCAAGTAATTCTGATGAAGAAGATTTTTAAGTATTTTTAGCTCACCTGAGCCATAGGCTCAGGATGAGCTATTGTGATCACCCAGTGTCCGTCGTGCGTCGTGCGTCGTGCGTCGTGCGTCGTGCGTCGTCCGTCGTCAACAATTTGCTTTAAATGACTTCTTCTCTGAAACCGCTAGGCCTAGGGCTTTGATATTTGGTATGAAGGATTGCCTAGTGGTCCTCTACCAAGTTTGTTCAAATGGTGGCCCCAGGGTCCAAAATGGCCCTGGGGCAGGGGGTCTTGGTTTCGAAACTAAAAAATACTTAAAAATCTTCTTCTCCAGAACTGCTTGACTCAGATGCTTGAAATTTGGTATGTAGCATTGCCTAGTGGTCCTCTACCAAGTTTGTTCAAATGGTGGCCCCAGGGTCCAAAATGGCCCCGGGGCAGGGGGTCTTGGGTTCGAAACTAAAAAATACCTAAAAATCTTCTTCTCCAGAACTGCTTGGCTCAGATGCTTGAAATTTGGTATGTAGCATTGCCTAGTGGTCCTCTACCAAGTTTGTTCAAATGGTGGCCCCAGGGTCCGAAATGGCCCCGGGGCAGAGGGTCTTGGGTTTGAAACTAAAAAATACTTAAAAATTTTCTTCTCCAGAACTGCTTGGCTCAGACGCTTGAAATTTGGTATGTAGCATTGCCTAGTGGTCCTCTACCAAGTTTGTTCAAATGGTGGCCCCAGGGTCCAAAATGGCCCTGGGGCAGGGGGTCTTAGGTTCGAAGCTAAAAATACTTAAAAATCTTCTTCACCAGAACTACTTGGCTCAGATGCTTGAAATTTGGTATGTGGCATTGCCTAGTGGTCCTCTACCAAGTTTGTTCAAATGGTGGCTCCAGGGTCCAAAATGGCCCTGGGGCAGGGGGTCTTGGGTTCGAAACTAAAAAATACTTAAAAATCTTCTTCACCAGAACTGCCTGCCTCAGATGCTTGAAATTTGGTATGTAACATTGCCTAATAGTCCTCTACCAAGTTTGTTCAAATGGTGGCTCCAGGGCCAAAATGGCTCCGGGGCAGGGAGTCCCAGGTTTGAACCATAGAAATACATAGAAAAATAATAAAAAATCTTCTACTTCAGAACCGCAAGGCTCAAATGCTTGAAATTTGGTATGTAGTATTGCCTTAAAAAGTAGACCTTTACCAAGTTTGTTTAAATGGTGGCTCTAGGGTCCGAAATGGCCCTGGGACCGGGAGTCCTAGGTTTGAACCATAGAAATATATAGAAAAATATTTAAAAAATCTTCTTCAGTACCACTTGGCTCAGATGCTTGAAATTTGGTTTGTACCTTTGCCTAGTAGTCTTTTACGAAGTTTGTTCAAATGATGACCCCAGGGCCTATAAATGGCCCCGCCCCAGGGGGTCCTGGGTTTGAACCATAGAACTACATAGAAAAATATTAAAAAATCTTCTTCAGAACCACTTGGCTCAGATGCTTGAAAATTGGTTTGATGCATTACCTCGTTGTCCTTTATCAAGTGTGTTCAAATGATGACCCCAGGGTTCAAAATGGCCCTGCGGCAAGGAGTCCAGAGTTTGAGCCATAGAAATACATAGGAAACTATTAAAAAATCTTCTTCTTCAGAACCACTTGGCTCAGATGCTTGAAATTTGATATGATGCGTTGCCTGGTGGACTCCTACAAAGTTTGTATAAATGGTTGCCCTGGGATCCAAAATGGCCCTGGGGCAGGGAGTTTTGGGGTCGAAATTAAAATGTACTTTAAAACCTTCTACTCCGGAACCCCTTAGTGCAGATGCTTGAAGTATGATATATATTGCCAAGTGGTCCCTTACCAAGTTTGTACAAATGATGGTGCCAGTGTCAAAAATGGCCCAGCCCCAGGGGTCCTGGGTTTGAACCATAGAAATACATAGAAAAATAATCAGAAATCTTCTTCTTCAGAACCACTTGGCTCAGAGACTTGAAATTTAGCTTTTAGCATTGCCTAGTGGTCCTTTACCAAGATTATTCAAATAATGGCCCCAGGGTCCAAATGGCCCTGCCCCATGGGGTCCAGGGTTTGAACCATAGCAATACATAGAAAAACATTCAAAAATCTTCTTCAGAACCATTTGGAAATGGTTGCAAACTATCTGGTTTGTTCAGATTATGACCCTAGTTTGACCTTTAACCTTTTTGCTCAGGTGAGCGATTCAGGGCCTCTTGGCCCTCTTGTTTAGCTTAGAACCCAAGACCCCCTGTCCCAGGGCCATTTTAGATCCTGGGGCCACCATTTGAACAAATTTGGTAGAGGACCACTAGGTAATGCTGTATACCAAACTTCAAGCATCTGAGCCAAGCAGGTCTGGAGAAGAAGATTTTTAAGTATTTTTTAGTTTCGAACCCAAGACCCGCTGCCCCAGGGCCATTTTGGACCCTGATGCCACCATTTGAACAAACTTGGTAGAGGACCACTAGACAATGCTTCATGCCAAATATCAAAGCCCTAGGCCTTGCGGTTTCAGAGAAGATGTCATTTAAAGCAAATTGTTGACGACGGATGACTGACGACGGACGACGGACACTGGGTGATCACAATAGCTCACCCTGAGCCTATGGCTCAGGTGAGCTAAAAACTGATATGTCATTCAGAAAGTGTGACGAATGTATACAATAGATACCCATAGTGAAGGCCAGTTTACCTAACCACACCATTCCTGGGCAGGGTTAGACCTCCTAAGCAGTCGACCAGTTCTAAGTGCACATACTTTTGCCAGTAACTGACAAATGCCCTTCTTGAATCAGCGGAAGGAGAAACGAAAGTATGTGGCCAGACCGGGTTTCGAACCCAGGACGTCTGACTTATGAGTCAGGTGCCCTACCGATTGTGCTACGCGATCCAGTGGGCCTGTGTGGTAAAAGAATATCAGCACGTCTAGCTCAAAAAGCGTAAGGAGCATATAAAATGCAAATGCATAGAAAAAACACCCTTTGCCTCTAACGGTGGAACATAAGATGTGGTTTTTTCTTGATTTCTAATTTAAAACAAAATTTAGGTAAAAATAGATGTTGCTCCTGTTTTACATTAGGATAGCTGAATGACCACCTGTTTGGAAAAGAGATGTTCATTCCATTTACCACGCACGTTCAATGTGAACTTTCGTCAGTTTGTGAATGCTTCATTCTGTTTTGGTTTTGAGGGCGGGATTAGTGGGACATTGTATTCATTCCTGATCTTTGCCTATCTTATTACTTCCGGTTTTATCAACAACAATAACAGTTAATTTGGTTATAGGTTATATAGTTGGTAATTAAACATTAAATGACCTGTCACTGTTGTTTTAATCCAACCTGATTAATTTTTAATACAGTTCTGGGAATGGGTTTATATTTCCGACTTTTTATGATTTATTATACAGTGTAATAATAGTTTATGATTACTCCTTTTAAGCAGCTGGACGAAGCAGTCATGATAATGAATCAGCATGTGCTAACTTCATGAGCCAAGTCTATCAGCTGTGTCTATGTCTGAGTGGAGGGTATGCATGAGCTGAGGATATGACAAGGTTTTTGACAGAGACTTATCAGGGTTTTTTACTTCTTTTTTAACAAATGGTAACAACCTTTGTGACTGTCTGTTTGTTTCCATGGATAGTGTAGCCTTCTATATAGCATCAACTCTTAAAGAAAGGAAGTTGCTCCCCAGAAGGAGCAAATTCTTTTCAATAAGAATTGACCCCCTTTGAGAAGGGAGACAGAACTGAAATGGCAGCTGCTTCCCCTGAAACTGTATGGATACACCTTAAACAATGAGTATCCTAATACATGAAGTTTTGCTGTTCTGATACTTATGTCCAGGACCTTGACCCAAAGCCACTAAGTCGGGTGGGGTAGTACTATATGAGACTTTATCCATTAGCTAGGATTTGTGAGAGTATAAGGTATATCCATCAAAGTGTTTGGGGTATTTAAAAAGCTCTGACAAAGAACACCATATTTTTACATAAAATATAATAATATATTGAGAAAAGAGGCAGGGGCCATTTATTGGAGCAGGGGCATTTATTAGAATAAATTAGGTATTCTGTGTTTTTGTGGGAAAAAAGATAAAATATTAGAGGTACCAAAAAAAATTACTACTTATGTCCCAATTCAGTAGGAGGCCCCGGCATTAGAAGTTATACACAGCACCATCCCACCACCCGACCACCCTCTAATGTTGACAAAGTGGCTTTCAATACAGATTCAATCAGAAATAGGAGATACATCTCCTGTACAGTAATTGGCTTCATATTCTCATTAATTTTCTATTACTAGCCAAAATATACAAGTGCGTTAACTCAGAACTATTTAGGATAGGATAAAGAATCTGTGAAAATTAATTGTAGGGTAGAAGTAGCTTTATAACTCATAGTTTTCCCCTTTTTTCAATATAAACACAGAGAATTAATATCTCAGAATACATAAAATTTTATATTTTCCATTTGAAAAAGTTTTAGGTTCCAGACCATTAGACTGACACAAAGAAGGACAATAAGATATGCTGGAATTACAGTAGTTTGTTAGTGTCCAAATATTTAGGTAACTTATGGTATAAAAATAGAAGAAAAAGAAAAGAAACAGAAAAAAAATCCATAAATAAGTGTTATGAAAAATGTTATACAATTAGGTTCACATCTGCGTTTCTCTGCATTTTAACATGTGCTATGTTTTAATATATACTGTCGCTTTTTTCCAAAAATACATGATAAAATACTGAATAAAATGTTTCTCTAGAGTGGAATAAACAGAAATATACCATAATCAGGTTGATCTGTGCAGATCTGTCCTTAGTGCATTAAAGTTTGTTCCCAAGTTATACATTGATTTATTTTTTATATATTCTCAAAGTATCATAATTAAGCATGCTGACAGACCAATAAAGGGTGGTTGGTGATGATATTTATAAGATAAATTCTGTTAATATGCTCCATAACAACCCATGTTGTTGGCCCTCATTAGAACTGCCTCATCAACGCTGCTCTAATAACAGTAGTTTATAATTATGGTTTGGATCGAATCCCATCTCCTCTGCACCTCAGTAACTAGTTATATCAGGAACACAAATGACAATGAAATTCTTATAAAGTATGAACAGTTCAAGTATGATGCAGAAATAATGGCCGTTATGCATGGAAAATATCTTAAAAATATTTTGATAAAAAAATGGACTATTTACAAATTGCATTATCTGTCTCCAAAACAATTTATGACATTTTTTTTATTTAGTTACGATCTCAGAATATTTGCTTCTGTTTGGAATATTTAACAAACACTAAAAGTATATCTGTTGCACAACATAAAATGTGATGTGAAACTTATTTTGAGATAATATTTATGAACAAATATATTTTATCATTGATTTTTTTAAGGAAAAAAGGAGAGAGAGAAAAAAACAGTAATAAAACTGATATATGCACACTAGAAATGTTTACTGTATATATGGTAATGTGCTGTGATTTCATGAATTGACAGCCCCCTACCACAGTATCCGAACGCACTGTACCATCTCTGCCGGGTTTCATAGCGTTTAATCGAGAGTACAAGCATTCGCTTATAACCAGTAGTCGGAAATCATTATTTTTTGCGGCTTTGTCTCACATATGCTGCTTCGTTTATAATAATTTAGTTTTAGTAAAATTTCCAAAGGTAAGAAATGAAATTTTATTGAAGTGCTGTAAATAATTCCATTATTTTATTGTTAAACTCCCTTCTAACACATTGTGTATATTACAAAGTTGGGCAAATTATCACCCTTTATTTGTCTGAAAATGTTTGTTTATGCATCTTTTTGGTTCTAATGTCATTATAGGTCATCTTTTGACATTAACATTTACTTTTTGTCGTTATAGTTTGCGAACTTGGTGGATAGTTTCATGTTAATATGATGAGGGGTTGGAGTGGTAACTGTACGCCTTACTATCGTTTTTGTGTTTTCCTTACTACTGAGTTACTCTACCCTTTACTGTGATGACAAATTCGTTTGGATCGTAATACCATTCAACAATCATGCGACTGTTTCTTCACGAGAACGTTGTTCTATCAAAAAGCAAATTTATGATATCAGGAAATCTATATTGTGAATTTTTATAAAAAAAACAAAAACAAAACAACAACAAAAAAAAAATCTATTTAATTTTATGCTATTAGACAATCTATTTTGCAATATCAGAAAGGCCATTTTGCGACATCATAAAAAACAACAACTATTTTTCTGACAACAGGAAATGCATTTGATGATATCAGAAAAGAAGGGCGATTTTTTTTTTCCGAAAAAAAAAAAAAAAAAAAAAAAAACAACAAAATAAACCTATTTTGTGATATCAAAATATATTCAGTCAAAAAAAGTAACGATACCAACTATTGGCTATATTTTCAAGGAACCCAGTGCTTATTTGAGTTAACTGAGGCTTATGTATGTGATGGGAAGCGCCAAGGAATAAAATTGTCAGAAAATCGTCAATTCATACTTTTCATCATACGAGTTATTTGGCTATATTCGATAAGACCTAAGTTGAATGAACATCATTACTGCGCATGCGCAGTAATAAATTTTGTATTACGTAGAAAAGTCCACAATGCATGAACCTCGAAAAACACTCAAAATGTCCAATATCTTGTACTCAGGCTTTTCATGCGAGGTTTAAATTCTTCAAAATCTCAGATTATCTCCCTTTGAATTAAAAATATAGCGCTTTTCAATGCATCAGTATTACTGTACATGTCCGTCTTTTTTTCAAAGTTTCTTCATTAACATTTGTGTTATGTCATTGTTTTAATTGCATAATGACAAAATTGGAAGAATCGTTACGCGCCCACTGGCCGTTGAGATTTCGAATTTCCATGCAAATCCCACTGAAAGTGACATTTAGACAGTCTTTGAAGGAATCACAGTACCCGGAGTTGTGGATCAAATGTTTGCATCAGAAGGGGTCAAATTTTAATTTCTTTTGCATGCAGCATTGCCTAAGTCCTGCTCTAGTGTATGGAGCGCAGAATCTTGGGAAGCAGTTTTCATAAACCAGTTTTAAATGACTTTAAAATTGAGCAATTTTTACGATGTTACTCTGTGAAAATGAAAATTCACCCTTTTCATAGTCAGAAGACCACTGTAGCATGTGAGTCTTAAGAAACCAAAACGAATAAATCTGTCCAATAGACAAATGGATACTCTTTTGAAGTCAGTAAAAACGGAATGATCATAACTTCCGCAGTTGCCGTGGTAACACAAGGAGTTTCATGTATAGGAACTTTTTCGACTCGGTATAGTTGTACTATTTACCATAATGTGGTTTCGATTGTACATGTACCGCCGCATGGCGAACTTATAATTCGTTTGTGCTCCCAGGGACGACTTTCATTAGCCTGGGAATCTACCCATATGTAATTATATTTAGATATGTAGGCTCAGAAGTTTGGTTTCTAGGCATGGTGTGATGAGTTCGATTATATCAGTCCCGCATCAAAGTACTTGAAGTGACTCTTAATGACCTTGTCCAAATGTTAAATGATAACCTTGACACTGAGTATTCTCACATATTGACACAAAAGCCATTAATTCAATATGATAAACTTGATGATTTATAAATATAGCTTTTAAGCATTTTCCCATCATAGATAAGCTGAAGGGAACATCATTTTCCTATAAATAAGTTCTGAATAGGTAAATCCTTTGGAAACAAGGAATGCACTACAGAAATGAAAATAGAGGACTCAGTTTTACTGAGTATGTTCATGGCCAGTAATGAAATTTGCAGACCGGTTTTGATTGTTGTTGAAACTTCACTCAGCGATAAACTTTTATTTGCTGAGAGACAAAAAAAATATAAAAAATATAACAAAAAAATAAATAAAAAATGGGGTCGCCATACTTTCTTTTTGAGGTAATACAGCGCCATCTACGCGCCTGTGTGAATCATGGCTATGTCTGTTTCTATAACCTCACTCGAGAAACAAGATGACCGATCGGGTTGAAGTAAAGATTAATTAGCGCCTCTTTATTTTCTCTGTTACTGAATATCAAAATTGCAATCGTCTTGAGCCTTATTTCATACCTATTTTTCAGTTCTTCATTTCCCACAATTAACCTCTACTGGAGAAAATGGAATTCCTTGCAAGATCCTCGATTTACGTTTCTTTATATACTTTTGGTGTACAGAAGAATCGGTCTGCCTCATACAAATGAGCAAACAAAATATAGGTAGCCGGCCAAATATTAGAGTTATCAAAAAGAAAGAAAAAAAAATAGATAAAAATAAAGAAAACAAAAAAAACACTTTTAGTTTCGCGAAGTTTTCATGTAAACTTGTTGAGGTCTTTTTGTGCGTTGACTTAGCTTACTTTTTCATGCCATCAACTGCTAAACAATAAACGCGCTTTAACCAAAGGATGCCTGTTTATATCGATTTTTTTTATTATTATTATTTTTTTTTTGGTTTATGAACTTAGTCTATTTTCATTCTATTTATTTATAAAGAATTATTTTTTTTCATTTTTTTATTATTGTTTTTTATTATAATTATTTAAGTAACTATTTTTCTTATTCCAAAGGCTAACTGAGTAGATACTTTGTGTGTGCAACTTCTCCTACGGTTTTCAGGGGCTCATTGAGAAACTTTAAAAAATTCTTTTGTATGGTCTACACAAAGATAGTGACTGACGAAGCTGTCAGAGAGTGCCCCCCCCCCCCCTCCCTCGCCCGGAAAAATGGCTATAGGAAGGACTTCTACATACATAGAGCCACTTTCACCCCATAATCCTTTTCCCCCACCAGGTAATTGGCTATTTGTGAATTTGGTATGGTTATTGGTATTTTGCGTAACGGAACGAGACGGAACGGGATGGAACAGAGACATTTTATGGAATTAATCACATAAGAAATGTATCAGTACTTCAGGGGAGGCAATATACGTGTTTAATTAAAAAAATGCAAATTTAGCAACCATATTTTATGATAATCAATAATGACTGATTTAAGGAACAAGCTGGGTGCGGTTTCTTCCTGTCGCAGATATTTTACGCATGCAAGCTTATTGGAAGATGTACGGACGGGTGTTTTGTCAAGTAATGTTTGATTTTGTAGAGCGTTTAAAAGGTAAAGGTAAAGGTTCCCATAGCCTAATAGCCGTAGGGGCAGTGGGGGCACAGCTGAGGAAAGGCGGAACCCATCTCTCTCCTTTCGCTGCCTTAGCCTTCCCTAATTCGAAAAAGGTATCCATTTATTACTGGGTCGACCGAGAGAGTTTTTCAGTCATCGGATGGCGACAGTGAGCCGCGAACTCACGACCTTCCGGTGACTTTCTGCACAATAACCGCGCCACTCTAACCACTCGACTACGGCGCCTCTCTAGAGAGTTTATTACATTGAAAATAATAATCGGACGTGTGTCCCGATGGGTGTCGAGCCCACGACTCCTGCATGAAAGGCGAACGCTAGTCCAGGCACTCCGCTGCGCGCACTCACAGCTGATCGCTTGTACAAATGCAAAATTATACAAATTTATGCACACAAACACGTTCACGCCGTTTTTGGCTAACATGGAAAAGCAAAATGCCTACTTGTTTTCCCAAAAATGACAATAAGACAGACTGATGGACACATGCACGAAGTTCTAGCATCTGTTACTCATCGATATTTTACGGACAGATACTCGTATTTCTGTTTCAGTTATGAACCTCACTATTATAATTGGAGAAGGAGCAAAGTCCACTATGTAACGTGTCTTCCTGTTTCCCAGGGAAATTCCACTATAGAGGGGAAAAACGGCTATGCAAAAACACGTATACTATAGTAGATTATCTCCGGGGAAAATTGGCTATATGGTCATATTTCCGGGGGGCGGGGATAATTCTACTATATAGCCATTTTTCCGTAGGGAAATTCTACTATGGAAAAAAACCATAGTCATTTTTTCGGGGGAAAACAACAGGGTGGGGGGGGGGGGGGGGGGTGGGGGGGGGGGAAGCTACTCTCTGACAAAAGCCAGTGACACACTTGAGAAGGAAATAAAAACCTGAGTCACCAGAGAATGTTCTGGACCTCTGTGATGAAAGGAGAGATTTGAAGAAGAAACAGAAGGAGCTAAAGGATACAGGAAAGCTAACAAGAGGATTTGGAAGGCGGTGAAGAAAGCAAAGGACGACTGGAAGGGTATTCGGTGCGAGGCTGGCCTGAACAAAACACCAGAAGTGGAGCGTACCAGTTGATGAAGAGTCTGGCTTTGGAGAAATAGGGTTTGATCTGCAACTGTCCAGGACAAGTCTGGGAAATGTCTTACAGAAGAACAAAAGATTCTCAGCGGATGGACTCAGTTTTGCTCAGATCTCTGCAGCCATGTTGTATTGACAGTGCAGTTCTGAACTGCAATCAGCCCCCAGAAGAGGATCTAAAGCCGGTACTTCGGGAGAGGGGGTTGCAGTGGCGGCAGTAGAGGAGGGAAGGACTGCCGATGTGCCAGCATGGCTTGTTCAAACTGGCGGGCAGACCATGATTGGTGTTTTAACAGAGATCTGTAACAAGATCTGAAGAACGGGTATTGGCCAACACCATGGACTCAGTCACTGATTATTACACTCACTAAAATGGCAACGTATAGCTCTGCCGGAACTACAGAATGATCAGCCTCGTCGGTGGTTCAGGCAGGGTCGTGCTGAGGATCGTCTTGAACAGGCTCGGACCCCAAGCCGGGGAGATAATCGTTGGGTAACGGGCTGGTGCCGGAGCCGGAGGGAGCAAGCAGATCTTCAACCAACATCAGCAAAACCTGTATCAAGTCTTCATTTGAAAAACAGCCTTGTGGGCCGCATTACAGGGGTGCAATGTCGGTGTGGGTCTAGTTCCCACCACTGAGAAGCTCAACGACAAGGCTACAAGTGCAATGCAGGCCAGTGTCAGCACAGGAGAACGATTCGGAATAACAGTTGTAGTCAGGCAGGGATATCTTCTGTTTTCACTCTTTGGTTTTCTACTCGAATGGATCACTACTGATGCTCAGGAAGAACATGATGAAAAGGTAAGCCTAAGCGGCAGATTTTTACTAATCTGCGGTTTGCCAATGACATAGACGCTCTTTGTTGTGAAAAAACAGGAACTGCAGTCTGTGGTTGAGAATCTTGACAGGATCTGCACACGGTGTGGAATAGAGATCGGTGAGAGTACCGGGTTGGTGGCTGGGGGCGCCGGTGGCGTTCGACGGGGTGTGTGGTGGGGGGCGGGGGGGGGGGGGGGGGGGGGGGGGGGTTGAGGTTAGGCAGAGGATGCTGGCAGCTGGATACCGTGGCGAACTTCAAACCAGATAACTAGGAGCATTTGTCTTGGATAATTTGGATGATGGCTCGAAACCGGGGGTTCTCTTGGAGCTTGCACAATCCATTGCAGCTCTTACAAAGCTGAAGCCAATTCGAAGATGTACAAAATATCTTGGATCAAATGTTGAACTCATGCGCTCCCATGTCATTTCCATGAGTCTTATGTCTGAATCGTGAACCTTAACACCAGATTTGGAGAAAAAAACGCGGGCCTTTGGGATGAGCTGTTACTAAAACTTATTGAATATTACGTACAAGGACCACATGGTCAGTGAGGAGGTTTGCCGAAAGATCCAAGCAGCCATTGGAGAATATGATGAGCTCCTGACCAGGGTCAGGAAATGGAGGCTGGGGTGATTTGGCCACGTCTCAGCGACTTCTGCTTAAGTAATATCAAGACATTGCCTCCGAATTCGTAGGACTGTTATCCGATTGGAGATACTTGACATCCAGGTCCTGCTGCTACCAGACGCTCTGCCGCCGAGGCACAAGGCAGCTCATCTATTTCGCGGGATCCGATGACAGTGGAAGGGGAAACAGGAATGGGATTGGTGGGACAGCGTTGGAGAGTGGATAGGGATGGACTTTGCCAGCTCATCTAGGCAGCGGAAAACAGGACAAGATGTAAAGAGATTGTTGCAAAGCCATCTCTGGTGCCCCAACGACCTTGCAAGATAATGGAATAGAATAGAACAAAAATGCACATTGCTTTTGGGTCAAAACCGGGTAATTTTTATAGATTCTCTTTTAGCGTAAGGAATTTAATAATATTTTTGGGGCTCAAATACTACCAAAGTGCACAGATTCTGGGTACCTTGTGTATCCAACCCCCCATAGGAGGTTGTGCATGTACCCTTTTTTAAACTTAGCATGATAAATTATTGTAACAGATGACAGTACAACTGTCTTATTTATTAAATTCAAAATATTACTGAATTGTAGCATAGCCAAGTGTCCAAACTTTTCAAAGCTGTATTAAACAGTGAAGCCTTCTCATTTAGAGGATATTTTCATGAGAAGCGCGGTGGCTCATGGTTAGTGCACTTGACTCTGGAGTCAGAGGTCGTGTGTTCGAGCCTCACCCGAGGTGAAATCTTCCTATGTCCGAACGCGTTTTTCTAGCATCATTTGCAGGGATGATGCTAACAAGTGTGTCGTCCTTCGGATCGGTACGTTAACTGGAGGCCCCCTGTGCAGGGAGAGTCATCCCCTCTGCAGGTTAAAGATCCCTACTATAGCTACATGGCTATATGTAGGCTTTCATCCTGCAACACTGGAGTGTCAAAAGTCTGTGTCCCCTTCTGGGGTTAAGGCGTAAATGGAAGAAAGAAAGAAAGAAATGTTTGGCTGAGTATAGCTTAACTTTCCGTGACCTTGGAAAACGGTCGAGGAATGAGATCTTGTCGAGACTGCAAACGCATCAAGTTAATCATAAAAGGTTTCTTAAAGTCTCCTGTTAAGGCATTTGCCCATATGCAAGCTTAAAGAGGCAGAACTGATCTAGCTCTAGAATAAATTAAGGTCAAACCAGGTTCATAATTTATGCAAACTTCGTTATAGTGAAAAGTACTCGATTCTGCATACCAAGTTTCAAGCTCATTCAACTTTTGTTTAAGGAGAAGAGGAGTATTTAAGTTTTTTTAACATGTGGGCATGGCGGCCATCTTGGTTATTTAGCATAGCAGCCCGAAGTCTTCAAAGATATTTAGTATTGAAGTCTGATTCTCAGCGACCTTGGACAAAGGTCAGGTAAGTACCTTGACCATGAATATTTACAAATTTTGCAAAAGGCAGTTAGGCAAGAGCAAAAACTTAAAAAAAATCTGAAATCATCTAAAGTTGAAGCAAGCATAAGGAAGCAGAATTGTCCTTCAGATAATCCAGGATTTTCATTTGAATGAGCTTTGATAAGCCTAAGTGTCCAATGTCATGTGCCAAGGTTCAGTGTCAATAAGCAATTTACCTTCCGTCGGTCCTGCATATTCAGAAGAGAGACTCAAGAGAGGTTTGAAAGTTCTTACAACGGATGACCGAAGGTTGCCAACCTAATGTTTTTATTTTTAATTAATGTGTATTTTTATTTTTTTAATTTATTTATTTTTTGGAATTAACATGATTAAAAGGACAAAAAATAAATAAACAAATAAATAAACCAGAGGACCAATGGTCCTGTAGCTCACCCGACACTTGGTCCTGGTATATATTTTCATACTTTTATACATGTATATAGCACCAGGGCAGGGGCCCCCTCCCTTTGGGATTAATGTTGAGTCCCAATTCTATATTTTACCCTCTGTAAATAAAGACGATTATTATTATTATTATATACCAAGCCACAAGGTCACTGGGCCTTTGTTTCTGGACAAAGATTTCTGAAGGGTTTTTATCATAAATGGGTGTGGCGGCCACCATGTTCATACGACCATGACCATCTGAACAAACTTTGATTCCTTTGACCCAGTATTAAAGCTCCATATGAAATACAGTAATCATTTGCATAAACTATGATGGGCCTGAGTGCCCAATGCTACATACCGGTACCAAGTTTCAAGGTTATAGGCCTTTCGGTTCTCGAGAAAAAGATGTTTGAAGAGTTTTTACCATATATGGGCATGGTGGCCATCTTGGTCAAGTGACCAAGACCATCTGAACAAACTATGGTTCCTTTAAGCTGGTGAAGCTCCATATGAAATATGGCTTCAATTGACCCTAGTGGCCTCTGAGAAGATGTTTGAAAATGTTGACGGGTGACAGAATCTCAATGACCTTGTACAAAAGTCAAAGAATGACCTTGACCTTTAACGACACAATGTCTTCATCTGGTCATTTAGTCAACCATATATACCAAATTTTGCACCTTAGACTTAAATAGTTTCTGAAAAATTCACTGTTTAAGCATTTTCCCATATAAAAGACTACATAATGTACCAAAGTTGACAGTGTCATAAATTAGGTCAAGGTCAACGCATGATCATTCGTATAACATATGATGGGCTTGAGTGCCCAAAGCTACATACCAAGTTTCAAGGTCATACACCTTTTGGTTCTGGAGAAGAAGATTTTGAAGGGTTTTTACCATATACGGGCATGGCAGCCATCTTGGTCAAGACCCTGAGAACAAACTTTTATTCCCTGATCACACTTAGACTCCATATGAAATTTTGCTTCAATCCGCCCAGTGGTTTCAGAGGAGAAGATGTTTGAAAATCTTGACGACGGATGGTCCGACGGAATGACCTTGACCTTTAGTGACATAATAGCTTCATCTGGTCATTTAGTCGACCATGTATACCAAGTATTGTACCTTAGACTTAAATAGTTTCTGAGAAATCCACTGTTTAAGCGTTTTCCAATATAAAAGCCTAACGTACCAAAGTTGACCATGCCGTAAATTAGGTCAAGGTCAACGCAAGGTCATGATTTGTATAAACTATGATAGGCCATCATGCCCGATGCTACATACCAAGTTTCAAGGTAATAGGCCTTTTGGTTCTGGAGAAAGATATTTTTGAAGGGTTTTTACCATATATGGCCATGACGGCCATCTTGGTCATGTGACCAAGACCCCGGGTACAAACTTTCGTTCCCCCATCTTACTGAGACTCCATATGAAATTTGGTTTCAATCGGCCCAGTGGTTTCAGAGGAGAAGATGTTTGAAAATCTTGACGACGGATGGTCCGACGGAATGACCTTGACCTTTAGTGACATATATCTTCATCTGGTCATTTAGTCCACCATGTAAACCAAGTATTGTTCCTAAAACTTAAATAGTTTCTGAGAAAACCACTGTTTAAGCGTTTTCCCATATAAAAGCCTAACGTACCAAAGTTGACCATGCCGTAAATTAGGTCAAGGTCAACGCAAGGTCATGATTTGTATAAACTATGATGGGCCGGCGTGCCCGATGCTACATACCAAGTTTCAAGGTCATAGGCCTTTTGGTTCTGGAGAAGAAGATTTTTGAAGGGTTTTTACCAGATATGGGCGTGGTGGCCATTTTGGTCATGTGACCCAGTTACCCGGAACAAACTTTCGTTCCCCCGACCTAGGTAGGCTCCACATGAAATATGGCTTCAATCGGCCCAGTGGTTTCAGAGGAGAAGATGTTTGAAAATGTTGACGGACGACGGACGGACGGACGGACGACGGATGCGTAACTATACTATAAGCTCACCTATGAGCCTAAAGGCTCAGGTGAGCTAATAAAACAGCCAAAAAAAGTGATTTTAAACACGTTAAAAGGTAGAACATATTCCAGTCTAAAAATAAAGTAGGAACTAACCAGGAATCTAGTAAGGGCCTTCACTGATAAGTTAATTTACAGTCTGAACAATGAGACACATCTCATCTGAAGTCAGCTAAATTCATTATCCTCTTAGCCAGGCGTACACTGGGTGGATAATAATGCGTACAGTATTCAAATCGCCCATGGCATGATTCTTAAACCATTTTGAGCCTTTTCTTACATGTTTTATAAAAAATCTTTAAAATAAACGGAAGACGTTATCAATCTAAAGTTTGTTAGTTTTGATAATAGGATGATAGCCAGGTTTTGCACGACACAAGCTGGTGTTATATTCAGCTGTTCGGAATAAAATCTCTGTGATGGCAAGGAGTTTTTCATTGTACAGGGCAATAAAGTAAAAGACCGAGGAGCAAATTATATTAAACTTACCTCTTTACATTTTCGAAGCTGAATAACTATAAATGACGCAGCAGATTCCGGATAAAAACTCAAAACATAATGATTTCCGACTACTGGTTATAAGCGAATGTTTGTACTCTCGATTCAACGCTCTGAAAACCGGAAGAGCTGGTACAGTGCGTTCGGATACTGTGCCTACTGTTTATTGGAGTTTTGACACACTCTAGTAGCTGCTACTGTTAGAAAATTACAATATACAGTCCTAACAGGTAGCTTGTCACATACATATTTTGATAACTGCCTAAACCTGCACTGTAGAACAACAGATATACCATATTAATCCTAATAAATACCCAGGGGGTGTTTCATTTTACGAAAAGGGGGGAGAGGAGTTATTCAGAGCCTAGATTGTAGTAAATCAGTCACTGCCAAAAAAACTTTAAGTAGCAATATATAAGGTGATGGGTATAACGGTACTTTCAGAAGAAGCAATTAACTCTACTATTTTTGCCCCCTTTTTCAGTATAGGGTCAACTTTTTAAGAGAAGACCACATTTCAAAAGCTTCTTTAATTATCCAGAGAAACAAACAGGAATTCAAAAAGTTAAGAGAGCATTATTTTAGGAAAAGAGGTAGCTAGAGCAGGGGTTTTTATTAGGATGAATATGGTATATGTGATATTTTTTTTTTCACTGACCAAGGAAAAAAGAGCAAAAGGACATACTAGTTGACTGTCCCCCATAAATAGGGATAAAATCAATGAAATGTTAAAAAGAACTACAAATACAAAAAAATTAAAGAACAATGAGACCATTTTTTTTCCTTCACACTTTTGCATTTGCCATTATTGTTCAAATGTAAATATTCAGACTAACCATTATATGCATTGCAGTACATGTCTGTAATTTCCCAAATAAGGTAAAAGCCCATTACATGTATATCTCCTTTCTTAAAAAGATAGGCCCCACAATAGCTCAATCAGTTAAGCACTGGCCTGCTAAGCCAGCGGTCCAGATCCAAATCCCGCTAGAGGTGGAAATCTTTTCAATCTTATTTTGTTTCAGTTTTCTAACATTTCTGAGAAAAATATTTAAGTTCTGATTAATATTAGCTACGTAAAACTTGTGGCTTTATTTTTGAAGAAAATAAACTAGGACAACCTATTGCACCATTTAACTGATCGACACCCTGATTAAACAAGATATTTTTATGCAAGTTTGTACTTTAGTAATCAATGTCATATGATGTGCAGAGAAAAAAAACCTGTAATTTCATCTACATTTTATACAGAATTATGCCCATTTGTAATTTTCAGTATGGAAAACATGTCTGCACAATAACTTTAAAGCCTTTGAGTGCAAGTTTCCTGCGTCACAGAGTTGTTGCCCTTGTATAAAATGGCAAATAACTTAATGATCTACCAGTGTGTTAATTCCAAACAACATATTACATAGAAAGCTGTCATTTTTGTTTCTGGTTGAGGACATAGGACTTAAATACCATCAACTGTTCCACAAAGGTGGGGCTATTAGTTACCATGTTAATAGTTTTGGGATTGTTTTGGAAGAGAAAGCCAGAAGGTCAGACACATGACAGATTTACATATTTCATGTACTTCCGGTGAGGGAAAACCTCGTCTTATAACCGAATAAATATGGTATCAATCAAAGGATAGCTACTGAAATGTAATAAAAGCTTTTAAAAGAACCAGTATAATAGCTTTTAACAGATAAGTTTACATTCTGTTTTGCCAGGCCTTGATGGTGCATTTGGATAGCCTAAATATAATAGCTTTTAATAGAAAGTTTTCATTCTGTTCTGCCAGGCCTTGATGGTGCAGTTGGACAGCCTTGGTGCAAAACATACAGTCATAATGACTCATCCCAAGCTATCATGTTCATACATCAAAATAGTCTTCCAGCTATATGGCAAAATTACTGACCTTTAATATAGGTCATGCTGAGCTTCATTTCATTATACCTACAAGACAATGCCAAAAGGTGGAGCCATGTCTAGAAAACTATGTATATGTTCCAAAACAGACTTCTGGAAAACATATTTTAACAGTGTCTAAGATTTTGACTTCCAGCCCCACCATGGGGCATGATCCTGGGGCCAAACTCATGGCATGGAAGCAGACCTCTTAAGTGCCATTATCTAGTACTTATGGTCCAAATATGAACAGTTTCTGATGAGGGCTTGGGGAGACACACCCATTTAGAGAAACTTTAATAAAAACTAGGCAATAAAACAAGTAGCCCAAGGGCAACAACCGCTCACCTGAGTTATAAAATGTAAGCTTCCAGCTCAGGTAAGCTAATAAACAGGCTGCAGTTCTATAGGATTCGATGACCCCATGGGGCATGGCAAGTTTGGACCCCAGGGGCTTGATTGGCAGGATTTATGTAGAGGACCATTATACACTGCTACATACTAAATACATAAGCTCTTGGCCTTATGGTTTCATAAAAGAAGATTTTTGAAGGTTCTTTAGCTATATAGCTCTATATAAACAAACAACCCCCTGGGGTGTGGGCAGTTTGGACCTCAGGTGCTTGATTGGCAGAATTTATGCAGGGGATCACTAGACATTGCTGCATACTAAATATGTAAGCTCTGGGCCTCATGGTTTCAGAGAAAAAGATTTTAGAAGTCTTTCCCATTATAAGTCTATGGGAGCAGCATGGCCAATTTGGACCCCAGGGGGCATGGTTGGCAGGATTTAAGTTGGAGACCACTAAACGTTGCTACATATGTACTAAAGAAGTTAGCTCTGGGCCTAATGGTTTAAGAGAAGATTTTTTAAGATTTTCCCGTTGTTAGTCTATGGGAACTAATGACCCCCGGGGCGAGGCCAGTTTGGACCCCGGGGGCATGGTTGGCAGGATTTATGTAGGGGACCACTAGACATTGCTACTTGCTACATATATACGCTCTTGGTCTCATGGTTGCAGAGAAGAAGATTTTTTTTAAATTTTCCCATTGTAAGTCTACAGGAGCTTATGACCCCCCTGGCGTGGCCAATTTGCACCGCAGGGTCATGGTTGGTATGATTTATGTAGAGGACCACTAGACATTACTACATGCTACATATATATGCTCTGGGCCTCATGGTTTCAAAGAAGAAGATTTTTCAAGATTTTCTCATTGTAAGTCTATGGGAGCTTATGACTCCCGGGGCGTGGCCAATTTAGACCCCAGGGGCATGGTTGGCAGGATTAATGTAGGGGACCATTAGATATTGCTTCATGCTACACATATAAGCTCTGGGCCTCATGGTTCCAAAGAAGAAGATTTTTGAAGGTTCTTAAGCTATATAGCTATATCTAAACAAATGACCCCCTGGGGCGTTGCAATTTGAGCCCCAGGGGCATGGGTGGCAGGATTTCAGTAGGGGATCACTAGACATTGATACATGCTATATATATATAAGCTATGGGCCTCATGGTTTCAAAGAAGAAGATTTTTTAAGATTTTCCCATTGTAAGTCTAAGGGAGCTAATGACCCCCGGGGAGTGGCCAATTTGGGCCCCAGGGGCATGATTGGCAGGATTTATGTAGGGGACCACTAGACATTTGTACATACTACGAGTTTATGTAAGCTCTAGGCCTCATGGTTTCAGAGAAGAAGATTTTTGAAGTTTTTCCCATTATAAGTCTATGGGAGCTATATGTTGCCATGGCAACCAGAGTTCCAACCCAATCTACCCTTAAACCTAATGCAGTCAATCCCCCACCCCAACAAAGTTACACATAAAATTTGATCAAGATTAGCCTGCTGGTTTAGGAGATATTGGTGTTTAAAAGTGTGGACGCCGACGCCGACGGACGACGGACCATGGCTATACTATAAGCTCACCTTGACAGGTGAGCTAAAAAGGTGATGAATGCCACCACCATATGCCTGACTAGATGAGTAATGTGTTTGGACATATTTATGTGAAGTTATATCAATATCTGTCAATAAATAAAGGTGCTAGAGGAATGACTAAGTTATCAAAAACTAGAAAATTGTGTCTGTAAGACACTGATGATGCCCCCGTGCAGCGCCCGTCACATGACGTGTATACACCTTTCCTATAAATCAGAGTCTGTTCGAGTTTTGTCCCTTGCAGCGCGTATGACGTCATCTAAAGGATAGGCTATTGCTTTTCATTGTGTTACCAAATAAATGCCGGTTTTCCGTATATTCAAAACTAACATTCAACGGTTAAGATTAAGACAACTATTTTGTGCCAACTATATTTAGCTCTTTCTTTGTGGGAAAATAAGCTTTATAACTTATAGCATATGGGAATTTGACATAAAATTAAAAGATTTCCGACTAAAATTTCCGGCCAAAATTACCGTAATCGAAAGAGTCTGAATCACCAGTACAGCTTCCAAAACATAAGGAAAACAAAGAAAATCGCGGAAGATGTTCAGACCGTTTATTACAAAAGATACAAAACGAAAGAAAGCAGACACACGCTAAAAATTACAATAAAATGTGCTGACACGGAATTCGTTTGTGTAATCACCGAATTGCGCGCTTGCCGCAATAAACAAACACCTTTGATTGTGTATTACCTAGACACTTGTTCCGAAGGCAGCTTTAAGAACACCTACCGTGAAATGGAAACGATCAAATACACAATACCGAAGATAAGTAAGTGATGGAAAAAAATAATATAAATTCAACCTCGGGTGCAAACTTACGGAAAACTGTCTGGATGCTGATGCTTTTAGATCGGTATAACGCACAAGAAACCATAAATATCAGCGCTATAATCTGTCGGGTAATAATGCGTAGTTACTATCAGAATGCTGACGTTTTACGTGTCGGAAATCCGATTTACGAAACTTTATACGAAATGTAACTATTTTATATTTAAACGTGAATGTATTGCCGGGGTGTTAAAACACGGCGTCGATGAAAGGGGTCATGAAAATCATAAGCGACTTGTCGGGATTCTCAATATGATATCAAAATAAATAAATAAAAATACATATAAATAAAAAATGTCACATGAAAACATGGCAATTATACTTTAATTTGGTCTTTCAATGAATTTTTTTGCAGTTTACATTTACAAAACGTCTGCTATATGCATGTTATGTGTGCTTGCAGTTGTACTGAAATATATGAGATATCCTATAGATGACGTCACAGTCTGCTTGGGTAGATAACTCGTGCGCGACTTAATCGATTTATAGGAAAGGTGTATATCCATAAAGCACATACAAAGAATCCATTGAAAACATACCCTACCATGTAAAAAATTGCCCAAAACGACTAAGTTAAAAAGGCTGTGATTCCGTCAAAATTAATTCCAGATCTATCAAAATGCCTCATGCATATCTTCAAATATGTCCACAATATGCAGACAAGGTTTGAAAAAGATCCATTGAAAACTGTGAAGCAAGTTGATAACACAACTCCATACTCTACAATGAAAAATTTCCCTCAAATGACTAAGTTCAAAAGGCCATAATTCTGTCAAAATTAATTCTAGGTCCAACAAAAACCCATATGCACATCTTCAATACATTCACAGCATGTATGCAAGGTTTGAAAAAGATCCATTGAAAACTGTGAGAGGAGTTGATTACACAAACTCTATACCCTACAATGCAAAAATTTGCCTCAAATGACTAAATTCAAAAGGCCGTACTTCAGTCAAAAATAATTCTAGGTCCAACAATAAGCCACATGCACATCTTCAATATGTCCCAAACATGTATGCAAAATTTGAAAAAAAAATGACTAAGTTCAGAAGGCAGTAATTCTGTCAAAACTAATTTTAGCTCCATCAAAAACCCACATGCACATCTTCAATATGTCTACAACATGTATGCAAAGTTTGAAAACTGTGGGAGGAGTTGATTACACAAACTCTATACTATAAAGCGTGACGAACAGACGGACGGACGGACAGACAGGGGCAAATCTTAATGCCCCCTGACTATCGTCAGGGGGGCATAAAAAAGCAACTGTGTCCTTGACCTTGGATCTACAACAATGAAACCCAAGCTTGTTCAAGATATTGTCTTACTTAACATTTGTATGTAGATATATATCAAAATCAGTTCACAAATAAACGGGCTAGAACCAATGACAAAGTTTGTGTGTCCCATAGAATGGAACAGGGAGTGTGAATACTAGCACTCTGTCTTATATTAATTCAATGATTCCCTTGTTTGTAATTTTACAATAGAAATGTTATCGAAAACAAACACAGATATTCAAAACTTTTTGTCCTAAATCTACTTTCGATTTCTACTTTCGGTTTAATACACACAAACAAAGCAACATGTTGATGACTATTTTGAAATCAGGTCCATTTCAAGATTGACCGAGGTCCATTTTGGAATTGCAAATTGGACAGGTCAGTTTTGAGATTGGTCAGTGTCGCTGCCCAGTGTCAAAATTACGGTGGTGGGTGCCTACCGACATAGCATACTTATTCATGAAAGTTATTGTCAAATCTTCAACTAGAGACATAAAACAAAACACACTTCAATTTAATCTGCGTCGATTATCTTTTTTAAAGATTTTTCTTGTTGTTTTTTTTCCTCACTAAATATATCATGTCTACATCTGTTACACTTCCTAAGATGGTTTCCCTTTATATGTCTATTGTATACATTCTTCACACTTTTTGAAAGATGGACCTGACCTTTTGTGATTCATCACTGTTGTATATACCTGACTGCCTCTTTTACATATATTTTAGTGGTTTAATTTTCTATGGATTTTCATTGTATACGTTCATTACACTTTTTTGATTGGGCTGATTCCTTTTTTCCTCACTAGATATATTTTGTCTACATCCGTTACACATACTAGGTTGGTTTCCGTATATTTATCAATTGTATACGGTCGTCACACTTTTTGAAAGATGTATCTTCTTTTTTTTTTGGATTCATCACTGTTGTATACACCTGACTCCATCTGTTACATATACTTTAGTGGTTCCTCTATGGATTTCCATTGTATACATTCGCTACACTTTTTTGGAAAGATGTGCTGTTGTTGTTTTTTTTAAACAGAAATATCCTGTCTACTTCTGTTACACCTCCTGGGATGGGTTCCCCTATATAATACTATTGTATACGTTCGTCACACTTTTTTGGAAAGATGTGCTGACTTTTTTTTCCTCACTAGATATATCTTGTCTACATCCGTTACACCTCCTGGTATGGGTTTTCCTATATATTTCTATTGCATGCGTTCGTTACACTTTTTTTTGAAAGATGTCCTGATTTTTTTTTCCTCACTAGATATATCATACTTGTCTACATCCGTTACACCTCCTGGAATGGGTTTCCCTATATATTTCTAATGTATACGTTCGTTACACTTTTTTGAAAGATGTCCTGATTTTTTTTTCCTCACTAGATACATCATACTTGTCTACATCCGTTACACCTCCTGGGATGGGTTTTCCTATATATTTCTATTGTATACGTTCGTTACACTTTTTTTGAAAGGTGTTCTGATTTTTTTTCCTCACTAGATATATCTTTCTTGTCTACATCCGTTACACCTCATGGAATAGATTTTCCTATATATTTCTATTGTATACGTTCGTTACACTTTTTTTAAAAGGCGTTCTGATTTTTTTTCCTCACTAGATATATCTTTCTTGTCTACATCCGTTACACCTCCTGGGATGGGTTTCCCTATATAATACTACTGTATACGTTCGTCACACTTTTTGGAAAGATGTGCTGACTTTTTTTTTCCTCACTAGGTATATCTTGTCTACATCCGTTACACCTCCTGGTATGGGTTTTCCTATGTATTTCTATTGTATACGTTCGTTACACTTTTTTTGAAAGATGTCCTGATTTTTTTTTTGCTCACTAAATATATCATACTTGTCTACATCCGTTACACCTCCTACGATGGGTTTTCCTATACATTTCTATTGTATACATTCGTTACACTTTTTTTGAAAGGTGTTCTGGTTTTTTTTTACGTCACGAGATATATCTTTGCTTGTCTACATCCGTAACACCTCCTGGGATGGGTTTTACCTATATATTCCCATTGTATACGTTCGTTACACTTTTTTTGAAATATGTGCTAATTTTATTTTTGCTCACTAGATATATCATACTCATCTACATCCGTTACACCTCCTGGGATGGGTTTCCCTATATATTTCTATTGTATACGTTCGTTACACTTTTTTTGAAAAATGTGCTGTTTTTTTTTTCCATACTAGATATATCTTGTCTACATCCGTTACATCTCCTGGGATGGGTTTCCCTATATATTTCTATTGTATACGTTCGTTACACTTTTTGAATGATGAGCTAATATTTTTTTTTTTGGTTTCTGAAAGATATATCTTGGTTACATCCGTTACACCTCCTTGGGTAATTTCCCTATCAAATTCTATTGTCTACATTCGTAACGCTTTATAGACAAAGGTGCTCTTTTTTTTTTTCACAGGCAGTGGATGGCTTTTACCTACATATTTTCATTGTAAACATCGTTACGCTTTTTGGAAAGATAAGCTGATTTTTTTTTTTTCAGATGTCTACATCCGTTACATGTATTTGTGTTTTTTTTCCCTCTGTATTTCCACTGTAGACATTCGTTACTCTTTTTTTAAAAAAAGATGTGCTTATTTTTTTTCAACAGATATATTGGTTTTCCTATCTGGTAATCCTAAGGCTGGAGTGCATTTGTCTACATTTGTCTACACCGTTACGGTGTGACGAAATGCGCCCTTCCGGAAATCCGCTCTCCTTTTGTGCACTATATGGTATTAGTGGCTGATTTACCATTATGATTTGAAATAATACAGGTATATATGCTAATTAATTGGGTTACATAACTTACCACTGGTTGCTTATTCAATACCAATATATGAGCTTATAAGTGGTAACAGGAATTTTACTTATTTTTGCTTCTCCAACTTTACGAAAAACCACAATTTTTCTTTATTTGTCCAGATATATAATGGAAACTTTGTAATTATATTGATATGACAGTGTACATTGCAGAATTATGAGAAATCTATCCTAGGCATATCAAAACCTGAATTATCTGCCCTTGATTTAAGAAAATATAAGTTATTAAATTGGAAATTTAAGATCGAAATTCTACGCTGGAAAGTATATTTCTGATGACTCTTTTGCTCATGTTTCTAATATTATACTGATTGTTGAGCTTTCAAATCCATATGGTGCCCAAGAACTGTAACTGAACATCAGAGCTCATCCTGCTACTTACCACTTAATTACATCACATTCAAGATATCATTTTCCGACCCAAAGTTTGAGTTATGGATTTTATTGATTTTACTTACTGAGATATCGAATGTTATTGAATACCTTACTTTGAAACTTAAATTTCCCTCACTTCATTTATGAGTGACTTCCCTTTGATCAGTATTTTAGGCTATTTTTGTGTATACTTACCTTGTACATACCATAGCTTGGTAACTGTTTGAAATATCTTGATGAAACTTTATAGTGGTCTGCATTACTATAAAACAATGCGTCGCACATGTTAATGATTTCTCCCCCTTACTTAATTTTGGAGTAACGTCCCTTTGATTAGTATTTTATTCTATTCCCATTCACTCCATAACTCCTTAACCCTTTAAGATATTGTATAGAAACTTTCTAGGAATATGTATATAATGAAGCAATGCATCCTGAATAACAACCACAACTCTGGCTTACTTAATCCCTAAATTATGTGCCCTTGAATAAACTTCCTGTTTATTCTGTAACTCCTTAATCGTTCAAAATGTTTTAAAACAACTTAATGGTGTTGTGTATATTGTCAAGGGTTAATATTTAGACCAAGAATGGTAGCTCTAGCTTACTTGGTTTATGAATTATCTCCCTTGTTTGGCTTTGGCATTTCTAAACTTAACAGGTGTATTAGTCACCGCTTGCGAAGCTCTTGTTACGCCTTTGGTTAATTTCACAGATTCTCTTCTTTAAGGATGTTCTTGTATCATTTCTTCTGGCAACTTTATGAACATTTTCACACTAAAGTTCTCCTCGGAATATTTTCTTTGGTAAACATATCTCCAACAGCGTCTGTGAATGTCTTTCATCTCTGCATTTGTTCTGGTGATATGGCCAGTCCATCTTAGCTGAGCCAGTTTCAAAAGGGTATATATGCTTTGCATCCCTGCCTCTCTTCAGGACTTTCTTATCCTATCTTGCCATTAGGAGTGTCCTCAGACAGTTTATGTTTAACAATAGGATGATCACCGTCAGATATATAAAAAATATTGCGTGTGTTGGGCAGGAGGGTCTTCTACACTGTCTCTGTCGTTAGTTTTCAGTGAGACTTGTAAACTCTAAACAAAGGTATTCAACAACATTTGATATATCAGTAACTAAAATCCATAAATCAAACTTTGGGTCGGAAAATATTATTTAATAACATCTTGAACGTTATGTAATTAAGTGGCATAAACAAGGACGAGCTCTGCTGTTCAGATACTGTGCTTGTGTAATGTCACGGGCACTATATGGAATTGAAAGCTCAACAAACAGTATATTATTAGAAACATGAGCAAGAGAGTCATCAAAAATAAACCTTCCAGTGTAGAATTTCGGTCTTACATTTTCAATTTAAATACTTATAATTTCGTGAATCAAGGGCATATAATTCATGTTTTGATATGCCCAGGATAGTTTTCTCATAATTATGGCAATGCACACTATCATATCAATATAATTATAAAGTTTCCTTTGTGTATCTGGACAAATAATGAAAAATTGAGGTTTTTCATAAAGTTGGAGAAGCTAAATAAAGTAAAATTCCTGTTACCACATATAAGCTCATAACAGGATGAGCTCTGCTGTCCAGTTACAGTTCTTGTGTGATATCATGGGCACTATATGGAATTTAAAGCTTAACAACCAGTATAATATTAGAAACATGAGCAAAAGTGTCATCAAAAATACACCTAACAGTGTGGAATTTCGTTCTTTCATTTTAAATTGAATTACTTATATTTTCTTGAATCAAGGGCCGATAATTCAGGTATGGATATGCCTAGGATAGTTTTCTCATAATTCTGCAATGCATACTATCATGTCAATATAATTACAAAGTTTCCTTTATATATCTGGAAAATTAAAGAAAAATTGTGGTTTTTCGTAAAATTGGAGAAGCTAAATTAGGTAAAATTCCTGCTACCGCTTATAAGCTCGTATATTGGTATTGAATAAGCAAACAGTGGTAAGTTATATAAACCAATTAATTAGCATATATGCCTGTATTATTTCAAATCATAATGGTAAATCAGCCACTAATACTTATAGAGATAATTGAAAAAAATGATACATGGTAAGGTATGGGGTGGAGTTACCCCACCCACTTTGACACTGCGCTTCACTCAAAATACACTTTCAATGAGATCAGTATTTCAGTATATGAAAGCCAACACTTATAAGTGGTGATTGGTGAGTTTTGGTGAAAATCCATTTGTAACCAGAAAATGGCCCTTATGGAGACCCCCCTTTCACAGAAAGATAGACCAAATTGAGAACGTGTGTCGCGCACAAAATTTAGGCTCCCATGACCAAGGTCAAGGTCACAATCAAAGGTCATAGGTTTGACCCTTTCAAATCGTGTGTCCGCCATAACTCAAAAACTGCTGAAAGGAATTTTATCAAATTTCACAGAAAGGTAAACCATAATGAGAAGGTGTGCCGCGCACAAAATTTAGGTTCCCATGACCAAGGTCAAGGTCACAATCAAATGTCATAGGTTTGACCCTTACAAATTGTGTGTCCGCCATAACTCAAAAACCCCTGAAGTGAATTGAATCAAATTTCACAGAAAGGTAAACCATAATGAGAAGGTGTGTCATGCACAAAATTTAGGTTCCCATGACCAAGGTCAAGGTCACAAACAAAGGTCATAGGTTTGACCCTTACAAATCGTGTGTCCACAATAACTCAAAAACCGCTGAAGTGAATTGAATCAAATTTCACAGAAAGGTAGACGAAAATGAGAAGTTTTGACGTGCACACAATTTTGGTTACCATGTCCATGGTCAAGGTCACAATCAAAGGTCATAAGTTTGTCTCCTACACATCTTGTATCCAAGATATCTCAAAAATTGCTGAAGGGAATTTAATAAAATTTTATAGAAAGGTAGACGAAAATGAGAAGTTTTGTCATGCACAAAATTTAGGTTCTCATGACCAAGGTCAAGTTCAAGATCAGTCAAAGGTCATAAGTTTGTCTCTTACAAATCTTGTGTCCAAGATATTTCAAAAACTGCTGAAGCGAATTTAATCAAATTTTACAGAAAGGTTATGTTTGGCAAGTTATGTCATGCACAAAATTTAGGTTCCCATAACCAAGGTCAAGTTCACACTCAAAGGTCAGGGGTCAAATACCAGGTGATAGGGGCCTTCAGGGGCATTTTTAGCTCACCTGAGCCTTTAGGCTCATAGGTGAGCTTATAGTATAGCCAGGCATCCGTCGTCTGTCCGTCCGTCCGTCGTCCGTCAACATTTTCAAACATCTTCTCCTCTGAAACCACTAGCCATATTTCATATGGAGCCTACCTAGGTCGGGGGAACGAAAGTTTGTTCCGGGTATCTGGGTCACATGACCAAAATGGGCGCAACGCCCATATATGGTAAAAACCCTTCAAAAATCTTCTTCTCCAGAACAAAAAGGCCGATGACCTTGAAACTTGGTATGTAGCATCGGGCATGCGGGCCCATCATAGTTTATACAAATCATGACCTTGCGTTGACCTTGACCTAATTTACAGCATGGTCAACTTTGGTACGTTAGGCTTTTATATGGGAAAACGCTTAAACAGTGGATTTCTCAGAAACTATTTAAGTCTGAGGTACAATACTTGGTATACATGGTCGACTAAATGACCAGATGAAGATAGTATGTCACTAAAGGTCAAGGTCATTCTGTCGGACCATCCGTCGTCAAGATTTTTAAACATCTTCTCCTCTGAAACCACTGGGCCGATTGAAGCCAAATTTCATATGGAGTCTCAGTGGGATGGGGGAACAAAAGTTTTTACCCGGGGTCTGGGTCACATGACCAAGATGGCCGCCATGCCCATATATGGTAAAAACCCTTCAAAAATCTTCTTTTCCAGAACAAAAAGGCCTATGACCTTGAAACTTGGTATGTAGCATCGGGCATGCGGGCCCATCATAGTTTGTACAAATCATGACCTTGCATTGACCTTGACCTAATTTACGGCATGGTCAACTTAATTACGTTTGGCTTTTATATGGGAAAACGCTTAAACAGTGGATTTCTCAGAAACTATTTAAGTCTAAGGTACAATACTTGGTATACATGGTCGACTAAATGACCAGATGAAGATATTATGTCAGTAAAGGTCAAGGTCATTCCGTTGGACCATCCGTCATCAAGTTTTTCAAACATCTTCTCCTCTGAAACCACTGGGCCGATTGAAGCCAAATTTCATATGGAGTCTCAGTAGGATGGGGGAACGAAAGTTTGCACCCAGGGTCTGGGTCACATGACCAAGATGGCCGCCATGCCCATATATGGTAAAAACCCTTCAAAACTCTTCTTCTCCACAACCAAAAGGCCTATGACCTTGAAACTTGGTATGTAGCATTGGGCAGGCGGGCTTATCCTAGTTTATACAAATCATGACCTTGCTTTGACCTTGATCTAATTTACGGCATTGTCAACTTTGGTACGTTAGGCTTTTATATGGAAAAACAATTAAACAGTGGATTTCTCAGAATCTATTTAAGTCTAAGGTACAATATGTTGTATACATGGTCGACCAAATGACCAGATGAAGATATAAGGTCAAGGTCATTCCGTCAGACCATCCGTCCTCAAGATTTTCAAACATCTTCTCATCTGAAAGCACTGGGGAGATTGAAGCCAAATTTCATATGGAGTCTCAGAGGGATGGGGGAATGAAAGTTTATACCCGAGATCTGGGTCACATGACCAAGATGGCCGCCATGCCCATATATGGTAAAAAAATTTCAAAAATCGTCTTCTCCAGAACCAAAAGGCCTATGACCTTGAAACTTGGTATGTAGCTTTGGGCATGTGGGCCCACCATAGTTTATACAAATGATGACCTTGCTTTGACCTTGACCTTATTTACATCATTGTCACTTTTGGTATGTTAGGCTTATATATGGGAAAACACTTATACAGTGGATTTCTCAGGAACTATTTAAGTGTAAGGTACAATATGTGGTATATATGGTCAACTAAATGACCAGATTAAGATGTTATGTCACTGAAGGTCAAGGTCATTTTGTCAGTCTGTCCATCATCAAGATTTTCAAACATCTCCTCTGAAACCACTGGGGAGATTGAAGCCAAATATCATATGGTGTGTCAGTGGGATGGGGGAATGAAAGTTTATACTCGGGGTCTGGATCACATGACCAAGAATGCCGCCATGCCCGTATATGGTAAAAACCCTTCGAAAACTTTCTTCTCCAGAACCAAAAGGCCTATGACCTTGAAACTTGGTATGTAGCATTGGGCATGCGGGCCCATCATTGTTTATACAAATGATGACCTTGCGTTGACCTTGACCTAATTTACGGCATGGTCAACTTTGGTACATTAGGCGTTTATATGGGAAAATTCTTATACAGTGGATTTCTCAGAAACTATTTAAGTCTAAGGTACAATACGTGGTATATATGGTCAACTAAATGACCAGATGAAGATATTATGTCACTGAAGGTCAAGGTCATTTTGTCGGTCTGTCCGTCATCATGATTTTCAAAACATCTTCTCCTCTGAAACCACTAGTCTGATTGAAGCTAAATTTCATATGGAGTCTTAAGTGTGATCGGGGAATAAAAGTTTGTTCTTGGGGTCTTGTCCAAGATGGCCGCCTTGCCCGTATATGGTAAACCTTCAAAATCTTCTTCTCCAGAACCAAAAGGCGTATGACCTTGAAACTTGGTATGTAGCTTTGGGCACTCAAGCTCATCATAGTTTATACAAATGATCGTGCGTTGACCTTGACCTAATTTATGACACTGTCAACTTTGGTACATTATGTAGGCTTTTATATGGGAAAATGCTTAAACAGTGGATTTTTCAGAAACTATTTAAGTCTAAGGTGCAATATTTGGTGTATATGGTTGATTAAATGACCAGATGAAGATATGGTAAAGTTCATTCTTTGACTTTTGTACAAGGTCATTGAGATTCTGTCACCCGTCAACATTTTCAAACATCTTCTCAGAGGCCACTAGGGTCAATTGAAGCCATATTTCATATGGAGCTTCACCGGCTTAAAGGAACCATAGTTTGTTCAGATGGTCTTGGTCACTTGACCAAGATGGCCACCATGCCCCTATATTGTAAAAACTCTTCAAACGTCTTTTTCTCGAGAACCGAAAGGCCTATAACCTTGGAACTTGGTACCGATATGTATATATCATAGTTTATACAAATGATTATTGTATTTCATATGGAGCTTTAATACTGGGTCAAAGGAATCAAAGTTTGTTCAGATGGTCATGGTCACATGAACATGGTGGCCGCCACGCCCATATATGATAAAAAACCTTCAGAAATCTTTGTCCAGAACCAAAGGCCCAGTGACCTTGTGGCTTGGTATATAGAATTGGGACTCAACATTAATCCCCAAGGGAGGGGGGTTATCTGCCCCTGCCCTGGTGCTATAAACATGTATAAAAGCATTAAAATATATACCAGGACCAAGTGGCAGGTGAGCTACAGGACCATTGGTCCTCTGGTTTTTGTTACACACTGTAACATTTCTTGTTTATTGTTATATCTACTTTTTAACCAATGTATTTAGATCCATTTCTCAAAGACTAGAGGAGGTAAAAATAGTTTTAGAGGGACTTATATTTTGTTCAACTTTGCATATTTATAATAGTACATGTATTTATTTAATTATTCTCTGGTGGGGCTTTTGAATGCCAACTGTCATTAGGTGAAATTTACCTCACATTTTTGGTTCTCTACAGGTTGATAATCCTGGTCTTCATTTATTCAGTAGTGTGTGACCAGTATTCCATGTAAATGGTCTAAAAAATTGAAGCATCAAACACATAATTGGTCCACAACACGAGAAAACCAAAAATTGGCATGTGCACCCAGCACAGACTCAGATCAACCTGGGCATCCACCCAGTCTGATCAGAGTCTTTGCTGTGCACTTAAAGGGTAGCTAAGGGTCTAAGCTAACTCCATGTGGACAGTGAAGACTCTGTTCAGACTGGGCGGATGCCCAGGCTGATCTGAGTAGTCAGTGGGCACACATGCCACTTTGTTGGTTTTCTCGTGTCATGGCCCATATGTTTTTCTTACTGTTTGAAATTTTAGTCATCAAAGAGAAGGAAGACAAAGTCTTCCAGATCAGAGTTATTTCCCTTCAAGATGCAGCCATACACTTTAAAGACATTCAGTCGCTACACACGCTGTGTTCCCCGCTGTTTTATGGCCTTGTTATGTCATTACCTATTTGAGACGGGGTATTGCTTTTGATGAATCAATTCTGCTGAACTGTTGCCTAATAGGGTTAGGGCATCCAATAAACAAGAATAAAAAAGTAAAGGTACGAGTTTCCCATAGCCTAGTGGCCTTAGGGATAGTAGGGGTGAGAGGCCCATTGTATCTTGGGCACAGCATAGGAAAAGCAAAGCCCATCCTCTCCTTTCGCTGCTTTATCCCTCCCTGGTTTGAAACCAGTACCCATTTACTACTGGGTGGACAGAGATGGATGATGGATGGATGACTTGTGATTTTATGCCCTTTTCAACAGTATTTCAAATATATCAGGACGATTGGAAGGTGATGATGAAAGCTGTGTGCAATGGACCCCCGGTAGGAAGGGTGGACAGAGAGGGTTTCTCCACTCACCAGATGGCCCAATTCCGGTTTGAACCCAACCACGGTGTCTCTCTAAACTAGAGTATTTGTCTTTAAAAGTTGTATAACTTAAAGAAGAATTAAAAAGGTTGTATTTTTCCACCATTGAAATATGGGTTAACCCTGGTATTTTATGATTTTATATAGCATGACAGACAGATGGAAAAGGAGAAATCAGCCAAATTGACAGATGATCTTGATGAACAATGGAAATCTCTACACAATCTGATGATTAGCAACAAAAAAGGAAAGGTAACAGAACCCTAGATAAGAGGGAGTATTTGATAATAATCAGGGATAATTTTTCTTTGATTCTGCTTAAAAACATATGTTGTGACCCCTCATTTGAACTGTCTCATTGAGACGGTTCAGATGAGGGGTCACAACATATGGTTTCAATTAGAAATAAGGAAAATTATCCCTAATCATCACCAAATACTCCCTCTTATCTAGAGCACTGGGTAATAAATGATAAGAACAACAGACTTAGGCTTCATTTAGAGGTATTGCAAAATTTGAACTTATGAGAAAATAAGTTGGACATTTACAATATGTGAGTTTGTTTACTACTTCGTTTTCAGTTGTATTATGTAGACAGTTTAGTGTTACTTCAGACTGTATTGAGCCATACTTGAATGCCTGGATGAAAAGTATCTCACATTTTAACATATTTGCCACGACATGACAAAACCAACAATGTGGAATGTGCGCCCAGTTAAGACTCAGATCAGCCTGGGCATCCGCCCAGCCTGATAGGGTCCTCGCTTTGCACTGAAAGGGTAGCTAAGAGTCTAAACTAGCTTGCTGCAGACAGCGAAGACTGTTATCAGACTGGGTGGATGCCCAGGCTGATCTGTGTCTTCGATGGGCACGCATGCCCCTTGGTTGGTATGGTCCTGTTGCAGCTCATATATGTTATGATACAGGTATAGACATATCAGCTGATTCAGAATGCTAGTGTAAAACCATAGATCCAAGAAAGAAGCAGTCGGGCTCTGCGGTTAAAAAAAATTCAAATTTAAATAAAACTTGAAATGCTCACCAAAACCAGTGCTGAGAGAACAATTTAGTAAGGTGAGCTGAAAATCAAAGACTTGTAACCATAAAAGTGTTTCCCTTTTGTGCAGTTTTGAAATTTTGTGCTGAGCATGAAAAGTTTTATAACCTTGGGGCCTGATCAAGGTGTGGATAATGCAGTGTTTACTGTTCTGCCAATCGTTTTGTAAGACACATCGGCCAAACTGACATTTGAAGCTGGAATAGTACATAGTGCAAGTGTAAATTAATGGGTTAATGGCTAAGGTGTCTTAATGGCTAGAGTTAGGATGTATGGGTCCATGGTTTTTCAGTTATTTTTTTTCGAAGGGAAACAAATTTTGTGATTTCTGGTTTGGTTCCCTGGACATCAACACCCTTATATACAGGATCTGCTCTTAAAGGAAAGGATTTGCTCCTAGAGGAGCAAATTCTTTTCATTAAGAGTTGACCCCTATTGAGGGGTGTGCAAAAATGTAAATTGGCAGAGTTGCTTCCCCTGAAAGTGTATCAGTTTGCCATAATAGTTATGGTAGTATATGATGTTATGTAATATTGCAGCATACAACGGAAGACACCCCAGCAAGCAAGGCTGATGATTTTGACATTGCAGTAAGAGAACTCAAGTTTGAGATCAAAGGAAAGGTAATATATATTATGTATATTTATCAATGATGTTGTTATTCAGTGGCTATCATCATGTCATAAAAGTCATATGACACACATTGGATAACATTGAGTTACTGGCTCATTATATCATGATGCTGTTCATATTTTCTATTGAAATAATGTCAAAGTTTAAGGTGATGAAATCCCATTGAAAACAGTCATATGATAAACATGTCTAGATTTCAACTCCTCGTGAATATTGTCACATTGTAAAATCTGTGGAACTGGGCCATCACAGGTTATTTAGTGAGAAATTGTATTTACATGCACATACAATGCTTGAGCATTTAAAGCCAGCCAGGCATCAAGTGCCCACATATGGTTGAAGAGCATGCTTTTGAAGGACTTGAAAGAATATTTAAAAGCATTGGGCAAGGCAAGAAAGAATGTCAGTTGATTAGGAATAACCCTAAAGTGCTTAAGTATTAGGACACCTAAAATTAATAATTTTCCATTTGTTCCAAATGGAAAATTGATGGTTTTTAGGTGTCCCAATATTTAAGCACATTAGGGTGTACCATCTCTGACAGGCCTGTTATGGAATGTTATGCTTTTTTAGAAACTCTTTATGAAATATTACGTGAACTGCACATATGCAGGCCAGTTTGAGAATATGTCTTTGTCATGTGTCTTTAGGCAGGGTTTGAGGTTATAAAACTTGAGAATAATCTCAAACCCAAATTAAGAGCTATGTTTTTAGCTCACCTGAGCCGAAGGCTCAGAGGTGAGCTTATAGGATGGGAGTCGAGCCGTCGTCTGTCCGTGCGTGGGTGGGTGCGTGGGTGCGTCAACACTTTCAAACATAAATATCTCAGAAACCAGTTGGCCGATTGCTATCAAATTTTATCTGAGGCATCATTGGGGTGGGGGAAAGGCTGCATTAGGTTTTGGTGCCGATCAGCTCAGAACTCTGGTTTCCATGGCAACAGATAGCCCCCATAGGGTTATAATGGGGAAAATGGCGTCATCACGTTTTCTCGACTGTTTTTGATTAGATCCTTATCATACTTGTAGGTAATGATGACATACACAAGAGCTTGGATGAGTTCGAAATTTGGCCGGATTCGAGCACAGACTACGGAGTTAGCTGCCCTTGAGCATTTGAAAAAATCCCATAGGGTTATAATGGGAAAATGGCGTCATCACGTTTTCTCTACTGTTTTTGCTTAGATCCTTATCATACTTGCAGGTAATGATGACATACATAAGGGCCTGGATGAGTTCGAAATTTGGCAGGATTCGAGCACAGACTACGGAGTTAGCTGCCCTTGAGCGTTTAAAAATAAACCCATAGTGTTATAATGGAGAAAACAACATCATCACATATTTTTAGAAAAACTTTGTCATCGCTCTATTGCCTACATTTCTCAACGGATTTCAAAATAACTTCACACAAATGTAGGGCATGACAATATCTCGAGCAAGTTCGACTTTCAGGATGCTGCGCCCAAGGTCGAGGTCACTGTGGCTATTTTTAGAAAGACTTTGTCAGCACTCTAGTACCTACATTTCTCAGCAGATTTTAAAATAACTTCACACAAATGTAGGGCATGACAATATCTCGAGCAAGCTCGACTTTCAGGATGCTGTGCCCAAGGTCAAGGTCACTGTGGCTATTTTTAGAAAAACTTTGTCAGCGCTCTAGCACCTACATTTCTCTGCAGATTTTAAAATAACTTCACACAAATGTAGGGCATGACAATATCTCGAGCAACTTTGACTTTCAGGGTGCTGCACCCAAGGTCAAGGTCACTGTGGCTATTTTTAGAAAAACTTGATCATCGCTCTAGCGCCTACATTTCTCAACGGATTTTAAATCAACTTCACACAAATGTAGGGCATGACAATATCTCAAACAAGTTTGACTTCAAGGCTGCTGTGCCCAAGGTCAAGGTCACTGTGGCTATTTTTAGAAAAACTTTGTCAGCGCTCTAGCACCTACATTTCTCAATGGTTTTTAAAATATATTCACACAAATGTAGGGCATGACAATATCTCGAGCTAGTTCGACTTTCAGGGTGCTGTGCCCAAGGTCAAGGTCACTGTGGCTATTTTTAGAAAAACTTTGTTATCGCCCTAGCACCTTCATTTCTCCATGGATTTTGAAATAACTTGACACAAATGTAGGGTATGACAATATCTCAAGCAAGTTCGATTTTCAGGATGCTGTGCCCAAGGTCAAGGTCACTGTGGCTATTTTTAGAAGAAACTTTGTCGTCGCTCTAGCACCTACATTTCTCAACTGATTTTAAAATAAATTCACACAAATGTAGGGCATGACAATATCTCGAGCAAGTTTGACTTTCAGGGTGCTGCAGTCAAGGTTTTTGATTAGATCCTTATCTTACTTGCAGGTAATGATGACATACATAAGAGCTTGGATGAGTTCGAAATTTGGCCGGATTCTAGCACAGACTACGGAGTTAGCTGCACTTAAGTGTTTGAAAAAAATCCCATAATCTTATAATTGAGAAAACAACGTCATCACATTTTCATTTTTCGTCGGATCCTCTTCATACTTGCAGGTAATGAGGATATGCATAAAAGCTTGGATTAGTTAGCATTTCAGCTGGATCCCACCACTGACTATGGAGTACCTGCCCTGAGCATCCAAAAAATCAATGTTGCCACTTTTTCTTGGTTTCTACTGATCCGATCCTTTCCAAACTTGCAGGTAATGAGGAAATGCATAATATCTTAAACAAGTTCAAATTTTTGCCAGATCAGGCCAACCACTACGAAGTTAGCTGCCCTTGACAGCTCTGTCTATTGTGCTCTTAATCGGATACTTTTTAAACTTGCATATATTAAATGAAGGCATACATAATGTTTTGGATGAGTTTAATTTTCAGCCCGATTGGACCACTGACTGTGGAGTTAGCTGCCCTTGAGCATCTTAAATATCCCTATAGGTTTACAATGTCTCTCAGGTGAGCAATTGTTGCCCTTTGGGCTACTAGTTATACCACATATGGCTGCTCCGAGCATGCGTTAACTGCCCAATTATGGTCACACTGAGCATGCTAGGATATTTTAGAGCAAGTGTTTCTATATAGATCTAGTCAACACCTGTATAGTCTAGCTGTATATAATCTATGACACAAACGTTTAGTATACTTATATTGCATACCGTAATAATTCGATGTATTGGGACAAGCAAAAATAATTACTTTCTCTGATGTCCCAATACTTAGAATAATAAGTTTTTTCTGTGTCCCAATACATACAATCATACACTGTGTGATGTTGCCTTTGGCAGTATATGGAACAAAATAGGTCTTACCGAGATTAGCCTTTACTCCTAATCTGTTTACCGATGATGAAATAAACCAGAAAAAATGTTTGTTTTTGTTCACTTCCTCAATATTAATATCCTTTTATCACCAACTGATTTAACAACAAATGGTTATCCTCCAGACAGCTTAATCCCATTAACTGATAAACACAACTAAACTGTGCAGGTGCGCATGCTGGTCACTGCATACTGATTGCCCTAAGATGAGTTTTCACCAAACCCTATACATTTCGGTAAGGTCAAGCTGTGTCAGGTGTTACATAACTAATTGATTTGACAAGCGGTGAAGAGCATATTTACTCATTCACAAGTCATAACACAAGAAAAAAAGCCATACAACGTGTAAAAAACCCAGATCAGTAAGAGCACCTATACAGACTAATACTTGGGTCTCTGCTATTCTTAGGCAGTGTAGATGGTTGATACAGAGAGTAGGACTGGTGACAAATGTGCAGGTCGATCAGGCTCTTTTCTATTTACTGATGCAATGTGCACCTTTTCTCCTGTATAGAAAAAACCAGACACTCAAAAATAAAGTCTGTCTCATAAACATCACAGAGTCACCGATGGCAAATCGCCAAGAGTAACAGATGTTCTTACCGTAATTACTATCAGTATTTGGACTACTTACAGTCTGAGCCATCTCTTAGCTTTTTTAAAATGTGTGCTGATCGGTATTTTCAGTTCCTTGATGCGATGAGGACATTTCCTTTAATATGCCATAATGCAATCATACATTGCTATCAGGACAATAAATTAAGAAGGCCTGTCAGTCACCGCTGGCATTTGGCCAACACATGTCATAATTTCGGTACCTTTCAAGGCGGCAAAATCTTACCGTATACACCTTAAGTATTTGGACTATCTAGCTCAGCAAACAGTTTAAATCCATCTGGTTATCTCTAACAATCAGTGCGTCCCAATTAATACAGTCACAAAATTAATGAAATTTTCCTGAAATCTTAATTAGTCCCAATATATATAATCGTTTAATTAATTGTTTTCCCCAAAAACAGCAGGTGTCCCAATACATACAGGGTCCCAATACATCGAATTATTACGGTATATTTTGCACAATCCCAGTTCGATATACTTTGAGCAGTGGTTGCACTGTGGACCGTTTGTATTTTTTTTTTTTTTTTTGCCGGCACGCGCGTATTTTATCTGTCTGCTTTCTATTTTCGAATTTATGCGGTTCCCGAGCGTGTTTAAAAACGCTTGGAGCACCCTTGAGCATGCTCTGGGTGACCAAAACTGGATTGTTAACGCATGCTCGGAACAGACAAATGTGGTAAAAAAACATACCTGCAAATAAAGCACACTGATTGGCTGCTTCTGAGCACATGCTAAGTGAGCTTTATTTTGAGTTTGAGAATGTACTCAAGTTTTATAACCTCTGGGCCTGGTTTTTAATATCACTACTCAAATAATGTATTCATTTCAGCCTACTGACAGGTTAAAAACAGAAGAGGAAATAGCCAAGGAAGAAAAGGAAAGATTAGAAAAGCTTGAGGTATGTCAGCAGACAAGTGTTTTTTTTTTAATTAAAGTTATCTTTTTACCTAAGAATATAGGATTTACTGTTTTTTAAGAGTAAATATTGGTTCTATCCTAGTGGAGTACTTTAATAAACGTTTCTTAGTGATTCAGAAGTGTCAGTTATGAGCCAAAATACTTGGATAGTTCATTTTAAGGTCTAAATGAAACCAAAACTTGGACAGCTTATTCTACGATTGATATTGAATGGCATCTGCAGTGATTTTTTTTTTTACAAAGTTACTTCTTTTTATTGCGGGACCAACTTGGCCAGAAATCTTGAACTGGTTGATTATAAAAATTATGCATCCCAGGTCTTGCATTTTCAAGACCCATTTAAAGAAGCCAATTTGTAAACAAAACCACAGGTGCTGAGTTTAGATGATATGGTGAAAACTCAGTCTTTACACTTGAAGTACAACACCAAACTTTGATAGCTCAACACCAAACTTTGATACCGTCAACAAATAGCAATGCATCAAGACAAAACAGCTATGACATATTATACCACCCTTACCAGAAAACGCCAATTTCAGCATAAAATATTTCGCAATGAGGAAGGTTTACACTGGTAAGGGTGGTATAAAATAGTTATACCATAGTTTGTTTGCCTGTATGGGAGATAATCCTCTCACTAAAGCTTGTGGATTATCTCTTTATATAGGCAGACAAACCATGGTATAACTGTTACTTATCATGAAAATAAAAGCTGTGAACCGTGCAGGATGTAGAATGCTATAAAAAAAATTTGCATTATAATTTTCAGGCTGATCGTCTGAGAAGAATGAAAGGAATCACAAAAGAAGAATTTGATAGTGAACCAAAACACAGATCTGCTGATGACTTGGATGATGGGTATGCTCATTAACTCATAAAGTGACTTGTTTTATTTGTAATCTAACATTTACATCTATCATAAAATTTCAAGGATATATCTTGGCCCTTTGTTCAAAGCATTGTCAGCATAACAAAGTTCACCAAGTTCTTCAGTTACAGATAAAATCAAGTGTGCTAGTATATTTTGCAGAAAAAATGTGAGGAACCTTTTGTTCATTTATGAGCCTCCTTATCTGGAGTAACGCTGTGTGCCAATTCAAGTATTTCATTTCATTTTAAGTGTCAAGACTGAGAGGATTTTTTTTCAGGTTTGCTCTAGACACCTCAGATTTTGACTATGTGAGCTATAAAGATGGCAAATTATTGACAGAGGAAACTAGTCAAATAAAGAGTGGTCAACAAACAAGTGATGATGATGATAAAAATGATGATGATTATGATGAAGATGATAATGATGGAAGTGAAGGTGATGATGTCTCAAATAAAGGAAATTATAATGGAGGATCAGAAGATGACTCTGGTATGTGTAGATACTGCAGATCAGGGAAGCTAATAAGTAGTGTTGGCACACTGCTCTGTTTTTCCAGCATTTTTACAAAGAGGTTTTTTATGACTTTCTGTATTTGTCCCTGGACAACAAAGCCGTTTCAGAATGGGGTCTACTCTCAAAGGACAGAATTTGCTCCTGGACTCCTAGAGAAGCAAGTTCTTATCTTTAAGAGCTCACCTCTATTGAGAAGGGAGGCAAATGAAAATGGTAGAGTTGCTTCCCCTGAAAATTTACCTAATTCACCTTAATCAGAATTATCAGGTGACCTTCTTTGTCTCGGTAGGGCGGTTCTTTGTAATGTCACACGCATTTTTTAAGAGAAACAAGAAAGCATACAGAAGTTATTATAATTGTCTGCTTATTAGGGGTTTTTATTAGCTCGCCTGAACGAAAGTTCAGGAAGAGCTATTGTTGTCACCACGGCGTCGGCGTCCGCGTCCGCGTCAGCGTCGGCGTCCGGATTGGATGTTTTGGTTTAAGTTTTTTAAAGACCTATATCTCCATAACCCATGGATGGATTCTTTTGATACTTGCACTGTAGTTAGATATTGGTCCAAAGTTTAACATGGTACCACCCCCACCCCACTCCTTGACCTTGATGTCAAGGTCATGGACTTAGAAAATTGGGAGTTTTTGGGACTGGATGTTTTGGTTAAAGTTTTCTAAAGCCCAGTATCTCCTTAACCCATGGATGGATTCCTTTGATACTTGCACTGTAGTTAGATATTGGTCCGAAGTTTTCCAAGGTACTACCCCCACCCCCCTCAGTGACCTTGATGTCAAGGTCATGGACTTAAAAAATTGTCTTTTTATTGATTGGATGTTTTGGTTAAAGTTTTTTAATGACACATATCTCCTGAACCCATAGATGAATTCTTTTTATATTTGCACTGTAGTTAGATATTAGTCCAAAGTTTTACAGAGTACTACCCCAGCCCTGCTCGGTGACCTTGATGTCAAGGTCAGGGACTTAGGAAATTTGGTCTTTATTAAAGTTTTCTAATTGCGTACTGATTCATAATGCTTGGCAGAGATTTAGTTTACACTTGAACTGATGTTAGACACTTTTTTGAGTTTTTACAAAACGCTATATACTTACCCGACTGGATGACCTTGATGTCAAGGTCATGGACTTTGAGTTTTGTCTTAAAGATTTTGATTATTTTTGTATTAATGAAGACATAATTTCACAGTGCCACAATGGACTCAGTTGATACTAATACTTGGACTGATGTTAGATAACGCTTAAAGGCTTTGATACATCCTAGCCCTGCCCTCCTCCCCCCTACCCCTTAGTTCTTTGACCTCAAGCTCATGGACTTTGAAATTTCATGTGGATTTTTTTTTTTTTTTTTTAAGACGTTTCTGAGATAGCTTTTGTTTATAAATATGTTGTCATTATGGACATGCTTGCCTGAAGTTACATAGCAGTCCACACCACCATAGCGATTGTGTGATGGGCAAGCACCTATTCAGGCGAGCTATGCTGTCAGGCGACAGCTCTTGTAAAGTTATCATATGATCACCTTATTTAAGGAATGACTGTTATTTTTTTAACGTTTACTGAAGTATAAACTACATCGGGTCACGAGCAAAGTAAGTGAACCCCAAAGGGGTTTACGTAAACTTTGCTCGTGACCCGATGTAGTTTATACTTCAGTAAACGTTTGAAAAATAACATTCATTCCTTATATTTATATTATTAAACGATGTTTTTGATCAATAAAAAGATAAACAAAAATAAGAAATACATATATAAGAATCGTTTTCAAAACATTACCGGCCGAATTTAGCCATAGTTTGGAACAGCCGCATTGCCACTGCCTATCAGTAAATTCCGCCTCCTGCTGTAGATTTCACACGCAAGTAGGCGTATTGAGCTGTCAGTTAATGTTTTCTAGCCATTCTAGTACATGGCATGTTGTAGATTTCACGTGCTAGTTAGTGAGATGAGCTGTCACTCTGAAGCATGTGGCACGATGTAATTATTGACTTTTAAACAACAGTGACTCCTGCATCACTTAATTTGGTTTACAGAGAGCTCTGCACTGTTAATGTAAATATTATGCAATGATGCAACATTGTTACATAAATTTATTACAGTCACAGGTTACATGACACCATTTTACAGTGCCATCCATGAGAACTCTGTTAGATATATGAAGCAAATTTTTGCATACTTTGCCTTATGAACTCTTGCTGCATATTTCACGATCTATAATTATTATATTAGAGGCAGAGAGTGAAGACAGTTACAATGATCTGATGTCTGAGGAAGAAGAAGATAAACATGAGGCAGAAGATGTACAAGCAGATGACAAAAATAATATGGAAGATACTACATCAAAAACAGAGAAAAAAGATAAGCCAGCCAAAGAGGATAAAAAGGTATTTATGATGTGCACAGACTTGTTCAGGTGTGTGATGTTTATGTAGGTTTCACTTGATTCTTGTTGATCATTCATGTACAGCAAAAAGTGCTGTGATAAAAGTGATATTTGATGATAACCATGGGGGGACATATTGTTTTTGGTGTGGATTCCGTCGGCGTCGGCGTAGCTTCTTGTCTGCACTCTATCTCCTTAAGGGATCAATGGATTTGACCAAACTTGCACAGATACATTATTTGGTGGAGGGAAAGAACTGATTGGATTTTGGTGAACTTGACCCTATTTTCAAGGTCACAGGAGGTCAAAGAGTGTTGAAAAGTGCCTCTTCTGTCTTTATTTGATGGATGGATTTTTAGCAAACTTGCACAGATATCTCAATGGGAGATGTAAAAGAACTGATTAAATTTTGGTGATCTTGACCCAATTTTCTAGGTCAAAGGAGTCAAGGAATGTTGAAAAATAGCTTGTCTACACCATATCTCCGGAAGAGATTGATAGATTATGACCAAACATAGACAAGTGTATAATCAGGAGGTGCAAAAGAACTACTAAGTTTTGGTGACCTTGACCCTAAAAAGGTCACAGGAGAACTTAATTTGGCAACATTTAGGGAAAATTATACTGCTTCGAAAGCGCAGGTGGGGGGGGGGGGGGACATCTGTTTTTGTCAAAAAATATTTCTAGTTTTGAAATACTTTCCCCTGGATAACTGTTTTGGTTGTACTCAGGAATTATATGACAGCACTCAAACATGTGAAAGATTATGGTCTATCCAATCAAAGATCAGTTACATAACATTGGAGATCATTAATATGTGTCTGAATATTTTATCATGATGTATGGTAGTGTAATATAAATATATAGCATTTAATGGTGTACAACTATGTCATGCATTTCTGCACTACAGTACCCAGGAATAGTGTGGTTAGGTTAACTGACCGTCCCGATATGACCATAGCTGTTTACTGTGGACGTAAAGCAAAAAATCAATTAATCTGCACAACAGTCATAACTATCACCCCCACCCCATTAAAGTAGTTTGGGTAATAAAATGTATGTTTGTTGCAGAGTTCCAAGAAGAAAATGATAGATTCAGCAAAGAAGGAGCTGCCCTATACCTTTGAAGGTCAGTGTTTCTCTCATAATTGTTTTGCAGTTGCAGTCATTGCTTAAAGAGGGACCCCATTCTTCCAGGAAGAATCTGCTATAAAGCCAGATGTTTGATAAATTAATCTCTGACCTGTCAGCACAGTCCCACTGAGATGCTATTTATTGGTTTGGATAGAGGTGATAATGAAATGTTTTGACTGGAATTGCAAGTGGTTGGGTGTTTGTGAAAGGTTTTTGCCAAAAATATGCAATGGGATAAATACTAGAAAGTTTGATATTGATTTTAATATATTTACTACAAAATTTCCGACAAGCCAATTTTCTAACAGATGAAACATTTTTATGCAATATGAGATTTTTTCATTCATGGCTCTAGAAATGTGAGCTTGCTGCTGTTTCTTTCCATATATGTAATAAAATGAGGTGGTTCAAAGTCGATGTTATTTTCACTGCTCTGTTTGGATGACTACGGACTTTCTTTGTGCGGTCCAGTAAAAACTTTCAACATCACTTCAGAACTTCAAAGGCCAATAGCTCGCTTATTTGAAAAAACAAAACATCAAGTGTGGGTATGGGTGTTCTTAATTAGATCGAAATGAACATTTTGGTACCAATATTGCGCATGTTTGTTGAAATTTTTTGTTTCGCATCTCTAGCTGGCTATCGTTGAGTGGTGGGGAAAGCTTGAAAATGCTGACGTCTCGATGACGTCATGAGGTGCTATGGCTGTACAGCATCTTTCGTGTAAGAGCATTCTAGCATGGTACATTTACTGCTATAACAAGGCATAAAATAAAATTAAAAAGAAAATTTACTCTTTTGCAGTAAATACCATCAACATCTTTATCTCGTGTGATGCAAACATTTGATTTATACTCGTGCTTCGCACTCGTGAAAATACCAAAGTTTTCATCACACTCGATGAAGAAACATGTATTTATGGTATTCACTGCAAAAGAATAAAAAGAATGGTTGTAGTAGAGGAAGGCATTAAAGTCCTTATTATCCCCTTGCACCACAAAGTGGCGAGGGGAGGTACGTATGTTCACCTTTTGTCTAGCACCTACATTTCTCAACGGATTTTAAAATAACTTCACACAAGTGTAGGACATGACAATATCTCAAGCAAGTTTTACTTTCAGGGTGCTGCACCCAAGGTCAAGGTCACTGTGGCTATTTTTAGAAAAACTTTGTCAGCGCTCTAGCGCCTACATTTCTCAATTGATTTTGAAATAACTTCACACAAATGTAGGGCATGACAATATCTCGAACAAGTTTGACTTTCAGGGTGCTGCGCCCAAGGTCAAGGTCACTGTGACTATTTTTAGAAATACCTTGTCAACGCTCTAGCGCCTACATTTCTCAATGGATTTTGAAATAACTTCACACAAATGTAGGGCATGACAATATCTCGAGCAAGCTCGACTTTCAGGGTGCTGCGCCCAAGGTCAAAGTCACTGTGGCTTTTTTTAGAAAAACTTTGTCGTCGCTCTAGCACCTACATTTCTCAATGGATTTTGAAATAACTTCACACAAATGTAGGGCATGACAATATCTCGAACAAGTTTGACTTTCAAGGTGCTGCGCCCAAGGTCAAGGTCACTGTGACTATTTTTAGAAATACCTTGTCAACGCTCTAGCGCCTACATTTCTTAATGGATTTTGAAATAACTTCACACAAATGTAGGGCATGACAATATCTCGAGCAAGTTCCACTTTCTGGGTGCTGTGCCCAAGGTCAAGGTCACTGTGGCTATTTTTAGAAAAACATTGTCATCGCTCTAGTGCCTACATTTCTCAACGGATTTTAAAATAACTTCACACAAATGTAGGTCATGTCAATATCTCGAGCAAGTTTGACTTTCAGGGTGCTGCGCCCAAGGTCAAGGTCACTGTAGCTATTTTTAGAAAAACTTTGTCATTGCTCTAGCGCCTACATTTCTCCATGGATTTTAAAATAACTTCACACAAATGTAGGGTATGACAATATCTCGAGCAAGTAGTCTTGTGCGAGGGGATTTGTATCGCCTGCGATGCCTTGTTTTTTGTTTAAAAAAAGAATGTCGGTTCTCATTCAAACTCATAATGGAATTGGTTACAAGGAGCAACTTATGCCTCAGGCAGAAATCGAAAGAATTTTGAAAGATTCTTTCCACTTTCCCTGTAGCTTGAAATAGGCCATTTCATCACATATTCCTTCTTTATACATTTCTTTCTACTTTCAACCCAAGCCTTCGATCAAGCAAATTATATAAATATTCATGATAAAAAAGCCAAGATTAGTAAAAGTTTTTGGCAAAATTGCCCAACAATTTTATCACCTTTCATTCTGCTAAGCCTCTCACAGCTGGCCAGTATAAACCCATTAATCAGCTACCTGCTGCTGCTAACTTGCACTGATCATGAAATATTCACTAAAAATGGAGATTAATGGACTGTACTCCGGGATAACTGGCAGATCAGGGAGATAGCTGGGGTCCCTCTTTAAGATGAATGAGAACACTTTCAGGGGAAGCAACTTTGCCATCATCATTTTTGCCTCCCTTAAAAATGGGGGTCAACACTTAATGGAACTAATTTTCTCACAGAGGAGCAAATTCGCTTCAAGAGTGAACCTCAATTTGAAAGAGCTATATCCTCTACTTAAGCAAACAGGAAGTCACAAAAGTGGTTTCCCATCTTAAAAATGGCAGGAAAAAATGGAGGTGTACCCATACACCTTAACACTTCAATAAATTTTGTAGACATTTCAGCGCCCAGTTTGGAACAAATATGCTTGGGCAAACTGTAAAAACCTAGTTGGCAAACATTATACCCCAAGATCAAACTGCTCCTTATTGGGGTCTCTACTGATTGTCATTTCACCAAATGTTCCGTGGAACGTATGTTAGATAGAACAATTTTAGTGTGATTTATTAGATAGCACAATTTTTGTGTGACAGATGCAGTCTTTTAATACCTAGAAAATTTACTGAAACATTTATGTGCAAGAGCCACATCCTGAGAAATCTTAAGACCTATGCAGACTGTCCATACTTTGACCAGCCTGCTATGTGCCTCTGGTTACATTTATTTTCAGCTCCAAAGACGTATGATGATCTGTTAGACATCCTTGAAGGTCATGACCTAGAAGAACAGCTCACCATTATTGAGAGAATAAGAAAATGTCATCATCCTAGCCTAGCTGAGGGTAATAAACAGAAACTGGAGGTAATTCTCAAGCCAATCAAGTACCCAGATAAGACCAATATTTTGTTGCTGAAGATTTTGCATTTATTCCTGTTTCTGAGGCTAGTAAGCATATAACAGATGATATTTTATGCAGCAAGCTTTAAAACCGTATTTATAGGCATAGGACATTTAAGTTGTCAAAGTATGTGGTCAGAGGCATAGTTTTTCACTAAAATCTTTTAGCACGCAGAAAGAGAGTAACTTTAAATAGATAAATAGACACAGAAAAAAGTAGAATAGCGAAATAAAAATAAGATAAACACACACATATATAAACAGAAATAGTACTTCACATTGATCTTTTATATTTTTCAGACCTTATTTTCCCACCTGGTCCAATTTTTTGGAGACTTGTGTATTCAGGATCCCCCACAGTTAGAGTTTGCTGATAGGCTCACCAAACATTTGTTTGAACTGACACAATTGTCTCCCCTAGCAGCCTCTCAGGTTGTTGTGAACAATATAGGTGACAGACAGGAGGAGTTCAGGCAGATATGTGAGAGGAAAGGGGGTAGGGGACTCTACCCTGGCTTAGATTCTGTAAGTCTTCATGCTAATGCTTCATCATGGTTTAATTCAAAGATGTCTGTAAGCGTTCATTTGTTGTAGGTCTTTTGATGATAACCCTAGTAAAATTTTCCTTGTTTCTTCGTAAAATGAATTTGTTGTGGCCTTACAAAGGCCACAACAAATTCATTTTATGGAGAAAAAAGGATTTTCTGCATAATGAGAGGCCACAACATATGCTTTGTATGAGCATAAATAGAGAATTCATCAGAATTGTTCTTGAAATCCCCCACCTGTAATGCGGGACTAAGATGCTCATACATCTGAAATTGTGTCAGAAACATTTTCTAGTGATCAAATTGAGGATTTTTTAGCTCACCAGAGCCGAAGGCTCCGGGGGAGCTTATAGTATAGGCAGTTGTCTGTCGTCGTCGTCGTCGTCGTCGTCGTATGTCGTCTGTCGTCTGTCCGTCAACACTTTTAAACAACATCTCCTCTGAAGCCACTTGGCCGATTGGGCCCAAATTTCATCAGTAGCATCCTTGGGCTGGGGGATTGAAAGTTTGTGTTTTTTATGAAAATCCGCCTGTTACTTTGGTTGCTATGGCAACTTAGAGTTCCCATAGACTTATAATGGGGAAAATTGAAAAATGGCATTTACTGGCAAGCCATTGCAGATATGTTGACAAATCTTTTATAGAAATGTATCTTGAGAAGTCCTCTATCAGCTTTATGTTTTTTGGCGCACTGCTCCTTTTATTGGTTGCCATGGAAACCAAAATGGAAAAAAAACAAGTTAAAAATTTATCTCCGCCTAAGCCATTGGGCTGATAAGGCCCAGATTTCATCTGTAGTATCCTTAGGCTGGGGGATTGAAAGTTTGTGTTTTTATGAAAATCGGCTCTTTAGTTTGGTTGCTATGGCAACTTATAGTTGCATGGACTTCTAATGGGGAAAATTGAAACATGGCATTTACTGCCAAGCCATTGCAGATATGTTTACAAAACTTTTATAGAAATGTCCCTTGAGACGTCTTCTATCAGCTATATGTTTTTTGGCCAACTGCTCCCTTTATTGGTTGCCATGGAAACAAAAACGCACAAAAATGGGAACAAAATACTTAAAAATTTATCTCCGCCTAAGCCATTGGGCTGATAATGCCCAGATTTCATTTATAGTATCCTTAGGTTGGGAGATTGATAGTTTATGTTTTTTATGAAAATCGGCTCTTTAGTTTGGTTGCTATGGCAACTTAGAGTTGCATTGACTTATAATGGGGAAAATCGAAAAATTGCATTTACTACTAAGCCATTGCAGATATGTTGATAAAACTTTTATAGAAATGTTCCTTGAGAAGTCTTCTATCAGCTGTATGTTTTTTGGCCCACTGATCATTTTATTGGTTGCCATGGAAACCAAAATGCAAAAAAAAAAAAATGGTGAGCTTATAGTATAGGCAGGCATCCGTCGTCCGTCCGTCCGTCCGTCCGTCCGTCAGTCCGTCCATCCGTCAACATTTTCAAAAGACATCTCCTCTGAAACTACAAGGTCCATTGTAACCAAATTTCATATATAGCATCTATGGGCAGGGGGAACCAATAATACTATTTTTTATCCAAATCGCTTCATAACTTTGGTTGCTATGGCAACTTAAAGTTTCCATTGACTTGTATGGGAAAAATTGAAAATTTGCATTTATTGCTATGTCACTGCAGATATTTTGACAAAACTTTTGCAGAAATGTTCCTTGAGTAGTTCTCTATCAATCGAATGAAATTCATGTAAAATACACAATTTGGCTGGTTGCCATGGCAACCGAATGGTTAAAAATAGAAAAAATATTCAAAAATCATCTCCTCAGAAACTATACGACCAATAAAGCTCAAACTTCACAGGAAGGATCTTAGTACTAGCCTCTATAAAAGTACTGTTTTTCTTGGCTATTGCTCTAGCAGTTTGGTTGCTATGGGAACTGAAAGTTGCCATGGACTTATAATGGCAAAATGGAAAATTTGCATTTATTGCTATGCCACTGCAGATATTTTGACAAAACTTTCATAGAAATGTACCTTGAGTAGTCTTTAACCAGCCATGTTAAATTTATGCAAATTGCGCAATTTGAATGGTTGCCATTGCAACCGAATAGTTAAAAATAGAAAAATATTAAAATATCATCTCTGCAGAAACTGTGTGGCCAATAAAGCTCAAACTTTACAGAAAGAACCTTAGTACTAGCCTCTATAAAATTACTGTTTTTCATGGCAACTGCTCCAGCAGTTTGGTTGCTATGGCAACTAAGAGTTTCCATTAACTTATAATGGGGAAAATGGAAATTGGCAATTTTTGCTGTCTAACTGCAGTTATTTAGATTTTTTTTCTACAGAAATGTTTCTTGAGTAGTCCTCTACGATTCATATGAAATTTCTCCAAATCGCTGAATTTGATTGGTTGCCATGGCAAAATATAGGGTAAATTTTCTTTGAAAAAAAAAATCTTCTGCTCAGAAGCCATATGGGGGATGAAGCTGATATTGTGCAGATGTGTTGATGACAGTAGCCTCTACATAAATTTTATTCTTTTTCTTCCAATCCCATAAGAACTTTGGTTGCTATGGCAACTTATAGTTTCCATTGACTTATTATGGGAAAAATGAAGCCATGAGGGGGATGAAGCTGATACTTAGCATACATATTGATAACATTAGCCTCTACCTAAAGTATGTTTTATATTATCATTGCCCATGTGAATTGGTTGCTATGGCAACTTAAAGTTTCCATAGACTTATAATGGGGAAAGTGGACATTTGCTATTTATTTCTGTGTTACTGCAGATATTTTGACAAAAGCTTTACAGAAATGTTCCTGGAGTAGTCCTCTACCAGCCATATGAATATTTCCCAAATACCTGATTTTGATTGGTTGCCATTGCAGCCAAAGATCTTCTTCTGAGAAGCCATTACGGGGGGATAAAGCTTTTTTTCGTAAATATTTGTGATAGTATCCGCCACATAAATGGTGCTTTTTATTGCTGTTGTGCATGGTGTTTTGTTGCTGTAACCTCAGTGCTCAGGTGAGCGATATAGGGCCATTGGCCCTCTGGTTATTGGTTGTCATGGAAGCCATAGAGCAAAAAAGGGGGAAAAAAAGCTAAAAAAAAAATCTCTTGTGAAGCCACTAGGCCGATTGGGTCAGACTTTTTCTTTAGTATCCTTTGGCTTGGGAATTGAAAATATGTGTTTACTATTTACTTAGTATATGCATTTACTGCAATCAAAATATAGAAAATACTTACATATTTTGTTATCAACTCAACAGACTGTCAGACTGAGACTTTGTAGTTGTATACTTTGTATTAGCCTGTACAAAATGTGACAGCAATTTTGGGCCTATACAAATTTGATAGCAATGTTGAGCTAGAGATCTGGTGAGCTTTGTGGCCCGTGGGCCTCTTGTTTTTATTTGCATCAACAATATGTAGGTCCTGAGGAGTCTCTGTAGCAAAATGCAAAGGCTGAAATTAGTCTGAACAAGTTTGCTCAGATGAGCACTTTGGGTGGAAGCTTACTGAAAACTGTTAAGATTTGTATAATCTGAAAACAAAAGTGAACAAAATAGACAGCATTACAGTTTAAAAAGTGGGGTACACCTTCAAGTTTTTTCACCATTTTTACAAAAGGGACATTTTTTGTGACTCTCTGTTTGCTTCCCTGAGCATTGAAACCTTTCTAAATAACTTGAATCTTTAAGAAAGAATTTATACCTGCAGGAGCAAATTCTTCCCTATAAGAGTTGATCCCATTGAGAAGAGAGGCCAAAAATGAAAAGTTGCTTCCCCAGAAATGTACCCATTCACCTCAAGATAGTTGGTTGGTTGATTTGATGCTTAACGTCCACGGTAAACAACTAAGATCATGTCGGGACGGTCAGTTAACCTAACCACACTATTCCTGGGCAGGCTTAGACCTCCTAAGCGGTTAACCAGTACTAAGTCCACATACTTTCGCCAGTAACTGACAACTGCCCTTCTTGAATCAGCGGAAGGAGAAACGAAAGTATGTGGCCAGACCGGGATTCGAACCCAGGACCTCTGACTTACGAGTCAGGTGCCCTACCGATTGCGCTACCCGGCCCGGCTACCTCAAGGTAGACTAAAGTTGAATTATCATGACTTTAGTATTTTGTTTGGAACAGGGAACAAAAATACCAGTTACTATATATTCTTTAAATGTTATGAGATGCCTCAGCCATTAGACAAATTTATTTCATCTGTCAAAGAATGTGTTTTATGAAACTGTTTGCAAACAATGCAGACTGATTAGACTGCTTCTAAGGAGCAGTCTGATCTGGGTCTGCACTGTTTGCTTAGGCTGTATGTTTGAATATTAAGGCTAAATACAATTACCGTATTCCTATTTTTATTTTCAGATGCTGCTGTTGAAACTGGTTGCTGTATTGTTTCCAACTTCAGACTTTCATCACCCTGTTACAACCCCATCACTAATGTTCATATGTCAGATCTTGTCACGCAGTCCTGTCACCCATGGGAGAGATGTTGCTGCTGGACTGTTCCTATGTAATCTATGTCTCGAGGTAAACTTAACCCATGAGTAAAATTTAATTATGGCATTTGCAAAACAGTTGAAATTCAGATCTGCTTGTGCATCCATTTAGACTTACTGAAGTCATTGCTTTAGATCTATCCTTTCCTTTCCAGGAAAACTTAGATCAGACTATATGAAAGTGTTACTGATCAGAATTTTCAAAGCTTACAGATGATGCACTTTTCAGAGCTGCAGAGAAGATGAGAATTTAATGATAATTTATGAATAAGTTTCTTTATATATCTAAATTGTGAAAATGAAGAATTATGCAGTATGGTATGCAGTATGGTATACATCATCTTAACTGTCCTATTGTAAGAAACTATTTCATAACATGATTTCCTGCTGAAGGCAATGAGATGTTATTTTGTCTACTCTTTCTGTGTATCCATTCGCAGCGATAACTAAGAATTCATTCAATAGAATTTCATGAAACTTAAAATAAACTTATATCACTATAATGAGGTGATGCATGTCAAGTTTCGCCAGACTGGCATCAGTAATGCATGAGTTATTGCCCTGGATGGATGGATTTAATATCAATAAAATGAGCCATAATTAAGTAACAAGTTACTGGAATTTCATGAAACTTAAATTAAACTTGTATCATCATAACACAGCTGTGCACATAAAGTGTCATCATAATGACATCAATAGTTTATGAGTTACTGCCCTGGAATTGCTTACAAATTGACAAGCTCAGCTGTTTTAAAATAAGTAATTAATCACTGGAATTCTATGTAAATAATACTAAATATATATCACTGTAACATAGTTTTGTTGGACTTACTTCAGTTATGCATGGGTTTTGCCTTTGAATCACTTTAAAATCAACAAATTGTGTCAAAACTTGGTAACCAATGAATGGAATTTCATGAAACTTAGAATAATTATATATCATCATAACACTATAGTGCACATCAAGTTTTGCCACAATGGCATCAGTTATGCACATGTATTTTAGCAAACTTCCTTGAAGCTGGATTTAAATTTGTATCATCTAAGTGCTGGGATGAAATAAATATGTTCAATCCAAAAGAGAAAAGGAAATTTAGAAGTACCGTAATGACCCTAAATATTTGGACAGATAGGTCTGAATAAACGTTGTAGACCAAGATCAAACAGTTCCTGAAGGAGCCGTTTGATCAAGGTCTACAATGTTTGCCATTCACTAAGCATCATTTGGATGCATTAAAATGTGTAAAATCCACTTTCTAAGATTTTTCGAACAAAAACTGTCTGACTTTCAGATGTCCGAAATTTTAGGGTCATTACAGTATATTTGGAACTTAATATTCTATTATTTCAGTATGTGTCCTTGTCTAAAAGATATATCCCAGAAGTGATCAACTTTCTACATGGTCTTCTATTCCTAGCCTGTGATAAACAACCAGGAAAAAGTAAGTTATCACTGAACATATGAACCTTATCAGGAGAGAATGTGCCTGATAACACGTATGAACAATAAAGACTCGGACCAGAAGTGAAAACAGCAAACTCAGTTTGATTGAATGTGTGACTGCTTACCATAAGAAATTGTACAGGGTGTTAAGAAAGTTCGAAGACATTACAATATTGCTTATAACTTCAGAAGTTACATACATTAAATCTTAAAACTTTACAGGTTTCAAGAACTATTCAATATTACAGGATCCACAATGTTTAACTTTTACAACCGCACTGTACCGTTATGAAATTAGCAATTCATTCCCAAGGTGGCAAAGTGGGCTGCTATTTATTCTGGACTTTACGCATAAAGATGTAGCATATTAAGCTGTTATTTATTCTTATCCCTCAGTGAATCATCAGTTCAAAACTAACTGAAATAATAGAGACTAAGCCAAATTGTATTTTATAAGTTACAGTTTGTAAGGAATTGTAGACAACATGCATATTTTGACGGATGATTCATTGACATGAAAAAGCAGATGAGGCATTAATATTTTGTGATGGGGGTGGGGGTAATGAATTAACATCTGAAACGAAACTTGAAATCAAAAGCTGACATAAAACCATTTATATCATGGCGTGGGCCGTAGAGATATGGGAGACAAGAACATAAATGTTGAAATATTTGTGATGTATCTGAAAATTATTATATATTTGATGTTTTACCACCAAAAAGTCAAAGTATGCAAATTTGTTGATAAAATAGCAATTCTATGACAATAATGCATCTAAATGACAAGAAAAACTGTTAATTACAGGGGGTTTTACCCCAGTATAAAACAAATCAAGAGCTTTCTAAAAATTTCCTATTCTTACCTAATTTGTTTCAAAACAACACGGTTTTAGTTCAAACTTCGATGAGAAATGAATTTGAAGTTAAATCTAAAGGGTAACTTGTTAAGACTGATTTTGCAAACCAATATGAAAAGAAAAATAAGATCAAATGCTTATGCTCAATGCGAGAACAAATCTAACAACAAGACAATAAAGAAATCTGCAAAATGCCTCTGTGTTTACTAATACTGATAGAGATTCCATCCCTACCCCCTAAAATCCAAAGTTTCAATTGAGAATGGGGGTACCCTTTCAATTTAGTCAGCAATTCCGTAGTAAACCGTCAAAAAATAATAAAAACAAAATAAAAAAATTATGAAAATATTCCCTGCAATATCAGTATTTTAATATCTTAAATATTGCTATTAATTTTGAAAAGCCAAGTTCTTACAATGCCAAACTCTAATGCAAATCAAAATTTTGCTCTCACCATTAGTCAGCCCTGTAGAGGGTGTATTCATGGCAATTCAGATTTTCTCATCATTTTGAAATAAAAAAAAAATTTAAATGTTGCATATCTTTGGTAGTGCTTCCTATATTACACTTACAAAGTTTTGCAAAAATCATTACATTATTAAACATTCAGTGTAAGTTTAAATAATGTCTACGAACTTTCTTAACACCCTGTACATTTACAAAACTTTGTAATTTGTGAATATTTCTGGCAGCCAAGTTGAAACATTGTATAAATAAATATTTTCAATTTAATATAACCATAAATATTTGGACAGAAGCTCTCAAGCACGCTATGGACTAATGTTGACATTTTCATATTCATAACTTCATAAGCAGAGAAAATTTCATATTCAGCTAAACTTAGCAAGAAAACAACAGTAATACAATCAATAATTTGCTATTTATTAGTAGGTAAAATTTCATGCTCAGCTGAGTTGAGCATGAAAAAAGTGTTATAACCTTGAGGCCAGGTCAGACTGCCTGAATCAAGGTCAACACTGATTCCACCATCAGTATCTTGACTCATCACCAGGATCAAATTGTTCAAAACTGATGATACATTAGTTGAAGAGATGTTATATTTTCAAGCATATTGTGCTCAAAACTACGCCATTTTTGAAGGAAATGTGAGGAGCTTTTCCAGATCAAAACTTTTAAGCTGATTTTGATTAACTTGACACCGTAGTTTTAAACATATTGTAATAAAAAATAATACCATTTTTTTCTCCAAAAAAACTATATTAAGACAATTCATGTTATATGTACTAGAATAATTACTGAGTCCTTGACTATTGACTTTGTTAAGCTATTGGTGCTTTGTTTAACAGGGCTGTGATAGCAAAATCTGCTGGTACCAATTTTTGGGATAATTACAGTAATTGTTTACAGTGTCCCAGTATTTAAGATTCACTTAGTATTTTTTTCTTTTTTGCAGTTGAACCAGTGGTGCCACCATTTAAGCCAGTTGGCAAACATATAAATTTACTCCATATTTCAACCAAAGTAGATAGGTATGTATCAGAAGACCAGTACCAGGTGAGAGTAAGTGCACCTGTATACAAGCCCTGAGGCTCTGACCATTACACATGGCTGTCTGCATAAAGTAAAGCTTCATCATGCTATGCTTGCACAATCTAATGCTTCATTATGTTATGCTTAGAATATAATAATGCTTCCTTTTTCATAAGGTGTATGCATACACTTTTATTTTCATTTTTGCTGCCTTTACCAGTGGGGCCAACTCTATAAATTTGCTCCCATAACAGTAGGCCCCCATTTTGGAATAGCTATGTCATCGATAAAAGCAAACGGGAAAGCAAAAGTATTTTCCCCTTTGTAAAAATGGTGGATAAAGATGGATATGCATCCCATTCACCTCAAATAAACCTGTAATTGTAATGACAATAAAAAGGAATGACAGCACAAGGTCATAGTAAGGAATTACAATGTAAACATTCCATATTTAGATATGTCATGTGTAGTAAACAAGGTTAATGATCACATGGCTTTTCATGTCAAACAAAATATTGGCAATCCCAGTGAAACACCCCACTTTTTTGTAACTTTTCTCAAGATAACTTCTTTATTTCTGAATTCATGCCTATAGAATATAGCACTTAGAATGTGTACTCATGAGTACTCTAAGTTGGTATTCTTATTTTTACTGAGAGTTTAGCAGTTTTCATGTTCCTCTCTCAAGTTTAAAGCTAAATGGAAAACAAGAACACAGATACCTACTTTAAGTTTTCATTATTAGCAGAGGATTGAGCACAAAAACTGTAAAAAATGCACAAAAAAGTTACAAAAAATTTTTGTGTAAAAGTACACATGATTCAGCACTCTGCACTTTATTTCATAAGAATGCATACAGAACAGCGAAGTTATTCAGGAAAACAAGAAAACTTTTCTGGGATTTCCTGATTCAAAATGACTTACGAAAATGACATTAGAAAACCTGACCCCTCCACCCTGTTAAAATGCTCATGCTTATTTTCTCTTCAGCTGTGATAAGAAATGGTCAGTGTCTGAAATGTTATCATCAGAGGTAGATGCTCAGTCTTTCAGCAGCGATATATTTAGGTGAGTAATAATTTACTGATGAGATCAGCTTTAACACTTAAAGACCCAAAAATGAAAATAGCTGAATTAGCAAACAGCATAGATCCAGATAAGGCTGCCTCATCAGGATCTACACTGTTTGCCCTCTAGTCTTTGAATTCGCAATATGATGCAGCTTGGACGAAGCATGTTTTTAAATTATGCAGATGTAAATTTTGTTGTCTGCCTTTTTTGGGCTTTAACGATTAATTTCTGCTCATTTCAGATTATGTGTCTCATCAGCAGTCCAAACAACTTCTGGACTGTATTAGGTGATTTATGATAATTCTGAGATAATTTTTCTTATGATTACTATGAAATTTAGGTGCAGTAAAGCTATGTTTGTACTTGGTATCGTAATTGATAAGATCTAGAAATATTGCATTTTGTAATTATGTGGGCTAATATTATGTTTCAAGTTTGATCGCTTGTGATATTTTGTACATATATGTATTTTGACTCTTACCATGCCAAAATTCAAAAACGAGAGCTGCTGTTGCAGAAATAGCACAATTGTGGTAACAGAGTCTCTTACCTTTGAATTTGGACTCAACGGCAATCAAAATAAGTGCTGATATAGTAGTTTAATCTTATTTTTGGGGGGGGGGGGGGGGGGGGGGTTGATATATATGTGCCGCAACACAACAAAACCAACAAAGTGGCATGTGCACCCAGTGAAGACTCAGATTGGCCTGGGCATCCACCCAGTCTGATCAGAGTCTTCTCTGTCTGCTTGAACGTGGCTTAGGTCCTTAGCTACCCTTTAAGTACACTGCAAAGATTCTGATTAGACTTGGCGGCTGCCCGGGCTGATCTGAGTCTTCACTGGGCGCACATGCCACTTTGTTGGTTTTGTCATGTCATGGCTCATTTGTTCACTTATTGCTCAGTACAGGTATTTTCTGCCCTTATATGTAGGGGAAGAAAACAAGAGTTCTCATTATTGTGCAGTGACACGAGAAAACCAACAAACTGGTTGTGCGAACAGGGCAGACACAGATTAGCCTGGGCATCCACCCAATCTGATCAGTCTCTTCCCTAAGTGCTTAAAGGATAGCTAAGGGACTAAGCTTCCTCCATGCGGACAGCAAAGACTCTGATCAGACTGGGTGGATGACCTGAGACTTTGCTGGGCGCACTTGCCACTTTGTTGTTTTTCTCGTGTCGTTGCTCATATGTACTTTGATATTTTCCAGAGTGACAGCAATATACCATACTCTAGTACTTTTAGAGGAATTCTCCAAAACCTACTCGAATTTACCATCCTACAGGGAGATTTTCAGGCCAGTGTTATGTATGTGTGAGAAATTGCCTGAACAACTCTACCCTGACACAGTGCAAGTAAGTTCCCTCTTAACTGTTGTTGCTTTAACTCATAAATGGAGTCAGGTTTTATTTGTCTGTCAAGCCTTTTCAAATGTGAGTGTCCTGTCTGATTAAAGGCCTTGATCTGCAGTGCAGATAAACTGTTAGTCACAGATCAGTGCCCAGTTGTTCATTGCATTGTTAACTAAATTAAGTCATTAGTCAAGGATTCGTAAGTCTTCTAGTACACACAAAATCAAATGTGCTAATATTTTTAGCTGAAAAAATGTTAGGAGCTTTTGCACTGCAAAAAGCTCCACATTTTTCATAAAAAAAAAATGGCAAAGTTTTTGCATAGAGTTTGTTTGAAAATTAACATCTCGTGAACTAACAGCATCATTAGTTTTGAACAACTATGCCCAGGTTTGCAGACTGTTAAAAGATTGCATCAGAATGTACAGATAAGCAAGCTGCCAACATGAATCATGGCTAAGGCTGACTTCCAGGAGTCTCAAGGTCAGTAGTAACACTTTAGTCAAGAATTCGTAAGTCTTCTAGTACCCTTTTAGTGGAAGGCATTTGCCTCCCTTCTAAATGGGGGTTAGCTCTTAAAGACTTTGCTCCTGTAGGGACAGGAGTGTACAGATATAACTGAAGTTGGCAGATTTGAATTTATATATTCAGTATTTACATAGAGGCTCAAAGTCTTAGATAAGGAAAGTATTTGTTGATAGTTGCAAACATCATTTTGTTATTTTTCTATAAATTCATACATTTTTACCCCTCATTAGAACTCCCTCAGTGAGGCAGTTCTAATGAAGGACCACAAATATATTTTTATGCAGAAAGAAGAGAACTTAGCTCAGAATCATCATCAGGGCCCACTTGCCTGAAGCATTGTTAGCTTAACACAGTCGTCAGTGAAAGACTATTTAAGACTTACAGTACTGATAAAAGCAGTTGTGTTAATATTTTTTGCTGAAAAATTTTGAGGAGCTTTTGCTGCTCCTCACATTTTTTTTGACAAAAACTGCTAGTATTTAAGTATAATATATCTGAAAATCTAACATCTTGTTAAATATTAAACTACATTGTTAGTTTTGAACAGCTGGGCACAGGTGTTTCCCTTACCTGGAGTTGTGATTTAGAATATTTGTTTTTCAGTCCAAGCTGAAGAGTTTAACTTCCCGATGTCAAGTTTTCAGCGACAAGACTCGGCCATTCCTTGTGATGCAGAAGAAGAAACCAAAACCTTTGAAAATGTTTGAGCCCAAGATGGAAGACAAGTATGTTACCTATTTATTAATGGTTGAGCTGGATAGAGTGATAAGATCAAGACTAGAATCTTTCCTTTTGGCATACATATGGTCAAGATCATAAGGTCCATTTAGAATGTTAATTTGAAGCCTGTTTAATACAGGGAGGAAGCCTCAGAGATTCGAGTTTTTGCTACTGTGGAATAATCACGACTCCAAAGTTTATTGTGAGAGTTGATAGCCTTAGCTGCTGTTGTTTGTATGCTGACATCACAGTCAGAACAAATTTATGAGTGTTACTTTGTTTTATGTCGAGAATTTTTAAGTTGTCATATGACGGGTATAGTATATTATGCTTTATGAAACTGTCAGGATATTGATACTACTATAATACGATTAAATGCCCGGGAGCATTGCAGTTTACAAAAGGAGGGCATTATTTAGAGTCTTTTAATTCAGTAAATCAGGCACTGCCAAAATACTTCTGACAAACAGTATTAAGGTGAATGGATAGACTTCCAGATGAAGCAGTTCACCTACTTTCTTATTTTTACCTCCCTCCTCTATAGGGGCAGCTCTTAAAGGAAAGATTTTGTTCCTTTACGAGCAACTTCTTTCCTTGAAGAGTTGGCCCCATTTGGAACAGCTATGTATTCCAGAGAGGCAAACAGGAATTTATCTTGTTTTCCTTGGTAAAACTGATAGTCAGTACAACATTAATTTTTAAAAAGATGCAGGGGGACACTTATTAGAGCAGGGGCATTTATTAGGTTTAATACCCTATGTTTAAACTATATCAGTTACAGATGAGAGGCTGATTGGTGAGCTGTCCTGTTCACAGTCTGGTCTTATCTGATACCCCATTATATGCAAAATAAAAAAACTATGTTTTAATTCACAACCCCGTATCTGGAGCTGTGAAACTATAACAAGACTGGCTAACAGAAATTTATAATTCTCAGATTTGATGGCAAAAAGAAGAAGAGAGGCACTCGTGACTTTAATGAGAAACAAAAACTAGTCTATAAACACAAGAAAGAGATGAAGGGAGCTCGGAGAGAAATCAAGAAAGATAATCAGTTTCTGGCAAGACAAAAACTGCAGGAACAGATAGAGAGGTATTGTGTTTTGTTACATACTTAACCCTAAATGCGTCAAAAAAGCAGACAACAAAATTTACGTCTTGTAGAATTTCAAAATATGTCTCGTCCAAGCAAAATCTTATTGAGAATTCGAACACTAGAGGGCAAACAGTGTAGATTCAGATGAGGATCCACCTCATCTGGATCTACACTGTTTGCCAATTCAACAATTTTAATTTTTGGCGCTTTAAGGGTTAAGTATGGAGATCTTACAACTGGGTTGTCACGGTCAGGGGAAAACATCTGGAAAACAAAATTTCAGGTCAGGGATAAGTCAGGGAATTTTGTGGTTGGTCGGGAAATTTGGGAAGGACTTGAAAAGTCAGGGAATTTGAAAATTAATGGCTATGGCTGTCTGTTCAAGGAGAAAGGATTTACTGTCTAGAGAGATACAGTCCAGGCACATCTACCTCCTCATTGGGAGCTACACTTAAAGGAAAGACTTTGCTCCCTGGGGTAAAGGACAGAGTAACCCCAAATGTCCAAGTGATGCAGTTAGCACTGCTGAAGTAAAGAGTAACATTAACTTTGGGATGCATACAAGGGCTATGGAAAACTGTAATATGTCAGGGGAAACTCAGGGAAAAATCAGGGAATTTGGAAGTGGAGGATGGATAAGTGGCAACCCTGCACGGTTTATGAAGTTGAAACATCTACTGTTGTCACAATGGCATTTGTATATATATCAACTTTGGCATCTGCATTTTGCTGTTAAATTTTTAGCTGTTGATTGCATAGTAAGTTGCTCCGAGATGGCCCTGTTCCTATAACTATTTAAACATACAAGGCTTCTTTTTCAAGTAAAACGTCATTGCTTATGGTTGTGTGATGTTTTTATTTTGGTATAACAAGGCTAATTTAAGGATAATTTTCCTTATTTTTTTGCAAAAAAATCGTACATCGTGACCCCTCAGAATTGTCTCGCCATGACAGTTCTAATAAGGGATCATAACGTTTTCATTGAGTAATAAAAAAAATGACTGAGGCTGTAGTTATTATGAATTGCATTATAATTATGTTTTTGTTTTTCAGGGATGCAGACAGAAAGAGAAAGGTGAAGGACATTTATCACATGCTAGCCAATCAGGAAGGAGATTACAAGAAAATGAAACGAGGACACGTAACGTGACATTCATAATAGTTTGTGTTATTCTTTGTAAATAAAATCATATTTGACTAAACTTTTGGTTCAAGTCTTTTATTGGAAATACTAAGAAACACTGGATCAATCAAGATCTTGAAAATCCTTTTAGGAAACAGAACAGACCACCAAAGAGGGTTATCCGGTTTACTCATGCTAGGTAGGTGCTTTGTTTTATCAAATTTCCTAACTACATATAGTATGCATCATTCAAACAAGCTATATCAGCAAACGGAGAATACATTTCTCCGTATAAAACAGGCAGCAATGTGGCAAAAAATATACACATTCACTTGTATCGACATATTTTAAAGTTTCTTATTGTGCAGTAATATTCATTTTCATTGGCTGTGTAATATGCATTTGTCACAGGAACATACTGAACTAGCAAGTATGTTCGGGTGACAAGTTAATGAAAATGGATAGTTCTCAGAAACAGGCCAAGGTTATTAATCAAGGTTTTCAGGGTCCAAGATCAACTTGAATTGGGCATCATATTTTATAAAAGTGATAAGAAAATATAAATGACATTTCATTGGTTAGTGAAAAAAAATATTTGGGTTATCACTAAAAAATTAAAACTGCACAATAACAGGCTTGAAAATATGTGGATACAAGCAAATACGTAGATACAAGTGAATGTGTACGTTTTTCAGCACATCACTGCCTGTTTTATATGCAGAGACTGTATTCTATGTTCAGTGATATGTTCTTGTTTGACTGATGTGTACGATATATAGTTAGATAATTTGATAAAAAGAAGCACCTACCTAGCATGTGTAAACCAATCCGCCATCTTATGGTGGTCTTTTCCGTTTCCTAAAAAGGATGTTCTGGATCTCAATCCACACAGTAAGAAAAAAAGCTCAAGGATCCTTAAGTAGTAAAAATACTGTCAAGAACTGTAAAACTCACTCCTACTCACCCCTACCATAATCCAAAACCATACCTCATATTACAGTAATCAGACCGTCTTTAAGGCCACCTCTATTAAGGTTTATGGGTAGAGTTTCAGGGGAAGCAAGTTTGCAGTTTTCATTTTTGCCTCCCTTCTCAATAGGGGTCAACTCTTAGGGGAAAGAATTTGCTCCACTTGGAAGGGCTATGTTGTACAGGGAAGCAAATACGAAGTCACAAAAAGTTTTTTCTGTTTGTGAAAATGGCGGGAAATCATGGGATATACCCATACACCTTAAGCAGTGTCCCTAACCAGTGTCACATAGATGCCAAATTTCATGTTCAGAAGCAGCTGTAATGGTGATAAACTAAGCTACATGCAGATGCTTGACCAAGGTTAACCTGTTTTTTTGCAGAGTGAGTATAGCTTAAAATTATATATGGATGATTGGTGTGCGAAGTCCATGACCTTGATCATGTATGCCGTACAGATAAGAGCATAAAACCTTAGAATGTAGGATAAGTTTTCCTTTGCTTCCCTAAGGTGTGCTAATATGAGCAGTGAGTTACTTCCAGACACCATAGTGATGTGGCTGAGCAGTTGTTGAGGTGTTAATCCCAGTACATACTACAGCTGCTGCCCATTTGCCAATGAAGACATTTTATTCAGTAAATCAATATTTTCAAGCTTTTGTTTCATGGGATCTATTTGTGAAATCTGCAAGGAAAGTCGTATTGATGACTTTTATTTTAACTTTCAAAGTTCTTTGACTTTCCGAGTAATGCTGCAGAAAAATCTTACATGCATACCTTTGTTCCAGTCCAGGCTAACGGAGGTGTCCTTGAAGGCTATCATCAAGAACATAAACTCTTAAAGACTAACTTTGCCTCTATACAAGTGTTCAGCAACAGGCAGTTATGGTAAAATGGTTTTTATCGTTGCTAAAGTTGGCTCTGTGTAATATGGCCAAAGACAAGGTGTGGGGTGGGGGGATACAGGTGTGCATTTTTTTTTTAAATCCAGAATTACCAAACATAATTTATTGTCTGACTGGACTGGAGATGTTGCCATTATGTGATCAAAAGATAGAATGACAGTGAAAGCTAATCTTTCCATCTGTCCTTAAATCAGTGCCACACACAATCTTTTGGCTATGAGCCCATGCATTAATCCTATTGCCATTTTAAAGGTATTATTCAGCTATAAGACGAGGTCGTCTGTCTCCATTTAGTACCCCAAATACGTAATCAGGCATGTGTAATTTGGCTGTTAGGTTATTTTTATTGGCTGTTAGGTTATTCTCTTCCAAAATAATCCCAAAAATCTAGATCCATCTTCTAAGATGGATCCAGATTTTCATAATTATTTTAGAAGGGAAAACCCTGTCTTATAACCAAAGAAATACTGTACTGTAATGTAGTCTAAATATTCTGACAACCATGTTTTTCTCCTTTAAATTTTATGTATAAGAAGATAATTTTATAAAGCTATCGGCAACAGTGTGTCTACACTGTTAACTCGGGCATTCTGTCAGACTACAGTTGCCTTTCACCCTTTTTTTTGACCAGTGAACTTGTCCATCCTTATTATTTGGGTGAGTCTGTTTCTACTTAATATAGGGGTTGCTAGTGGAATGTTTTCATTTTTATTGTATTTGCACAGAAACTCCTGGAAGTAAACAGTGTTAACCATTCTGCGACATCTGAACTGGGTCTGCACTGTTTGCATTTGTCCCCTAAACAGGTTTCCAGTTTTAAAAGGGTTAATTATGCCCCTGCCATTAAAAATAGGAGTAGCATATAGTATCACCGCTGTCCGTACGTACGTACCTACGTAGCGTACCTAGCGTAGCGTACGTACGAACGAACTGGTTTCCATTCAATATCTTTTGAAAGCATTGGTGTATTGAATTCATATTTCATACACAGCTATATAATCATAAAATACAGGTCAAGTTCCATGTTGGGTAAAATCCGTTGATTATTGTGGGAGTTATGGCCCTTTTTCGACTTCATTTTGTCAGAAAAAATGGTTTCCGTTTGATATCTTTTGAAAGCATAGGTGTATTGATTGATTGATTGATTTGATGGTTAACGTCCACGGTAAACAACTATGGTCATGTCAGGGCGGTCAGTTAACCTAACCACACTATTCCTGGGCAGGCTTAGACCTCCTAAGCGGTTAACCAGTACTAGGTGCACATACTTTCGCCAGTAGCTGACAACTGCCCCTCTTGAATCAGCAGAAGGAGAAACGAAAGTATGTGGCCAGACCGGGTTTCGAACCCAGTATTGTATTGAATTCATATTTTATAAACAGATATATATAATCATAAAATACAGGTCAAGTTCGATGTTGGGCAAAATCTGTCGATTATTGTGGGAGTTATGGCCCTTTTTCGACTTCATCTTGTATGAAAACCTGGTTTCCATTCATTATCTTTTGAAAGCATTGGTATATTGAATTCATATTTTATACACAGGTGTATAATTATAAAATACAGGTCAAGTTTAATGTTTGGTAAAATGCGTCAATTATTGTGGGAGTTAAGGCCCTTTTTCGACTTCATTTCATACAATAATGGATTCGTTTGTTAGTTTTTGAAAAGTTACTTGTTTCGGGGCTATTTCTTTTGGAAAGTTGCATGGCATCCATTTCTGTGATAAGATACAGAATGTTATCACATATCACAGTCATGACACCCCCCTCTCAAAGCCCCCCCCCCCCCCCCCCACCCCACACACACACACCCCACTTCTCTTGATCCAAGAAGCACAATACATCTGCCCAAGGAAAACAATAAAACATGTACCACAGAAGTCTGCCTTTGTGAACGTAGTTATGCTACAAGTGCCAGTACCTTAAACAAGGCGCCATCTTACTTAGGGCACTAGGCGGGGGCATCTGTGGACACATTTCTAGTCTCATACAATATCTCAAAGTACCCAATTTAATAGTTTCTCATTAAATCTTGATACAGTCGACTTGTTATCTAAAGTCAAAGGGACCTGAAATATACTTAGAGATATCAGCTGTTTGAGACAACAGTTGAAATGTAAAAAGAACACATGGAAATCTTTTCAACTGTAAAGGGTGTTCCATTGCATACAGCATATCATTATCACCTCTCGTCTGATATGACTAAAATGCTATTGAAAACGATGTGAAATTGCAAGTCATCAATTCATACATCTGGTCCTTTGGACTTTGAGATAATGTATTTAGTATAGATATGATAGTTTTTTTATTTTCACTTTACACAAGGGAGTAACAGAAAAATAACACTAAAGTTAAGTAGGAATATTTATTGCTTGAAAGTTAATATAAAATTTCAAGAAAATACCGAACAAAGCATAGTTTTCTAATATTATGTGTAACTTCAAGCAATGAATGAATACAACAACAGTCTTACAAGTGATGAAATTATGAACTTAGTCTTGGCTTTCAGTAAACATCATCTGAACAGTATCCTGACAAAAGCCTATTATGGCATTCGGGAACCGTGCGTGCCCAGACCAGATGCAGACAGCAGATCATAACAGAGACTTGTAGTTTGAAACCTGAACGGCATATTGCAATAATTCAGCTATAAGGCCTAGTCTTCCCCTCCCCCTCCCCACCCCTCTAGAATGACCCCATATAAAGAAGTCTCATGTAGTCATGCAGTTTTACTTTACTATAACATGGAATTTTTCCTAGATTTTTGGGTATGTTTTGAAGAGGAAAAAAGAAGGTCTTATAACCAAATAAATACAGTAGGCACAAGAGCTAGGGCTGGTTTTGGCATGCACAATTCACAGATGAATCAAGACAGGCTTTGTCACAATGCAGTTCCTGATGTAATTGATAAAGTTGTTTCTACATAGTCTGCATTTGAAATGACACAGAAACTACATTAGTACATGTAATTAAAAGTCACTAAACCTAGCAAAATTTTATTATGTACCTTATTCGATTTTTCAGCAAGTTAACACCTATTACTTATACTGTCAGACAGAGGCCAACAGAAAGCAACTGTAAATCTTGCCATGGCCTTTCTTTATATCCATTATATATTAATGGTGATCCATTTTTTTCTTTTGGTGAATTACCTTTTATTCCAAATGAAGTCTTGTTTGGATTTAAGGTGTATGGGTATACCTCCAAGCTTTTATGCCATTTTTGCAAAGGGAAACAACTTTTGTTACTTACTGTTTTCTTCCCAAAGAAGCCTGTCTAAAATGAAGTCAACTCTGAAAGGAAAGAATTTGCTCCTCTTTTCTTTAAGAGTTGACTCCAATAGAGAATGGAGGCAAACCTGAAAGTGGTAGAGTTGCTTCCCCTGAAAATGTACCCATTCATCTTAAAGATGGAAGAGCCAATATCAGCTATCATACTTGCAAATTACATGTTTATATAGTTTTGTATCAACTTTTGATTAAAAGTATACAGCTGTATTCTGCAAGCATTTAAGGTGTTTATATGTAACATACAAAGAACTGTGACAATAAAATTGTTCAGACCATGCAGATTACTTGAAAGATAATTTTTAAAACTCTGTTCATTTAAAGAGGTAGCTTATGGTATACCCACAAATTATGCTGTCAAGCTTACAAAATGTACGGAAACGGATTATGACAATAGTGAACTGGACAATATGAGGAAAATAATGCAAAAACATGGTAGAGCGACAAATACAGAACTGGTAACAAAATTTCAATAACTGCTGAAAAAAAAATTACATCACATCATGCCAGATTTAATACAAGTACAGTCAAACTACAATGGCTCGAACCCTTATGGCTCATCAACCCTGCCTGCCTAGAACTTCCTGGGTCCCTAGAGGTTACTTTATGTAGAAACTAACCCTGGATGGCTGGAACTATCTTTGGCTGGAACTACTTTTCATGGTCCCAAGCCTGTTGGAGCCACTGAAGTTCTACTGTATATCAGAGCCAGAGAAAAGGGGACTAGTTGATGGTAAGTTTAGAATAATTTTTCTCATTTCACCATACAAACATATTCAGTGGACCCTAATATGAACCACAATGGAGAGGTGGTTTTAAAAGACTCAACTGTGGAAGGCTACATCATCCAAGGAAGCAAACAGGAAGTAACCAGTTTATTTCCTTTTGTAAAAATTGGCAGAAATACATGGAGATGTGTCTATAGACCTTAAAGCGCCAAAAGTTGAAATTGTTGCATTGGCAAACAGTGTAAATCCAGATGAGGTGGCTCATAATGAGCCACCTCATCTGAATCTACACTGTTTGCCCTCTAGTGTTCGAATTCTCAATGTAATATCACTTGAACAAAACATTTTTTTAAATTCTGCAGAAGTAAATTTTGTTGTCTGCTTTTTGGCGCATTAAGGGTTTTATGGCCACTAGGTTTTCATGAGCATTTACAGAAATGATCAAATATCATCAGACAGTCCCCCTTATCTAGAGTCTGTGTGCATAACCATCTTGTTTTGTAGCACATATTAAGTTTTAGCGATAACCCAGCAAAGGTCTTCCGAGAGCAAACAGCCTGAAAACTGCTTTTCCAGCATTCCCTGGATCCTGAGGAATCTATTTTGATAAAATTCTTCAACGGACTAAAGTCTTAACTCTCAGTATTTCAGAGAAATGGAAATTGAAATGTCTAGCACAGTACAAACAATTCATTCACTCACTATTGAATTTTTATTTGAAAATAAGTCAGACTCTATCTACAATTAAGCAAAGCATAACTAATTATTTGCATATAATGTGCTCTGAAGTTTTTCTATACAAAATTAAACAAAATGGTTACTATGGGGCACCCACTGACTTTGTCATGTGGGGCTGTTACAAATAAAATGAAGATGTGAATTTGCACCCATTTGAAACAAGTTATGATAGTTAGGCCAATGGGCTGAACAATGCAAACTAATCATTTAGCAATGTAATGTAATGTACATCAACATGATGGTAAAATTCACAAACAAAAACAATCAACAACTCATATGAGTCATGTCATGAGAAAATCTGTTTTTGGCTGCACTCCAACTGTGTATGTCCTGACCAGCCTGTGAACGTGCAATTAAGGCGCGGCTGCTCAAAGTATCATTAGCTTCACGAATTTGTAATCAATGATCCTTTAAGCTTTATAATACATATAAAATTAAGTGAGCCAATATTTCCTTGCAGAAAAAAGTCTGTGTTTTTGCATATTTCATTTTTTGCTTTTTTTTAGTTTTTTTTTTTTTTTTTTGTTTCGTATTTTTTGCATCTCATTCATGAAGGAGGTTGTTAGTTTTGGCCAACTGAGCCCTGGTCAGGACATGACAAAATATTAGCACAATGAACCTGCAAAATGAGATATCTTGTCAGAACATACACAGTCAATATGTACCTTAAGAATGTTTTTCTCATGACCTGCCTCCTATAATAACTGAGTGTGAATTAAAACTGTCAGACTTAACAAAATGATAGATGTTTCTAATCAAAAACAAACCTCTGAATACTGTTATGTAAACTGAAACTAAAGGAAAGTCTACCATGTCTACCCAAATAACATAGCAGTGGACACAAACATTACTAAAGCAAAACGGTCAATTGCGTTTCAGATTTGTCAACGAAGAAATTTGTGCGACTAAACATTGCCTACCGAACTCCAGGTAATGTTCGGTTTTGCTGACAATGTAATAATTTGAGCTGTGACACAAGAAAACCAACAAAGTGACATGTGGGCCAAGCAAACACTCAGATCAGCCTGGGCGTCTGCCCAGTCTGATCAGAGTCTTCGCTGTCCCAATGGAACTAGCTAAGATCCTTAGCTATACTTTAAAGGAAAACACTCACTTAAATATGAAGAGACTTCAAATTATAGATCTTGATTTGCAATTAAATTTGGTGAAAATTTCATGAAAATCGGACTTAAAATAAGAAAGATATGTAAATTTTAAAAAATCAAAATGGCGGTCTTGGAGGCCGCCATTTTAGAAGTTCCTGTCACGTGATAAATATTTAAATCTAGAATAAGAGCATAAACAGTATTATTTTGTTTTGATTGTTTCTTTATGAAGTAAAATATAGATTTATTCAATTGCATTTATCTAAAGTTTGCTTCAAATTAAAGTTATTTAGAATTTTCATTTTGGACTGTGAGTTTATGATGTCATTAACTCACAGATTTGCTGGTTCCCAGCTCAGCATTTTAATATCTTAAAACTGTCATATCTTTCTTATTTTAAGTCCGATTATCATGAAATTTTCGGCAAATTTCATGTTTTATTAGAATATTTAATTTGAGTCCAACATGCATTTTAGTGAGTGTTTTCCTTTAAGTGCACAGCAAAAGACTGTGATCAGACTGGGTGGATGCCCAGGCTGATCTGAGTCTTGGCTGGGCGCACATTCGCTTTGTTGATTTTCTTGTGTCACTGCTTGAATGCTTATTCTTGCTGTAGACCCTCATTAGGATCCTATGAGCATTGCGACTCCAATAAGGGGTCAAAATAAAAGAAAAATTTCAGGAATTTACCAACCAGTACCTGGAGCTCTGCTGAACAACAGTGCTGAGGTGTACTGATACACTGCAAAGGGAAAGCACTCTTTAGCAAACAGTTTTTTTTTGTCTCCCTTTTTTGGAGGAAATTCTAGCTAGCAATATTATTTTCTGGCGCTTGAATCCCTTCTTACAGAAAGTTGCCCTTTTTTGGAGCAATTTCTCTAAACGGGAGAAAATTGTTTGCTTTACAAAGTAGACCCATATAAGAAAGGAGGCAAACAGTTCAAGGCTAGAGTACTCTCCCTTGGACTTGTATCTTTTCACCTTAATGCCACACTGCCACCATATTTAAAGAGAAACCCAACAGCACAAACTGTCCTTATCAAGGATATAGGCAAATCACCGACACTTAAAGCATATATATACTGAAGCAGACATTACAAAACATGCAATTTCTAAAGTTATCATAAAGACTATATACTGGGACAGAATGCCTGAGCAAAGTGTAGACCCAGACCAGGCTGTTCCAAAAGCAACAGTCTGATAGGGGTCTGTGCTGTGTGCAATTCCATAACCAAATTTTTGACACACTAGATAGCAAAACAAAAATTGTCTAACTTTTGGACATTGCTGTCACTGGCAATGGTATCTGTATAGTTCAGGTAATAATTATGAAGTACCATTTTTATTTAGTTATAAGACAGGTTTTTAACTTCCTGAACAGTTCCAAAAATCTAGAGCTGTCTAGATCTTTTGGGATTGTTTATAAAGAGAAACCCCATCTTATAGCTGAATTACACAAAACTGATTTCCTATTTGGGGTCATTTTGACAGATACAACCCACATCTTATAACCAAATTAAAAGGGTATCATAACTACTTCATGCAAAGGGAGACAATGCCTTAACACATCCATTTCAAACCATGTAAACCCTAAAAATCATGTTCAGAAGAAAATGACTGAAAAATAACAAAATGCCATATGAAGATTTTGAAAAAGCGTAAAACTTCGGCATTTATCCATACAAAGATGCAGTATACACTATGGCTTATTGTAAACCTAGAATTTTCTGCACCTTACAATTTTCATGACCAGTCCTTGATGTCTAAATAACTGGCTTGGTTTCAGTTTATTCAATGGTGGTACTATGACAAGGTGATCTATTAGTAAAGTATAAATAACTCTTAATTACCACACCTGAAATTCGAAAATTCTAGTTTTACAGTACTGAATAATAAACTACAGAAACAACTCCAGAGCTCCAAATATGATATGCTAAAATATTAGGGTGAATTTGTTAATCTTTATTTTCTATTTTTATTTCTTTCTTTTTCTATTTTTATTTCTTTTTTTCTAATTTTCAGAACTTGGAAGTTTTTTAATTTTCTTCCCCAAATTTTGGCTTTGATATCTGGAACTCTGGACAGGGTTAAATTTACAGGGATGTGGGGGTCTACACAGTACTTAGATATTTACCAACAAGCATATTAATGATATATATAAACAGATAAATATCTACATATGAGCAGACATAAACTTTTTACGCAAACAAAACATGACAGGTCTCCAGATAAGAAGAGAATCTGAGGTACTTCTGAGGTCCCTGTTCTTATTTCACAATAGAAATGTTGTTCCATTCCATGTAAAAATGGTAACTATGACATATGCAAATGGCAGTGACCCAGATCAGCCTGCACATACCTGCAGTCTGAGCAGAACCTTTGCTAGCCCCATAAACCATGAATAACCTATCAGGAATCTACAAAGAACTATGGCTCTAACTGTAATGTAAAGGTTCACAGACAGGAATGAGTCTACTCTATTTGTAAATATGTTCAGCACGTTGTTTTGTTTGCCTGACAAGGCTCATTTAGTCTGGGATCTCTCATTAGGACAGCCTTTATCAAAGTTCCTCAAAATCTTCCCTTATCTAGAACTGCATTGATATTTTTCTAGCTCAAACAAGTTTTTTGTGCCCTCCGTAGTAATATTATGGGCACCAAACAAAATATATTAAGTTTTCGTCAAAAGCCTGGTTCTGACGTGTAACAAATTTGTACCCTATAACTTCTGATAAATTAATTGAGGTCACTAGTAATTACATCACTGAGAAACTGTGAACTGTTGTGTGTAGTACAGCTGGTCTGTAAGTGACAGATCTTCACAACAAGCCAATGAAAAATATCATACTATGGCTACAATTTGTAGGTCTGTATCGTCATTCCGTCAATACCATAATGACCCTACATACTGGGACAGAACAGCCTTCAAAAGGAGCAGTCTGGTCAAGATCTGCACTGTCTGTGATTCCGCCAGCTATTTCTAGGTATCTTCTGATAGCAAAATCAACTTTGATTGATTACAGCAATTGTGTAAATAATTCCAATACAGTGTTTAGAGTAACTTGTCTAATGGAACAATATTTCACATACCACTTGCAGCCTTTTTTATGTTGTATGTTGCAGCAAAGATTCGTTAAAATCACTAAATGATAAACATATCAGTTAATCCTTGACTAATGAATTCATCAAGCTAAAAATGTTCTGAAAAAACTGGGCCCTGATTAGTGCAGATCTTGATCAGTCTATAACATTGTCATGCATTTGCCTGAAGAACTAGACTGACTGCTGCATTGAACTAAATCACATTCACATTTCCATACAAGTCATTTTACAACACTCCAAACCTAGACCAGGAGCCATAATCATAAAGCCACTTAAGTCGTTGCTATGCGGTTGCTAAGGCTAAATATCAATAAAGGAGATTCCCTACAACTATGAAATTTGGTCTGGAGGAACAGTCTTACCAAGACTGTTCCTCCAGACCAAATTTCATAGTTGTAGGGAATCTCCTTCACAGAAATTTAGCCTTAGCAACAGCATAGCAACCACTTAAGTCATTTTATGAATACGGCCCCTTATCACAAGCAGAGACTAAAGTAATCATGCTCATTTGGTACATGCTTATATGGATCTATTTTGGTTTGCATGTATAATCAGTATACTCTTCAGTCAATATACTATAAAATTCCTGATATATTTCAAAGACAAAAGGGCAAACAGCAGTGCTGGAAACTCCAAAGATTAATGTGGTGGCCCAAAAGCTAAACAGGCCAAACTTTCAGGGGCCCAAATTTTTCCACTAGATAAAGGCCCCATTCATTTACCATTGGACGAGAGAGAAATTTGGGCCACTAAAGTTCAAATTCTGGAGATTTCTGGTGGCCCCAGACAAAAATTAGGCGCATTTAGCCACTGGCCGTTTCCAGCACTGAAACAGTGTAGATCTACATGAGGCGGCTCATTATGAGCTGCCTCATCAGAATCTACGCTGTTTGCAAATTATGCAATTTTCGTTACTGGTGCTTAAAGTGTTAACGAAGCAACACACCCAAATAAAAAGTTATGTTTATACCACAGAGCTCAAGATTTTTCCACAATGCTTTAATGATAGATCTAATCCGGCACCTCATACTTTTTGTGAAGAAGATTACTATAATAATCCCATCCCCTTCAAATCGAGGCAATCTGGAAATTATTATCATAGTTTAAGACAGGGATTAGATTTTGATGATAACAAGGACTATTTTTTCTTGCTTCTCTATAAAAACGTATGTTATTTCCTCTAATCAAATTTGCCTCATCAAGGCAATTCTGATGAGGTGTCACAACCCATACTTTTACGGAATTGAACTGAAAAACATCTCAAAATAATCATCAAAACCCATCCTTATATAAGCCGCGACACGAGAAAACCAACAAAGAGGCTGTACGCCCAGCGCAGACTCTGATCAGCCTAGGCAACCACCCAGTCTAATCAGAGTCTTCGCTGTCCGCATGGAGGTAGCTTAGACCCTTAGCTTCCCTTTAAGTGCTTAGGGAAGAGTCACAGGCTGAACTGAGTCTGCGCTTTGCGCACAACCACTTTGTTGGTTTTGTGTTGTATGCTTTTGTGTAAACAAGCGATTAATCATAAACTAACAAAAAAATTATAAAAAAAAGCACAGTAATAGAACACGAACAGCACTTGATGATACTGTCAGCACTGCATCAGTTTCAGCAGCTCTCAAACAAAATGTCAAGTTCAAATGTCAAAATGTTTTCTGTTTTTAAACACTGGCCGTTTTGTTTAGTTGCAAATACAGGTGATTTTGACCTAGAATGAAACTTTCTAATCAGACTGATTTCCAATTTCTGATGCATCCGCCCGGCAAATTGGACATGTTCTGTTTGTCTGAAATGATAAAGAAGAAATCAAAATTAACCCTTAATGCGCCAAAAAGCAGACGACAAAATTTACGTCTGCAGAAATTTCAAAAAATGTTTTGTCCAAGCTATATCATATTGAAAATTCAAAGACTATAGGGCAAACAGTGTAGATCCAGATGAGGTGGCTCATGATGAGCCACCTCATCTGGATCTACACTGTTTGCAAATTCTTTGGCGCTTTAAGGGTTAATATTCCAAAACACTCTGACAGAAAACACCAATATTCCAATAACTGAAAATGGGATTGGGTGAGAAGGTATACATACTCCACAGCTTCTGGAATATCAAAAGGCTATATTTTTTGTAAACAGTTTGATATAAATTTACCTTTATTTCTACATAAAAACACTACACAAAAATGAGATCCCCACAAGGAAGTCACATGACTGAGATGCCATCATAAATTTTGTGGAGAAACAAAGTAAGTAAACAACAATTTTTCATCCCAAAATGTTGAAAACTTGCAGCCCTGTATTCTTGACCTAGAATTTATGCTAGGAGGATTTATATGTTGCAGAATTAACAGGAAAATTGTTTTCTCATATGTGCTAATAGTACTCTAGGCAAATATATCACAGCTATAGAAAGTAGAACAAGGTGTTTAACTGGCTTTACAAACAAGGAAATCATTTAATTTTCAAAAGCACAAAACTAGTTCGACGGCTCCATGCTAAGGAAATATGTATTCAGTTCAGCTGGTAAATGCCAATGTATAAACTCTAATTGCCTTTCATATTGCCCGATATGCGGAATTAGCTTGATCTAAAGCTGAAAAGATAAAGTTGCCTCCCCTGTAATACTGCAGTAGCTCACCTTTAACCATTTATCCACACATTTTGCGTGAAACTCATGACTGCAGGGTAATACACGTAATAGTTGTCTATTCTCGAAGTCACACATGCACACAACACATGAAGTCTGGTCAGACACGCTCCTCTGGTTTTCTCCATTGAAGCGATATGCTGGCAACTGTTCTATTTCTGCTTTCACCAAACCTCGTGGTTTTGCTTCTCCAAGTCTTTCAGCTAAATTTAGTAGTGCCTACAATATAGCAAGGCTCATTCAAACTCAACATTCAAGCTCTAGATAAGAAGAATTTGTGATAACAAGAATTCTACCAAATGCTGTGTTTCTCCTGTAAGTCACAAACTGGGTTCGAGGTTATAAAACTTGAGAACAATCTCAAGCTCAAAATAAAGCACAATGATTGGCTGCTTCCGAGCATGTGCTCGGAAGCAGCCAATCCGTGTGCTTTATTTTGAGTTTGAGAATGCACTCAAGTTTTATAACCTCTGGGCCAGAGCTGAACCAGAAAACTCTTATGAAAGTTTACACAGTTGGCACAAACCCAAGAAAAGCAATATATCAGTCTTGCATTCTGCTAGACTTAGGTGAGAACACCATCTCTTTTTTTCAAAGACAACATCTTTGACTTTCTCTTTGCTTCCCAGAATGAAAAACCCTTTCCAAAATAAGGTGTACTCTCACAAGAATAGACAGGCAAAAATGAAAATGGCATAGTTGCTTCCCCTGAAATTATACCCATTCACCCTAATTCTCCATGTACTCTTTACAAGCAGGAATATATCTGAACTGCCTCATTAAGCATCTGCCATCTCTGTATGCCAGAGCATGCAACATTATGTGTGGAAGTTAATTAGAGCATGCAAATATACTAGTGATAAAATACTGCAAGACTGGATGATATCATTTGAAGTCATGTCCATTAACCAATTTTGGCAGAAATAGCCATATAAATTACCCCACTGATTTCTGTAATGAAGTCTTCTAGCTTCAAAAATACATCTGTCACTCTCAGGGCTACTTAATAAATATGCTTACTGACTGGTAGAAAGAGCAGACCCTGAGTAGACTACATTTCCTCAAGATTATCTGCTTCCACTCAGATGGTCTTACCAAACAAGCACTATTAATCTGTTTTCACATAAATGTTATGTCTAAACCAAAACTATTTTGCCTGTTATAAACTTATGCTACATACAAAGCAAAGAAAAATTGCAGGAACTTCTTACTGATTCAATAATGCAAGAATAAGACCCAGTTGTTCAAAGCATCGTTAGCCTAACAAGCTCATTTAGAGGTCATTTTGTTAAGTGTTTTGCGACTTAGCCAAATACACTGATATTTTTTGTTGAAAATATGTGAAAACCTTCTCACCTTTTTTTCAGGAAAAAATATTGGCAAAACTTGAGGTATTAATGTTTGAAATTTTAACATCTTGTTAACTAACGACTTTATTAGTTTTGAACGACTGGGCCCAGGAGTCATAGTGGCTCTCTTACCTCGTAATTTTCCACCTCTGTTGCATCATCATGTAAATCTCTGCCATAAGGTGGCACTGGGGGGTTACCCAACATTGCTCTGAAATTAGAAAAGTTCAATGTGAAACTTTTATTGGCAACAATTCAGACCAGGGCAGCGGACTCAGAGTATCTTATGATCCCCCTGGACACACAAGGTTGAATCAACCTTGATTCAACATCACAATGTTGAATCAAAGTTGATTCAACCTTGTGTGCCTGTTGTGATAATTCTTAAATAGTTTTTCTTATTTCTTTCATAATAAAACATAAAACATGTTGTACTGCCTCACACAGACACCTGGGGTCAAAGCCTGTGTTCCGGTAGCTATGTTCCATTATAAAAGGAATAATGGTATTATCCTCAATTGTTTTCTTAATGCATTCTTTTGTTTTCAAACTGGACTTATGCAATCAAAAATTAAGGTGTTCAGACATACCGCCCTACTTTTCCACCATTTTCACATCAGGAAACAAGTTCTGTGCCGTTTCCAAAAGAGATCTTTTCTTACAGTAAGGAATTTGCTCCTGGAGTCATTGAGATGGGAGGCAAAAAAAGAAAATGGCAGAGTTGCTTCCCCTAAAAGTGTATCTATTCACCTGAAGGTGGTGTTTTGCAAGCAAACACAATGAAAGAAAATGGCAAACAGTGTAGATCCTGTTTTCTCATATGACCTTGCTGTTATTCAGTGGATAACGTGGTGTCATAAAAATCGTATGACCACACGTGTAATAACACTTTGGCATGTACACGTAATGTCATTGACAACGTCCTTGTCAACAATGCATTTTCTCATTAAAATAATGTTCATTTTGAAGGCGATAAAATCCCATTTTAAAGGATTACATGATAAACAGAATCTTACACTCATGGTCATTTCATATGAAATGACCACTTGTGTAAGATCCTCTATATGGGTCCACAATGTTGGCCAGAAGCAGAGCTCTAGATAAGAGGGAGTATTTGCTGATAATTAAGGAAAATTTTTCTTATTTCTCATCGAAACCATATGTTGTGACCCCTCATCTGAACCATCTCGTCGAGACGGTTCAGATGAGGGGTCACAACGTATGTTTCTATGCAGAATTAACAAAAATTATCCCTAAGTATCACCAAATACTCACTCTTATCTAGAGCTCTGCAGAAGTCTATCTGTTCACTGCAAGCATGCCAAAGATTCAGTTAGTTTGAAAGTTTACTTACAGGAAGTGTAACAGGAACCCTGGGTATGGTGGGGGAGGGGGTGGGAAGTTTCTTAATCTTGTACTGCGTCCCATTGATCTCTGGTGTGCATAGAAACGCTGAAATGGACCCTGAAAATAATAATCAACATGTTCGAGTATGTCAAACAATTCATGCAGAAGAATACAAAGGGTAACTAATAAACACTCCTTTGCTTGGTAAAGGCATGCTAATTAGAAAGGTAAGGCCGCAATCTTAAAATATGTCACTGAATGACTGTTTGCAGCAATGGTGATGTGACTCATACATAGGTGCACTTGGGGTAAAAGTCCTATTATATATATATATATATTTGTTTCAATATGAAACTTAGTCTTGGACCAAAACACAGAAACTGTATTTTATTACCATAACATAAGGAGATACCAGAAAAGTTTCTGCTGGTGGGGATTTCCCTGGGAAACAGCTATGTAAAACCACCCTTTATGCACTCTGAAAAGTGTTTTCTGGTATTTTCTATGACCAGCATAATATATATACATGTATTGTGCAACAGCTAGGGATTCCTTTGTGTTGGAAATGCCTGGATGGTTAAGCAATACTCTATTGTGTCCTCTAAAGGAAAGTTTCATAACATTGCCAGCTGGCTACCATACAGTGCAGACTCTGATAAGACTACTACCGTATCTCTTAGGGGAAGTCTGACCAGGGTTACACTGCTTTCTTAGCCATACCAGTCTCAATATTCTGAGTTCTGGTGGTTATGATTTTTCTAAATCTAACAGTTTTTTTTATAAGAAATAACTTGAAATGTACTTACAAAGATATCTTGAGGTGATGGGTGAACTGCGGGTTCTTGAAGAATGAGCGGAGGTGAGGGGTTGAGGGTTGGCGGATGATGATGATGAAAACCAGTATGATGTATTTGATGGTATGGCGGGCGGTGATCACCCAACATTGTCACGTCTTCTTCAGGCCGGCGCTACAAAAGAAAGGGAACAATTACTTTCTCTCTACAACATTTATAGAGTACTTAAGCAATTTTTCTTTTTTTCTCCTTATGATTAACTAGAACTGTCAGAAAATCTGACTATACCCCCGCTGTAGCGTTTCCAATGTATATGGCCAGTATGAAAAAAAAAAAAAAACAATGAAAGAAAACAAATCTAACAAATATGAGCAGTCTATGCTGAACAGTTGCTAAGAACTCTGCTCTGAAAAGTGTCATAAGTCATTGTCAAGTCATTTACCAAATACGATCCTGCACAGTTGCTGAGAAATCTTTCACGAAAAATAATGGTACTAAATGCATGGAGAGAAAGAAAAGTGAACAAATATACGGAAGAACAAACAGGAGAAGGCCAGTTCCCTATCTCCTGATACAATTTGTCACAGTCAACCTGTAAACCAAATATCAACTTTCCATCTTACACTGTTGTGGAAATATCTTTGACAAAATAATTTGGAGAGAAAGAAAAAGGAACAAATACAGAGAAAAACAAAGAGAAGAAGGCCCATGCTGAAACCCATGAAACAACTTGTTGTTGTCAACCTGTATACCAAATATGAACCTCCTACCTTATAATACTGCTGAGATACCTTTGAGAAAAAAGTGTGGAGAGAGAGAATTAATAACAAATATAAGGGAAGAACAAAGAGGAGAAGGCCCATTCTCAATCCCATGATACAACAAGTCATTGTTAACTCAAATAACAAATCTAAACCTTCCACCTTGAACAGTTGCTGAGAAATCTTTAACGAAAAATTACAGTACTGAATGCATGGAGAGAAAGAAAAGTGAACAAATACAGGAAAGAACAAATATTAGAAGGCCAATTCTCTATCCTACAATACAACTTGTAGTTGCTGATCTGTATACCAAATACAAACTTTCTATCTTATACTGTTACAGAGATATCTTTGACGAAAAAGTGTGGAGAGAAAGAAAAGTGAACAAATACATGGAAGAACAAGCAGGAGAAAACCCGTTCTCAATCCCACGATACAACAAGTCATTGTCTACTCATATAACAAATATAAACCTTCCACCTTGAACAGTTGCTGTGAATTCTTTTACAAACAAGACCTGTCCGCGTACAGGATAGCTCGCCTGCAGCGCATTGCCCATCACATAAACAAGAGGCCCAAGGGCCACAAAGCTCACCAGATCTCTAGCTCAAAATTGCTATCAAAATTGCTGTCACATTTGTACAGGCTAATACAAAATATACAACTACAAAGTCTCAGCCTGACAGTCTGTTGAGTTGACAACAAAATATATAACTATTTTCCATATTTTGATTGCAGTAAATGCCATTTTTCAATTTTCCCCAGTATAAGTCAATGCAACTCTAAGTTTCCATAGCAACCAAATGAAAGAGCCGATTTTCATAAAAAACACAAACTTTCAACCCCCCAGCCTAAGCATACTACAGATGAACTCAGGCCTTATTGGCCCAGTGGCTTCTGAGGAGATAATTTTGTAAGTATTTTTTTTTTCCATCATTATTGCATTTTGGTTTCCATGACAACCAGTAAAAGGAACAGTGGGTCCAAAAACAATAAAGCTGATAGAAGACTTCTTAAGGAACATTTCTATAAAAGTTTTGTCAACATATCTGCAATGGCTAGGCAGTAAATGCCATTTTTCAATTTTCCCCATTATAAGTCTATAGGAACTCTAAGTTGCCATAGCAACCAAACTAAAGGACAGATTTTCATAAAATATACAAACTTTCAACCCCCCAGCCTAAGGATACTACAGATGAAATCTGGGCCTTATCCGCCCAGTGGTTACAGTGGAAATAATTTTTAAGTATTTTTTCCATTTCTTTTTCTTTTTGGTTTCCATGGCAACCAATAAAAGGGGCATTGGGCAAAAAAAACATACCACTGATAGAAGACATCTCAAGGAACATTTCTATAACGGTTTTATCAACATGTCTGCAATGGCTTGGCAGAAAATGCCATTTTTCAATTTTCCCCACTATAAGTCAATGAGAACTCTAAGTTGCCATAGCAACCGACCTAAAGGGCCAATGATCATAAAAAACACAAACTTTCAACCCCCCATCCCAAGGATGCGATAGATGAAACCTGGGCCTTATTGGCCCAGTGGCTTCAGAGGAGATAATTTTTTACGTATTTTTTCCATTTTTTTGGCATTTCGGTTTCCATGGCAACCAATAAAAGGAGCAGTGGGCCAAAAAACAAATAGCTGATAGTAGACATCTCAAGGAACATTTCCATCAAAGTTTTATCAACATATCTGCAATGGCTTGGCAGAAAATGCCATTTTTCAATTTTCCCCATTATAAGTCAATGGGAACTCTAAGTTGCCATAGCAACCAAACTAAAAGGGCAATTTTCATAAAAAACACAAACTTTCAATCCCCCATCCCAAGGATGCCACAGATGAAATTTGAGCCCAATCGGACTAGTGGCTTCAGAGGAGATGTCGTTTGAAAGTGTTGACGGACGACGACAGACGACATACGACGACGACATACGACGACGACGACAGACGACGACGACGGACCACTGCCTATCCTATAAGCTCCCCCGGAGCCTTCGGCTCTGGTGAGCTAAAAAACTTTAACCAAAACATCCATTTCGGACGCCGACGCGGACGCCGATGCCGACGCGGACGCCGATGCCAGGGTGACAACAATAGCTCTTCCTGAACTTTCGTTCAGGCGAGCTAAAAATTAGATTACTGAATGCATGGAGAGAAAGAAAAGTGAACAAATACAGGGAAGGAAAATAGTAGTTGGCCGATTCTCTATCCCACGATACAACTTGTCATCATTAACCTGTATACCACATATAAACTTTCTGTCTAATACCGTTGCACAGATATCTTTGACGAAAAAAATGGAGAGAAAGAAAAGTGAACAAATACAAAGAAGAACAAGCAGGAGAGGGTCCATTCTCAATCCCACGATACAACTTGCCGTTGTCATCCTGTATACCAAATATGAAGTTTCTACCTTCCATCGTTCTTGAGATATCTTTGACGAAAAAGTGTTACGGAATTACGGAAGGACAGAAGGATGGACGGACGGAACTTCGGACAGATGTAAACCAGTATACCCCCCCCTTTTTCAAAGCGGGGGTATAATAAGTTATAACATGTAAGAACAGAATCTTAGTCTTGTTTCTTTTTTATTTTATATGTTCAATGATTTCCATTTTTAATTCTTCAAGGCTCAAGAAGTTAGAATCACAGACTTATTTTGACCTACAGCAGTATAAAGGTTATGTCACACTGAAATGTGCAGTAATGACTCAAAAACAAAAGTGATGACTCAAAACCAGAATGAAATTCTAAACAGTCTAGCTATAGCTTTCATTTCATGTCATTAGGTTCTTTTGGGTCCATACCTACTGTGTGGGAACAGCAACAGAACATATGCAGAGGCTGGTATGAGTCTTCCCACTGAATATAGGGTAATAACAATTTTTACATTATGGATAATTTTGCTTTTCAACAAACAGCTCCCTGATAAAATGTTCCAATAACTACCTATCACAGTGGCTGCTACTTCAGGGTTCAAAATGTTTGCAGTAAGGTCATTATACTGAGGTAACTCCATTTTAGTTTATCCCATTGCATTCTGGGAATTTTTTGTCGTCTACTGAAATTGTCATCTGCATAAAAAATCAAGAATATTTTGACAATATTGGTCTAACTAACTCTTGTAGAAATGATGTCTAGGCAGCAAACAGTTTGGACTGATCTGGATCCAAACTGTTTGCCCAGATATCCCTAAAGGGGTATCCCGAATGGAATGGGTTATTTAACAGTCAGTATTCTGTTTATTTAGCCAGGAGCAGAAATACACACAACCAATACATCAGTCTGGTAAGTTCCTGGAGCCATGAGATATTTAGGCGGTTGTTACACAGTATCAACAGCACCAAAGACGGCTAGTAATTGATAATTCTGGGATATAGTTTCTTATTTCTTTACTACAATATATGTTGTGGCCCCTCATTCGTATCATCTCAGCAAATGTTGTGGGTTTGTTTTTGTTTTATGAAGAAGCCTCAGCATATGTTTTCATGGAGAATTAGGGTAGAGTCGGGTAACTTGGGACAGTGGGTAAATTCGGACATACCATTGCAAACAGTGAAAATCCAGATGAGACGGCTCATAATGAGCCGTCTCATCAGAATTTTCACTGTTTACCCAGTTAATTTTGTTTTGTTTACAAACAACTGACATATAAAGGAAGCAATGTCACTGTCCAAATTTACCCACTGTCCGAAGTTACCCGACTTTACCCTAACCTGAAATAGCACACCATACTATAATTACCCTAATTATTAGGGTAGAAAACTAGAAGTGTATGAGCATACAATGTAGACCCTGATCAGACTGCTTCTAAAGGAACAAGAGTCATATCAGGAGCTACACTGCATATTGACACACTGCTTTATATTATAAGTAATGATAAATACATTAACTGATTTAAGTGTCCAAATGCTTATAGGGTATTAACTGTAGTCAGACTAGCAATGAACAGTCTCGCTAGCACACAGGCATGCACAGTTCACATATGTCCAAGGACATGCTTCTATTTTCATTGATTATTGCAGTCATTCTATTGCTGCATGTCCATGTGCACAACTTAGGCTGTATGTACCACTCTTAAGTACAGTCGTACCTACTTATGCTTACATAGCTACCGCTATTTACCAATCAGCTGTCTCTAACAGGCACTTTACACAATCCCTTGAACCAAATACATTACAGAAAGAACTGTTTTAAGACCTGTCTTAATGGGCCACGTCTTGAAGGGCTATCTGTCTGACACAGTCTCCTGTCTTAAGAGGTCACTTTTATTACCACTTTTGATGACCCCTGTCTTGGTAACCCCACAAAATCTTTTTTCCTCATTAAAAGCCCTGAGCTCTCAATCTGCTAAGATTTTGGAATACAAACAGATTTTTCTAAATGCTCAACACAACATGAATTGTCTCATCTCAACATACTACTTTTGTCATTAGAAAGGACAAGAAAAACTTAACAAAAATTACACCACAAAATATGTTCATGTATATCATACTGACCTGATGAGCTGGGGTGATGTTAAACTGTGTGGGTGGGACACGATGATGAGGATGATGTTGGGGTAGACTTGTCTGTGGCGTAGGATGAGAATGGCTGAACATCGGAGGTAATGGGTGGCTTGTCAGCGGCACCTGTGGTATGCTGCACGCTGGAATGTGTTGTATACTGCATGTTGGCAGCTGCACGCTGCAGGCCGGGAACGACCATGTAGGCTGTGTCGTGGCACACACCGGGATATGACCTGTTGTACAGATCGGCACATGTGGCCTGGTGCACACTGGGATTGCATATGGTGCTCTTGTCACAGGAGCTGCTGCCCCTTGTACCTGGGAAACAAAAGAGAGAAAGAGTCTGATCACAGTCTACACAAGCTACCCATTTTAAACATGCATATAACATCTCTTGATAGGGTTAGCAGACTTGAATAATATCAAAGATCGAAAAATGTTTAAAAATCAAATTTCAAAATTTAAATTTCATCTTCTTTTCACGTGAGATCGGACTTTATTTTACTCATGAACATCAAAAGTGGTATTTTCACTTGTCACTCCACCACTCGTGATGTTACTGCTTTTGGTGAAATAAATTCAATCAATTTAGTTCACTGCTAACATCGAAATTGGCATATATTCACTTATGGTCTCGCCCCTCGTGAAAATGAAGATCTGAGTCTGCGGTGGGCGCACAACCACATTGTTGGTTTTGTCGTGTCGCGGCTCATTTTACTGAGACTTGCAAACTTTTTTTGACTTGCTTCATTCTGAACAAGGCAGTACAGGTATGCATGGTATACCCTTTTCACAATCCAGTTCTTGATGTAATTATTGGATAAACCCCATGCTCTAAGTTCCATACAGAGGCTACTGTACACAACATACTGCAGAGCTCCAGATAAGAAGGGGTAACAGCGATAATTTGGGAATAATTTTCCATATTTCTTGATAAATATTTATGTTGTGGCCCCTCATAAGAACCGTTAAAAACATGCTGTGCCCCTCATTTGAACCCTCTCGCCGAGATGGTTCTAATGAGGGGTCACAACATGTTTTCATTGAGAAATAAGAAAAATTATCATAGAAATATCCTCAAAACCCTATCTTATCTGGAACCCTGTTATTATATGCATAATTTACCTGGTCAACGTCTACTATCACCGGCTGTTGTTGCTGTAGAGGTAGTGAGGCTGGATGAATGTGTTGTGTAGTAAGTGGCACCTGGAACGATTGCTGTTCCGGCAACTCTTCACCGTTACGCTGGTGGTGCCGGTCACGCACAGACCGTCTTCTTGTTCCAGGGCTGTAAACATGCACACATTAATCATTTAAACTACAGCCAAGCCAAAAGTATGGAGACAAGAACTAATTTAATGAATCCAAGTATTCAGTAATTCTGACAAGAATTTTCTGAGCAAACAGAGTGGACCTAGATCAGAAAGGAGCAGTCTTATATGGGTCTGCAATGTTCACCATTTCGCAAATAATATTTGAGCCACGTCATGTGACTTTCAGCAATGTGGCTTTTTGTCATGTGGTATTCATATCATCCTTTTCATTTATACAGGATAATCAGACTGTGCAGTTTGATCACAGCCTTTGCTTGTCACCAATGCCACACTGTTAGAAATTACATGATGCAGCTCATTTTTAATGCATTTATCAGATAGTTAGATCAACTTGTTCCAATTTTAGCATAATAGAAGTTGGGGTTGAAATGTACCAGTAGTAGGATAATTACGGTAAGTTTCTGTTTCAGTTTCTTTACAACTAAATGACCATAATACGTGGGTTGATCATTAAATAATGGAAACACCTTTGTAGATTTGTTGATTATTTACTGAAATAAGAATCCCTTATGTAACACCAAAGAGTGTCTTTTGAGCTTTCGAATCACGTGTTACCATAGCAACATATGACGTCACGTTCATGTCTGGTATTGCCTATGAGTTTTTTTTTCGACTTCATTTTGGTAAGGAGGTGCTTGTATTATGCTTAGTATGTACGATATGTAAAGAGAAATTGAAAATTTAGGAACACCTTCCGTTTAAGTAAGGTTTTGGCTTTAGAAACATACATACAATGGTTGTTAATGAAAACGTTCTGAAATCTGGCATGAATTAAAGCTAAAGCAGGGGTTAAAATAATTGATTTTTAAGGAGTTTGACATTTTATTAGGTACTTTGAAGTACTATGCTAAGTATTATTGATCAGTCATCAAGTACAGGATAATTTTGGTTTATTCTGCTATACAAATCTTCCAATACTCTGTTTGTTATAATGCAATGACATCACAATTCTGGTCCCTCGGGCTGAAAATCAGCGAAAAACGTCAAATTTTGCTCGATCAAAAGTCTAACATGGTCTGTATTTCTGCCAGGATTGAGAGCAAGTCATGAATAGCTGTATATTTCTTTTAGTATCTGAGACTTGCACCAAGCCATCATATTATCACAAACTTTTATCCATTCTTTGTTACTAATCAGCAGCTAATATACATGAAAATATGCAAAAATTTAGAGGCTAAACCCTCATAAGTATAAGGCATCATTGCTATGGCAACAATATTCCTAAGCAATTCCTTAGAACTTAATTTTATGTGATATGCTTGCTTCTTAGGTATTATATATCTATAATACTGTTTTGACACATAGCTAGTTTCCATTACTTAATGATCACCCCTCGTATAGTAAATTGAACTGTTTAAACAATGATCTATAGTATCTCCCTGACTGGAATAGCTATTGGTTGAAATTTTATTTTTAGCATTTGCTTTATTAATGAAATGTTTGCAAATGATGTATAAGTGAATGTAAATTGTGGTGGGTTCTTGATTTCACTTTGTGTCTAGCTTTTTTCTGTATGGACAATCTAGAATTTTTAACAACCTAGACTCTCCATTGAACATCTCTCTAGGTTCTGCTACCTTTGTATCACTGTAGGGACACTAGTTCCTGCCTCAATAAGTAGACTTCTAGCTGCCTGTCTTATCACATTTGTAAATCTTCGTAACATCCCTCGTGGGTCAAGTCGTATGTTCATAAGCACAGAGTACTCCCTCATGATAGTCTGTACTTCAGGACTAACTTCTCTGTCTCTTTCTATAGCTTCAAATGCTGATACCAGGGCTTCAGTACCTTCCATGCTCTGAGATATGCTACTCTCCAGAAATCCCGCCAACATTGTTACAGCAACATCTTCAGGTGGCTGTCCCGCTATTCCCGAGATGACCTGTATCAATGCCCATGTGCCTACTGACCTCGGATGTGTTGTGATGGTCAAATACAGCCATAGAAATGTTTCATAATAGAACTGATATACTAAACTGTAGTAATATTGCCTTAAACTTCTTCTGGGACTGTGGACACCATGTAGGTTTCTCCCTCTATTAGGCAGAAGCTCATGTAGCATACTTCCAATCATATCAGCTGCCATTATGTTATCTTCAGAAGGGTCAACATCAGCAGCATTTATATTCAAGGACCAATCATACTGTAGTCTGTTTCTCAAAGCCCTGGCATTAAGGTCTACCATCTGAGAATCAGTGACAGTATCTGATAAACCAGGCACATCTCCCCTACTAGCTTGCTGTTCATACAAAGCCCTCTGCATATCAACCAATCTGTAGTCACCACTAGTTTCACCTGAGCATTGATCTTCAGTCACAAGATTACTGGCCTCCATATCCCAGTTACTGTCAACTTTATCCGTGTAAGTATGACCATTGCCTTTAGTATCGATTCTCTCACTTCTCTGATCAGCAGCTGCTACTGTAGTCTGGTGATGGGTACTTTCCCTGTTGATTCTCCTGCTAATTCCTATCACATCATCCAGTTCCTGTAGACTCTCTGGAAGTAGGTTTCTCACCCTCTCACTCATCTGTACTGCCAATGGAGTTATATGTGGTCTGCTATACACAAGACCATCCACATCTCTGTCATTTCCAACATCTTCAATAACATAAAAAGAATTTGATGTCTGTGTGTCTCCAAGGTGTATGGCTGCTAACTCTGACAATGTTCTTTCAAAATCAGCATCATTTGAGTATTCTTGACCAGACCCATACCTGAGATAATGCATGACCTGTCTCGCTGTAGTTACAACTAAACTGTACGCTGACTGCCAGACCTCACTTTGACCAAGAGGATCCAAATGACTTGCCTGCTCCTCTGGTAACTCCTGTCCATCTCTCCTAATTGTATCTCCGAGATCCCCAGTTCTGTAGCTCTCTGATACTCTCTCTGCAAATGAGACTCTCTGAGCAGGCTGATGCGGTACAAAGACAAACTGCTGAGGTAATAGTTCCAGCAGACTGCCAGGAATTCCTGATCTTCTATAAATAGCCACCTGCTGATAAACTGGTACAAAGTTGGTAGGAATGAGATGGTAGACATAACCAGAGATTGTCTGTAAAGGTGTACCTGGATAGACGATGCCAGATTCGGGCCTCCAGTAAACTGCAGGCTGAGTCAGAATTGTTGGCTGGCTGCTAAAATCCAACAAGTTCAAACTGTGGCTGTAACTGGAATACGGTGGTTCAGCCATACCATCTGAATATTACTTAAATAATGAATAAAAGCTTCAAGTATTCTCCTGAAAATTATACAGATCACTAAATATTTAGGAAGGCATCTTCTCCTGGAGTCCTAAAGGCTTCTATCTCAAAGGCTATGCTTTGTAAACTGAAGCTGTCAGTAAGAAGTATTTTCATTGGTTAGCCAGTGATGATTGCAAAGAGTTCAAGCAAATTACTAATACTTTACAAATTTCTTAAGAAAATTAATAAATTGACAAAATAATTCTACTTTTTAGAAAGAAATTTACCTCAACAATCATGCCAGTGTTTTTCCTAGTTCACTTTATATTCTTGCTTTGTTATGACGTCATAACGTCATTAGATCATACAAGTTTTGGCGACTTAACATCAAGAATACGGGACATACTTTAACTGAATATGGCATTATCAAACCAATAAGTACAGTCAGGAAAAATAAGGAAAATCATCAATCAGAGAATCAGAGAAAAATATTATGGATAGTTCTCTGTATTAAATGCATTATTTCGAATCATATAGCAGATCCTGTGTTCCTTTTCAATGCATTACATATTGATTAAGAAGTAACTCAGCGAATGCTGTAGATCAGTCTTGGACTGCTCTGGGTCTATACTGTTTCTTATTCAGCAGACAGAGTTATAAATACCCTCTGTTAGGACAGACAGACTTGTTCAAATTTACAAGGTAGAATCCTTTATATAAGATAATGGTACAAATTACATTTTCCCAATGCATACATCACTTCAATATTCCTCACTACAATATTTGTTAATCATTATTCAAAGCTAATTTAAAGACAACAGTAGCTAAAATTGGAACAAGGACCTGACAACTTCACTTTTGGTGACACAATTCACAGGTCATTATGGGACTTGACTGACAAGCAATTAGATCATCTGTCTATCAAATAAAGCTGAAGTAGGACAGTTTTAATTTAAAACAATTCTTCGTTTCACTACACATTTTATATTAAACTTACCGTAATATGCGTATATATTGGGGCACCTAAAAATAATGAATTTTCCATTTGGGACAAATGGAAAATTTATTATTTTAGGTGTCCCAGTACTTAGGCACATTAGGGCCATCTATTCTTAAGTATACTAGAAATGTGTCCATAGTACAAGGATGGCACACTGATAAAGGTACTAAACTAGATTCATAGAGACACCCTTGTATTAAATAAAAGGGAAAATCAAAGGATGCTGAAATACAGGTCGAAGTGACTTTATTTTGCAGAACTTATATGACACAAACATGTTTTCTTAATAGCCTATTCACTGCCCACTGTGACCGTGACCTTTAAGCTAGTGACAATATGACATGGTCCTTGCGCCCAACAAATCATCTTGCCAAATAATTTCAAAACCCCATCATGCAGGATAAACTTATGGGCCAGATACAAACAGGTTTTGACTGTAGCCTTTGCACAAACTTTATGTGCAGACTGCATCCTTGATCTATGAGCTAGTGACATAGTTTTTGCACCCAACACATTGTTGTCATCATAATTATTTATGCCAAATAATTTTGAAATCCAATCATGTAGGGCAAAGTTATGGACAAGACATAAACGTTTTCACTATAGGCTATGCATAAAATTTATATCTGCATTGTGACCTTCACCTTCAAGCTGGGGACACGGTTCTTACATGTGACACATTTTCTTGTCATGATAATCATTTATGCCAATTTTTTTTTTAATTTTCCACCATGCAGGACATTTATGAGCCTGACAAGAATGTTTTCACTGTAGCCTTTGCATAAAGTTAACATGCGCAGTGCGACCTTGACTTTCAAGCTAGTAATATGGTTGGTTCTCGCAGGCAACAATTCTTTCTTCAAGAGCGGACACAGCTGAGAACGGAGGCAAAAAGAAAATGGTTGAGTTGCTTCCCCTAAAAGTTTACCCACTCACCTTAAGTGGCTCAATTCTGGACCTAGATGTGTCAGTGAAAAATCAAGTCCACCCACCAGCACTTTTTGGCCAAAAATGCTGTTATGTTACGTTAACACCGGAGAGTGACAAAAGCACCAGGGATGTTTTCTGAACGTAAAACACTTTAAACTTTACCTTCTCCTTGACCTTGGAGTGTGAGATCTCTCTCCTGAAGGTCGTCTCTGGCTTGGATTACGTCTCCGAGGTCGAATATTTTCAACATGTGCTGTTTCCCATGCTAATGATGTGGGTGGGGGACTGGGTGAATTTGTTAAGTCTATTATACTATTGGATGTTTTCCGACGCTTTCTGCTTGGGCTTTCACTCTGAAATATAGTTAGATGTTCATTATTTGAGGGGGTGTTTTAGCAAACAGTGAAGACTGATGAGCATCTAAGCAGAATGTTCATCTTCATTTCAGATAAAAAAAAAACTAAAGTCTTATCCATGTTAGGGCCCAGTTAGCATTGTGAGATTAACAAAGTCTTAGCAAGGATTGTTAAGTTTTCTAGTAAACATAAAACCATGTGTGCTAACATTGATTTGCTGAAAAAACAAGAGGAGCTTTTTTACTGCAACAACTCCTCACATTTTCTCCATCAAAAAAAAAAAGGCACTGCTTTTGTGTACAATACATTGAAAATATAATGTTTCGTGATCTAATGACATCAAACAACTGGACCTTGAACAATCTTAAAAACAGAATAGTTCATTACAGAAAGTCAGTCAGAGCTCCAGACAAGAAGGTGTAACAGGGATAATTTTCTACATTTTGTCCATATAAACATATGCTGTGACCCCTCATTAGAACCGTCTCTTCGATATATGTTTTTGCTGAGAAATAAGAAAACTTATCTTCAATACCCCCTCTTATCTGGAGCTCTGCCTCTATTATACCCAAAATGGTAACACTTATAAAGCAAAAATGAAAAGAATTGAATTTACTAACAGGGTACACCTGCAGTTCATAAATGAGCCACCTCATCTGGAACTATACTCATTGAACAGCTTGGATGAAGTATTTTCTTAAATTTTGCATACTTGCAGACGTAAATTTTGTGGACTGCTTTTTTGGTACTCCGTCTACCTTCAAAACAAATTATTTTATGCAGCTGCACCAGCTCTTTTCAAAAGCATGTATCATGTAACTACCTAAACAAACATTTTCATTCCTAAAGATATCTTTTATCCAGGAGAGCCATTAAAGTGTATTGGTACACTGTATCTAGGTCAGACAAAATATTTTGTTTTTCTTATTTCTGGACCAAAGGATATGTTGTGGCAAACACATAATAAGCAGTCTCCGCAAGGCACAGCATATGCTTTTGTTTTGTTTTGTTGTTTTTTTTTTTTTTCAGGAAAAATTTATAAAAAAAACCCCTCAAAGCTGTTATCAAAATCCAGCATTATTAACTCTTTCAGTACCAAAAAGCAGACGACAAAATTTACGTCTGCAAAAATTACAAAATGCCTTGTCCAGAGATTTTTATATTGAGAATTCAAAGACTAGAGGGCAAACAGTGTAGATCTATATGAGGCGGCTCATTATCAGGATCTATGCTGTTTGCAAATGTTGCCGATTTCGTCACTGGGGCTTAAAGAGTTAAACCCCTAAAAAGCAGAGACAAAATTTACGTTTGCAAAATTTAAGAAAAAAACTTTTGTCCATTGAGAATGCAAAGACTAGAGGTCAAACAGTGTAGATCCAGACGTCTTTATCTACGCTGTTTGCAAATTCAACTATTTTTGTTTTCAGTGCTTTTAGTGGTTAAGGAGCTGCCAAGAGGGTGAGTCTCTCACCATCCAACCAAGGACTGTATTAAACCAACGGAAATTTTTTGCATACACCAGTTTAACTCATGGATCTCATAATGAATGTATGTATGACCAAGTAGGCCTGATATACAAAGGGAGTGTTGTTTTGCCTAGCTCAAGGCTAGGAATAAAATTATCATAGTAGAATAGACAGCCCACAATTACACAGCAAACAGTCTCGATAAGATCACGAAGCATAGAGAATCCAATGACGAATACAGAAGGAAAAGGGGACTTTTAACTCTTTCAGCCCCAGTGACGAAATTAGCAAAATTTCCAAACAGCGTAAATCCTGATGAGGCGGCTCATAAATAGCCACCTCATCTGGATCTACACTGTTTGCCCTCTAGTCTTTGAACTCTCAATATGAAATGTCTTGGACAAGGCATTTTGTTAAATTTTGCAGACGTAAATTTTGTTGTCTGCTTTTTGGTACTTAAAGAGTTAAATATGTTGCTTATTTTACATTTTAAGTCTATACTATCTGATAATGGGGAGATAATTCTGATAGGTTTTCTTATTTCTTGTTGTGACCCCTCATTAGAATTCCAAGACTTAATGAGCGATCAGCATCATTAGTGCCCCATAAAGCAATGGTCTGTCTTATGAAGTGCACACAGCAAAGACAGATCAGCCTGTGCCTTTGTGCAATCCAATGAGTCTCTGCTGTCTAAAGAAGCCTTGGATCTTGAGCTATTCATGCACAGTAAAGCTTCTGATCAGACTGTGCAGACACACTGATCCACTGATGTCAACCTTCACATGAATTAAAGGCTTACAGACACTTTTTCACTTGACATGGCCCATTTCTTCATGTTTATGGAGCCAGTCATTTCAGCTGTATGCCAAAGTCTGGTACTGAAACACTACAACAGATACTTTTGGGGGAGAACAGTATAGATACCAGAAAGTTATCGGTTATGGATAAATATTCCATTCAAGTTCATTTTCTCACAACATAACAATAAAGATAAAAAATATATGTTTTTTCCACAAAAAACTCTCTCTCTCAAGCCAATCTTTTAATACATGATGATGTGTCTTTACTGAAGAATTATTAATACATGTATGTGATTATAAACAAAAGTGGTGTTTTTTTTTTTTTTTTTTTTATTTTAACCAAATCTTTGTTGCATGACTATTGTAAATATGTTATTAGTGGAGTGCCACATGGAAGATTAGTTTATACTAAAAAGGTTTTACCCTGTGAAAATAAAGTCGATTATTTTTATATTTATTATTTTCACAAAAGCCATGGCTATGTCAGCCTGCAGATGACAATACTTTGCTCATGCAAGCCAAACAAAGCACAGGCTGTTCTGTTCTGTTCAATTCTCGTATCGACGTTACCCAAGTGGCTCAACGGTACATAACCATAGTTGCACACACCCGGCGCCGGGCGTCCGTCCAATGTCATTCAGTCTGTAAATGTCTCGTCGGTCAGTGCCGCCCAACCAGTATTTATGCATAGATGTTTGCCTTCTGCGGCTCCAAGTCAGGTTCTGTCCGGAAAAGGAGGCGCGCGCCACATGAAAGCCACCCCAGCGGAGAGTCCAGGGAAACACAGGCCAACCCCGCCCGCAGAGGAGGAGCACACCGAAACCCAGGTCCCAACGAGAGAACACGCAGGCGTTCCTTAGGTTTCCAAAGCACAGGCACCTGACGAAAGGATTATTTTTAGCCCGACAAGGGCTAAAAAAATTCTTTCGTCAGGTGCCTGTGAAACAAAGATGACTAAGACATGCACAAATACCAGACTCAGACCATACACGCTCAAACTTCCGCTGTCTCCAAGAACAAGTTATCAATCTACATAGAAATATGTAACTAACAGCAAGAAAAACAGTCAGGTTGAATGCTGATTATCTGCTTCCTGGTTACCAGTCTTGACTGGTTGCAAGTCTTAAGGTCCATTTTGCTGATTCCAGTCCATGTCTTAAGTGACGGTCATAGTGAAACAGCGAAGCCGTTAGACGCAATTCGTGACTTAAATAGGTTTCATTCCACCAATCTAAATATATACTCATTTGATGACTTAAATAAGTTTCAGTCGTCTAAGTATATATACATCATACTATAAACTGCTTAAAAACTTGTCATGAGTGCACTGTAAAGAACAGGGAAGAACATTACCTTTCCCAGAATAAAAAAAAACAAAACATGTAAAGACTTTGCATGAAATGTCATGACAATCCTTAAGAGCCTTGCTAAACCTCCATGATTTTTACAGGAGACAATTTTAGAAGAGACAATAGTATATGAATCTCCTGTGATTATAAGGATAACTGTGAGAGAATTTTTCTTATTTTTCAACAATAACATGTTGTAAGTTGTAACCCCTCATTACAATTGAGAACATTTATGCAGCCTGATACCTCTTCATGTCTGGAGCTCTGCAAAAGACAGAGCAGCCTCATTAACCCTATTGCTCTCAGTTTGGGCCATTCTGAGTGCAATAGGGTTAAAGGAGGGAGATATACATTTCCAGATTCACTTCAGAGCCTATATTTTTAGCATTTTAATGCAAAGCTCAGTTTGCTTCATATGTTGGGATGATAGTATGGTAGAAATATTGACTATATGTTCTGACTAGCCACTTTCCCTGCCCCCAAGCCTGAGCCGTTGAGAAAATATTGACTATTGGTATAGCAGGAACAGAAATGCAGACATGTCAAATAGTTTGGAACAAAAACTGATTTACTTCTGTATTATCATTTTAAGAAAGCTTACATGCTGGGACACAATCAGAATTGCCTTGCACCTCTGCAGTTCTAATGGTATCGTAGACTAGAATATATGAACAAAATGTTTACCCAACAAATTTTGACTAAATGTGGTGCTCTGGTATAAGGTAACAGCTTGGTATGCAAGGAACAATCAATATTTTCCATGCAGGCAGAACTGGCTCATGTCTTTGATGAACAGTTCCTTCGTTAATTCTGTATTCTCTCATCCATCATTGTGAGTGAGTGATGGATCTCAAGTTTAACGTCCCACAAACACACAGGTCATATGGAGACAGGACCTTGGTTCAAAGTCTCGCCTGAAAGACCGGAGAAGCAAGGGATTAAACCTGCGATCCCTGGATCGGTAGTCTTACACCTTATCCACCACACTACGGCCGCTCCTCCCGTCATTATAAGAACCTGTATAGAACTCATCAAGGTGGCTGAGGGAGCGGGGAAAAAATCCCAAAATTATCACCCAAAACGCATGCTAAACAGTACAGTCTAACCTGTATTAAGCAAGCACCTTAGGGATATTCAAAACCCACTTGCTAAAGAGAGACGGTTGCTTAATTACAGGTAAATTGGAACTTATCTGCCAATTTTCGGAAATGAATGTATACTTGCTTAATACAGGTTGCTGGTGGCCACTGAGACATGTTTAACTTTACAGACTCTCCCCGATATGCCATTTACCTAAATTGCCTAACTACCCAACAAATGAACACACACAATGGACAGACTTGGAGTTGGAATGTGCAGCCACGGATCTGTTTCGCTGAGCCTCTAGGAGATCAGGAACAACAACACATGAACACACAGAGATTGATGCACACACAAGAAAAATTATAAATGCAAGAAATGGACACAACATAAATTACTTTAAGAATGGAGGATTAAAATTTTGGCCAGGCGTTACAAAAACTGAAAATTAAATTTTCTGAGTAATCTATGGATCGACTGAGTCACGCTGCGTATTTATCTGCACCTTTATTCAGGTGTCTAAACATACCAATACATTGATTGTGAGCTATTGGATAAGACAGGCCAAATTTACTCTGTATTTTCAAACAGCCCGCATTACCAAACAATGTAAACTTTGAGCAGAATGCTCCTGAGGTGCAGTCTGATCAAAGTCTACAATGCTTGTAATAAAATATCTTCCTCAGGTAAAATTACTTGTCCAATTCAAGCATTGAGCTCAAATTAGATATGGTTGAGGTGTCTGCATAATAATTTTAGGGTAATTGTGGTATATGCAAGTCTCGGTGTGTATTCTTTAGATTACAATAAAACCCTGGCTCAGTCTGCCTTCAAAGGCCCAAGCAGACCACAAGCCCTACAGCTATTGGTTATTTCCTGCGTTTACGATGACAAACACATCAAGAATTCGACACACAAAGCTCTCCACTTTAAAGGCTCAGAAAACTTCAAGGATTTAGATTGTATACTTGCCAGCCGCGACCGAGCTGTACAAACTTTAATTCCGCCTACGGTGTTCAAAATAATCAGCCACTTAAGCTGGGATGGGTGTTTACACATTTGGCTGGTCATGAGTATTATTTGACTCAAACTGGCCGTCACATCATATATTCATATATGCAAACAGGATCACTTAAAGGATCCTCATAAAATATCCTTAAAGTCTCTAAAAGCTACACAATGTATCACAATACATCATACATTCATGAATTTCAATCCTTTTTTTTTCCCTAGTGGTGGTGGAGTTGTGGCGGTTCACTCTTCTTGTATGTGCGTTTTGTGTGTGTGTGTGTGGGGGGGGGGGGGGGTGGGTTTGTAGGGGGGGGGGGATCTTTACTCACATCCCAGAGGTCCAATGATGATGATGTTAGAAGAAAATAGCACAGTCGTCATCCCCAAAGTTTTACCATATCTATCTAGAGCTCACCCCTGATAATATTCGCAAAATTAAGGTGTCTGGATACACCTCCATGGTTTGGCTGCCATTTTCACAAGAGAGATAACTTAAATGGAACTGGTATCAACTGCCTTTGTAAGCTAAAATCCTCAGCCTGTGTTGAATTTCAACTGGATCACCTCACCCATGGGATCATAGACCAGCTATTAGTCTGACATATAAAAATGTTGATCACTGATGTTCTTTTTCATTCTTTTAGCTAGTTTACAGATTTTTCTTCAGTGATTTTGTCTGAAATATCTATCCACATAAAAAACTAACAAAGTATATGAAAATGTTGTTGAAACAATAATGCTGTATTTTTATGCCTTTGGCAAGGATAATGGAGCTAAACCGAAAATTAAAATGCAAAAACTTCCATCCCCAAAAACATCTGACTAATCTGCAGGCTTGGAAGACACAACCCATTTGCTGCTGTTTTCCAACTACATGCTTTGTGTGGCGATGTTTTGCAGCTGATACTACGGCACCAGTGGAACATGCGGACTGCCAACAAAAGTTCCATTAAATTTCCTCGTACCATAAGAACCCTAAATTCTAAGACATCTTAACCATTCAGTACCATTACAAGGCTAAAATTTTAGCTTTCTTGCTTGAGCAATGTGTCAGAAAATGGCAAACAGTGCAGGCCCTGATCAGACTGCTCCTGAGGAGCAGTCTGATCTGGGCCTACACGTTTGCTCAGGCACTGCCGTCCAGTATTTAGAGTGACTATGGTAAATTTCCTGCTAGCAATTTTCCTGTATTGATTCCAAGCATATGTAGCTTGCCACAGCTTGGGACTCGCTAAGCCTTACACTGGAGGAGAGATATGTGGGCACTTTATCATCCTTGTTAATATCATTTAGACATTGTGAGCTGATGGAGGTAAGGAAGGGGGGGGGGGGGTATTTTGAGCATAAAGGGTAGTAAATCAGTCACTGCCTAAATACCTATGATAATGAATATAAAGGTGATTTGGTTGATTTGATGCTTAACGTCCACGGTAAACAACTAAGGTCATGTCGGGACGGTCAGTTAACCTAACCACACTATTCCTGGGCAGGCTTAGACCTCCTATGCGGTTAACCAGTACTAAGTGCACATACTTTCGCCTGTAACTGACAACAGCCCTTCTTGAATCAGCGGAAGGAGTATAAAGGTGAAAGGAAGCAATTCTACTATTTTTCCCTCCATTCACAATAGGGCTCATCTCTTAAAGGGAAGAATTTGCTCTTTCCTTTAAGTAAGAGTAGAACCTGTTTCAAAGAGCTACCTTATCCAGAGAAGCAAACAGGAATTCATCTAAGTTAATATAACATCATTTTTGGAAAAGAGGCAGGGGGTGTTTATTAGATCAGGGGCGTTTATTAGGATTAATATGGTATTAATTGTGTTTTTTGGTTTTCTTTTACATAAAGCACGGTGCACACAAGAAGTATGACCACCAAGCCCAACAGCTATAATATGAGAATACCAATAACTCTGTAAACAGCAGCCTGTCACAGCGTTGCCGAGACAGCAGCACTGACTATTGATCCTACCAGGGCAGCGAAAAAATCCATGAAAATCTAAAGCCTGAAAATATTACCAGTCGATCTGAAGCGAGGGCTTTCATGGATTTTACAGCGCATATTGATCAGAAGCACAGCTTGTGGCAGAGCCTTTTACTACTGGAATAAAATTTTCTTGTATATCTTCTTTGCTATTTCTTTGTTCTGATTTTACATACCCCCATCTAAATATGGTCAATTTTCTAAAAGAATTGAACACTGTAGCCCTAACTGTACAGCCGTCTAACTCTTCAAGCGCCAAAAAGCAGATGACAAAATTTACGTCCGCAAAAATTTCAAAATATGTTTCATCCAAGCTCTATCATATTGAAAATTCAAAAACTAGAAGGCAAACAGTGTAGATCTTGATGAGGTGGCTCATTATGAGCCACCTCATCAGGATCTACGCTGTTTGCAAATTCTGCTAATTTTGTCACTGCCGTTTAAAGAGCTGAAACTGTTTTATCACACAAGAATTCCACAGAATGCTATGTCTTGCCTGTCGATGCATTGTCACAAAACAGAGCTAAACCAGAAAACTCGGCAAAAGCTTACACCCCAATACTGAAAATGCAAGTCTTGTGTTCCCCTTTCTGCTAGTTGCAGGTGAAACAGTAAAAAGGCATGACGAACTGATGAACAGTGTAGATACTGACTACTTCTGATCTGGGTCTTTAGTGTTAATGTTTGCCTATATAGATGCACAATTTACATCTTTGATGACTGGTCCTCAACTGGCTGTTAGCTTTTGCAAGTAAAGTTACTGTGTTGGGACAAAAATCATCTCTGAATTAGCGCAAGACAATATCTGCACTATAGAAGAACTAAGAACAGTGCACTGACTAGATGGCCTGGATGTGCAGGCTGATCTGTATCTTTACTGACTGCATTTTCAGTGGTTGTACATATTGAATTCCTTCACCCTCCCCATGAACCCTTGCTAAAGTCAATAGCTAGTGCAGCTAATGATACCCCAGAAATTGAACGTAATCTTTTGTTTTTCAATTTTAACTTTGATTCCAAGACAGAAACAGTTGTATGATGCTGCTCAGTAACCTGACACCTCAAAGAAGCTCAGTTCTGACATAGCACTGGCATTCTTTTGGCATAGTTAAAAACCTGACATGAAATGGAGGAATGGAATGGAATGGCTGGCAGGGTTACCTCCACTTTGTCCCACTGATTTGAGATGACACTCTTACAGGGAAGAATTTGCTCCCTCTGAGGGAGCAAATTCTTTCCTGAAAGAGTGCCATCCCAACTTCTGGTAGCATGTTATAACCAATGGACTGTATATTCTCTCATCCATTCCAGTCCATTCTATTCCAGGTTTCAAAGTATGCACATTCTTTCATGTTATTTTTTATCAGGAATCTCCAGGAGACTGGGGCTGAACACACAAACACGACATGTAACTGCCTACTGGCTCCAATATTATGGCGTGGGAAAATATTGAGGAAAAAAAATCCATGAACATCAAAATACCAGCACATCTATTGGTATGTCAGCTCCATGGAACAAAGGAAGTACGGCAAAACCTTTAATGAAGTAATTTTAATTTTGAGCTCCACATTTCCAGATAAGATGGGGTTTTGGGGATATTAGTCTAAGATATTTTTTTGTATCATTTGTCATTACTCCTCGTTAGAACCATCTCGACAACATGGATCTAATGAGCCCAGAGGGCTCATAACATAATGTTGTTGCTCTTTTTTGTAGAGAAATACGGAAAATTATATCTAAAAAATCCCTGTTACCCCTTCTTATCTGAAGCACTGTAAAATTTGAGCTATGGACAAGATGTGTTTTGAGACCATGTACTCTGAGATACCACTGCCCATGGGGACAAATGAGTACATAACAAAATTTAATGCTTCTACAGAGAATAAACAGACTAGTGTACAATAAAAAATAAAATCTCAAAATCCTAATTTTTTGGACTCCTAAATATTGGGACAGATCTCTGAACAAACAGTGTAGACTAAGATCAGGCTACTCATAAAGAAGCAGTGTGACTATGGCCTGTTCTGACTTTTTGACATTGCCCAAGCACTGCAGCGCCAATAGAAAACCAACTTATAATTATTGTAAATGGTTAGGTGGCTCCATATGTAAATGTTGAATGTCATTATGGTATTGGTTCCTACTGGATATCATAAAGGGAATAAGGTTATCAACTTCAAAACTTCAAAACACAGCGAACCTTTAAATGTTTTAGTAAGCTTTTTAAAACTGTATACACAAGATTTTCTGGGCCTATTCCAAAATCATTTATGCGAAAGTAAGACTAGGATATCTCATGGTTTCATGGCCGATCTGTCAACCACAAGTTCAGTTTGATGAACCCATGAATAATTCAGGTGCACTGATATCGTATCTGAAAATGGAAATCCCCAGGTTCTATCTGAGTACGCTCCTTGCTCAGGCACTCTTGGCTCAAAATTTGAGCCGCCACCCCAGAAAACCAACAAAGTGGCATGTGCGCCCAGCAAGGACTCAGATTAGCCTGGGCATCCGCCCAGTCTGATCAGAGTCGTCGCTGTTGGCATGGAGCTAGCTTAGACTCTTATCTACATTTATGGTGCATAGCAAAAAATCTGATCAGACAGCGAATGCCATTAGCCTTCGCTGGGCACACATGCCACTTTGTTGTTTTTGTCATGTGGCAGCTCATTTGGAATATCATGGCAGATCATGAGATAATCTATTAAGATGTATAGGTACACCTGTCTTTTTCTGCCATTTTTTTTACAAAGGGAGACTATTTTTGTGACTTCCTGTTTGATTTCCTCGATGAAAAAGCTTGTCCAAATTGGGTCTACTCTTAAACATGTTAATGGAAAATTTTGTTTCTTGGGAAGCAAATTCTTTTTCTTTTAGAGTTGAACCCTATTACCAAGGGAGGCAAAATCAGAATCTTTGCTGTGTGCTTAAAGGGTAGTTAAGGCTCTTAAAGCTGCCTCCATGCCGACAGCGAAGACTCTGATCAGACTGGGTGGATGGATGCCCAGGCTGATCTGAGTCTTCTATGGGAACTCATGCTACTTTGTTGCTTTTGTCGTGTCACGGCTCACTTACTTTTCTGACTGCATTGACTTCCTCTGCTATTATACCGGGGTAGAAGGACGCGGGATGGTGCATCTGTTGCTGATTCTCTCGTTGTGATTCTGAAATTAACAAGAAAATGTTTATTGAAACAGTGCTTAACTCATATGCAAATGGCAAAGTCTTTGAACAGTTTGTGCAGGTATGGACTTTGAGGAGCTTACAAGCACAAATGAAGACTTCACCAACACTGCAGAGATAATGTACCAGTCATTTGCAACTCTGGCCACCCGAGGGCCGCAAAATAACTGGGAGTTCCAACTTTTACTCTCTAACACTACTTTAAGTCTTCCTTCTGCCTGTTTGCGGACACATTAAGCCACCTTTTCTGTGAGCTTTTTATCATTAATTGTGATGTCGCAAGATCTGAGATGCAGTCATTCAACTATACAGCACATAGAAAGAGTAGCTTGTAAGATCTAAATTTCATGTAAATAATTTTTCTTAAAACTACATGCACCTGACATAGTGACGTGAATATGAACGCAATTCTACTCACAAACCTTGACAAACACTTGTTTTAGATTTTGATACCCACCTACATATCTGCTGAAATTCGTCCATGCGTCTTTCATTCTACACTGCCCTTCAATGACTAACAGCACTTGACTAATGTCATAAATAGCTGACCAACAATTACTTTTGTTAGTGACCGGACCTCAGACCATCCTTAGTACATTTTATGTGAAGGCACAAATTGACAGTTTCTGCAATCTTGTCCACGAAAGATATTAAAATACATATATATTAAGAACCAAACTTTTGATACTTATAATATTGCCATGTGAGATCTAATGAACAGTTTACCAGAGCTGTAGATAAGAGGGATATTTGATGATAATTGAGGGATAATTTTTTTTTTTTCTCAATGAAACCGTATGTTGTTACCCCTCATCTGAACCGTCTCATCGAGACGGTTCAGATGAGGGGTCACAACATATGTTTTTATGCAGAATTAACAAAAATTATCCCTAATTATCACCAAATACTCCCTCTTATCTAGAGCTCTGGAAACTTTACCATCAAGCCAGTTTCTTCTCGCTTTTGTCTACATAAAATGTAAGAAAGTGGGAGTATCTGAAATATCTCTGTAAAAGGGATGTCAAGGTCATCAATTGTATACTATGCTAGCAGTATCCTGACGGTCCAAATCCTGCCAAAGGAAGACTTCTTCACACCGCAAACAGGATTCCAACACTGCGCACAGCCTTTAATTATCAAACTACCACCGTCTTAAAATGACTGAACTACTGTTGAAATTGATTTTAAAAATCGATTTCGTCCATAATCCCCCTGAAATACCACCACATACATTTACTCCCCTATAATCAGACTGCCCTAATCTGGAGCTCTGTGTCTTCAGGTGAAAAAGGTCTGCTAGCATGTAACAACAGGTACAGTTTTTCAGCGTAATGGAAGATTAGCTTTTAAGTAAACGTGTATTTAATACCCTTTGAAAATAACGTTTATTATTATTATAATTCTTATTATTATCAACCAGCTGGTATTGGTAGCTATATAGCTATATCAAGTTCATCAGAAGCGGGAGAAAACCTGAGTGCCAAGACCTCTCATTAGCAGAAGTGGGCCCTCTCACATACGACCCAATCTAGGCTTGAAGCCCTGGTGATCAGAGTCAGCACCAGGCCATGGGAACCTGCTATGGGCCCACAACATGTTAATACAGAAATCCACATTACTGCTGAGACATTTTTTAGCAAAGGCTGTCAGGTATTAAGCAAATTATTGCTTACTACGACAAGGCAGGGTTTTCCGTCAGTTCCAAATCTGAGAAGTCCTTGGGACCCTCATTGATTATTTTTCTTTCAAAGTCCTGTTCTCTAATTTATCTTATATATTTGATTTTGTCTAACGTAGCTACATTGAATAGTTGAAATAGATTAATTTGTATCCTTTCCGACACCACACAATTCATCACCCTTTAGTTCCTGTGGATTCCCAAGATTTTTCGGGGAGTCCCAGGAATGATTTTGGGAGTAAATGACGCAAAATTCTTTGTCTGGGAAAACTCGTCAAGGTTTGCAATATTTTCCTACACTACAACTTTAGACATGTTGCTGGATGGTAATTACACTGTTCAAATTTTAGGATAATTAGTAAAGTGGCAGACAAGCCCAAATATAAACCCAGAGCTCTAGATAAGAGGGATATTTGATGATAATTGAGGGATAATTTTCTTTATTTCTCATCGAAACTATATGTTGTGACCCTTCATCTGAACCGTCTTGTGACCCCCCTTAGTAAAGTAGCAGACAAGCCCAAATATAAACCCAGAGCTCTAGATAAGAGGGATATTTGATGATAATTGAGGGATAATTTTCTTTATTTCTCGTCGAAACTATATGTTGTGACCCTTCATCTGAACCGTCTTGTGACCCCTCATCTGAACCGTCTTGTTGAGACGGTTCAGATGAAGGGTCACAACATATGTATTTATCCAGAATGAATGTTTTAAGTTATTTATAGACGCTCAACCCTGGAAAGGGCATATAGCGTCTAATTTTATCCAGAATTAACAAAAATTGTCCCATTTATCACCATATAACGGTACTCCCCCTTATCTGGGGCTCTGTAAACCTACCTCGAATTATCATGAACATCTTAATCCAAAATATAGACTTTATAATATCTATATCCAGTTTATTGTTAGACACTTAAGCCATAAATCCAAGTATATTTTCAAGCAGAAAGGTTTAATAGATCTATTTAGTGTAAGTTTATCACATGATTTTGTTTAATGAGCGATACACAGAGAAACTAAAATTCTGTTCCAAAACTATAGATCCTGTGGTAAATAAGATGTATAAAATCAGTTTAAATATCTCCAACTTGTTTCAAGGGAGTTCCGTGAAGCTAGCAAGCTGTTTATTGACCGAATACCATTTTCCTGTATGTTAACCCAGAGTATATGCCCCCAATACACATCCCTGTGTAGCATTACACATCAAAATACCATATATACTGCCCACTACACAATTTGTGTATTGGGTTAACCCTTACCTACAGGACTCTGACCCCTTAGAATTAAAAAAGACTGCATTTTATGAAATTGCTAACTAATAGCAAAGCACACCTGATCAGACTGCTACTTTAAGTCTACATGATTTCTTTAAGTCTAAATGGTTACTTTAGGGTGTATATGAGTAAATGGTTACTTTAAGTCTACATGGTTACTTTAAAGGTAGGTTCCTGGACTAGCGATAACAATTATGTTCACAAAATAATTTCGTCTTTTTCTGAGTAGTATTGAATTTTCTTAATTTTCTGAATTTGTTCCTACTGAAAAAATCGTCAGATGTTGAAGAAAATAAGTCGTTTTCCCTTTTAGTTTATTTTCTTTCGTTGGAATTCCAGTTCTAAAAATAACTATGTTTATTATGTCCATAAGTGCGCGATTTCTGATGCCATTCTCCAAAGGTCAATTTTCTCTTGCCTTGAGCTCTTCTAGAGGTCCTGGCATGGCGGATGGGTTAAAACTATCCCAAAGGCAATGCAGCATGACATCAGCAGCGTTATCTATTTTTGGCCCGAACTAAAAATAGCGCTAACTTGTGTGCGAAGCAGAGTTAGGAAATCCCTTGCAAAACAACTTTTCTAATATTTTTTTGATTTACACTTTGTAGTGAAACTTATTCATTCCCTTTTTATAAGTGCTTTCCAACAACTTGGATGAAAGATCATCAAAATTATGATGCATTCCAAAGTACAGGAACCTACCTTTACACTCTATCACCTATTGCTAGAAAATCTCCCGGTTTGGGAGGCAATAAATCCTTGAAATAATCTTGTGGTTTTCAGCTAGCTGTCATCATTATCTAATACCACTTTCCACAGTTAATTACTGTCCAGATGTCCCAATATCAAATTTAACACTTTATGCATCCAGCAAATTCCATTTCATTCCTTATAAAAAAATTAAAAAGGCAGGTATTTTTGTCACCCGACTTAGGTGTAGGGGGACTATAGTAATTACCTATGTCTATCCGTGGGTGTGCGCGTCCCTTGGTAAATGTGAATCCGTACGTGTGTCCATGCATCTGTGAGTCAGTCCGTCCCAAATCTTGTGTCTGCAACTCCTCCTACACGCCTCATCCGATTTTCCTGAAACTTTGCAGGGTTTCTTGCTCTGGTATGAAGATGCACTGCAGCGGATGTGGTTTTGGATTTTCAATCATTTTTGACAGAGTTAAAGCCCTTTTGGACTTTCCATATAAAAAGTTTGTGTCTGCATCCTCCTCAACGCCTCTTCCAATTTTTTGAAAGTTTGCAGGGTTTCTTGCTCTGGTATGAAGATGTGCATGTGGTTTTGGATGTGGTATTGGATTTTTGATTCACTCCTTTTTGAAGGAGTCACAGCCCTTTTGGGCCTAGAATTTGTGTTTGCAACCCCTTCTGGGCGCCTTTTTTGAAACTTTGCAGGTTTTCAAGAGCAATAAGAGCAACGAGCCTGCTTTTCAATCCCGCGATATGTATACTATGTTCAAGATTCTAGTTTTATTAATTTCTGAGAACAACTCTCACACAAACTTTCAATGTTACATGCATTTCAATGTTAACATGCAACATAGGGAAAGAAAGAAAAATGAATAAAAATTGGAAGAATAATAGCAATGAGCCTGAGTCTCAATCCCACAACACAATCACTCATTCTGCATATATATACCAAACTTGAAGATTCTACAAAGCTTGCACAGTTCCTGAGAAAACTGTGACACAAATTTACCCTGAAAAGACAGAAAAATGGACAAACGAAGGGAAGAATAAGAGCATCGAGTCCAATTCTTAATCCCATGATACAACTCATTGTTCATATGTATACCAAGGTTCAACAGTTCCTGAGGAAACTGTGACAGAATAAGGCTTTCAGAATTACCAAGTTACGGAATTACGGACAGACCAAATCCAGTATAGCCCCACTTTTTCAAAGCCGGGCTATAAATACTGATCTACCGTATTTCTTCTAATAAACATATCTGGGCATTGCTATTTACAAGTCCTATAAACAGAATTCTGGAGACACAGTTTGGACCAAAAAAGCCAGTCTAATGGTCTAAAGCAAGCTCTGTTAGAATTTGGCCATTCTTTTTACTGAAAAAGTGAGTGGGGTGTTTATTAGAGAGGAGCGTTTATTAGAAAAAAATATGGTATGCACAGCAAGCATTTTTGTCTCTTAAAATTGGAACATAAATATCATTTCTAAGAATAGTGACATCATTCTGCAATAAAATCATATTTTTGTATACCATATTAATCCTATTAAAGGCCCCGGGGGCGTTGCATTTTAAGAAATGGGGCTGGGGTGTATTTAGAGCCTAAAAAGTAGTAAACAACCACTGCCCAAATACATCTAATAAATACAATTAATGGGAATGGATATGCATTCAGATAAAGAAGTTCTGTTATTTTTCTTTTTTGACCCTTCTCACTATGGGTCAACTCTTAAAGGAAAGAATTTGCTATTCTAGGAGCAAATTCTTTCCTTAAAAAGTGAACCCCATTTGGCAGAGCTGCGTCTTCCAGAGAAACTATTAGGAATTCATGTAATTCTCCTTTGTAAAATTGAGATTGGCAATTCAACACAGTATAACATTATTTTTGGAAAAGACACAGGGGGCATTTATTAGTATAACTTAAATATAATTTTCTTAACCCATTTATGCCCAATGAAATGCACTGTCCTAATTAAATAGATGGATCCATTTGTCTATTAAAGGCTGTCTGGTCAAGTTTTTTTTTATCATTTTATTTCATACTCATTTGTCTTATGCAAATGGTATAGACCTATTACGCAGAAACTGATCTGGGTCAGCACGAGGGTGACAACATATATATTGAGAAGAAATTAGAAACATATCTCACACTTATATATCTACAGCTCTAAAGTTAATACTGAAAAAATCCTTATATTTGCTGAAAATGTGTACAAAACGTTAATGTAGCAGACAGGCCAAATGCCTTTTAATCTTTCACTATCTTCTTTTGGGGTTACAGTCAAGTTGTAATGATAATTTATTTGACATGCTAACAGATTGTAGAAAAGAGGTTTTCTTATGAAATCTTTGCAATGGGTGATAGAGTGTTTAAGTCTACGTGGTTACTTTAAGAGTCAACATAGTTGATCTGGGCCCATTTGTTCAAACAATTGGTTAGTTAACATGACATAATTTTTTTCAAATGTATGCAAAAAGACTGCCATTTTTTTTTGCCCCTGAAAATGTGAGGAGCTTTTGCACTACAAAAACTCCTCACATTTGCTTTTTATTCATTTAAAAAATATACATATTAGCACGCCCATCTCACATGTACTAGAGGACTCCATAAATCCTTGTGAAATGTTTGACTACAGTATTCGACCTAATTACCGTGCATGACCCTATAAGCGCACATCATGTTGTTGTTTTTTGGCTATTTTTTCGTTAGTTTATCCCTTTGTTTGCTAGTTTACATGAGTTGAAAAATGCTACAGAATCTTTCATTGTTCATTTGGGAAGCTTCTCTATTCTTCTATGACCATAAACAGCTTTTCTCCTATGCTTAACATTTAAATTCGTTTCCTTGCATCTTACATCTATAACAAATCGTTGAAATGTGTGCTTATAGGAAAGAAAACTTACGACTAGTATTTACCACCATTTTGAAAATGTTAAGCGCACAGGGCGCTAAAAGGGTCGATTACAGTAACTAACAATGATCTGAGCAACTCAGACCTAGTGCTTAAAATTTTTATGGAAAAATGCATTCTTTCAAAATTTTAAAGCGCTCCTTAAAAGGGTCCTTAGAGCCTACACAAATATTGAGGGTCCAGACCAGCCTGTCAACATGATTTTCCCCACAAGTGTCAAGACGTCTAAGATTTCAAAGTGAACAGCCAATGATTACCTCATAGGAATACAGACTTTTCCCAATTCAAAGATGGAAAAACCCTTTAAAGAAATATCAGATGGTCAGATGAAAGGCGTCTGATTATTTTGGAAAAACGTGGCAGGTTGATAAGATTTTTCTTGCTCTTTCATTCATATGATATATTTTTTGTCACACCTGAGGCCAAACCGTTAATCGTCCAATGCTCATGATTTAAGGAAATGTATGGTCTGAGTTAAAGGTAGGTTCCTGTACTAGCGATAACAATTATGTCCATAAAATAATTTTGTCTTTTTCTGAGCAGTATTGAATTCTCTTATTTTTCTGAATTTGTTGCTACTGAGAAACTCGTCAGATGTTGAAGAAAATAGTCGTTTTCCCTTTTGGTTTATTTTCTTTCCTTGGAATTCCAGTTCTAAAAATAACTATGTTTATTATGTCTATAAGTGCGCGATTTCTGATGCCATTCTCCAAAGGTCAATTTTCCCTTGTCATGAGCTCTCCTAGAGATCCTGGAATGGTGGATGGGCTAAAACTATCCCAAAATGCAATGCAGCATGACCTCAGCTGCGTTATCTATTTTTGGCCCGAACTAAAAATAGCGCTAACTGGTGTGCGAAGCAGAGTTAGGAAATCCCTTGCAAAACAACTTTTCTAATATTTTTTTGATTTACACTTTTTAGTGAAACTTATTAATTCCCTTTTATAAGAGCTTTCCAACAACTTGGATGAAAGATCATCAACATTATGATGCATTCCAAAGTACAGGAACCTACCTTTAAGATGTAGAAGGAAGAAATAAACTATAAAATATGGGAAAAGAAACTTTAATCATTTAATCTGAAATATTAAACTTTTAAAGCAAACCACGGACTTGATGGAATTTGGTCAAGTTTTCCCCATGTGAAAATTGGGAATGGGCATTCATTAGAGGAAGGGCATTTATTAGAATAAAAACAGTAAAGCAAACTGGAGCACCAGAAGTAGGTACAAAAATGACAGTATGACAGCTAGGCTCTAGATGTTAAACACACAGAATTGCAAATCAAGATGAATATGATTTACCTTGTGACCCTCTCCCCTAGTAAACCTTCTATTCAGAGAATGCACTTTCACACCTTCTTAATGTGACAATATGGGGAGACATTACATTTTTACAGCCTTATGTCAAAAGCATAATTTTAAAGAAAACTGTGGTTGACATTCACATTACAGGATCACTTTTAGGTAATTGGGGGTCACTGGATATTGTTTTCATTGAGAGATCAGAAAAGTTATCAAAAATATATTGAATACAGCTCTGCATGAGGCACCTTTCTTCTTGGCATGTCTTGCCCAATAATCTGAAGTTTTGGCTACCACACCTTACCATAATCAATGAAGGCAATACACATGCTGTTTGCCTTTTCCTGGGAGCAACAACAGATCAAATATTGACTCTATAGTTTTAAAATGGAAAATTTCATCTTTTAATTTTGGGCAAGTCTATTAAATTGCTCATTTAAAAATGTTGGCAAAGTGAAGAGATCCTGACCAAACAGCTCATTATGAGGTCATAGGTTTAAGTTATTATAGCTAGTTCACAGCTCCAAATGAGGTGGGATTTTGAGGCTAATTCTGAGATGGATGAATGACTTGCGTTTTTTTACGTCCTTTTCAACAGTATTTCAGTGATATCAGTTGGACGTGAGGATGATTGGCAGGCTGTGTGTAGAGGAACACTGTCTATGGTTGAAAAGATGGAGTCCTCCAGCTGCAATCTAACCTGGACAGCTACCTAACAGGTCTGCCCTTAGCCCATTGCATTCTGGGTATTTTTTGTCGTCAGCTGAAATTGTCGTCTGCATCAAAAATCAAGAATATTTTGACAATATTGGTCTAACTCTTGTAGAAAAAATAGCCATCAGAGGAGATGGCAAATCCCCCGACCGAAGACCCCCATGGGCCTTGGTAAAAAGGGTGCACTTCAAAACACATATTAGTAATATATTGTCATTCTTTTATGCTTCTGATTGACATTAACCTGTTAACAGATGCATGATTATCTAACACTCAGACTAAAACAGTACGCTTGACTGCTAAAAAGAGGTAATATCTCAAACAGCCACCATATACACGAATGTATAGCATACGATACATTCAACTTTCAAAATGTGTGAATAACTTCTAAAGTACAAGCCCTACAAATCTAATTTTGAGCTCTCTAGTAAGTGAATTTGGACAAAGAATCCAAATCTGGTAATTTTTTTTTTTTTTTTTTTGGGGGGGGGGGGGGGGGGTTTGGCCCAGCATGCGGGAATGTGGAGGGGTCAGAGAGAGATAGGAACACGGATAAGATATCAATATCACAGCATGATCATCAATATTCTAAAAGGTACACGGTTATTCAAATTCTGGAGCTGGCCAGGGTTATACAGATATAGAGCAGAGACTAAAACAGCAGCCCAAACTACCAAAGGGAAATAACTCACAGAGTATAAAAGCAAGAGTTATCATTCATGTATGAGACAAATTGTCATGACCTGTTCTGCATATCTGTGAAGTATCATGAAAATATTTCAAAAGGTATTCAAGCTATGGAGCGGACACCTAAAATCATCAAAGGGAAATAACTCAAAAAGTAAGAAAGCAAGAGTTGTCATTCTTGTTCGCGACACATCATCATGACCTGTTCTACATATCTGTGAAGTATCATGAAAATATTCCAAAAAGTATTCAAGTTATAGAGCGGACACGAAATCACACCTAAAACCATCAAGGGGAAATAACTCAAAAAGTTAGAAAGCAGGAGTTGTCATTCTTGTTCATGACACATCGTCATGACCTGTTCTACATATCTGTGAAGTATCATGAAAATATTCCAAAAGGTATTCAAGTTATAGAGCGGACACGAAATCACACCTAAAATGATCAAGGGGAAATAACTCAAAAAGTAAGTATGCAAGAGTTGCCATTCTTGTTCGCGACACACCATCATGACCTGTTCTACATATCTGTGAAGTATCATGAGAATATTCCAAAGGGTATTCTAGTTATAGAGCGGACACAAATCTGCCAAAAAATCACACCTAAAACTATCAAGGGGAAATAACTCAAAAAGTGAGATAGCAAGAGTTGTCATTCTTGTTCGCGACACATCGTCATGACCTGTTCTACATTTCTGTGAAGTATCATGAAAATATTCCAAAGGGTATTCAAGTTACAGAGCGGACACGAATCTGCCAAAAAATCACCAAAGGGGAGATAATTCAAAAAGTACAATGGCAAGAGTTACCATTCTTGTACGCGACACGGCGTCATGACCTGTTATACATAACTGTGAAGTATCATGAAAATATTCCAAAGGGTATTCAAGATATAGAGCGGACAAGAAAGTGTTTACGGACGGACGGACAGACGGACGGACGGACGGACGGACGCCAGGCTCATCGCTATATCCCCCGAACCTTTCGGTCGGGGGATAATGATGTCCAGGCAGCAAACAGTTTGAATCTCAGATCAGGCCCCACGTTTGTGTGGCCTGATCTGGATCCAAACTTTTTGTCCTGAATGGAATGGGTTAGCCCACTGAGCTGCTGGGCACCCGACGCTGGGCACTGCTTATGAGATTATTTTCTTATTCCCCTCCAAAATAGAACTGTCTTGGACAGATGGTCTTAAAGATATGTTTTCATGGCGACATATGGGACATTAGTCTATGTTTTCTTATCTGGAGCACCATTCCAATGAATCATGGCAATTCAAATCTAGTTTGTATCAATTCTGGCTTCATACACTATCTAAGTCTAAGATCTACAAACGATACCAAAAACAGCCAAAACAACACATGCAGTAGCTGTTGTCATCTGAAAAACTCTTCTATTAAAAAATCGGCAAGGAAAAAAAATCTTTTGTGATAAAAAGCCCAAAAGCAATGTAGCAAAAGGTGCGTGAATCTTATCAGAATGTAGGAGGATTTTTGTCGCCCGCATTTTAACAGTCCATTGTCCTGTCAAGTCTTTGTGAACGGATCGAAGCTCGCTCAACGCCAAAACTGCAAACACACTAATCTACCCGCTGGCGCGGAGGAATGTGCTATTGAAATAACGACCACTTACACTGAGTTTATTCATATAGAAACCTAGCTTGCTTTAAAAAGTAATGAGCTTTATTCAAGCGTCTACCGTAATTTGAGTTGAGGCCCGCAAAATGGGAGTTACCACATATGCAAATAGCAAAGGCTCTGATCAGACTGTGAATGCATGCAGTTTGATCAGAGCCTTTGCTATTCACACACAAAATGTATGAACCCTAATGATCTACAGGTACAAAGAGAAGGCTAAAGCTAGACTGTGTGGATTCACAGACTGGTTTGAGTCTTTGCTGTTCAGATACGTTAAGCCACATTTTTTCATGATGCGGCTCATTTCCTAAATATTGGGACAGTCGTTCTGCGCTAACAATGTAGACCCAGACCTGGCCGTCTGATCAGGCTCACCACAGTCTGAAAATCTATCAGAAGTTTCTGATATATCACCTGACAGTAAAACCTTGTTCATACTTTATGAAAATTATGTATAGTAGTCACAGGGAACAATATTTTGGGCAAGAACGATATGATAATAAGGCCCTGCTCTGTAGAGCGGATATAAACCAGTGGAGATAATATCGGTGGGGAAATCTAGAACAAACAAACAGGATAGATGGACAATTTCCTGTACCTTGTTCAACATGTCCAAACTTCAGATGAAAATGAATAAGACAGCTTGAGGACACAGAAGACCTTTGCAAAATTTTTACTAATACCACTTCATACTTAGACAAGATTTGTCGGAAGGCAATAGAGCACGCCTAAAAGGAGCCTGACTTAATATTATAGTGTTCACATGCTAATACAGACACTCACACACAGTAGCACATAAGAACTCCTTAGCTTAACAAAATGTGTTAATGCATGACACATTTTGTTAAATGACAAACAGAATCTCCATTGCTTGAAAGAGCCATTGGATGGGGAGATAGATGGATGACCAAGCAGTTATATGTCTTTTTCAACAGCATTTCAGTTATAGCAAAATGATGGGAAGGTGAATATGAAGGTTTCGCAACAAAAGGCTGTTTATGTTCAGACAGAATTTCACCTCCAGTGGGACTTGAACTTGAGATCACATGATCCGAAGCAGGGAGTCAGAGCAGTAGATAAGAGGGAGTATTTGATGATAATTAAGGATAACTTTTGTTAATTCTCAATAAAAACATATGTTGTGACCCCTCACCTGAACCGTCTTGACGTGACGGTTCAGATGAGGGGTCACTTCATATGGTTTCGATGAGAAATAAGAAAAATTATCCTTAATTATCATCAAATACGCTGTCTTATCTAGAGCTCTGAGTGCAAAAACTAAGGTGTATATCTTTAAGTTTTTTATGCCATTAATACAAAGGTAAACAGATTATGTGACTTCTTATTTGCTTCCCTCCCTCATGTACTTCATTTTCTGAATATCTTCTGAACTTGGCTGACTTTGTCTGAATCAGGACTGAATCTGATCTTAAAACTTAATTGGTGTCTGAATCCCTCTGAACACAAAATCCCTTTTCTGAATTTTTCTGAACACTTTCTGAAACATTACTGGGCACAGGCTGAACAATTCAGACAGATATTCAGAATTCTGAAATTATCTGAAGTGTCTGAACCTCATATATAGTCTGAACCATTCTGAACTCATAATAGTCTGAATCTTTCTGAACCAAATTTGTCTGAATTTTTCTGAACCAAATTTTTCTGAATCTTTCTGAACTATTCAGTGGGAAGTCATGTGACTTCTGGGCATGCTCAGTGGGCATTTCCTCAGATCATCTGCAGAAGAAATTTCAAACAACACAGAAATATCTCTTTAGTTTAGTAAGTTTAAACTTTGTTTTTAAGAAATGATTAGTGAGGAAAGATGGCAGAAACATGTAAAGTTATGATACAGAATTTATAGTGGATGTTTGTAAAGATATTTTATTCATGTGTTGCCCTTGATGGCCTTGAAATTCATCTTTAAACTACATATCCTTATCCCACCCACTTCAAAATACTTGTATATAATGTTTGCTTTGAGAGACTGGTTAATCAAGGATTAAACTGAAAAAAAACTTTTGATATTGTGTAGAGAATCTATGTCTTGAAGTGGATTCTGGCTGATTTAAATATAATCAATATCAAGTATATGGTAAGTGGGGGCAGGGGAGGCAGGGTGGGGTGGATAGCTGAAAACATTCTGAATATCGTTTTAACTGTTTCTGAATCCTGGCTTAACTTTGTGTGAAAAACAGCTGAACCATAGCTGAAAACATTCTGAATTTTGTCTAAAATGTTTCTGAATTCACGCTTAATTTTGTCTGAAATACAACTGAACCTTACCTGAAAACATTCTGAATCTTATCTCAACAGTGTCTGAAATTGCTCTGAATCAAATGTCTGAACTTTTGATAACCGTGTCTGAATATGGTCTGGAAAGTCCGAATTTCAGACCAAATTCAGAAACTAATGTTCAGCTCAAGTTCAGTCAAAGGTCAGACTGCTTTTCAGCCAACATTCAGACACGAATTTTCCATGAGGGCTGCATAACGAAGCCCTTCCAAAATGGGGTCTTTTCTGAAAGGGAAGAACTTGCTCCAAGGGGAGCAAATCCTTTTCTTTAAGAGTTGACTCTGACTGACAAGAAAAGTGTAGCCATTCACCCTCAAACATGTAGACACCCCAACCACTTGTGTAATGGACTCCTCCATCACCAGATTTGGACAAGTCCATTTGATCTGCAACAGGACAAAAACAACATAGTGGTGTGTGCACCCAGGGAAGACTCTGATCAGCCTGGGCAGTCCCCCAGTCTGATCAGAGTCTTTGCTGTGGGCCTAAAGGGTAGCTATTAGTTAAGGGTCTAAGCTAGCTCCATGCAGACAGTGAAGACTCTGATCAGAGTCTTTGCTATGGGCCTAAAGGGTAGCTATTAACTAAGGGTCTAAGCTAGCTCCATGCAGACAGCGAAGACTCTGATCAGACTGGGCACCAGACTGGGTGACTGCACGCTGATCTGAGTCTTCGCTGGGCACACATGCCACTTTGTTGGTTTTGTCATGTCGAGGCTCATACAATCAAGAAATATTTCATAATACTGACAGTAAACAGTGCAGACCTTGATCACATTACTGCTGTCTGATCTTGATCTACATTGCTCCAGTAATGTGTTTTGCTTGAGGTAATTTGTTAAAAATGCTTTCTTTTTAAGGAAACACATGTATTCAAACCTTTGGGCTTCAGGATATCATGCTTGCTAAATGAATTTTATAGATTTTTCAGTTGAGTCTATGAAAGGCTGGAGAACTGAAGTGAAATTCATGGGTTAGGACATGGTTAAGGGTTCATCACACCACCAAGTGGGTGGGGAATGGTCTGAAATCAGACTTTGAATTATTTTTAATATACTTGTGAAATATGAAGTTTTGCTTATACCAAATGTAATTTCTTAGTGTTAGCAATATATATTGAGAGTAACTTTAAACATTAAACATTTAAAATGAGAAATTAGAGGAAAAATACAAGGTGGCCAGGACTTCCATTAGACCTCATAAACCAGAGATAATGGCATAAAACTATTTCGGCACGTTGAAAGCGTCAAGCATGAACTACAATCTCCGAGAGTTGCAAAGCCTGTAAATGTCTACTTTTTAAGAACCCCCTTCAATGTTGGCCTCGTGTATCATGAAGTCAATGAGGTCGCCATTTTTTCATTCATAAAAGTGTAAACAAAAACTTTCAGTACCCTTTCTCAACAAAGCAAGTATTGCACACTGCATGACTGTATCAGTTAAAAGCAAGTACTATTCTAAATGCAAACATGTGCATGATATGGACGATCAATGCACAGATGCGACATTGTAGCAGTCCAATCTGCAAGGTCTCAGATAAGTTTCTGTCTTGTTTACATTGCACTCAAGAACACACGAACCGCTTAACAATTTATTCTTGCGCATTTCGCGGGGTTGGTAAAAACCAGAACCAGATACAAAAATCCGGAACTAATTTCCCGGTACCAACTTCACAACAATATGGTTTGCATTAATTTAACAGTCTAAGTCTATCTTATTCATTGTCATGTCACAGTACCCGGTCTTTGAATCCTGTCTCCGTGTCAAAGAGAAAAATGAGACAATATCAATAATGAAAATTGTGATCCAGTAGAAACATGTTCAAAGGTCCCAGAATTAAGCATAAATTCACAATATAGTATCTAAATAGGTTCGATATTTCTGAATTTATATTTAGGAAAAAGCTGTAGGATCATATTGTCATAACACTGGGTGATTTTCCGCTTAGATTTAGTAATGGAACTGTGGTACCGGAATCGGGTCCCGGCTTTTGATTTGCAATCTGGGTTTTTAGAATGCTGCACGGGAGACTAATCTTGCTATCCTGAGTAACTCTTCGAGAAACAATTCCGATGATTAAAAAGGTATAAAACGCTACTAAATATAGTTAATTACTACAGCGCTTATCCATGGATTATTCCGTATTTTCAAGCCAAGCAGTCTGTTTTATAAATAATGAAATAAGGTGGGTACTTATTTTATGTCGCACCTTTTTCAAGATGAGTTGTTAGGCCTTTCCGGTCCAAACATAAACAAACTAAACAAGCGATGGAAACTTAATTTTTCGCCAATATATTCTGAAGAAAGCGTTAATCAAGGAAAGTATTGCTGAATAAAAACACAGACAGTTGTTCTGCATCGCATGAAAACAATCTGTGATTGTGTTACGTTGATTAAAGGTATTTAAAGCTTCTAAAACAATTTACACATTTCAATGACACGTGTTTACGTGAAAGTGAAAAAAACACGTGCTAGGCAAGCTCTTTAGAATTTTGACGAGTAGGGTGGCACATTCATACAATGAACAGATGTTTATGAGATAGAAAATAAAGTTGTGGGTTCAAGGACAACTCACAGCAGTGACTGTGTATTTTGGCTTAGCTGTGTCCTAATTTATAAATGTATACTGGTGTTGTGGACACATCAGTGCAAATTTATTGAAAATAAATATGGAAAAGAAGATGCAGAGCCAGCCCGGGATCCAGGGGGTGGTTCCGGGACGTTTCGTGCCACAACCAGTTCGTACCGGGACGTTTCTTCCGGGACGATTCGTCCCATTTTTTTGTGGTGGGCTTTGGGGCTTCAGCCCTGCCACCTGGGCCTGGTTACATTCAAATATGTGTTGTGATATCTCATTAGAATCGCCTCGCTGAGGCGATTCTAATGATATATCACAACATATATTTCAAGGCGAAATTGACATAAAAACCTCATCAAATTCATCCCTTATAATGTCATATATTTCTAAGCCCCCATCCCCCCCCCCCCCTTACCCACACACACATTTTGGTACCTCTGAGCCCCACCAGTTATCCAGAACCCCACCAGTACGGCGTGGTCTGGATCTGAGTCTGAGAACTGTATAAGAAAATCTGAATGTGTCAGTGACACCCTTGTGTGTGTGTATTTTTTTTTTTGGTTGTTTTTTTTTTTTTTTTTTTCACAATAAAACCAATGTTTCGGGGCAGCAGTTCAAGGACACATCTTTCATTTGAAGATTTTGCATCGAAAAGAAAAAAGTTGACAGTGATAAATTAAATTTTTCACATTTAATATCATCATATCAGGCAACCAGAGGCCATTCCCGTTCCTGTTACATAAGTCTTGTGCCAGACTCAACAATCATATGGTCTAGCAGTTTTTCAAACCATATTGTTGTCATTTGGAACGCATTGCCAGATTGTTGTTTCGGCAGCCTTTAATATTAACATGTTCAAGAATAGTTTGAACATTCACTGGTATAACCATCCTTTTAAATGTTATCGCACAGGCTACATGACCCACAACAAACAGGACAGGACAGAAATTCAGCTTTCTTTTATGACAGTGCCATGACAGGGGAAATACCGTCAACCCTGGAATTATTATTACATTTCCGCCACTAGAAGTTTGTCTGTTGGTTAAATTAAAATTAGCCATTCGTTCATTTCCTTGCGAGTGAATTATTCATTTTATACTTGATTTCAGTCCATTTCATGTGAACTTCATGGAAAAAAATAAATAAAAAAATAAAGATGTTTTTGTGAAGTTAATTTTTTGGAAGAAAAAAAAATTGTAACTGTGTACTATAGGTACAAAGTATTTGACTTTTACATTAGATTTTTGCACAGTGATCCAGATAAGAGGAGGTTACAGGGATAATTTAAAGATAATTTCTGATACTTCTGCATAAAAGATAAGTTCTGGCCCCTCATTAGAACCATCTCACTCAGACAGTTCTAATGAGGGGTCACAACATATTTTTTGTTAAGAAATAAGAAAAAGCATCTGAGAATTATCCCCAAAAAAACACCTTATCTGGAGCCCTGAATTAATTTTACACATCCACATTTTTTGATGGTTACAGAATTTGAAGGCCAAAATCAAGTCTTCATAGTGAACTGTTATCAACTGTATCCATGAAAATTCTTCAATTTTGTAGGTGAGCTGCAATTTTGTAGGTGAGCTGCCTCTAAAATGTAATTCGTTGAATACTGTCTTAGTTGGGGCATGCATGTTGATTTACAATGTACTTATAAGCTTACTCAGTTACTGGCTTTTCCAACATATTTTGTTTGAGTGGATTATCAATTTCAGAGACCCTCAAAGTTTGGCACTTTAAAGCCCTTTCTTCCATTTTTTGAACAAAGTCAATACCAGTGAGGAAGAAGAAAATTTCAAAAATACAATATTTTTTCTTTCTTCTTCAAAGTTGAAGAGGCATATTGTTTTTGCCTTGTTTTGTTTTTAATTGGGTTGATTTGCATGTATAAACCTTCAATCATCTTCACTGACTGCTAATTTATGTATGTGTGTGTGTTGTGGAGGGGAAGAGCGTGGAGGAATGGAGGGAAGGGATAGGAGAATAATATTTATAGCTGTCCAAAACAGTTGTGCAGGAAACAGTATATTACTCAAGCATGCTCTTACTTTATCTCCTCAAGATTTATTTTATTGCTTATAATGTCCACCATACCTTTATTTTGGAACTATTTTGTGACTAAAACATGGTGGATATTTCAGATTTTTTTTCAAGTAGTGGGTGTCTGTTGAATTGATTTTTGTATTTGTTATTTGTTTCTGTGCAATTTCATCCTGGGACATTGTAGAGGGGTATTTGGAGATTTTATCAGGGTAATTATTTTTGGATAGAATTTCATCCACATGGACTTCTGGCGTCCTTGGGATAGCCAAGTCTCAAGTATGCTAATTTTCTTCATAATTGCTTTTATTATACATGCTATACCCTAGAATGGTGTTCAGGTGGTATGTAACATTGAAGGCTTGAAAGCTTTGTGACAGACCCAGTTATTTTCAAAAATAATGTAACTCACATTTTTCAACCTACCCCACCCACTTCACATTGTGATGAACCCTTAAGTTTATTTCACTGAGCATGGTCTTCATGGAAAAATCATAATATGACAGGCACATGGTCAAGTGTAAGAGACATTCAGATATGGTGCAGAAGTTTGTCTGTGGCCAGCTTGCAACTACAAAACTCTTGTCAACCAAGTGGTAAATGAGTATCTGTAGGACAGCCAAGACTGAGAAAGGAGAGGGATGGGCTCTGTCCCCCAAGATACAGTGGCCCTCTTATCCCCACTGCCTTCAGTCTGAACGATACAGAGAGTTCCCTAAAATATTAGCATCAATAAGTTTTATAAAATATTAGGAAAATGAACAAGCATTCAGTGAAAATCTGCAATCAATACAAAAGTTCACCCACAGTGCTTATAGATTTATTTCCCTTGAAGGAGTCACAGCAAAAGAATTATGTCAATATATGCAAATAACCTTGTTATGTGTGTATTCACTGGAGGTTTATACTCAACTACAAGACTTTCTAGCTAATACAACACAGGTACACAATGTCATACACACCCTTTCAGTCTCTTCATGACTAAGTGCACATACATTTTCATATTTATTTCAAGTTGTTTGTTTATTCATTTATTTTCCTTGCATTTCATTATTTTATAACAGTTAATATTAGTATTTTTTGCCTGCCTTTAACCATAAGCAGACTATAAACTTGCATCTGAAAATTTTAGGATAAATTTTGTCAAAGCTATAATCATATTGAGAATGCAGAGACACTCCAGATTAATGTGGTGGCCTGAAAGTTAAAGGCAAAATTTTCAGGGCCCAAATTATCCATTTATTTTTGCCAGACAGATTATCTGGGGCACTAAAGTTCATCATTTGAAGATTTTTTGGTGGCCCCATACAAAAATTAGGGGCATTTGGCAACTGGGTCACTGGTTGTTTCCAGCAATGAGACTAGACAGGAAACAGTGTAGATCCTGATAAGGAAGCTCATAATGAACTGCCTCAAAAGGGCCTACACTGTCTTCAAAATTTCCACTATTTTAACTTCTGGTGCTTTCAGGGTTAATGGTCATATGAGCCGTGACACATGAAAACCAACAAAGAGGTGTGCGCCCAGCGCAGACTCAGAATAGCCTGGGCATCCGCCCAGTCCGATCAGAGTCTTAGCTGGCAGCATAGAGGTAGCTTAGACCCTTAGCTACCCTTTCAGCACAAGGTGAAGCCTGATCAGACTGTGCAAATACCCAGGCTGATCTGTCTGCGCTTTGCACACCACTTTGTTGGTTTTCTCATGTTGCGGCTCATATATATTGGGGCAAAAGTGCCTGTTCTTACAGTTTAAGACCCATATTGAGTATTTCAATCAGAGCATGTAATGTTTGCCAACCCCCAATAACTAAAACATGTTTGATTTTCAAACAAATATTGTAACTGGTAGGTGTTAAGGGATAAAAACAAACAGAGGGGCCCAGTCACCCATTTACCCTAAATTCTGGGCTGGGCCCCTATAAGTTTTGGAGAATTGCCTACTTAATATTCATTTTTGGTATTCTGGGACCCTGAATGATAAATTAATGTTTAGTCTGTATTCCTGGTGTTCCAATATCTTAAATAATTATGGTACTGTGTAAAGGGTACAGTACTGTGTAAAGGGTACTTGTATATATAGAAGCTCCCAAAATAAGCTTTGATCATTTGATCAAGAGAAGGGCCCCCACAATGCATAAAATTCACTAACATATGTGATAGTATTATTACTATTAATATTATCAAGGCTTACTAGCTATTAACAGTCATTTCTAAAAAATTTTTTTTACTTTTTTAGAACTCTCACCTGACTGTAATGTAGTAGTGACAAGTCAGCCCTCAATTTTTTTCATACAAGTGGTCTGATTTTGGCATGAAGTTGCAGTAATTTGGAAATACCAAAATTGATACTTCCACGGCTGCTTTAGGTCTCTCTTTTTTTTACTATCGTGGTTCGAACCTCAGCCAGCGCACAAGTGAGAAGGCCATATTTACTTTTTTTTCACTTGCATCTGTTTTTTTTTTTTTTTTTTCTTTTTCCTTCATACTCTGATTCGATCATACCTGATCATTATATCAGAGGACTGTTCTGTTGTGGAAGAAAGCCAGAAGTAGTTCTCAGCTGTATAGGGGCTGGGAAATACTCTGTGAAACCACCGCAACCCCAAAGGGAGCAGCCAATCATTCATACTTGCCAGCGCAGGCCAGGTTTTGAACCTATGCAGCAGAGGTATGTAGCCAGTCTACTGTTTATAGGTAAACCTCGCTACCGACTGAGCTATTGGGGCGCCTGGACTGAGATATCGGGGCACCTTGATTGAGCTATCGGGGCGCCTGGCTGAGTTCCCCACACTTTTACTCAATATACGTAAAATATTCTTGAAAGGGCCTTAAAATACACATCAAAAAATTATATATACAAAAAATGTAGGTTTTTAAACAGCTCTTTTCAAAATTTGAGTTAATCTAAAAAAAAAATGCCAATATATATATTCAATGAATTTATATCCATGCCAAAGTGGCTGAGATTTTCTCTCAGACTTGGCATGTACAAGCTCTTCTAATCAGAAGGATACATCTCAAAACAGAACTGAGCTAGATTCAATCAGCCAAGACAACTGTGCATATAATGATGACACAATTAATGACAGTGAAACAGCAAGAAATCTAAATGAACAAAGTGACATTTATGACCTGTCAACACTGTTTGACAGTAATGTTTCTGATGATAATTTTAATTCTGTATATAATGATTTGACGCATGTTGAAAATATTAGCTCTTCCATGTGTGCCGAAACCTCTCTTAATCTTCAATTAACTACTAAAGGCTTTAAAATTGGACATATTAATATCCAAGGTATACAAAATAAATTTGACCAAATAGACTTGATGTTAAATAATTCAAATAATAATATTCATATTTTTGGACTCAGTGAAACAAAGCTGAAAAATTATCACCCTGACAATTACTTTTTTATAGATAATTATCAGTTTTTTAGAAAAGACAGAATAATTTCAAAAGAGCGATGTGAAGAGGGTGGTGGTATAATTGTATATGTTAAGAATGAAGTAAAGGTAGAGAGACGTTGTGATATGGAGATGAAAGAAATTGAATGTTTAGTATTTGAAGTTTTTCCTACAAATTCCAAGAGCTACCTTGTAGGTATATTATACAGACATCCAAATGAAACCTTAAAATGGAATGAAAATTTTGAAATTTTTATTGATAGAATTTTGGAAACACAGAAAGAACTTTATTTATTAGGAGACTTCAACAGGGACTTGTTAAATGAAAATATAAAAAAATCATGGTTTGAATATCTAGAACCATTTGGCCTTATTCAGAAGGTAAATCAGTCAACCAGAAAAACCTCTTCTTCAGAAACACTAATAGATCATATTTACTGTAATATGCAGACTAATGTAAGTTCAATTGATGTTCCCCAAATAGGATTAAGTGACCATTTCCCTGTATTTATTACTCGTAAAACAAATTGTTCAGTTCCAAAACTGACTCATCACACTATTTCTTATCGCTCTTATAAACACTTCAATGAACAAGAATTTATATCTGATTTGCAGTCTGCCCCATGGGATGTAATAAAACTTTTTGATGACACTGATGATGTTGTTGATACATGGACATCTATGTTTTTAAATATTGTAGATGAGCATTTGCCAATGAAATCACAAAGAGTTAAACATAAGCAACAGCCTAAATGGATAACTCCAGAAATTATTGATGCTATAAAAACTCGAGATAGACATAAATCAACAAATAATGAACTTCAGTATAAAATATGGCGTAATAAGGTAGTAACACTAATAAAACAGTCTAAAAAAGCACAATATTCAGCTTTGATAACAGAAAATCAAAATAACCCTGGCAGTGTCTGGAAATTATTTAAGGAAATTGGACTTAATAAAAGACATCACAGTAGCATATCTGCATTGAAAATTGGGGATTGTGATATTAATGACAGTAATGAAATTGCAAATGAATTCAATAAATTTTTTGTGTCTGTAGCTTCAAAAATAAAGGAGCCTGTACTAAATTCTAACTTTGATAAGCTTGAAGCTTTCTGCAATGGCAGAATTCCAGATGACATCCATTTTACAATTCCTGAAATCTCTAGGGAGAAAGTGTTAAAATTTTTAATGAATATTGATGTATCTAAAGCCACTGGATGTGATCAAATAGGGCCACACTTAATTAAAATTGCAGCTCCATACATAACTGATTGCATTACTCATATATGCAATCAAAGTATTAGAGATTCGGTATTTCCAAATAAATGGAAGGAAGGCAAAGTAGCACCACTGCATAAAAGTGGTTCAAAGGATGATGTTAATAACTACAGACCTATCTCAGTTCTTCCAGTGCTCTCCAAAATCTTAGAAAAACATGTTCATGATTCATTAATGGATTTTCTTATTACATATAATTTATTGCATAAAACTCAGTCAGGTTTCAGACCTTCACATTCATGTGAAACAGCATTAATAGGAATGATAAGTAGGTGGCTTGATGCAATTAATAATGGCTCCATGATTGGTGTTGTAATGGTAGACTTTAAAAAGGCTTTTGACCTTGTGGACCCAAGCATTTTGTTGCAAAAATTAAAACTCTATAAAATGTCTGATAATACAATGTCATGGTTTTCTTCTTATTTACTTAATCGCAGGCAAAGAGTAACTGTCAACAATGTCCTCTCAGATGATGAAGTAGTTATTAATGGAGTTCCCCAAGGTTCTATATTGGGCCCACTAATGTTTTTATTGTTCATTAATGATTTGCCTCTTTATACAGCTCCAATAAATACTGATCTTTACGCTGATGATACCACCCTGTATGAAACTGGAATTTCACGCTCAGCAATTGAGAGCAACTTGCAAATTGCCCTGAACAACCTTTCTGAATGGTGTAAATTTAATGGTATGGCTATCAATACATCAAAGACCAAGTTGATGTTAATTACTACCCATCAAAGGAGAGCAGTTCTAGATTCTGATAAATTATGTTTGACCTTAAACAATGAAAACTTAAATATCATAAATAAAGACAAAATACTTGGAATTATTATAGATAATAATTTATCTTGGTCAAGTCATATAGACCAAATATGCAAAAAGATATCATCTAATTTATGGCTTTTATCTAGAATTAAAGAATACCTTTCTACTGAACACAGAACTCAATTTTACAAAACTTACATTCAGCCTCATACAGACTATTGTAACTTAGTATGGGGTGGGACGTCCCAACTTAATCTCAACAGACTTTTCCGTCTGCAAAAACGTGCATGCAAGATTATATTGGATTACAATGTTGAAAATGTTCTTGAAAGTATGCAAGAATTGAAAATACTGACTATATATGAAAGACTATTTTTACGAAAATCTAAATTCATGTTTAAAGTTTATAAATCAGAAACACCTCCATATATCAATGAGATGTTTAATCAAAGAATTGTTAATGATAATCTGCCTTTGTTACGGTCAGCTGTATCTTCAAATTTCACCACACCCCGACCTAACAGAGAAATATTTAAACAAAGCATCACATATTCAGGACCAATTGTCTGGAACAGTTTACCTTCTGAACTGAAAAATTTAAATACTGTTAATTCTTTTCATAATAATTTCATAAAATGGTTGAAAAGCTGATTTGTATTATCATTTTTGTATATTCTATTTTAGTTCTTCATCATTATAATATGAATTTTATTTTTGTGTGTGTGTGTGTGTTTGTGTGTGTATGTTTATTATGTAGTTCTAGTTTTTTGGAGGACTTGTCATAATAACTGTACATATTTGGACAAACCCTGATTGTACTTCTCCAATTTTTTGGAGCAGTCTGATCAGGCTCTGCAGCCTTTGTTCTGCCATATTTGTCTCAATACTTACAGTTTTTATAGTGTTATTTTCAGTATATATGTGAGTGTTACAGATCTGTAGAAAATGTGAGATTGCTGTAAAAAGTGTACATTATTTGGACATTTCTGTGAGCTTACTGTAATAAGTGTACATTATTGGGACACTTCTGTTCAACTGGACTGCTATTTTTGAATTTTGTGTAGTCCTTTTTCCAGTTGGGAGAATTCTTATCCAGTTTTTACTGGGTAGCATCTGGTGCAGACCTTGATTACAAAGTTTGGTGTAGGCGGTGTAATGTGGGCCTGTGGTATTTGTGTTGGTAGTTTTGTCCTGATACTTGCAATTTTTGCAGTAGGAAACTGACAGGTTGGATGTGTGTGTTCTTAAAATATGACATGCTGCATGCTTTTTTCTGTTTCTTTTCTTTTTTTTCTGTCACATTGCGACTACATTTAAGAGAGGGCCACATGGAAGATTAGTGTTTAACTAAATGTGTATTTCCCTCTGTAAATAAAGTCTATTATTATTATTTTATTTTTAAAGAAAAACACACAAGTCAGAGCTCCAGATAAGAAGGGGTTACAGGGATACTTCAGAGATAATTTTACTTACTTCTCGAAGAAAATGTATGTTGTGACCTCTCATTAGAACCATCTCGGTGAGACGGTTGTAATGAAGGGTCACAACATATGTTTTAATGCAATAATATGGAAAAAAATTATTCCTCAATTATCCCTTTTACCACTTCTTATCTAAAGCAATGCTGACCTACCGTCTGTCACTCCAAGAGCAGAGTCTGCATCATGATATAGAAAAAGATACATCTCACACTATGAACGTATTTATTTAGATATCCTCTTTTGAGTCAAAGAACTATTTTTTTAAAACTCCCTCAAATGCTGTCAAACAGGTGTAAATGGAATAAACTTTCAATTTTTAATAAATTTTTGCCAATTGAACTTCCTAATTTTCAGGCACAAATTCCACGATCCGCAAGAATTGGCAAGAACTACAAGTATCCAAGATGCTTCCCAGAACACTGAACTTTCTTGCTAAATGACCTATAAAACTTACATCAGGTTTGTAGTCCATAACCTGACTGTCAAAATTGACCATTTATTCAGGCCAAAGAGGTCTACAGAGGACCTCTTGTCAGATATGACGTCTTGATGGTCTTGACCCTGGGGGGATCTCTTTTACAAACTTCCTATCAATAACCTAAATGAGATTCTTTGTTTCCCTTCAAGGGGTCACAGTTGGATGCCTGTCTGAAGCCACAGGCCCCTTCAACACTAGATATCATTTATCATTATTGTAACACACCCCAGGGTTCAAAATCATGATTTTCCAATCTCAGCAATATTGGTAAAGACCCAAATCACACTGCTTCTCAACAACAGTTTGATAACCATCTACACCATTTGCCAACAGTGTTGAAAAGTACAAACTAGAAATGTATACACAGTTCACAGATGCCCTCAATCCAGAAAAAATTATAGGAGTTGCACTGACCATCTTTGTTTAAGCATCAGGAAGGGACAGTACACTTTCAAAACTAGTCAAATGTAGAACACCTTAAGACTGACATATCTACACATTATAGCAAAAAAATTCTACCAATTTCCAGTGATACCTGACAAACCATTTACAAGAAGGAGAAGTTGCTTCAAAGTTCAGATGAGGGATAACTCCGCAAAAATGGGTGAAAGTTACAAATTTTTATAACATACACATCCCATACATCATTCACAGCTAAACATTCTACGGAGTTTACAAAAAATCAGAATAAAATTTCCCCTTTTCAGGCTCAAAAACGGGCATAACTCTGCTCAAAAAGAGTCCAGTTCATAGACCTCATCTAGTCTTACTACCAAGTCTGAAAACCCGACTGAGAGGATCTATGGTCCTGTATCATTCATCTCAGTGGTATAATGTTACCGGGAGGAGCTCCAGTAGCTCAGTGGGTTTAGTGCTGGCCTACTGATCTAGCGGTCACGGGTTCGAGTCCCGCCGGAGGATGAGTTCCTTCCATCCTAAACGGGGTTCCATTGCACACAGCCTTTCATTATCACAAGCCCATCGTCCTGATATGATTGAAATACTGTTGAAAAGGACGTTAAATCGCAAGTCATCCATCCATCCATCCATCATGTTACTGGTGTATGATGTTGTAACCTTAGTTTCAATGTTATCAGCTGTTTGGTTCTGAATCCTTAATCGTAATCTTGGTCATATGATTTCAACCTTTCCTACGAAATCCAGTTTCCTAGACAAATTTTCCCAGTATAGGCACCATTCAAAAGTTGGGTTCAGTTGGTCCGGTGCCTTATACCCCCATTCCACTGGACGGCGCTTCCACTGCGCTCCGAAATTTTGGACAAAGCGCCATGAATCGTAGCAGAAGCGGCAGCAGCGCAGGAGAAGCTTCTAGGTCGCAGTGAAAGCGTATCAGAAGCGGCATGATCGCCAAGTCACGGCGCTTGTTTTGACTCTGCTCAAAATTTACGTAGCGGAAGCGCCGTGGACTCAAAGCGCAACAAAAGCGTAGTAAGAACGTAGCTCGAAATTCATGAACGCAGCAGCAGCGGGAGCAACGCAGCACCAGCGCAGTGGGATCGTGCTGACAGCGCCATGATATTCGTCTGCGACCCAGCTACGCTTCTGCTACGCTCTTTGCCCTCCTGTTGCGCTCTTGCCGCTTCCGCTGCGACTCTATTATTTATGAATAGCGCGACCACGACGCTTCTGCTGCGCTCTTGGCGCTTTATCTGCGTTTCCTCTGTTCTTATGGCGATCTGGGCATGAAAACGCCGCGTTTCCACGACATTTCATAACTCGTTTCATTCAAGATGCAGGCTGCCAGGAGCAGGAGTTGGAATACTCTCTCCTGCGGTAAAGGTTGCGTAAGAATAGTCTCCTGACACTGCCTGGGTATGGATTTTGCCTTCTGCTTTTGACAGGGGGCCAAGCTCTTGCTCTCTAAACTGAGCCAAATAGGCGCCCTTTAGAACGCCGAGCAGAGGCCCCAGTTGAGCCTGAACTGCAAGAAGAACAAGACGAGTCGTTCGAAGTCACTAGTTCATGATTGCCAGCTGGGCCATAGCCACTGGAATTTTTATATTATCAATCGTCTACTGAGCGCAAAACTGTGGTAACTACATTTTTGCAAATTGTTCAGGAGAAGGAAAAAACTGTTTCTTTTTTATCCTACTAAGGCAGTTTGAACAACATTCATGTAGATTACAACTTTTAGCTTACTACAAAGAACAAGAAAAGAAATACCTCATTTATTTTATGTATAACTGAGAAAATTGGAAATATATGTACTTACAACAATAATGCACTGAAAACTGTGAGCGCAAAACTATGGTAAGTGCACTTACCATAGTTTTGCACTCACTATAATTGCACTTACAATATTTTTGCACTCAGTTACTGTAACATAATGAGAAATGCAGCAGTTTTGTGTCATCTTATTATTCAAGATTAATTTATATAACTAATTTAAGGCAATATATTTAAAGTGAGCTGTTTTAGTTAATAGTATTCTAAAAAGTTTACCATATTTTCCCTAATAAAACAGCTGGGTGGGGTAACTGGGATAGAGATCCACTGTTAATTGGATAAGTTTTGACCCATTTATGACTGTGTTATCTTAATGCCCTAATTTCACTGAAAATATCTCCAGTAATGTCAGTTGTACAGCTAATAGAGGTCATGATGTATACATTTTATGTTGTATTTCTTGCCAAAACAATGACAATATTAATTAAAGTCTTCCACACAGTATGCACTTAAAAATACCAAAAATGCAAGAACTTGATCTGCTCGATCAGCAGGGTTTTAGTTAATATAATAGTTATTTGAGTCTAATAGCATTACCCTCAGTGTCAGACAGAGAAAATATATGTGTGAAGGGTTTGGGCTACAAATATATAGCACATAAAAAGTGTTACAAATGGAGACCGAAGTTCAATACTGAAAGGATATAGAAACCCACAGTAACTAAATATGGATTTTTTAACTTTGTTTAACTGGATCACTATGCAATAAATTTCGTTGGTGCCAAAAGTAACTCAAGCATGTAACATACCATGGCAGGTAAGGCAAGCGGTGAAAAGCAAAAAAAAAACTGACAGAATAATACTGACAAGTTCGTCAAGACATCTTGTCATACCATTTGATACTCCAAAGGTTCTGCTTGCATCTCCTGCACTCATGGTACAGTTGAGTGAAGTTCAGGGTATTGCATTGCTAATTAATGTAAGGGCAAGGGCAACAAAAGGTCCCAATCAATTCTAGAATTGTCAATGTTTAATATCACGAGATTGGACTTGTGATTTTGGTACTTGGACCATTTTCATTTTTGATTGAATGTTTCCATCATAGTTTGTCTTCTCCATTATCTTAGAGAAACCGGAATGCTTACTGACCGACCGCGATCAGGACATGCCTGTCTAACAACACAACATCAGGACAGGGCTATACATCTTGCTCATTCGGTATAATCACCACCTTACTGCCACTGAAATGGCTATCAATTCGGAAAGCACTCATAATCATTGCATTGACCCCAAAACTTTAAGGTGAGTCTGTGATGTAGACATCCCTTTTGGCATACCCGATACAACTGATTAATTCACTTAAGGATACTAGGGATACTATCAAATTGTTTTTAGTTACCCAAGCAATAAAGGCCCCATTACTCTAGCCCCATTACTCTATCAGCATGAAAATTTTATCATGAGCAGAGGTATCGGTGCAAGCTTTTCTCTATATAATAGTTCCGTCATTGTAAATGACCATAATTAGCCAGCTTTACACAAATAAAACATCTTACAGTTTCACATAAAACCGTTTTGAAAATTTTTATTTGGGTCATTTTAGTTGGCAACTAAAATGACCTACTTTCAATTTCATTACCTTGAATAAAATGGTAAAAATACAATGTACAGGCTGGAGCCCCAATCACTATCCCGCTTATGTTTATATAGCATTGCTAGACGGCAAACTAGAACAGGAAATTGTATTTTGTTGAGCGCTTTGTTATTTTTCATAGACTTGTTTTCTCTACTTTTTGCCAGTTGAATGACTCAATATTATGATCATCAACCCACATTTTATTACCAAACGTGAAGGTTGAACCTCTTTTTACAGTGATTTGAGTCAAGACCTTTTTACCACTGATAGGACTATGGAGACTTTAACATTCAAAATTCAGTGAAATTGTCTGAAATACTTGATAACAGAAGTGGGACTGCAGAGTAGACATCCCTACACTGGCATACCTGATACTGAACAGTGCATGAACTGATCCATTTCACTTAGGATACCAGGGGTGCCGTCAAAATGTTTTCAGTTACTCAAGAATTAATAGTTAAAATCCAGTGAAATTTTCTGAAATACTTGATAAAAGATAGCCTTTGACAGATTTATAAAAAAAATATTACATAACATTCAAATATGTAACTTTCAATCACCCCTAATAAAATATTATATGTTTTATGCACTGTTTTTAAATGCCAGCTGTAAGACAGATACAGGAAATTTGTGACTTTAAGACCATAGCTTAGTCAGTTATTTAAGATGTCATTTCATGAATTCATTTTTAATTTTCTGATTGTACTATGAACAGCATGTCAGTGATAAAACATTGTATAACCAGCATTCTGTTCTTATTCCTGTTGTGCATAGAGGAATCTCTTAACATAAAAATGAAATATCTTGCATAAACTGCAGGGCCGCTATGAATTATTTATCAAAGCCATGGACAATCATAGTATTTCCCACCTCGAAAAGACGTATGTCATAGGACCCCAACGGAATCTCCTCAATGAAGAGATCCTACAACAAAATGCTCCAGGGGGTTTAAAATCTCGACCCAAAAATTAAAGAGGACCATTGACCATGCATTACTGGAGGTTTGAAATGTAACACAAACTGCAGCCTTTAGTTCAGTTTCATATACGTGTATATGGCCAAAAAAGAAAATACATGTATTGCAGAACCTAGCTAGAAGAAAAAAATAATGGATAAAGCATAACCATAAACCTAACACTAAAAATGGGCCCACTATGAAGTTAAAATACATAAGTTTATAAAGGAGCATAACTCTGTCTTCAATACACCAACTTTTCTCTCTAATTTATAACATGCTTTTAGACAAAACAAGGAGCTGTAAAGTTGCAAACATGGACAGGGTTCAGATGCACATTCCTGGGACATGATTAGCATCATTTCCTAGCTGACGACACATTTCTGCGAAAATGATTTGGTAACAAACAATAAGGTTGGTATAGGTATACAGATGTGTGTTGAATACCACACCACCAGAAATGGGCATTTTCCGAAAATAATCAAAGAATATGATTATATGCTGTCTATGATATTTCAATCTTCATTTTAGCAGGGACAGTATGTTTCAATGTCAGATTTGAGATTAATTTTAGGAACAGTGTTAGATTAAAGCAAAGAGGGGTTTACTTGCAGGCGATTGCGCCTATCCATACACCGTTTGATATTTTGGTCATGGGTAAACAAGTGGTAGCAAAGCAGAAATCTCATCCCAGCACAAAATTATAGTCTACTGCAGTTTGAAAGAGTTGTTAAAGTAATATTCTAATATAAGAACATTCTAAAACTTGCAAAATTAACATTTTTCCTCAAAGTAAAAATCACTTACCATAGTTTTGCGCTAATTGATTTTAAGCTATGTACTAATTTTGTAAGCGCAAAACTATTGTAACTGCAGAAAAACTGCAGTTACAATAGTTTTGCGCTCAGCCCTAAAATGGTGAATATTTTTTGTCGTCAAATAACTTGATAACTATTTAGTCTTCAATGCCGATTTTTTGTATACAGATGTAAATGGTAGAAAGGAAAGCTTTTATGAAAAAAAAAGGATTTTTGACAAAAATGTAGTTACAACAGTTTTGCGCTCAGCAGACGCAATATTGTTTGAAGGCTGGTGGCTAACTTCTGCTGGACCCGATTCTCTGCCGATTTACATAGAAGTGGTTACAAAGCGCAAAGAAAGCGCAGCATGAGCGCAGCTCCGGCACTTAGGTCGTAGCTCGATCGCAAATGCATCGTAATAAGCGTAGCTCAAGCGTAGCTTGAAATCCTTTGCCGTAGTAGCAGCGTATTAGAAGCGCCCTCGAAGTCCGTAGAGCGTTGCAGAAGCGCAGCTAAATCGCGGTAGCATCGTGACTAGCGTGGCGAGATCGTCCTAGAAGCGTACTGGAAGCGCACAAGTTCCAAGTTTTGGCAAATGCCTACGCTTCTGCTGCGATTTCGAAATGTTTGGAGAAGCGCCATGATCGCCAAGAGCGCAGTCAAAGCGTCATCCAGTGGAATGGGGGTATTAGAGAACAGTCAAAGCATGACCTTGACCTGTGGTAATCTTATGTCTTCATAATTTTTTACAACATGAACTTCAAGAATGCACTGTTAATCATTTTCCCACATAAAGAAAAGCTGACTTTTCCATAAAGTAGTTACTATTTTAGCTTTTCTATACATCCGAACAAAGGCACCTTTTCTCAGGATGATGATAACAACAGTGCAGTTTGTATGATGTTGTATACGTGTTATTGACGTCTTAATGTGGAATTTATTTATACTTTTCTCCTATGCCATCTGCGTATGGCCTGAGAATTGATTTCGAATAAACTTTTGTTCTGTTCTGTTTTAGTAGTACCGTATATTCTGAAAATTGGGACACTGAAAATAGTCACTATAATTGCTCAGTCACCATAACTATTCTAACTAGAATAATAGAATTCTGCAGAATTCTGTCTCATCTGTCTGCGATTTGTCACAAAACAGAACAGAACTTTATTGCATCTAAAACTCAGGCCACACACAGGAGGCCTGAGAGCATGCACATAAAGGTTAACAGAAATAAACCTGAACACTTGATGCATCAGAAAGTAATATCTATGTCTCAATTCTGCAAGCCTCAGGGGAGACAAATATGGAATCACTTTGTTTTACAATGCAGGAATGCATCCAAAAGATTCAGATGGAAAAGCAAACAGTGCAGACCCTGATCAGACTGCTCCTTAGAAGTTAGAGGAGCAGTCTGATCTGGATCTGCCCTGTTTGCACAAACCTATCTGTCCAAATCCTTACCTCGAGGGCTCGAGGGCTGACTTTCACAATAGTATCACAGAAACCACAATTATGATACTTCACAATAAATGTACACTTACTATTGAGGTGCTAAAATGATGCATCATAATCCTATCATGACATCACCACATTACGTCATAGAATATCAATGGCATTGGATGATTTCAGCATGAGTAGAAGTCATCTTTCATAAATCATGGATGTGAAAAATCCCATAATAGTAATTATACAAGACTGACCCTTTTCTTTTAATGTTTTGCAAAGTAGGACTCTTTTCTTTCATGAAAGGATTGCTTAGTGAACAAAATGACATCACAGAAAATAGTAATCTTCAGGACTAATAAGAATTCCCCGGATTGCAGTGTCTTGCCTGACATGGCATTGTATAAAAACAGAGCTAAAAAAAATGACAAATGTTTGCACCGCCAATGTTGATGCAGCCAAGGACACCAGAAAAGTTATCCATATACAGTACAACTTCATTGGCTCGAACAGGCTTGGGATCATGAAAATTCTTTCCACCAAAGGGTAGTTCTAGCCATTCAGGGTTAGTTTCTATATAAAGTGATCTCTAGGGACCCAGGAAAGAGTTCTAGCCAGGCAGGGTTAACGAGTCATCAGGGTTCGAGCCATTGAAGTTCTATTGTATCTTGCTTAGAACTGCGAGCCACAGGTGGGACAAAACTATCAAAACTTCTGACAGACAAAGACACTATCACTGATAGTTACTGGTAGACCCCAGTCCCGATGACGACCTCTGTTGCTATTTTATATTTTACAAAGCTGCGTAGAGATGTAAGAAGCTACAAAAGGGCTTTGTGTACAAGTTTAGGTAGATCCCAGTCCTGAAGGCACTGGGCCACAACCTGGAGAAACAAGACCTGTCTGGGTACAGGATAGCTCCACCTGACAGGGCCTTGCCAATCACATATTCTGTGGAAGGCAGTGTCTCATGTGTCAGCACATTGTTACAAAACTGAGAGGAGCGGCTGTAGCGTAGTGGATAACACTCCAGACTACCAATCCAGGGATCGCAGGTTCGATCCCCCGCTTCTCCGGTCTTTCGGATGAGACTTTAAACCGAGGTCCCGTCTCCATATGACCTCGTTGTTGGAGGGACGTTAAACCCGAGTTCACTCACTCACTCACTCCCTACAAAACTGAGCTAAACAAGAAAACTCACCAATGCCACTGCCAATACTAGAAAAGTAATACCTAAGTCTCACTTCTACTAGCTGAATGTAAGACAAAAACTTAAACCGAAACTTCTCATGCAGACACCAATGCTGATGCAGATGTCAAGGTGACAACAATAACTCCTATGAACACTTCATACAGGCAAGCTAAAAACACATTTCATCCCACATTTTCTTCCAATCCCAATCTTATACCCAGAACAGCATACTGTTAACTAGTTAGTAGTAAATATACAACTTACCATGATAACCACGCCTCCTGGTAGTTTCCCGCAGATCATAAAAAGGTGACGTCCTCTGAAGCTCATTTGTAGGGCTCAAGTTCGGACTGAGATTTAAAAGCGGTGGACTATTGGTACTGAAATACTGTCCACTTTCACTGTTGCTGGATGGTACATTAGTTCCACTTGCAATATGTACAACATCTGAAGCACAGGCTCCATTTTCATTTGAACAGTTATTTTGGGGTATTGACCCTGCTACGTTATGAATTCCTGTAGGTTTGGATTGTAGTATATAGTGCAGTAACTGTGCATCCTGGTGGCCAGCTATTGGCATACTTTGTTGACTATCAATCTGTTAATGTCTGAAAGAAGAGAAAAGAAGCTTCACTATTTTAAATCACAAGAAGGTTAGAACTTATGACATATTATGCAATGCAAAAGCTTCTCACTTTTTTTTTCAACAAAAAATATGGGTGTATTTGGTTATGAATTCATAAAACACTTAAGGAGTTGACCTCTTAACGAGCTTATTAGGCTAACGATGCTTTGAACAACTGGGCCCTGACTGTGATTTAACCGATTTGAATTCAACCCTTATAAATTCTAGTGGTCAAGGTCATTTAATGACCTTGGCAAAGGGATACACCTCTGTCGCCTAACTCGTCTGTCATCATTTTCCACGGACTTCTCCTCTTAAAGTGCTTGGCCAATTTCAATTAAATTTCATATGCAGCTTTCAGGCAAAGACGAAAAGAATGTTTATATATTTGGGCCAGGCCACATGACCAAGATGGCCTGTGTGACCATGCCCACATGGCTGTCACTGTGGACTACCAGAGAAGCCGAACAATGACAGAAACTGAAGGTTTTGATTAATGTTTGTGCAGATTGTCTCTGATACCTGTAAAACTTGATTTTGCAAAAAAATTCTTTTATTGCATTTTGTGAGCCAAAGTGCAAGCCCTGCCAGCAATAAGTTTTAAGATGCCTTTTTAAAAATTCCTAGCGAGAACCTTGATACTCAAAAGAGGGTGCTGCAGTATACCTGGGAGTTTTGACCTAGAAGATTAACCTATGAAGAGACTGACAGATATAATAAGAACTAGAAATGTTTTTCAGAGAAAAACTGATGTCCCCCCACCAGCCCATTTCCCATCCCCTCTAATGAATAAAAAGCCTGTACAAATAAAATATCTATGCAAGTTTGGACAAAATCCATCCGCTGGTTCTAAAGATATCCTACATAGAAGACTATGTCCTTCAAAAATGAGTCAAGGTCACCAACTACTAAACATGTCTTAAACCTGTCACAACAATCAAAGGCTAAAGAGATACATCAATTTTAGTGAAATGTTCACATATGTAAATCCTCCTGTGACCTTGAAAATGAGGTCAAAGGTCACCAAAATTTTGTTCAGCTCTTTAACTTGTCCAAATCATGTATCCACGAAAGTTTGGCGAAATTCCATCAATTGGCTCAGGAGATATTGTGGGTACAAGCAATTGCCATGTTAGTCCTCCAGTGACCTTTACAATAAGGTCAAGGTCACCAAAATCTAAACAGCTCATAAACTTGTCCCAATCATGTATCCAGGAAAGTTTGGTGAAATTCCATCCATTGGTTCAGGAGATATAGTGGGTACAAGAAATTGTCATCCAAGTCCTCCAGTGACCTTGAAATGAGGTCAAGGTCAGCAAAATCTAATAAGCTCAAAATCTTGTCCCAATAATGTATCCATGCAAGTTTTGTGAAATTCCATAACTGGTTCAGGAGATGTAGTGGGTACAAGAAATTGTCATCTAAGTCCTCCAGTGACCTTGAAAATGAGGTCAAGGTCACCAAAATCTGATCAGCTCTTACACTTGTCCCAATGATATATCCATGCAAGTTTGGTGAAATTCCATCCATTGGTTCAAGAGATATTGCACATACAAGAAATTGGGTACAAAAAATTGTCATCTAAGTCCTCCAGTGACCTTGAAAATGAGGTCAAGGTCACCAAAATCTAATCAGCTCTTACACTTGTCCCAATGATGTATCCAAGCAAGTTTGATGAAATTCCATCAATTGGTTCAAGAGATATCGCGCATACAAGAAATTGTCATCTAAGTCCTCCTGTGACCTTGAAAATGAGGTCAAGGTCACCAAAATCTAATCAGCTCATAAGCTTGTCCCAATGATATATCCATGCAAGTTTGGTGAAATTCCGTCCATTGGTTCAAGAGATATCGTGCATACAAGAATCTATCACGCCGACGCTGACGCCGACGGGATCCGCACTGAAAACAATATGTCCCCCCTCACCTTTGGTGGGGGGACATAATTCCGGGGAATGCGGTGTCTCGCCTGCTGGCGCTTTGTCACAAAAGAAAACTGAATCGGTAAATACAATGCAAATTTTGAAAGGTCAGTTGACCCTAACATTTGGTCAAGATGCTACACTAATGACAGTTCTCAGTTTCACCATTCCAGATGTATGCAAGTCCCACATTTCAAGGCTCTAACCTTTATCATTTCTAAGAAGCAAGAGCTTGAGGCACATGTTGCAAAGTCAAAGAACCTTAAAATGTCGGTCAAGAGACAATACGGATAGTGACTTTGAGCTTTACTCTTCCAGATCTTTGCATGACCCAAGTTTCCTGGCTCTAGCCCTTATATGTTCTGAGAAACAGAGCTAAATGCAAAAATAAGACCAAAATTACACAGCTGGAGAACCATAAAAAGTAGGTCAAGACTCAATATTGGTGGTAGCTTTGAGCTTTACTTTCCCAGAATGTATGCAAGACCCAAGTTTCATGGCTCTAGCCCTTATATTTCTTGAGTAACAGAGCTAAATGTAAAAACCTTGACAAAAAATTGCGTCAGAGAACCGTACAATGTAGGTCAAGACCCAATATTGATGACCACTTTAAGCTCTACTCTTCCAGATGTATGCATGACCCAAGTTTCATGGCTCTAGCCCTTATAGTTCTTGAGAAACAGAGCTAAACTGGAAAACCTGACGAACCATTGCAAAGTCAGTGAACCGTAAAATGTAGGTCAAGACTCAATATTGATGATGGATTTACACTCTACTCTTCCAGATGTATGCATGACTCAAGTTTCATGTCTCTAGCCCTTACAGTTCTTGTGAAATAGAGCTAAATGCAAAAACTCGACAAAAACTTGCAAAGTCGGTGAACCATAAAATGTAGGCCAAGACCCAACATTGACGATGGCTTTAAGCTCTACTCTTCCAGATGTATGCATGACTCAAGTTTCATGTCTCTAGCACTTATAATTCTTGAGAAATAGAGCTAAACACAAAAACTCGACAAAAACTTGCAAAGTCAGTGAACTGTAAAATGTAGGTCAAGACCCCACTGCAAGACCCAATACTGATGATGGTTTTAAGCTCTACTCTTCAAGATGTATGCATGACCCAAGTTTCATGGCTCTAGCCTTTACAGTTTCTGAGACAATGAGCTAAACGTAAAAACTCGACAAAAGTTTACGCCAACAAGGACGACGACGACACCGGTAAAGCAATACATATGTCTCGCCTCTGCTTCGCAGGCGAGAATAAAAACAGAAGTGCACTACTGGCCATCCCAAGGCAGCACTTCTGTTTTGGTTCTTCTTGGTTGTGTTATGCGTCGTTTGTTGCTATGTCTGTTATTGATGTTAAGGCTAGCCCGGTGACCCCCTTCATGGGAAATGGCTGTTCACATGGCTGCCGCTGATGATGTCTTTGGTGGTGACTAATTTTGTGTTGTCTTTTTCCCACATGTTGTCTTGGGTGGGATCTGGGATAGAATTGTGTCAGTTCCTGAAAATTTTCCTATTTACTTTAGTTCCCAAAAGGATAGACAAATGGTGCCCTGTACTGCAGCCATGGATATGCAACGCTGGGGTGCAGGGGGAACATCGTTACAGGAATTGAAACACACACACACAGGCACATTAATATTCCCATGGCGACAAAGACCAGCGGTCTGCTATCACGGGCTAAAACCCTTGACAACCAAGCTGCCCTCTGACAGTGGTGGGATACACTGCTTCAATGGAAGTCCAAACCTTCCTCAGCAGTCTGCATCATTAAGATGGCAATAACTTTGACGTCTTTCGAATTATTGCAAGTTGATCCTGCTTTCCCCTCTCAACATATCCAGAATTCCACAGCCAATGGACAGGCTCTTCCTCCCCATAAGCCACCTATTTACTGTGAACTTACTGCTGAGCTCCAGATAAGAAGGGGTATTGAGGATAATTCAAAGAAAATTTTTCTTATTTCTCAACGAAACCAAACGTTGTGACCCCTCATTAGAACCGTCTTGATGAGACAGTTCTAATAAGTGGTCACAACATATGTTTTTATGGACATATAAGGAAAATTATCTCTTAATTGTCCCTGTAACCCCTTCTTATCTGGAGCACTGCATACTGTGTCGACATCATCTAGGCAGTTCTGCCTCCTAGGATGCTTTTGAATAGGGTAAAGTTTGGTAAATTCGGACTGCGGGTAAATTCAGACAATGACATTGTTTCCTTTATTGTCAGTTGTTTGGAATTAACTGGGCAAACAGTGAAAATCCAGATGAGACGGCTCTTAATGAGCCGTCTCATCTGGATTTTCACAGTTTGCAATGTACGAGGGATGATCCAAAATAACGTAGACTTTCGTCATAACTTCCACGAGCGTGGTTAGATTTTAAAAAAAAAAAATATTGCAATAAATCAGAACATTTATTTAATAAGTTTAGTAATAAAAAAAATTAATTTATTATATATCCCAAGCACGCCGTGCTATTTAATAACCATGGTGAGGCATAGGCGGCCCACGCCGTTTTTCATATACGTATAAAGTTACATATGTCTTAATAGAATAAAATTTACACATGCGAAACGCTCCAAACTAGGCCACGTTACAGTGCGATATGCTGAGGCGTCATATCAAAATTCGACGTCATTTGAGCCTCGCTTTTTTAAAATAACAACATTCATTGCGCGGTTGTACTAACACATCTAACGTCAAAATGTCGTCGTCAGACCGGCTGGAAATCCGGGCGATTATTAAGTTTTGCCACGACCTGGGAAAAATGCCAACACAGACGCTGAAGATGATTGAGAAAACAAAGAGGGAACATTCAGTAAGCAGGGCGCTTGTCTTCAAGTGGCACCACAGATTTTCCAACGGCCAAGACAGCCTAGAAGAACAGCAGGGTCGCAGAAGAAAGAAACAGTATGGCGCGACGATAGTGACGTCAGTTTGTGATGCACTGGTTGCTGAGAGATGCTTGACGATTAGAGAAATGGTTGAGGGGTTCGACATGGGTTATGGTACGATACACCGGATCTTGACGGAAGATTTGCAAATGTCGAAGGTAATTCTAAGTAATAAATTTGATTTATACATGATGCATGTTGCAAATAGTATCAGATCATAGCTACAGTATAGAAGAAGCAACCGGGGATTCCGCTGGAGGACTTTATACTGCACCAGGATAATGCCCCGCCCCATACAGCGCAGATGACGACACTTGAGATCGGGGTTCTTGGATTTAATACCATCAGCCACCCTCCATATTCGCCTGAATTGGCACCTATGGACTTTGCCATTTTTCCACCCGTTAAGAAACAGCTCAAGGGAATGTGGTTCCGTTCTCTCCATGAACTACGGGCAGCTACTAGCCGGATAGTCGCACAGTATGAACAACAGTGGTATGAGGACATTTTGAACAGTGGATCCATCGTCATCGTCGATGTGTCGAGTGTGAAGGACGTTATTTCAAGAAGAAATGAACAGACTATCGTCTGCATTGACGTTCATATGTTAATGTTGTCAACGACGTCATAAAATCAGCCCATAGTGCCCATTTTATTTTGAATGTAGTTTTTTTAAGTACATGTATTAATATTTTAAACTGAAATTTTGAAAGGATATGCTGGACATATTCCAATTCATGTTCATGTAATTTTATTTACGATAAATTGAACAGTATAAAAGTTATAGCAAAAGTCTATGTTATTTTGGATCATCCCTCGTATGTCCGAAATTACCCGCTGTCCGAATTTACCCGACTTGACCCTATTGTTTTCCCAGTCTTGAATCGAGTCCAGTTTCATAGCATGCAGCATGAAATCTGTTGGGATGATTGGCTCATTTTTTTTTTCAATCAGCTTTTAAAGGTGTTTATGGAGGGTGTCGTTGCCACTGAATTTGGAAATGCATTCCACAGTTAGATATTACATGTGCTCAGGTTGTTTAACAGGTCTAGGAAATTAACACAAAAATTCCGCAGAATGCTATGTCGCATCTGCCTAATGCTTTCTCAGTAGTAGATACCATGGTAGAGGAAAGTGTACACAAGGTCTGATGAATTTATGTAGAAATTTGAGCAAATTTGATTTACAAACTAGAAAAGATGAAGTCATATAAAAATACAGGTTAAAGGTATGAAGTAGTCAAACCAGCTTTTTATTTTATGCCATGTCTGATGTTTAAAGGTGGTATAGTTAGTGAGAAATGGACTTGAATGCTCTTGTCCATATAATCATGGATGCCAGGTTGACATAAATTTCCAAAGTCAACAGAGCATGATATATAGGTCAAGGGTACAAATAATAGCAGGCTTTTTAGCAGCATCCCAGAAGAATCTTCAAGCCAGGTTTGATGATTACCCCCACTGAATTTAATGAGAAATGGACTCAAACCCTAAGGTCGACACAATTTTGGATGTGAAATCTTACAAATCAGTAGCACCTGAAATAAAGGTCAAGGATTGAAACAAGTGCATCAATCCTCGAGTCCATTCTAGGGTGAAATTTAATACCAGTTTTGATGATTCTAGATATCACAGAATTGAGAGAAATGAACTTAAAGGATAGGGTTGATGTAATTTTTTAATAAAATTTTACAAAGTCAGCAGAGCATTAAATACAGGTAAAAGGTCAATCCTCTAGATCAACCTAAGCAGAAACTTAAAAGCAGGTTTGATGACTACAGGTATCATACTGAGAGAAATGGACCAGTATACTAGGGTTGACACAATTTTTTATGTAAAATTTTACTAACAGCAGAGCATAAAAAGTAGGTCAAAGGTCAAAATAAAGGCAACAATCCTCTAGACCATTCTAAGAAAAAACTTTATACCAGGTGTGATGATTGCAGGTATCATAGATGAAGAGAAATGAATTTTAACACTAGGGTTGACATATTTTTTAATAATACACAAAAATTTTATGAAGTCATTAGAGCTTGAAAAATAGGTCAAAGGTCAAAATAAGTGCAAGATTTCTCTAGACCATTTTAAGAAGAAACTTAATACCAGGTTTGATGAGTGTAAGTATCATAGATTGACACTAATGGACACAAACGTTAGGGTCGACGTAATTGTGGACGGACAGATGGACTGAAAAGTGAACTCCTATGGCAAAATGGCAAATTATTTCAAATCTGACCATTTATAAAACAACAAAGTAGTGCGTCAAAAACATGTTTTTCACCCAGTTATCATGCAATATTGAGGTTCCGCTATTAAGTGCACGATTGTAAATGCTTACCGTAATCAACCTTATTAGCGCACATGCCCCAATAAGCGCACATCATGGGAATTTCTGAGGCATATGATTATAAGCGCACATATTTTTACTGATTTATCTCTTTGGCTGCTTGTTTACAAGTGCTGAAAACACTATAAAATCTTCCAGTTTTCACTTACAAATATGTACAAAGCTTCTCCATCCAGCAGCTTTTCTCTGATGCTTTAAACATTAAATTCTGTTTCTTTCTTTATATAATTATTCTTTGAAATGTGCACTTATTAGGAAGAAAGCCTACTGCAAGCATTTAATGCCATTTTTAAAATGTTAAGCACACAGTGCACTAAAAGGGTCGAATACGGTATTTCAATGCTAGGAAAAGACAAGACAGGTTTGGTTAGTGCAATATTTCAAGAGCACCAGATATTTTTTTCACAGTTTAGTATTTACCTATCAAAACAGGGGCCAGCCTAGAGGGAGAAGTGGGAGGAATAGTCTCCCTAAGCTGACTGACTTCTCCCTATTTTGAGCTGAGGGAGAAGTCAAAATGTATAAAACATATATAGAAAATCCAAAATTTGGGATAAAACTTCTCCCTGAAATTCAGAAAATGTTGCAAAACTTCTCCCTTTCTGAGGACCCTAGGCTGACCCCCTGCAAAATTCAAACCTATTCAGTAAACTGAAGAGTTTGGCCAGTAAAGGTAATGATCAAATTCAGAGGCTGTTCAGTAGCTTTTTACTTAATCATCTCTTTTGGGGAAGACTAGCTGGTTGTTTTGCTGTTCGTTTGGTGTTGTAATCGTTTTGTGTTTACACTTCCTCCTGATGCACGAGATAAGCTTTATTCTAACCATTCTAACATAGTATACCAGGTTTTCAAACAGTCTGGGGTGTTGCCTTGAAGAAGAAGCTAACTCACCTTTTGAACTTGGGGCCAGAGAGGGGCTATGACTTTGGGTAAAACAGTGTGGGAATCTGCCAAATTGGGAAGAATCTAGTGATTAAAGAAACAAATCGTTTGATGTAATCATTAACTGAGCAGTAAACACTGACGTAGGTTTGACTGGCCTGATGTTGATTTGTTTTCTGGAATAGCATAAGGAGTATTTGTCTGAAATTGTGTCAGACTGTAATTTTGTCAAGGTTTAAATGATGCCTGGAGATCAGATTACGGCTGGTGATACCTGAAGGTCACCGGCCGCCTGACCCTGACAGTTTTTTTGCCTTCTTTTTTCCACACAGGTGATGATCGGCTGATCTTTACTGGTGAGGGTTCACTAGTAACCACTGGCTTGCCGAAACCAAATTTTTCTGGCTTCGCACAACCAGGTGGGGCCTTTTTATCGACCATTTCTTCGCCTCACAGAGACTTTTGTGCGATATGTTTGTTCAAAGGAAAATGAAAGTACCAACCCAACTGACCGGAAAGATCACATTTGTTTACGCGATTGGCTAACTATTTACGGACAAAGATCGGTAAAGTCCAACACTCATGCTTGTTCCTGGTCTGTTCATAAAAACAGCCAAATAAACGGAAAACGGAATGCTTAAAACAGATCCCGTGTGCTTTCTGTTATCGGAAAAAAGGTTAACTGCACAATGCTGAGACAGCAAATGCGCTGAAGTAATGATTAGTATATGTTAAAACTAGGTAACGTGCTGGCTATAAAATGGTTGACCGTGCATGCTATAGCATAAATAGGTGGCGAATGTTAGCTGCTTTTGTAAGCTGAGAAATGACTATCTTACATGGTACGATTGAAATTTGAAGATCCTTTGTATTTTGTTGTTTTGGTCCGCATTTTATGAAAATACAAAGCTTATCTGACTTTCTCTATTTGCATAAATATAAAGTTTTGGCAGATAAGTGAGTTGCAGGACTCTTTTAGTGTGTTTAGTCCTACCTCATGAACACAATATATATAAACCCATCAAGAAACTTGAAACACTGTTCTCCTTCGGAACTCGGAGGATACACACCTCGACGCGGTGAAGGAGCCGAACGCCACGTGGCAACCCAGTCACGTGGGGGCTAAGATGTATCGACGGTGTGGCCCTAACAAGGGCCATTGTTATTGAAGAATACCTTGATGTGTGCTTCCAGGAAGAGTCTCCCTATGGTCGTGGCTACCAACGACATTCTGCGAGGACAAGGACGGACACTCGGCGCCCTGTTACTACGGCTATGGATTCGTTCCGCTGAGGTGCAGGGATCACGTCGATACGAGAATTGAAATCTACTACTACTGAAACACTGTTCCTCTAATAACACGCCAAGCAAGATAGTGTACATGTTCCCAAAAAATATGTAACTGGTCTCAACATAATGAAATAGACCCTTTTAGCACCCTGTGCACTTAACTTTTTCAAAATGGCGGCAAATACTTGTAGTAAATTTTTTTCTTATAAACACACATTTCAACAATTTGTTATATATTCAAGGAAACAAATTTTAAAGTTTAGCATCAGGAACATCTGTATATACGCTGTCTACCAGCACATTATTATTACTATTATTGACAGTCCTACATGTAGGTTATCAGACTAGCGGCACATCATTATTGGTATAAAAGTATGCCCTTGCCCTCCTGCAAGAAGACGAGTTAACACCATCAGGTGTGTGTGACTAGATAGTCTGGACCTCCAAGACAAGTAACAAGTAAGTTTAGCATAGGAGAAATGCTGCTTATGCTCACTGAGGGGTAGCAAAGCTTCACAAATGAAAATTCTGTAGCTTTTTTCAGCTCTTGTAAACTAGCAAACAAAGGGATTAACTAATAAAAAATATGTGCCAAAAAATTACAATGATATGTGCTAGTATATAGGGGGCATGTGCAATAATTAGGTCCAATATGGTAAACAGTTCTCAATATATCAACATGAACAAATTTAGGAAAGTGTAAGCACCAATTTGTCCTTTTAAAAATAGCAAGATTTGTAAAATGAAAAATAATTTGTTGATCTACAAATAATTTGTCATTTGTCTATTTCCTAGAGTAAATAGTAAACTCCCATGTATTAACTGTTTTGTTTTTTGTTTTCCTTCATACTCAGATTCGATCATACCTGATCATTACATCAGAGGACTGTTCTGACTCTGTGGTGGAAGAAAGCCATAAGTAGATCTCAGCTGTATAGTGGCTGGGAAATATGGGAAATAGAGCAACGGAAGGTATTATCGACAGGTAGCAGTTATCGACATCCCCTTGTGAACTTTTCCATTTCTTGACATCTTTTTGTAAATAAGGCATTATAGTGTTGCAATTTCATTTAGCTTTATGTATTAGTCCAAAAAATGCTAGAAAGTTAAGTGTTTGGAGAAAAAATGGACATACTTGTTGATGTACTAATGAAATACTATGCCTCTTATGCATGGCTGTAAGGGGAGGTCAGTCAGACACATGGTTATTAAGGTATTTAGATACACAATAACTCTGTATCAAATTATAAAAACACATAACAGAGTTCTTGTTCATGGTGAATCAATCAACTATGGAATATATACACACTTACAATGCCTACCACAAAGATCCTAAGTTTTCGGGCAGATACGTCTGTATAAACAGTGGAAACCGTGATCAGACTGTTCCTTAGGAACCAGAGTGATCAAGGTCTTTACAATTTCAATTCCATCTGCGCATTTTTGAGGCATTACTCTATGGTAGACCCGGAACAACAGGAAAATAAATAACAGGGCAAGGTCCGGCTGTGTTTGCAGCAGGTGCAGTATTTGGACAGTCTTTTTTGGGGATATTTTTGAACTTAAACATTGTTTTTCTAGGAAACAAAACGGTGAAATGTTTGTTTTTTTGTTTTATTCTGTATCATACAATGTAAGTTTTACTAAAACAATATGCATAAGCATGCCCCATCGATTGAATATATTTTTCATGACGTTTTTCATGAAATTCAATTTTCTTGCATTTTTTAAAAAAGTGTAAAAATATACTTATAATCAAGATAATTGCAATTTTTCTAACCAGTCTGTTTCAAATACCCTATATTAAAGATTATATGATTTGCAGAAATGAAAGTGCATCCTTGTGCTAGAGACATGAACTTTAATGGAAAATGTGTAAAAAAGTATGTATAAATACAAAAGTTTGTTTTTTAGGAAAACAAAACGGTGAAAAATTTTCTTTTCTTATCCAAATGTTTTATAGCCCTTTGGGTTATTCAGCTGGTATAATGAAATGAATGCCCCACCAATATCTTTATTCACCATTCGTCTACCTTAAGAGAGGCTGACTGTAAACATCGAGCATTGGCCCATAATAACGTGGAAAGTCGAAAATTATGGATTTGGCTCAAATTTTGGGAAATTGATAAAAACCATGCTTGTTTGTATTTCACAAGTTTTTAGAGGTCAACGTTCGGCCATTTCCATGGTAACCAGGAATCCATTTTGAAAATATCAATATTGAGACATGTATGTAATATTTCCTCGATAAAAATCAAACAACAAAATATTATCCCATTCCTATTTGCTTGTATAGTTTGAAAATACATACGTATGTAATAAGATAACATGATATGAATGTTTTCTGTCTCTTATTATCAACGGGAGAGCTTTTACTGGAAAAAATCGACCCAATTTTGAGTGAAAAATTGGTGTTTTATTCGCCTAATAACTTAAAATGGCAGTCACGTTTGACAATAAGGCAATTATATATGCATGATAGAATAAGGCTTGAAGTTAAAGAAAGTAAAAAAATTAGGTTTAAACTCGCAAAACTTTAAAACTTATCCATCTTTGAAATGTGTCAATACTGTAAAATAGTAGGAAGGGAGATAAGTCAAATTGGCATTATCCACCTCCCTTGACGATTACAAATCTGCGAACACTACAGGTAGTATCCATGATCTTTAATAATATAAGATGGTTTCTTTGAAAGAATAGGATTACTGTCAACAATGCTAACCATGACCTTTTTTTATCTATGAAATAGGTCCATTTACCAAGACTGCAGTTGCAGTTATATTCGATACATTTGATGACAAGAGTTGTCCCGAGCAAAACATCTGCAGAAATCACGGAATAGAAGAACGGAGTAAAACCGTTTTATTTGCAGCAATATTTTTGCCTTATCTTTATTTTATGTTGAAATAAATAAATCTACTAATGTTTTTTTAATGAATTGCTTCTGTGAAGCAGGTAATACGCAAGTAGAGGCATTTTTCAGGACAGAAAGTGGTGTAGACTAAGGCCTACAGCGTCTATTCACCGAGGGATACTGAAATTTTAAGCAATGTTCTGTTACCTATGATCGTCATACTACATAGAACAGCTAAAAATGGATGGATGAATGACTTTGGATTTTATGTCCTTTTTAACAGTATTTCAGTCATATCAGGACGATTGGGGAATATGGTTGGGGGGGGGGGGAGAGTGTGTGGGGGGGGGGGGGGGGATGAGTATGAAAAGCTGTGCAGTGGAGCCATATTTGCGGTTGGAAAGATTAATGCATCCAGCAGATCTTGAACTCTGAAACACTTGATCAGCAGACCAGGCCTTAACCTACTGTGCTACCCGGGGCTTTTAGAATAGCCAAGAAAGTCGTGTAATTTAGTTAATCCTGATAGGGGTGCCACCTTAAGTATACGAGTACTCATGAGTGATTTATTCATCCCACCTCATTTTATCCACTTTTCTTTAGCTTAGCGAGGGAAGCGCCTGCGTGCTAAGCTAGCAGTCCTTGTTCGAATCTCTTTTTTTTTTTAATCACGGGGTGCCATTGCACACAGTCTTTGAAAATCACCCATGCCTTGTTGCATGACCTAAGTACTGTTGAAAGGGCCATAAAACTACAAACCTGTCATTAACTCTCTCCGTTTTCAAGTCTGCCATTTAAATGTTAATTTGTGGTGCCATAAAAATGTTTGAAATGTCCATTTTGTTATGAAATTATTATTGGTTGAGCGTGTGATTTTTCAGCTTGTTTCTTACATTTAGCTTTTCTTAACTCCCTCTGGCTTCGCCGTCGAGATATAAACTACGATTTGCGCTCAACACCATGTATACATCAGCGACAATTCACTGGTAAGAAAAAAAAATTGTTCTTAGGGACCGACCATTTGATATTCTGGGGGGGGGGGGGGGGGGGGGGGGGGGGGGGGGGGGGGCCTGGTATTCTTGATGGAGACACAACATTTTATTTCACTGGCCTCTGGAAACAATTTCTTTTTTTTCACCTTGTGGGAGCTAATTAATTTTTTTTTGCAAACTAACTCAAACAGGTTATTTTTTTTTTTTTTAATTTTATAGTGGAACTATCAGATCCTTGTTTACTTGACCTTAATATTCTTTTATTTTACCCACATCAGTATTTTTTACACCTTTTTTCTCACAAAAAGAACATGGTGCTGTCTTTAACCAGGCCAAGGGCATGGCTTAGCTTGCTTTTGCAAACCAGTGCCTGGAGCATGTTACTCTTTTCTTCTAAGGTACAGATACAAACATCCCTGTATGAGTTTGGCAAAAAATTAGGCCTTAAATTAGGGATATTTTGGCCAAAATTTAGGGCTATTTTGGCAAAGTTTTAGGGCTAACATTAGGAATTTAAGTTTTCTTTTCTATCCCAATATATGCCCAAACATGCTTTATTCGTACTTTAGAAAGTTTGATAAATACTTACATGATAGAGTCACATTATACATGAATGGCAATGAATAAAATGGCTGAAAGTTATGTGCTAAGAAGTTAACAAAGGGGGGTCTGGGGGGCAATGCCCCCAGAAGCTAAAGCAATTTCCCAATTTCAATGGCAATTTTAAGACTGGAAACAATAGAGAAAAACTAGGAATGATGATAAAATAAGGGTTTTTATATTAGATCTTTTGCCTTTTAGAGTGTTTATTTTGCCATAATGGTTTTGTCTCCCATAAGCTAGAGACTCTTTTGCAATTCAGTTTTAGTGGAAACATTTACTTAGTAATGTGGCAGATCAATAATACATGTATGTGAATGTTGTATAGGATGTTTTTGTTAATGTATGCACATGTGGGCCCGCTGGTATAAACTAATTGTAGATAATATTAAAATATTACTATAAATATGCAAGGTTGGCTGGGAAATACCGGTGGTGGGAATTCCCAGCGGTAATTACCGGTAATTACCGTCCTGGGAAATACTCCAAATTTGGCCAAAGTGGGAAATACTGGGAAATATGAAATAAAAATGCTGTTTTAGACAACACATTATGTCACTTTTCTATAAATTTAACTTGATAGCATTGTTTCTTGTTATTTCTGTACATATCATGCAGACAAGGATATAAATTCTAGGACTGGTCCTTGTTAGAGGACACAGAGGATGATTTTTGGATGTTACAAAGGCTATGAATTGGAAGAACACAGCCTTTTAAATTATAATTCATGTAAATAACAGGCTGACAAATCTTTTTTTATCACTTAACTGTTTTCTAAACAGAAGTTCTTTTATCATTTTGTTCTCTTATGAATTTGTTTATTGACATATTAACTGAGCTTTAGTTTAACTTAAACCTCTGTGTCAGGTTTGTCCCTGCAGAAGATCATAGCTCTTTCTTTTGGCTAGTTTGTTTCTTAGTTTGATCATATCAAAATGCCAAGGGCTTCAAAGCTAGGTTCAGGTTCATAGCTGTTTAACTGATGAAGTCTGCAATATCCTTTTCCCCAAAGCTTCTCAAACAAATATACATCATGCATGGATCTTTAATTGACTAACAATACCTTCTTTTGTAAATAATGACCATGTTTGTGAAGGTGTGAAAAATAATTGTCTAGATTCAACAGACAAATGACATTACAGGTACTTTTAATAATCTTGTGTTATAAAGCTTATTGATACACGCAGAGACAACTGAAGCTGCAGTTTCTTCATTTAGAAAGCAACAAGTTTAAATTTACACAAATGGAAAATTTGTATACTATACTGAGAATCTTTTCTATTGATTTAAATAAAAGGCTGTTTACACAATAAGTTCTTAATGTTTTGCTTTGCATAAAGGTGAATATTAAACATTTTCAGGTTGTGAGAACCCAATTTCCCAGTAATTCCCGGGAATTACCAGTAATTCCCGGGAAATACCAGTATTTCCCGCCGTCCTGGGAAATATGAGTATTTCCCGCCTTTTTGCCAACCTTGTAAATATGGGGGTCTGGGGGGGAGGGGGGGGGGGCACAGCCCCCAGAAGCCAGAGACATTATAAAAACTCAATTCCAATGGAATTATCTGCAGACTATATATTTTTTTTTAAATTTTGGGTGGAGACAGGTTATTTTTTTCTCTTTTGAGACCAGATTATTTTTTTTAACCCCCTTATGAGCCAGGTTATTTTTTTCTTGCATATCCAAAGACAGGGAATTTTTTTGATAAATATACCAGGCCCCCCCCCCCCCCCCCCCCAAAAGACCAGATTATTTTTTTTAACCCCCTTATGAGCCAGGTTATTTTTTTCTTGCATATCCAAAGACAGGGAATTTTTTTGATAAATATACCAGGCCCCCCCCCCCCCCCCCCCCCACAGAATATCAAATGGTCGGTCCCTTAATCGTGTAGTTCTATATCACGTATTTTTTCACATTTGTACACACTTTCTCTTCACAAAACAGTGATATTGCTATTGCATAAACAGTGGGAGGGGTATCTAAGCAGCGACTTTAAATCTGTTTATTTGAAAAAAAAATGAAAACCATTAGAGATACGGAAACCAAGTACTGAACTACATTAAAACCATTACTTCTACTGCAAATTAAGAGTTGTATATTAGTTACATGGGTTTAGGGTCGTTTTGAACTGATGTGACGCATTTTTATGCATCGTAACCATAGAAACAATATCAAACACTACATATCTACGCCGTTATTTGAAAAGATGGGATGAAAATGCGACTCTTTATTTGTTTAATAAGCAAATTTAAACTGAAAGTGTGGAAATTAGAGTAAAGAAATCTGAAGAAAAAAAAAACTGTTGTTTCTGTAAAATTGTAATTGCGACCGGGACACCCTTTGCACGTGCATTTATTCTGTAGTCAGTGAAAGTTTACAACTAATTGCTTTTGCTTTGTACCGTACGTATGTTGCTGTTTGAAGACATGGTAATGGTATATTCGGGTCAGGCTGCCATTTTCAATAACCTCGATTTGAAAAAAAGCTATTTTCACAAATTTTATTTTTTCTCCGACTATATGTACTTCCAGTTGTCATGGTTTCAACAACGTCCAGTAGCCAATGCTCTGAAGGTGCAGAGACTGACAATAACATTTAGTCCTAAACACCATACCAGTTTACTATTTGATACTTGCTTCAGGACAGACACGTTTTCCCTTTGAAATTCATTAAAATATGTAAAATTTGAGCGGCCTAAAAATGGTTGCCATGGCAACAGTAATTGCTTAGAAATCTCGAGAACCGTTAGACATATTTCACTAATTTTTTCACTAATCTTCATCTTTCGTCGAGAGCTTTAAACCACGACATTTTTAGCAAAATACAAAAATTCGAGTTTCCATCCAATGCTCGATTCTTACAGTCAGCTTCTCTTTAATATTTTCACTCACATAAAGTGCTTTCATGTGGTTTTATTCCATAAACTAGATCACCATGGAGATTATTAAGAGCAGACATGGTACCATAACTCTCTTCAAAACCATATTTGGAACTGTGACCTCAAGGGTGTCGATAACTACTTCCCTAAATGCAGCATGGCAGTAATTATCAACACCCCAAAATTAAATGTCTCAAAAATCCACAGTTTCTAAAAAAAGAGATCAGAAAAATAGTTTATTTTCAAGTAAAATTATCTCAAAAAGCAACAAAACATCATCAAATTTACAATGTTTAATTTTATCTTGGTAAGATTTTTTTTTTATTTTAAGGGTAAAAATTGAAAATATTTTTGCATATTTTCTGGCTGAGAGTGTAAAAATCGGAAATCTTGGGATTTTTGCTCATTGACCTAGTTACCGGTGTTTACCAATTAACGGTGATTTCCGAAGTACGCCAAATTTTGTTTACGTCACCGCGATTTTGCAACATGAAGTTTTGGTTTTGAGCTGTCTAAATCTTCTGCTAACTGTCAGTCCTCTTTAACTCACGAAGGGTAATATTTATTTCTTAATTACTGATGTATAAACAGAGTTTATAAATCAATTAAGATCACCAGTAACTGGGTAAAGGAGCATTATGTTTGAGTCCAAAGCAAATAATTCAGTCATTATCTACACTAAATGATCAAGGCATAATTTTAAGAGAAGTTGTATTAAATCATCATTATTTTTATCATTTGAACCTACGCCCCAGAGGAATGTAGCCAGTCTACGGTTTATAAGATATGGAGTTATCGGGGCGCTGCCTGCCAACAGGCCGAGTTGGACTTGGGGCGAATTGCCAATTGGGTCACACTGGTCGACTCAACTTTATCGCATTCGACGTGTACAGTAATATATACATACCTTCAAAAAAGGCTGGCACTTAAATTGTAGCATATGTTTTCATATTTGTAAGAGCCAAAACTGTTTTTAAAGTTGTAAATAATGTTTTCAAATACAGTTTTCAAAGATCAGTTTCATCGGCCAACCATGGAAGCGCACTCCATTAGCTCAATATATGCAAGCATTAGCTTTTCAAAAAGAAGAATACAGGCTGTGACCACAGTAGGATAATAGAAGGGCAAAGGGCCTGCTTTGGTTGCAGTAGGTACGGGAGGGAGTGTTTGGATGGTACTCGGACAAAGCGGACCAAGGACAAAACGGACCAGACAAAACGGACCACGGTTTCTTTCTTTCTTTCTATCTTTACTGTCCTCGGTCAACTTTGACCATGATGACAGGTTTCTGGTGTGGCGCATAAGTTGTCACAAAATAATAATAATAATAAATAAATGAATTTGTGACAAAGCCACCAGCAGATTAAAACTATTTACAAGAAGTCCTCAGGGGCAGGCATACCATGCCTAACCCCTGCTCTACCCTAGGATATTAAAGGACGGGTTACACTTTGGCCGATTTTGTGCCCACGACCGATCTTGATAAAATTTATGTATTTAAAAGCTTGGCATTTGGCACTTTATATAAGCATATATTTAAGTTTGCGGTTTCATAAATAATCACGTGACTTCCGGTTTATTTCACATGGGGTGCTGAATGGGGTACACTAACTATCTGCGGGTTTTCGATACAATCAGCAAGTCCGCTGACATATCAGCCATCAAAACTGACAGATATAATACTTTTGGTGCTTATCCAGAGTCTAAAAGAGATATTTTCGCTCAAACCATCTAGTAAGGAGAAATTTTATTTGATTTTTCACGAAACCTCAGAACAGTAGATTTTACAAGTGTTTATTAACACAATAATAAGCAGGTAAAGCGTTTGCTTTTGTGAAAATAATGAGACAAATGAACAGGAAGTCGATTATAACCGACCGATATTGTCAAATGTATTATTGGCGAAACGCTTTTGCACGCTTGTGCTCTAGCAAGTGCGTGAAATGGTCATTAACCTTGTTCTTTTATTAAGCATTATTCATTATTTATATATATAGTGAAGGCTTCATCATATCAAACATTAAACACATATGGAATATTACATATCTATGGATGATACACAGGTACAGATGTTTGAAATATTAGACAAAATCAGTGAACCAAGAAATGTAGGTCACAGGGATCTACATGTGTTACCAAATGAGATGCAACGCTGAAGTGACTTACTATTCCAAGCCCGAATCGGATGAAGATTCAATTAAATATTAGTTCGAAATAAAACATTAATTCAATGGATCATTAAATACAAGTCACAATGACCTACAAATAGTATGACGTAATTGGCAATGTCTGACCTAACCACTGTCTTTAATATGATAGATATATAATGTTGAATATATAAGGAAAAGTACAGTGAACATTTAAATGTATGCCACAGTAACCTGCAAATAATATGAGGATTTTTTTTTGCATCGTTTGACTGACCAACTATTTGTTATTATGTTGCGAATCCAAAAACCGTGTTGAGATATAAGTAAAAATCCTAGTCCATGCATAAAGTTCAAGGACTCAGCGTGCATGGATGCTTTGCAGTTCCTACATTTTAAGGATATGATCTGATCAAATATCAGCCATCCTGCCCAACAGATATAAAAAAGGGTAAGGAAAAAGCTCATCCAAGTAACTTTTCATACAAAGTCATACAAAGTTAGTGAACCAAAGTTCAAGGTCACAGAATTTTTACAGTGCATTAGCTTCAGACAGAGGGATACATCATCTGACCACGTTGCAACATTATAACATCAGAAGTTATATCACAACATGATGATGGAGGACATTCAGTCTAACGCCTTACATGTATACGCACATAACGCCTTACCTATATGCATGCCCAGCGCTGCGGGCCCCTCACCGACCCCCCCCCCCCCCCCCACAGACACACAAAATCCTTGGAGGGGCATTAGGAACACATACTACATAGATGAACACTTCACTTTTAAAAAGATGTGTTGTGTCGAATAATACCTCTATTTTCTATCAATTACAAAATATACTGATGCGATTTTGATATAAATCCTTTAGTCCTAGTGTTGGATACATGAAAATTTACCCCAAAAGTATATTTTTCGTTTACTCCTACCCTCGTAACCACTTAAATGTAACCTGTTTACGATGAATATGTATATGAGGAATAATTATGTATAAAAATTGGAGTGGTTACGAAGGTAGGATGAAGTGAAATTCGGATGCATAGTGGACGTTGGTGGTTCAAATTCCCATAGGCTCAATGTTAAATGTTGCAGACAGTACATGTATTCAACCGCAAAAATAACCTAAAAGGCATTAAAATACGGGAAAATGAAATCGCACAGAATAAACTAGAAACGTATAGCTAATATTTCTGCATGTTTTTGTGGTTATCTGCCTACCTTCGAAAATCGGCCTTTTCAGTGGGCACATTGCAATAGTAAAGTGTAACTCGTCCTTTTGGCCTTAAACCCATCAACTGTCTCCGAAGACAGCTTCGGTTGTAAGGCCATTCCAACTGGGGAAAAAAGAATTCTTAAAACCGTCCGTGTAAGCATTTGGACGGTGGTACTGGAATGGGTGGGACCTAGTTCTCCTGCTCCCTTCACCGATCTCAGATAGGTACTTATTCTTATCTACAATGGCAAGATTATATTATGAATTTTGTAGAATAGAGACAGAGAAGCCTGCTGTCGTCTTTCCTGCAGGTCTGGCCATTGGAGTTCTTCTAACATTTCTCCCACATGGCTTTGATTGCGGCAGCGCCTACAGGTCCAACGGGTAGCAGTCCTCTGTACTTTTTCTATTCTGTTAATATCAACTTGGTGATGGGGCATCCAAACTGGCGCTGCATATTCTAATTTGGGCCGGACCAGAGTTTTATATGCAGCAGCCTTGATTTCCTTCGATGCAAAAGTCAAGTTTCTACGAAGGAAACCCAAAGTCTTAGTAGCCTTACTGGTAATTTCATTGATGTGCTGACCCCACTCGAGGTCATCCGTAATTTCAACTCCTAAATATTTGGCTGACGATACATTCTCTAGGACTTGGTTATGCAATGTATAACCATGGATTATTTGCTTTGGAGGGGGGTGCCTAGTCACCCTCATAGAGTGACATTTGGCAACATTAAATTTCATGAGCCATGCCTCTTCCCAAAGTGCCAATTTATCTAAATCATCTTGGAGTATCTGTTGGTCTTCGGACCGTCTAATATTTCTACAGAGTACACAGTCATCAGCAAAAAGGCGGACTGTGGAGCTTATGTTGTCTGGCAGGTCATTAATAAAGATTAAGAACAGGATGGGCCCTAAAACAGAACCCTGGGGGACACCAGACAACACGGGGAGAGGGTCTGAACAGACACCATCCAGAACAACTTTTTGTGTCCTTCCAGATAGCCAGGCAGAGATCCACCGGAGGATATCATTTCGGATACCAAAATACTCCAGTTTATAAATCAATCGTCTATGGGGGACCTTATCAAAAGCCTTGGCAAAGTCCATAATAATGAGGTCTGTTTGTTTGTGACCTTTATTATTGGCTCTGTCTAGGTTTGCCTGCAAATCATGAATGAACTGGACCAGTTGAGTCTCGCATGACCTACCACTTCTGAAGCCATGCTGAGACTCAACTAAAATCTTATGGTCCGATAGATGTTGCATGATTTTGCTCACGAGAATGTGCTCAAGAGACTTACAACAAATACAAGTCAAGGAGACCGGCATATAATTGGCAGGGTCATATTTTTCTCCCTTTTTGTAAATAAGCAGGACAAAACGGACCACGTTTCAGGACCAGACGGACCACGCCGGAAGACAAACCAGACCATTAAAAGATTATGGAGTATATAATTACCAAAGACAATGTTCAATGGTCACAATTATTTGACTACTGTTCATGATCTCAACTATCTTTGGTTGTCGCAACTATCTAATTAATTTAATGGTAAGACCTTTATCTTTAAAGCATGCAAATTTCATTATTAGTGTTGCAACTAAAACATGCTTTCTCAAGATTAACGGAAGGTCTGAACGTGGTCCGTCTTGACGGTCCGTTTTGTCCTGAACGTGGTCCGTTTTGTCTCAACTTGACCCAAGCGTGGTCCGTTATGTCCGTGGTCCGTTTTGTCCGTGGTCCGTTATGTCCCTAATTCGTTTGGATCCTTTTCCAGGTAGTTATCCAGCATATGTAGTCTTGTTAGGAAAATCCTGTTTTGGCCATGGTGTGCTTTTTGTGATTTTTGACATCCATTCAGTAATTCCATTTACTTTACGCCACGATTCCCAATTGCAGCAGTGTGTTCATCAGCTCCAGAAGGGCCAGATTCTCGATTGCAAAATTTTGGCGACGGTGCTGGGCACTGGGGCTTGTATCAACCTTTTTTCAGACTGCAGTTATAGGTGTATGGCAATACAATACATACACCTATGACTGCAGCCTGAAAAAAAGTGTGATACAAGCCCCTGTGGTGCTGGGTACCTTTCTGTGCCGGGTCATCTCAATAATTCAGATAGTAGTAGAGCAAACTCCTGCTGTGGTTGCAGTAGGTGCGGGAAGAATTTTTGTAACCGTTTTTCATGTAGTTATGCAGCACATTTATGTTTGGCAAATATTGTTTTTGCCATGACGTGTTATTTGTGATTTTGACATCGATTCAGTTTCTCTATTCACTTTCCTGCACGATTTCCAATTGCAATCAGTATCATAAGGGCCGGATGCTCGTTCGCAAATCTTTGGCGATGGTACTAGTTAAGTAACTGTCACCGCTTGGACATCAAACTTATTTACATAATAGTGGGGCAAGGGCCCGTTGTGGTTGCACTAGGTGCGGGAGATTTGTTTGTTTTTCATGTAGTTATGTAGTATATGTAGTTCTGTTTGGCAAATATTATTTTGCCGTGATGTGCTTTTTGTGATTATTTGTCCATTTGTATGCCTTACTCTGACATCAATTCAGTTTATCCATTCACTTTAACGCTAGATATAATGGCCTAACTTGATTTTTGCATTGTAGCAGTGTGTTTATCAAAGCTTCATTAGGGCAATATTCTGTTTGCCATCCCCTCTAATGAATAAAAAGCCTGTACAAGTAAAATATCTAGGCAAGTTTGGAGAAAATCCATCCACTGGTTCTAAAGATAACCTATATAGATTACTGTGTACTTGAAAAATGGGTCAGGGTCACCAAATACTAAACATGTCTTAAACCTGTAGCAACGATATATTCATTCAATATCTGTCAATTGGGTCAAGATATTACTAATTTTAAGAGAAAACGATAAGCATTTTTAAGTTAGCTTTTGACCTTGAAAATGGGGTCAAGGTAATCAAAACACAGTAAACACTTGAGATTGTCCCAAGGATATATCTATGAAAATAATTTGGAAATCAAGCCAAAAGATAATGAGATATATCAACATCAGTGAATTTTTCACAAATCTAAGTCCTCTTAGACCTTTAAAATGAGGTCAAGGTCACCAAAATCTGACCAGCTCTTAAGCTAGTCCCAGTGATGTATCCATCCAAGTTTGGTGTGAAATTCCATCCATTGGTTCAGGAGATATTATGGGTACAAAAAATTGCCATCCCAGTCCTCCAGTGACCTTAAAAATAAGGTCAAGGTCACCAAAATCTGATCAGCTCTTAACCTAGTCCCAATGATATATCCAAGCAAGTTTGGTGAAATTCCATCCATTGGTTCAGGAGATATTATGGGTACAAAAATCGTCATCTCAGTTCTCCAGTGACCTTGAAAATGAGGTCAAGGTCATCAAAATATAATCACCTCTTAAACTTGTCCCAATGATATGTCCGTGCAAGTTTGGTGAAATTCCATCCATTGGTTCAAAAGATACCATGGGTACAAGAAATTGTCATCTTAGTCCTCCAGTGACCTTGAAAATGAGGTAAAGGTCACCAAATCTAATCAGCTCTTAAACTTGTCCCAATGATGTATCCATGCAAGTTTGGTGAAGTTCCATCCATAGGTTCAGGAGATATAATGGGTACAAGAAAATGTCATCTCAGTCCTCCAGTGACTTTGAAAATAAGGTCAAGGTCACCAAAATCTGATCAGCTCTGAAGCTGGCCCCAGTGATATATCCAAGCAAGTTTGGTGAAATTCCATCCATTGGTTCATGAGATATTGTGGTAATAGGAAATTGTCAGCTCAGTCCTCCATTGACCTTAAAAATGATGTAAAGGTCATCAAAATCTAATCCCCTCTTAAACTTGTACCAATGATGTGTCCGTGCAAGTTTGGTGAAATTCCATCCATTGGTTCAAAAGATGTTTTGGGTACAAGAAATTGTCATCTAAGTCCTCCAGTGACCTTGAAAATAATGTCAAGGTCACAAAAATCTAATCAGCTTTTAAACTTGTCCCAATGATGTATTCATGCAAGTTTGGTGCAATTCCATTTATTGGTTCAGGAGATATTATGGGTACAAGAAACTGCCATCCAAATTCTCTAGTGACCTTGAAAATGAGGTCAAGGTCAATAAAATTTGTCCAGCTCTTTAGCTAGTCCCAGTGATGTATCGACGCAAGTTTGGTGAAATTCCATTCATTGGTTCAAGATATTATTGGTATAAGAAATTGCCATCTAAGTCCTCCAGTGACCTTGAAACTGAGCCCAAGGTCGCCAAAATCTGATCTGCTGTTAAGCTAGTCCCAGTAATATATCCAAGCAAGTTTGGTGAAATTCCATCCATTGGTTCATGAGATATTGTGGTAATAGGAAATTGTCATCCCCTTGAAAATGAGGTCAATATCATCAAAATCTCATCACCTCTTAAACTTGTCCCAATGACGAGTCCGTGCAAGTTTGGTGAAATTCCATCCATCAGAAGATGAGGTCAAGGTCACCAAATCTAATCACCTTTTTAACTTGCCCCAATGATGTGTCCATACAAGTTTGGTGAAATTCCATCCATTGGTTCAAAAGATATCATGTTACAAGAAATTGTCATCTAAGTCTTCCAGTGACCTTGAAAATGAAGTTAAGCTCACCAAAATCTAATCTGTTCTTAAACTTGTCCGAAACATGTAGCCATGCAGTTTGGTGAAATTCCATGAATTTGGTTCAGGAGATATAGTGGGTACAAGAAATTGTCATCTAGTATTCCAGTAACCTTGAAAATAAGGTCAATGTCACCAAAATCTAATCAGCTCTTAAACTTGTCCAAATAATGTATACATGCAAGTATGGTGAAGTTCCATCCATTGGTTCAGGAGATATAATGGGTACAAGAAATTGCTATCTGAGTCCTCCAGTGACCTTGAAAATGAGGTCAAGGTCACGAAAATCTAATCAGCTCTTAAACTTGTCCCAATGATGTATTCGTGCAGTTTGGTGAAATTCCATGAATTTGGTTCAGGAGATATAGTGGGTACAAGAAATTGTCATCTAGCCTTCCAGTAACCTTGAAAATAAGGTCAATGTCACCAAAATCTAATCAGCTCTTAAACTTGTCCAAATAATGTATCCATGCAAGTTTGGTGAAGTTCCATCCATTGGTTCAAGAGATATAATGGGTACAAGAAATTGTCATCTAAGTCCTCCAGTGACCTCGAAAATAATGTCAAGGTCACAAAAATCTAATCAGCTCTTAAACTTGTCCCAATGATGTATTCATGCAAGTTTGGTGAAATTCCATCCATTTATCCAGGAGATATTATGGGTACAAGAAATTGCAATCTGAATTCTCTAGTGACCTTGAAAATGAGGTCAAGGTCAATAAAATCTGACCAGCTCTTTAGCTAGTCCCAGTGATGTATCCATGCAAGTTTGGTGAAATTCCATCCATTGGTTCAGGAGATATTATGGGTACAAACAATTGCCATCCCAGTCCTCCAGTGACCTTAAAAATGAGGTCAAGGTCGCCAAAATCTAATCAGCTCTTAAGCTAGTCCCAGTTATATATCCAAGTAAGTTTGGTGAAATTCCATCCATTGGTTCATGAGATATTGTGGTAATAGAAAATTGTCATCCCCTTGAAAATGAGGTCAATATCATCAAAATCTCATCACCTCTTAAACTTGTCCCAATGACGAGTCCGTGCAAGTTTGGTGAAATTCCATCCATCAGAAGATATCATGGGTACAAGAATTTTTCATCTTAGTCCTCCAGTGACCTTGGAAATGATGTAAAGGTCATCAAAATTTTATCAGGTCTTAAACTTGTCTCAACGATGTATTCATGCAAGTTTGGTGAACTTCCATATATTGGTTCAGGAGATACAATGGATACAAGAAATTGTCCTCTAAGTCCTCCAGTGACTTTGAAAATAAGGTCAAGGTCACCAAAATCTAATCAGCTATTAAACTTGTCCCGATGATATATCCATGCAAGTTTGGTGCAATTCCATTCCTTGGTTCAGGAGATATTTATTATGGGTACAAGAAATTGACATCTAAGTCCTGCAGTGACCTTGAAAATGAGGCCACGGTCACCAAAATCTGATCAGCTCTTAAGCTAGTCCCAGTGATGTATCCAAGCAAGTTTAGTGAAATTCCATCCATTTTTCTATGAGATATTGTGGTAATAGGAAATTGTCATCTCAGTCCTCCAGTGACTTTGAAAATGAGGTCAAATGATGTGTCCATACAAGTTTGGTGAAATTCCATCCATTGGTTCAAAAGATATCATGTTACAAGAAATTGTCATCTAAGTCTTCCAGTGACCTTGAAAATGAAGTCAAGGTCACCAAAATCTAATCAGTTCTTAAACTTGTCCGAATCATGTAGCCATGCAGTTTGGTGAAATTCCATGAATTTGGTTCAGGAGATATAGTGGGTACAAGAAATTGACATCATGCCTTCCAGTAACCTTGAAAATAAGGTCAATGTCACCAAAATCTAATCAGCTCTTAAAGTATCAGAATTGTTTACTGGTGATATGTCCAAGGACAATCATTCACCAGGACCTGTGATCAGGGAAGACAGTCCCTAGCCCATACAAGAGAAGTAAATAAGGTAACTCAATCCTCTGCACACTCAGAAGCAGAAATAAGGGAATCTCCAAGGGATTTCCAACCTTTAATAGTCTGGGGACTTGTAATTCCATGATAAACAAGACAGTGACTTGCAGTCATATTCGACATGCGACGTGTAGTCATATTTTGTTATTTATTTTTCTTTATCTACCCATATACTTCCGAACATGGCTATGACTTCAAGTTATATACCAAATATTACCTCCAGTCATATTCTAATAAAGATGCCTATTATGCATATATATATGATAAACGTGATGGGTGAATGGCCTTCTTCAAAGGCTTCAACAGTAATGCAGTGATACTATCTCTATATACTGCCTCACGCCCTCGCGGACATTCTAGGCAGGAGCCGATGATTAACGTGACGGTGACATGTAGTCATGTTGCATATCTGTATCTGTTCTTCAAGAGACTTCAATCACACTTGATCACTATGTCTCTGTGGCGGTAGAAAAAGAAAAAGTAGGAAAGATAGGAAAGCCAGAAAACGGTTGATAGACAGATAGGAAGTAAAGAAAGTTCGCAATCTGCATTTTCAGGTCATCATTGGGTAATCAGACCACTCCGGCTACCGTAGCAGCCCCTGGGTATAGCACCCAACCGGCACAGCTCCAAAAACCTTCCAACCCTACTTGCAGGTTGCCCCCTACCTAGAATGTAAGAGTGGAAAGCCCCTGCTTGAAGAGTACCAAGTCAGGGGCCTCAGCCACAGAGGCTGGCAACGAGTTCCAAACTGGGATGGTCCGTGGAAAGAAGCTATATTTGAAGACATCTGTTTTTGATGGAACTTGTCTTAACTTCTTGGTGTGATTAGCTCTTGTCCGTGTGTTGACTGGAGAGAGGTACGCTGAGGCAGGAACGTCCACTAGGTCATTGATCACTTTGTAGAGAAAGATCATCTGGATCTTAACTCTCCTTGATTCTAGTGACTCCCAGTCTAAGTCCTGCAGCATCTCGGTTACACTGCTGGTGTTATGGTAGCGACTGGTAGCGTACCTTGCAGCTCGCCTCTGAAACAAATCTATTTTGGACTTTCCAGAGACTGTATGAGGGCTCCACACTGATTAGCAGTATTCTAGGTTTGGCCGAACTAAGGTCTTGTATGCAGCTGCCTTGGTGTCACTGCTGTTAACACGAAGGTTTCTCCGAAGAAAACCCAACATGCTGTTAGCCTTCTTGACTGTTCGGTCAATATGGTGATTCCACTGTAGGTTGTTGGAGAGATCCACCCCTAGGTATTGCCAAATATGATCTCTTTACTATGTCTTTTCTCAGAGAGTGTTCTGTTCTGTTTCAGTTCTCGTAGTGGCTCAACGGACTAGAGGTCAGAATCAAGCTGACCAAAGCGCTCTACGTCACGGATTTGATATTAGGTCATGCATTTATTTATAGATGATACGGCCAAATCTATAATTAATTGCCAACCCATTGGATCGTACAATCACGTGACAAAATTCTCTTCGGTAATTGGATCGCGCACTGTGTTTTTGTCAGAGAGATAAAAAATGTAGAGAGAAGAAAGAAGACTCACATATTTACTGCGAAGAAAATACCATATTTCGGCTGTTAATTTGTTAAAATTTTGGATTCTTTTGGACAATAGAACGAAGTGTTAAAAAGTCGTCATTAGTAATACGGCGAAACTTCACTGAACAGGAGTAAAATTGTCAAAACCTGAAAGTAAACAGTAGTAAACTTTCAAGGACAACAGTGAACAGAGGCCATTTTGACAGGGCTTCAATTTTTCAGGAGGTATTTGCGCTGTATAAAATAAGTATACCACCGGGAAACGAACTAAAATTTGATGTTTATAGAGCTAGTAACATTGACGGATCTCTAGTCACAATCAGCCAATAGATTATTTTGCCACAATGACTTGGTCAGGTAACATGAAAAGTCAAAGGGACCAGAGACCGAATGGCGGGCCGAAGCAGCGACAGTATGTCAGAAGGGATAGAGGAACCCCTTCTCCACAGCATTCAGACAGGGATAGTCCAGTTGAACAGAGCGGACACACTCATGGGATCTTTAGGTAGGACATAGAGGTTTTAGAAAAAGTTTAAGAACAAAAACAAACAAATTCGTTATGTTCTTTGTCTCCGCCTCACCATATCCTGGAAATAAAATACCGACCCCCCCCCCCCCCTCAAAAAAGAAAGACCATTCCTTTATTTAGCAGATTTTAAATTGAATATTAAATTATAGAGCCATGACTTCACCTTGTCTTTCCCATGTTTTTTTTCAGTCGGGCCAGGCAGAGCAGTAACTATTGTGTCTGACTCGAGAGAAGAGCCCTGGTAGTTCAGTGGGTTAAGCACTGGCCTACTGCTCTAGCGGGCCCGGGTTCAAGCCCCGCTTGAGGCTAGAATCTTTCCTACTGTAAACGGGATTCTAATTCACACTGCCTTTCATTATCACCCTACCATCCTCCTGATAATTGAAAACAGACTTGGGGTCGAATACTTTCAAAAGTATTCGAATACAAATACAAATACTTTGCAATTTAAGAATACAGAATACAAATAAAAATACTTTTTATATGAATGTATTCAAATAAAAATACAAATACTTTGCAAATGTATTCAAATACTTTTGAATACTTTTCAATAAAAATGGAAATTTCATTAACCAATAGTTTATGCTGAACTTTCATACCTCTATAACTCCAGACTCTAGAGATTATTTATTTTAAATTACTATATGAAAATAATTTTGATTACAAGATTCTTTCTTTTGACTTAAATATCTTCATATCTATTTTAGGAACCTTATATTTCTATGGTACAACTAGGCACCTTTCTATGTTTGCAAATTTGCGTATTTGGTGTAAGGTGACTTTATTTCCATATTCTGATGCCAAAGCTGGAAGCCAGTTGATCTGGATCTATACATTTTGTCATTTTAATTCTAGCAATAAATTGCATCAAATTCAATGTAATCATAGCATTTTAATTTATTCAACAGGTTATGGGCAGTGTCTGTACAGGGTTTTCTTAAATTGTATGAGATTGGGCATTTGTGATTTTCATCTCTATTTCAAATTATGTCAGGCTGAAATTAAGATGGGATCATAATTGTGTATTGTAATATTTGAGAAACAAGTGTCAAAAAATTGTACAGGAATGGCATGGCTTAGTTGTCAGTTCTGTGCCTTGTCCCTAACTAATACTGTCCTGGGGCAATCTGCTGAAAGATGACATATAGGTATTATATTTGCTAACTTGGAAGTTTAACCTAATGATGCCTAGTGTCATAAAAGAGATCTTGACTAACAGTGTTAACCAAGATTGGACACTGTAGAGTGTAGCATATGATCAGGGTTTTCAATAATGGCTTCAAAGACTTATTTTTTACAGAAAGTTATGAAAATAAAATCAGCCAAGCAATCAATTGATAAGATCTCTTTTATCATGTTTATGCATTGTAAATACCGGGTACATGTACCTTTAAGGTGTAGTCTTCAAAGTTCCTACACTAGCATTCTTGGACTTAAGTCACATCAATCCCATAATAAATGTTATTTTATGCATCAATGTATCCTTCAAATCGCAAAAGTATTCATAATGTATTCATAAAAGTATTCACGAATACATGAAATTTGCAATGTATTCGAATACAAATACAAATACTTTTATTCTAAGTAATCCACGAATACAGAATACTTTATGAATACTCAGAAAATGCATTCGAATAGTATTCGAATAAGAATACAGAATACGATTACCCCAAGTCTGATTGAAAAGGACGTGAAATTGCAAGTCATCCATCCATCCGACTCAAGAGCCAGAAGTTCTGGGTTCAATACCCGACCCGCCACTTTTGTGGAGATTGATTTTTCTCTTCCCCTGATTTAAGTAGGACAGTTATCAGTTACTGGTGAAAATATTCCCCTCCTATGTCATATCGTTGTAATCGTAGCCCTGTAATGGCTGAAGTATCTCGCGGGTAAAACATAACTGCTTCTAGGTCAATGGGTTGCTTTGAGCATGTGCAGAAAAATGCGGGACATAACAGACCAGGGACAAAATGGACCGTAGACAAAACAGACGAGGCTTGGAACAAAACAGACCACATTCAGGACAAAACAGACCAAGTTTCAGGACATAACAGACTATGTTTTAGACGTACCTGACATCTTATACATGAATGCATTTGAACTGAAATTATATTAAACCTATAAGAAAGCATATTTCATTTTAGTTGCGTCACTAACAAAGCAATTTGCATGCTTATAAGATAAAAATCTTACCCCTGTATCAACATATGTTAAATCCAGAATATATCTTATTCTGTTTGAATCTGCTATTTACTGAATAAAACTTGTTTTCTTGTTTGTTGTTAGATAGATGACTTGCCTATAAGAATTACAATTATCTGAACACAACTCATTTTTTAGCCTGCCTGGATGAAGTCCAGGAAGAGCTATTGCACTGAAGAGCCATTGCACTACCCCCGGCGTTGGACTCCGCATCCACTTTTACGTTAAAGATTTTTAAGAGCTCAATTTCTCATGACCCAATAGATGGAATTTCACCAAACTTGCATGGATACACCACTGAGACAGGTTTAAGAGCTGATTAGATTTTGGTGACCTTGACCTCATTTTCAAGGTCACTGGAGGACTTAGATGACAATTTATTGTACCCTTAATTTCTCTGAATGGAATTGAACCAAACTTGCATGGATACATCATTGGGATAAGTTTAATAGCTGATTAGATTTTGGTGACCTTGACCTCATTTTCAATGTGACTGGAGGACTTAGATGACAATTTATTGTACCCACAATATCTCCTGAACCAGTGGATAGAATTTCACCAAACTTGCATGGATACATCATTGACACAAGTTTAAGAGCTTATTAGATTTTGATGACCTTGACCTCATTTTCAAGGTCACTGGAGGTCGTAGATGACAATTTCTTGTACCCTCAATTTCTCATGAACCAATAGATGGAATCTCACCAAACTTGCATGGATATATCACTGAGTCAAGTTTAAGAACTGAATAGATTTTGGTGACCTTGACCTCATTTTCAAGGTCACTGGAGAACTTAGCTGACAATTTCTTGTACCCATGATATCTCCTGAAACAATGGATGGAATTTAACAAAACTTGCATAGATACATCATTGGGATATTAAGCATAAAAGCTAATTAGATTTTGGTGACCTTGACTTCATTTTCAAGGTCACTGGAGGACTTAGTGGATGTAAGGTAACAGCACAACAACAACAATTCATGTTATCAAATTGATAAATGCAATTTACAGTCATCAGGGATATTGATTATGCGAAAATTGCACAGGCTGATCAGATAATAATTTTAAGAAAACGACTTTTTTTTATTCTCCAGGTTTTCTCCAAGACCAGACAACCTGATCATTTCAAGGACGCCATCGCCTGATGGAAATGCTTATGCTGGACCCAAGTTCAGCGAACCACCTTCACCAAATTTACTTCCAAAACCACCATCACATTGGATGAATTTCGGGGACTTTGATTCACAAAACAGTATGTCAAGTCAGCTAAAGGAGATGTTAAAAGTAGCTACATGTATTCAGGCCTAGCCTGCAAAGAATTCATTCCATTCATTTTTTGCCATTAAAACAATTCTCATGAATCAGTATTAATGCCATTACAGATTCATTACAAATTCATGAGCTTTGTTGAAGGATTTTTTTCATTGTAATACATTTCATACTTGTATATCATGTGAGTCATCACATTTTTTATTGCTCAAGGATATTTCTGTCTTTCCACTGCTTTTGTTTCCTGGAATATAATTTAACCATGAAGGACTGATATCTAGAATAAAATAGGTTTTTGAGGTGCACATCAACTAAAGACATTATTTCATGTGATTCATTTTTTTTTTCACTTGTTTGCTTCAAAATGAAATTTTAGTGACTATTCTTATTTAGAAGCAGGGGTCAAGTTTGTGTAGAATTTGGATTAGTCACTCCAATAATACAAGCTAATTTGAGCAAGCTGTAGACAACCAGTTTTTGTTTGTTTTCAAAATTTGATAAAATTACGGAAAGATTGATTTTAATTGTTCATTTTTTTTTCTCAGTTTTAGTAAGATTTCGGTTGGATGTTTTCATACAATTGTTTATACAAAGTTGAAAACACACACATACAAAGAAACAGTCCATCATGGTTACACGTTAAGTACAGAACCTCAGATACTAGCCAAATTTCTCAATGAAAGCAAATTATTTTCTTTTATGTCGGCACTAAAACATGCCTTAGAACTGTCTCAGGGGGATGATTCTTTTGGGACTTTGTGACATAAGTTTGTGAAGATAAAAAAAAACTTTTGTGAAGATACAAAAAAAATGTTGGAGAAATTTGGTGTATCTGAAGTACAGGGCATGGTTTTTCAAGACAAAGATGTTAAGTAAAAATGCTGCATTTTCAGTTGCTTTTCACACAGAATCGTTGCAAAAAGCATAAGTGTAACTTATTTTCTGTGTGTACTAGAAGGTGTAACAAATCCTTGACTTAGAACTTTAACCCTATTGCACTCAAAATGGGCAAAACTCTATGGAGATTTGGCCGTTCTGAGTGCAACAGGGTTAAGCAAAAGATGCTTTGAACAACCATGCCCTTGTTATTATACGTTAATGATAAATATTTGGACACCGTGACAAAATTTGTAATAGACTTTTCCTTCCTAGGATTGGAATAAATCTGTCTTGTCAAGATATTACTGTAAAACTTGACAGTCGTTGCAATTTTCAGTGCTCCAGATCAGAAGGGGTCCTCAGATAATGAGATAATTTAGGGATAATTTCCATTTTAAAAGCACATCTGGTGACCCCTCATTAGAACTGTCTCACCGAGACAGTTCTGATGAGGGGTCACAAGACATGTTTTCGTTGAGAAATAAGAATCATCTTTGAATTATCCTCAATACCCCATCTTATCTGGAGATCTGGTCTTGATCAGAATACTGCTAGAAACAGCACTCTGATCTGAGTTTACATTTATCAGTATTTCTGTCCAAATATTTAGTGTAAATATGGTAACACATCACAGTCTACATAAAAACACCTCTAGCTGGAGTCTTTTGAAGGTTTCAAACCAATTTTGAAAATCAATTTGTAAATAGCTTGAATGGGTTATCACCTTCCTGCTGAATTTTTTTAATGTTGAAGATATTACTGGTTCAGACAAACAATGTGCAATATGTTTTGTACAGGAGAATTGCCAAATATTTGTATATACAAATATTTTTATGTTTATTTTTATAATTTTAATGAAGCTCTGTTTTTAAGAAGGGTGCATAAGAATATGACCAAGTCCGCATCAGTGCATGTGCTTGCGAGATGGTGTATTTTTGTGATACTGTTAAAGATTATTGTTCAAGTTCTATAGATGCTATAGGGCAAAAGAAGTGGTTTACTACTTACAAAGTGTGTTGTAAGAACCATGTGAAACATGCTTGCTGTTAGTATATGGATCAGTCAGGCCTGTCTTAAGCAAGCAAGCAGACTTGGGAAAGATACAAAATGTTTGCTTACGAAGATACGTTGTAATTATCTTAAAAGCTCTCCATGGATCTTTCTGAGGGTAAATGAGCTTAGCTTTAAGACAGGTTTGGTTGTAATTTAGTGTGCGTTTTTTCTGTTTTAATTGTTACTTTTTTTTCTACAGACTTCTTTCATCAAGAGAGTTCATATTTTTTCAGCATTCAGAGTCAGAATTTCAAGTAAATATTTGCTGCAGATTTCAGCAACTGATAAATCTAATTGGTAATTAGTCTTTATTGTAGTCAGAAATGGTACTTTTTTGAAGATCAGTTTTTGGGCGGTATAGAACTTTCTTGATAAAAGAACAGTTTGATATTTTTTCTCTAATTGTGAGACTGAACTCTATCTTAAGGATTGGTTATTATTTAACCATACGTATATATGTGAACTTGTTGATATCAGAAAGCTAGTATAGTCTGTTAAAACCACACTTGTAGAGCTATACAAAAATACCTGTAATTGCTTTATTGACAAAATCGCTTTGGAAGCAAATGACAAGAATGTATGCCAAGTCCAGCCTGTTTAGATTGGCTGAACTGTCGAGGCATTCACAGTTTGCCCACACATTCAGAGCTACAGATAATAAGGGGTAACAGGTATAATTCAGAGATAATTTTTCTTATAAATTTCTCAAAGAAAATATACTTTGTTGACACCTCATTAGAACCGTCTCACTGAAACTGTTCTGATGAGGGGTCACAAAATATGTTTTTATGGAAAATAAGGAAAATTATCCCTGTAACCCCTTATTCTGGAGCATTGTAACATTACTTGTGCCAAGAAGGTTTGAATTAGTGAACTGCAGATGCCAGGACCAGACAGGGAAATTGTGCAGACTGGTCTTTGGCATGCACATTTTGCATTTGTCTTTATTCTGTTATCATATAAAAACAACACTTATATTGTACTTTAGTCAGTTAAGTGTGACATGGCTTGTAACATCATGCCTGAAGTTCCTACCACAATTAGTTGGGTTAGCTCTAGATGAAGGAAGAGTTTGTTTATAATTATGAGATATTTTTTCAATTTCTCCTTAAACATGTGACTACAGTACTCACCTAAATGCCTCATCGAGACAGTTAGACAGAGCTCTAGATAAGAGGGCATATTTGATGATAATTAGGGATAATTTTTCTTATTTCTCATTCAAACCATATGTTGTAACCCCTCATCTGAACCGTCTCGTCGAGACGGCTCAGATGAGGGGTCACAACATATGTTTTTATGCCAATTTCGCGAAAATTATCCCTAATTATCACCAAATATTCCCTCTTATCTAGAGCTCTGTTAGATCAGGGTTCACATCATTTATTGACATACAGATTTAACAAGGTATCTCTAAGTATCACCAAATTCTTGCTCTTATCTAGAGCTTGGCCAAAATATTCCAATTCCACACCACATTCATTTTTAAGATAGACTCCACCTTTTTTATTTGGACAGGTGAGTTGAAAAAAAAAATGTTATGTTGCTGTTAGAAGTTTTATAGAACTTGACAAATTTCGTTGACCGTGATGAGATTTCTAACAAGCAGTCTGATCTTGGCCTACACTGTTTACTGAGAAACGCTTTCCTTATATATAATGGTAAAATACAGTAGTCGGCTAGGCTTATTGTAGTGTCTTATTTATCTTGTATCTATGCAAATGTTATGTATTCTGATATGAAAAATGAACATACAGCTTAGTGAACACAAAACACTTAAAAAATACAAATTGTAAGATTATTTTAACTATATGCTTGTGCTATGTGGAGAGAATGCTATTTTGGTTTATGTGCTTTGATGAATATTGATTTAAATGATTATTAAGAGGATGAAGTTTGCATTAAAATACTTCAGTATCAGAAAATCCAAAGGAGACGCCTGTATCAATATGCATTGACAAAGTTTCAGCTGTATTTTAAAAGTTTAGTTACATGTTACTAACTAGTTATTTACGTTTAAGTTTTATTACCAGCAAAGTGTGTTGAAATTACAGAACTTGTTTGTGCTATAAATAATCTTCAGGTAGGGGTTGGTTTTGATGACTATTCTTTCCTTACAAGCTATGTGTTCTTGTGATCCATCATTAGAACCACCTTAATTTCAAAGAGTTGCTGTTACAAAAAAACAACAGAAATCATCATGAAAACTCATACTTACCTGGAGCTATGCAGAGCTCCAAATAAGGGAGGGTATTTACTTTAAAGATTATTTTCCTCATTTCTCAACAAAACATGTTATGACCCCTCATTAGAACAATCTTGCCAAGACCATTCTAATTATGGGTCACAAGAGATGTTGTTATAGAGAAATTTGGAAGATTATCCCTAAATTGTCCATTACCCTTTCTTATCTGGAACACTTTGTATAAACTCTCTTTCATTTTTGTTCCTGGAGTTGAAAATTCAATAATTAATACATGCTGCATTGTCTAAAATCAAATAGTTTCATTGTTAATGTGGGAGGTTTTGGTGTGTTTTCGGAAAAGAAAAGAACAGGGTTTGGAGGGTAGAATTTATCTTGATAAGAATCATGTAAAGAACTCCTACTTGAAAGCTGTTTTAATTTTTGGATGTATTTAAATGAAAGGGAAATCATGGAATGTTGTGTTCAGTGTAGCTAATCAAAGGGGCATTTATGAGTGTCCATTTGTATAACAGTTACACCAGTATTCATCAAAAATCTTACTTGTAGCAACAACAGCTTCAGACAGCATCCAACATTGTGGATTTGATATTTTAGGGAGGGAGGGCATGTGGGAGGGACATGATTCGTTACTGGGTTTATTAAAGCCTAAATTAAAAGCATTTAGAAGACAGAAGATAATATCCCATGATTTCTCTCATAAATTAGAAGTAAAGGGCTATAAAGGATGTTCAAGATATTCGAATTGGTAGATTTTTAGAACAAAATGTTTGGTTTCATGATTGAGCAAAAGCACTGGAAGAAAAAGAGAAAGAAACAATGAGATACTACCATTTGAAATAACATTAGAAAAGAAGAAGGAAAAAAAACGAGAGAAAATTCGTGAAACATCCATTATGACCCTTTGTGTGTACATAGACTTAGAATGTTAAGAGTTGTGATTGTTTACCCATATATAGTTGGCTTTTATATACCTTTAACAGCAGGCATGGTTCAGTTGATGGTGCAGTAAACATGTGTTCAATGTGATTGGATTTGTTGTCAACATGTATAATGGATTTTATTGTGAATATATTATAAAAATGTGATTATACTCCTATAATATCCAAGATGCACCGTTGATAATAGAAAAAAGCTTTAAAAACAACTCACAGACACATGGTTACACAATAGTTAAGTTTTGTTAAAAATGTGTTAAAAATATATATAACAAGAAGTTACTGGGTTGCATGAAAAAAACAGCTGTGTTATATGAGGAGGACACACATCTAAGAACTACGGCTCTAACTTACCTTTATTCAGCTTTACCATGTATTGTGTTCTTCATATCAGCATTTGAACTGTTGTGAAAATATGTGCTCCCAGTGTTAAAATCAGGGACATTGAGATCAGTGACATGTCAGGATTCATATCAGGAATGAAACAAAAATTCTTTAAGAATTCAACAGACATGAAAGAAGATTTATGTGAAGCTAACAGTGATCATAAATCAAAGGGAAACAATCTGTAAATGAGGGGCATACACCTTCAAGAGAGATCACTCTGACCCAGAAAAAAATCTCTCAATGGGGTTATTGTTAAGAAGAGAATTTGCTCCTAGGGGAGCAAATTCTTTCCTTAATAATAGCCATTTGAGAGGCTACTGTTAAAGTGAAGAATATGCTCCCATTGTGGAGCAAATCTTCTTTTAACAGTGGTCTCTTAAGTTGATGGTTTTAATGAAATTTCAGTCCAGAATGCTCTCTGTTGAGGTCTGTTCAAAGGCCTTCACGTCAGAAGATACTGAAAACGATTTTTCACTCAGAGAAAAAAATCAGATATCACCGCTGGACCAATGTAATTCAGGGATTCATCTTCATCGAAACAAAAGAACTCATCCATCGTCATCGCCATAATCCTAGTCCCAATTGTGCTGGTCTTTGTGAAGCAAGTAAAGTGAACATGGACCTTCTATAATAGAATTATCATCAGCCATAAGTGATATCAAAACCTAGATCTCAAAGACTGGATGTGTCAAGTGTTGTATGGGCCAATTACAACGAACTTGATGATATTGTGCTACACTTACAAAGTGCACTAAAATATGAGATAATAGACTCATTAGAGACACATGTCTCAGATCTGCTATATTGACAAATATGTCAGCAATCATGTGATAAAACAGAGTTTCGCCAGTAAAATGACTATAGTACAGACATATGAACCAGTTATCTACAATATTACCAGGAAGATGATGTCCAGAGACCTTCACGACATTCCAGAAATACTATCGTCTCTATGCTCCAAGTCTCAACAGCCGAACTATCTTCTACCTTTCCTATCGGGTCCTCTTCAGGGCCCACAAATGCCTCGAAAGAAGGCCTTATGAATTGTTGCAAAACCTTTTATGTTATATGTTTGTGTTGTCCTGTATTGTTGTTTCTCCTAAGCCATTAAGGCTTTTGGTAAGCAGATCTTCAGATAAGGTGAGTTTTCGAGGATAATTTTGGGATTTATAACTTCTCTTATTTCTGGACAAAACATACGAGCTGTGACACAAACTAACTAAGTGGCATGTGTGCCGAGCCAAGACTCAGATCACCCTGGGCATCCCCCTAGTCTGATCAGAGTCTTCACTGTCGGCATGGAAGTAGCTTAGACCCTTAGCTACCTATAATGGGCACAGTGAAGACTGATCAGACTGGGCTGATCTGAGGCTTTGCTGGGCGCACATGCCACTTGGTTGGTTTTGTTGTGCCGCAGCTTGTGTGACCACTCATGAGGATTGTCTTGGCAAGACAGTTTTAATGGGGGCTTGCAACATGTTTCTAGGCAGAAATGAGAAAAATTATCTCTCGATTATCCCTGTTGCCCCTTCTTGTCTGGAGCACCAGGTAAGTAATAGAGTGGCAGTCCATCTGTGCTGAGTGCAGTAATGTCTGTCTACAGTTCCAAATAATCTTCCCTCTGAAAATGTTGAGCTAGTTGAATTCGAGCAAAATTTCACTTGGAATACATTACTTAGCAGTGGAGGAAATTAAAAGATGGGCAATGTTTGGGGAAAGATACAATCAGATATCATATGCCCCCCTCAAAACCAAAAGGGAAAGAAGCAAAATTGATAACAGTTCATGAATCACACGGGAGACTGCATGAAATGCTTTTCCCAAACATGACCCTGATTGAAAACACTAAACAGGTGAATGAAAGCACATGGACAAACAGAACAAGTAACATTTTCCATTAAATTACATGACAAAAACAAAAAAGCAAAGTGGGCAGCTATGCAGGTGACCATACTGCTAGAAGATAACAGACACGCAGACAGAAGAAAATTAAAAAAAAAAATAACGGCGTTTAGTCATCCAGATTGGCTGTGATTGCTAGAAATACTCTCTCCTCCATCATGGGGCAGCAGTTTGGACAGTATAGAGTAACCCTTCCCAAACCACCTATTTAGTTTTGCAGGAAAAAAATCCAAGCAACTCGCATGCCAGGAAGTGGAGCTGAAAGAAAGGCTTTCCAGTGTTACTTTAATGCTGCCTGAAGTAAAGGTATGGGCCAGACAATAATGTCAGACAGAAACTATTCTATAGGCATCCCATCAAAGCCATTGTGTAAACGTTTGGTAGAGTCAATTTCAGCCCCATTTCTTACTGCATAACCTGTGTTTTTGTCTCGCCTGCGAAGCGGAGGCGAGACATATGTATTGCTTTTCTGGTGGTGTCGTAGGCGTAAACTTTTGTCGAGTTTTTGCGTTTAGGTCATTTTCTCAGAAACTATAAGGGCTAGAGCCATGAAACTTGGGTCATGCATACAGCTAGAAGAGTAAAGCTCCAAGCCATCAACAATATTGAGTCTTGACATATTTACGGTTCACTGACTTTGCAATATTTTGTCGAGTTTTCGTGGTTAGCTCAGTTTCTCAAGAAGTATAAAGGCTAGTGTCATAAAACTTTGGTCATGCATACATATGGAAGAGTAAACCTCAAACCTACCATTAATACTGAGTCTTGACATACTTCTTTCGGTTCACTGATTTCATAATTTTTGGTCAAGTTTTCACGTTTTGCCCTGTTTCTCAGAAGTTGTATGGGCTTGAGCCATGAAACTTGGGTCATGCATACATCTGGCTGAGTATAGCACAAAGCTTCCACCAATACTGAGCCTTGACCTACTTTTTATGGTTCACTGACTTTGTAATTTTTTTGTCTAATTCTGGGGTTTAGCTATGTTTCTCAAGAATTATAAGGGCTAGAGCTATGAAACTAGGGTCATGCATACATCTGGAAAAGTAAAGCTCAAACCCAACATCGATACTGAGTATTGACCTACTTTTTACAGTTCACCAACTTTGCATATTTTTTTATCAAGTTTTGCGTGTTTCTCATGAACTGTCTGTGCGAGAACCGTTAAACTGTGGTCATACAAAGATCTGGAAGTGTAAAGCTCAAAGTCACCATTGATATTGCCACTTGACCGATAATTTAAGGTTCTTTGACTTTGTAATATTTGCATCAAGTTAGCGGGGCCGCGTAGCGCAATCGGTAGGGCACCTGACTCGTAAGTCAGAGGTCCTGGGTTTGAAACCCGGTCTGGCCACATACTTTCGTTTCTCCTTCCGCTGATTCAAGAAGGGCAGTGGTCAGTTACTGGCGAAAGTATGTGCACTTAGTACTGGTTAACCGCTTAGGAGGTCTAAGCCTGCCAAGGAAGTGTGGTTAGGTTAACTGACCGTCCCGACATGACCATAGCTGTTTACCGAGGATGTTAAGCATCAAATCGATCAATCAATTTGCCTCAAGTTAAGCTCTTGTTTCTTTTGAATGATAAAGGTTAGAGCCATGAAATGTGGGTTATGCATACATCTAGAACAGTGAAACTGAAAACTGTCATCAATGTAGCATCTTGACCTAATGTTAGGGTTCACTGATCATTCAAAATTTGCATTGTGTTTACTGATTTAGCTCTGTTTTGTGACAAATCATCAGCCAGAGAGACACTGCATTACACGGAATTCTTGTTAGTAGAGCTTCCTACTAACCCTAGGAGCACCGGAAATGCAGTAAGTTAAGTGCTGGCCTGCTGATCGGTCCTGGATTCCGAGACCTGCTGGAGGTGGAACTGGGTTCCATTGCTTACAGACTTTCATTATTGCCCTCCAATCATCCTGATATGAATGAAATACTGTTTAAAGGTAAAATGGCAAGTCATCCATCATCTATCCATCCTGCTCACCCTAAATGCTCTGTACTGTTGGTGGGATATTGAACCCGAGCTCACTTTCTAAATGCTCAAACAGAATTTTCCAAGGAAATAATATATATAATCTGGGAACCCAGATCAGACTGAATATTGCCAACAGTTTTGGTTTAATGTTGCTGAAAGTTCTTGCTTTGGGTGCAAAGTAGTAAACTTTACAGTGAAAACTGAAAAAGTGCATAAGTGTTAGGAGAATTGATTTGAAAATTGTCACATGAGGAGGTGGTTTAGATAATAAGGTATCGGTCTGGTTTGTGTATGGCTCAGTGCAATGCATTTAAGACAGATTGATTGGCTATTTAATTGTATACTCTCTTTTGCCTTTGAGTATACATGTACTTTGTATGATAATCAGGAATCCTTTAGAAATGTCTGGCCAATGCAAGAAAGAAAGGTCTCGCCATGGTAAGTATGAAATGGAGTAGTGGATAAGTATGAAATGACTAACTAGTCTTGGTAGGTGTGAAATGACTAGCCAAGGTAAGTATGAAATGACTAGCAACGACAAGCATATGTGTAGGTATTGTAAGAATTATGCACCAGTCATTTGTAACCACTGCTCCCCCACCTACGGGGAATAGCGGGGCTAATGACTTTTCAGTTTTAGTGCCCTGGTATAAGCCCCACCCTCTGGGGACATGCTGATGGTTATAGCCCTGCTGTTAGCCCTGCTCTGTATAACAGAAAATTCCACTGGGGTATAGATCCAGATGTTAGAACCACGGCACTGGGGAGACAATAAAAAAGTTATTGCCCTGCACCTTAGCCCCGCTATCTCCCACCCTACCCCGTTAGTAGGTGGGGGGCAGTGGTTACAAATGACTAGTGCATTAAGGGTCTATCCCCAGTGAGAATGAATTGTGTAGCCATAATTAGCCACATACACGGAACATTTGAGAAGTAGTGGCACCAAGTCCTATAGCATCCGAATACTGCTATGTATAGGCATGTTTTTTTGTATTAAAACTAAAGTACATGTACAACCTTTCCTTTATCGATATGTGTAAGTATTTTAAGTTCAGTATAAATCCATTTCCAAATCAACAGTGATAAGGCCAAAATGGCAAAAAATTTCAAATACTATCCAAGAGGAGCAAAGGGCATATTGTAAGACGTAAAACTTTATTTCATTGACTTGGATCATGTATATGGGGAACGTGCAATACCATGTAGTCCTGCTGCCAGGTGAAATAGTCTTTTATAGGGGTGGTAGTCTTTATAGTGGTGGCACTTCAGGCCCCGAGGTTATAAAACTTTTTTCATGCTGAACTCAGCTGAGCATGAAATTTTCTCTGCTGATAAATATGAAAATGCCAACTAATGTTGGCATTTTCATATTCATAAGCAGAGAAAATTTCATACTCAGCCAAACTGAGCAAGAAAACAACCGTACTTATCAGTAATTTGCTATTTATTAGCAGATAAAATTTCATGCTCAACTCAGCTGAGCATGAAAAAGTTTTATAACCTCGGGCCCAGTTCTATTGTCTCGCCGGCTACTAGCAGAAACGAGACATTGGTTCCAGTGTCCCCAGTGGCATGGAAACCTTGCATTGAGTTTTCTGGTTTAGCCAGAGCTCCAGCTTAGAAGGGGTAACGGGAATAATTCAGAAATATTTTTTCTTATTTCTTTTTGAAAACATACATTGTGACCCCTCATTAGTACCGTCTCGGCGAGACGGTACTAATGTTGGGTAACAAAGTATGTTTTATGGAAAAATAAGGAAAATGTTCCCATAATTATCCCTGTTACCCCTTCTTATCTGGAGCTCTGTTTAGCTCTCTTTTGTTACAATTCACTGACAGGTAAGGCATGGCATTCTGTGGAATTCTTTATACTTCCAGCTTATCTTCCATATTGAAAGACGTCAACAAATGGAACTGAAAGCAGCAAATTTCTTTGGCCTCACTCAAGAGCATGTCATACTGTTATGTGAGAGGGGTGATTTCCCTGTGTAGGTAAGCGGAGTCAATAAAGATAGTGGTCTTGGCCTCAGTCCGTCAGAAGAAAAGGCTGACAAAAGAAGCCAAGAGTCACAATAACAACAAAACTCCCACTAATTTCAAGACCCATGAGACAGTTTTCAGACACAGGATTTGTCCATCCGTCAAAGATCACCAGAGGTTTTGTCCGTTGGCTATGTGATTAAAGAGAATTTACTTGAGCCATATAAGTTCTGATTCTCACAGCAGTTGTCCAGCATGAACCATTTTCTAATCCTAGAGAAGACCATACCACAGTTGTAAGAAGTACACTAATCTCTGTGTGGAGCCTCCATGGATGTAGTCAGCAGATGTGTCTAATATTAAAAACTCAGATTATATTCAGAGGCAAGAGAAAGTGAACATTTCAGAGCTTATCTGGTGATGCTAGTGCATTATGTTAAGCTTGACACAAAATTGCTTAAAGCAGAAAGCCTGTATCTCAATAGTGATTTCTGTCTGCACTGAGAGCTTTGGCATCGTGTAAATTAAATGTACATGCTGAGGTTTGGATAGAAAACCAAGAATTCATATACATGTACATGTACTGATGACATTGTTCTTTCAAGTATGGTACAGGTAGAGAAAGTGCAGAATTGATATGTACTTGCAGTGCATCTAAACAAGCTTTTGAGTATTTTAACTACACCATATTATGCATACAGTGAAAATAAATTTTGCCAAATTTCAGATCTGTGCATTGAAAACTTGAAAACCAAGAAATGATAATGATAATGAACGTCAAAACCCCCCAATATTTTCTATTGTCTGCAAGTATAATTTGACCCATGATAAAAACCACAAAGTTGCATGTGCACTATGCACTCATATCAGCCCGGTCTTCCACCCAGCCTGTTCAGTTTTAGCTGTGAGCCTAAACGGTAGCTAAGCCCGAAAGGGTCTAAGCAACCTCCATGCTGACAGGGAAGACTCAGCTAAGACTAGGTGGATGCCCAGGCTGAAATGAGTCTTCGCTGGGTGTACTTGCCACTTCTTTGGTGTTGTTGTCACTGCTCATTTGTTCTAAATGGCCCCCTATAATTATGTTCTCCACATAGCAGTGCTAAATATGTTGTATGGATGTGGCATCTAGTCAAGATTAAGGTCAAGCAGGCAGGCGTGCAGGACCCATACCTATATAGGATTGTAAAGATAGGCTGTGTTGTAGGTTAGTTATACAGCATAGCAACATGCAATATAATTATAGCAACACTGCTGACAGGTTTGGACACACTGCAGAAGCTTAGATATCTACTTGAGCAAGATTGTGTTGTATGCATTTCTTTATTAGTGCAGCAAATGTACTCAGAACTGACAGGAAACTTGGAAATCTGGAGACCCACCACTCAAGTATTGCTGGAGAAGCCTGATAAACTGATCCTGGTATACAGTCAGTATTTGCACATACACGATAGATCAATGGCTCTTGCTGTTGGACAAAATGTCAAAAGACCTGGATAAGAAACATTTGATATATTTGAAATATGTCCACAGTACATGGATGCCCCTGCTGGGCCGTGTAGAGCAGTCGGTAGGGCCCCCCGACTTATAAGCCAGAGGTGTTCGATACCCGGTCCATTCTCTTTCATTTCTCCTTCCCCTGATTCATGAAGTTACTGGTGAAAGTAATGCACCAGTCATTTGCAACCATGGCCCCCATGGGGCCTGGGATAGCGTGGGCATAGCGGGGGTTAAGTACAGTGTTTTTACCTAAGAGGTGTCCCGGCAGTGCCGTGGATACGCCGGGCTTTTGATTCCAATAAAAAAAAAACCAGCAAGCCGGGCCGCGTAGCGCAATCGGTAGGGCACCTGACTCATAAGTCAGAGGTCCCGGGTTCGAATCCCGGTCTGGCCACATACTTTCGTTTCTCCTTCCGCAGATTCAAGAAGGGTAGTTGTCAGTTAGTGGCGAAAGTATGTGCACTTAGTACTGGTTAACCGCTTAGGAGGTCTAAGCCTGCCCAGGAGTAGTGTGGTTAGGTTAACTGACCGTCCCGACATGACCTTAGTTGTTTACCGTGGACGTTAAGCATCAAATCAACCAACCAACCAAAACAGTGAGAAAAATGGTGGAGTGTTTTTAATGAAATTGTCAGAATATTGATTTTTAGCTCACCTGAGCCGAAGGCTCAGAGGTGAGCTTATAGGATGGGAGTCGAGCCGTCGTCCGTGCGTGGGTGGGTGGGTGCGTCAACACTTTCAAACATAAATATCTCAGAGACCAGTGGGCCGATCGCAATCAAATTTTATCTGAAGCATCATTTGGGTGGGGGAAAGGCTGCATTAGGTTTTGGTGCCGATCAGCTCAGAACTCTGGTTTCCATGGCAACAGATAGCCCCCATAGGGTTATAATGGGGAAAATGGCGTCATCACCTTTTCTCAACTGTTTTTGCTTAGATCCTTATCATACTTGCAGGTAATGATGACATACACAAGAGCTTGGATGAGTTCGAAATTTGGCCGGATTCGAGCACAGACTACGGAGTTAGCTGCCCTTGAGCGTTTGAAAAAAATCCCATAGGGTTATAATGGGGAAATGGCGTCATCACGTTTTCTCAACTGTTTTTGCTTAGATCCTTATCATACTTGCAGGTAATGATGACATACATAAGAGCTTGTATGAGTTCGAAATTTGGCCGGATTCGAGCACAGACTACCGAGTTAGCTGCCCTTGAGCGTTTGAAAAAAATCCCATAGTGTTATAATGGAGAAAAAAACGTCATCACAAATTTTGAGAAAAACTTTGTCATCGCTCTATTGCCTACATTTTTCAACGGATTTTAAAATAACTTCACACAAATGTAGGGCATGACAACATCTCGAGCAAGTTCGACTTTCAGGATGCTGCGCCCAAGGTCAAGGTCAAGGTCACTGTGGCTATTTTAAGAAAAACTTTGTCAGCGCTCTAGCATCTACATTTCTCAGCAGATTTTAAAATAACTTCACACAAATGTAGGGCATGACAATATCTCAAGCAATTTTGACTTTCAGGGTGCTGCACCCAAGGTCAAGATCACTGTGGCTATTTTTAGAAAAACTTGGTCATCGCTCTAGCGCCTACATTTCTCAACGGATTTTAAAATAAATTCACACAAATGTAGGGCATGACAATATCTCGAGCAAGTTTGACTTTGCTGCAATCAAGGTTTTTGATTAGATCCTTATCATACTTGCAGGTAATGATGACATACATAAGAGCTTGGATGAGTTCGAAATTTGGCCGGATTAGAGCACAGACTACGGAGTTTGTTGCCCTTGAGCGTTTGAAAAAATCCCATAGTCTTATAATGGAGAAAACAACGCCATCACATTTTCATTTTTCATCAGATCCTCTTCATACTTGCAGGTAATGAGGATATGCATAAAAGCTTGGATTAGTTAGCATTTCGGCTAGATCCCACCACTGACTGTGGAGTACCTGCCCTGAGCATCCAAAAAATCAATGTCGCCACTTTTTCTTGGTTTCTACTGATCCGATCCTTTTCAAACTTGCAGGTAATGAGAAAATGCATAATATCTTAAACAAGTTCAAATTTTGGCCAGATCAGGCCAACCACTATGAAGTTAACTGCCCATGACAGCTCTGTCTATTGTGCTCTTGATCGGATACTTTTTAAACTTGCATATATTAAATGAGGGCATGCATAATGTTTTGGATGAGTTTAATTTTCAGCCTGATTGGACCACTGACTGTGGAGTTAGCTGCCCTTGAGCATCTTAAATATCCCTATAGGTTTACAATGTCTCTCAGGTGAGCAATTGTTGCCCTTTGGGCTACTTGTTATACTTATATGATCCCCTGGGGGCGGAGACCTTTACCAGGGATTTGACATTAATAATGTCCCCACAGTGCAGGGCATATACCAGGGCTTTGCAGAGTCAATATCTCCGCTATTCCCCGGCCCCAGGGGGGCCGTGGTTGCAAATGACTGGTGCATAAGTGCTCTTAGTACTGGTTAACCGCTTAGGAGGTCTAAACCTGCCCAGGAATAGTGTGGTTAGGTTAACTGACCGTCCAGACATGACCATAGCTGTTTACCTATACGTTAAACAATAACACAACAGCATGGATGCCCCCACCTAATGCCTTGTAAGGAGATCTTGAGCTCTCAAAATTGGTATATGTAAAGCTGAATAACAAAAGGCTGATTTTCATATTTGGGGTGATGAAGGATGGTTAGTTTGACGCTTAACGTCCACGGTAAACAACTAAGGTCATGTCGGGACGGTCAGTTAACCTAACCACAATATTCCTGGGCAGGCTTAGACCTCCTAAGCGGTTAACCAGTACTAAGTGCACATACTTTCGCCAGTAACTGACAACTGCCCTTCTTGAATCAGCGGAAGGAGAAACGAAAGTATGTGGCCAGACCGGGATTCTAACCCAGGACCTCCGACTTGCGAGTCAGGTGCCCTACCGATTGCGCTACCCGGCCCGGCGGGGTGATGAAGGAAAATCCTGTCTTATTACAATTCCAACCAAATTATGGTACTTTATCCTCAGAATGCCTTTGGAGTATAAAATACCTGGCGAACCATTAAAACAAACAATGCTGGTCGCCTATATAGCCAATAGTAAAATCTAGTGATACATTGGGTGACAAATCACAGGTTGAACAAGCATGACTTTAATTAGCGCCTTTCTGATTTTTTATTGACGTCAATCTTCACTTCCATGACATTAGACAGTGTAACGTTTTCTTTACGAAATACATGAAAATGCCTCATGTTGGCAGGATTTCTTCATGTAATGAAAAAATCTGAAGGATTCATTGGCGTTTTTGTCGTTTCTTGTGTGTGAGAATCAAAATAGAGTCTTGCTAACATGATTTGTGCGCCCAATAAATCACTAGTCGGTCAGTCATCAGGGCATATATCACTCGTGCTACCTCCACACCACACTCTTGTTATCTCCACACCAGCGATATATTTGGCAACAAAGCAGTGCTAGCAAGAATCTATTTCTTAAATATATGAAACGCCCCGATGGTGCAACTATAAATGAAAGAACATCATGAGGTAATTTATTTTATTTATCAATATACTGTATAATGTTTTTGTCATTATTACAATATTTCGACAGTACTAATAAAAGCATGTCCATACAAAGTACTATCTTTGCCTGGCAAGGGTACCAAGTCCACCTTGTTCCTAACATTTGTGGGTAAGGAACCAAGTGGACTTCCCATATTTATTTGGTTATAGGACGTATTCTTTCAAAAATTACAGCAAATATGTAAATCAGTTTTGTGTAATTAGAATTTTTTTTTTGTCTTCCAAAACAATGTCAAAGATCTAAATCTGTCTTATAAGACGGATCTAGATCTTTGAGATTGTTTTGATTGATTTGATGCTTAACGTCCACGGTAAACAACTGTGGTCATGTCGGGACGGTTCCTGGGCAGGCTTAGACCTCCTAAGCGGTTAACCAGTACTAAGTGCACATACTTTCGCCAGTAATTGACAACTGCCCTTCTTGAATCTTTGAGATTGTTGTGGCAGGGAAGAGCAAGATATACGGTAGTTTCCTTGCCTTACAAAGATGACCAAGTATGACGTCTATTAGAATTTGTCTGATACATAAATACATGTATTTTCTATAATGGACTAATGCCCCTTCAAATTTGAATAACTACTTTGCCTATCTTGATCTGTGTCTGCACTGTTTGCCCAGATCATATTTCTGTTATATTACCATATTTATTCAGTTATAAGATGGTGAATCTTATGAAATTCAACTGTAAAATGGGTGTTTCACTTTCAAAACCATTCCAAAGATCTAGATCTAACAAGCCGGATCTAGATCTTTGAAATTTTTTAGGAAGGGAAAACTCTGCCTTATAACAGAATAAAGACAGTATTTAGAGCAATTATGATGCCTTCTCAAAGCAATAATAATAGGTGAAAATAGCATAGCTGAGTGAAAGAAGAGAACACAACAGATTTCAACAGAAAACAAGAACAGAGTCAATAGAAAATGTACATTATTCCACAGAAAGCTATGTCGTAGATACAATGACGTAGCTACATTTGATGGCTGTAAATCCATCAGCCACCCAGAAAGACTTGTCCAGAAGAGTTGACACAAAGTTTAATTCAACAGAGTGTGAAATTTAGGTCACAAGTATGGTGATGCAAGACTCAAAGAGATCAGCTTAAGAAGAAAATTTATATCTGGTTTGATGACTAGGGGTAATATGATGTGAAAAGGACTTGAATACCAGGATCAGCACAAAAAGATGACACCAGGGTCAAAAACTTATACTGCAGTATTGACATCTTTGGAAGATGGGGTGACGGTAGAGTAGTGGATAATGCCCTGGACTGTCAATCCATGGGTGGCAAGTTTGATTCCCCCCACCCCCTTCGGTCTGTCTGAAGAGACTTTAAATCAAGCTCCCATCTCAGTACCACCTATGTGTTGGTGGGACATTAAACCAGAGCTCACTCACACACTAAAGAAGCATTATGTGGTCTTGATAACTGATGGTAGCATATGCTAAGTTTTGCAACTCGTGGTTTTACTGTTAATTACAGACTTAAATGCTAGATTGGCAGAAAACCTGACAGAAAACTGAATCACTATATGACACTTGTAATAAAAACTATTTACATTCTTCATTTCATCAAGCAATTCTGACAGTTAAAATATGTATAACAGGGGTTTGGGAAAAATCTCACTGCTACACATTGGAGATCAAGATGTCTATGGCTATCAATCAAACATGTAGGTGGATTTCTCTACCTCAATGGGTGCATCATTCTAATGAGATCTCACCATGCACATTTGTTTGCATGGAGTAATGAAATGAAAAATAGACGCCGCCCCCCCCCCCCCCCCCCCCCCCCCACACACACACACACCATTTTTGACTCGTTTCACGCATACAACAGAGAAAGTGAGCAGGGGCTCATGTATATACCCCCTGGCAGTGCCACTGTCTATGGAAAACTAAAAAAGTCTCCCTTTACATCATCAAGGGTGACAAACTATGTCATACCACTGATGATGTCGTGAATGAGTGAATTCGGGTTAAACGTCCCACCAACAACGAGGTCATATGGAGAAAGGACCTCGATTTAAAGTGTCATCCGAAAGATCGGAGAAGCGGGGGATCGATCTTGTGACCCCTGGATTGGTAGTCCGGAGTGTTAATTACACTACAGCCGCTCCTGACGATGTAATTGTTATTTGACGTAAAAATAAGGTTAATAATTTGCATAAACAAAGTATTGCAAACACTGAAACAACCAAATATCTAGTTGATGTAGTTGATAGATGCTCTGGACTCAGTATTACCAGAATTAGCCAAAATACTTGCTACATCTGCAAACACTTCAATAGTGATCTGTACTGACTCTGCTTAACAGACATTTATCTCAGATGTCCACAATATTTTTGTAGTGAGGTGTTTAATAATTTCTCACCTTTTGAAGGAGTATGAAGATCGAGTATGAAGAGTCATGCCCTATATATCTGGACCATATGTGCATGTATTCACAGCATTGCCTCATTTTTTGTGTGTCACAATCCTATTCTCTTATACATGTACTTTACAAACTGACATTTTTGTCGAGCCCGCTTGCGGAGAGCGAGACATAGTTGTTACAATGTCAGTTCGGTGTATGTCCGTGAGTGCGTGCGTGCGTCTGGATTTGTCCGGGCCATAACTTCTACATTTATGGATGGATTTCAAAATAATTTGGCACAATTGTTCTCTTTGATGAGTAGAAGTGCCATTTGAAATATTTGTTCAGGTAGGTCCAAGGTCAAGGTCACACTTGAAGGTCGGATGTTAAAATGGCCATAAATTGAGCTTGTCCGAGCCATAACTTCTACATTTATGGATGGATTTCAAAATAATTTGGCACAATTGTTCTCTTTGATGAGTAGAAGTGCCATTTGAAATATTTGTTCAGGTAGGTCCAAGGTCAAGGTCACACTTGAAGGTCGGATGTTAAATGGCCATAAATTGAGCTTGTCCGAGCCATAACTTCTACATTTATGGATAGATTTCAAAATAATTTGGAACAATTGTTCTCCTTGATGAATAGAAGTGCCATTTGAAACATTTGTTCAGGTAGGTCCAAGGTCAAGGTCACACTTGAAGGTCAAATGATAAAATGGCCATAAATTGAGCTTGTCCGAGCCATAACTACTACATTTACGAATGGATTTCAAAATAATTTAGCACAATTGTTCTCCTTGATGAATAGAAGTACCATTTGAAACATTTGTTCCGGTAGGTCCAAGGTCAAGGTCACACTTGAAGGTCAAATGATAAAATGGCCATAATTTGAGCTTGTCTGAGCCATAACTTCGACATTTACAAATGGATTTCAAAATAATTTAACACAGTTGTTCTCCTTGATGAGAAGAAGTGGGGTTTGGAACATTTGTTCTAGTAGGTCCAAAGTCAAGGTCACACTTGAAGGTCAAATGATAAAATGGTCATAAATTGAGCTTGTCCAAGCCATTACTTCTACATTTACGGATGGATTTCAAAATAATTTGGCACAATTGTTCATCTTGATGAGTGGAAGTGTCAAGTGACATATGTGTTTGGGTAGGTCCAAGGTCAAGGTCACACTTGAAGGTCAGATATTGTAACAGTCATAAATTGAGCTTGTCTGGGTCATCACTTCTACTTATTTTCCTTCGTGAAAATTTGAAAAAAAAAGAAGAAAATGCTGGCTAAGCATGATGTTTTTTGGCTTCTTTCTAGAGTGAAGCAGTTACTTAGTCTTGACACACTTATAGGTCACTAAAGCAAACAGCGGGCTCGACCAGTTGTCCCTGGACAACCTTCTAGTTTTATACTCCCCGAAGCATATAGTTGCCGCTTTGTCCGTCCGTCAGTCACACTTTTGTCCGGAGCATATCTCTGAAAGTATAAGGGGGTACTAAACGAAACTTCACACATTGATAGAGGACAACAAGGGGAAGTGCAATGCACAAGAACCGTAACCCTGTCACAAGTATTTACGAAGTTAGCTCCCTTTCCAGTTTTTTCAATATTTTGCTTGTCCGGAGCATATCTCTGAAAGTATAAGGAACTAAATGAAACTTCACACATTGATAGAGGACAATGAGACGAAGTGCAGTGCACAAGAACCGTAACTCTGTCTCAAGTATTTACAAAGTTAGCTCCCTTTCCATTTTTTTCAATATTTTGCTTGTCCGGAGCATTTCTCTGAAAATATAAGGGGGAACTAAATGAAACTTCACACATTGATAGAGGACAATGAGAGGAAGTGCTGTGCACAAGAACCATAACCCTGTCACAAGTATTTACGAAGTTGGCTCCCTTTCCAGTTTTTTCAATATTTTGCATGTCTGCAGCACATCTCTGAAACTATAAGGGGGAACTAAATGTATCTTCACAGATTGATAGAGGACAAATAGAGGAAGTGCAGTGCACAAGAACCGTAACACTATCACAAGTATTTACAAAGTTAGCTCCCTTTCCAGTTCTTTCAATATTAAGCTTGTCCGGTGCATATCTCCAAAAGTATTAAAGGGAACTTAATGAAACTTCACACATTGAAAGAGGGCAATAAGAGAAAGTGCAAGGCACAAGAACCATAACCCTATCTTAAGTATTTACAAAGTTAGCTCCCTTCCTATTTTTTCAGTATTTTGCATGTTCAGAGCATAATTATCTCTGAAAGTATAAAAGGGAACTTAATGAAACTTCACATACTGATAGAGGGCAATGAATGAAAGTGCAAAACACAAGAACCATAACCGTGTCACAAGTAATTACAGCGTTAGCTCCCTTCTTATTTTTTGCTTTATTTTGCTCGTATGGAGCATATCTTAGGAAGTATTGAAGGGAACTAAATGAAATATCACACATTGATAGAGGGTAAGAAAAGGAAGTGCAGAGCTTAAGAACTATAACTCTACCTTTAGTAATTACAGAGTTTGCTCCCTTCCTAATTTTTTCAGTTATTTAGCTTGATCTGGAGTATATATCTGTCCATATTTAAGAGAACATGAATGAATCTGCACATATTGATAATAGAGGGCAATGACAAGAAGTGCAGAGCAGAAGAACCATAACTGTATCCCAAATTATTTTGGAGTTACTTCCCCTTATTTTGTCTCAGTTGTATGCATGTCCAGAGCATTACTCTAAAAGTATTGAAAAGAATTAATTTTTTTCCATTTTAAATTGCATTTAATTTACACAGAAAATCACACCTTTACCAGGATACCCATTCTCCTATTCCAAGCCTTTGGGGAGCATCCATCGGTTCCACCGATTTTCTTGTTTTAAAGTGGCTGTCAAATGACTAGTTCCAACACCTGCGCTATGATGTAGGCTGTTACCACTGATCATCATAAAGCAGATTATATATACACTCTGATTCTTTGGGATCATTGGGCTCACCTTGAGTGTGAAAACAGACTGAAGTATGTGCAAGAGGGCGTGGGCAGTGTTGCAATGATTCCTTATTGAACATGAATAGGCTCAATTATACAGTGTGTTATTTTCATATCTGGTGTGTTTCTGGTTTCTGAACGAGCTTCTGAATTTATATTCACTGCAGCTGGTGTTGTGCTGCAGCTAAGTTATTCATGCATCTGGCAGCTTTTATATTTGGGTCAAAGGTAAACCTAAAGGGATATCATGAACTGAAATGGAAGAATGGATTGACAAATGTATGGAAAGACAAAACTATACACAGGTAACCTACGACATACGTATATGCAGGGGGTATAATAAAATGTTTCATCTGACTAGCCTACGCATGTATACACCAAAGGAAGTACCTATCAATATTCAATTTTCAGGCAAGTCCATTTATTTTCTGTCACAAACAAACATAAATGTCTGATAGGCAAAGGAGCAACGGTAGTGTAGTGGATAAAACGATGGACTACCATTCCAGGGGTCGCAAGATTGATCCAATGCTTTTGTACGAGACTTTGAGCTGAGGTCCCATCTCCGTATGACCTAGTTGTTGGTGGGGTGTTAAACCAGAGATCACTCACTCACTAATGTGCAAACAGCAGCAGCTGCTCATATAATTGTTTTATCAAATCTTTCGGCAGCATAAAGCCAAAATGCATCTTTGAGCATGTGTGCCCATTTAATACTCCCATTTAATACTCAGATCACTTTTATCCCCCCAAACCTGACTGAAGCCTTTGCTGTACACACTATAGATGTCCAAGGCTTCATGTGTACAGCAAAGACTGATCTGAATCTTTGCTGGGTGAATGTCATATGACACATTTTCCTTTGTGCAGCTTCAATAAATGAAGTCATCTGTAGTTTTTAAGTCAACACTGGGACTTTATACTAGTAATGCCATGGGTATTTTATGGGGGAAAAAACCTTGCTTTTCATTAATCTTTGATGAGTAGCTATACATTTCATATCTATTAACCGATAAAGATCTGCCTGGACAGTATAAAACCATTACCTAGCAGCCTGTACAAATGAGAAATTCTAAGTTTATAAACATCCATTACAGTTGCTAAAGCAGAAAACTTTTATTTTCTCATACATGGCTCCTGTTTTGTTATTGGAACCAGGAATAGAACTGCTAAACAGACGACACCAAAGAAAAGCATCAAAAACATGCTGTCAACATTATAAGACAATAAGCTAAAAGGAACATATCCTATTACAACTTCCTCCAAGTTGGGGGATAAAAAGTCAAAACAATCCTTCCATAATAAATAAAATGTCAGACAATTAAAAAGTGTACGTGTATATCTCCATTTTTTAGCTTCTCTGCAAAGAAAGTACAGGAATAGCCATTGTGGTCACCTTGGCGTCGGCATCATCCTGAATGTTTTGGTTTAAGTTTTTATGTGATGGGCAAGACATTGTTAGGAAAGCTATCCCATACACGGTCAGGCCAATATTTTTTGTTGAAAAAAAAAAAGAGAAGCTTCTCACATTTTTTTCAACTAAAAATTTCAGTTTAATTGGAAATTAAGTCATAAAACACTTAAGAAGTTGACCTCTTAACGAGCTCGTTATGCAAATGATGCTTTGAACAACTGAGCACATGTGTATGTATTGACAGGCTCTCATCATACATTTCTATCATTACAAATCCAGTTTTTACTGAATTAACATGTAAATTTGTGAAATGAAGAAATTAAACTTTAGTCATAAATAAACTTGTTTATACATATTTACAATATAGTACACATCACTTTCACAGCATTCTGTTGCTGTGGTGTTGAATTTTTTACAACCAGTTCAAATTACCATGATTACTCTTACTACTGGGACAACTTAAGCAATCACTGTCAATAGCCACAAATTTGAACAAGCTGATTTTAATTTTTAACTACATTGTTGGGTCGAAAATTGCTGCCAGCACGGTAAAGACTGCCTGCCCTGACAAAACTGCTCCTTTGCTGGTCTGGATCAACACTGTTTCTTCAGGAACTTCTGTCATAATATTCACTGTCATTAAATTCATATTTGGCTAACAGTTTCTTCTTCTTTTTCATTTGAAACTTGAAGTAAAAGTTCTAAGTATTGGGACAGATAGGTCTGAGCAAACCGTGCAGACCCAGCTCCTAAATGAGCAGTCTGATCAGGGTCTACATTTTTTGCCATTCTAGTTGCATCTTTCCGATGCATTACTGCATTGTTTAAACAAACTGTTCCACTTTTAGAACAATTACAGCAGTTGGTTCAGGTGTCCCAATTTTTTCGAATTTTTATGGAAATATTAAATCCATCAAACAATGTTTTAATACCTACAGGAAATGCCAGGGTAGATCCAGATCAGAGATTGCACTTTTTGCATTTTCACCAGCAAGATTTTATTAATCTCTGGATATTAAGGTAAACTTTCAGCGGAGGCAATTCTGCCATTTTCAAATCTGCCTCACTCTTCAATGGGGGTTATCTCTTATAAGATTAATCTGCTCTTGTAGAAGCAACATGCTTCCTTTAGGAGTCAACCTCTTTTTGGAAAAGTTTTATTATCAAAAGAAGCATAAAGAAAGTCACAAATATTGTCTTCCTTTGAAAACATGACGGAAAAATAAGGAGGTATACCCATACACAGCTGATCCTTGATACCTCATATACTGATATCTCAAAGTACCTTCTTTTATAAAAGAATAGAGTTCAGACATACATCCTACTTTTCTTTACATTTCAGCTCCAGACACTTCAAACTACTGCTATCTCAAAATAAATTTTTTGGGACCAGAAACTTTACTTTGAGATATCAGTAGTTTGGGATGAACTTCCACTTTGAGATACCAAGAGTTGACTGTTCCTTAAAATAAACTTGTTCAAATTCCTGGATGATTACAATCACTGGCTAGGGTGTACCAAGAGTTAAGGTATCTATGGCAACAACCCATTAAATGACTTTTTAGATTTTAATAACAAATAAATACAAGAAGAATTCAGCAGAACACCATGTCTTGCCTCTGTGCTCACAAAACCAAGCTAAAACGAAGTGAGCACTGCCGCCAATTGGAAAAGCAATAGCTATGTCTCGCTTTCTGCTACTTATAGTTCAGACAATAAAATTCAAGTCTTTATCAAAATTTAATTTCACTGAACAGGCTGGTATAACTGGTTCAGTGCAGAGTCTGAAATGACTCAAACTGACTACGGCTGTCTTCTTAGAAAATGCATTAAAAATAATCCAATTACATTGCTAGACATTGTCTTGTCCCCAATGTGTATGGCTATCACTTGGCATGAAGACTTGAGTACTTGGAATATCAGTCAATTCCTTAATTTTCATATTAAAATAACAAATTTAATACCACATCACTTGATTCATTTCATTAAAGGAACATTTCTGCTCAAACTGACCAGCCCAAGTGAAGGGTCAGTTTGAGAATAATGATAGTTTCTTTTTCATTCTCTATTCAAACATATGTTGAGATCCCTCAACAGAACCACCTCTCTTTCATCAGGCATTTCAAATGAGGAGTTACAAAGTATGTTTTAAGTGAGAAAATGAAAATTATCCCAGAATTATTTTACACCTCGCCTTATCTGGACTTAAGGCCCAACACCTTTGGTATGCTAAAATGTACTTTAGGGAATACCTAACAAGACTCTCCTTATCTCAAACACTGATATCTCAAAGTACCCTCTTATATCAAAGAATAAAGTTAGGACACATTTCCTACCTTTTTTTACATTTCAACCCCTGTTATCTCAAACTACTGGTATCTCTAAGTAAATTTTCTGGAACCAGAAAATTAACTTTGGGATACCAGTAGTTTGAGATGAATTTCAACTTCCAGATATCCATAGTTGACTTTATACTTGTCCAAATCTTCTCTCACATATTTGTAAAACATCCTACTAAGGACAATAAAATCACCCTGGCACTACTTTCTGAAGTAAATTATTCTTTCTTCCAATCTGGACAAGTTATATTATCCTTAGAGGGGTCATTTTATGAATCTGTTGGCTACTACCCTGATCAAACTGTTTGTTTAGGCTGGAAGTGATCTGCACAGACAGTTCAGGTTATGGTTCCTTTGTGTTTTGTTTCAATATTTTCAGCAAGTGTTTGAATGACTGCATTATGATCTTTGAACCCTCTGGTACTGTATTTCTTCCAATTTCCTTCCAAAAGTTAAACAATCCCAAGAATCTAGATCCATTTTTTAAGACAGACCTATATTTTCAGAATTGTTTTAGAAGGGGAAAACCCCATATATATCAGAATTTCATAAGACTAATTAAAGCTGCTTGGGGTCATTCTAGAGATGGAAAATTATCTTTTTATAGCCAAACAAATATGGTATCCAAAATACTGGGCCAACTTAATTACTGTATCTTAAATTTGCAATAAGCTGAGTTACAATATTCATCTACGATATGTCAAACTAGCAAGTGAAATGGCAAACAATGTAGACTCTGACCAGAGCAGTCTGAACTGGGTCTACAAAGTTTGCTCAGCTATTCTGTCCCAATATTTAGCATCACTATTGTTTTTATTTAAGGTGAATGGGTACACATTCATGCACAGCAACTCTGCCATTTTCATTCTTGCCATCCTTCTCCAAGGTGTCTATTTACTCCTCTATGAATAAATTCTTTCCTTGAAGAGTAGACCACATTTTGGGAGAGCTATGCTGCTCAGGGAAGCAATCAGGAAGTCATTTCTCTTCGTAAATTGAGCAGCGTCACGACAAAACCAACAAAGTGGCATGTGCCCCCAAAAAAGACTCAGATCAGCCTGGGCATCAGCCCAGTCTGATCAGTCTTCACTGTCAGCATGGAGGTAGCTTAGACCCTTAGCGAACCTTCAAGCCCACACCTAAGACTGATCAGACTAGGCGGATACCAAGGCTGATTTGTGTCTTCGTGTGGTGCACATGCCCTCTCTGTTGGTTTTGTCATGTCGCCCCTCATACACTTCAACTCTTTGTTACTGATAAGCACTGGCAAGAGTTCTCCTAGGTAAGCTTAGGGCTATACTGTTACACACAACATCTCTACCATCACAGCTCTAAGAGTATAGGAATTTAATGATTTAAAGTCTATGTAAGTCAAGTTTTCTCCCTGGACTTGGGGGTGGATGGGCTATACTGCTGCGACAGAATGGTCGGGCTGAAGGATTTAGGCCAACCTGGAAAAGAAATAATAACATCATAAACAAATAATAACATCATAAACAACATGGTAGCATGAGGGCAGTGTCAAATAAAAATGTTTCAACACTATATAAAACAAGGGAGACCGAAATTTGCTGTGATTTCAAGCAGTCTGATGGGAGAAGTTCCATTTTTACCATTCAATGACAAGCATTCACTGAACCTCTTGAAGATTTTTGTGCCTATAAAGGATATAAGCCGTTGAGCATTTAGTAGAACTATAGTCTTATATCTTGCAAATGTATTCTACATCATATATTTTGTGATTCTGAGACAAAGTGAGAATTTGGTTGTAATTCAACATAATTTGTACTATTTCTTGATATAAAAATATAAAGTGACCCCTGATTAGAACTGCCTCGCTGCTAAGGTGTCTCTAATGAGGGGTCAGAAGATATGAGCTGTGGCACAAAAAAACCAACAAAGTAGTTGTGCACCCAGCGCAGACAGATCAGCCTGGGCATCTGCCCAGCCTGATCAGTCTTCGCTTTCAGCATGAAGGTAGCCTCAGCTACCCTTTAAGCGCTTCGGGAAGACTCTGATCAGACTGGGTGGATGCCCAGGCTGATCTGAGTGCGCTGAGAGCATAACCACTTTGTTGGTTTTCTCATGTCACAGCTCATATGGTTTTGTGGAGAATTAACAGAACCTCACACAAAATTTTCATCAAATACTATCGTTTTCTGCAGCTCTTTTACAATTACTAAATAAATCATACCTGCTACAGAGAAGGAACATACAGTATTTCATAGGTTATAAGATGGGGGTTGTCCCTTCCAAAACTATCCCAAAAAGAACTAAATTGATTCTTTGGGTTTAATGGCCCTTTGAGACAGTATTTCAGTCTATATCGGGCCGTCTCCCAGAGAGGGAGAAAGAGAAGAAATGATAGACGAGAGAAAAAATGTGCAAACAACCCCACCCGCACCTACTGCAAGCACAGTAGGCCCTTGTCCTACAATTCCAAATCAGTAGGACGCCCCGGCACTGGAAGTTACACACAGCACCATCGCACACACCCGACCACCCCCCCAAAAGAACTAGAATAATCTTATAAGATGGATCTAGATCTTTATGACTGTTTTGGAAGAAAAAAGCCCATTTTATAGCTGAACTACATTTGCGCTCATTTTGGAAAGATATACTCCCGTCTTATAACCAAATGATTATGGTACACCTGCCTGCAAGCAGGATTTTTCTATATACAAACAATTTAAATCGGCAGCAATGTAAAAAGGGCATCAGCTCACTGCAACTAGCCTGTGCGTAAGTCATGATAAGGGTGGGTCTTAATGAGAATTTTTCATTTGCAGTAAAACATATGCTCAATTGCCTCAATGTAGTTCTAATGAGGGCTCAAAACCTATGAATTTATACAGAAATAAGACAAATTATCCTAAAATTACCACCAAAACCCCTGTCATCTTGCTAGCATACACAATGATTAGATAGGAACAGGTGCACAAACAGGTGCAAATTTGTCACAGCATTGCTAAGTAACTTCTAACGCATGAAAATAGAATCTATAAGATCTACCGTATTTACCCTAATTATTCGGACGGATTAAAATAATTATTTTTTTTACTGTCCGAACATTTAATTTGGCAAAAATTATAATTTTTTTCAGTGTCCGAATATTTACGAACGCCGAAAAATAACCAATTAGCAAGGGTATGCACCGGCATATATACGGTATCTTTTCCGTATATACCGATAGGTGTGAAAGTAAACAACTTGTTTAACTAATGTATTCTTTAATCAATTAGATTATATGAGATTATATGAGAAAATAAACTTCATAATGGCTTCTGGTATATTGTCTTTTCTTTTTTCATAACTTAATTTTATAACGACAGCTTGGACAGATGAAAAGTTCACTGCGGCAGCGCTGCATGTCTATTACGTCACCTGTATACAGATGATCAACCAAAGTTGTTAAAACTTAATTGTTCCATGCAAGATACATAATGGTAAATTGCTGAACAAAACAACTTGCCAAAATTGTCTACTTACATCGGCAAAATAACGTAAAGATGGACAAAGCAATTAGCATTGCATGACCGGTCACACAGTGTGGCGTTGCCTCAATGTTTTAGAAGGCAGCAGATTAGTAGCGCGCAAACAGGAATGACTCTTATCGGACTGCGTTGCTGCACACCGGCTGATCAGAATCTTCACTGCACGCACATACCATTTTGGAAGGTACCTTATATCACAGACCGGCTCGTACTCTGAGCCGCGACCCGACAAAACCAACAAGTGGTTGTGCGCCCGGCGCAGACGGGATCCGCCCAGTCTGATCAGAGTCTTCGCTGTCCGTACGCTTAGCGCATAAAGCGAAGTCTGAGGTTGCGGGTGCGCAGGCTGAACTGAGTCTTTGCTTTTCGTACATGAGATAAGGCGCAATTTCCCACAGCAATTCTTGTCATATATAGCGGAAATGTGCACGTGCGCTAAAGTGCGTTTGGGAAAGATACTTGGACACATAAGAAATCCGGGTTGCAAAAGAAATAAATTGTCATAACGACAAACAGTTCTTTCCTGACAAAATCAGTCTGAAGTACATGCGCAACCTGAAAGCAGCGAGCAGCCAGCCTGCATGATCTGTGCATTGAAACAAAGTTCGCAGTAGCCGTAAGAGTAGCTGGCTCGTACGTCTCAAAAGGGCCTCAGGACACATCCGATCAGCAAACACCTGCATCATACTATGCATTTGGGAACATTGACCAGTCTGAAAAATCTCCAGGGTTCACCGATAGTTTGCACAATAATTATTTTCAGATGCGCAGACTGGAATAGGCTTGGCTGTTCGCACATGTAATACGGCACCTTTTTGACGACACGTTGCCAATATTTCTGCACCCTTGGACGTAATATAGGACAGACAGAAATGTTGAAGATCAAAAGGACCGCACCTTCCAATATTAGAATGTGTGTGTGTTATTAATAGAAGCCCGTGAATTTAAAGCAGGCCGCTTGCGGTGAATAAATAGCCAGGACACTGACAAACTTACCTGATGTGTTTAAACAATCGCATATTAGGTCATCGTACTTTCCTTTCTTTCGGAACATTTATTTGGAATATTGAAAAAGGATGAAGAGAATGAAATACATGCAAATTGAGGACCTATGTAATACTGAGAGGTATGAGATATAATTTGCGACATGACATGAGATCGTAACCACCCCCCCCCCTCCCCCCTCCGGAAATCGGCAATTCAAATAGTTCGAACACTAAATATTTTCATGACCGGTAATTTCTAATAGTCTGAACACCCCGATCAGTATTTATTTTTTAACTGTTCGAACTAAATGAGAGTTTACCGTAAATCAATTGTGTTATCTTCTTTTGATCATCGATATCAGATTCTTGGTTTCGTCATGAGAAAAAAAATACAGATGTCCAAAATTATCTCACGACGAAACGATCTTATCACTTCGTTTTTTAGTTGATAGTTCAGCTGGTAGGACTTAGCAAAACCCGTTTTAGTGTGCAGACACAGACCAGTCTGCGCATATGACTTGTCCGGTCATGGTCTGTACACTCTGCGGCAATACAATTTTTCCCAAGACGGGTTTTGGCAAGATGCGACTCATTGTACAACTTACATTTCATCAAATGTCCAGGTCCGCCTTCAGTGTCTTCAAAGACACCGCCCGTTGAGTCCCAGTCTTGGCAAGCGTCCATCAATTCACTCGGTCATGCATAGGGAAAAGGCGCTTATGGTGTATGCGAACGGTGCAGACTTGTGTCAGCGAAAAAATGTCACACAGTCTGTCCAAGAAGATTCTAGCAATGATTCCTTTCAACGATGATCCAACATAAACTATGTACATCTGCATCTACTCTGTTCTCTATCTACAAATAAGCTCCTTTGTCCATGCCCCGACGTAAAGTTTGGCAAGTGTCAACAGTTTGCGCGGTTAACGAAAAGAGGGAGGCTTATTGTTTCCGCGAACAGCATAGACCAAATTGCGGAGAAAAAATAATCCATGCAGTCTGATCAGGAAAGTCTAAAATTAAGAATGACAATTTTTCAGGTTATTGATCAATTCAACTCAGACTTCATAGATATGTAGAAAAAATTTGTGTCTATCCTGTTTTTAAAAAAAATAAGCTCCTTTACCTACGACCCGAAACCTATCTTACGAGCCACGTGGTAGACAAACTTCTCCACTGAGTACGTCCTGACAAGGCTGCGCATGTGTGAATCTTGACTGATACTTCAAAGGATATGCATAGTTCTCAAAGATGCGAACTGCGCATGTTAAGATAAACGGAAAACATGCGCAGCGGTCAGGACATGCGTAGTTCATATATGCCGACGACCGGTTTTCTCCGACGCTGATCATGCAATGGTCGTAGATTGTATTGGGAGCATGCAGGACATACCGATTACCTCATCTAGCCGGAAGCAAAGGTAAACATAGCAAACAAGCAAAACTGATAGCCTATAATGAAAATTTTATGAGAAACAAGGGACGTTTTTTTGTGTCCGAACATTTACGGACAACTAAAATACCCTGGTCAGTACATGTCCGGAAATATAGGGTACATAAAATAGGTGGCGTTTTGAGAGAATATAGGGTGTCCGAAAATTTACGGTGTCCGAAAATTTAGGGTAAATACGGTATCATTCATGGATAATTTTTGGGCATGAAAAATCTCTTTTCAATACAAAGTTGGTGCTGCTGACTGGCATCATAAACTTTATATTTCTGTGTAAAAAGAAAAGCAAATTTTGGAAGTATTTAGCTTATCAAGAACTCTGAAATCAGTGTAGGACAACACATGTAAATCTGTCTTTTTTTTCTGCATGTAATTACAGAACCTTAGCATATGATATCATTCATGGATAATTTTTGGGCATGAAAAATCTCTTTTCAATACAAAGTTGGTGCTGCTGACTGGCATCATAAACTTTATATTTCTGTGTAAAAAGAAAAGCAAATTTTGGAAGTATTTAGCTTATCAAGAACTCTGAAATCAGTGTAGGACAACACATGTAAATCTGTCTTTTTTTTCTGCATGTAATTACAGAACCTTAGCATATGATGCTGGACAAATGAGCCGCGACACATGAAAACAATGTGGCATTGCGCCACGCAAAGACTAAGAACAGCCTGGGCATCCACCCAGTCTGATCAGTCTTCCGTTTGCGCTAACAGGGTAGCTAAGAGTCCAAGCTAGCTCCATGCGCACAGCGAAGACTCTGATCTGACTGGACAAATGCCCAGGCTGATCCGAGTCTTCGCTGGGCACAAAACTACTTTGTTGCTCTTCTCGTGTTGCGGCTCAAATGTTTTAACTAATGGTGGGAACAGCATGCAAAACAACCTAGAGACAAGAAGTGAAGGAAGTACATATATTATACAGGTTACTATATGACTACAAATCAGAAGGATAGAAATGCCTTTAAAATTGCTATGTATGTTATGGTTTTCCTGTCTGCACCCTCTTAAGAGGTATCTGCAATACTAAAGCAGAAAACTTGACAGAAGTTTATCCCAATGCCAATGGAATAACAATATCTATGTCTAACTTTCTGCTAGCTACAGGCCAGACAAAAAAATATCTTCGTATGGAACAAATGGAACTCTTAAAAAGAAACAATTTGCTACTATAGGAACAATTTTTTCCTGTATGAGTATAGGGACAGCCAACTATGTCCAGTGAAGGAAATAGGAACTTACAAAAGCTGTTTAAAAATTGCAGCAAAAACATGGCAGTTAAGGCATATGTAACTACCAGTCTCCACCACTGCTTAGTCTGGTTAGACCATGTGTTCAGTTTCAGCTACTGTCAGTGTCAGCTGCAAATGGTGACCAGACTCCAGGTGCCCAGGAAGATATGATCTAGGGCAGTCTGACAGGTTTCTTGTGATTGTTAAACAAGTTTTCTAATGACATGATTTAGACAGTAGAAATCATGCAATCATGCAACTGACAAATAAGGCGTCAGGGAAAAGATACTAGACACTACAACAGGATAAGTGGTTTGATAATACAGCAGAACAACATGTTAGACCTTGTTTAGTCCAAATATTTACTTCACAAAGAATCTTCTACTTGTTTGAAAATGATGATTTTATAAAACACACAATCTATTGTGGCTGATGATATTTCCTCCAAATGATTATTAACTTATTCAGACACTTCAAAGCCAAGTCTTAAAGGGCAATCAAATATTAAATCCACAACTCCAGGTAAAGTGAGATTTTGGATAAAACATGTTACTCTGTCATATCTTTTTTATGTTCTTTACGAAAAAACTTGTATCTCTAAATGTAGCAACTATGTATATATTTTTGGAGAAGGAAAAAAATCTATAGAATTCATTAAACCCCCCTTTAGCCAGGGCTGAGCAAACAGGTCAAGAGCTCCAGACAAGGTGGATTTTTGAGGATAATTCTGAGATAATTTTTCAAATTTCTCAAAGAAAACATATGTTGTGAGCCCCCATTAGAACCATCTCGTTGACACGATTTTAATGATTGGTCACAACAGAAGTTTCTATGGAAAAAGATGGAAAATTGTCCCTTAATTATTCCTGTTACTCCTTAACTGAAGCTCTGGTCATTTTTCTGTGACAAGTAAAATCTCCCAGCTCTTTGTGCTAAACTGGCTCATGGCAAGTAGATTTTTACAGGTAGCCTGCCCAGACAAGTGGATGGGGAAATACCTGCTCAGCCCTACTTTAGCTCTCCAGCACCCTGAGCTGCGACACGAGAAAACCAACAATGTGGTCGAGCGTCCAGCACAGACTCAGATCAGCCTGGGCATCTACCTAGTTCGATCAGACTCTTCACTAAGCGCTTAAAGGGTAGCGAAGAGTCTAAGCTACCTTCATGCGGACAGCGAAGACTCTGATCAGACTGGGCGGATGCCCAGGCTGATCTGAGTCTGCGCTGGGCGCACAACCACATTGTTGGTTTTGTCGCGTCGCAGCTCATTTCTTAAACTTTTTTTTTTGTAGACAAAGAAGCAAGCAGTATTAATGAATCAGCTTCAACAGTGCCACATTTCAACTCAGCAGGAAAATAAATTCTTACAGTTTATAGAGTGAAAATCAAGGATGAGTTCTCACTGGACTTTAGTTTGGTAGAATGCTGAGAATCTGTAATCTCCTATAAAATCAAACACAATAGTCTCAAAGGAAGACCTGTGCTTTGAACATTTAAATACGGAACTTAAAAAAATAAACATCTATGTACCAAACATCAGTCTACATAGAAAATAAATCCACAGCATTTGCTCTTTAAAACATCTACCACAGTACTTAAAGGAAAACACTCACTAAAATATAAAATTAAACGAGTGAGTGAACTCAGGTTTAACTTCCCACCAACAACAAGGTCATATGGAGACGGGACCAAGGTTTAAAGTCTCATCCGAAAGACCGGAGAAGCGGGGAATCGATCTTGCGACCCCTGGATTGGTAGTCCGGAGTGTTATCCACTACACTACAGCCGCTCCTTAAAATTAAACCAAATTGTAGCACTAAATGAGCAATTAAATTGGTGAAAATTTCATGAAAATCAGATGTAAAAAGAAATTCGGTGAATTTATATCCCCTGCCGAAGTGGCCCTGATTTGTTTATGGTTTATTTTAAGTAACATAAAATTTCGTTCACTGGTTACTTAGTTACGGCTGAACTTGTGGATTGTAAATAAAATCAAGGGCAATAACTCTTGGATAAGTGAGGCATAAGCTGAAGCTCTTCTTAAACACTTGTCTCAGCATCACTGCACTATAATGATACTTTTTTAATTCATTTTCAAGAAATTTTGTTCACCAATACCTTAGTTATGGCTAATTTGTGGATTTTAAATCAATTCAAGGGCATTAAATCATGCACAACTAAAGCGATTATGACAAAACTTAATGTGCCCTGCTGTGTCATGACAATACATAATTATTTTAAGTTTCATGAAATTCCATTCATTGGTTACCTAGTTATGACTAAATTTGTTGATTTTAAACCAATTCAAGGGCAATAACTCATTGCTTACAGAAGCAATCCCGACAAAACATAAGATTCATCAATGTGATATGGTGATACATATTTAGTATAAGTTTCATAGAATTCTATTCATTGATTACTTAGTTATGGCCGAATTTGTCAGCCTTAAACTGATTCAAGGGCAATAACTCATGCAATACTGATGCCCTTCTGACGAAACTTTTTGTGAAAAACCGTGTATGGTGATACACATTCAGTTTAAGTTTCATGAAGTTTTGATAATTGGTTACTTAGTTATGACTTATTTTATCAATTTCAAGTCCATTAAAGGGCAATAACTCATGCACTACTAAAGCCAGTCTGACTAAACTTCATGTGCATCAGCGCATTATAGTGATACTTACTTATTTTAAGTTTAATGAAATTCCGTCCAGTGGTTACTTAGTTATGGCTCCGGACGGATGGAAGGACGGACAGACAAATGGACGGACATGGAGAAAACTATATCCCTCCGCCTTTGGCGGGGGATAATAACAAGACCTGTCTCCATACAGGATAACTCGCCTGCAGTGCCTTGCCCATCACATAAAAAACTTTAACGTAAAAACGACGCCCAAGTGACAACAATAGCTCTCTGTACTTTCGTACAGGCGAGCTAAAGATTAGAAAGATATGAAGGTTTAAAAACTCAAAATGGAAAAATTAATTACTTTTACTAACTTTTGGATGAAATAATTTCTTTATGAAGTAAAAACTATGTGTATGCATTTAATTTAACTGAAATATGTTTCAACCCAAATTTATTTAGGATTTTCTTTTTCCACTATGAGTTTATCCCATCACTTACTCACAACTTTACTGGTTCCCAGCTCAATTTTTAATATTTATAAACTTTTATATCTTGCTCAATTGGTCCAATTTTCATGAAATTTGCGGCAAATGTTATGTTTTATTAAAATCTTCAATTTTAGCCCCATTCCTATTTTAGTGAGTGTTTCCCTTTAATATATATGTCATAAGTATTTGATGTATCTAGCTTCACCTTAAGGTCAGAGAGAAGGATTAGGTAGTTATTAGTCTCCATTAACATGATCAATTGTAACATAAATAACTTAAGCCCAACAGATTTTGTTGATGATGGACTAGTGCCTGTGCCACTTTGGCATACAAATTTAAAAGTCTTCCATACTGAGTGAAAGATCAAGCAGGAGGGTGGGAGTAGTACCGAGTCCAATTTTGTACTGTAATCTGACATAAGACTATTACAGACTAGAAAGCCAGTCCATAGCCGACATATCATTCATCCATTTGCCATGAGAAATGGCAATAGTAGAGGGAGGATTAAGGTACAGACTTGTTCATACTTCTAGTCATGTAGGATGAGTAAATATTTTCCAGCTCTAATGTCCATACAGTAACTCACTAAAATCTTTAATCAAAATATGGGATGAATTTTCAAAGTCTTCGGCAAATTTTGACATTTTTTACTACTGCAGCTGCTTAGTAGTCATAATATGATATTAATAAAGGTATCATCAAAGTTGATATTTAGTGATAAACATAGCACATACAGCACATGTACACAATTAAAAGTTGTAAAATACATTTGCAAGACTGTTTCAACAGAACTCCGCTGCTGAATTACACAGTCATCAGCCAAGCAGGCACATGACGTCAAAATGACGTCATACTAACGTCGATGCGACGTTGAAATGACATTGTACTGATGTCGATGTGACGTAATGACGTCGCATCGACATTAGTACGACGTCATTTTGACGTCATGTGCCTGCTGGGAGGTTTGATTTAGAGATACCACAATGGCCCTAAAGATTGGGACAAAAGTGCCAGGACAAGCAGTATTGACTCAGATTAGCAGACTCATATGTGTCTGTAAATTACTAATGTTTGAAAATCTGACGCCATTTCTGACACCTTGTAAAACAGTAAAATCTACTCCCTCAACATTTATGATACTGTATTTTTTTCTGTTATAAGACGGAGGTTTCTGGATTGTTCTGGAAGGGAAAAATCATCTTATATTGGATTTCCATTTGACTCATTAAGATATTTAGGGTCATATTAGAGAGGGGAAAACCTGATTTTACAGCCAAATAATAACCACAGTATAAGACCAAAATGTCTCATTATTTTGGGAAAATTACAGTACTCAGGGTTAATATCAAATTAGTCTGGCTTTGAAAAACCAGGACTAATCAGACTGACTGCATGACCATCTCAATGATGGAAGATTGACCTTCTCATCAGTATTTGACGACCAAACAAGTGAGTTTTCAGGATAACATTTTATCATTGCTCACCCAAAACATGACCCCTCATTAGGACCTCCTCACTGAAGTGTAGGTGAATGCAGAGCTCTAGATAAGAGGAGTATTTGATGATAATTGAGGGATAATTTTTTTTATTTCTCATTGAAACTATATGTTGTGACCCCTCATCTGAACCGTCTCGATGAGACGGTTCAGATGAGGGGTCACAACATATGTTTTTATACAGAGTTAACAAAAATTATCCCTAATTGTCACCAAATACTCCCTCTTATCTAGAGCTCTGGGTGAATGGGAACACTTTCAGGGAAAGAAACTGCCATTGTCATTTTTTGCATTCCTTCTCAGTGGGGCCAACTTAAAAGAAAACATTTGCTCAGTGCTCCAGATAAGAAGGGGTAACAGAGATAATTTTGGGATAATTAGCCATATTTCTCCACAAAACATATTTTGTGACCCATCATTAGAACCGTCTCGTTGAGACGGTTCTAATGAGGGGTCACAACATATGTTTTCGTTGAGAAATAAGAAAAATTATCTTTGAATTATCCTCAATACCCCCTCTTATCTGGAGCTCTGATTTGCTCCCTTAGTAGTAAATTCGTTTTCCTTTAAGAGAAGACCCCATTCTGACAGAAAGTCACAAAACTTTTTCCTCATTGTAAAAATGACAGAAAAACATGGAGATGTATCGGTTTACCTTAATGAGGTGCAAAACTTATATTTTATGGAGAAATTGTTTCATTTTTATCCTCAAACTCAGCCTTATCACGACCTCTGCTAACTGCTTAAATATATTAGTTGTGACAAACAAACTGGGAGCGACAAAAACATAAAGATAGTATTACATATACAAGTACACACAGCGAAATCTTGGTATGATCCTGTTGAAGCTAGAGAGACGTTGTTCCCACCAGTAGTTACACCTGTACCACTAGCACATGAGCTTACTGTTGTCTGGCTAAACAGTGTATCATTCGTACCCTCGTTTCTCTCCCCCAGAGCCTTCCGCACCAGTCTGTTAGACCGTCTTGAACGTCTCCGCTTTACACTCCCAGGAGCCTGGTGATAGAATAAACTACATAAAATTCTGTAAGCAATTAACTATCTCCATTGATGGATCTTAAGTGTGTTTACATCCATGATTTTCTGATATTTATCAAAGGGAGATGACTTTTGTGACTTCCTCTTTGCTTCCCTAGACAACGAAGGTCTCCCGAAATGGAACCAACCCTTAAAGGAAAGAATATTTTCCTGGAAGAGCAAATTCTTTTCTTTTAAGTGTTAACCTCCACTGAGAAGGGGGACAAAAATGAGAATGACAAGAGTCGCTACCAATTCACCTTAACCCTTTTTAGACCGAAAACCTGTTTTGGGGACATATGCAAACAGTGTAGACCCAAGTCAGATGCCACATTATGCTGCATCTGATCAGGGTCTACACTGTTTGCTTTCAGGAATTTCTATGCAAAATACAGTAAAAGTGAAAACATTTACCAGAAACCCCTAAAACTAGAAATGAACTTATCCAAATGATAAGGATGGACAGGTCCACTGGTCAAAAAAGGTTTAAGAACATGTATATCACACAGAGCTCTATGTAAAATGGATAATCTGGTATTATGGGATAATTTTTCACACTTTTGTGTGGTTATTCTAATGTACTGGCCAGTTAGGATCCCCAGAATGTAAACAGACTGAACAATTATTTTGCGATGGGTGAAACCGTACAGTATCATAAAATATTTACCCTTATAAATGAAGTAAATAAACAGACATTTTTTATCAAGCAATGTAGTGTAGTGTAGAGGTTGTAGACAAAAGATTCAGGTTCAAATCCCGGTAACTTCGAAATTCTTTTTTTCTTCTTCTTTTTATCTGGTATAATGCAACTTTATAATTTCATACCTACAGTTCTCCAGTCTTGCAGTTTAATCTTTTGTCTTTTTACTTTTTGTTTTTATATTTAACTCAACATCTGTTCGCTTTGTCTACTTATCTTCAAACTGAGTGATTCATTTATTTTGAAAAATTGGCAAAGCAGTAATGACTCTTAGCCTCTATGTACTGAAAATGAACAAACCTTTCATCACATTTCCACACACACATGCACGAAAAAAAAAAAATAAATAAATAAAATAAACAATGTCAAGACTCGAACCTGTGTCATCTTGTTTCCCACACCAAAACTTCTACACTGGTACCTCTATTTAATCACTAGGCCACAACTATATATGTCTACTGATGTTGTAAATAATGTCTTTATTGCTTATATGGAAACCAAACATACCCGTTATGAACAATAGGCATAATCCAAAATAGTAAATAAACAGGGACTTCACTAACACAATAGCCTAACTGGACAGTAGGTATCACAATGTATTTATGTTTTTTTTTTGTTTTTTTTTTTATGGAGAATAAGCAATATTGTCCATGAATTATCATCAATACTTCTTACCTAAACTGATCAGACATAAATATTTCTTACTTCTAAGCCCTACATGTACCCTCAATACCATCCCAGCAGACACACAATCTTGAATCAATATCGATTCAACCTTGATTCAACATCATGATGTTGAATCAAGGTTGATTCAATATTGATTCAACCTTGTGTGCTCAGTGGGATAACTGTCTCACATGAGAGTAGCAGAAGCAAGACATAGGTATTACTTTTCCAGTGTTGTCATTGGCGTAAACTTTGCGCTGAGTGTTTGCATTTATCTGCTTTGTGACAATGCGCAGACAGGCGAGACACAGCATTCCCTGTTATTCTCATTAATTTAACTGAACGTAGAAATCCTAATAAACACCACAGGGGCATTGCATTTTACAAATGGGGTGGGGTGGGAGGGGGGGGGGGTTATTTAGGGCCTGAAGTGTAGTAAATCAGACACTGCCAAATACCACTTATAAACAGTATTAAGGTGCATGGGTATACTTGCAAAGGAAGCAACTCTAATGTTTTGCCTCTCTTTTCAGTAGGGGTCTACTGTTAAAGAAAAGAATTTGTTCCTCTAGGAGCAAATTCTTTCCTTTAAGACTAGACCCCATTTCAAACAGGTACCGCTTTCAAAGAAGCAAACAGAAATTCATAAATATTATTAAAAACATTATTTTTTGGAAAAAGAAGCTACGGTACTTGAGTTTAAGCATCTAAGAAAACTTTCAACTCCATTAATATAAAACAGTTTTACAAAATAATAATTAATAACTGAGAAGATTGAAAGTATGTCTTTCCCAATACTTTTAAATGGATAGCTCTAGACAGTTTACCCAGAAATACTTACTACTTTACTAGTTGAACTCAGCAGTTTGCTTGCTTGAGGCACCTTCGATGTTGACATAGGTGCTTTGTGTATTGGTGACGCAAATCTTGTTGTGGAATTCTGAATGCGACTACATGACCCTGGTGTCTTTGTTTCATTCATCTACAAAGAGAGGAAATATTATGCAGGAAGCCTGTCTATGGCAGTCGGTATAAGACAAAGTTGATCTCTGCGTGAGTTAAAACAAATTTTGTAATATACGTTACACAGTACTTTGAACACATACACACATGCAGGCCTAATTTAACATGAATACATACACACACAGAAACACAATGCTAGAAACAATTTACATATACATATTTTTATTTAGCCCCCAAACCATAAAATTTGAGGTTAAAGAAAATGTAAATTACAACAGTAAACTTCAGCAGTGAGCAGGGGTTCAAATATAACCCCAGTCTGTGCCACCACCTAATAAGGCCAAACAATTTTAATGCACATGATAAAAGACTGTGAGGACAGATGGATGGAAAGATAAATGCTATCTGACAAGACATTGCCAAAATACTTTAAAAGGGTTTCTGTTTAAAAGGGTTTCTGTCTGCTTTCAAAACTAGAGCAAGTGAGCAGGGGCTCATGCATACCCCCGACCAGTGCCACTGCCTAATGGAAGCGCAATTACAAAAGGTTTAACGCAAAACTTTGACGTAAAGTTGAGGAATAGACGGACGGACAGAATTACGGACGAACAGACGGAATGACAATAGTGTTTCCCCTATAGAGATATAGAATGGTGCCGCGCCCTTCTTGCCCTTCCCTCCCGCCATTTTGCCTTTTAAACAATTCCCTCTGCCCTAAAAAATAAGCCCCTTTTTCCTCCTGAGAAAGATACCTTTTCTATTGATAAGAGTTATATCCCTATGGGTGTACACAGCTGATTTGACACTACACTTTAAGTTATCCATGTATATGTCTATAAATAGACTGTCCAGGTAATAATGTTTACCCACTTATAAGAGTCATTGTCTGATAATTGTCATCACAGTATACAGCTTGTGTACTTGCTTAATGGGTATTACCATATTTACTAGCAAAAGGATTAAAATTAGAAAATAAGAGGTCATCTAAAAATTAATTTATGGGTAACTAGATAATTATTACTTGTTCTTTATTTATTAAATTTATTTGGTATGTTTTCAATTTAAGTGTACATTATGCATTGTATGGGGGTGATATGAAATAAAAGACAGTGCCTAAAATAACAAGAGGGCCATGAGGCCCTGAATCGCTCACCTGAACAATTGGCAAAGTGGCTTTTTCTTATGTTTTGAAATTGTCAAAATATGAGTCTTGGGTCAAAAGTCAAAGAATGACCATGACCTATTGTACTCATAAATCTTCATGTACTCATTAAGGCAACCATTTATACCATTTTTTAGGCAAAACTTTCCATGAAATCTTATATTCTAACATTTTCCCATATTTGACCATGCCGCAAAAAAAGTTAAGGAAAAACCGAGGTCATCATTTGAAAGTCTTGGTAGTACTCTAGTACTCCATGCTACTTACCAAGTTTCAAGGCCATTGGTGTATTGGTTCTGGAGAAGAAAAAATATTTAAGGTTTATACCATAAATGGGTATGGTGGCCATGTTGGTCATGTGACCTGGACCGTTTGAACAAATTTTCGTTCAATCAACCCCTGGAGGCTCTATATGATATGTGATTACAATTGGCCCTTTGCCTTTTGAGAAAATGTCAAAATATGAGAGATCTGGGTCAAAGGTCAAAGATTGACCTTGACCTCTTGTACTCATAATTCTTCATGACCTCATTAAGACGACTGTATATACCAATTTTTAGGCCAAAAACTTCCCATGAAATCTTATGTTCTAGCATTTGCCCATATTTGACCTTGCTGTAAAACAGGTCAAGGTCAACCAAGGTCATAATTTGAACAATCTTGATAGTACTGGAGTACCCAATGCTACATACCAAGTTTCAAGGCCACTGATAAATTGGTTCTGGAGAAAAAGATTTTGAAAGGTTTTTACCATATATGGTCATGGTGGCCATGTTGGTCATGTAACCCAGACCATTTGAAGAAATTTTCATTTCCTCGACCCCTGAAGGCTCTATATAATATTTGGTTACAATTGCCGCATTGGCTTTTAAGGAGAAGTTTGAAATTGTCAAACTATTCTGAGAATTCAGGGTCAAAGATCAAAGAACGACCTTGACCTCTTGTAGTCATGAATCTTGATGTACACATTAAGATGACTGCATTTACCAATTTTTAGGCCTAAATCTTCAAAACTTTCCATGAAATCTTATGTTCTAGCATTTTCCCATATTTGACCTTGCTGTAAAATGGCCAAGGTCACCCCAAGGTCATCATTTTGAACACTCTTAACAGTACTGGAGTACCCAATGCTACATACCAAGTTTCAAGACCATTGGTCAATTGGTTCTGGAGAAGAAGATTTTTTTAGGTTTTTACCATATATGGGCATGGCGGCCATGTTGGTCATGTGACCTGAACCGTTTGAACAAATTTTCATTCCCTCATCCCCTGGAGGCTCTATATGAAATTTGGTTACAATAGGCCGAGTGGTTTTTGAGAAGATTGTTTGAAACTGTCAAAATATGAGAGCTCAGGGTCAAAGGTCAAAGAATGACCTTGACCTCTTGTACTCACAAATCTTCATTGTACTCATTAAAGATGACTGCATATACCAACTTTTAGACCTTAATCTTCAAAACTTTCCCTGATATCTTAAGTTCTAGCATTTTCCCATATTTGACCTTGCCGTAAAAAGGTCAAGGTCAACCCAAGGTCATAATTTGAACAATCTTGATAGTACTCGAGTACCCAATGCTACATACCGAGTTTCAAGGCCATCGGTCAATTGGTTCTGGAGAAGAAGATTTTTCAAGGTTTTTACCATATATGGGCATTGGCGGCCATGTTGGTCATGTGACCTGAACCGTTTGAACAAATTTTCATTCCCTCATCCCCTGGAGGCTCTGTATGAAATTTGGTTTCAATTGGCCCAGTGGCTGTTGAGAAGATTGTTTGAAATTGTCAAAATATAAGAGTTCTGGGTCAAAGGTCAAAGAACGACCTTGACCTCTTGTACTCATAAATCTTCATGTACTCATTTAGATGACTGTAGATATCGATTTTTAGCCCAAAATCTTCAACAGTTTTCAAGATATCTTTTGTTCTAGCATTTTCCCATATAAAAGCACAAGGAAGCAAATTTGACCTTGCCATAAAAAAGGTCAAGGTCAACCCAAGGTCATAATTTGAACAATCTTGGTAGTACTCATGTACCCAATGCTACATACCAAGTTTCAAGGCCATCGGCCTATTGGTTCTGGAGAAGAAGATTTTTTTAGGTTTTTACCATATATGGGCGTGGCGGCCATGTTGGTCATGTGACCAGGACGGTTTGAACAACTTTTCGTTCCCCCTTCCTCTGGAGGCCATATATGAAATTTGGTTACAATTGGCCCAGCGGTTTCAGAGGAGAAGTCGTTTGAAATTGTGGACGGACGGACGGACGACGACGGAGCCTTACCATCCTATAAGCTCCCCCGGAGCCGCTGGCTCAGGTGAGCTAAAAATTAAGTAAAAGAACAGTGCCAAAATAGAAAAAATAATGATGAAATAAAAAAATGAATAAAACAATAAAAAAAACAACTATATAGCACCATGTGTGGTGTAAATATTAAGGAGACATTTTTAATTATGTATGCACCATCTTTTTGGGCTGACAGGAAAAGATGATGTTTGAATGATCAATAATGTCTTTTACAGCCCTTTTAGCAGTATTTCAGCCATTTGGAGCCAATGCAGTAACGAAGCTGAAATAATCCATAGATCTTGTAGAACTCAGACCCACAACTTCTAGATTGTAAACAGTTTAGCGGTTGGCCAGCTCAACTGAATGGCAGATGAGGATAAGATATGGGAAGTGCAGGACTGAAGGTAGAAAACACTGTCACCATACAGCAATTATATGACCACAGGATGGTGAATGAAAGGGAGTGAGAGGCAAGAGTTTAACAACACAGTGATTAAAAACATATATACACAGATATCAGTTGCAGTTATGACCTCCTAGACCATAAATAATAATAATAAAATAATAATATTTTATTAATGCAGAACTTTTAATTTATTAGCAGAAGCACAGAGCATGCAGTCTAAATATAAAAATAAACAATCTGCATGATACAAGTAACAAGGGGGAAATTTATGTTTATATGATAAATGTAGATGTCTTTTCAAAGTCGCGTGACGCGAGTCGATTGCCCCTCTGGTTCCGGGCTACCCTGCCCCTTTTTCAGCTTACCCTGCCCCTTTTAGCAGTCTGGGGGAAACACTAGACAAAGACTATATACCCCCTGAAATACTTCATATGTCGGGGGTATAAGTAACTTACATCCAAGATAAATTGTCTGGACTGGCATTTAGGAAGCAAACACTTAAGCCATTGGTCAGTAATTTTTTTACCTCTGCATACTGCATCAGAGATGAGTATAATTTGCTGAGGATGCAACATTTTGAGATGTGCATCTACAAGATGCAAAGAATTGAAGAAAAAAATTGTCTGTAACAGCTAGTCTACTGATATCTTAGTTTAATCTAGCTTTATGATACTGAATGGATTTGGCTGCATAGTTGCTTTTTATCAGCATCTCTAAGGGTTGCAGAAACCTGAGATTGGGATTCTAAAATATCTGGCTTTGTGGGTCCTGGGACTAGCTGAAGTAAATTTGTAAAAAAAACTCTCTGGGTATCAAACTCAATACCTGTTGTTTTGTTTTTACATTGGCTTCTTTTAATGGGTCTTGAAAATGCAAGATTTGGGATGCACAATTTTTATGATAAACAAGTTCATGAAGGGATGCACAACCTTGAGCTTGGGATGCAAAGGTATCTGGCCTACTCAGGCTAGTGGGTCCTGGGATACAAAGAAGCAAATTTGTGAAAAAAAAACAGAGGGCCAATGGCCCTATATCGCTCACCTGAGCACTGAGGTTATGTTGGAAAAACTTTAAGTTGCCACAGCAACAAAACAACATGCACAACAGAAATGCAATGCACCAATATGTAGAGGATAATATCACAAACATTTATGCTAAAAATAAGCTTTATACCCCCTTAATGGCTTCTGAGAAAAAGATCTTTGGCAAAAAAATTTTTTTTTTGAAAATTTGGCCTTTCAGTTGCAATGGCAACCAACCAAAATCAGGTATTTGGGAAAAACCATATGACTGGAAGAGGATTACTCCAGGAACATTTCTGTAAAGCTTTTGTCAAAATATCTGCAGTAACAAAGAAATACAGACCAAAGGTCCACTTTCCCCATTATAAGTCTATGGAAACTTCAAGTTGCCATAGCAACAAATTCACACGGGCAATGATAATATAAAACATACCTTAGGTAGAGGCTAATGTTATTAACATGTATGCAAAGCATCAGCTTCATCCCCCTCATGGCTTCACTTTTCCCATTATAAGTCAATGGAAATTATAAGTTGCCATAGCAACCAAAGTTCTTATGGGATTGGAAGAAAAAACTAAGTTTATGTAGAGGCTAATGTCATCAACACGTTTGCACAATATCAGCTTCATCCCCCATATGGCTTCTGAGCAGAAGATTTTTTTTATTTTTTTTTCTCGAAAATTTATCCTATATTTTGCCATGGCAACCAATTAAATTCAACTATTTGGAGAAAATTCATATGAATCATAGAGGACTACTCAAGAAACATTTCTGTAGAAACAAAATCTAAATAACTGCAGTGAGACAGCAAAAATTGCCAATTTCCATTTTCCCCATTATAAGTCAATGGAAACTCTTAGTTGCCATCGCAACCAAACTGCTGGAGCAATTGCCATGAAAAACAGTAATTCTATAGAGACTAGTACTAAGGTTCTTTCTGTAAAGTTTGAGCTTTATTGGCCACATAGTTTCTGTGGAGATGATTTTTGATATTTTTTTATTTTTAACTATTCGGTTGCAATGGCAACCAGCCAAATTGCGCAATAAGCATAAATTCAACAAGGCTGGTTAAACATTATTCAGGGTACATTTCTATGAAAGTTTTGTCAAAATATCTGCTGTGGCATAGCAATAAATGCAAATTTTCCATTTTGCCATTATAAGTCAATGGCAACTTTAAGTTCCCATAGCAACCAAATTGCTAGAGTAATTGCCAAGAAAAACAGTACTTTTATAGAGACTAGTACTAAGATCCTTTCTGTGAAGTTTGAGCTTTATTGGTTGTACAGTTTCTGAGGAGATGATTTTTGAATATTTTTTCTATTTTTAACCATTCGGTTGCCATGGCAACCAGCCAAATTGTGCAATTTACATGAATTTCATGTGGTTGATAGAGGACTACTCAAGGAACATTGCTGTAAAAGTTTAATCAAAATTTCTGCAGTGACATAGTAATAAATGCAAATTTTCAGTTTTTCCCATACAAGTCAATGGAAACTTTAAGTTGCCATAGCAACCAAAGTTATAAAGCGATTTGAATAAAAAACAGTATTATTCGTTCCCCCTGCCTATAGATGCTATATATGAAATTTGGTAACAATGGGGCTTGTAGTTTCAGAGGAGATGTCGTTTGAAAATATTGACGGACGGACGACGGATGCCTGCCTATACTATAAGCTCACCTGTGAGCCTTCGGCTCAGGTGAGCTAACAAGAATTCCGCGGAATGCTATGTCGCACCTGCATTGCACTTCCACGGTAGCAGAGGTCATGGCCCACTGATGTTCCATGCAATATTTCAACCAAATATACCAAGTGGTTCAGAAATAGAAGCTGATTTTGTTGTTTTTAACATTTTTAGTAAAGGCAGCCATCTTGGATTCTCGACCTGGCTGAATTTTACCTTTATATGAAATTTGAAAACTATGGGTGCAATGGTTTTGGAGAAATTAATTGAACAGACATTAACACCAGGGTTAACGTAAATGTGAATGTTTTTTGTTGCAAAGGCAAACATCTTGGATTCTTGACCTGGCTGAATTTGATCTTTCTGAAGCATTGCAGTCTGGTCATGCTCCATATAAAATTTAAGAACCATGGGTGCAGTGGTTTTGGAGAAATTAACTAAATATAGACCTTAACGCCAGGGTTAATGTAAAAGTGAGCGCTTTTTTGTTGCAATGGCGGCCATCTTGGATTCTTGACCTGGCTGAATTTTACCATTCTGAAGTCTTGCAGTCTGGTCATGCTCCATGTGGAATGTGAGAACAAAAGGTGCAGTGGTTTTTCATTAAATAGAATTTAATGCCAGAGTTAACGTAAAATCAATGTGAACGGAAATTTATTGCAATGTCGGCCATCTTGGATTCTCGACCCGGCTGATTTTTATCATTCTGAGGTCTTGCAGTCTGGTCATGCTCCATGTAAAATATAAGAACAATAGGTACAGTGGTTTTTAATTTAATAGAATTTAACGCCAGGGTTAACGTAAAATTAATGTGAACGGAAATTTGTTGCAATGGCGGCCATCTTGGATTTTGGACCTGGCTGATTTTTATCATTCTGAGATCTTGCAGTCTGGTCATGATCCATATAAAATTTGAGAACCATGGGTGCAGTGGTTTTGGAGAAATTAATATTTAACGCCAGGGTTGACGTAAATGTGAACGGACTGACGGACGGACGGAAAACCGGACGCCTATATCGCACCTTGCTAAAGCAGGTGCGACAAAAATCACTGACTGGATCACTAACACTTCACCATCAGGAAACTCATCAACATCCAGATTTACCCAACATTATTTCACATGCAAAATAATACCATAAAGATTCTATATATTGAGACTGATATGTGCAAATAGTGCATATCCAGATCAGACTGCTCCTGCAGGAGCAGTCTGATCAGGGTCTACACTGTTTGCTATTACATCTGCATCTTTTATATGCATTATTGTTCTGAGCAAGAATTCAATAGAATGCCATGTCTCGCCTGTCAGCGCATTGTCACAAAACTGAGCTAAACCAGAAAACTTGACACCCACAACATCGGAAAAGTAATACATGTACATATGTCCTGTTTCTGCTAGCTGCAGGCAAGACAAAAACCAAACTTTTCAATTTTCAAGACGGTTTTAGTAATTGTTTTAGATGTCCCAAATTTTAAAACTTTTACAGTAATAAGATAGGTAAAACTGCAGTTTAGTAAGTAAATTCAGTGCTTAATAATGTCTCAAAAGTGAATCGTGAGAACAAAGTATCATGTGGCAAAATAAAAGATGGATTGTAGACCATACATTGTATTCTCTTCCAACTCTCAAGAAAATGAAGGATAAATCATCAGGATAAAATCTGTCAGATACAGAGCTTGATGCAAGTTGAAATTCTAGGTATGAAAACCTAGCAGTTGAGCTGCATCACACCTTTGCCAACAGCAATGATTTAAACCAGTCTGTGAATCTCTGCAGCCTAGCTAAAGCCTTCATTTTGTTCCTGGAGAGTCCATAGAGTCTACAAGTTTTTAACAGCACAGGCTCTGATCAAACTGTGCAGCTGCACAATCTGGTCAGGGCCTTTGCTGGTCATATATTGGTAATGCACCATCTTTGTGTGTTGCTGTTCCATTTATCTTCTCATTTAATGTTAGTGTGGTAGTTCAGGGTGACCATCAAAAACAGACAACCAAAATATTCAATCACAAAATCTGGACTCAGATTATGTTTGATATCAATGAGTGAACATCACGTGTGGTAAATATACAAATGCATTCCCAAATTAAAATTTCAAGCTTCTACAAACATCCAGCCAAAGTATAACAGTGCTCTCTGATTTGTATGTGTATAAAGTTATTAGTTTAAAAATATTTCAGCTTTGTAAAAGATAAACTGATGAAGTCCTCACAAAGCTCCTAAAATGGCAAAACCTTGATGTCTGTTTGGCCACTTTTAGGAGTTTTGTGCGAAGTCCACCAGATCTTTTACTTCAAAGCAAAATAATTTTGTAAAACAGATTAGTACAAACAAGTGTTACCTTCATTCTTACATTTACTCTTACAGAAAATCCACTCTCACCACTGTTGTCAATCTAAGTTAAGTTCAGTTAGAAAGAAAATCTCAACCACACTCATGAAATAAATCAAAATTATTCTTAATTTGTAACTACCACCACTGCGTTCATGGTATATAATATATGAAATACTATAGAAACTTACGACATACTAATTTTAACATAATTATGCAAAAAAAATTGTTTCTTTTTTGGTTGCTCATTAACCACATTCAGAGCTAAGGATATCAGATTTTGACATTACATGTACTTATGAGATAATGTCTGTTTCTTCTCCCTATGAACACATTACACCCCCCACAAAACTCTAATTAAGGCCCATAAAACATGTTTGAAATGAGAAGTAAGAAATATATTTCAGAACTATTATCAAAACCAAATCTGAAACCTTGGAAATCATTAATGCTATTACCTACAGGGAATCCTACTTGCATCTTTATTCTTAGATTATATTAATGATGATGAATAAGGCATGATTTGTTTTAAAGGTAAGAGTTCCTGCAAAACTTCTGATAAAATATCACTACATGCAGTTACACAGCATCTCTAATGCTACTATTGCAAGGAAGCAAATCTGACAGGAGAAACATCAATACAGGTAACAATTATTATCTGAAATAAATTTGTGCAGCCTTCTCAGTCTCCAGCATTTGCAGCAACAGTCAAGCAGTCCTATGGAATCTACATTTTGCATACATATGAGTTGCGACCTGAGAAAACCAATAAAGTGGAATATGCGCCCAGTGCAAACTCAGATCAGCCTATGCCACTTTATTGGTTTTCTTGTGTCTTGGCTCATATAGTTCAGACCATGCTCATGCAGCACTGATGAAAATTCCTCTAAATATCTTAATTTGTGCCACAGCTCCAGTGTTCAGGCTTGTCTTTGCTTTTCAATTACTCATTCTCATATACAACTCCAGACAGATGGGTTTTGATAATTTTGAAATAAATTCATTTCGTTCTCAGTTAAGATGAATGGGTACACTTTCTAGGGGATCAACTCTGCCATTCTCATTTGTGTCTCGTCAACTGTTAAAGAAAAGAATTTGCTCCTATACTAGGAGAAAATTCTTCCCCTTTACGAGTAGACACCTTTTAAGAGTTTCATTGTACTAGGAGCAAATTCTTCCCTTTAACGAGTAGACACCTTTTAAGAGTTTCATTGTCTAGGGAAGCAAACACGTAGTCACAAAAGTTGTTTCCCTTTGAAAAAGTGGCAGAAAAACACATAGGTGTACCCATAGTCTTTAAGACATACACTGTGACTGACTCGCTGAGCTGCTCCAATGAGGAGTCACAATTTTTCATTTTCTTGAAGATGAACCAAAGTTATCTTATATTTATCCTCAAAACCCATCCTGATTTGGAACCCACTGTTTATGCTGTCAGAGAAGAAAAGGCTGAACATATGTGCAGGCTGATCAAAGCCTTCATCATTTGAAAATCTGAAAAGGCACAGTTATGAACTTGGTAGCTCATATAACAAGACACTGACCTTCCTATATTTTGGTGTTTTTGTTGGTGTGTTTGTAGGGAATCTCCGTTTCACTGGAGTACTTGGCTTACTGCCATAGATCATTTCTTCTTCCATCAATTTTGTTTTGGCTTTTTGCTGCAAATAAGATACAAATGGAACACATTTAAAATCATAGATGGATGGATGACTTGCCATTTTACGTCCTTTTTAACAGTAATTCAGTCATATCAGGATGATGGTGGGTGATAATGATAGGCTGAGTACAATGGAAAAAATTCTGGCCTCCAGCAGGTCTCAAACCCGGGGCTGCTAGATCAGCAGGCCAGCGCTTAATGTACTGAACTACCGGGGCTCCTCATTTAAAATCATAGTATCCTCAATAGCACACACAAAATATTCAGTGATTTATATTGAATTTCAGTGACTCTAATTTTGTTTATAAAGTGATGCAGGTAGGAATTCTAGAATAATGTTCTCATGATCATTTATCTTGCAGCCTTCATAGGTAGTTCTAATAAATCCATTTACAGCAAAATGTATGTAAAGTATGCAAGAGTTACCTCTTGGACTATTTTTAAAGGGGATTAAGGTGACTGGGTACACTTTCAGAAGAAGCAACTGCCATGCCCCCCACTTCTCAATGGGGATCAACACTTAAAGGATTTTTTGATTGATTTGATGCTTAATGTCCACGGTAAACAGCTATGGTCATGTCGGGACAGTCAGTTAAGCTAACCACACTATTCCTGGGCAGGCTTAGACCTCCTAAGCGGTTAACCAGTACTAAGTGCACATACTTTTGCCAGTAACTGACAACTGCCCTTCTTGAATCAGGGGAAGGAGAAACGAAAGTATGTGGCCAGACCGGGTTTCGAATCCAGGACCTCTGACTTATGAGTCAGGTGCCCTACCGATTGCGCTACGCGGCCCCGCAACACTTAAAGGAAAGAATTTGTTCCTCTTAAGGTGTGTATAGCTACACCACTACCAGTGGAGGCCTATTTTCACACAGGAAACAATTCCAGTAGCATACTATTTGCTTCCCTGGCAGCTGAGCCTTCATCTTTGAGAAGTACTCTTATAGGAAAGAATTTGCTCCCATGAGAGCAAACTCTTTCCTTTAAGAGTAGTCTCCAATGAGAAGGGAGACAAAAAATTCTATTGACCTCCCTTAGAGTTGTATCCATTCACTTTAAGAAATAAAACTTAATTTTTAATTACCAAAAGTGTGGCCAATCTGCAGCTCCAAACAGGAACTTTCAAGAAAATCTTACCCTATCTGCTTTTTCTTTCAGTTTATTTTCATTAAACTCCTGCCATGATCTCTCAATATAATCTTGTACAGAGACACCATGAATTAAGAATCTTCGCCCATGTTCTTTCTCCCAATGAAGAATATATTCTTTAACTTGCTCTTCAACCTGCATTGCAATAATAAACCTCAGCAGTGTTATTTTTTTAACTTATTTCAGTGGAGTAGTATGAGATGGGACCTCACATTACAGGAACAGTTACACAGATGATGCCTTCACTGTTTAGATTTACAAGTTCATAGATTGTTAGAGTAAAAAGAAATGATGCTGATCAGATTGCATGTGGAAAGGTAAGAGCAAGACATGATCTGCAATACATAACACCCAAATTATATGTATAAAAATTCCTGAGATAGAATATACACCCAGATTTACATTGTAGGCACTAGTAACCATTTGACCTGTTGCAAGCTGTCAGTCCAAATATGCACTGACCAATCAAATAAGGTGAAACCATCAGACAAACAAATGCACATGTTTTTGTGACAACATTTTCCTTTGTAAAACAATTCAGAACTCTAGATAAGAGGGAGTATTTGGTAATAATTAAGGATAATTTTTGTTAATTCTGCATGAACACATATGTTGTAACCTCTCATCTGAACCATCTCTTTGAGACGGTTCAGATGAGAAATCACAACATATGGTTTCGACAAGAAATAAGAAAAATTATTTCTCAGTTATCATCAAATACTGCTCTGAATATACACAGACAAATTATAAGTTGGAGTGATAAGTGCTAGGTCAACTAAACTGAGTTCCACGACTACTGAGTCAACAGAATTCAGATTCAGCAGAACTGGGTAATTACGGTAATTTCAGTACATGTCAAAGGAAGAAAAGCCTGAATTCTAAGCTTCAATAATATTTATCAAACCTTCGGTAATTCCTTCATTAACTTCTTTCTAGCTTTCTCTTCTAACAGCAGTTTGCCACCTCTATCATGGAAGAATCTGTTAGGGTCGTTGAAAGTTTTCTGAAAGAAATAATGTATATGTACATATTTTAGTAAGTTCTGCGCAAAAAGCCTCTGATACATTCTTTGTAATGTGCCAATAACTGACTGTTATCAACAATCAGTAATGACAGTTAAATCAATCCAAACACTGGCTTGGATTTGAGATTTGATAACTAATTATACTGATCCAATTAATGATACATAGATATCATACAAGTTCCTGTGTATAATATACATGTAAATTACTTCTATATCAGTAAGATGCGAACAATCACAGATAACTGTTATGGCTTCATAAATGTGTTCCAATGCCCCAGTAAATGAGTTATAAAATGGTCAACAAGACCAGTGCACATATGGGACAACCTGCTTAACTAAGGCACAGAAAGGACATAGGCAAATGGTGTAGATCCAGATCAGGCCCGGAGGTTATAAAACTTGAGTACATTCTCAAACTAAAATAAAGCACACTGATTGGCTGCTTCCAAGCACACCCCCAGAGCAGCCAATCAGTGTGCTTTATTTTGAGTTTGAGATTACACTCAAGTTTTATAACCTCAGACTAAGATGCCACAGAATATTCTCTACTTAGAAGGGTTTGTTGCACAAGGAAGCAAACAGGAAATCACAAAAAATTTCTACCTTTGAAAAATACAGAGGTGTACCATACACCTGTAGAGGCTCTGAACTTTCTGGATTACTACTGGACGCCCTTGCCAGACCTCAGATGGATGGGTAACTTGTGATTTTACGTCCTTTTCAACAGTATTTCAGTCATATCAGGATGATGGGAGGATGAGAATGATAGGCTGTGTGCAATGGAACCCCGTTTAGGGTAGTGAAGATTCTTGCCTCAAGCGGGGCTCGAACCCGGTCCGCTGATCTAGCAGACAAGGTTTGAGTCCCGCTTGAGGCGAGAATCTTCATTGAACACAGCCTTTTATTATCACCCTCCCATCGTCCTGATATAACTAAAATATTACAAAGGTCTGTCTACATCTTTGTTGTTTGCACACACAGTAACTGCATAAATGAAGTAAGGGTCACTTCAGTAAAGGTATGGGCTAAGCCATAACAGCCTACCATAAGAAACCATTGCAGCTCACCTCAAATTCTATCATCTGATTAAACAATTCTTCTCTCTTCCCCACTCTGGATAAAACTTCTTCATGTGTGTCATAATATTGTTTTACTCTTGCTACCTCACATTCATGCTTTTCTAAAAGATCTTCTGAGAAGTTTGCTGCAAAATAAAGCATAAAAAAATCTTCTTTGATTTTCTTTGTAAATCTAGTACACGTGCAGGTTCAGTTGGCAAATTTTTTATCCTTGACTTATTAGCATGTTCTGAATTCAGAATAAAGCAATTGTTTCTACTAATCAGACAATACTAAAAGTAAATATCAGCCACTAGACTCATAAAGTAAAAACTGTATCATATATTAATGATTTACAGAGTAAAATGACTGCACATATTGCTCACAGATATGACCTGCTATTCATTTTCAATTACTGCCATCCTCAAACAAAGGTTTTACATATCAGCCAAGGCAATTTTAGCACAATAAAGCTCTAACTTTTAAGCTGATAGATTTTTATGAAACTCTTCTCCCACTAGATTTTTGTGGAACTCTACTTCCACAAATCAGAGTACAAGGAAATATTTAGGTTTTTTAATTTGCCAATCTTATAATATTTCTCTGCACTGATAAACATCACAATTTTGAAACGTCTACCGTAGTCTACCTAATTAGTGCACATGCACATCATGGTAAATTCTGAGGTACATTACTGTAAGCGCACATATACTGTTCCTTGTTCATTCCTTTGTTTGCATGTTTACAAGAGGTGAAAATGTGATCGAATCTTTCATTTTACTCCTGAAGCTTCTCTATCATTCTGTGACTGTAAGCAGCTTATTTTCTGATGCTAACCCTTTAAATTTGTTTCTTTTTAGTATACAGTATTTCATTGAAATGTGCGCTTATAAGAAATAGTTTGCTACAAGTATTATGCAACATTTTAAAAAAAAGTTAAGCGCACAGGGTGCTAATTAAGTCTATTATGGTATTTGCAATACTACTGCTACATGTATTAATGTTTATGAGTACACTTTGTGCTTTTCTGATTTTTTTTTTTTTGAAGTGGAGTCATTTTTATTTCAGTGACTTCGAGTTTGCTATCTTGGGGAAAGAAACCCTTTCAAAAGGGTCTACTCCCAAAGGAAATATATGCTCCTAGAGCAAATTCTTTGAAGAGTTGACCCCATCGAGATAGGAGGCAAAGGAGGCAAGAGTTGCTGCCCTTGAAAGTGTTCTCATTAGCCTTACGAATAAAACTGTCATATAATACATAGTTTTTCCTTGTCAGAGTTTCCTGGCATGAGATATGGCATATGGCATGTAAGTGACAGTTCAGTGAATTTATTTCTCTCCCAAATTCATAGTTTTTCATGGTAATAATTCTGTAACTTACTATCATGAAAGTGTTTGAATTCATTTCTTTGTTTCTCACTATAGAAGCATTTTCCCCACCACTCCTGTAACTCCTGCCTCATTCCTTCAACAAACCGCTGAATATTCTGTAGCTTAAGAGCTTCACACTTGGAAATTTCTTCTCTTAACTGTGAATGAGAAACAATTTATCAGTCACTTTCTAAGCTGGCAACAGAAACAAACAGCTAACTGCTTATGGCATATGGCATATTTTTAGTTTAGCTACCTGCTTATTAATATTTTTACTTTATCTAGTCATTTAATATTTACCTTTTTCTTTTTGCACTAGAAAAAATCCCTTGTCTGCCAGTTACTTTATATATCAGCCAACTGGTACAGCAGATTTTTTATGACAAGCACATTAGATCCACAAGAATTTGCTATTATAAATAACCCAATTTCAGAACCACGCACTCTGATGCCTGTCAAACTGACAGTATCACAAATTTTCCCATTAACTTGATAGTCATAATGAAGAAGGCTGACTAAGAAACCTTATAAATCTATGAGACCTGAGACCCCTTCTCTGTATGACATTTGTATTGGTCTGCATACAAAAAGCCCGCCTGACAGAGCCTTGCCCATCACATAAAAACTTTAAAGTAAAACTTTAACAGTTTGCTAACGCCAAAGCCATGACCAATGCCGGGGGTAGTGGAATAGCTCTTCCTGTACGTTTGTCCAGGGGAGCTAAAAGTACACCACTGACAGCCTTTCGCAATTTCACAATCACCAACACCAAACAATTGATTCACTGACCGAAAAGTAGAAATCTAAAGATGCTCTCTCAACATAAATCTATTGGAAGGTTGTGTTTCCCAATCGGCTGAAGTATACACAGCAGCCAACAATAGCAGGAAGTGGCAAAAATCTATACGACAATATGTCACACATTCTGCTAATCACAGGCGGGACAAAACCAGAACTCCCCAGCACTTAAGTATAACTCAAAATATGTCCACTTAATGAGAATCTGAGTAACATAAACCTTGATTTCATGCCTGTAATACAAAGCCTGATATAAAGATTAACTTACAGCCTCAATAACTTTTGGTTTGAAACCCTCCTTTCCTTCACTAAAGAGCTCTTGTTCATGAAGCGGTACATCTAACCTCTCCCACAGCAAGTGGACTCTGTCCCACAAACTAGTCACTTCTTTCTCCAGCTGGGCTTTACTAGATATCAACTGAAACACACAACTCCAGATTAGAATAGAGTTGATAATTTTGAGATGTCAGAGATAATTTCTGCACGTTCTCTATAAATATAAGCTGTGGCCCCACATTAGAACTGCTTTGGAGTCTGGTCTTATGAAGGGCCACATATCTTTGAAAGACAATAAAACACTGACTTACTGTAATTCACAGAAGATAAAGTCCACAACTGAAATACATAAGGTAAGGCTTAAAAAATAGAAAACATAGGAAAACGTGGCCAGTTATGTAATTTAACTAAAATCTGGGAAACCTGAACAGTCAGTGCTCCAGATAAGCAGCGTATTTGCGTAAATACCCAATAAAATAATTGAAAAACACAATTGACATTTTCCTGTGAGCGTACCAGTACGCAGACAAATTTCCCGTAACGCAATGACCCAAAAGACAGAAGCGTAACGACGGTGTTAACCAAGGTTGTCATGTGTAAACAGAAGCGTCGGGTGTAATTCCTATGCTGCGTGTTCAACTGTCTCTGTGTTGACCTCACAGATTTACAGCAGCGTTATTTATAGATATACTGGTACTCGTTCTGTACATGGTGAACAAGAAATGGCGGGAAACATGCTGAAAAATCAGCGAGAAAGAATCTTAAAGTGAACGAACCGAATTTCTATATATCGCCAGTTTACAGACTCTCGTTAGGATTCGGTAGGACTGATACAGCGATATAGTGTTGACACAATTTGTTCTTTGCTTTATACTGATCAAAGACTGCCGAATTAAGGTTCAGTAATTGGCGGTTAAGAGACACGTGCCTACGACGATTTTCGTTACGTCATGTGTAATGACAAGTTGATTTATTGATTATCGGTACCAATTAACAACCCCTCTGTTGTTCTATCAAGGTGTGACCAACGTGTGGGTTCTTTGAAAGTTAAATTCTGACTTGTTGAAAATTTTAAAGAAGTCTAGTCTCTTTCTTCGGGAGCTAATTATCTGCGTCCGGGCCGGATTTTTCGCGTCCTGAAAAGCCAAATTCGGCGTCCTCCGGACGTTCTAGTGAAAAGGGGTGAACTTCAATATAGAAGCAAAAAATGCTGTTCTTACCGGTCAGCCTGTCCAGGATTTACATTGTTAGTGAAAATATAGATCTTGGACTGTCAGACCTTGGTCTATAAAAGTGTTTTCTGAGACTGAATTCTATATTTTTTTTATTCAGTGGCTGGTCTGTATGTTGACTATATACGGATAGATACCTATGCAAACTCATGGTGATGCAAAATGTTAAGAATGCAGCACTATTGCTAACTCCAATTTTTACCAAATTGCACAAATAAAACCAAAATACCCAATTAAAAGCAAAATCAATGGGTAATGCAAGTTGCATTACCCAATTAAAATTTAGAATACTCAATTAACACAAAAATCAGTGGGTAATACCCAATTAACTAAAAATCCTTATCTGGAGCCCTGGAACAGATAACCATATATTGGAATTTGAAGCGGATTTTACCATCTGACAAAGTGTCAAAGAGAGCTGGCTAATCAGGCAGACCGACCTGGCTCGTCCATTCTCAGCTGCTTGCTCAGGGTCTACACTGTTAGCTATCACATTCTGTGTACATTAGTAATGATTACTATCAATTTTTAAAGTGAATTGTGTACTCTTTCAGGGGAAACAACTGTCATTTTCATATTTTCTCCCTTCTAAATGGGGATCAACTCTAAAAGAAAGAATTTGCTCCTAGAGGAGCAATTTCTAGGAGCAAATTCTTTCCTTTCAGAGTAGACCCAATATGGAAGGGCATCATCAACCAGGAAAGCAAACAAAGTCATGAAAGTTGTGTCCTTTTCTAAGAATGGTACAAATACACTTTCTAAGAGTGCTACAAATACACAGAGGTGTTCCCTTTTAAAAGTTTAAAGACAATGCTAACCTCAGCAACAAGTGCATCCAATGAATGCATATTGTCTTGAGAAAGTATAAATTCCGAGTCATCCTCACACAGCACATCCTTCTCAAAGTTCGTTTCAGGGCTTCTGTCCATCTCCAGCATAAGGTCGGAAATCTGTTTCTTCTGGCGTAGAAATGTGCTGAACCTCTTTTCCTAATAAATAGTAAACAATTCACACCATAAACAAAGTGACAACTCTTGAAATTCTAATTTCAGAACCTTACCATGGAACGGTTACAACACAATTTACTCATTTTGAGCTCCATATAGTTGACGTGATATGTTTCTCGAATAATACTAATCAAAAGTTTTCTTCTTTTCCTTATGAACCATGACATATTTTAGCCCTTCCGGCACTACAAATGAAAGCACTTGAATTTGCAGCGTAGATCCATATGCGGCGAGGAGCCCCAGGAGCTCAGAAGCTTAAGCACTAGCCTGCTGATCTAGCAGTCCCGGGTTCGCGCCTGCTGTAGGCGGGACTCTTTTCAATCGTAAACAGGGTTCCATTGCACCCAGCCTTTCATTATCACCCAGCCATTGTCCAGATATGACTGTAATACTCAATTAAATTAAAAAGGATGTAAAATTGCAAGTCATCCATCCATGACGTGGCTCATAATGACTCTCTACACTGTTTGCCCACTGGGCCAAGGCCAGAAATTAATATATGATTAGTCTGGCTTACTGCCTTTAGATGTCCTTTCCATGATGTCACTGCATTGCAAGTTTAAAGGCTCTTATACTTTGAATTTTTAGATACTGTGCTAAATGCCATCAGAGAACCTTCAATATCACAAAGACAAATGAGCTGCGACATGGTAAAATAACGAAGTGGCATGAGCGCCAAGCAAAGACTCGAATCAGCCTGGGCATCCACTAAGGCTGACCAATCTTTGCTGTCGGCACGGAGGTAGCTTTGACCCTTATCTACCCTTTAGGTGCAAGCAAAGACATTGATGAGACTGGGTGGATGACCAGGCTGATGTCATTCTTCACTGGGCTCATATGCCACTTTGCTGGTTTTGTCGTGTTGCGGCTCATATAATGAGCATGCACACTCAAAAGAAAGAAAAAGCATCCTTTTGCTTCATTACACAAAGGGGCCATGAAAATAGTTCTGAATTTTAAATTTTGTTTTACCTTTTCTATTGAAAACTGTGTGATATGTTGTCTCAGGGCCTCTAACTGCTCTCCTGATGGTGTAGTGTTGGATGGTATATAATATGGAGTCATACATAAACAATCACACAACATCTGTTCCTCTTCTTTCAAGCTCTTTAGGATCTTCAGGCGCTCCTGTTTTTCTTTCTTGAAATGCTCTATCTTACTCCTCAATTCTTTCTCAACTTGTAGCACTGTCATTCCAGGTTTTGCCTGAAACAGAATAACATATAACAGGATGTTGATTTAACCCTTAATGCGCCAAAAAGCAGACAACAAAATTTACGTCTGCAGAATTTAAAACAAGGCCTGTCACAGGGACAGGATAGCTTGCCTGACAGCGCCTTGCCCATCACATAAAAAACTTAAACGTAAAACTTTAACATTTTGCTAACGCCGCCGCCGCCAATGCCGATGCAGAAGCATGGGGTAGTGCAATAGCTCTTCCTGAACTTTGTTCAGACAAGCTAAAAATGTTTCGTCTAAGCGATATCATATTGAGAATTCAAACATTTGACAGCAAACAGTGTAGATCCAGATGATGTGGCTCATGATGAGCCACCTCATCTGGACCCACACTGTTTGCAAATTCAACAATTTTTCATTTTTGGCGCTTTAAGGGTTAAAAATAATTAGTTGTTTGAGAAAATCTGAAGTTTCTGTTGGAAGAATTTCAGTTTCATGCAATTAAAAAGTTGGCCCAGCATGGCATTTGGATTGGATTACTAGCAATTTTACATTCTTTTTAACAGTATTTCAGTCACATCAGGACAATGGGTGGGTGATAATGAATGGCTATGTGCAATGGAATCCCGTTTACGATTGAAAAGATTCACGCCTCTGGTGGGGCTTGAACCAGAGACCGCTAGATCAGCAAGCCAGCGTTTAACCTACTGAGCTACCGGGGCTCTTCCCAGCATGGCAAACACAGTTTAACATTCTCAGATAGCAATGACATTATAGATCTGTTACCAATGCAACTAAGTGTTCATATTGATGTCAAAGTGACGTCATCATGATATCATTATGCTATTAAAGATACTAGGCATAACAGTTGGTAATTCCATAGTTGCTTTGGTAACAGATCTATGTCTCTGGTATCCAGGCATGGCAAACAGCAAGGATCATTTTCGAATGAGACTGCGAGAGATTTGCTCTATTTTTTTACCAAAAATCTCACTGAAATCTGTTCTGACAGTGGGAGAAAAAATCTCATCAGAAATGGACAGTACCAAAAATCTCACAGAGAATGGGAGAATTTCTCGCAAAAAATGGCTAAATGAGACATTTTCTCTCGTAAAATTTCGAGCTAGAATTATCCCTGAAACAGTGCTAAAATATATTAAATAATTTTTTGCTGTTTTCAGTCTTAGGACTGAGGAACCCAGGATCACAGTAAAGGCCATGGCCAAACTGCTTAATTGAATGTAAATTTGTGTCTTCACCATGAGCATAGTAATGAAGAAATGTACAGCAGTTGTGATTTATGAACTTGAATACAGTAGAACTTCAATGGCTCAAACCCTTCATGATTGCTTGTTTACCATGCCTGGCTAAAACTCGTTCTTGGGTCCCTAGAGTTCAGTTTATAAAGAAACTAACCCTGGATGGCTGAAACTACCTTTGGCTGGAACTAATTTTCATAGTCCCAAGCCTGTTCGAGCAAGTGAAGTTCTATTGTATTAAAGCTTAACGGTAACTGCCATGCGTATCTTTCACTTACATGAAAAGCAGGTAGTCCAAGCTCTGAGGTAAGTTTCTTGAGTTCATCTGTAAAAGCCTGTACCCTTGTAAGGATCTGATTCTCTAAAGACTCTTCTTCTTCCACCATATCATCAAGAAGACTCTGTAAATGTCTCAGCACAGTTCCACTACGTTCCTCTTTCTGCGTCTTACCTATCCCAATTCGATCCCATATCTGGTGGAGCTTAAGCATAGCATCATCAAGGGCTTTCATCAACTGTGTACTGAAAGAAAAACAAAACTTAACCCATGACCTAATGTTTATGAGTAACATCTATGTTTTTCTCTCATTTTTACAGTTTTTAAAATTCCTGCTATGATGGGTTACCGGTACAAATGAGCCACATCATGTGACTTCCAACAATGTGGCACTGGTGACAAGCAAATGCTCTGTTCAGACTGCACATAAGTGCAGCCTGACCAGAGCCTTTGCTTGTCACATCAGCCATCTATGGAAGTGACCCAAGCCATAGAGCCAACATTGAAGTCTCGCAGGCGAGACAAAAATTCCATAATTTTCATTTCTTAGCCAGTAAAGCTGATTAAATAAATGATCATAAACAAAGTATTTATATTTAGTAAATTTAGGCTTATTTTGACAAAGCATTGCTATATTAAGGATGTTAAAACTGACCAACAAGTTAAAATCTGATTTTTGTGTTCAAAGCGACATGCCTTCTGAAATTTCTGGGGCGAACAAGTTGCATATAATATTGACATCTGAATAAGAAATATTTGCAGATTGCTTTGAAGTGGTTGTAACAACCATAAAGAGATAGGAAATGGAAGTCTGATTTAAACTGGGGTAAACTTGAAACTTACAAGGTTTTTAGCAGGAAAAAAAAAATATTCAAGCTGAGAACAAATTTGGATGACAGACCTTATGCACATTTCAATGTTTCAACATTTTACAACATAATTTTCATGTAAAAATTGTATGTATGCACATTGCAGGTCCACAAAAACTGCTGCTGGATGCACCAATATTTATACATGTACTTTGCGTCCAGAACCCTATCTCTTAAACCCTTTACACCATGACAGAAAATGCTGATCTCTTGGACATTGGCCTAAATACTGGTATGGAAATGTATAGTTACTTTATATGTAGACCATTTGGAAATACAGGTTCTAGTACAGTAGGCCAAGTAGAAGTGGACGTTTTGGCACAGCAGACCAAATGGGAGTAGATGTTATGATAGTAGGGTCAAGTAGGGATGGGTGTTGCCAAAAATTTCGTATTGTGATTTACTGTGATACACTGACACTGTATCACAATATGTATCACAATATAACGTGAAATCTGTTCACATATTTTAAGTAGACTGGAGGGTTGATAACTTTTAGAAATTTCAAGATATGCCTGTCTTTGTTGTTTCATTCATCCCCAAAAAGCATACAAAATAAATTCTGATTTTGAAATATATATGAGCTGTGACACGAGAAAACCAACAATGTGGTCGTGCGCCCAGTGCAGACTCATATCAGCCTGGGCATCCGACAATTTTGACCAGACTCTTCGTAAAGTTCTCAAAGGGTAGCTTAGGGTCTAAGCTACCTCCATGCGTACAGCGAAGACTCTGATCAGACTGGGAGGATGCCCAGGCTGATCTGAGTCTGCGGTGGGCGCACAACCAAATTGTTGGTTTTGTCGTGTCGTGGCTCATATATAGTTGGCATGATTAATGTTTCCGTCCTTGGTATTATGATCATTTAATAAAATGTCCAACATCGATGGAGCCGCCGAAACAGCAAGTGACTGACAGCACTCCGCGAGGGCAAACTATTTTACACTGGGATATGTTGTGTGCATTTAATCTGTTCATCTGCCTCTTCCATCAGCTTTTGTTTTTTTGCAAAAGCCAAATTAAAAAGAGATTTTGTTGTTTCGCCACCCTGCAAGATCAATTTCTGGTCTTGGCCACACTCCACTTGTAAGGATGATTCTGATTGGTTCTTCACAATCCAACAGAACCGGTACCGAATCGTAACAAGAAAAAACTTTTTAAAAAGATGAATGACGCAAAAATATGTTTGGGAAAAATAGCTGGCGCAGATGCCGGCTTTTAACGACAACCCTGGGACAGGTAGGCTTTCAGTTTGGGGCAAGTTAACTAGCAGAACCAGGAGCACGCACATAAAATTCATGTAAGTACCTGCGAGAATATACCAAAGAACAGAAAAATACCCTGAGAATCTATCAGACAGATACTTTGGCCAAAAGGCTCAACCATGACTTTCACTGTTTGCCAAATTGTTTGTGATTTAATTCCAAACAACTGACATATATACACATTATTATAAGGCGATCGCTATTGACAACCGGTTGTCAATAGCGAACTTTCGCTATTGACAACCGGTTGTCAGTAGCGAAATTCGCTATTGACAACCGGCTGGAATATTCCCTATCAAATGAAGATGGGCCAGTGAAGATGTTCTGAATTTTGCAGAAATAATTTGGTAACATGAAATTTTATAATATATTAGACAAGAAAATGTGAATATGGAGATGTCAAGATATGAAAAACAAGTATTTGTTTCTTGCTTTTTTTTTAACTTTTATTTGAGCTGATATCAACATAGTATATAAACAGCAAAGGCATAAATGATGTTTTCTTCTATAGATATTTCTTCAAATCTCCAGATAGTTAAGTGTAGGATGGTGTTATCTTCATATGTAATATGGGTAATTAATATAACATTTTAACATGTTCTGTAGTATTTGGGTTGCTTTTACGTTTTACAGGAATAAAAAAAAAAGCTGACCTACCTTACCCTGGTTTCGCAGACAAAGGGGTTATTTTGGTGACTGTTTCTGTCTCTTTTAAGATTAAGTCGAGTTCAGTAATGTTGAGAAAAGCTCAAGACAGTATGGTTAAGGAAGGGTATCTATAGTTAAGGAGAGTTGAATTGACAAATAACTTAGGCCCTTCTCAGTCCCCCTCATGCATAGTCTGATCAGGTTCTACAACATCTGTTAAAGATTTCTCTTGTTTAGAAGGATATCCATGGACAAATAATGTAGGCTCTTCTCAGTTTCCTTCGGGAGTAGTCTGATCAGGTTCTACACCATGCTATGACACACCGGTCTTGTTCAGACATGGTGTCTATGTGTAAAGAGAGTTGAAATGACAAATAATGTAGGCCCTTCTCAGTCTCCCTCAGGAGTAGTCTGATCAGGTTCTATACCATTTGTTATAAGACTTCTCTCTTGTTTTCCCCAGCTGAAGGTGAATAGATATTGTTTTCTCCATGTCTGTCCATTGGTCTGTCTCTTGGTTCATCTATCTGTCCTTCTATTTGTCTGTCCTTCAGTCCATCCATCTGGAGCCATAACTAAATAACCACTGGACAGAATTTCATGAACCTTAAAACAAATATACAGTTGACCCTCTTTACAACAACAGCATTTGCTCCCAAACGTTTTGACGTTAAACTGAATTTGCTCTTGTAAAGAATGCATATTCAGAACAATTTAGCCATTTCGTCAATTTGTCAGCATTGCTTAAGCAATGAGTTATTACCCTTTAATTCGTTCAAAATCAACAAATTGAGTCATAACTAATAGTTATGACTTAATAAAGTAACAAATGACTGACTGAATGAAATTTCATGAAACGTAAAATAGTTAGGTATTGTCATGACATAGCAGTGCATATTAAGTTATAATCACATCAGTAGTGCATGGTTTAATGCCCTTGAATTGATTTAAAATCCACAAATTAGCCATAACTAAGATGCTGCTGAACTAAATTTCTTGAAACTGAATTAAAAATGTATTATCATAGTTCAGTGATGCTGAGGCAAGTGTTTAAGAATGACTTCAGCTTATACTTCACTTATGCCAAAGTTATTGCCCCTGATTTGATTTACAACCCAGCCCTAATAAAATAACCAATTGATGATATTTTATGAAACTTAAAATATCACATGAACAAATCAAGGCCACTTTGGCGGAGGATATGAATTTACCGGATTTGCTTCTTAAGAAGGATATCTATGGACAAATACTGACGGCCTTTCTCAGTCTATGTCAGGAGTAGTCTGATCAGGTTCTACACCACTGAAATTGTTATGACACATCTGTCTTGTTAAAACATGGTATTTATGGTTAAAGAGGGTTAAAATGACAAATAATGTAGGCCATTACTAGTCTCCTCATGCAGGAGTAGTCTGATCAGGTTCTACACCATTTGTTCACCTCACTTGTTGAGACAGTGTATCTATAGTTAAGGAAAGTTAAAGAAAGTTGAAATGACAAGTTATGTAACATAACAGTGCATGGAATTTTGACCTATTTCCTCTTCAATGCTGCAATAAAATATACATATAATAATGTTCTCATTTGATATGATGGATGGATTGATTGCTAATTTGGAGTTTAACAGCCTTTTCAACCGGGGTTCAGTCATAGCATACTCTTCAACTACAATGAATATTTGAAACAAGTCACCCAATGGGAAATGCTCGTCCACCAGAGTTCTAGCATGCATTATGCCCAAAACAAGGTCAAATGTGGGCTTTTAAGTGTTCAAGGGCAAGTCACTAGGCAATAGTAAAATATGGCCAAATTTCTAACTGGTCTGAGATTTTAAACCTGTCCTGGGTAATGACGTTTTTATGAAAATTCTGTGAAAAACCATTAACTCCCTGAGCATGAAAGTTTGGTCACTCCAGGGGCATGGTTGGCAGGATTTATGTAGGGTACCACTCCCTCCCTCCAGTATGGCTGATTTGGATCCAATGGGCATGACTGGCAGGATTTATGTAGAAGACCACTAAACATTGGTACATACTAAATATATAATTTGATCAAGATTGGCCAGGTGGTTTAGGAAGTACATGTATTCGTGTTTGAAACTTGTGAACAGACAACGGACAATGGAGCCTGCCTATACTATAAGCTCACCTTGTGAGCCTACAACTCAGGTGAGCTGAAAATGGAATTGATTACTATCAAAACTTTATATCAGATTCTGGGGCTCTCAAGAAATATCTAGAAGAAAACATTTAAGCCTTTACTGTTCATATACTGTGTTGAAATCTGCTCAAATAGAAGTTTCAAAAAAGCATGAAACAAATATTTGTTGAAGTAGTATCATGACATCTCCATATTCACTTTTTCTTGTCAGATACTATAACATTTTAATATTACCAAATTATTTCTTCAGCATTCAGTAGATATAAACTGGCCCATCTGAATTTGATAGGGAATATTCCAGCCGGTTGTCAATAGCGATGTTCGCTATTGACAACCGGTTGTCAATAGCGAACGTTCGCTATTGACAACCGGTTGTCAATAGCCACTTCCTTATTATAATAGTAACTTGATCTGGCGTACTGTATCACGTCGAGTTGATGAGCTCATGCCATCGGATCACCCGAGACGCTTGCGTGGAGGGTGACCCGATGGTATGAGCTCACCTACAAGACGTGATACAGCACTCCAGATCAAGTTACTATTATAATAATTTGTTTATTATATACCTTAGAGAACAGCCAAGCATTCATACTTGCCAGCGCTAATGCATAGACCCGGATTCAAGGCTGCGCGGCAGAGGTATGTAGCTAGTCGTAAGACAAACGCGACCGGCTGAGCTATCGAGGCGCGCCATTTTTGACGTTACATGTATGTCACTAGTCTCATTTCTCTGGTTCTCGTTTCTGCAATGCACTTTACAAAATGACGCACCTGAAGCTGGAGACATAGCCTCGTTTTAAAGGATAGTGATACGGAGTCAGAAAACGTCAGTTTGATACGGCGGTCTGTATCAGATGGTCAGAAAACAGGCAGTTCAGAGGGTGTATCATTGATAGGTATATAATAAAAAGGAAATATTGTCACTGTCCGAATTTAGCTGACTTGACCTACATGTTTTAGGAGTAGACAGACCTGACCATTACATGGACACTTTTAAGGGTGTTTTACCTGTTTAATACCCCAGTGCGTTCCAGACTACCAGATGGGCATGCAATTTCATGAAAATCCTTGTGCTAAATATAGACAAAAGGAACACGTGAAAGAATCATCTGCGCATGCGCAACACAACGCTGTTGAGGTCATGCTATTTGCTGTATAGAAACAGGCTTATCATACCAGAAGGCGGACACCTTAGAATCTGAGTAAACTAAGATGACATTTATCCACTGCAGTACTTATAAAATTATTGATACATGTACTTAATAAAAATGTATAAACATCGTAAAGGATTATTCTTATTTCATATTGACACATGGCTGTTCGCTTTACCTGTTTGGGTGCTTGCCGCAGCCAAAATGAAACATGGATTGTGATACACCTTTGAAAGTTCTGCAAATTCGAAACTGTGCTTAGTGTTTAAATATAAAAGCGAATGACAAAAAGGTAAAGAAATGGCACCTTAAAATAGTGTTATAAAGTCACTTGAATTTATAAAGTATGTCAGGGTTTATTTCACGCCAAACACAAAAGTGTCCGCGTACTGGTAGTGTCTGGGTACTGGTCAGCTCTCTCTCTAACCTGCATATGTTGCAAATTGATGGAACACATCATTGCATCAAACTTAACTAAGCATCTCAACAAACATAATGTACTATATGACCTACAGCATAGCTTCAGGGAAAAAAGGTCCTGTGAAACCCAACTTATACAGCTCGTTGACAAACTCGCTAGAGGTCTTTCTCAAGGTCACCAAACTGACCTTATCCTCCTCGACTTTAGTAAGGCTTTTGATAAGGTTAGCCACACAAAACTACTCTTCAAGCTCCACCAGCATGGGATAACTCAGAACAATCTCAGTTGGATTAAGGCATTCTTACTCGGGCGTTCACAGTGTGTGGCTCTTGAAGGGGAAAAATCGTCCGAAATTCCGGTCACATCTGGGGTCCCCCAAGGTTCGGTCCTTGGACCAATCTTGTTCCTTTTGTACATAAATGACCTGCCCGAAAATATAACCTCACAGGTCAGACTATTCGCTGATGATACTGCTGTGTATTTGACAGTCACCAGCAAAAAGGATTCCCATACTTTGTAGCAGGACCTACAAAAACTTGAGCAATGGGAAAAGACTTGGGAAATGCACTTCAATCCCAGCAAATGCCAAGTCATACATATCTCTAGGGCCCGAAACCCCATCCAGACCCAATATGTTTTACATGGGGCAAGTTTTAGAGGCAGTAGACCAAGCAAAATACCTTGGTCTTGAAATCAGCCACAACCTGAAATGGAACCATCATATCCAAAGCGTGACCACCAAAGCCAATAAGACACTGGGCTACATACGTAGAAACATACGCACAAAATACAAAGGCATACCTCAGACAGCATATCAGACTTTAGTAAGGCCCCAGCTAGAGTATGCCTCCCCTGTATGGAGCCCATATACCCACACCTATGTAAACATGATCGAAGCTGTCCAACGTAGGGCAGCATGCTGGGTCACACAGGGCCTGACAAATCCATTGTCCGGCTGTCCGGGACAAGTTGAAATTTTTGCTGGGCAAGTAAAATTTTTTCTTACTTGCCCAGAAAAATGTATAAGATATATAGGGAAAACATGTGTATTTCAGCTTTTTCCAGCAAAAGCTGTCTACCGGACAAGTAGATCAAAATTTGATTTGTCAGCCCCTAGTCACACATGACTACTCATCTTACAGTAGCGTGACCCAGATGATCGACACCCTTGGATGGAGGTCATTAGAACAGAGACGTGCTGACGCACGGCTCTTAATGTTCTATAAAATAGTACATGGTTTAGTTGAGATTCCACTGCCAACTTACATCCAACGTCAAATCAGAATGACAAGAACAACACACCCATACCATTTTATTCAAATCATGACAACTGCAAATTAGATTGGAGAGGTGTTCCGAATGACGAGCAGTTGGAAAATTTGAAAGCAGAAGCCAAAAATTTAAATTTAATGATTTTATTGGTGTTATTTGGGGGAATTTAGCATATTGTGTGAAGTTCAAGTTCGTTTCATTTGTGGGAAGCAAAATTAGGGACAATTTGTGTGAGGTTTCTTTAGAATTTTAAAATTAAGTGGATGACCCAAACAGGAAGTGATGATCAGCTGTGAACATAAACAATAACAAGTTGAAAAGTGAAGGACATCCACAGCCCAGGGAGTTTTGAATGAAAACAAGGATAAAGAACATAAAAGAGAAGTAGTCTTTATTATTTATTATAGCTCTGAAGGTAGATTGGTAAGAAATGGTGATTTAGGCTTCCTAGTTACGGTTGTCAAGGAATGTAAACAAGTCATGTAGCATCATTTTTATAGGATTCCTGTAGGAAAGTAATAAATTATAACATTTATTCCAACATTTGTATTACTCATTTTATTATTCACTGTTATTATTATGTAATTTATTTATTTATTTAATACTAAACAGCTATCAAAAGTTAAAATGCTGAAAATAAAAAAACTAAACCAAACAAAACCAATTCTATAAAGTAAAATGAGAAGGAGCAGTAGAATTTCAGTTAAACGCAAACAATTAAAGGCAAGTAAATCGTCTTCACAGGTAGAAGTTGTTTCAAAAGCGGAAAGTTCGAAAATATATAAAGAGAACTCTGATAAAAGTGTGTGTGTTGGATGTAGGAAAGCAAGTCCACCTATTAAACGGTTTGAAAAAGAACCATGGATACAGTGTGATGTATGTAACAATTGGTGGCATCTTGAGTGTGCATGCTTGGACCCGGTAAGTTGTGAGAAAATTGAAAAACACAAAATTTATTTCCCTTGTGCAATCTGTGTATTGAAAAACTCTCCATGGATCAAGCTAGATAATAGTGAATCTCTATGTAGTAATTTGAATGTTTGTCAAAGACAGGATAGTACAGAATCTTCAAGAATAATTGAAGAATCATTAAACAAAGAAAGGATTTTAGTTATTGATAATATTGACGACAATAACTCGGTAAGCTCATCCAAGAAAATTGAAGAAAAAATCAAGGAGAAAGAAGTGAAAGGAGTAGATTTTGCATACAAATTGCCTCAGGGAGGCGTTGTTCTGCAATTTGAAGACATTGAGTCTAGAGTCAAAGCAGAGGAAAATTGGCCTGAAGAGCTTTTCAGTGCCAAAGAATCAGTGCATAGGCCCACTGGGAAGAGAAAAAAGACAGTTGGGTACCTCAGAAATATAGACCTGCGTCTTTCTGAGAAAAATATAACTAACTTCTTAGATAAGGAGGGCTTGAATACTATTTCAGTGCAGAGGCAGTATCACAGAGAGTCTGGAAAGCCAATGCCCATTGCAAAAGTTAGGTTTGAATCAGCTGAACAGCTTGAGACTGCTATTGAGAAGCAATTTTCTCTTACATTTAACAACAGAAGGGTATTTATAGAGAAAGAGAAGTGCAAGAAGGTTGTTAGATGCTTCAACTGCATGAGGTTTGGGCATATACACAAAAATTGTAGATCAAATACAAGGTGTGAAAGGTGTGGTGAGGCCCATTCAGCCTCGGAGTGTGGAAAGCCTATAAAGTGTTGCAATTGTGGTGGGGAACATTTAGCTTCTTCATCAGTGTGTCCAGTGTATAGGGATATGTATACAAAAGTGGTGGTCAATAATTTATTGTAGGGGAAAAAAAAAAAAAAAGAAAAAATGAAATTTTTATCCTTAAATTGTCAATCATTCAAAACTGCAAAAAAGGATATTTCAATAATTATAATTATAATTTAATTATAATTTAGATATTTTATGCTTAACTGAAACTTGGGAATCAGATTCAGAAAAAGTTCATTTCAAAAATTGGCAAATTTTATCAAGACCTAGAAAACAAAACGCGCACGGAGGGGTAGCAATTTGTCGTTTTGAGAAAAACTGAATTTGAAAAAGATGATGTTGAGGCAATTTGTGCAATAGTAAAATCGAAGGATCAAGAAGAAATTCTCTTAGTCACAGCCTACATCCCTCCAGAAAAAAATGAACAAATGAAAGGCTTGATTGAAATTATCAAAAACTGCAACACACATTATAAGAATATCATTGTAACAGGTGATCTCAACGCAAAAAGCAAACTATGGGGAAATAAAAATGAAAATTGTGCTGGTGAATTATTAGAAAAGTGTATAATAAGTGACAATTTTGTGTGTGTTAATGACGGTTTTCAAACTAGGAGAAACTCTGAAAGTGTTATAGACTTATTTATTATTAAGCCGCACTTGAACAGGAGTGTTTCAAAATGTATTACACTTACTCATGAATTGGTACGCTCAGATCACATTGGGATTTTAATGGAAATTGGGAATGGAGAAAATGAGGAATATGATACAGTTGAGCGGTACCACATTCATAAGACAGACTGGGAAAAATGGGATAAAGTGACATGTGAAAAATTCAATAAGTGGATGGAGGATGTTAACAGAGATAGAAATTCGGGCATTGAAGAATATTGTGAATCATTTTTAGGAGTATTTCAAGAGTGCATGGATAAAAGTGTTCCCAAAGGAAAATCAAAATGTGCAAATAGGAGAACTGTGGCTCCATGGTATAATGAAGATGTGAAAATTAAGAAATCAGTGTTAAATAGAGCAAAAAAACTATTCAGAAAAAATAAAACACCAAGGAATTTACAACGGTTAAAGGAAAGTGAAGAAGAGTTTGAAATAGTTTGTGAAAAAGCAAAAACAGAATGGGTAAGTTTAACCTGTGAAAAAATTGAAAGATGTACAGATCCTAAAGAAAAGTGGAAAGAATTTAAGAAGTTAACATCGTATAGAAAGAAAGATGACATGGATGTACTTCCATTGTTCAATGAGAATGGTGATGTGGTGTTTGACCACAACGGTAAGTGTGAAATTCTGCGGAAAACATTCTTTGGAGGTGCCCATATCGAAGGGGAGAGCTTTGATGAAAGTTTTAGGAGAGGAGTGGAACAAAAAGTGCATGACCTCAAAGAAAATTTCTAAATAGGCCCATTACGTATGAAGAAGTTGAGGCTTCCATACAAAGATTGAAACGAGATAAAGCACCTGGACCAGACTTGGTATTCACAGACATGCTTATTAAATCAAATGATGCACTTCTCAAGGCTGTGACAGTTTTATTCCAAAAATCATGGAATGATGGAAAACTGCCAGACATATGGAAAAGCGCGAATGTGAAATTTTTAACCAAAACAGGTAAAGACTCGTACTATACTGGAAGCTCATACCGTCCGATGAGCCTTACAAGTGTGTTAGGAAAATGCATGGAACGCATTATTCATGCCAGATTATATGCCTTTGCAGAACATCACAAAATACTGGATTCAGAGCAAGATGGGTTTAGAAAATATCGTGGAACAACTCATTCTTTGCTAAGGTTCTCACAGAATGTCTTGTCAGGATTCAGCGAGCAAAAGGCTACATTAGCCACATTTATTGATATGGAAAAAGCATTTGACTCTGTCTGGAGAGATGGTCTACTTGTTAAGCTGCATGAGAAAGGTGTGACTGGAATAGTATGGAATTGGATTGCAGACTTCCTCCATAATAGGAGTGCTACATGTATTCTCAAGAACAAACCTGGAGATTCTTTCAGGACTGACTTAGGACTGCCACAAGGAAGTGTGCTGTCTCCTCTCCTGTTCTCTATTTTCTTGAATGATATGTGTAATGGTGTGGATGGTGAGAAGGTAAAGTTTGCTGATGATGGCACAGTCTGGATAAGTGGAGATACTCCACCTGAGTTAGCACTTAGCATGAAAAAGGACCTACAAAATATCTCTGCCTGGATGTACAAATGGAGAATGAAGTTGAATACGGGAAAGACTGAGTATGTTCTGTTTACAAGAGACCCAAATCATACTGTTCCTATAGTTGAACTGCAAGGTAAAGCTCTGAAATGTGCAGATGAGGTAAAGCTTCTTGGAGTTATCCTGGATAAGAAACTAACCTTCCAGTCTCATATTGAGGCTGTAAAAACAAGAGGGCCATGAGGCCCTGAACCGCTCACCTGAGTATGGTGGCCATGTAGGTCATGTGACCTAGACTGCTTGATAAATTTTTGTTCCATCAGCCCCTGGAGGCTGTGTATGATATTTGGTTACAATTAGCCCTGTGGCTTTTGAGGAGGCGTCTTAAATTGTCAAAATATGAGAGACATGGGTCAGAGGTCAAAGGATGCCCTTGACCTCTTGTGCCCGCAAATCTTCCATGTACTACCTAAGACGACTGTATATACTAATTTTTAGGCCAAAATCTTCTTAACTTGCCATGAACTCTTATGTTCTACCATTTTCCCATACTTGACCTTGCCTTAAAAAAGCTCAAGGTCAGCCCAAGGTCATCATTTGAACAATACTGATCGTACTAAAGTACCTGATGCTATATACCAAGCTTCAAGGCCATCGATCACTTGGTTCTTGAGAAGAAGATTTGTAAAGTTTTTTGCCATATATGGGCATGGTGGCCATGTTGGTCATGTGACCAAGACTGTTTGAACAAATTTTTCGTTCCCTCAGCTCCTAGAGACTCTGTATGAAATTTGGTTACAATTGGCCCAGTGGTTTTTGAGCAGATGTGTGAAATTGTCAAAATATGAGAGACCAGGGTCTAAGGTCAAAGAATGACCTTGACCTCTTGTACATAAATTTTCATGTACTCATTAAGATGACTGTATATGCCAATTTTCAGGTCTAAATCTTCGACAGTTTCCAAGAAATCTTATGTTCTAGCATTTTCCCATATAAAAGCTACAAAAAGCAAATTTGACCTTACCGTAAAAAAGGTCAAGGTCAACCCAAGGTCATAATTTGAACAATCTTGGTAGAACTTGGGGTACCTGATGCTACATACCAAGTTTCAAGGCCATCGGCCTATTGATTCTGGAGAAGAAGATTTTTCTAGGTTTTTACCATATATGGGCGTTGTGGCCATGTTGATCATGTGACTAGGACCCTTTGAACAAGTTTTCATTCCCTCAGCACCTTGAGGCTCCATATGAAATTTGGTTACAATTGGCCCTGTGGCTTTTGAGGAGATGTGTGAAATTGTCAAAATATGAGAGACCAGGGTCAAAGGTCAAACAATGACCTTGACCTCTTGTATGCATTAATTTTCATGTATTCATTAAGGTGACTGTATATACCAATTTTCAGGTCTAAATCTTCAACAGTTTCCAAGAAATCTTATGTTCTAGCATTTTCCCATATAAAGGCTAGAGAAAGCAAATTTGACCTTATCGTAAAAAAAGGTCAAGGTCAACCCAAGGTCATAATTTGAACAATCTTGGTAGTACTCGCGTACCCGATGCTACATACCAAGTTTCAAGGCCATCGGCCAATTGGTTCTGGAGGAGAAGATTTTTTAAGGTTTTTACCATATATGGGCATGGCGGCCATGTTGGTCATGTGACCCAGTCCGTTTAAACAAATTTTTGTTCCTCTGCCCCCTAGAGGTTCTGTATGAGATTTGGTTACTATTGGCCCAGTGGCTTTTGAGCAGATGTGTGAAATTGTCAAAATATGAGAGACCAGGGTCTAAGGTCAAACAATGACCTTGACCTCTTGTACGCATAAATTTTCATGTACTCATTCAGATGACTGTATATACCAATTTTCAGGTCTAAATCTTCAACAGTTTCCAAGAAATCTTATGTTCTAGCATTTTCCAATATAAAAGCTACAGAAAGCAAATTTGACCTTATCGTAAAAAAGGTCAAGGTCAACCCAAGGTCATAATTTGAACAATCTTGGTAGTACTCGCGTACCCGATGTTACATACCAAGTTTCAAGGCCATCAACCAATTGGTTCTGGAGAAGAAGATTTTCTTAGGTTTTTACCATATATGGGCGTGGCGGCCATGTTGGTAATGTGACCAGGACCGTTTGAACAACTTTTCGTTCCTAAGTCCCCTAGAGGCTCTATATGAAATTTGGTTACAATTGGCCCTGCGGTTTCAGAGGAGAAGTTGTTTGAAATTGTGGACGGACGGACGACGGACGCCTTACCATCCTATAAGCTCCCCCGGAGCCGCTGGCTCAGGTGAGCTAAAAAGAGCATCAAAAGCTCTTGGAGCGTTAATGATGGTTGGAAAAACAGAAAAAATTAACCCGGCAAACATGATCAAACTATATAAAAGTTTGGTTGTACCCCATTTGGAGTATGCTGCTTCAGTCTGGCAAGTAGGAGTGTGTGACAAGCTTGAAAAGATTTAAAGAAAGGGCCTAGCACTATGCCTTGGCTGTCCAAGCACTGCAAGCTGTGAAGCACTAGAAGTGCAGGCAGGCGTTCTACCACTGGACTTGAGGAGAGAGGAACTTGCCATAAGAGAATGCACTAAAATTATGGCCAAAGCAAACACAGAGCCAATTAAACAGTACAGTGTCTCCTTTCTTGTCAAGTATCAGTGGAGGAGCAGCCTAGAGAAAAAGTTCTTACTCCAATGGGTAAAATATTGCAACAAATCTCGGACATGACTTCATCAACAAACCTGAATCTAAATGCTATTGAGCCGGAAATGAGCTACCTTGAATACTTGCAGCCTTCCTTGAGAAGACCAGAGTATTGGTCTAATCTAGGATCTTCTAACAAGAGGGCCATGAGGCCCTGAATCGCTCACCTGAACAATTGGCAAGGTGGCTTTTACTTATCATGTCTGAAATTGTCAAAATATGAGTTTTGGGTCAAAAGTCAAAGAATGACCATGACCACTTGTTCTCATAAATCTTCATGTACTCATTAAGACAAGCATATATACCATTTTTAGGCCAAAATCTTCAAAACTTTCCATGAAATCTTATGTTCTAGCATTTTCCCATATTTGACCATGCCGCATAAAAGGTCAAGGTAAACCCAAGGTCACCATTTGAACAGTCTTGGTGGTACTCTAGTACTCCATGCTATTTACCAAGTTTCAAGGCCATAGGTGTATTGGTTCTGGAGAAGAAAAATATTAAAGATTTATACCATAAGTGGTAATGGCGGCCAAGTTGGTCATGTGACCTGGACCGTTTGAACAAATTTTTCATTCAATCAACCCCTGGAGGCTCTATATGAAATGTGTTCACAATTGGCCCTTTGGCTTTTGAGGAAATGGTTGAAAATGTCAAAATATGAGCGATCTGGATCAAAGGTAAAAAAATGACCTTGACCTCTTGTACTCATAATTCTTCATGAACTCATTAAGACAACTGTATATACCAATTTTTTAGGCCAAAATCTTCAAAACTTTCCATGAAATCTTATGTTCTACCATTTTCCCATATTTGACCTTGCTGTAAAAGGTCAAGGTCAACACAAGGTCATAATTTGAACAATCTTGATAGTACTCAAGTCAAGTACCCAATGCTACATACAAAGTCTCAAGGCCATCGGTCAATTGGTTCTGGAGAAGAAGATTTATAAAGGTATTTACCATATATGGGCATGGCGGCCATGTTGGTCATGTGTCCAGGAGCGTTAGAAAATTTTTTCATTCCCTCAACCCCTGGAGGCTCTATATGAAATTTGGTTTCAATTGGCCCAGTGGTTTTAGAGCAGATTCTTTGAAATTGTCAAAATTTGAGATTTCTGGGTCAAAGGTCAAAGAATGACCTTGACCTCTTGTACTCACATATCTTCATGTACTCATTAAGATGATTGTATATACCAATTTTTAGGCCAAAATCTTCAAAACTTACCATGAAATCTCATGTGCTAGCATTTTCCGATATTTGACCTTGCCGTAAAAAAGGGCAAGGTCAACCCAGGGTCATAATTTGAACAATCTTGATAGTACTTGAGTACCCAATGCTACATACCGAGTTTCAAGGCCATCAGTCTACTGGTTCTGGAGAAGAAGATTTTTAAAGGTTTTTACCATATATGGGCGTGGTGGCCATGTTGGTCATGTGACCTTGACCGTATGAACAAATTTTCATTCCCTCAACCCCTGGAGGATCTATATGCAATTTAATTACAATTGGCCTAGTTGTTTTTGAGGAGATTGTTTGATATTGTCAAAATATGAGAGTTCTGGGTCAAAGGTCAAAGAATGACCTTGACCTCTTGAACTCATAAATCTTCATGTAGTCATTAAGATGACTGTATGTACCGATTTTTAGGCCAAAATATGCAACAGTTTCCAAGATATCTTATGTTGCAGCATTTTGCCATATAAAAGCATAAGGAAGCAAATTTGACCTTACCGTAAAAAAGGTCAAGGTCAACCAGGGATCACGCTAGCCCAAAAATTTAGGGAGAAATGACTTCTCCTTACCAGAAAAATAGGGAGAAGTTTTCTGAAAACAGGGAGAAGTTAGAATCGGGTACAGAAGTGCTTTTCAGTGTTCCAAATACACATAGACTGAAATGACAGACCAACAAGCTCGAATCAACATATCTGGGCTTACACTATAAACTTTTCAAATTTTGGAAGTTTATACTTCCATGATGTCAATTGTGGACGTCTGGAAAGAATTTTTTGGAAGTCTGAAGTTTTTAGGAATGACTTGACACATGACTATCCTCTCTCCCATTCTGTTGAACTTTTGTTTCTACCCCGTTGTGTGCGAATAAGGAATAAGGATGACGCAGGGAAGCCTGAGCATCTGTGCATTCATGTTTGTTTAAACAATCCATAAATCATGAGTATTCTGAAAACTAAGGACTCGAACCAGTTCCGATGGCTGCTCTGCCTGTTTTGACTATTACCGTATAATTACGGTACCCAGACTAGACATAGGGGCCCCGTTGCAAATACTGTGACTAACGGAACGTATCAATGAAGAATTCGGTTGTCGCTAGGTAGACGTTCCTGATGCATGTAAGCTGCGAACAGGAAAAACCGGTCTGACAGGTTTTTTGCGCAGGCTGATATAAGTAACAGTTATCAGTGTGTGTGTACTGAGGTGTCCTTATCCATCTCACGGATAATCGGCACGCTTATATTCACCACGGCGTCTTCTGATCTACACATCAAAGACAGAACGTGTATTGGTCTGACCCATAAACGAGCTAGTATTTCCGTACCGACGCTAGTATTACGCCTAACAATCAGGTAGACCCTGATCAGAATGTGTTATTTTGGCTTTTTCGGAAAATGGTGAAATTGACGCTTCCGTTATCGTATTTAAATTGTTCCATTCGAAACGGTGTATATTAAAAGAGCCTAGACCATAATGCGTCGGGAATTAGTATGAACAGTGTCTCTTCGCGTAGAATCTACACTGTTCGCGGAGGAAGTCCGTCGTATTCCTAGAGACTCTCATTTCCGACAGAATAGACCATAACAAGTCCATCCGTTTTAAAGGCAAAAGTTAACATAAATTTTGAACTCGTAAGAACTGCGGTTAGCGTTTGTGATTACATTCTCATTCACAAACTTTTCGCGTTTGGTCAGTTCTTCATTCTATGCCTACGTGCACTGATTAACTGTGCCGAATCAGACACGTGCGTCGGAGGATCTTCAAAGACAAAGACAGCTTCTTAGAGTGGCCGAAAAAATCAATAGCTGACCGATAAAATTCATAAATTATCTGAGCCGTAACACGCAAAACAGTATTATGTATACATGCAAAAGCGAAAACTCGGAGACTATCATTAGTCTACCTAAGCTTTTATATAATTTGGTGCCTTCAGATGCCTCCGGGTTTTTTTTGTTTGTTTTTTTTAAGCGAAGACTTTGACCAGACTGCAAACATGCCCTTGCTGGTCTAAACATTGCCGTTCGTACTTCAATTAAGCTCCTTTTCGCGCGTCGCTCAGTTGATAGACACAATACCCGTATCATTGTTAATTTGTGCCACACTCTTGTCATCGAAAACGTGTGAAGGATTATAAGTTTATTATACCGCCAGCGGCACATTAAACAGGTAAGGATTAAAATGATGTATAATTAGGTCGTTTTAGGTGCTGATTTTGACATGTGAATATCGGTAAGGAAGACAACTACCGCATGAAGAAAAAGATTTGCGCCGAAATTTTAGGGCGAAGTTTTCTTCGCTCGGAATCGAGGGCGACATCGGGCATGTCAGGGCGACCACGTCGCTCCAGTCGCCTAAAAACGACATCCCTGGGTCAACCCAAGGTCATAATTTGAACAATCTTGGTAGTACTCGTGTACCCGATGCTACATACCAAGTTTCAAGGCCATCGCCCTATTGGTTCTGGAGAAGAAGATTTTTTCAGGTTTTTACCATATATGGGCATGGCGGCCATGTTGGTCATGTGACCAGGACCGTTTGAACAACTTTTCGTTCCTAAGGTCCCAGGAGGCTACATATGAAATTTAGTTAGGATTGGCCCAGTGGTTTCAGAGGAGAAGTCGTTTGAAAATGTTGACGGACGGACGGACGACGGAGCCTGACCATACTATAAGCTCCCCCGGAGCCTCTGGCTCAGGTGAGCTAAAAACAGAACATGTGCTCAGGAGGCAGAATCAAGGAATGTTGTAGAAAACCTGATAAAAGATAACACGAAAGTACAAACAGTGATAGCCTTTACAGATGGGTCTTGTAGAGGCAACCCAGGCCCATGTGGTGCAGGTGCATGCATCTTTCTTCCCAACAATGATGAAATAGAATTGAAACAGCCTGTTTCAAATTGGCTTCTATTCTCCTTGGTGAGCTTGTTGCTATCCAAATAACCCTCAATTTCCTCATTGAGGAAAAGAAGGTACGTGATATTGGTACTGTCCTTATATTTTGTGACAGCCAGTCTGCAGTTGGAATCCTACAGCTTGGTTGGGATAATAAAAGTTATAAGAAAACTGCTATGGACATTCAACAATCTCTTAATATACTTGAAAAGGATGGTACACAGGTAAAAATCCAGTGGAGTCCTGGTCACGCAAACATAAGAGGAAATGAGATCGCAGATAGGCTTGCCAAGGAGGCTGCAAAAGAGGCAGAAGAAATGACGGGTGACATAGGGGTTGCAAGTCAGTCTGATGTCAAATCAGCAGCAAGAGAGTCAGTTAACATCAAATGGCAACGAAGGTGGGAAGTGTCAGAAAAAGGAAGGCAACTGTTTACACACAGACCTGCTGTAAAGCTCAACAGAATTGAGTTTGACAAGCTCAAGAATCAGAGAGTTGTACTGCAGCTCCAAAGTGGGTACTGTAAATTGAAAGAATACCAAAATAAAGTTGGGATATCTGATAGCCCAACATGTGAATGTGGAGCTATAGAAGATGTGCAACATTTTCTACTTGAATGCCCAAACTATAGTGTGCCAAGGGAGACATTGAGACAATCTCTGCTCCTAAGCTGTGGTATTGCAGACTTTGGCACGGAAATACTTCTATCAGTAACAGATGATGAAGATTTAAAAGACATACGTCCACTGATATGGGATCAGCTGGACATATACATTTCCCAAACAAAGAGGTTTTAGTGCAGAATTGGGCTGTATTGAATGGAGAAAATACTTCATACTCATTTCATTAATCTTGTTAGATTACATGTGTTTTGTTGACTTTATTCTGGCCGGTGGGAGGCACAAACGCATCTAACCGAGAAATGAAGCAACAATCGTAGGATGATTATTTTACAGTCAGTTAGGACATGATAGCCTAACTGTAACAGAATAAACAGTTCACCATGACGTTGTTGCTCTTCCCTGCGAGTGTGGACTGTCCGTACAGCGGGAAGGGCGGCAGCGTTGTTGCTGGAGCATGAGGTTGTGTTATTCCAACCAAGGTTGCTTGCAACATTTAAATTCTAAGAATGTAAGGTCTGTGGTTGGCCAGAACCATTGATTATAGGCATGAAACCAATTGCGATTCAATGCTGTCAACGTAAGGTTGGGCCTGCGAAGAGCTTTTTGGTTCACATCATTCACGGGTATCACAGACTTTACTCTCACTTATAGGAAAAGCAAATTCATCTGATTGCGGAATATGAATGCGTATCATGTTTGCTCCATGTTGAATAAAAGCTTGTTTAGTGTTTCCCCTATAGAGGTATAGAAGGGAGCCGCGCCCTTCCTGCCCTTCCCTCCCGCCATTCTGCCTTTAAAAAGGTTCCCTCTGCCCTGAAAAATAAGCCCTTTTTCCCTCCTGAGAAAGATACCTTTTCTGTTGATAATCGCTATATGGCTGTCCATCCGGTGGGATACACACAGCTTTTTGACACTACACAGGGTATGTCTATAAATAGACTGTCCAGGTAATAATGTTTACCCACTTGTAAGAGTCATTGTCTGATAATTGCCATCACAGCTTGTGTACTTGCTTAATGGGCATTACCATATTTACTAGCAAAAGGATTAAAATTTGAAAATAAGAGCCTTAAAGAGGCCATCAAAAAATTAATTTATGGGTAACTAGATAATCATTACTTCTTTTTGTTTATTAAATTCATTTGATAATATTATGTTTTCAATTTAAGTGTACATTATGCATTGTATGGGGGTGAAATGAAATAAAAGACAGTGCCTAAAATAAAAAAAAGAACAGTGCCAAAACAGAAAAAAATAATGAATAAATAAAGTCAAAGAATAAAACAGTAAAAACTATATAGCACCATGTGTGGTGTAAACAGTTTAATGAAGCATTTTTTATTATGTATGCACCATCTTTTGGGGCTGACAGGAGAAGATGATGTTTGAATGATTAATATCTTTTACAGCCCTTCTAGCAGTATTTCAGCCATTTGGAGCCAATGCAGTAATGAATGCAGTATTAAAGCTGAAATAATCCCTCGGCTCTTATCAGATCTTGCAGAACTCAGACCCACAACTTCTAGATTGTAAACAGTTTAGCAGTTGGCCAGCTCAACTGGATGGCAGATGAGGATAAGATATGAGGCTCCATATAGGAAGAGCTTGACTGAAGGTAGAAAACACTGTGTCACCATACAGCAATTATGTGACCACAGGATGTTGAATGAAAGGGAGTGAGAGGCAAGAGATGGACAACACAGTGATTAAATCAGTTGCAGTAATGACCTCCTAGACCATAAATAAAAAAAATAATATTTTATTAATGCAGAACTTTATAATTATTTTATCAGCTGAAGCACACAGCAGTCTAAATAAAAAATAAACAATCTGCATGATACATGTAGCAATGTGGAAATTCATGTTTATATGATAAATACAGATGTTTTTTTAAAGTCGCGCGCGCGCGTCAAATGCCCCTCTGCTTCCAGGCTACCCTGCCCCTTTTTCAGCTTACCCTGCCCCTTTTAGGAGTCTGGGGGAAACACTATTGTTGATTTTCATGAAATATATTAGAAGTGGCTGTTTCGGCTACACTTGATATATTGGTATGATGTACAAGTTTCCATGTTGAAAAATCCATCTTTTTTACATTGTATGAGTGTGCCATGTTATGTTCATTTTTTGATTTTGTCATGTTTTGCCAATCTTAATGCAATGTGCTGAGTAATGGTCGAACCGGCCACACTTAGGATTTTGATATAGATGGTTTCATGTTGTTAAGGGAAAACTGAGTACTCCAGATGAATAAATGGGCCCATACAGCAAATTTCATATAAATGTGTATAAAAATTGAAATACTGAAAAAAAAAAAAAAAAAAAATCAAAAAAAAAAAAAAAAAAAATTTACTAACTGCTGGCTATTCTTTACAGGATTTATATGCATGCATATGCATGATTTATTATCTGTGACTAAATTAATATATATGCGTTCTATTACAGGATTATACTGTGAGTCATTAATTTGACTTTACTTATAGTAGTTCATACAAGTGAGACAGCACGGCTAATTATGGCCTTGAACCAAACCAAACCAAATTACAAGTATTCCTTTTTTCCTTTGGCAATCGTGCAGTGGAACAACCTACCCCCCTCGGCTGTCCTATTAGAAGACCTGACCTCCTTCAGGTCTGCCATCTGCAGCCTTAACCACATTATGCCATAAACCAGGAATCATTGTTTTTATCAGCTTTTAACTTTTTACTTCTTTCTCATACTAACACTATCATACTTTTTATCCTTACTAAAATCGTTTTAACTTTCTTCTATCAAACTTTTCTTTGATGCGCGCAGCTGCACATAATCCTCGCGAGAGGGTGATGCAGGATATATAGAAAAAAAAAAGGAAAAAAGAAAAAAAAAGCTCTGTCTATATGTTTAGAAATTTGACATTATGGCACTACCCCCATATGAAATGACCTGGATTCTGACTAGATCCTGTCTGAAACACGCTGACGGCACAATGCAGGAAGCTTTTCATTATTACCCTCCCATCTTCTTGTTTAGCCCAGCTCTGGGCCGGAAAATGCCCAGAAACAAGTTTCAATTTTCTAAATTAGAAACTTTGTTTCTGAAATAATTTCGGTCAGGAGCTGGACTACTTCTTGTTATGACTGAAATACTTAAGGCTGTAAAATCGCGTCATATGTCCATGAATCTCATTTTAGTTTCTCTATCAAAGCATGAGGCTGTAGATCCAACCAGGTTAATCTTCTAGGTAAGGCCCTCCAGTATATGCTCACAGGTATATCAAATGTAGGGGAGGTTCACGGCAGGGTTCGGTTTTAAATGGTTGCCGAATTTCAGATTCTGCCGAGAATCGATCTCAAACGACAAAGTACGTTGGAACTATGGTAGTTTGCGTTGAATAAAGTGCAACTAGCTCCTCCAAATGTTAGTGCAATCAGCGACTAATTGGTACAGCTACTGCGATTACCTATTATTCATCTTGCACTTGTCAATTAATTAATTCTTTGTGGTCGTTGTTCTACTTTGCAGGATCTGCCGCTCCAATGTTTTGAAAAGCCCGCAGTAAGCCACGCGCTGATTGGTTGATTGGATTTTCCCGACAAGCAATTTCAAAGGGAGACAATCGATCTTTCGTAGAGTTCCGCCGTTGACTTGTCGGCGCACCCGCATAACCAGTAATTAGTAGTTGTAGTAGTTTATTTGGGTGTTGGAGGTTTCGCCACTCTGCAAGTTCGCCACAAGAGGTTTCGCCACCCGGATGAGAGGGTTCGCCACTTTTCACATTTTCGCTTTTGGAGGTTTCGCCACATTTCTCAAATGAATTAGCATTGATGAAAAACACTCTGAAATTGGATATTCACCTTTTATTCTTAACTATGTTTGACGTATATGAAAAAGAAAATGGGCAAATAGGTGTTTAAGTGATGTGATTAGCCTTGTGACCAACTAGTGCAACTACCAATGCAAGGGCTGATCATTTTGCTATCCGCTTGTGGTTTCTTACTTCCAGTGTCATACTTAAAGACAGGACTTCTCTGCCGGGGGGTCTGATTCCCAGCACATACCAATGTCAGGGGCGTAAATAGGAGCAATTTCATAATACGCACAACCATGTTTTATTCTCTACTTCTTGAAGGGAAAGCTAGTATTTCAGACACTTTGGTAATTGGTATTGAAATCTTATCTAATTATAAACATTCAGCATGCAAATATGCAGGTGCGTTTTGAAATTTTGTCAATTTTGACAAAATTTCAATACGCACTTGCGTATTTGCCGTATAGGTAGCTACGCCCTTGAATGTTACCCGTATAGGTAAAGGTGTGAAAATTTAGTCAATCAGTGGACCAGAATTAACAGTGATGATGATTTTATTGGCTGATTGGAGGTGTTGACACTATGAGATCAAGAGACAGAATGACACTGTGGAAGTTAATCCTCCTTATATAGTCCCATCCCTGTCTTTAATGTTATTTTCCCCCGTTTGATGTCGTGGATGGGATATGATAATTGGTTTTATCAGTTCCTGCTCATTCCTTTTACACAACTTTATAATACAGTTAACCACACACAGTGATGTTTTCTTCCACCAAGATAATCTAGTTTGGGCTTAACATGTATAATGATATTTCATTAAAAGCAACAGTCCTTGGTTTTTCTGTCCCCGACCTAGAAGAGCCATGGAAGCTGGATAGAAAAACGCTTGTGCGTGTAAAACTGGAACAAGCAGCACCAGTTTGGTATCCTTGCACCAAGAGCCACTCATATCAGATAGAGGATGTGCAGAGGACTGCATGCGTTGGAGGAATACAAATCATGTTGGAAACATCATCCATGAGTTGTAGTACTCAGCACTGGGTTATGGATCCCCAAGAAAACAATTTAATACCATTTGATGCTGAAAACATACAGATAAGTCAAACCACTATCATTTTTTGAACTTAGGCTGTATCCACTTCTGACCAATGCCTTTTACATTAATTGTGGCGAAACCTCCGAGGGGCGAAACCTCTCAAGGGGCGAAACCTCCAAGTGGCGAACTCGTTTAGTGGCGAAACCTCCGATGGCGAACTTGTTTAGTGGCGAAACCTCCATAATCCGTTTATTTGGATAACAATTACATAAGACATAAAGCACACATCAAATGCACAAACGTTAAAAATTATACAACACATGTCCATAAAATGAGGACAAAATGTCATGTAATCAGTACCAGGGATAACACAAAAAGTAAATGAAATCATTCAACTTATTTCCATTGTGGTCCCTCGCGCACTGATCGCATGACATCCGGCAGAAAGACATTAAAATATTACCAAAGATGACTAGGAAAATTTAGACAACCAGAAGCACTAATAAAATCAAAGTATGAAACACATTAAGAGGCATATCAAAGTAGCACATAAATATTCATATCACAGACAGAAATCACCTGAGTTGTACCATAAAAACTTAGGGCCGATTGCACAAAGCTAGTTTAAGAGTTAACCTTGGGTTTATCCTCAGGTTTAAGGGTTTTGGATTGCACAATTGCAGTTTAAATTAACCTCAGGGTTAAGTGAAAGTTTAATGCAGACGGATTGCACAAAAGTAGTTTAACTATCCTCTGGCTAAAGGATTAATTTTTTGGATTGCACAAAACTATTTTAGCTAAACCTTGGTGTTAATCTATCAGTCACCTACTATATATTTAAACCTGCCAAGGGGGTAGTTTAAGACATTTTTTATGTCAAACTTGCAGAATGTACTGGAAGAAATATGCGCAAATCCCACGTAGCAACGTAAAAAAAATCATGAGAAAGTAAAAAAAATAATAAATACAAACAATGAGATAAAAATATAATTTCGGAATCAAATTTTCAGACAAAAGACTATATTTTGAACAAGGATATATGCCTTTCATGTGTGCCATCCCAAACACTAAATACAAAGATCTGATGTACAATGTACTTGTTTGTTTTTTAAAATAATCATTTGAAGACCAACATGTCATAAAACAGAGCTTCAATAAAATGACAATTTGTCATTTTGGCTCATCTGTATAAAAGTACATGTATAGGAAGAGCTACTGCAGGTAACTGAGGTCTAGCATCCACATGGGCATGGTGTGGGAACACTGCATTAGGTCACTCGGTCTGGAAAATTTGGCATGCAATTTTAAAGATCTGTGTATGTATCTATCCTTGACCCTTTGATGGAATTTGTAGATACTGCAGTAGACTGCAGTGGTCTAACATATAACATATTTCTACCTTGTTATTTTCAACTGTCGAAGGGGTTCTGACACACACAGCATTACATAATTGCCCTCCAATCATCCTGAGAATATTGAAATACTGTTGAAAGAAGGTAAAATTGTATGTAACCCATCTATCTATTTTTCTCCATGAAACTGACTTAGAAAATTAGTATTTAGGTTAAGTTTCCTAAGAGTGTAGTTTCAAAGCACACAGATGGATTTTGCTTGGTATTTGAATGTCTCATTGCCCTCCCAGTGGTATTAATTCATTTAATATTTTATCTTGCAGTATCATTACAAGATTTCTAAACAGCTTGTCACAGTTATTACCGTGAATGGCCAGCTTTCAACTAAAATAGGAAAAAAAACAGCATTTATGTAAATTTGTGTTGAAACTTTGTGTTAATTTTTTTTTCTTTATTGTTTTTTTGCAAATTTTAGATGGGACCTTTTGGCTTTTGTCTATAGGCCTTTGACTGGGTTTGTTATAGATTGTCCATCTGTCTTTCTGTTTGTTATTAACATTTCGTTTAAACATTTGTTTGTATTAAGTGTGTTTCTATTAGGCGGTGGCGCTGGCCGGGGGTATATTTGAGGCCCTGCTCACTTGCTCTAGTGAGAATATATTCACACACAATATATATGTTCCCAAACCCAAGGTCAAGGTTACAATATGGGGTTAGATCATGTCTTGGCATTTACTCAGAAAAGTACCAAAGCAAACTTCTTTAAACTTCACAAAAAGATAAAAGCTAATGAGAAGGTATGCCAAGCACAAGACATAGGTTCCCACCCCAAGGACAAGGTCGCAGTCAGAGGTCATGTGGCTTTCTCTTCATTAACTTAAAAACTACCGAAGCAAATTTGATTTAGCTTCATGCAAAGGTGAAAAAAATTAGATGGTATGTCACAAACAAAATTAAGGTTCTACTGCCCACGGTCAGGGCCACATTCAGGGCTCAGAGGTCAAATCATGTCTTTGAACTGACTAGACACAGCTGAAGCAAATTTTATCAAACCTCACAGAAAGGTAAAACATGATTAATGGTATTTTTTTTGCAAAGTTTAGGATCCCATGCCACAATGTCAATGTCACAATCAGGGGTAAGACTTAAGATTTCTATATACTAACTCGAAAATAGCTGAAGCAAATTTGATCAAAGGTAAACATGATGAGAGGGTCATGCTCAAGATGTCCCATGTATAGTCTTCGACTTCTGAAGTGCATTTGAACATCACAGAAAATACTAGAAAATTGTGTCTGTAAGACACAGATGATGCCCTTGTGCTGTGCGTGTCCCCAACTTCCCCCCTTCTCCCTCCCCCTCTTTTGTTCTTCAAAAAGGCATGTGCATTTCTTCAATATGTTGGCAACATCTGCACCAGGTCTTAGACATTGTTTAAACGCTGTTGACAATATTGAATATACAAAATTGTATTGCGTTTAAACTGTATGAGGAGTTGATTATACGATGTTTTCATCCTGTATTAGACAAACCTGAAAAATTGCTAAGTTTGAAAAGGCAGTAATTTTGTCAAAAATATTTTTCTCCTCGTGAAAATGACACATGCATATTTTCAATATATCTGGAACATCTGTGCTAAATTTGTAGCTGATAGCTTACAAACCCTGGGTTGTTTTATTTTACAAACTTGCTATCCTGTTAGCATAGGTTAGCATAGGCGGCAGAAATATTACCAACCTGCGGTTTGCCGATGACATAGACGCTCTTGCTGAGGAAGAGCAGGAACTAGAAGCTCTAGTTGAAAGTCTCGACCAGACCTGCACAAGGTATAAGATGGAGATCAGTGCTGAGAAGACCAAACTGATTACAAACAGCGCAGATGGCATCCAGAGGGAGATCAAGGTAAAGGGGCAGAAGCTGGGTACTGTAAGCAGCTTCAAATACCTTGGAGCAGTTGTCTCAGATGATGGCTCAAAACAGGAGGTTCTCTCAAGGATAGCACAAGCCACTTCAGCTCTTGCCAAGCTGAAACCAATTTGGAGAGATAACAACATATCTCTTGGATCAAAGGTGACACTTATGCGCTCCCTTGTCATTTCCATATTTCTGTATGCCTGTGAATCATGGACCTTGACAGCAGAGTTAGAGAAAAGAACGCAGGCCTTTGAGATGAGATGCTACCGAAGGTTACTGAACATTTCGTACAAGGACCATATAACCAATGAGGAGGTTCGCAGGAAGATCCAAGCAGCCATTGGAGAATATGATGAACTCCTAACGCTGGTCAAGAAACGGAAACTAAGGTGGTTTGGCCACGTCTCAAGGTCTTCTGGTTTAGCAAAGACAATTCTTCAGGGCACAGTGAAAGGAAAAAGAAGAAGAGGTAGACAGAAGAAGAGGTGGGAAGACAATATCAAGGAGTGGACTGGAATGGATTTTGCCAGCTCAACTAGGGCAGCTGAAGACAGGACAAGGTGGAAAGGGATTGTTTTGAAGTCAGCTGTGGTGCCCCAACGACCTAGTAAGGTTATGGGATAGAATAGAATAGAATAGTAGAATTTTAAAGTTTAAAAAGGTCGTAATTTTGTCAAAAATGATATTTTCTCTTCAACAAGGCATACACACATCTTTAATATGTCTGTAATATCTATGCAATGTTTCAAATTGATTAGTAGTAAATTACGGAAGGAGTTGATTATACAGTTTTGTCATACTCTTATAGTCAAAACCCAAAATAATTTCTAAGTATAAAAAAGCCCGTAATTTTGTCAAAAATTATTTTTTCCTCTTCGAAAAAGTACATGCACATCTTCAGTATGTCTGAAACAACTGTGCAAAGTTTCAAGTTGATAGCTTAAAACTGTGGAAGAAGTTGATTATACAAACTTGCCATTCTGTTTTAGCCAGAACCTGTAAAAATTTATAAGTCCGAAATTGCTGTAATTTTGTCAGAAATGTCTTTTTTTTTCTCTTCAAAATGCCAGGTGCATATCTTCAATATGCCTGCAAGAGTTGTGCAAATTTTCAGATTGATTGCTAAAAAACTGTAGGAGGAGTTGTTTATACAAACCTTTTAGGCGAGATGGACAGACGGACGGACGGACAGGGATAAAACATAATGCCCCCTGACTATCGTCACGGGGGCATAAACAGGAATTAGAGAACATATGTCAGTGTAAGACTCAGGTTCCATGCCCACAGTTAAAGTAAAAGGTTCCCTGTTGAGCAATGGAATATAAACAAAGTGGGACAATGAACGGGTCCCATGCTTGTAGATCTACATTGTATTTTTACCTTTTTTTTGCCAACTAAAATGACCCACTTAATTGATAAACGTTTTTATATGAAACTCAGGAACATTAAATTGGTTAAAAGTTGGCTACTCACTGTTATTTACAATGACAAAAAAACTGTACTGAGAATCTCATGATAAACTATATATGCATTTCACCATGAATAGAGCTATGGAGCATTTCTGTAGCATTTTAAGTTCAACAGCAACGACTTTCTGTGAAATGAAATTTATACGGAAAAATTTGTTTCTTGATTCCATAGCTTACGTCACACACTCGCAGCATTTGTTATCATAGGCATAATGAAACCCTTCAAAATAAGACATGTATGATGTTGATCCGGTATGCCCCATGATTTTGGAGAAAATATGATTTTTTAAAAGTGGTGAGTTCATTGATGCTGAGTATAATATATCGCTATAAGCAACTGTGAATCAAGACTGAATGCAAAAGCATTCTAGTACTATGGGCTCTTCTTTTCTTTCATTCATATGCAAGAAAAACACCTTTATTCAGCAGGGACAGCTCATATACAACCTGGTAGCATTGTTTAACTCAGTTACTAATGGCAACACAGGTGATATGAGACAAATTGCATCAATAGTTTTATCTGGGCTAACCTTGCTCTTATCCTTGGATAACTATCCCAGGGATAGCTATTCCTTGCTTAAACTTCTTTTCTGCAATCCACTTTAGTACTCAGTTCTAACTATCCCAGGATAAGCCTTAGTCAAGGGATAAATTAAAATAGTTTTGTGCAATCGGCCCATACAGTTTAAAATACAAAAAATCTGACTTATCACTCTGTAGCATTTTTTCAAATAAATAACTTTTAACAGCGCCTTTAAACGTATGTTCCCTACTTACAAGCTTAATTTCCTTAGGCAAATCATTCCAAAGCTTAATTGCTGAATAAGTAAAAGTAGCTTTTCCTGCACTTTTAACAGAAGGAGTGAGTGAGTGAACTCTGGTTTAACGTTCCACCAACAACGAGGTCATATGGAGACGGGACCTCGGTTTATAGTCTCATCCGAAAGACCGGAGAAGCGGGGGATCGATCTTGCGACCCCTGGATTGGTAGTCCGGAGTGTTATCCACTACACTACAGCCGCTCCTTTAACAGAAGGAATACAAAGTGACGATACACTATGGCGTGTTGAGTTCCTATGCACCTGACTGAAATGATTAAACTCATACTGTAAATAGTCTGGTGCTGAACCATTGACAATCCTGTAAACTAAATTCAATTTATTTTGAGCAACTCTCTGTTCAACAGGCAACCAGTTGATATCTTTGAATTCAGCAGCTCCCACATGTGAACGATTGTGTTTTCCCATCACAAAACGTATAAGTTTGTTTTGAGTGGTTTGCAATTTAGATTTCAATTTACATGACAAGGCTGAAAACCAAAAAGTACAGCCATAGTCAAAATGACAGTGGATTAATGATGATGTTAACATTCTCTTAACATGGCTATTTAAAAACTTTGCATTTCTACATAGAAATTTCAGTCTGCAATTTGCTTTCTGAATAATACTTAAAGCCATCAAATCACCACTCAAACAATTGTCAATGGAGGCTCCAAGATATCTAACAGAAGTTCTAGATTCAATATTGATCCCATTAAACGAAACATTCAAATTTCTACGGTTTGAGAGTTTACGTTTTGTCCCAAACTCCCAAACAAAATAGACTCAGTCTTACCAAGGTGTAGAGATAGTTTATTATCAATGAGCCAAATACTAATAGTTTCAAGGGCAGTTCCAAGTCTTGCTTCAATTGTATTAACATGTTTATCAGAGACCAAAATAGCTGTATCGTCCGTAATGATAAAAGTTAGACTTGCTCCAGTCGGATATATTAAATTATTTGTCATAATACTGTTATATCGGATCGGGTATGAAAACTACAACCTGTACCTCCGTACTCCGTACCGGGTCCATCGAATTATCCCAAACCAACACTTAACTCCAACACCCCAAACCATCACAAACCGCCTTAAAAACCACCCGAAACAACTTTTCTTAATTCTGTTTCAGGTTAAAATAGCCAAAAACCACACTTAGACCTGGGACCTGGGTTTGTTTCGATGGCCCCAACCAGGATAATCAGGATAGCTAGGTTAGTGCCTTTGATGAGGAAAAGCATCTTAATTTCTCCGAAGGTCTACGATTTCCAGCTTCCTTATAATAGTAAAACACTGCAAAGATCTGTCCGCAGAAACTTCGCTACCAATTCTACATTCCAAGTTTGGAAAGCAGAGTGACCGTCCTTCAGTGGCGTGGCATTTTTGGCGACAAACGTCCTGATCACGAGTGAGAATCCCTTCGAATTTCTGTTTAATTTCTAAGAAACTGTTGGATCTTCACTGTCTAGAACGTTGATGGAGTTTGGGGAATCACACTTGGAAGTGGTTTATCCGCCTTGTCCATTGTTTTTCACCGAAAACATTTTGGTACTCAAAAGTATGGTGGCAAGAAATCCATGAAAGACAGAGTTTGATACACTTTTCATGGGGATTATTTGAAGTTTACTAGTCCAGTACTTGTATACTGAATTTCTTAGTTTCTGTCCTTCAGAATTTTAGGTGATGGTAATGCAACTGAGTTTATTATCCAAACTGACAGCAATCTGCCACTTGATTCTTCCACAGTTTCATTTGTAGACATACTTTCATTATAATATTGATAATGGATGGATTTTGACCGAACTAATTGTATCAAGCACCTTAACTTGAGCCTTCTCTGACCGGTTACTTTGTTATCAGAGCAAATCCCAAATTTGTCTCGACAGCGCGGATGCCGCATTTATTTTACTGAAAAAAAATATATCCCGTGTAAGCAGCATGTTTTTATCTGCTTGACGATTTAATATATTTATTTACACGTATGAACCAAAATAAGAGAAAAAATGGATTTTTAGGATTGTCACTTACCACTAGAAAAGTTCTTCTATCGAAGGCAATTTAACAAACGTTGGGGTTATTTTAACATTTCAGCAGGTAAGGTAATTATTATGCTCCTGTTGAAATGAGGTTATTATACAAAGGAAAATTACATAGTACCACGCCAAACGTGGCTGGAATACGAACACATGATGTAGTGAAAATCATTTTGATTTTATAAAGAATACATTTAAACTAAAATGAAATTGTTTGACAAACACTACAAAGATCATTACGTATGTATTTGATTCCAATAATGCTTTTATGCAATACAGAGTTCAGACATGGACAAATAATGTAACATATCATAGATGCCGAGGCACTTCTAATGGTTACCCACAACAGGTGATTTATGCAGAAAAAATATCATCTGTTTTGTCAAAAAAGTGCTTGTGTGGAAGCCGTGAAATGTCGCCACAGTATTGTTTTACTCAATAGATTTTCTTCTTCCCTCTTTGGAAGGCTGAGCTTAGACATTTTCTATAGAAAAGGAGTTATGCTTACGGTCAGACTGCATGGAGCTGTCTATCTTAGTATTTCTCGTGAACAGAATCAAACTAAGTCTGCTCTAACAAATCTTTGATGCCCTTATTTCAAATGGACCGCCTTTTCCAACTCATTTGGAGCTGAAAAAAAATTGTTCTTATAACTGAGTAAGCGTTATACCTCTTGCACAGTTTTTACACAGAATACAGATCAGCATCATTAGCTCGTGTCTTTTACTTTACAGAAGTTCTGGGTATTAAAATATTAAATGCAATCTTCCTGCAGTGTTAGTGGTGATGTGCGATGGCATTTACGCCAGATGATAGAAATGATGAAAAATAATTTATTCATATACTGAAAGGATTTAAAAACTGCCACTTTTTATTGCTGGCTGCTGATCTGGTCACTCATGACAGTGTCGAATATCAAACGACAAAATGCTTGAAACTTATCAAATTTAAAGATTACGCAGTTTATTTGTATCATTTAATTAAATGACGTCAGTAAAAGAGCGTTACGTCACTGAAATGCATAATGCGATGCCGGCGTTATGTTATGCAACACTCTTTTCGACCATTTCATACTGTCTTAATATTGTGACGTCATCCACGTTGATTTACATGTATCACTGCGGACGATGCTGTTGCGCAAAGCCTATTTCGGAGACGGCGTCGACGTTAGTTAACGTCATGACATCTGGTTTTTAATCTCGGTTAGGTGATTTTCTGACGGTCGTTTCAGCTTTCTGTAAACAGTGCTCGTCGTCTGACATTGTAAATTGTGGTAATAAACGCATAAAATTGTACCGCGACGTCACTTTTTGAAATTTCCGCATTTATCTGGCTCAAAACTCTGCGCCTGTTTGCGATATTTAGGCGCGGTAGGCTAAATAAAGCCACTGGCCGAGTTCAAACTTTTAAAATTCAATTTGATATTGTAAGAGAAATGTTTCATCAGAAAACTGTATACATGAAGCTATTCATCCTTATGTAAACGGTAATAAGAACACGAGGAGCACGTGCTTGTTCCTGACCGATTCGGTTGAACGATTTCAGATTTGGTATATTGATGTAATCAGGTATAAGAGAATATATATGCTGTAAAATTTTGATGGACGTAGTTGCATTCATTATTGAGATATTCAAAATTAATGGGTGGAAGTTTTTAAATCCTTTCAGTATATGATAGAATGCAGCTTTCTCATTAACATAACATAATACCAAATGACTTTGCTAAAATACCACAGTAGTGTTTGCTCCAAAAATACAATCTGTAATGTAATTATTCTTGTTTTAAAAATCATTTAGGTAACATATACTTGGTAACGTTTATATAACAGCGCAACTTTCTGTATATTTTGATAGAATTGTATTAGTTTTATTTGTTTGTATAAAATTATAGTAGTGTTTTTCCTGGTATAAGTAAAATGCTTTCTTTCGTCGAATAAAGAATGTTGCCTATTTTGTCCTATTAAAGACCTGGAACATAAGAAATATAAGTTTTAATATTACTCTGAGGATAATTTTTTCTGTAGAGAATGATAAAGAACCGTTTTCACAATGGTAGGCTTAATACCTATTTCAAAGTCGATTAAGGTGAGAATCTATTAATAATAGACACAATTCGTAAGAACTATGCGGTAACGCAAGTTACTGCCAAAACACTGTAGTCTGATGACAAAAACTGTCAGGTTATAACTTTTTCACAACATGCTATAGTAAACCAGAAATGGGTTCACAGAACACGGATGCCCCGCCTAGTGCCTTGAGTAAGATGGCACCTTGTTTAAGATACTGGGACTTGTAGGATAACTGGGTTCACATAGGCAGACTTATATAATATGAAAAATTAGCATGGTACATTGTTTTTCTTTGGCAGATGTATCATGTGTGGATTAAGAGCAAGGTGGGTGGGTGGGTGGATGGGTGGGTGTGTAGGGTTCTATGATATGTGATATCGATAAAATTCTGCATCCTACCATAGAAATGGATTCCTTGTAACTTTCCAAGAGATCCAACCCAGAAACAAGTAATTTTTCGAGAGATATAGCCTGAAATCAAGCTTTTTGCCATAAAAAGAAGTTGAAAAAGGGCAATAACTCCCATAATGATCTGCGGATTTTACCCCAAATCGAACTTAACATGTATTTTCTGATACCTGTGTATAAAATATGAATCCAATACACGATATCGAATGGAAACCATTTTTTTCCCACAAAATGAAGTTGAAAAAGGCCCATAACGTCCATAACGTTTAGCGGATTTTACCGAAAATCGAATTGGACTTGACATGTATTTTATGATTATATTCTTGTGTATAAAATATGACTCCAATACACCATTTTTTTTTCAAAAGATGTCGAACGGAAACCATTTTTTTATTTGCACAAAATGAAGTTGGAAAATGGCCATAACTCCCACAATGATTAGCGGATTTTACTAAAAATCGAATTTGAACTGTATTTTATAATCATATAATCATATACCTGTGTATAAAATATAAATCCAATGCACCAATCTTTTCAAAAGACATCGAACGGAAACCATTTTCATTTTTCGGGATGTACAGAGGTACGTAAGGGGGACGTACATACGGACAGCGGTAATACTATACCCCCCCCCCCCCCCCCACACACACACACACAATTGAAAATAGTGGGAGCATAGAAATATTTAAGCTGTGGGGTGAATTTTTTGGTAGGTCAAAAACTATAGGCGTGGATAACAATTGGTACTCTGGTAAAATTGACCAGTTTTACCACCATTTTTAAAAGATGTCCGCCATCTTGAATTTTGGAAATTTTGTTGGTCAACGTTATTGTTTGATCGCCACACAGCTGATGAATTTTCTTTTCGAAAAAGATGGTTCTTGTATCACTATTTGAACAATTTGAACTATTTGGTCGTTTTTGTTTATTTGTTTTGGCCCTAATGTTGCCGCCACAGGTCTCAAAGGAACTCATTTATGATTTTAACACTAGCTGTGGGGTGATTTTTAACACCAGCTGTGGGGTGATTTTTAACACTAGCTGTGGGGTGAATTTTTTGGTAGGTCAAAAACTATATGCGTGGACAACAATTGGTACTCTAGTAAAATTGACCAGTTTTACCACCATTTTTAAAAGATGTCCGCATCTTGAATTTTGTAAATTTTGTTGGCCAACGTTATTGTTTAATCGCAACATAGCAGATGATTTAAAAAAAGAGATGGTGCTTGTATCACTATTTGAACTATTTGGTCGTTTTTTTAAATTTGTTTTGGCCCCAATGTTGCCACATGTCTCGAAGGAGCTCATTTATGATTTTAACACTAGGGGAAATTCCACTATAGGGGTCTTCGTAAAAAGTGTAGGAGATTTTCCCTGGGGGAAATTGGCTATATAGTCACATTTCCTGGGGGTAGCGGATTCTTCTATACAGATGTCCGAGGAGAAATTTTCATATGCAAACATTATAACCATTTTCCCCACATAGATTGCTAGTTGAGAAGGAGATGCTTTTCTTAGTCAGGTACAGCCATAAAAGAGCCCATATTTCGAAATTATTGTTATTTTTTTTACTAAAATAAAGTTCTGATAAAGGTTGTGAAACAAAGTGATATTGCTTGTTTACTGTTTACTGTTGGTTTAAACAATATTTTATTCATCAAATTTAAGTACAAAGTACAGAAAATATGTACCAAAATTTGATCGAAAGCCCTACGCTTATGAGGACCATCTCCTATTTACCATTACTTATCTTCCGCAAAACCTCGTCTCAAATGAATGATGGACCAGTGTAAGTTGCTAAAACAAAAACACTGTGTACTACCGTCAAAACTCTATATATTGGGACAGTTAGGTCTGAGCAAATAGTGCAAACCCAGATCAGACTGCTCAAGGAGCAGTCTGATCAGGGTTTACACTATTTGCCATCCTATTTGCATTTTTTTGGACAGATTACTGCACTGTAAAACCAAACTGTTCCAATTTTAGGACATTTACGATAATTATTTTTGGTGTCTCAATATTTAGAATCTTTACGTTATATTTGGAATTTACTTACTTGCAAGGGAAACTTTAACCTCAAATTATGATTGGACAAGAGTGACCTCAAAAGAGGTATTCATTCGCTGGTTAAAGCAATGTTTTGACCAAAGAAACAACGAAACAATAGTAAAATTAATTGACTGATACTTGACTGCGGGATGGCACTTTTCCTGTATTTTAGGGCAAATGTACCTCAAAGAACACTAAGCTCAGCCTGCCAATTAGCAAATAGTGATGAAAGTCATCGCATTTGAATCTATGGGCGTTGAACATCTTAGCCTAACACTTATGAACTACTACACAGGGTATAATCGATTCCGCCAATTTTCGCTTCCTGCAGAGACTGTCCGTCATATTTGGCTTCCGCCGAGACTGTCCGCGAACTCTTGCTTCCTGCAGAGACTACTGTCCTCGAAAAATGGCTTCCTGCCGAGACTGTCCGCGTGATTCTGCTTATGCCGAGAGCCTCGGCAGGAAGCAGAATCACGCGGACAGTTCCTGCAGGAAGCCATTTATCATGTACAGAAGTCTCGGCAGGAAGCAAGAGTTCGCGGACAGTCTCGGTGGAAGCCAAATATGATGTACAGTCTCTGCAGGAAGCGAAAATTAGCGGAATCGATTATACCCTGTGTACTACTGGGAACGTCACTGTTGAGTATTAAGGTGGTGATAATCACTGATTTGGGACAAAGACAAAAATCTGCATAAAATACTCAAAATAACACTGATCTTTCCAAAACTTAGCAGATGCCTTCTTTATGTTGTTTCTCATAATTTAGAATCCCAAAATGCAGCATTTGTTAATGTTAAAAAGTGTTTTTATAAGAGAAGATCAAAGGGTAATTTTCTGCGAATAAATCTGAAAAAATAATATCATTATTAAAAATATACTTAGTGCTTAGAATACCTTGTTGCATAATGCAGAGCGTCCTAGCAATTCTTTTTTCAAACTCTTTCACACATTATCAGGCTGAGCAGATGAAAAAAGATGCAGTCTGTGTCCAAATTTTTTTGTCAAAACACACAGGTGAGACAGGTGATACTATTATAACAAGGTTGAACAATTTCATCTACACACCACTGATCATGTCAGTAATGTATTATTTATATTGTAGGTGTTAACATAGGTATGCTTGCCTACCCTATATTTAATAAATGCGTCCAGTGTACATTTACTTTGTACATGGTTGAACATTTGAGAAAAAGCTACCGTTTTCATCTGGTCTACATTACAATTTGAGAAAGATTTGGAATAAATAATTGCTAGGACGCTCTTCATTATGCAATAGTGCACCTTCAGTACTACGTAAATTTTCAATAACGATATTATTTTTTCAGATTTATTCGCAGAAAATTACCCTTTGATCTTTCCTTATAAAAACACTTTTTTAAGCATCATGTACGTCTTTTTTGTATTCTAAACTGTAAAGAACAACAAAAATAAGAAGTCTGCTAACTTTCAGGGAGATACGTTACTTTTTTATGGTTTTATGCAGATTTTTACATTTACCATAAATCACCACCTTAAAGTGCCGTATATTTTGGAAAAACAAAGTCGAGTTGTATACCGTAAAATTCTAAGTATTGGGACATACATGTTTATGTCTGAGCAACACTGCAGACCAAGATCAGGCCCCGAGGTTATAAAACACTTTTCGTGCTCAGCTCAGCTGAACATCTAATTTTCTCTGCTGATAAATATGAAACTGCCTACTAATATAAAAGCACAAGATAAGAAGAAAAAGAAAAGAAGATAATAAGAATGACAAAATTGTCTTTCACGGTGTTTCTTGTATTATGCACATAAACTCGAATATTGTTAGTATCCTGTTTATTTATCTGTCTCGAGTTCGAGCAAGTAAGAGCATTGAGTCATGTGTACTGTTTGGCTCAACTGTCTCTTGTTCAAGCAAGTAAGAAAATTATTTGTGCATTGCAATGCCGTTTACAAGAGGAGGTGTAGCAATTATTCAGTGTTTTGGGACTCACGTCCTATATGGTTCTTCTTTCGCTCAAGTTCGAGCGGGTAGGACAAATATTTAAATTTTAAGAGTAACTACACTTCAGGAACTGACTGAATCAGATCCCAAACCCTATCCCCAACATCAAAGGGAAAGCTTGACAAAGACATCCCAACAAACAACAAATTACAAGTGATAAGCCGAGTATTTAAGCACTGCGGTACAATTTAGGAAAGGACGACTGTTGGAATAGCATATGTTCCTCTTTACTTATTCTAAAGACTTCAACTAAAGGAGGACGTCTGGTAATTTTCTGGAAGATATGTCGTATTTTTACGGTTTTATTCAGATTGGTTCAGAGATTGTTGCAGGTCGCGGCTTCGTATCCGGGTTTGACCAACCGGCAACTAGAGAGGCGCAGTGGTCAGTGATTAGAGCGACTTGGTTATGGTGCAGAAAGTCGCAGGTTTGAATCCGGGACGAGCCGCCGGCGACTGGAAAACTCTCTCTGTCATCCTAGCAGTAAACGGGTACCTTTTTCGAATAAGGGAAGGATAAGGCAGCGAAAGGAGAGGGATGGGCCCCGGCTTTCATATGCAGTGCCCACGATACAGTGGGCCTCTAAGCAACACTGCCTCTACAGCCTCTAGGCTATTTGAAACCTTTACATTTTTATTTTTGAAAAATATATATCTCGCAATAACCCTTATCAAAACTGCGAATTATTTCCTTAGTCACATTTCGCTTGTCTAGTTTGATAGTTAAATATATTGCGGTCCAATATTCAAAATGGCCGCCATGCCCTTATACGGCGAAATGTATTCAAACAACCTATCTTCAGGAACACTTCACCAACTTGGTTGATATTTTGCAGAAAGCATATTGCAAAATAAACAAATCTGTTCCAGTTGGACCATAAGCAGTCTTTAAGAGGGTGAGGTAAATCTGGGAAAACATGAGTAAAATTTCAAACGCATGAAATCTTTGAATTAGGTTACTTTGAAATATTTGACATGAGTATTGTAGACAAGGTTCATAAAGCATATATAAAGATTTCATTAAAATTGTAATGCAATCTTGATGTCACCTATATGAGGCACTGGGCATTGGTGTGTGGAATATACAAAGCGCCATATGTTTGGGGGGGAGGGGGCGGTCTGTTGATAGTTATGGAATGGTTTTTGGTTAGTTATCTGTGGGGACATTTGAGACGCGACATGACAAAACCAACAGAGTGGCATATGCGCCAAGCGAAGACTCAGGTCAGCCTGGGCATCCGCCCAGTCTGATCAGAGTTTTCGCTGTCCGCATGGAGCTAGCTTAGACCCTTAGCTATCCTTTAAAGGACCAATTGCTCTATCAGCATGAAATATTTTATCGTTAGGTATCGCTGCAAGCTTCTCACTACAGTTTCGTCATTGATTATGATCGTGATTGACCGGCTTTGAAAAATCAAAACGTCCTTGAGTTTCTCATAAAAAAGATTTAAAATAATATCTAGGTCATTTTAGTTGCCAACTAAAATGACCTACTTTCGATTTCACAAGCTTTATTACATGGTAAAACACAATGTACATGGGGTAGAAATACAAGGTACAGGCGTTTTAACAGGTGATAAAAATACAATGTACAAAAATGTAAGGTAAGGATCCCATTGATAGTGCCGCTGTTGCATTATTTCATCTCTTAACCAGGGACGAAACCCGTATTTTTATGGAGAGACTTATCTTTTTTTCAAAATGTCTTTTTCCTTCTTTTTTGTCAGTTATATGTTATATAAAGCACACCAACCGCCATATTATCATTAATTCTGAAGGCTGTACAGGTTGTATAATAATTTGTATTTCGACAATTTTTACCGCTGGTGGACTATGGAGACTTTAAGCGCAAAGCGAAGACTGATCAGGCACCACGGATGCCTAGGCTGATCTTAGTCTTCGTTGTGCGCACATGCCACTTTATTAGTTTTCTCGTATCGCGGCTCAAACCTTAGAAGTGCTTGGATGAGGCAGTTCTGGTGAGGATCGTGACCTGTGATTTTCATTTTGTTTGTGGGAGAATCTTTGCCCCTGGGATTGTCAACGGTGCCCGTCAGTATCTGGAGCTCTGAGGTACGAAGAACCATATCCATGGTTAACAGAAAATAAACAATTGTAAGTTGTTTGGAGGTAACCATTTCTGCATAACTGTCTCGATGTTAGTACATTTTATAATATACAACATGTCTTTTAAATGTAAATAGTTGGTTTCCGCATGTCTGAATGCGACAATTGTAACAGAGTAAGGATAATTAGTAAGAAGATTGCTGAAGACCATTTTTGAAGCATCTACTTAATGTAATGAATTAGTTCATTGTGTATTTCATTATAACACAACATATACACTCCCTATATGTATACATGTCTATCCCACTTATGTCCGAAAAACTTCCCTCTTCTTATTTTCTTTTTGAAAATTTAAAATTATTTTGGAGGATTTGAGGTTTGTATTCATACTGTAACTGTTACTATGTTATTGGTTTATTACATGTTTTTGCACCTGGCCTGAAAGTTACTTTAAAATATAGTTATGTTCTGTTCTGTTCTGGCTACCGTTTGTAATTGTTTTCGAATGGCAGCTCCTGTGAAAGTAGCCAGCCAAATGATTTTGGCTATAATTGGGACCCATATTTATGAATTTTCAAGTTATCTTTTCTCCTCTGTGAATAATATGAGTATTTCAACCTTTGGTAATGTAGTTCAAATTTTCTGCTTGCGTTTTTAGTCCTCTTATTACATCCTAATCAGCTGATTTTTGGGCATTTGACCATTTTTAGCATGCATCATGGCTTGAAAATACTCATCCCACGAAACTGTTCAGCTCATCTTAACATAATAATGTATTTTAAAGACACATTTTTGATGTTTCGATCCGTACTCGTATTTATGGATTTTCGCCACCATTAAGGATTGACGCCTAACCGATATGACACTTAGTCATGATAGGTAATAAGGTGGTGAAAATCACTGATTTGCGGTGATTACAAAAATCTGCTTAAAATGCTGAAAGTATAACAGACCTTCCCAAAATTTAGCAGATGCCTTCTTTATATTGTTTTGCACAATTTAGAATTCCAAATTACCTGACTTGTTGATGTGAAAAATGAAATTATATATATGAAAAGATCGAAGAATAATTTGCGGCACAAACCATCATAACTGAAAATGCATACTATAAAGTTGGACTGAAAGTAGGACTTCGGTATCGGAGGCATTAGCTTCGTTTAACTACAGTTCAGGTGGATTATTATGATTCAACATGCCTTGAAAGTAATGATTGTCATTATTAAAAGATCGTCTAGATATCTCGATGTGGAGTTAAATACTTAAATAAGTTCAACTAGTTTATCATTAGAAAGAAAAGTCATGAAATCAGAATCAGAATCAGAAAACTAAAATGAAATAAAGCAGGCGCTAAAAAAGAATCACAAACTTAAATGGAATCGAACCCGCGACTTCTGGAACATAAATCTAGAGCATAAACCTCTCGGCCAAGAGTTAAAGCGGAAATCATATGGACACGTGTCAGTTTCATAAATGGGACTGAGTTGGGGAAGCTGGCTGCAATCATTTACATCCGGTTTAAAATGGTAAAACACAGGTAACTCCCGGCGGGCACATGACGTTGAAATGACGTCGTACTGACGTCGATGCGACGTAACGACGTCGCATCGACGTCAGTACGATGTCATTTCGACGTCATGTGCACACTGGGCTAATTCGCATTTCCTTTGGCTACACGTCCACGTACAAGTTACTTTTTTTCTTAAAGACGTCATGCTTGTTTATTGGGTATCATAATCCTATTATGCAACAGTCCAATCACACTGCTATATCATCAAAGGAAATACCTCATCTCACATAGGATGTGACATAACAGGGTCATAAGACCATTAAAGAGTGGTAGGACTTTTTGGCTTACTTAACGTATCCCTTTGACCATTTTTACTGCAGTTCTAACTTGAACGTGTACGTGTAGCTACCGGTAGCCGTACGCGTACAAGTTCTAAATCTTTACCTCCCTAATATAAATGTAATGCTGACATCTAAATGCTTAAAGGTTAAACAAATCATGATAAATCATTTGGCTTCCCTCTTCAGTTTCACGAAAGTGGATCGGGCATCGGCCTCAATGATGGACCCAACAAAAAAAATATTTATTTTAGTTGTTTGGGGTCCGGAGCTTGTCTGTTTAGGGCCCGGAGCTTGTCTTCTCTTCTTGACCATTCTTGACCATCTGGTAGTTTCTTTGTGCTTCAGTGTTTCAGTGGTGTTGTTTGACAGCCCAGGGATCTCCAGGTATCGGAACGGTCAGTCAAAAATTACTGGGGGCTTAAACTAGTTTTACTGAATCAAAACCCTCGCCCTATGCTTCTGCAGTGATTTAGTTAGCTGTTTGGGCCGCATGAAGGTTTCCTAGCCCATCAATGAATCATCACATGAAACAAGCAATCATGGATAAGACCTGTAATGGGTCAGAGATTGAGGACTCAACAGAGAAAACGTATTGTAACATCCGAAGAACCCTAGGCTTTCAAACATCACTGAAATACCGCAGCAAAAGAAATCCACCGGTTGAACTCCGAATAACTAAGAAACACACAAGGCAAGCAAAGAAAATAAATACTTTTATGTCGGGTTGATCACTGAGCCTGCTGTCTGACCAACCGGCGTGCAATTAAAGAGGGAATCCAAGCTATTAACGGTGATTATTTAACCACCAAACGTTACATTTATGTTATATCTAAAACGTTTGTAACGTATGGTATATTTTTTTCCTGAACTGATCAGAAAAGTCAGCCCTACTTTCAGTTTGTTGAATTCACAGACTAAGTCATCATAAAAAGTAAGTTCCGAAAGGCTTCAAAATAGTTTTTTAATCCGACCTTGTATTTAGAAACTAGTTCATAGTATCGACGATAAAAATGAAAAGAAAAAAAAAACTTTTCGAAGTTTTTGAAGTTCATGAGACCGATAGCCCTGTACAGCTGCCCACTTTGCTTCCCGCCGGGTTTTGTAGAAACAACAACAACAACAAACTAAAATAACAGGTAAAAATAGATGTTCAACGTTTTTCCTTTTTAGTTATTATTACTGACTGTTCCAAGGCGGTACTTCTGTCGTGGTTCCTGAATATTACATGTTACGTTCGCTTGTATATGGTCTCTAGCAGTATGGTCACCTGAATAGCTGCCCATCATCCTTTCTGTTTTGTGTTGTTTTGTGATTTAAATAGAAAAGAGGTATAAATAGATGTTTCTGCTGTTTTCAATTAGGGTAGCTGAATGACCACCTGTCCGGAAAGAGCTGTGTGTTCAGTTAACCGTGTGTGTCTTCCGTGAACTTTTGACAATCTGTGTATATGCTCCTTTCCCTTTTGTTTTTAGGGCGGGATGTGATATTGTATTGCATTTATTCCTGATCCGGCAGTGCCTATCGTTTTACAATTTACCACACAACGGCATCGTTTACGCGCCTACCATTTCATCCAGTATAAAACAGCATGAAAAAAAGTACTTGAAAGTAACTGTTGACTTACGTTATTGCTTAGCCCGAAGAACTTTTGTCATCTTTAATTTCCATTTTCAAATGAGAATGCTATTTTTCTTTGTTAACTAAAACGAGCCGCGACACGAGAAAACCTACAAAGTGGTTGCGCGCCAAGCGCAGACTCAGATCGGCCCGGGCATCCGCCCAGTCTGATCAGAGTCTTCGCTGTCCTCACGAAGGTAGCCTAGGTGCTCAGCTACCCTTTAAGCGCATAGTGATGACTCTGATCAGACTGGGCGGATGCCCAGGCTGATCTGAGTCTGCGCTCCACTTGGTCGGTTTTCTCGTGTCACGGCTCAATAGATAAAGTAGATAAGAGGACAAAGATCAATAAATGATAACAATCGATGCCCCCCGTGCCCCCCTCCCCAACACCAAATGGGAAAATAAAACAATAAAGATGAAAAACAAAGCAAAACAAGACAAGCAGAAAGCCAAGAGGTCAGCTCTTTCCCAACAGATGGCCACCTGGGTTCGAGGTTATAAAACTTGAGAATATCTCAAACTCAAGATAAAGCACACTGATGGGCATGTGCTCGGAAGCGGCCAATCAGTGTGCTTTATTTTGAGTTTGAGAATGTACTCAAGTTTTATAACCTCTGGGCCAGGCTATACTTAATAATTTACAAACATCAAAGACTAATAGAAAGCTCTTTCAGCTCGGAAGACAAGGACCTCGTCGAGCTGAAGGAGTGGCAACCAGTCACACGGCGACGAATACTTGGCCACGGCGTGGTCTTAACACGACTCGTTTCAAGAAAGATAAGCCTATTTGCGGCGTCCATCCATGCGTGGTGTTCCCACTGCCTACTATGAAACTGCCTACTAATATAAAAGCACAAGATAAGAAGAAAAAGAAAAGAAGATAATAAGAATGACAAAATTGTCTTTCACGGTGTTTCTTGTATTATGCACATAAACTCGAATATTGTTAGTATCCTGTTTATTTATCTGTCTCGAGTTCGAGCAAGTAAGAGCATTGAGTCATGTGTACTGTTTGGCTCAACTGTCTCTTGTTCAAGCAAGTAAGAAAATTATTTGTGCATTGCAATGCCGTTTACAAGAGGAGGTGTAGCAATTATTCAGTGTTTTGGGACTCACGTCCTATATGGTTCTTCTTTCGCTCAAGTTCGAGCGGGTAGGACAAATATTTAAATTTTAAGAGTAACTACACTTCAGGAACTGACTGAATCAGATCCCAAACCCTATCCCCAACATCAAAGGGAAAGCTTGACAAAGACATCCCAACAAACAACAAATTACAAGTGATAAGCCGAGTATTTAAGCACTGCGGTACAATTTAGGAAAGGACGACTGTTGGAATAGCATATGTTCCTCTTTACTTATTCTAAAGACTTCAACTAAAGGAGGACGTCTGGTAATTTTCTGGAAGATATGTCGTATTTTTACGGTTTTATTCAGATTGGTTCAGAGATTGTTGCAGGTCGCGGCTTCGTATCCGGGTTTGACCAACCGGCAACTAGAGAGGCGCAGTGGTCAGTGATTAGAGCGACTTGGTTATGGTGCAGAAAGTCGCAGGTTTGAATCCGGGACGAGCCGCCGGCGACTGGAAAACTCTCTCTGTCATCCTAGCAGTAAACGGGTACCTTTTTCGAATAAGGGAAGGATAAGGCAGCGAAAGGAGAGGGATGGGCCCCGGCTTTCATATGCAGTGCCCACGATACAGTGGGCCTCTAAGCAACACTGCCTCTACAGCCTCTAGGCTATTTGAAACCTTTACATTTTTATTTTTGAAAAATATATATCTCGCAATAACCCTTATCAAAACTGCGAATTATTTCCTTAGTCACATTTCGCTTGTCTAGTTTGATAGTTAAATATATTGCGGTCCAATATTCAAAATGGCCGCCATGCCCTTATACGGCGAAATGTATTCAAACAACCTATCTTCAGGAACACTTCACCAACTTGGTTGATATTTTGCAGAAAGCATATTGCAAAATAAACAAATCTGTTCCAGTTGGACCATAAGCAGTCTTTAAGAGGGTGAGGTAAATCTGGGAAAACATGAGTAAAATTTCAAACGCATGAAATCTTTGAATTAGGTTACTTTGAAATATTTGACATGAGTATTGTAGACAAGGTTCATAAAGCATATATAAAGATTTCATTAAAATTGTAATGCAATCTTGATGTCACCTATATGAGGCACTGGGCATTGGTGTGTGGAATATACAAAGCGCCATATGTTTGGGGGGGAGGGGGCGGTCTGTTGATAGTTATGGAATGGTTTTTGGTTAGTTATCTGTGGGGACATTTGAGACGCGACATGACAAAACCAACAGAGTGGCATATGCGCCAAGCGAAGACTCAGGTCAGCCTGGGCATCCGCCCAGTCTGATCAGAGTTTTCGCTGTCCGCATGGAGCTAGCTTAGACCCTTAGCTATCCTTTAAAGGACCAATTGCTCTATCAGCATGAAATATTTTATCGTTAGGTATCGCTGCAAGCTTCTCACTACAGTTTCGTCATTGATTATGATCGTGATTGACCGGCTTTGAAAAATCAAAACGTCCTTGAGTTTCTCATAAAAAAGATTTAAAATAATATCTAGGTCATTTTAGTTGCCAACTAAAATGACCTACTTTCGATTTCACAAGCTTTATTACATGGTAAAACACAATGTACATGGGGTAGAAATACAAGGTACAGGCGTTTTAACAGGTGATAAAAATACAATGTACAAAAATGTAAGGTAAGGATCCCATTGATAGTGCCGCTGTTGCATTATTTCATCTCTTAACCAGGGACGAAACCCGTATTTTTATGGAGAGACTTATCTTTTTTTCAAAATGTCTTTTTCCTTCTTTTTTGTCAGTTATATGTTATATAAAGCACACCAACCGCCATATTATCATTAATTCTGAAGGCTGTACAGGTTGTATAATAATTTGTATTTCGACAATTTTTACCGCTGGTGGACTATGGAGACTTTAAGCGCAAAGCGAAGACTGATCAGGCACCACGGATGCCTAGGCTGATCTTAGTCTTCGTTGTGCGCACATGCCACTTTATTAGTTTTCTCGTATCGCGGCTCAAACCTTAGAAGTGCTTGGATGAGGCAGTTCTGGTGAGGATCGTGACCTGTGATTTTCATTTTGTTTGTGGGAGAATCTTTGCCCCTGGGATTGTCAACGGTGCCCGTCAGTATCTGGAGCTCTGAGGTACGAAGAACCATATCCATGGTTAACAGAAAATAAACAATTGTAAGTTGTTTGGAGGTAACCATTTCTGCATAACTGTCTCGATGTTAGTACATTTTATAATATACAACATGTCTTTTAAATGTAAATAGTTGGTTTCCGCATGTCTGAATGCGACAATTGTAACAGAGTAAGGATAATTAGTAAGAAGATTGCTGAAGACCATTTTTGAAGCATCTACTTAATGTAATGAATTAGTTCATTGTGTATTTCATTATAACACAACATATACACTCCCTATATGTATACATGTCTATCCCACTTATGTCCGAAAAACTTCCCTCTTCTTATTTTCTTTTTGAAAATTTAAAATTATTTTGGAGGATTTGAGGTTTGTATTCATACTGTAACTGTTACTATGTTATTGGTTTATTACATGTTTTTGCACCTGGCCTGAAAGTTACTTTAAAATATAGTTATGTTCTGTTCTGTTCTGGCTACCGTTTGTAATTGTTTTCGAATGGCAGCTCCTGTGAAAGTAGCCAGCCAAATGATTTTGGCTATAATTGGGACCCATATTTATGAATTTTCAAGTTATCTTTTCTCCTCTGTGAATAATATGAGTATTTCAACCTTTGGTAATGTAGTTCAAATTTTCTGCTTGCGTTTTTAGTCCTCTTATTACATCCTAATCAGCTGATTTTTGGGCATTTGACCATTTTTAGCATGCATCATGGCTTGAAAATACTCATCCCACGAAACTGTTCAGCTCATCTTAACATAATAATGTATTTTAAAGACACATTTTTGATGTTTCGATCCGTACTCGTATTTATGGATTTTCGCCACCATTAAGGATTGACGCCTAACCGATATGACACTTAGTCATGATAGGTAATAAGGTGGTGAAAATCACTGATTTGCGGTGATTACAAAAATCTGCTTAAAATGCTGAAAGTATAACAGACCTTCCCAAAATTTAGCAGATGCCTTCTTTATATTGTTTTGCACAATTTAGAATTCCAAATTACCTGACTTGTTGATGTGAAAAATGAAATTATATATATGAAAAGATCGAAGAATAATTTGCGGCACAAACCATCATAACTGAAAATGCATACTATAAAGTTGGACTGAAAGTAGGACTTCGGTATCGGAGGCATTAGCTTCGTTTAACTACAGTTCAGGTGGATTATTATGATTCAACATGCCTTGAAAGTAATGATTGTCATTATTAAAAGATCGTCTAGATATCTCGATGTGGAGTTAAATACTTAAATAAGTTCAACTAGTTTATCATTAGAAAGAAAAGTCATGAAATCAGAATCAGAATCAGAAAACTAAAATGAAATAAAGCAGGCGCTAAAAAAGAATCACAAACTTAAATGGAATCGAACCCGCGACTTCTGGAACATAAATCTAGAGCATAAACCTCTCGGCCAAGAGTTAAAGCGGAAATCATATGGACACGTGTCAGTTTCATAAATGGGACTGAGTTGGGGAAGCTGGCTGCAATCATTTACATCCGGTTTAAAATGGTAAAACACAGGTAACTCCCGGCGGGCACATGACGTTGAAATGACGTCGTACTGACGTCGATGCGACGTAACGACGTCGCATCGACGTCAGTACGATGTCATTTCGACGTCATGTGCACACTGGGCTAATTCGCATTTCCTTTGGCTACACGTCCACGTACAAGTTACTTTTTTTCTTAAAGACGTCATGCTTGTTTATTGGGTATCATAATCCTATTATGCAACAGTCCAATCACACTGCTATATCATCAAAGGAAATACCTCATCTCACATAGGATGTGACATAACAGGGTCATAAGACCATTAAAGAGTGGTAGGACTTTTTGGCTTACTTAACGTATCCCTTTGACCATTTTTACTGCAGTTCTAACTTGAACGTGTACGTGTAGCTACCGGTAGCCGTACGCGTACAAGTTCTAAATCTTTACCTCCCTAATATAAATGTAATGCTGACATCTAAATGCTTAAAGGTTAAACAAATCATGATAAATCATTTGGCTTCCCTCTTCAGTTTCACGAAAGTGGATCGGGCATCGGCCTCAATGATGGACCCAACAAAAAAAATATTTATTTTAGTTGTTTGGGGTCCGGAGCTTGTCTGTTTAGGGCCCGGAGCTTGTCTTCTCTTCTTGACCATTCTTGACCATCTGGTAGTTTCTTTGTGCTTCAGTGTTTCAGTGGTGTTGTTTGACAGCCCAGGGATCTCCAGGTATCGGAACGGTCAGTCAAAAATTACTGGGGGCTTAAACTAGTTTTACTGAATCAAAACCCTCGCCCTATGCTTCTGCAGTGATTTAGTTAGCTGTTTGGGCCGCATGAAGGTTTCCTAGCCCATCAATGAATCATCACATGAAACAAGCAATCATGGATAAGACCTGTAATGGGTCAGAGATTGAGGACTCAACAGAGAAAACGTATTGTAACATCCGAAGAACCCTAGGCTTTCAAACATCACTGAAATACCGCAGCAAAAGAAATCCACCGGTTGAACTCCGAATAACTAAGAAACACACAAGGCAAGCAAAGAAAATAAATACTTTTATGTCGGGTTGATCACTGAGCCTGCTGTCTGACCAACCGGCGTGCAATTAAAGAGGGAATCCAAGCTATTAACGGTGATTATTTAACCACCAAACGTTACATTTATGTTATATCTAAAACGTTTGTAACGTATGGTATATTTTTTTCCTGAACTGATCAGAAAAGTCAGCCCTACTTTCAGTTTGTTGAATTCACAGACTAAGTCATCATAAAAAGTAAGTTCCGAAAGGCTTCAAAATAGTTTTTTAATCCGACCTTGTATTTAGAAACTAGTTCATAGTATCGACGATAAAAATGAAAAGAAAAAAAAAACTTTTCGAAGTTTTTGAAGTTCATGAGACCGATAGCCCTGTACAGCTGCCCACTTTGCTTCCCGCCGGGTTTTGTAGAAACAACAACAACAACAAACTAAAATAACAGGTAAAAATAGATGTTCAACGTTTTTCCTTTTTAGTTATTATTACTGACTGTTCCAAGGCGGTACTTCTGTCGTGGTTCCTGAATATTACATGTTACGTTCGCTTGTATATGGTCTCTAGCAGTATGGTCACCTGAATAGCTGCCCATCATCCTTTCTGTTTTGTGTTGTTTTGTGATTTAAATAGAAAAGAGGTATAAATAGATGTTTCTGCTGTTTTCAATTAGGGTAGCTGAATGACCACCTGTCCGGAAAGAGCTGTGTGTTCAGTTAACCGTGTGTGTCTTCCGTGAACTTTTGACAATCTGTGTATATGCTCCTTTCCCTTTTGTTTTTAGGGCGGGATGTGATATTGTATTGCATTTATTCCTGATCCGGCAGTGCCTATCGTTTTACAATTTACCACACAACGGCATCGTTTACGCGCCTACCATTTCATCCAGTATAAAACAGCATGAAAAAAAGTACTTGAAAGTAACTGTTGACTTACGTTATTGCTTAGCCCGAAGAACTTTTGTCATCTTTAATTTCCATTTTCAAATGAGAATGCTATTTTTCTTTGTTAACTAAAACGAGCCGCGACACGAGAAAACCTACAAAGTGGTTGCGCGCCAAGCGCAGACTCAGATCGGCCCGGGCATCCGCCCAGTCTGATCAGAGTCTTCGCTGTCCTCACGAAGGTAGCCTAGGTGCTCAGCTACCCTTTAAGCGCATAGTGATGACTCTGATCAGACTGGGCGGATGCCCAGGCTGATCTGAGTCTGCGCTCCACTTGGTCGGTTTTCTCGTGTCACGGCTCAATAGATAAAGTAGATAAGAGGACAAAGATCAATAAATGATAACAATCGATGCCCCCCGTGCCCCCCTCCCCAACACCAAATGGGAAAATAAAACAATAAAGATGAAAAACAAAGCAAAACAAGACAAGCAGAAAGCCAAGAGGTCAGCTCTTTCCCAACAGATGGCCACCTGGGTTCGAGGTTATAAAACTTGAGAATATCTCAAACTCAAGATAAAGCACACTGATGGGCATGTGCTCGGAAGCGGCCAATCAGTGTGCTTTATTTTGAGTTTGAGAATGTACTCAAGTTTTATAACCTCTGGGCCAGGCTATACTTAATAATTTACAAACATCAAAGACTAATAGAAAGCTCTTTCAGCTCGGAAGACAAGGACCTCGTCGAGCTGAAGGAGTGGCAACCAGTCACACGGCGACGAATACTTGGCCACGGCGTGGTCTTAACACGACTCGTTTCAAGAAAGATAAGCCTATTTGCGGCGTCCATCCATGCGTGGTGTTCCCCCCCTCCCCCCCCCCCCCCCCCGCAAATATTCGGACCACTCAGAAATAGGTTAAAATCATGGATCTTGGATGCGGAAATGCGGAGAGAAGATTGCGAGGATAAAATATTATCCAAAAGCTAGAATGAAAAGTCACAAACCTTTCTAATTCTAGCTGTATGTCTTATGTTAAGTACAGAATTATTGCCTGGTTTAGATATATTTATGTCGCTTTTTCACAGCATACAAAAACAGGACAATATACAAGTTTATAGGAAGAGATGAAAGCATACTGCTTAATTAGTTCTCCTCCTAATTGCTTGATCAAATATGTTTCAAGGTTTTTGTGCATTCTCAGTATAGTCTTGTAACCCGTTTTTCTCCACAGGGCATAATCGATTCCGCCAATTTTCGCTTCCTGCAGAGACTGTCCGTCATATTTGGCTTCCGCCGAGACTGTCCGCGAACTCTTGCTTCCTGCAGAGATTACTGTCCTCGAAAAATGGCTTCCTGCCGAGGCTGTCCGCGTGACTCTGCTTCCTGTCGAGAGCCTCGGCAGGAAGCAGAATCACGCGGACAGTCTCTGCAGGAAGCCATTTATAATGTACAGAAGTCTCGGCAGGAAGCAAGAGATCGCGGACAGTCTCGGCGGAAGCCAAATATGACGGTCAGTCTCTGCAGGAAGCGAAAATTGGCGGAATCGATTATACCCTGTGTTCTCTCCTAGACAGAAACAGCATCCAGTTACTTTTGTCATCTAGATCTGAGCAGGATGATGCTGGCAAAACTTCAAGAAGAACTGCAGTTGCTGAAACAGCAGAAGGAGACTGGTAGTGTATATTTTCAAATGTGTTTATTTAGCTGTAAGAATTGTGCAGTCACTTTTCAAAGAAATTGTTCTGTTAAAGCAGAAATGGTTGTAGGCATTAAATATTTTATATCCTATATTACGAATATAGTGCAAGTATTTGTCAATGACTGGACATTGCAGAATTATAAGCATTTTTCTGTAAATGTTCTGAAAAAATAAGTGATGTGTCCTTGAATGCAGAAAAATGTACTAGATGTCCGAAAAATGTCGATTTTGTGTTACGGATTCAAAGTCTCCAAAGTCCTACCAGTGGTAAACACCTTTTAAGCACAAATCATTATGAAAAGCGGTTCAACTGTCACGTTTAGTGATTGATGGGTGGATGACGTGATTTTACCATCTTTTTAACAATATTTCAGTCATATCGGGACGACGTTGGGTGAAAATGAAAGGCTGTTTACAATTGAAAAGATTCCCGCCTCCAGCGTGGCACGCACCTGGGACCGCTAGATAAGCAGGCCAGCGCTCAGCCGACTGAGCAACCGGGGTTCCTCGTTTGGTAATAAAATGTGGGATTATGTATATAAACTGAATCATAGAACTGGCTAACAATCGCGAGAACATGCTTTTGAAAAATGACAAATAAGCCGCGACGCGACAAAACGAACAAAGTGGTATGTGCGCCCAGCTCAGACTCAGATCAGCCTGGCCATTCGCCCAGTCTGAGCAAAGTCTTCGCTGTCCGCATGGCGGTTTGAAAAAAATCGGCAACTAAACTAACCTAGTTCCGATATCATGAACTTTAACAGAATGGTAAAAATATAATGTACAGGGATGATCCCCTTTCAATATCCCATGTTTGTTTATACTGAATCGCTCGACGGGGAATCAGAAAAGGAAATCATATTTCGTGGAGCAATTTCTTATGTTTCAAAAACAAACTCTCCTTACTTTTTGCTTGTTGTATGACTAAATTATGCAAATAAAATGATATGCACATAAACCCCCATCTTATCAGCAAACGCGAGTGAACCGCTTTTCATAATGATTTGCATTTGGTCGTTTTTACAAACGGTAGGACTGTGGAGGACACTTAAATGAATGACGAATCTGTAACATACAAAATCGACATTTTTCAAATTTTAAACACTGTTTTCAGCACCCAAGGGCACATAACTCATTTTTCAGAACATTTACAAAAAACTGCTTATAATTCTGCAAATGTCCAGTCATTGACAATTGCATTAAAGGAAGGACATTTTGTTTGCTTGATGGAGAAACGTTGTGGTTTTCCGCAAAGTTGGAAGGCGCATAATACACAAAAATCTAAAAATTATGCAAATAAAATACGTTTTAGCAGAGGTATGTAATGGCGACAGATGCCTTATAGCAACTTAAATGTGTATTCTGCTGGGGTTGTTCCGAAATACAATAATTGAGTCCGAATAGGCACACAATTCAGCCAAATATTTATGGAATGTGATCAAAATCTAATATTAGTCCATAACAGTTTTCCAGTTATGAAGATTATAGCTGAAACAAACTTGATAGACATTTCATTCATAAGGTTATTTCAATATAAAATGTCTAAGTCGGAAAAGAATTAGAGCTCTACCAAACATTCAAGGAATAAGGTCAAACATTTGTCTGGTAATCTTTAGCATAATTGAGCCGCGACACAACAAAAACAACGAAGTGGCATGTGCGCCCATCTAAGACTCTTTTTAGCCTAGATATCAACCCAGTCTAATCGGTGTCCGCATGGAGCTAGCTAAAGCCCCTAGAGCTCTACCCTGTAAGCGCACAGCGAAGACTTGGTATCGCTGGGCGCACACGCCACTTTGTTGATTTTGTCGTGTCGCGGCTCAAATTAGTATTGTTTTAACTGCATGTATTACTATAAATATCCTAGCTCCTATAGTGCTACAGTACAAGCCTGTTCCTACATAAAACACGTGTGGAATAATCGAGCTTTATTCAACCAAATATTCATGTACATGTAATTCGTTTTAAGATAATCAAATCATCTATATCTTTGAGTTTAACTGTATGCCAAATATAAAGATCTTCTTCAGAAAGTTTGTTTACAAGGTTTGTTCCTTTAAAAAATACCAAATATGCCATATCTCCCAATGACAGGACTCAACCGGAAACCAGAAAAGGAAAACCATACTTTGTTGAGCGATTTGTAGTTTTTCAAAAACCTGTTTTCCATACTTTTCCCAGTTATATGGACCAATTTATGCACACCGACCTACATTTTATCACCAAACGCGAATGTTGAAACGATTTGTGTTTAAATTTTTACCACTGATAGGACTTTGGAGACTTTAAGCGCACAGAAAATACTCTGATCAGACTGGGCGGATCTTAGTCTGCGCTGGGCGCACATGCCACTTTGTTGGTTTTCTCGTGTCGCGGCTCATATATCAGATTTGCTCATGTTTCTATGGTTTATGAATTCGAACTTATGCTTTAGGTACTTTGACCGCTTTTACTTAATAAGCAAAGTTCTAGACAAACCATTGAAACCGATTTGTGTTCTTACAGATTTTGAATGCCGTTTCAAGTTCCATGACTGCAATGAATTCCCAGATCCAGACCCTGTGGCTCAAATGACAAATTATTACTCAAGTAAGCATACAGACATAAAAACAGGTTATTTTGAAAAAAGTATATTCGTGCAGATCATGAATACTTCCAGTATCATCCTTAAGAAATCAAACTGAGTCTGCTTTTTTCACTTCTTTGGCGTAGTCCTTGTTTTTAAAGAATTTTAGAATCTATTTATCTGTACTGCAGCAGGTGTTAAATGCAGTGTGGCGGCCGTGAAAGGCCCCCCTATAACATAATACATTGCCCCGAGGTTATAAAACTGTTTTCGTGCTCAACTCAGCGGAGCATGAAATTTTCTCTGCTGATAAATAGGAAAATGCCATGTTGGTATTTTCCTATTTATCAGCAGAGAAAATTTCATACTCAGCTAAACGGAGCAAGAAAACAACTGTACTTGTTTATAAGCAGGTAATTTTTCATGCTCAGCTGAGTTGAGCACGAAAATGTTTTATGACCTTGGAGCCTGGTCTTTTGGGATCATTGGATTCATTTAGAGATATCTTAAAATAGAGTTCTGCTAAAGCCGGTGCGAGGGGCATGGCAGGTGTGGCGTGTTTCATTACTGGACACAAACAGACTAATTCAAATCAAGTCTTCTATCTTTGCTTCTTTGGTGAAGTATTAGCTCCAAAATAATCTAACCTTTAAGATAGAGCGAAGGCCTTATGTCCTTCGATTACCCGCTTGCTGAAACGTGTTTATGCTTCAGCTTATGGCTTATCGGTAACAAGTATATCTTCTAATTGAACAGCATAAACATGTACTTACAAATACATTTATAAAACTAGAGAAAGTTTCCATAGGACACGGATGTTCCGCATGATGCTTGCTATTTTGGCGAATATACAGCTATTACACGTATATTTGCAGAACTACTTTATGTGAAATGTAGTTAGATGTTTTAGTCTTGTTTATAAAAGAAAAACAGTTTACGGCTTCCTGTGTAGTGAAATGTCCTACTATGTTAAGTCACCAATCGATGTTTATGGAATATATCAAATGCAGTTCAAGCGTTTTGGCCTAAACGTGAAAGTATGCCAAGGGAAGGTACAGAGGGTGGGCAGAAGTGTTCGTTAAATCGTGACGTTACCATTGACTTTAATGCATTTTTTGTTTTAGCGCAAAAAACATTGTGAGAAAAGTATAATAGATATTTACATGAAAATTGCACCAATATCTAGCTACATTATTTGTGCAATATTATTAAATTTCTTGCTTTCCTGGTATCTATAGTTTCTAGTTGGCACGCCTTTAACCTCAATTAGGTATTTTCTTGCGGTAAATTTTGCTAACGTCATCATTGACGTCAATGGAAACAGGGTTTTCTAAAAGTTTGCGCGATCTTTAAAAAATCACAACTTAGTAACTAAAAATCCCAAACGTACAAAAATAGTTTGTATATTGCATAAATCATTTAGCTACACATTAGTGTAATTTTCATGACGATATATTTTATGCTTCTCATATAATTAATTTTTCAGCAAAAGTGGAAATGCACTGAAGTTAACGGCAACGTCACGATTTAAACGAACACTTTTGTCCACACTTCATAAACCAATATAGCAAGCATGCTCAGTTTTGCTTGTGAAAAATCGTCTAGATAAGATAAAACACTTTTGTGCAATTTGAAAAACTTATCATATATGCCACAGTTTTAGCAATACCATTGAAAAGTTATGGTCCGCACATAAAATATTTTACCAAGGAAAGAAAACTCACCGTGAGAGTTGCCAATTAGGTTTGCGTAATAAAAAAGATCAGGACCCAGTTGTTCAAAACTAACGACGTCGTTAGTTAACGTGACGTTAAAATTTCAAACGTTAATATCACAAATATGCCAATATTTTTTGTTGCAAAAATGTGAGAAGCGTTTGCATTGCAAAAGCTTCTCACATATTTTCAACATAAAATATAAGTGTATTTGGCTATAAAGTCACAAAACACTTAACGAGTTGACCTCTTAACGAGCTTGTTAGGCTAACGATGCTTCGAACAACTGGGCCCAGTAAAATAGACTCGACAAAATAGACAAAACTTCCATGGATATTGTAAAACGAGTACTTGCTCTATTGGCGAGAGACAGTGTTAGCGTGTGGGGCATAAATGGTTTCAAAACATTCCGAGGCTAATCAATGGTTATACTGCCACCAATCACTTGGTCATTTTGTCAAAGTGAAAACTTCCAAGAAGTTAATAAGATCAGATTCCTTTTATAGTTCTATTCTGATGCTCTTGTCTGTCTCGTTTCTCGACATACAGGTTCTGAGTGGCTCGGTTGGGGGAAGCCTGCGCTCCCTCCGGTAGGCGTCTCATACCTGATGTCTGCAGCTACTGTGTCTCGCGGAATGCGTCAGTAAGTGTGGCTCGGAGAGGGCTGCGCGTTGCCTGCCGAGACATACCGATCACCTCTTTCTTTGAAACTTTAGGGGTTTAGCGACACTGAAGAAGTTAAGTATGGAAACGCGCGTCTGTCGCGCTAAATCTGGTGTAGTTACGTTTATATTAAACAATGCACACAAACAATAATCTTGATTTTCGAGCAATTTGCAGAATATTGTGACAGCTCCCTTCAAAATTGAGCAAAAGCTTTACTTAAAAAAGTAAAAAAAAAGTCTCTTTAATAGCCAAACATAAGTGTTTTCGCCCCTAGCGTGGCTCAAACATAGAATTGCTAGATCAGCAGGCCAGCGCATAACCTACTGAGCTACCAGGGGCCGTATTCATAAAACGACTTAAGTGGTTGCTTACAAAGACTGTTCCTCCAGACCAAATTCCATAGTTGTAGGGAATCTCCGTTATAGATATTTAGCCTTAGCAACCGCATAGCAACGACTAATGTGGCTTAATGAATACGGCCCCTGGGTTCCTCCTTATTATGTAGGGAATCACTTTTTAGAATTTCAGTAGGCATTTTGCACAGTATACGTCCGCCGCTTTAATGTAATGAAAATCCATTTTTCCTCTCGCGTCTATGTTGTTGCAATGCCTTGGCACAGAAGGATATACTTTGCATAAGGCTGGTAACTAGGAATTTAATATTAAGCAAAAACTTCATCCAAAGACAAACGTAGTAATAAAGGTAATTTAGCTTTCTATAGCAAAATACGTTACGATAAAAAATAGAGAGAGAAAAGGAAAAGACAAAGCTGTATGGAAGATTAAGATACAAACAGCAAACAACAACCGAATCATGTTGTTAGTTGTTTAATGTATGATCAGTCTTCCTGTTATAGCTACATTTTAATGGCATAGATTGTAGGTTGATACAACGACATAGCGTGATCGATAAAAACGCTTTATTTAAAAAAAAAAAAGAAAATTGTAATGGGGTCGTGGAGTTCATTTTGAGTCATTTTCAAAATAGAGTTCTACTTAAACCGGTGCTAGGGGGCGTGACTTGTGTCGCACATTTCATTACTGGTCATAAATTGACTATATTAAACCGAGGTTGCTATTTTCGTTTGCCAAAGGCTCTAACTATTCAGTACTTAATTTGAGACTGTGGATATATGAAGCACATATGTACCGTTACAATCATCAATGTTCTTGTGGAACGTTTGTACATCATCTAAACTGGTCCTGTTCCCCAGAAGTTCTGTTGACGCAGGAACATGCTACAGTAGATCATATGAGCAAATTTTGGCTTAAACCAGAATAACATGCTTATGCCATCATCTCAACATATTTCTTTATTATTTACATTGCTTTTTATGCTTGGTGAATGCGGTCTGTTTGCCATTATCATAGTTCCCTACGAAAAGGAACTATTTTGGCTTAGAAAAATTAGATAGGCATTGGATTGTTCACAAATCTTCTTGTAAATAACGCATTTTACAAGCTGCCATGGAGTAATGCACCCTCCGCCAGACTGCTGATATCTGTTTATCTGTTATTCAATGCAAAGCAAGAGCTCTGTAAGATAGATATGTCTGTAAAACTTCGCAGGTAGGTGGATGAGGGCCTATTGGCACTTGTATGTCTATCTGTACTCGTCTAGAATTTTTATCTAAAATGAACAAAAAAAAAAAAAAAAAAAAAATCATCAGATAGCTCAGATGCAAATAAATCTCAGTCTTTGCACATAAATCTGAATACGTGCATACTTTCCCGGTTCTCGCTGATATTTACTATTTATGTTTTTACAGGAACTTTTCCTGATATTGACAGCTCAGACGAATCAACCAGTGATGGACCAAACAAGATTCTCGTTTCGAAAATACCAACAGAGGCAGACGAAGAACTGATTCTATGGTTCTTTGAATATAAGCTGGATTGTGGAAAAATTACAAGTGTAGATCTAAATGCTGGAAACAGAACAGCAGTTATCGAGTTTGATGACCCAGATGGTACGAATATTTTGTGTGTAACTGTAGTGCTAGTCTGATATGTCATATAAAGTTTATATGTATAATTAAAGTAAAAAGTATGCAAAGACCAGGAACTGAAACAATCAAAATCCAAATCCAGCCCTCAAACCATAGTTGGAAACAACTAAGATTACAAATAATCAAGATACAGAGAACATATGGTCAACCGAGTGAGCAGCTTGTTCCCAAAAGGTGGCCACTCAGCAACCCAAACCGAACCAAAAATAATAAGAACATACATAAGGTAAAACATCACAGAAACTCTGACACCAAAAACAGGCAACAGAGAACCACAACAGAACTACCGCCTTGGAACGGTCAGTAATGAATTACTGGGGGCTTAAATCGATTTTACAGGCCCAACCTCACCCTCAGTTACTGAAGTGGTACAAAACATTTAGTTGGTTGTTCGGTTCGCATGATAACCCTCTAACTCGTCAATGAATCATCACGGTAAACATAAAACTCTTACATTGTTGCATTTCTACATTGTATTACATGTATTAGGTTGATAATTAACTCGGCATATCAAAACTCTTACATTGTTGCATTTCTACATTCTATTACATGTATTAGGTTGATAATTAACTCGGCATATCACTTCACGATTTTTTTTATTTTATTCAAGTCTATTCTTAGCCGCCCAGCATGTACTTCCTTATACATCCGTTCGTCTAGTATATACGATACTTGGATTTGGTTACATTTCAGCGAAATGATCTTCAAACGAAAGGCGGAAAATAAAGGACGATTTTTCCGATTGTGGAATAAGACCAAAAGAATCGAGTCACTATGCAATATTTCGATTTATTGTTTTCACAAAATATTTTTACGCATTCACGATTAATGGCGACTCTACTGTTTACTAGAGCAATTAGCGTCTAAAATGGCGTTACGTCAAAGACACGACGTTCGTAACGTTACGTTAACCTACCAATGACTGTGAATTGTCTATTTGTAGTTACGAATAATCTGTTTTCAATTTTCCATTCCTCAAAATGTTTCATTATGATAAATTTGACTGTACAAAAGTATCATAATGATTTTGAATTCAGCAATAATTAGGCCACTGAAATATTTTACGCGCATCCGCATTAAATGGTTTTGAAACTGTATTAAACAATAATCATATAAACATAATTAACAGAATCAGCGTTTATCTAACGGGAAACTGTATTAAACAATAATCATATAAGCACAATTAACAGAATCAGCGTTTATCTAACGTTTGAGAATAGATTTCCCTATTTCTCTTAATTTCAAATGAAAACAGTATCTAGTTTTCTAGTTAAAACGGATGAAGTTCATCACAGATCTTGTCAATGTTCTCTGTCCAACCTTGATCTTTACCACGCGCATAGGTCCGTCTTTCCCGGGGAAGATCTCGGACGGCCCAGTCCATCTAGTTGAAACGGGAGACATCATTAGCACGATTTATTTAACTTTGATATCTCCACCTGGTTGAGACCACTTTTTCGAGTGCGTTGTACCGGTATCCTTGCTAGAAGCCACCTCTTCAAGAAGTGACGTACTAGTTCCTGTATTCGACGCCAACTTTCCTTGGATTGAGGTCAGTCTCATCCACCGATGTCAGGGCAAGCTGACCAACTATTTGTCCATGCAAGAGGTAGTTTGGGGTCAGTGGAGCATCATCTACAGGCTCAGCCCCAATTATAGCCGTCATCAACTCTTCATTACTGATATTTGCGTCGTCTAGTATTGATTTGAAGGCTCGTTTTGCTGACTTTATCATAGTTTTGTTGACACCGCCAAATTGTGGATGGATGATGGATGACTTGTGATCTTACGTCCTTTTTCAACAGTATTTCAGTCATATCAGGACGATGGGCTTGTGATAATGAAAGGCTGTGTGCAATGGAACCCCGTTTACGATGGAAAGAACTCCGCCTCCAGCGGGGCTCGAACCCGCAACCGCTAGATCAGTAGGCCAGCGCTTAACCCACTGAGCTACCGGGGCTCCTCCCAAATTGTGGAGCAAACCTATGATTGAAACGCAACGTCACTCCCTTGTTGGCGATCGTTTCCTTCACTTTCTTGAAATTCAGGTGTGTCATTAGTGCTTTGAGTTCGTTGTCCTCCCCTTTAAAATCAGTTCCATTTTATGAATACATTTCTTCTGGAATAGTAAGGAGCTGACACAGTTCAATCCCAGATCCCACCCAAGACCCCATGTGGGATAGACAGCACAAACATACACACTACTGGATGCATCACCAGCGGCAGCAGGTGAACTGCTAGTTCCCATGTAGATGGTCACCGGGCTAGCCTAAACACCACAAGCAATATATCAGTAACAGATATAGCAATAAACCATACATAAAACAACCAAGAAGAACCAAAACAGAGGTGCCGCCTTATGGCAACATAATATGATCCATGTCAGACCGTTTAAGATCAATCATTTGAACGCCAAGGCCAGTCCTGTGAACTGGCATTGAGCGTATAAGGAATTGCTCTAAAATATAACTGGCATGGACCGTATCGCTACTTACTTTTCAAAGCTATTTATCAAAACTTGATTCAAAGCACTATTTGCCGATCATCAAGTTTCGAACCAGTAACCATAAATTACCCGTTGAGACGGGTCGATGGGAAAATATCCCACTAGATGAAAGGGTATGTCAACTATGTACAAAAAGAGAAATAGGTGATGAGTTTCACTATCTTTTATGTTGTGAATTCTTTGAATCAGAACGTAAGCGTCTCCTGGAGCCTTATTTTTATACAAGACCTAACATGTTGAAATTTAAAGATTTACTTTGCTCTGACAATATAGGAACATTAAAGAAGCTTTCTGGCTTTATCAAAGTAATTATGAGCAAGTTTACATCATGATTGTTTTTAAGTAATTCTTGTAATCAGTTTTGTTGTATATGTCTTGTTCATACTGTGTGCTCTTACGCCACCTGTGTGTGGCCTGAGTTTTAATTGAATAAAGTTTCTGTTCTGTTCTGTTCTGCTACTGATGAGTGGACCTGTTATTTATTTTTGTTTTTTTGTTTGAGGGGGGGGGGGGGGGGGGGGGGTAGGGCGTCAATGATGCCACGTATTTTGATTCTTTAACAAAAAGGATAACGTCCTTCACGGTCGATAGATAAACAGACACAGTTGACAGAGGTCATAATGCAACCCTGCTCAAACAACTGTTGGTACCATGAGTATGTTTTCTTTGGGTATTGGGTAGTTTCATCCTGACAGGCATTAGTGCCTCAACAGCAGAAATTATTTGTCTAGAAAACATGCTAATAAAACCCTTTCAAAGATCCTTTAAGCGGTTTTACAGATATTTGTTTACAAGATTTCCCAGGTCGGAGAGGGGGCATAACTCAATCCAATAAGACATAACTCAAAAACTAATTTGGACATTTACAATTTGAACTGTTAACGTGTACCCAAACATTCAAACCTGAGCGGTTCTTCAAATATTTTGTTCACAATGTTGTTCCTGAAGTTGGAAGATAGAGAATAACTCAGCCAAATAGTTAAAATACACTCAAATAAGTCAGATCATCTGTATCTTGATTTGTATTTGTATGTCAAATATATGATATACTGAGGAAATGCTTATGTCAGAATCTGAATAACAAACCCGGGAACAAAAACACTGGTCTGCTTATTTCAATTCCATTCAAAAAACAAGTTCCTAGCATTAGCCGTTGATAACTTTCACAGCTGCCCCCAAAACATTGTGGACGGACAGACAGACAGATGGACAGATGGTCGGGCCCAAACCATTTCGCTCTCTCAACTTGTTTTTTTTTCAAAAGAAATCCATTTATTTTTTTTCTATTTTCTGCTAATATACGTTTTACCTATATCATTGACTAATTCAGAATGTGAAACTGGAATAAAATAGTACACGTACTAAGTTAGTATACATATTAGTTATGCGGTGACTAGCGTTAGTCATTGACTTAATTAAGTCGTTGACGTGAAATCGGGCCTTAGAAAGGAGTCAGTGTCTAGGCCAAACGCAACCTCTAAATGAACTACCCGAGTCGCCAAGCAGGTGAAAAGGCACAGATACTTTTCTGCTAAGCTTCTGGGCTCATTTCGTACAAATATCACTGTATTATGCCCATTTGTTGACTTTGCATGTTTTCCATCTTTTAAATCAATTGACCTAGAGAAATTATAAGCGTAATTTTAGTATTTGATGCGGCATTTGTTCTGATGATAGTTAAATTATATTGCTATCATTATTATTGGAGATACTGTTAAGGGCTTTGGTGTAGATTAACTGATTACATTTTGCACTAATTTGGTGAATATGTGAATGAACTATGCCCATATGTTGACTATAGCATTACCAAGGCCTTAAGAGCTGTTTTTTTGGTATAATGTCAATCAATTTGACGAAGCTTTCGTTGTGTTGCATATATTATTGACAGAGATATGCTTCTTATATTGGCTAATACATTATTTTACTGGTTTAAACGACATGGAAAAAACAATAATTGATATTGCATATTAATACAGACTTGAAAGAATTTATGGATGTGAAATGAATATAAACATCATGATGCTCAGATAGTGTAGTTAGTAATGTTGAAGCTATTCAACTCAAACCTCATGACTTCTTTTTTTTGCAAAACATCTTTTCAGTGACTTGTCTTTTTTAGTGTCAAGCATATAGTTAGGGGCTTTTTATATTAGTTTCAGAATTTAAAGAGTTTTGAATCTTGCTGTTTTGATGAATAGAAAAAAAATTAATCTGGGAGAGTATCAAGTTTTCACAATATATGACTCAGTAAGCAGGAAAATTCTCATGAACTTACATAATTCGATCGCAGATCCCACCTAAGACACCATGTGGGAAGACAACATAAAATTAGTCACCACCAAAGACATTGCCAGCGGCAGCCATGTGAACATTCATTTCCCATGTAAGTGGTAATGGGCTAGCCTTAACATCACAAACAATATATCAATAACAGACATTACAACAAACAAAACACAAGCGCCGCCTTGGGACGACCAGTTATACTGGGGGGACTTTACCGCTTTGTGGTCGACCAACCCTCGCCCTTGGTTCTGCCCTGGTTGATCAGACACTTAGTTGTTCAAAAAAAAAAAAAAAAACAATTACCACCAACACAACATTACAACGAAAGCATCAGTTTTGACAATAAGAACGAAATATACGAAAAACGTTCAACTTTTATTTTTACCTACTTCCTTTTTATCTGTTTTAAGACTAGACTTAAAATCACATACACTACATCAATAACAACCATAGCAACAAACAACACACAGAACAACCAGGAAGAACCAAGACAGAATTGCGCCTTGGGACGGCCAGCAATGAAATTACTGGGGGCTTAAACGGTTTGCGGTTGAGCCCTTGGTTCTGCTTTGGTTCATCAGACACTTAATTGTTCGGTTTGAGTGGAAGATTCCTAGCTCATAAGTGTTATATCTCAGGAACATAGAGATCAAAGTTAAAACTAAGATGGAACAAACATGAAGACTTGCAGAAATAGCAGCACTACAATTCCGGAGCAGAAACCACGGTGGGCCCTAGCCAAGACGTCCCGAAACGGGTGTCAAGCGCCAATCGTCTGTGTTACCATTAAGTTAGGTTTACGTTGGCGCCTTCATAAAGTCTGCGGCTCGACTCACCGTCGTGCAATCGGAGAGGTAAGCAAAGCTGTTAACCTTGATTGGGTCAACCACTAAGCATGCAGTTTGGCGCAAAACATCTAAATTATAACCAATCTTTTTATATCGAATTATTGTCATCTTAAAATGATGAATAAAGTTATTTTTACCAATTATTTTTCTCAATTTATACACCAGAGTGCCATAAAATTCAGGTTCCGAAAGGCCAACGCTACGCTCATAATAAACTATGATATATTTACAGCTGTGGACACCGTACAAAGGAAGGCACCAATCATACTAAGTGGGGTTACATTGAACATCGAAGTGTACGAACCATGGCCCCATTGCACCGTAAAAGTATCTGGGGTACCAAAGGCTGTTTCGAAAGACTATTTGGAATTTTACTTTACGCATCCTCAAAAGTCTGGCGGAGGTGACATACTGGAGATGGAGTTCAAGGAAGGGGAACAGAATGCTTTTATCACGTTTGAAAGTGAAGCAGGTAAAATTATCATTTGAGCCGCGACATGATAAAACAAACAACGTGGCATTTTACCCCAGTCTAGACTTAGATCAACATAGAATGCAAAGGCTGATCTGAGTGTGAGTCTGCGCTAGGCTCACATGCTACTTTGTTGGTTTTCACGTGTTGCGGCTCATTTAAAGCTTATACGAGGGGAGTTCAATAAGTTCGTAGAGCTCGTAATTTTTTTATACAATTTAAGATTTTTTTTTCATTTTTGTGCAGTGTGAACCTTTGTCAGTTGAATGATAACAGTCGTTCAGTCAACACGTACATTTTTGCTTTTACTTTTTGTTTGAAAAACTTATACCCATAGGCAAAAATGGAAAGTCAGAATATTGAGTTCAGAGCAGTCATAAAGTTCCTCACTAAGGAGGGCGCAAACGGCAAAGAAATCAGTCGGTGCATGGCTGATTTGTATGGTGATAGTAGCCCAAAGTATTCCACAGTGGCAAAGTGGTCAGCAGAATTTAAACAAGGGCGAGACTCCTTAGAAGATGACTCAAGGCCAAGTCGCCCTGCTGATGTCATCAGCCAGGAGATGATCGACCGTGTTTAGAGACTTGTGCTAAACGATCGCTGAATCAAAGTTGCCGAACTTGCTTCAGAATGTGGTATTTCTCATGGAAGTGTTTACACTATAATCCATGAACATTTAGGCATGTCAAAAGTATCTGCCAGAAGGGTACCCAGAAACCTGAACATGCAAGATCGTCAGCAAAGGGTGGAGTCAAGAGTTGCACAAGCGGCTATTCGTGAGTGCAAGTTCGAGCAGTTAAATCACCCGCCATACAGTCCAGACCTGGCCCCCAAGTGATTATTTTCTGTTTCGAAATTTGAAGTCCCACTTGCGTGGAACGAGATTTCGGGACGATGATGAGTTCAAGGCTGCTACAGAGGCTTGGTTTGAGGACCAAACAGACGACTTTTATTTCAAAGGCATTGACTGCTTAACAGAAAAGTGGGCCAAATGCTTTGAAGTAAAGGGGATTATATTGAAAAATAATGTTCAAACCATCTTCCAATCTGTGAGTTAAACCCCGAGTTCTACAAACTTATTGAACCCCTCTTGTATTACGCATTAAAGTCATATTTAAGATAACAAGTAGCTGCTAAAATCAAAGCCTGACCGCCAGTATAACAGCTAATGAGGGGTTTACATTTAAATAACATGCCGAGTGTTCATTCTAGCTTCGTATATTGTTTAAATATATAAAATGTTCGGTTGCCATAGAGGGTTCAACTTACCTAGTCAATAAATCTACGCAGAAGCGCGCATAGTGAATGAATCAATACAGATGCATGAAATTATATATCCAACAACGACACTGTCTCTCACTTTTTTTTAAATATTGCTTTGGATATACCATTTTGCGGTAACGCTACGTCCAAATCGGACGTAAACGTCACAGTTGAAATATACATTAAGTTAACATTTTCATTTGCTGTTAAGATAAAAATTGTACATTTCTTTCAAGTCAAAATTTGTTTATGTTTTCAATTTTGTCTTTTTCTGAAAACTGACCTCTGCCCTTGCTAGAACAAGTTTTTGCATTTACAATCATTCAAATGCCCTAATTCCTTACCAGAATTGAAAAGAAAGAATACATGTATTTGATCAGTTTCAAATCACTAAATATTGGTATCAATCTGAGTATTCCAAGAATGTCGAAGTATCGAAAATCAATGACAGCTTTCAACCGTCAAGTTTCTATTTTGGCTGAGAATATATGTTTTCGGCCTTTTGCTACAGACTTATCTTTGCTTGTCTCATTTTTGTATCTAATGTTTAAATTTGTCTTAACTTTAACGACTGTCTTCTGATGACTCAATTTCTTCCATTTATTATTTATTAGCTTGAAATGTCTTGGAAAAGAACCTAAGAAGTCAAAGCTTTTGTTCTTATCATATTATGTATGTAAAATTTATAATGTATATGCATTTAATCTTGGACTCGTATAAAATTTGGCTGCATTAGACTAAACATTGTAGAGGTACATGTAAACTCTGTAATCAGTTGGAAAGAATTCCGACTTCGGCGGGATTCAAACACGAGCCACAAAATCAGTAGACACGCGTTTAATCCACTGAGCTACAGAGGCTCTTCTCTGTCCATGTGATGATCATCTGATTTCCTGAGGATTTGAAATAGTTTTGACTTTAAGTTTTTAGAAATGAGATGATAACTGCCGATGAAATTGCTTAGGCTTGTATGTTTACTTTTTCCCTTTGCTACAGGGATTTTTCAAGTTATGTAATGCTTGCTACTATTATTTTTTTTATTTTACCTAGCATTGTGATCAGCAGGTTGCCTTCAGTTTCTTTATTTCCTTACGAATATAATGTATACGTCTTTGTTAATACCCTCAAGCGCTGGATTAAGACCGTTAGAACTTTACCTAAGTCTGATATTTATGATTCAGTTTTAGCAAACTGTATCATACAAAAGATATTTTAGTTACAATATGGAATGAATCAAGAATCACATTTGAAATCTCTTTGCCAGCAGAGCCTAAAGTGTTTCATTTTACTATCCGTTCTAATTGTCTTTGAACAAGTGCTGTTGCATTATGTTACTGTCACCCGTTCGGTGTCGTGGGAGAGATGTGGAATTTGAATGATTCAGTTCCTGATAATTGCATTTTTACACTACTTTGCATATTCCGTTTTGTTTATGCTATTCTTAATGATCACAGGTATAACATTTTATGACAAAACAATTAATTTGTAAACTTGAGTGTCACTTAAGGGCAATGAGATGTTCTATTACAGATAATTTCATGATGTTATACCTGTTTATGTTATTTAAATGAATTGTTTAAGACCATCACCGTTAGCATTTAAATGGTGATTAGTATATATGTTGTCTTGTTTAAAAACAAACTACAATTTTTTTTTCTGGCGGCTCTTATTACGCTTTTTAATGTGTTTCAGATGCCAAAAGAGTTGCAGGGAGATCACACAAGTTCAACGACAATGCAGTCGAGGTTTCTTTATATAATCCGTCAGGAGACGTAGAAGGCGAAGCAGGTAACTAACATATGTACTTAGCTCGCCATACGAATTGATCAGATTCTGCATTCGTTTCAGCCAGAAAACTATTCTAAGCCTTGCCTATATCAAAAAAAAAAAAAAAAAAAAAAAAAAACTACTACACTTTCAGTGTTCAGCGTATTACATGTTCCAGATATTATTCATATAAGGATTATTCAGATGACCCGCACTGAGTTTTCAAATAATGTCTCGAAACATAAGTACAAATTTGGAGTATGGCCTTGGCAACATATAAGTAAAACTCATAAATGAGTTCCGTTCAGGTGGAATAGGACCAAATATTCATGAGAAATATTCTGAAGAAAGAAGGTGGTTCAGACTACGTAGTTATACCCCCGCTTTAGAAAAGTGGAGGGTATACTGGTTTACATCTGTCCATCCGTCCTTCCTTCGGGCCGGTCGTCCGTCCTTCCGTCCCCTTTTAATCAAATTTTTCGTTAAGATTTCTTCGCAACCATACAAGCTAGACTGGTCATATTTGGCATACAGGTTGATGACGACATGTTGTATCGTGGGATCGAGAACCAGTCTTCTCCTGCTAATTCGTCTCTGCATTTGTCCGATTTTCTTTCTTTCCATACTTTGAATAATGAAAATTTTCGTCAAAGATTTCTCCACAATCATGCAAGCTAGATTAGTCATATTTGGGTTGCAGGTTGATAACGACATGTTGTATAGTGGGATTGAGAACCAGCCTTCTCCTCTTTATTCTTTCCTGTATTTGTCCAATATTCTTTCTTTCCATACTTTGAATTATGAAATTTTTCGTCAAAAATTTCTCCACAACCATGCAAGCTAGATTAGTCATATTTGGTATTTAAGTTAATGACAACTATTTGTATCGTGGGATTGCAAACCGGCCTTCTCCTCTTATTCTTTCCTGTATTTGTCCAATTTTCTATCTTTCCATACTTTGAATAATGATTTTTTTCGTCAAAGAGTTCTCCACAACCATGCGAGCTAGATTTGTCATATTTGGTATGTAAGTTAATGACAACTTATTGTATTGTGGTATTGCAAACCGACCTTCTCCTCTTATTCTTCCCTGTATTTGTCCAATTTTCTTTCTTTCCATACTTTGAATAATGAAAATTTTCGTCAAAGATTTCTCCACAACCATGCAAGCTAGATTAGTCATATTTGGTATGTAAGTTAATGACAACTTATTGTATTGTGGGATAGCAAACCGGCCTTCTCCTCTTATACGTCCCTGTATTTGTCCAATTTTCTTTCTGTCCATACTTTGAATAATGAAAATTTTCGTCAAAGATTTCTCCACAACCGTGCGAGCTAGAGTAGTCATATTTGGTATGTAGATTAATGACAACTTATTGTACCGTGGGATTGCAAACCGGCCTTCTCCTCTTATTCTTCCCTATATTTGTCCAATTGTCTTTCTTTCCATACTTTGAATAATGCAATTTTTTGTAACAGATTCACAGCAATCATTCAAGTTTGAATGTTCATATTTGGTATACAGACTGATAAAGACTTATGTCTTACATGTATTTATTAGTTTTTTTCTTTCTGTTAATTTGAAATCATTTTATTCCGTATTACATAGAAAGGGATTTATGTAGAATATTGATATTTGGTATACATGGTGACAATGAGTTCTCTCTCTATGCTTTTTTGTAGCGAAAATAGCACCATTTGATTTAAGCAGTGAAGCGGGGGTATAGTCGGATTCTGCGACAGTTCTAGTTTCGGCTAACGAAGCCTCGCCAGTTACCCTGTAATGGCCTGGCATCAAAACCCAGCTGAAATCATACTGTAAATTTGCAAATTTCAAACACCCAGTCGATTCAAAGACTGGCATATACCAATAAAGGGAGTCGCAAACGATCAAACAGTGTGTAGAAATAAATCTGAACCAAGTTTTCTGATTTCTCAGAATATTCCCGCTAATCTTAAAGGATGAAGAGAAAAAAACTGTACTACAAAGAGAGCTACTATGACACGTCACTGTCTGTCGTTCATTTGTTGTGCGTGGTCCGTCCATCTACCAGGTGTTTGTATATTCTCTCCAAAGACACTTGACGGATTGGGTCTAAATTTCATATGTTGCAGTCAGGGGTTATGGTCGTCTATTCAAGTAATTGAGGTATATAAAAAAAAACAAGATTGCTCCCCTTCCCCTACCCACCCCCCTCCAAAAGTAAAACTACTTCGTTTATCGTTTAGACCTCCTTCTCTTCAGACTGATGAAGCGAGTTAGCTGGTATTTTGCAAGAAGCCCTAAGTACGCCTCCTAACTAAAATTCATAAAATTGTAATCGCTTGACAACATATGCCGCCAAGCGGGGTAATAAACATTGAAAAGAAAACATGAAAATGTGTTCAAGTAAAGCCTGTTCCTTCTATTCTATCATTCCACATGACATTGCTACAAATTCCTTCTCCCTGGTCTTGCTTTCAGACGCCCTATTTGTGGTAGCCGATATTTTCAAGAAACTGTACAAATATAAAGCATAATCAGTCAGTGAGCCAGTCAATGTGTAGACAAGAACCGTAGCTCTTGCCCCTTTGTAGTTTCAGTATGAAAATCGTGTCCGCTCTTTATTTTTATATAGCTGCGAAGGCAATAATCAGGAACCGACACCATTAATTTACATGCCCTCCCCTTAATACTAAATGGGAAAGGAAAACAATAAAGATGGCACACAAAGCAAACATAACAAACAACAAGCCAAGAGGTCAGCTTCCCAACCCCCTCCCCCCCCCCCCCACAGCAGATGGCCATGACAAGAGCTATACTTCCACCAACATTTCTGACAGTATTATGTCCCTGTATTACATAAAGTATGAACATTGTGTCCACTCTGTTATATTCGCCAAAAGTTTAGCATATTTTAGCTCTATAGTAACTTTATTACAAATTCTGTAGAAAAGTAGCAAACCATTAAACGACAATATAATTTATAGATTTGGAAAGATGGAATGTTTTTAAAGCATATGCTTGTTGACAGTTTTGTCCCAATTTGTCAGATTGAAGAATTTTGGCTGGTTGACTTTTTCATGCAAATAACTTTTTATTTTATTTTTTATTTTCTGCATATAAAATGTCGAGCTTGGAAAAAATTGTCTTACGTCAGACAGGAGAGCTCGGAACAAGTACGTATGTGATGTTTGAGTATTTGTTGTTATATTGTAGGGGAAGGGCCGTAACTAATGTTGTGAGAACTTGTGGCCCAACCCCACTGCTTACGTTTATTGCAATTAAAAAAAATTGAACTAAGTACGTTGTACATAAAATTTGAAGTGCCACATCAAAGACCGACATTTTACAGTAGGAAAAAACTGATAAGAATTCATTGGAAAAAAGCATAATTACTGACTATAAACGGACAAATATTGTCAAGATTTTGTATGTCTGATTTAGACGCCTGCATCACCATCAAAACAGCAATCTACGATTTAACATGACTAGTCTACTATAGTAAAAGTAAGGAGGAAAATTTGATGTGTGCAAAATTAAAGCTGATGATGTTTTGGACAGCGTTTTAAAAACTGTCAGAAATTGTATTTCAAATACAGTGGTCTTAGCTTTTGTCGTTTTGTATCCAAACAGCTGCATGTTTTCAAAAATCCAGGTTCTAGGTGTTTTTATTGTACATTACTGCTTCGGATAGGAACAGTTACCGCACATTTTTTACTCATCAGAAGTCCCCCTTATAATTTATTTCTTCTGCTAATTTCACAAATGATTATGCTAAATTTTTGGCGTGCAGTATATATTACTATTATTGAAGTTATTCCCCAGAAACGCTCGCAGTTGTGTATGTATTATCAGTCAATCTTCAGAGAATAAGAACCAAAACTGCGTTTTCATTTGTAATGGAACCCTCGTATGGAAATCATGACCTTTGGCGTTTACGCTGGTAAGCGATTCAGGGCCATCAAGATCTTCCTGTATAATTTATGGATGGAAAAAGTGTGACGTCATTTGTTTCTCTTTTCCAGAGTCATTGAGTTCGCCAGTCAAAGGAAACAAAAACGTTACTAGTATTTTTGTAAGTAACTTACCACCGTCGGCAACTAAAGAGTTCCTAGAAATGTTCTTTGAAAACACAAAAAAGAAAGGTGGTGGACCTGTAAAGAACGTGGATATAAACAAAGATGACCACACCGCGGTTGTCGAGTTCTGTGATTCTGATGGTAATTAAATAGAATTAGAATAGCAATTTGTATAGTTGTATAAACAAACCAGTACATTTCATTTGAGTAATACGCTTATTTTATCTTTGAAAACACAATAAAGAAAGGTGGTGGACCTGTAAAGAACGTGGATATAAACAAAGATGACCACACCGCGGTTGTCGAGTTCTGTGATTCTGATGGTAATTAAATAGAATTAGAATAGCAATTTGTATAGTTGTATAAACAAACCAGTACATTTCATTTGAGTAATACGCTTATTTTATTTTTACTTTTAATTACAATAGATCTGATTTAAGACAATATCTGGTGCATAAAACATTTTAGGTGTTATCTTGCTGACTATATGTTACGCACACAACTAACCTTTAACTCTTAGGCGCTTTTTTACGTGGCGTTTTCTGACTATTCTTTGAACAATTAGATTAAGTTATGCATCAGAGTCAAATATAATGATATTTACAACAGCATATTTTCCTTTATGATTATGTCAGCACAGATATCTTGCTCTCCAAAACTGAAGATTCCGGGAGCACTTTTAGAATTCGAGAGTAGGCTCCGTCGTTCGTCAGCACTTTCAGCTGACTTCAAATAAAGCATGCTTTCTGCATTTTATTTTATTTTGTTGTTGCTGTAGCGGCTAAATTATTGTTAAAGTATAAAATGCGCTCTTGTTTCCAAAAAATAAATACTTTGTATTTTATCAACGAATTGAAGACCTACAGTACCATGTTGTGTACTTTTCAAATGCCCCTCGTATATTATGATTGTAACCTCACGCCTTTTTTTTACCTCAGCCGTGGCCGTTGTCTTAAAGAAACGTCCAATCAAAATTCGGGGAAACGTCGTTGAGGTGGAGAGATATGAGCCACAACAGTATACAGTTATGGTATGTGGTCTACCAGAGTCAGTGGAAAAGGATCTTTTGGAAATGTATTTTGAAAATGAAAGAAAATCTGGTGGAGACACAGTAACAGATATAACAATGGAAGAAGACAAGGGAATTGCTTTTGTGACTTTTGAAACTGAAAAAGGTTGGGATTTTAATTTTATTGAAAACATATAATAAATACTTAGAGAGGTGCCATGTTCGAGTCGTTAGAGCGACTCGGTTATGGTGCGGGTTCGAATTTCGGGTTGGTTTAACAACCGACTGAAAAACTCTCTCTATCAACCCAGCAGTAAGTGAGTACCTTTTTCGAATCAGGGAAGGATAAGACATGGAAAGGAGAGGGACAGGCTCCGCCTTTCATATGCTGCGCCCAAGCTAAGCGGGTCCCTTATCCCTACTGCCCTCTGGCCATTAGGGTATGGAAGAAAATGTTTGAGTTAGTTGGTAAAAATAGAAATTAGCTCCCTCAAGGTATTTCTGTAACATTAATATAGTACAGAACAATTCGTTTTGCAGCAGCATATTTTTATACTATAAAAAAACTGATAATAACCAATGATCTTTGGCTCAATTCAAACGAGGCAAACTGAAACGCAAAACAAAGGCTGGAAAGAAAATTCCGAATCTTACTAAAATGGCTCGAGAGCCCTATGTTCAAATACATGCAACTCTCGATATTTAGAAGTCGAGCTTCTTTCCAAACTACTCATATCTCAAAATAAATTTTCTGGTACCAGAAAATGTTCGTTGAGGTATCTGTAGTTTAGTTCACAGGAGCTGAAATTCAAATAAAATAGTAAATATGAGTCGCAACACGACAAAACGGACAAAGTGGCATGTTCGCCAAGCAAAGACTCGTATCAGCCTGGGCATCCGCCCAGTTAGATCCGAGTCTTCGCTTTCCGCATGGTAGTTGGGGGTAGTTTCATCTATATACTGAACCATTCAGCGTTTATGGTAAATATTGATAATAGGAAGACATGGAACGACTTTTAGATATATTCACGTATCAAATAAGAGGTTTCTGTCTGTGATAGGCAACTACCAACAAAGATGACGCAATGTGTTGCATGTTCCAACTAGTCGGCGTATCTTATACATGGGAAACATATGTAAAAAGGCATTTCACTATTTTTTTATCATTCATAAACTTTATTCAACACGGGTAGCATAGTTATTTTTCAGTAATGAATTAAGTCAGGTCTGCAATGTCTTCTTAGCCAGTAGTCTTACCTGTAACGATATGCGGAGATAGAAAGAAAAAGGCAAGATTTAGGACTGTTTCTTCTGCTTTTTACAGTTGCTGCAAGAATGGCAGGAAAATCAGAACATAAAATTGCTGGCAAGTCAGTATCTGTAAAGATTTACAAACCCTCAAGCGAAAGTTCACTACAGAAGTTCAAAAGGGACAACGATCAGAAGGAAGAGACTGATGACGATCAGATACAACTTCGTACCGTGAGAGTTGCTGCAATATCAAAGATTGGTCACAAAGACACATTACAATATTATCTTGAGAACACAAATAAGTCTGGCGGTGGTGACATTTTAGATTTCAAAGTGGATGAGAAGGATGACGTAGCCTTTGTTACATTTCAGGATGAAGCTGGTATGAATTTTTGTTCAGTCCATGTGATTGGTACGTTCAAATGTTTCAGTGGTTTTGTTTAACGCGTTTCAGCTTGATTTTGATAAAAACAAAAACAAAAAAAACGAAACACACACACACACACACACACACACACGCAGAGTTAAATTCTAGACACACGGTATTGTGGTTCATAAGGTATTGTGAATCATTATACTACCCATCGCTTTGTCCGTGGACCTTTTTTTCCTCTTTCCGCCCTTGTATCGTATTTCATCTATTGTTTTTACAGGGGTGAGTGGGTGGGTTTTGATGGGGGTGGAGAGGGTTGATGGGGGAGAAGAAAGGTTCCCAGAGATTTGGAAACAGTAAGCTGGTCGTCAATTATAATAAAGTATTCATAAACATAGTATAATGACATTAAACAGGTCAATTTCTGAGAGAGTTACTGTAAACACTACTGTTTGGCGGCTATTTTATTTTGTCGATATTGGCGGAAGAGTAGAACACCGCCAAACTAAGCAGCAAATGTTTACTATACAATGGAAGGAAAAGCTGCAATTAAGCATAAAGTTCAGTCTCTCCACCCTTCCAGAATATCAAAGCGTATCAAAGCTCGTTCCTTTATATTGAATAAGTACAACAGAAGATCTCAAACAAAATCGCCGGGGAAAAGAAAAATTGATTATCTATGTCTAGCCATTTAGTACACAAGACGAGTTGATTAAATCAGAAGTAGCACCAAATATTTTCTCTATAAATGGTTTTATTTATAACATATCCATTTACAAGCATAAATGGAGAAATGCCAGTGTAGACCCTGGACTCGATCTGAGCATTTGACAAAAACCGATGGATTATTTTTAATTGTTATTACAATTATTTTATTTTTTCAGAAATCACAAATCGGCAAATATAAAAATCCGCCTTTCGCTGCCGCCAAATATAAGTGTTTACAGTGTGTCCCTTTGAAATTCATTGTTTAGGCAATATATACCACGCTATAATGCATACTTTGCAAAGTTCAATTCCTCTGAGTTCTACATGCAATGTTTTTTGTGTTTCTTTCCCTTTTGGATTTGAGGGCAGGATATTGGCTTTGATTGGACTAATTCCTGATAATTGCCAACTATCAGAGGTAAATACAATATCATTCCATATGCACTTTCAAAAGCTTAACTTTGGTTAGTACTACATGATCTCTGGATCTGCACTGTGCTGTATACAAGCTTTAAATATAGTTTTGTTTCATAATGATTGGGCATATGGCAAAACAAAGTTTTATTTCATAAAATATTCTTTTCTGAAGAGGGGAAGAGTTTTGATTATGGTGTTAAAATGCTGTAAATATTTTCTTTAACCATGATATGGAAGTTTCTAGATGTTTTATAGGTTTGAAGTGAACAAGTCGATAACATTGTACTTTAGAACTTTCTAGAAATTGGTGAAACTTTAGAATATTCCCGAAATACAAAAAAAAAAATGTCTGGAAAGTACTGGGATTTGCTCCCCATAGTCAAAAGAAGGTCTGGGTCAGATATTTTGAGAATTTCTGGAATAACTAATTTTAGTACTGAAAAAATTGTAAAACTGTCTTTTGACAACATTGAGAATCTTTGACTCAGCTGATGAAAGGCGGAGCCCATCTCTCTCCTTTCGCTGCCTTAGCCTTCCAAGATTCGAAAAGGTACCCGTTTACTGTTGGGTTGACAGAAAGAGTTTTCCGGTCGTCGGATGGCGACGGTAAGAAGCGAACTCACGACCTCCGGTAACTTTCTGCACAACAATCGAGCCACTCTAACCACTCGACTACGGCGCCTCTCTGGCATTCATGGCATTAGGTCGGCCGAAATCATAAAATTAAAACTGAAGACCCTAAAACTGTTTTTGTTCAGTATATTTCGGTTTCAAGGATTCTTTCTGCACTCTAGGCGGGATATTAGAATTATGTTGTTAACATTATATTGCTCTTGTTTATTTCGTGACGTAAACTGGTATTTTGTGTTGTTTTTCACAGCTGCGAGAAGAGTAAGCAGAACAACACATTCACTGAAAGGAGTTGATTTAGATGTCAGACTATACAAGCCTCCAAAGCCAAAGCCTTGCTACACTGATCGTCTGATAGTTGAAGGTAAAGCAGAATATTTTCTACTTTTTTGTAGCTGCAGTTTTAATGCCTCACTGCTCGATATAAGAAGAGATACAGAGGGTGGACAAAAGTGTTCGTAAAATCGTGACATTGCCGTTCACTTCAGTGCATTTCCACTTTTGCTGAAAAATTATTTATATCAGAAACATAAAATATACCATCATGAAAATCATACTTATGTGTAGCTAAATGATTTATGCAATATACAAAATATTTTTGTACGTTTGTGATCTCTAGTTGCAAAGTTGTGATTATTTGAATATCACGTAATGTTTAGGAAAACCTGTTTCCATTGACGTCAATGGTGACGTTAGCAAAATTTACCGAAAGGAAATACCTAATTTAGGTTAAAAATGATGCCAAGTAATAACTATAGATATCGGGAAACCAAGAAATTTAATAATATTGCACACATAATGTAGCTAGACATTGGTGCAATTTTCATGTTTATATCTATTATACTTTTCTCAGAATAATTTTTGCGCTAAAAGAAAAAATGCATTAAAGTCAATGACAACGTCACGATTTAACGAACACTTCTGTCCACCCTCTGTACTTGTACTTAACGTTGACAGCATATCCGTACGTAGAATATACGTCTATTCTGCTATCCGCTTCTGTGTCCCAAAGCGATACATGTTTTCTTCAAATATTCAATTAAAATGCACCGTGTACACTGGGGTAAAACCATGGTATCTGTCTGTGCTGTCGACCAAGATGGCACTATACTAAGTTGCTGTCAACCGAGAATTAATGCTTTCGACAGTGCACCCCCCACCCCCCACGCACAACTAATTTCATTACTGGTCGTCCCAAGGCGGCAGTTCTGTTTTGATTCTTCTTGGTTGTTTTATGTGCTGCTAGTTGCCGTGTCTGTTATTGATGTAGTGTTTGTGATGTTCGAGCCCGTTGACCAATGCATGGGAAATGGCTGTTTACATGGCTGCCGCTGGTGTTGTCTTTGGCGATGATTATTTTTGTGTTATCTCTTTCCTGCATGGTGTCTTGGGTTGGATCTAGGATTGAACTTTGTCAGTTCCTGAGAATTTTCCTCCTTTCTTTTGGATATTGTGGTAATACTGTTGTCGACGTGATAAAAAACTGTTAGTACTGCTGCCGATAGTAGTCAGTATAGCTGTCGACAGTCATTTACCATTGGCGAGTCTGTTTAAACTTAGTAAATTGACTTAAACAAACATCGCAGTTTCTGTTGAACAGCATGTTTTTTTTTTTCTTTTCTTTGTTTTTTTTTTCATTCGTTCATGTACATGTATGGTACGGGCACACAGTCTGCGCACAGTCAATTTTAGGCCAGAAATACCCTGTGCTTAGGGATAGTTTTACCTGAGTCTACGTACAATTAGTCTCAGTTACTTGGTCCATCTATGTTCAAAAACCTTTTGTAGCATCTTCTCGCAAATACCTGTGTTCTTTTCTCTAACTCTGCTGTCAAGGTCTGTGATTCAGAGGCATATGGCCTAACACTCCTTGGAACGTCGGATGACCATAAACATTGCAAGTAGGTCCAGGGACATTTTTCACAAAAAAGAATCACACGATTTCTGTATGATCGTTTCATAAAAAGTGGTGAAAATGCCCCAGAACCTACTTCACTTTTGTCTCATTATTTGTGGCCATCCGATTTGTCAAGGAGTCATGTTTGGCCATTACCAAACGGTCTCATACAGTCAGACTGACCCTGCGATACGAATAAATCATTTTAATAGACTTAAATACTGAAGAGTTGTTCTTTCGTAAATGTGCTCTCTGTTATGTATTTTGCGTATAATTTCTTCTTTAGCTATTTTAAATCAGTTGTGTTTCATGATAATGTTCTTAGCTCTGTATTTTCATTTATGATTCATTGCTTTTCATCTGTAAGGTTTGCTGAAAAGACATCGAATGAGGGTTTACTTAATTTTGTTAAGGCGATGAGTGAAACATTATCACAGTCAGTCGTATATGGAGAAAAAGACGACACAGCTATGGTAATATTTGAAACGGAACCAGGTGAGTTTGACTTTCAGTAACTTAATGAAGCTGCGTCTTCTATTTAACAAAATTTGATGTTCGTCATTCTTCTGATTACATAAAGATCAGACTTCCCGAAATGTAAGATTAAAAAAAAAAAAACAGCACTGTGCGCATTAATTTGAAATTGCAAAAAAAAGCTCACCAAGTGATTAAAACAGTTGATAGGCCTAGCTGGCGGGTTCATTATGAATGTCAATCACAAAATAACGGTAAAACTTTATTCGGAAATACTGAGAGAGTCAATATAATAATGTTTGTCTGTGCAAAAGCTTTATGCACCGCCATTGACCGAGCTGCAGTTTAGTTTAATACTTGTTTTCTAAGAAGTTACGTTTAAGAACTTATTCCCAGAAAATACAAAATGTATATCAGAATCATAATATTTAAAATCAGCGTCATGAGAACATCTGCAAACAGAAAAATTTAAGATCGGCAGGCCAGTCTATGAAAATGCATAATTTCCACAAAGGATGACAACTGATTGAGTGTTTTAGTTGAGAAAGTGTCTGGTTCACATTTATATAGTTTTGAGATATTTAGGTTCAACGTCTGCATGTCAGTCCCTAATTCGCATCTGCATTACGAAACTTACTTTTATTATAAAAATATAGCTTCAACTGAAGCATTCGCGTTCAAAACAAAGTACGTAAATAAACTCAAGCATTAATTGCTAACATCTTCTTTTAACGATTCACTTACTCCAAGACAACAGTAATTCATTTTATGTAGGATAGAGTTGGGGTGTAGTTAGTCTCTGTCAAAAATTGTAGGTGAAATGGCAAAAGTACGGAAATAACAAGAAATCAAGACTGAAAGACACAATTGGTGCACCCATGGTCTCTGTCCATCATGCACACCTTAAAAATATTTAAATTTTGAAGCTTATTCCGATTCCTCGGCCCTCAAGCTGCTTACTAAATAATCACTATAGAGCTCTTTATTCAATCTGCTGTAATCTTCTCAAAACTGATTATAAGATTTTTAATACAAAGTCATGCAAGCTATCAGTATGACAGTTGATATATTACTAGTTTGAAAAATGTGGGAGGAAAGATAAATAGGGAAATTCTTAGGAACTGACACGATTCAATCCCAGATCCCACCCAAGACGCCATGTGGGAAAAGACACTACAAAATGAGTCACCAGTAGATACATCATCAGCGGCAGCTTAGTGAAGCGCTTTTTCCCATGTAGGTGGTAATCGAGATAGCCTTACATTCGCAATCAATATATCAATAATAGACATATCAACAAACATCACATAGAATATCCAAGAAGAATTAAACAGAAGTGCCGCCTAGGGACGGCCATTAATGAAAATACTGGGGGCTTAACCGGTTGATGCTCGACCAACCCTCACCCTTGGAAGTTTACTACTTTATTTACACCCCTGTGAATAAATGTCAGTCTAAAATCCTGTTTGTTGCTTTTCAAAGAATAATTTTACCTAAAAAATCGCATGTAAATCTGCAATCTATACAAAGACACCATATAACTGGATGGAAAAAGTTGGAGGAGTTGCTTACACAAACAACTATTTAATATTTACTACTGAAATTGCTCAGTGCGAAACGCTGTGTTTTTTCCAGATATATGTTTATCACCTTCAAAAAAGCACATCCTCATATTGTCTATAGCATATGTGCGCAACTTCACTTTGTTCAATAGAATTATAGGGACTTGTAACCTTTCAGAAGCTTCAGGAGTGTTGCATTCAAAACTCCGAATTTAAAATGAAGGTTCATAAGAAAAATACTGAAACATCCCTTTTCATTTTATATTGGGTTAAATGTACCTACTTATTGAAAAAAAACATTGTAAGGCAGCGCAAAAGAAAAAAAAAAATATAAAACTGACCATTTGATTTTATTTGATTTTATTTGGCAAAGCTATACATACGTGAATATAATATTGACGGCAAATATAAGATTTTGACTGGACCAAAGTTTATATCGTTTATGGCCTCCATAAGTAAAGAAAATCCCATATTTCGTTAACTTAATGGCAGAATAAAGCAGACATTCCTTGTGGAAAGTCCTCTCAAATATCTTTATTTAATTTTGCTTTGGAAAATGAAGAAACGTGCTGTAGAGTGTGGCAAAAGCGTAATTTGACAAACTGGTCGTTAGGAAGGAATCTACACGAAACTTCAGTTTACCAAAATTTTTAATAGATCAAAAAAAGAAATAAAAATTAAAAAAAAAAAACAAAAAAAAAAAAACAATATCTGACCTTCCACACAGTAACATTCTCAAAGTACCTTATGATATTGGTATTTTTGTCGCACCTGCTTTAGCAAGGTGCGATATAGGAGTTCACTTTTCCGTCCGTCCGTCCGTCAGTCATTCCGTCCGTCCGTCCGTCCACAATTACCTCGACCCTAGTGTTTAAGTCCATTTCTCTCAAACTATGATACCTACAATCATGAAACTTGGTATAAAGTTTCTTCTTAGAGTGTTCTCCAGGTATGTTGCACTTTTTTCTACCCTAGACCTATATTTCACGCTCTGCTGACTTCGTAAAATTCAATGTCCAAAATTACCTCGACCCTAGTGTTTAAGTCCATTTCTCTCAAACAATGATACCTACAATAGTCAAACCTGGTATAAAGTTTCTTGTCAGAAAGTTTGCAAGTTATGTTGCACTTTTTCTACCCTTGACCTATATTTCATGCTCTGCTGACTTCGTAAAATTCAATGTCCAAAATTACCTCGACCCTAGTGTTTAAATCCATTTCTTCCAAACTATGATGCCTGCAATCATTGAACCTGGTACTAAGTTTCTTCTTAGAATGTTCCTGAGGCACGTTGCACTTTTTTCTACCCTTGACCTATATTTAACCCTCTGCTGGCTTCATAAATTTCACGTCAAAAATTACATCGACCCTAGCATTTTAGTCCATTTCTCTCAAAGCATGATACCTAGAATCATCAAACCTGGCAATAAGTTTCTTCATAAAAAGGTCTCAAGGGTTGTTGCACTTTCTTCTGCCCTTGACCTTTATTTTAAGGGCTGTTGACTTTGTAAAATTGTACATCCAACATGGCATTGGCCCCAGCATTTAAGCCTATTTCTCTTTAAACACAATGGTATAAGCATCAAACCGCTATGCTTGGTGTATATTTCATGTGCTCTGTTGGCTTTGGAAATTTATAGGTCAACCTGGCATCCACATTCATATGTACTCTAACATTAAAGTACATTTCGCACAAAGTAGCCCATCAGAGGTGGCATAAAAGGTTTCTTGGATTGTTTAACTACTGTATACTTTTCATGATTATTTCATACTCTGTACTGTTGAATTTTATGTCCAGAATGTCATCCTTCTTAGCTTACAAGGCCAGTTCACTCTAATTTTTATACATGAATTCATGAAACCTAATCTAACCATGATCTCTGCTGAAGAGCAAGGCAGGTGCGACATAGCATTCTGCGGAATTCTTGTTTTGACAGGGGCGATGTAGAAGTTAATAATTTAGAAAGTTCAGTAGTACTGTAACTTGAGTTGGCATAAAATCGTGCTTTATTTGAATTTTTCTTGTGAAGCTTAGGTAACCTGTATAGTTATTCGTCGCTGAGGGCTTAGGATCTCGGCTGCTATGGGTTTGCAAAGGCCTTACAGAGACTCGCTAGCCCTTATGAAGTTTACACATGGATTGACGTCTCTGGACATGGTCATGTATTTTTACACTGGACGACCGTGCGGACTTAATTTTTTCTCGGTCCAAACGTCTACTTAAAATACATGAAGAATTCGGTATCCAGAGTGTCAGTCCTCACTACCTGTATTATCTTCGAGGGATTCAAATGTTGCTAATTATACCTTTATCATCATAACTACACCTGTACTGTATCTTTACTTTCTAGATTTCGCAAAACTTGTTGACAGCTGTAAGACACGTACACTGGAAGGAAGATATCTCATCGTATCTAAAGTGCCGATATCAAATTGTGTAGCCGTTTCAAACATGAGAACTACAACATCAGAGGACACTTTACGGTATTATTTTGAAAACCCAAAGCGTGGTGGTGATATAGAAAAGCTTGAGATGTGTTCAGAGCTGGACTATTGCTTGGTTTACTTTCAGGACTACACAGGTTGTACATAATTTAAACATTTTTTGTACTCAATACGATTCTCGCAAATGTACATGAACAAATGTTGACCACTATGCCCAAACAGCAACGGCATTCAAGTGCTACCGAAAAATGGTTTTGTTCTATCATGCTATTTCATACTTTAAGCCACAGATTATTTGTGTGGAAACTTTATCGTAATGCCCTTAATACTACGTGCGCGAGATATGTCTGTAAAGTTCCTGGACACGCCTAGAACATTAAGAAATAGACGCACAGCATTTAATTAAGTTATATTATCATAATTAGCAACACTATCGAAGTTGGTGTTAGAAAAATGGTACCGGTTCACGCGACGTTTCATGAGGTTGATTGACGTAAAATAATCAATGGTTCTCACCAATCTGTATGGATGTAGGTGACGTTCCGACGTCGTAGACGCTGTTCCGCTGTTAGAAGAAAACCTGTGTATAAATGTTTTTCTGCTTTGAACAGTCATAGTCTTAAAACGAATTTTTGGTCAGTAAATAGACCGAAAAGAATGTAAATATAATCAATGAACTTATTTGTTTTGGTGTTTTTCGAAGTATAAACTACATTTGCTCGCTATCACAGTTTACATGAAGCCCTTCGGGGTTCACTTACTTCGCACGCGACTCAAGGTAGTTTATAATTCGATAAACACCAGATGAATGAAATACGTTCCTTAATTACAAAACAAAACAGAAAGCAAAGTGGGCAGCTTCAAAGGTGACCATATTTACCGAAGACCACAGACAAGCGGGCAAAAATCAAATAACATTGAGGAAGCCCAACAGAAGTACCGACTAAGAAAGGTCAGCATTAGATTACATGGGGAAGGGAATAACACTAGTTTTACTGGATCCAAACCCTCGCCTTCATCTTCTGCAACGGTTCGAAACATTTTGTTAACTGGTTGATCCTCAATGTATCATGCCAAGATGCAAAACATCACGAATAAAAACTACGATTTTTAGGCATGATTTTGGAAAACATTGTCTTTTATCAACTTATATCAAAACAAGATATGTATACGTCAGAATAAAGTATTAATCGAATCGCATGTCTCCTCAATTCGAACCTTAGTGTACCAATAAAGCTTAATCTTGGATGATTGAAGTCGCAATACAAAAAAACAAAACAAAAAGCAGTGTTCAATATTTGATAAAATTTTGCGACGTTCCATAAAACTATGACAGACTCATGGCTCTTATTCGACTTTGACGCCTTCACGTTCTCACTTCTGAACTAAGTCACCATTGGAATTTACGTTCTCAAGTCACCATGGGAACATGTTTTGTATGTTTTTATGAATTTTGTCCGGCTTACGATGTATTTCTTTGCAGTAGGCGAGGTAATGATCAGGAATCGACACAATCGAGTGTTCATTAGCAGGTCCTTGGTGTTCGGCTGTATGTGTGTCTTTTATTGAAGATGTACTTTAGCCGCGACACGACAAAACCAACAAAGTGCATGTGTGCCCAACGAAGACTCAGATCAGCCTGGGCGTCTGCCCAATCTGATCAGAGTATTCATTGTGCTCTGAAAGGGCAGCTAAAGCATTGCAACATCGAAGACTCTAATCAGACTGGGCAGGTGCCCAGGCTGATATTATTCTTCGATGGGCGCACATGCCACTTTACTTGTTTTGTCGTGTTGCAGCTCCTTTTATAGATCACTTTGACATGTGAGCTTATAGTATAGCCTTGGTCCGTCGGCATGCGTCGGCATGCGTCGTTGGCGTCCGCACTTTAAAATGCTAGTATCTCCTAATCCACCTGACCAATCTTGATTGAATTTTATATGTGGCATTTTGGGGGTAGGGGTTGAATGCATAAGGCATTTGGGCAGATCGGTTTGGAACTCTGTTTGCCATGGCAACATAAAGCTTCCATTGACTTATAATGGGAAAAATTTAAAAAAATTCTTCTCTTCGTGGTCATCTACATAAATCCTGCCAATCAAGCCCCTGGGGTCAAAACTGGCAACACTCCGAGGGCATTAGCTCCCATTGACTAATAATGGGAAAAAACTTAAAAAATATTCTTCTCTGAAACCATGAGGCCCATAGATAATATATTAAGTATGTGGCAATGTTTAGTGGTCCTCTACATCAAGTCCCTGGGATCCAAACTGGCCACACCCGGACGTCCTTAGCTCCTAAAGACTTATAATGGGAAAAACTTCAAAAATCTTCTTCTCTAAAACCATGAGGCCCAGAGTTTATATATTTAGTATGTAGCAATATCTAGTGGAGTCCTACATAAATCCTGCCAACCATGCCCCTCGGCCACGCCCAGAGGTCATTTGCTCCTATTGACTTATAAAATTTAAAAGATCTTCTTCTCTGAAACCATAGGACCCAGAGCTTATATACTAAATCTTTTTTGTTCTCCTACATAAATTCTGCCAACCATGCCCCTGGGGTTCAAATTGGTCACGGCCCGGGGGCCATTAGCTCCCAAAGACTTATAATGGGAAAACATTGACATATCTTCTCTGAAACCATGGGGCCCGGAGCTTAATATATTTCCCATGTAGCAATGTTTAGAAGTCCTCTACATAAGTCCTGACAGTAAAACCCCTTGGTTTCCAACTGGCCTCACTCCATGGGGTCATTTGCTGATATAGAGCTATATATAGCTGAAGAACCTTCAAAAATATTCCATGAAACCATGAGGCCCAGGCCTTATATATTTAGTATGTTGCAATGTTTAATAGTCCCCTGCATAAATCCTGCTAATCAAGTCCCTAGGGTCCAAACTGGTCTCAACCTATGGGGTCATTCGTTTATATAGAGCCATATCTGAAAATAAAGCCTTCAAAAATCTTCTTTTCTGAAACTAGGAAATTTAAAGAGTAACTACACTCCAGGAACTGACTGAATCAGATCCCAAACCCTATCCCCAACATCAAAGGGAAAGATTGACAAAGACATCATAACAAACAATAAATTACAAGTGATAAGCCGAGTCAGCAGCTCTTTCCGAAATAGGTGGCAACTCAGCTATCTTTACTGAACTAAATAATTTAGACCAACAGACGGGTTACAACAGACTAAGCAAATTATACGAAAAACATTTAACAACTATTTTTACCTATTTTCTATTTTTATTATAGAAGGGTTAAAATGAGAACACAATAAATTAAACAGCACCGAACATAAAACAAATGCAACCGCAACGAAAGTACCGCCTTTGGAAGCCAAGAGCTTTGATATTTAGTATATAGCGATGTTTAGTGGTACCGTACAAAAATCCTGCCAATCATGCCCCTGGGCTCCTAACCAGCCACGCCCCGGTCATTTATTAATATTGCTTTTTCGAGCTAAGATGTTAAACTTCTTCTTGGGGTCAAAACATTCTGGGGTGGGGTAGGAGGTTGGGTGTTTGGCTCACATTGGTACTCAGGTGAACAAACTTTGCCCTCTTGGGCTACTTGTTTTTTTTGTATTTTTGCGGTTTGCGTTTCAGCCAACAATTTTCGGCACTCTTGGTATGTTGTTCTTTGTGATCATGGGCTTGCCTGGGCATCTACAGTTGTATTCTTTGGTAAAGTAAATGAAGCAAGGATTAGTAACCGACAGAATTGCTTACCGCATCCGCCCTAAACACGAAATGTCAAACTGTTTTTATAAGGATCGTTATTCTGGTTTTGATAGCTTCAGAGTTTTGCCTGTCCATACATACGAAGCTATAAATTTATAGCATGGCTGGGACTAGAGGTTTGAAGGTCAGTGGTTCTGCTCCAGCATACCTGTATGTTCGTTAGGTCCTGTGTGGTGCCATGCTGTTATATTGGATAGTTCTATAGCGTTTTGATAACCTCACTGGAAAATCGAAGGCTGGTTTCTTTGCTTTTCGATATTTTTTATATTATATGCACTGTATACGTTTCTTTGTTTTGTTTATTCTTCCTTCTGGTGTCATTGTTTGGCTGATGTATATTGTGACAGTTCCTGGACATCTTCATATTAACAGTTGAGTGGTAAAACCATGGGAAGTAAGATCCGTATTTGTTCCGTCGGATATGGACTTTTTGAGTTATCTCCCCTTTGTCGAAAAAAGATTTAGTCTGTAGATAGTATTTACGTGAGGGTGCTGATAAACGGTTTACAGCTCGGGACGTACAGTCACTGCAAATTAGCGTATTATTTGCCACTAGCAAAGCTTTTTTGTTGAAAAAATGATTCTTGAGAGATGTACTATTTTTTTATATTTTTTTTTTCAGTTATTGAGAAAGTGCTTCAAATGGATCACACCCTAGAAGGTCAGAAACTAAACATACAGTTGTATATTGAGAAGTTGGGTATCATCCATGGTGATGGCAGTCGACGTAAAGTACGATTTCCAGATCCTAGAGAAAGAGAAATAATTGAACCAAACATCAAAAGCTTTATTTCTCAGAACAAGATTATAGAAGTGAGACTGCCAAAGGCGCACAAATATCAAATGAAGTTACTAGAAACGTATTACAAGGACAAGCTAGACAACATTGATCGAAGTTTGCGTGATCATTTCGTACAGATAAAGTACGAAAAGGAAAACATTTCTATTAAAGGTACAGAAACTGGCATAAATTTAGCAAAGAAGCAGCTTCATGATATTGTATTTTCAGTTCAAAAGAAGATACACACGCTAAAACGACCTGGACTGGTTTCTCATATAAAGTCTAAAAAGAGTCAGGTTAACATAAGTGTGTTGAAAAACTCTACCATGTTTCCATAACAAAAGAAGCAGAAGTTGATGAGGGATGGCTGGCTTCTCAAACATCAAAATTTAAAAGACCTGCCCCCAGACCAAATATGAAAATCCGTGCTTTCTGCAAAAACTACGGTAACCGTAAAATATATACCGCCGAAGGTGATATGACGGCGCAGAATGTAGATGTGATTGTAAACCCTGTAGACAAACAATTCTAATTCAGTGGTGGACTTGGAAAAATGCTAGTTGATAAAGGTATGAGATTTAATTATTGTTTCTCTTCTGCGTGGAAGTGAAGGGTGTTGTCTTTTTGCTTTCTGCATCTTTAGTTCCTCCATAGTTGAAGCGTGTAGCTATGCAAGAACAATTATAGCAAACATACACAACATATTTACGAAATTCATTACCAACAGATCTTATATCATGTGTAGTTACGTAATGTGGCCACACTGCCAACGCCTCCGTCCCCGGTACCAGCTCTATTACCAAACTGAAACGATATGAGCCCAGATGATCCGAAAATACATAAACTGCACTATGGTGGAATACGGGGAGGATTTACGATCGTCACGCGGCACTTAACATCAGATGCAGCGAAGATACAAATAAAAAACCACAGTAAAGCCCGTTATATACGTTACTTTGGCTAACTATATGTTATAAGGTCTAAAGTCATAGTGTTTTAAACTATGATATGAAAAAGGTCGAAACAGATAAAGTAGTTTGAATTGTCAATGGTCTGGAATTGTTTCATTGAAATTGCACATTCCACACCATGATACCAAGCAGAACCTAATTATATAAAGTAACATGGTAAGCAACAAGACATTACGAGCGGATAAAAATAAACTGCTTCTTCACAGGTAGGTCGCCACTAAGCTAGCTTTTATTCTAACATAGGTAAGTGGAAAAAAACATTAGCGTTGATAAACCATAACTGAAGGACCGCTTTGGAACGGTCAATGATAAATTATTTGGATGAAGGTGAGCTCAAACTGGATAAAAAGGACTGTTTTAAAACATGTTTAAACTGAAAATAATAAGCTATAGGCATATTTAGCAGTTGCAACATGTACTCTCAAGATTGTGTACAATTAAAGGCTGCACACTTTAGTTAATGAGTGCCAAACCTATAAGACAAAATTAATGGATTGTTATCCTTCGACTTTTAAAAGTCATTCGAGTGTTAATTTGAAAAAAAAATGGAAGTTTTTCATGACAAGTTAAGTCACAACTGCTCCTGTTTAGCTATACAAGACATATTCTGCGACAGAAAATAACAACGTATATTATAGCTGTAAAGTTTAAAAGCCAGTATTTTGAAAGAGCGTATTCCCGATGCTAACGAAAAATACCCTTCTTGAACATTTTAATCTGTTGTATACGCTACTTGTGTCAACCATGTTCTAAAAGCTTAAAATTATTGTCCAATTGGTGTTCCTTATCAAGCTTAACATGATCTAAGTTCAAACGGTTCAATTCATTTTAATAATAAGAATGAAATAGCTAAATGGACTGCATGGACATCATGTAAACGAAAAACCGTGTGAACAATGGCTTTTCAATTACCAACAGGGAATAGGTAATGGCCATATTCAACATAACATGGACGACAAATATACAGGTACGAGTTCTCCAAGTTGTTTTGTTAGATAGACATCGAAAAAGGGCAATAACTAGATACAATTGAACAGTTTTGGCCATTTTAAGCTCTTTTAACTTGAAGTCTCCGGGAGAGCTTACAGGATGGGCAGGCTCTGGCCCACTTCGACTCGAACTGAAGTTCCTACCATAGTAGTATTTTTGGGAATGCGCACTCGCATTACCAGTCGAACGCTAAAGTTGCTACCATAATAGATTGTCATGGAAACGGAAATAAATAATATGCATTTCATTGCCTTTTCCGTGCATGTCGTCTTTAAAAGCGATAATTTTATAGATTAAATGATAAAATGCGCCCTAAAATAATGGAAAAGAAACAACTCAGTAAAACAAATACTTGTTGTACACCCATAAAACGCGAGTCTTCTGCGGCCGCCATCTTGCAACTAGAGTAACGGCGGTCCAGACCTCGGTTGATCTTTAGTAAGTTCATGACGTCATTTTAGTAGCTACCATTGCACTTTGACTGGAACTTTAGTTAATAAAGTAGCTACTACAGTTCGAGTCGAAGTGGGCTTCTGTCGTCCGTCGTCCGTAGTCGTCCGTCAATATTTTCAAACGAATTATCCTCTGAAACTACTTAGCCGATTGCAACCTAATTTCTCCATAATTGATGAAAAAAACTTAAAACAACTATCGTTTTCTTTACAACCAGTAGACCTATCATAGGGTATAGATTAGGTATACACTTGAACTGCCTTGCTGTCAAAGTCGGCTTCTGTAGCGACGTGATAGAGTGTCCACCTTTAGGTCGAAGGGTCCCGAGTTCGATCCTCGGTCTGGGAGTTGAGATTTTTAAGAGTCCGTGACAAATGGCGCCCAATGTAAGTGGCCCACATGTTCATTAAACTCCTTTTAAAAGTCTTGTAACTCCTGAGGACGAATTCAGTATGGAGGGGGAGAATGTCACACGGTATAGGTTAGGTATATCATACACCTTGAACTGCCATGCGGTACAAGCCGGCTTTTGGTAGAGTGTCCGCCTTTAGATCGAAGGGTCCTGGGTTCGATCCTTGGTCTGGGAGTTGAGATTTTTTAAGAGTCCGCGAAAGACCTATGCCCTTGAAACTTGGTATCTAGCATCAGGACAAGGCGCATCCAGTGGTTGAGGGAAAAATCATATTAGAATGGTTCTGGTAACATTACCAACATGGCCGCCGCGCCCATATATGCTGAAAAACTTTAAAAATTATCATCTCAAGAATACAAAACCTATTGCCTTTAAACTTGGTATGCAGCATTGGGCACACAAATATTACCAAGAAATTTCCAAAGATAACCTTGGGTTGACCTTTACCTTTTTACGACAAGGTCAAATTAGCATTCTTGTGCTTTTAAATATGAAATATCTATGATATTAATTTCATCGAAGTTCACGAAAACTTTTGTATAAAATATATATTATATGCACTCAACTTAATGAGTAATTGAAGATTTGTAAGTGATAAAGGACAAGGTATTTCTTTCACCTCTTTGACCAATGTCTGTCATATTTCATACATCTCAAATGCAACAGGGCATTGATCATTCACGGGTTAAGGGAAACGAAAATAGGTCAAAATTGTTCTGGTTACGTGACCAGTATGACCGCCACGTCCACACATGTTAAACACCTTTAAAACTCATCAATAACTTATAAACCGATTGAATTTAAGCTTCTTCTGTAGCATCGGGTACTTGAGTACTACCAAGTTTGTTAAAATATTCAACATTTAGCTTTTTTGTACGACAAGGTATAATTTGCTTTTTGTTGTTTATATATAGAGCATATTTCATGGCAATTGTAGAAAATTTCGGTATAAAAGTTGGTATATATAGTCAACTAAATGAGTACATGAAGGTTTATGAGTAAAAGGGATCAATGCCATTATTTAGGAAAATTCTACTGAAAGCAGCGATGCATATGGGGCCATGATTTATATTGCACCGGTGATGAATGAACATTTAAAAGTATTCACCTATTGCGTTTAGCATCGTTCTAAGTAATCAAAAGGGATAGAGTCTTCAAACATGTTCAATTGGTACTTCTTGGTAAGATCTACTGAATGCAGTGATGCATTTTGGACCATAACCTACATTTTCCGGATGATTGAACGTAGAAAAAATATTAACCTGTTGTGGTTGACTCATTGTGTAAGTAACCAATAGGGAGAGACTCTTTAACTTGCTATTTAGGAATATATTCTGTACGATATAGGCAAAATCAGTGGGTCATAGAATATAGCTCCTGAGACGATATGCATCAGTGTGACGGATGTTTGAAGTAAGAATAAAAGTAAGTCACTTTGACCTATATTTATGATCCAGTGACTTTTTTTCTTCATATTTTTAACTCTATTTTACGAATTTACTTTATACTTGGGTTAATGGTTCGGGCCGACGCTGTGCGTGACCTCATATTAATTGTTGATCAGTATGACGTATACTTCTCGATCCAGTGATTTTGTCTTATATTTCTATCACTATTTTATGGGTTTGCAACATACTTGGGTTACTAGTTTGAGTCGACAATCTGAGTGACCTCATACCAGCTGAAGGTCAGTTTTACCTTTATTTTATGGTCCATTGATTTTACCTTCCATTTTTAAAACTATGTCATGGATTTGGATTATACTTGGGTTAATGATTTGGGCCGACACTGAAAGTGATCCCATGTTCATTATAGGCCAGGATGACATATATTTCATGGTCCAGTGATTTTGAATCATATTTCTAACACTTTGAAATAAATTTACGTTATTCTTGAGTTAATGTTTTGGAATGACACTATGAGTGACCTCATACTATTTGGAGGCCACTGTGTCCTATATTTCATGGTCCAGAGATTTAAGTTAATATCTCTAACACTGTTTTAATAGATTTGCATCATAATTGAGTTAATGCATCGTGCTGACAAAATGAGTGACTTCAAAGTAATTTTAGTCGCTGTGATCTATTTTTATGGTACAGTGACTTTAGCCCCCAGTAGACTTTAGCCCCCTATTAGTTATGGTACAGTGACTTTAGCCCCCCAGTAGTTTAAACCCCTCAGTAGTTATAACTGACCGTCCCAAGGCGGTACTTTTGTTGCGGTTGCATTTGTTTTATGTTCGGTGCTGTTTAATTTATTGTGTTCTCAGTTTAATCCTTCTATCATAATAATAGAAAATAGGTAAAAATAATTGTTAAATGTTTTTCATATAATTTGCTTAGTCCGTTGTAACCCGTCTGTTGGTCTAAATTATTTAGTTCAATAAAGATAGCTGAGTTGCCACCTATTTGGGAAAGAGCTGCTGACTCGGCGGCTTATCACTTGTAATTTATTGTTTGTTAGGATGTCTTTGTCAATCTTTCCCTTTGATGTTGGGGATAGGGTTTGGGATCTGATTCAGTCAGTTCCTGAAGTGTAGTTACTCTTTAAATTAGCAAATATCTTTGACACTATGTCATTGACTGGTATTATACAAACTGGTATTTTCATATACAGAGACCTACCTCATATCACCTTAAGATCACTGTGATCTATATTTAACAATTTATTGATCTCATATCTCTGACAATATCTCACAGACTTGAATTATTCCCAGGAAAACTGTTTATTCTTACATTGCAATTGATCTTATTTCACTTAGTCGGTATCATCCATTTTAAACTTGCGCTTGTTAAAGTCAAGCTCCTGTAAGTTGCGCTTTATTGTCTTCTGACAATTCTTGTTTCATTTTAGGTGGTGATAGAATCAGCAAAGAGTGTGACGCTTTTTATCAGAGAAGAGGCGCAATAAGATCCCGCGAAGTATTTATGAGTACAGCAGGATCACTGGCAGCTAAGTATATTGTTCATGTGGCATCCCCTGAATGGCGTGGGGGTAAAAAGAAGGAAGAAAAGCTACTCAGCGAAGCCGTTTTTAATGCAATGAGAGAAGCTAGCAAACAGAAAGTCACTTCAGTTTGTATTCCAGCTCTTGGATGTGGCAACAACGGTTTTCCTTTGCCAAACGCCACGAGGACCATTGTTTCTTCTGTAGATAACTTTTTCAGGGAGATACAAGATAGTTCTATTACGGAAGTATACCTCATAGATATCAAGACAGAGATTGTAGATGCTTTCACTAGAGCAATTAAGGATGCATTTCAAGATGTTGACATATTTTCACAAGGCGACAAGGACCAGCTAAAATATCTCCTTCGGTCGGAGTCTCAAACTTTGGGCAAGAAACTGCACTCTGAACGGAAGAAACTTCATCGTGGTTCAGGTAAGTTATTGCATGAAATGGGAGGCGCATTGGAGGATGCAAAAAGGGTCCTTTAGGTGTTAAACTTATTTAAATTTCCAACCAATCAAGAAACAAACGTGACGTATATACCATTTTAAATAGTTTGTATAAATTTTGTAGAATGTATAGCCAGAGTATCAATGAATCATGTAATTTCAATAAAGAGGATGTGCTAAGTTCTGATGCGAAATTATATCTTGGCTATATTTTTGAGTAAATGCATTCATGATACGGCTTAAAAATGTATTCTTATTTTAAGCTGATCATTTAGTTGTCAGATAAAAAAATTGTAATTCAATTACATATCTTTTGTTAATTACACAAGCTTACTTCTCTGGAAACACCTCTCGTAATTTTCTGGTGGTCAAAATAAAACGAAATCGCAATTTAGGTTTTCTTTTCCGTAAATCAGAATATACAAACATTTCGTAATTTAGACATGCAGTTTTAAAGAAATAGTTTTATTATTAATCTGCTCATAACTTTAAAGGCACCATTGTTCTATCATTAGTACAATATTTTATCATGAGGTATCGCATCAAGCTTCTCACTATAGTTTCGCCATAGCAAACGACCATGATTAGCATACTTCAATTAAATAATATCCTTGAGTTTCACATAAAACGGTTTTGAAAATTGTTTTGGATCATTTTAGTTGGTAACTAATACGACCAACTTTCGATTTCGTAGCTATGAATTAAATAGTAAAATATAATGTACAGGTGGGGACCCATTCGCTCTGTCGCCTATAACTATGTAACTTTACTAGACGGGAAACCAGAAAAAGGACAGTTGTATTTTGAAGAGTGACTTTTCATTTTCAAAAACCTATTCCCTCTACTTTTTTAAAGTGTATGCCTCAATATATGCATAGAAAGCCGGATTTTATCACCAAACCTGTAAAGTGAACTGCTTTTCATAACGATTGGTGTTTAGACGTTTAGGAGACGTTCTCAGTTAAGCTGGACTATTCGCGTACAAAAATGGTCATATATACAACCATGCCAGAAATCAACAAAAACTCGACCATAATACTCATTATATCTGCTTCAAAGCTTTAAAATATTTTCATATAATAGTTTTGGATTATGGAATACCAACCATGTTTAGACACATACCCTAACAATTAGAAATGGCGCATTTTATGACGTTAGTTAGATACGTTGAAGGACGATGTCGCATACGATTTCTTTGACATGCGTAGCATTGCACATTTACTAATCTACTGACATTTAATTATTTAGGCTGGTTTCAATTTAAAACGTTTTTCTTTGCTTTTTTGGAAGAAAGGGGTTTTCTATGAAGCGCTGCTTAATCAAATGACGTCAACGCTTTCAAAACGTGGTTTTAGTAATGTTGTGACGTAGGTTACGTGTGACGTAGGTTACAGTACACACTTTTTAACGTTTTTATACCATTCAGTGTTTTAGTCCATGAAATCTAAGCACACCATCTTATAGCTGTTACTAGGCAGGATTTTGCACATGAGTTTCAGAGCGATTGCTTTGCTCGGTTTAAAAAAAGCCCGTGACGTAAGGTTACATTATTACAGAAAAATGCTGGGGTAATGTATTTTGAAGTCGAGTAAAATATAGAAAATGGAGCAAATTTGCACAAATGATATAAACTATTGAGGAACACATATTTCTTCGTGTGATCTTGTAAGTTTTATGATGCAGGGCCTTTTTATTTAATACATGTATCTTGAATTTACCGCTGTGACGTAGGTTACATAAAATTTGCGACATTAGTTCCCAGTCTCATTTCGTAGCAAAAACTACCCTTTAGATATTGTTTAAGCAGGGAAATTGTAAGAAATCACCTGAACTTAATATAGGAACTCGATTTCAAGCAGTGGTTTATCTGTTTTAGCCGTACGGCGTTATTATCTATGCAACGGCAATATTGCGACATTTAAAAATGTCGCCTTTTAAACCGGGGTATCATTATTCGAACCAGTGTTAAAAATGTCTAACAAAGCGCATGCATGTCTTGGTACTTTTATCTACTTCTTTAGACAGAGGGCTACTTGTCTGGGGGTAAACAGAACCGTTATTTTTGTAATTCAAAGAAAGGTAATACGAAAGACAAAATTAATAGGTAATGGCCCAGCTAAACTGAGAACGTCTCTTAAACCGCTGAAAGGACTATATTTCATCACTGGTAGAACAATTGGGCATTTAACGTTGAGTTAGGGGACTCACTAGCTATGAACGAATCAAGCTCATATGAAACGCAGATAACAATTTTCATGTTGTTGAAGCAATAAACTGTTCGTTTAAGTTTTATTTGATAAAAGATTATTTTTTACATTTCTATTTTCTTTAATATGTTAAAAGTAACACTGTCTGAAAGAATTTCGTAAGGAATTGCAATCTGATAAATGATTTACATAAGGTTCCTGAAAAATGGTGTTGCCGATGAAAATGGTCTTACCTGGGCGACTTATTTGTAGCATGAACAATATTGCTCCTTGTAAAATGTATGTGTTACGATTCTTGATAGATCTAATTTGTATCTGTAGGCACAAAAGATTCGGGAGATATCGGAGCTGAAACAGAACACGTTTCAATTGAAATTGTCAAAGGAAAAATTGCCAACCAGCAGGTGATTTCAAACTTGCAACACGATGGCACGAGATGTGCATCTGATTATATAACTTAAAACTTGACACCAGTGAACTCAATCCACATTTTTTATACGCCAGTTTTGAAAAAACGGACGTATTATGTCGTGGCGCTGTCCGTCCGTCCGTCTGTCCGTCCGTAAACATTCTTGTACACGCCATAACTCAGTAACCATTTGGGATATCTTCCTGAAATTTAGCAGGCATATGTATCAGGGTGGGGGAACGTGTCGCGTACAAGAATGGTTGCCCCCCTTTCTTACTTTTGAAGTTATGCCCCTTTGATTAATTTTTCCCTGTAAGTCTTGTACGCACCATAACTAGATAACCGTTCGGGATATCTTTATAAAACTTCATAGCAATGTGTATGAAGTCCTTACGATGTGTCGCGTACAACCGTTATAGAGTTAATCCCTTTCTTTAGTTCTTATAGGCTATTTTTTCTGTTTTCTTGTACAATATATTGTCAAGGGAAAAAAGTAGAACTAAAAATGATATATCTAGTGTATTTAGGTTATCTTCCTTGTTCCACTTACCTTGGAAGCTGATTTTTGGAATACTAACAGTATTTCATGTGTTAAATATTTAGATGATGTTGCAGTCATTATACCCCCACTTTGAAAAAGTGGGGGTATACTGGTTTACATCTGTCCATCCGTCCGTCCATCTGTCCGTCCTTCCGTCTGTCCTTCTATCCCCTTTTAATCAAATTTTTCATCAAAGATTTCTTCACAACCATACAAGCTAGAATGGTCATATTTGGCATACAGGTTGATGAGGACATGTTATATTGTGGGATTGAGAACCAGCCTTCTGCTGCTTATTCTTTTCTGTATTTGTCCGATTTTCTTTCTTTCCATACTTTGAATAATGAAATTTTTCGTCAAAGATTTCTCCACAACCATGCAAGCTAGAGTAGCCATATTTGTTATGCAGGTTGATGACGACATGATGTATCGTGGGATTGAGAACCAGCCTTCTCCTGCTTATTCTTCCCTGTACTTGTCCAATATTCTGTCTTTCCATACTTTGAATAATAAAATTTTTCTTTAAAGATTTCTCCACAACCAAGCAAGCTAGAGTAATCTTATTGGGTCTGCAGGTTGATGACGATATGTTGTATCGTGGGATTGAGAACCAGCCTTCTCCTGCTTATTCTTCCCTGTATTTGTCCAATATTCTTTCTTTCCATACTTTGGATTATGAACTTTTTCATCAAAGATTTCTCCACAACCATGCAAGCTAGATTAGTCATATTTGGCGTGCAGGTTAATGATGACTTACTGTATTGTGGGATTGAGAACCAGACTTCTCCTCTTTTTATTCCCTGTATTTGTCCGATTTTCTTTCTCTCTTTACTTTGAATAATGCATTTTTTTCGCAAAAGATTACTATGCATCTGTAAGTTAGAGTAGGGATTTTTGTATGCAGGTTGATGATTACTTGTTGTATTGTGGAACCAGTCTTCTCCTGCTTATTCTTCCCTATATTTTTCCAATTTTCTTTCTCTCCTGACTTTTAATAATGTAATTTTTTGTAACAGATTTCACAACAACCATTCATATTTGGTATACATGGTAACAATGATTTCTCTCCCTCTTTATGCTTTTTGTTACGAAAATAACACCATTTGATTTAAGCAATTAAGCGGGGGTATAGTCAGATTCGCTGACAGTTCTAGTTAATTATAGAGTGGTTGCCCCTGTTTGTCTGCCTGTCTATCCTTTTGTAAACAATCTTGTTTATTCTGTAACTCCTTTAGGATATTGAAACGGGCGTATTATGCGCCGCTTGCGAAGCCCTTGTTTCACAGAATTATGCCCCTTCATTATGTTTGGAAATGGTGTCCGATTATAAACTATTATGTCACCATGTCATGTGATTGTTCCATTCAGAGTTGCATCAGATCTACGTCATGACGCGTCATAGAAACTCCCCAGTTGACCTTAAAACATGGTTATGTTTTAAAAATTGTTGTCTTAGAAAACGTTATAATATCACATGTATTTATAAAAGACCTAAGTAATAGTATAGCTATAGACACAAATATCAATTGGTTCGTTTTGTTTGCGTTTGTAGCGAGCTTTGCAGACTCATAGCGCTTGCAATGGAAAGCTCCAAAGAACGGGAGCTCTGTAGTAGAGGATTGGTACGGTACTATAGTAGAGGATTGGTAAGGCATGTTTTTACCTTAAACTACATGAGTTTCAATGAAATTTCTCTTGCAATGACACTAAAACGGGGTTTAATATCTAAATTAGACTGGTTTGAATAGATATTAACAAAACAATAAGAAATAGAGGTCGTAGATCTAGAGTCTTTCTGTCGCTACGTTACGTAGATACGTAATAACATCAAACATTCCGTTTGAGAAAAAAGATGGCGTCAACGTTAAACGTTTCTGTAAACAGTAAACAGATCACTACAAGGTCAGTACACAAAATGCAAGGAGGCTAAGTTTCGGGGGGAAATTCAGAAAAAATAGAAAGTGCCTTAAAAAAGAAACTGAGCCGTAAATGCAAAACTGACAATCTACTTCCAGAAATGACAGTTTCAAAACAGTTATCCCCATTATAATTCATTTAAATTCATTTTGGCACAAAAGGCAGGCTCTGGCAGCAGCGTAAAAGGAAATCTGAGCAAATGAAAAACAACGTAACGTTATTGCATTGGGTTTCCTACAGTATATCTCAGAATATACCGTTGGATTTTCTATCCAATGCGTTTGAAAGTGTGTTATATATAAAGTTGAGTTTTTTTTCAAGTGTTTGGTAAGGTATCATCTGTAGGGATAACAACGAAAATATAATTCAGTTCTGTTGCACTACTCTGTAATTTTGGAGAGCATTGTAAAGAGCGATGTGCAGGCCTATAGAAATAGCATATTTTCATAAAATGTTTTCTTTCCGCGCTTCTTTTGAGTTAACAAATAGTCGTATCAATTTTTATCCTTCGGAGGATAGTGATGCGTCGTAGCACGCAGGTCAGATTGCGTAGAATATGACATGTGCAATTATGTAGGCGCATGTTTTGGTTCCAGCAGACAAGGTCGCAAACAACGTTGTTGTTTGACGGCTACATTACATCAACACTTTAATCCAGGAACGTGGCGGTACAAGGGCCTACAAAGAGACATCTGCAGAAGAGAGTTCTGTAGTTAAAGTACCTTGTAGCCATCTCTGAAATTTTCCGTTAATGTTAGGGAACGCAAAGACAGGCTTCCTACGATGTATTGGTTATCAAAGCTTCATAAAAAACGTATAAAGCACGATTTATTGCCAATTCTAGTTCTTGTACTACTACTGAACTTTCTAAATTATTTACCTCTTGCCTCACTGCTGTCAAAAATCATGTCATAAGGTACTGTGAAAAAGTTTATGCAAGCTAAAAATTTGTTTTGGTCCATTTAAAATTCTGGTGAGGTAATTAATTAATTGAAGTTGAGAGGGTTCCGTGCCACCAGTTTGTCAACTTATGATTTTTCTACACTCGATACGTTTTGCCACATAATTTGATCAAGGAAAAACTTATAGATTTAAATGAATGGACCTTCCAAAGGGAAGGTTCAACTTTTCTTGCATGTAACGAAAGAAACGCTTTTTTTACTTCTGAACACCAAAACCGATTGGTCATGTCAAAATATGTGTGAAGCGTTAACATACCTTTTAGATAATATTTACATTAAATTTTGTACTAAGTTATACAGACAAATTGCTGGTATTCCGATGGATAGTAATTGTGCTCTTCTTGTAGCGGATTTGTTTTTATTTTGCTACGAAAAAGATTTTATGGCTTTTCTTTCTAATGATAAACAATCTGAAATTGTTGAAGCTTTTAATTCTACATCTAGATATCTAGATGACCTTTTAAATATTGACAATCCTTACTTTGAAGCCATGGTGAATCAAATTTATCCACCTGAGCTACAGTTAAACAAAGCTAATGCAGCCGATACTGAAGCCTCATTTTTGGATTTACGCTTATTGTTTTCAAATGGAATTGTTTCATCCAAAATTTATGATAAACGCCACGACTTTGATTTTGACACAGTAAATTTTCCTTTTTATCCCCCGACCGAAAGGTTCGGGGGATATAGCGATGAGTCTGGCGTCCGTCCGTCTGTCCGTCCGTCCGTCCGTCCGTCCGTCCGCCGTCCGTCCGTCCGTCCGTAAACAATTTCTTGTCCGCTCTATATCTTGAATACCCTTTGGAATATTTTCATGATACTTCACAGTTATGAAGAACAGGTCATGACGATGTGTCGCGTACAAGAATGGTAACTCTTGCTATTGTACTTTTTGAGTTATTTCCCCTTTGGTGAGTTTTTTGGCAGATTTGTGTCCGCTCTGTAACTTGAATACCCTTTGGAATATTTTCATGATACTTCACAGATATGTAGAACAGGTCATGACGATGTGTCGCGAACAAGAATGACAACTCTTGCTTTCTTACTTTTTGAGTTATTTCCCCTTGATGGTTTAGGTGTGATTTTTTTGGTAGATTCGTGTCCGCTCTATAACTTGAATACCTTTTAGAACAGTTTCATAATACTTCACAGATATGTAGAACAGGCCATGACGATGTGTCGCGAACAAGAGTGACAACTCTTGCTTTTTTACTTTTTGAGTTATTTCCCCTTGATTGTTTAAGGTGTGGTTTCGTGTCCGCTCTATAACTCATATACCTTTTGAAATATTTTCATGATACTTCACAGATATGTAGAACAGGTCATGCTGATATGTCGCGAACAAGAATGACAACTCTTACTTTCTTACTTTTTGAGTTATTTCCCCTTGATGGTTTTAGGTATGATTTCGTGTCCGCTGTATAACTTGAATACCTTTTGAAATTTTTTCATGATACTTCACAGATATGTAGAACAGGTCATGACGATATGTCGTGAACAAGAATGACAACTCTTGCTTTCTTACTTTTTGAGTTATTTCCCTTTGATGATTTTAGGTGTCCACTCCATAGCTTGAATACCTTTTGAAATATTTTCATGATACTTCACAGATCTGAAGAATAGGTCATGACGATTTGTCTCATACATGAATGACAACTCTTGCATTCAAACTTTATGTGTTATTTCCCTTTGGTATTTTGAGCTGCTGTTTGAGTCTCTGCTCCATATCTGTATTACCCTGGCCTGCTCCACAATTTTAATAACCTTATACCTTTTAGAATATTGATGAACATGCTGTTATATTTTATCAGTGTTCCTAACTCTCTCTCTGACCCCTCCACTCCCCCCCCCCCCCCCCCCCACCACAAAAAAAAAAAAAAAAAAAAAAAAATCTCCAGATTTGGATTCTTTGTCCAAATTCACTTACTAGAGAGCTCCAAATAAGGTTTGTAGGGCTTGTAGTTTAGAAGTTATTCACACTTTTTGAAAGTTTAATGTATCATATGCTATATATTTATGTATGGCGGCTGCTTGAGATGTTACTTCTTTTTAGCAGTCAAGCATACTATTTAGTCTGAATGTTAGATAATCATGCATCTGTTAAACAGATAATGTCAATCAGAAGCATAAAAAATGACAATATATTACTTACATGTGTTTTGAAGTGCACCCGTTTTACCAAGGCCCATGGGGGTCTTCGGTCGGGGGATTTGCCATCTCCTCTGATGGCTATTTTTTGGATGGCGATATTCCCCGTTCTACCTCTTACGGGGTTTACATTTCTCAACTTATTCGGTTTGCTAGAGTGGCTATTCATGTGACTGACTTCAATGCCCGTAATAAAATTTTAACTGGTACGCTTCACCAACAGGGCTATAGATATCATAAACTTCGAAAAACATTTTTAAAATTCTTTCGCCGACACTATGAATTGGTTCCAACTATGGTTTGAGGGCTGGATTTGGATTTTGATTGTTTCAGTTCCTGGTCTTTGCATACTTTTTACTTTTTTTTCTAAATTCAATGTAGGATTTAAAAGTCTTTTGCAACAGGGACTATCGGAACCAGAATTTTATGGTGACTTAGTCTATGAATTAAAAAAAATGTAGCAAAGTCCGATTTTTCTGATCAGTTCAGGAAGATCATCGTTCGTTACAAACGTATTGGATATAATATAAATGTAATGCTACAGTCTGTTTAGTGGCTGACCCAATTATGGTTAACAGTTTGCTTCCCTATTTAATTGCACGTCGGTTGGTCAGACATCAGACTCAACGATGGGCCCGACATAAAGCTACTTAATTTAGTTGGTTGGGGCCGGAGTTTGCTTTGTCTGTTGCTTGGTATTCGGGGTTCAACTGATAGTTTTCTTTTGCTCCGGTATTTCAGTGGTGTTGTCTGACTTCCCAGGGGTCTCCTGTTGTCGCAATTCGTTCTTTCCGTTGAGTCCTCACCTCTGATTCATCATAGGCCTTATCCGTGATTTGTTTGTTTCCGGTGATGATTCGTTGCTTATTTAGGAAACCTTCATGCGGACCAAACAGCAAACTTAATTTTACAAACCGCTGCAGAAGCTGAGGGCGAGGTTTGGGCCCAGTAAAACATGTTTAAGCCCCCCAGTGATCTTTTGCTGACCGTTCCAAGGCGATACTTCTGTTTCGGTTCCTTGATGTTATATTGGGCTGTGTCCGCTTATCTATGGTCTCTGGCGGTTTTGGTCACCCGTATTGCTGCCCAATCTGCCTTCTGTTTTGTTTTGTTTTGTAACTAAAATAAAAATAAGTAAACATAGATGTTGATGCTGTTATTGGGGTAGTTGAATGACCATCTGTTTGGGAAAGAGCTTCTCATTCGGTTTACTGTGCGTGTCTTTTGTAAACTTGTGTCACTTTCTGTGTGTATGTGCTTCTTTCCCTATTGGTTTTAAGAACGGAATGTGGGATTTGTTCATATTAATTCCTGATCATTGCCCATCTGTTTACTTTGTATTTATTTTCAGGCCATATATATAAGCAAATACCTAGTGTCGACGACAAAACGCTCTAAAGGTTTTTTTACATGTATATAAACTACAGTCGCTTTTAAAGTTCTGCCTATCCAGATTCCTTTCGATACTTACATTGTCATCACTGAATCAACTAACTACTTTCACTTTTCGACAGAACTTTCAAGCGCCTAGTCCGAGCATATCTTGACTGAGTTTCAGATTCTTTCCAGGGCAGGCAGTGGAGCGAACAACGGCTTTGGTGCGATAGTATATCGCTCTCGACACTGCTCTAAAATTATTATTTTGATACTAGTCAGTTTTTGTATCGACTGCCCAATTAATATAAGAAATTTCAGTATGTTTTTCTCTGGTTTCGTCACCAGATATTGTCAGGGTTACTGATAAGGCTTTATTAGCCGAAACTACGAAGTCTGGTCCGTGATTCTTCTTCTGAATGTATTCTTTGCTCCTGAAGGAACTCTTTCAGATTTTAATTGTTATTTCTAAGGTAACGTCACGACTGAAGATTACCCGTTTTGTTCATATGTATATCATGCACAGATACACTAAGGTTACTCATACACAGGTTAACTGTGCGCTGGCTTTTGATTTGTCTGTTTGAGGCATGATTCGCTATTCAATTTCTTCACACCCGTTTTTCAAATAGCTCTTATAACCTTCAACGTTCGTTTTAGGTGGAAGTTATTGTCAACAACCTTGGAAAAACTATGAATTTACGACTCGGAGCGGCATCTGCTTCTATTCTGAAAAAGGGAGGGGCTGCGATACAGCAACAGTTAAAGGAAAAGTACCCAAACGGTTTAGGCGATGGCGAAATAGCGATTACTTCTGGGGGCAGTTTGAGCTGTAAAGCTATTCTTCATGGAATTCTAATACCATGGGATGGAGGATCTAGGGCCATACCGGTAATAAGTTCATAAGATATTATATTATCTAATTATCGACTTCGTCAAAAATAGATTTTAAACAGATGGGAAATTTAATCACGAATGTAGCTTTAGGTAAATGACTTCTTATCTAAACCAAACACCTATTCGTGATTCCTGAATAGATACAAAATTTTCAAATGATCTCTGACAGAATCGTTGAAAAAAAAACGTTCTTTTTGAGAGATTAAATCCAAGGAAGCCAGTTATGGAGTGTTTTATATCAACTAGTAGAACTATATATTATAAAGAAAATTTAAATGTTGTTTTGAAGAAATAGCTTGTGTACAGGCGTCCGAACATTTCATGAAGATCATTTTCCGATAGGGGCCATGTTGAATGAGAATAGAAAGGAAAAAACACCCTATAAGAACTGGCATTGTTCTTTTTGGCGCACCTGCGTTAGCTTGGGCGCTACAGGCGTGCACGGACCTGTCCGTTCGTCCGTCCATCCGTCTCCTTCCGCTGAATCAAGAAGGGCAGTTGTCAATTACTGGCGAAAGTATGTGCACTTAGTACTGGTTAACCGCTTAGGAGGTCTAAGCCTGCCCAGGAATAGTATGGTTAGGTTAACTGACCGTCCCGACATTACCTTAGCTGTTTACCGTGGACGTTAAGCATCAAATCATCATCATCATCATCCGTCCGTCCGTCAACAATTTGCAGTAGGTGTCTTGTGAGCGCAACTCCTCCTACACTTTTTGACCAATCATTTTGAAACTTCACAGATGTTTTGGCCATGGTCTGTAAATGTGCACATTGTTTGCACATAATTCCCAGATTAATTTTTACTACTTTTTTCACATGTTGAACTAAGTCAATTTCTTACACAAAACCTTCCATTGTGAGTGTCTTGTGAGCGCAACTCCTCCTGCACTTTTTGGCCAATCATTTTGAAACTTCACAGATGTTTTGGCCATGGTCTGTAGATGTGCATATTGTTTGCACATAATTCCCAGATTAATTTTCCTACTTTTTTCACATGTTGAACTTAGTCAGTTTTTCACACAATGCCTTCCATTGTGAGTGTCTTGTGAGTGCAACTCCTTCTACTCTTTTTGGCCATTCATTTTGAAACTTCACAGCAATTTTTGCGATGGTCTGTAGATGTGCATATTATTTGCTCATAATTCCCAGATTAATTTTTGCCACTTTTTTACATGTTTAACATAGTCAGTTTTTACATAATACCTTGCGTAGTGGGTGTCTTGTGAGCACAACTCCTCCTATCTTTTTAGGCCAATCATTTTGAAACTTCATAGATGTTTTGGCCATGGTCTGTAGATGTGCATATTGTTTGCACATAATACCCAGATTAATTTTTGCCACTTTTTTCACATGTTTAACATAGTCAATTTTTACATCCCATAATACCTTGCATAGTGGGTGTCTTGTGAGCACCTCTCCTCTTACACTTTTAGCCCAATCATTTCGAAACTTCACAGGTGTTTTGTCATGGTCTGAAGATGTGCACATTGTTTGCACATAATTTCCAGATTAATTATTGCCACTTTTTAACATGTTTAACGTCATTTTTGTCACACCTGCTTTTGTCACACCTGCGTTAGCATGGGCGATATAGTTTAGACTACCAATTAGAACTCGTGTGACTTAACCCCCGCAGGTGCGCCACCGCTTTCCGCGGATTTCTTGTTTCTCTGTATTTTTAGTCGCTGATAGTCGTACTTAACTATACTGTAAGTGAAAAAAGCTGAACTAGAAATACGGGGTCACCAGTCAATTTCTGAGCTATTGCAGCGCCAGTTATGACCCTATGTGATTCGTGGCTAATTCTGCTTTAAAAGTGTACTCCCTCATTTTTTTCACCATTTCCAAAATAAACAATTTTACTAATTTCGTTAGCTCATATATAATCATTTCTATATCCATTATAAAAATTCAGAAATAGTGTTTCAGTTTAATGTATTTTTTAATTGAAATGTAGTATCGAAATAGAAAATGTAAATGAACACTATCGTCAGCCAATATAAAAGTCGATACCACGCCTTACGGTCATATGACGATACCTAGGTATTTTTCTGATTCGTGCACGGGCTAGTGACGTCAGAGCAAATTAATTCTATCCAATAAGGCGATTTCGGCCACGGACGGCGTTTTCATAAACTTAATTTTATTTCTTGGTTTAAAATTCCTTTTCACAAAAATGCTCTTAAGATCTATTGTCAAATATTTAAATGGGCCATTTCGAAGTTACTGTGAAAATATTTCATGGAAACGTTTTTGTAATCATACACAAAGGCGTAAATCTATAAAGAAATTATTCGAAAGCTCCTTTGTTTACATTATAAAGAATTCTAGACCTAGGTTCAGAAATAAGACCCGTTCAATTTTTTTAGCTTTTAAAGTAGTTTTCATAATTCTAGTTATGCAGATAATTTGGGGCATATATATATTGTGCATTTTCAATCTACTTCGAGAACTAATTACGAGTTAGTATTATCATTATGCTCTAAATTTCCATGGCTGGAAGGTAGCCATCTCGGATTTGTACGCGTGTCCTAGTCAGTCTTGTCCTCCACACCATAAAGGCGCCATTATTCACTTTTCACTACCAATTAGAACTCGTGCGACTTAATCCCCGCAGGTGCGCCACCGCTTTCCGCGGACTTCTTGTTTCTCTGTATTTTTAGTCGCTGATAGTCGTACTAAACTACACTGTAAGTGAAAAAAAACTGAAATAAAAATACGGGGTCACCAGACTATTTCTGAGCTATTGCAGCGCTAGTAATGACCCTATTTGATTCGTGGCTAATTCTGCTTTAGAGAAATTATTCGAAAGCTCCTTTGTTTACATTATAGAGAATTCTAGACCTAGGTTCAGGAATAAGACCCGTTCAATTATTTTAGCTTTTAAAGTAGTTTTCATAATTATAGTTATGCAGATAATTTGGGGCATATATATATTGTGCATTTTCAATCTACTTCGAGAACTAATTACGAGTTAGTATTATCATTATGCTCTAAAAAGGGTCTTTGGAATTTCCATGGCTGGAAGGTAGCCATCTCGGATTTGTACGCGTGTAATGAGCCTTTAATTACATACATGCTTATTATAAAATCAAAGATTTGAAGCAACTGATCCTGTCCTAGTCAATCCTGTCCTCCACACCATAAAGGCGCCATTAGTGATCAGCCTCCAAGTATTGCCTCAAAATCTAGACATGTATTGAAAGAAATCGAAGATTTTGAAAAGATTTACTTATTATTCAAAAAAAAAAAAATAAAATGAAATAAATGAATTAATAAAAAAATGAATTTAGCAACAGCTGATACTTTAAGATTAGGCGTGGACAAGAAATTAAATGGAATACTAGACTCTATTTCTTTGCTTCCGGAATTAGTAAGTTAATTGACTAAAAGGGCATATAATAAGTCTTTATACTGTTGAAAAATAGTGTTGTCTTTCTTCTTGTTTTATAGGCACTTCACGAAATGACGTCAAATTGTTTGACAGAAGCCAGTAAATACCAATATAGCAGCATAGCTTTTCCTGCCCTGGGAACAGGAAATTTGGACTTTCCCAGGCGAACGGTTGCCAAGGAGATGTTCTCAGCCATAGATACATTCTATGAAGAAAATCCTCAGTCATCAGTAAAAAACATCAGATTTGTTATCTATCACAAAGACGTGAAAAATATAAAGGTAAAGATAAAATAAATACATGATCTTTAGCCTGGGTGCCACAGAGCTTGTGAATGTATTGCGACCGCTTTGCGACTGATTTCGTTTGCAACTCACTTGCGACCTCTGCGACCATTCCAACTACTTTTTCTTTGCAAATATGATCGTCGATCAATCGCCGATCAGTCGACGTATAATCAGCGATAGCATTTGCATGCATTCGCCGATCGATCGACGACCATATTGCAACTGGTCGCCGTAGGATCGGCGACAGGTTTGCAACTAGTTTAGCGTGATCGGCTATCAGTCAGCGACGAATCGGCGACCGCTCGGAGACTGGTTGCAATTGAACGGCGACTGGTCGGAGACTGATTGGCGAAAGTTCTGTGATGATTTTTCTTTTAATAAAATGTTGACAAGAATGAAATCATCTCTGTGCAAGTTATCACATGACAACACAACAACAGAGTCAGTTGCTTCGGTTACAACGAAACTATTGGAATGCAGCTGTTATAGCTATGATGGCGTATAGGCGATTAAGACGGAGGAAGACAGTACTGATAAGACTTTGGATTACAAGAAGGCCACTGTTTGTTAAGATTCCACATTTGACTGTTGAGATTCCTCATCTTTGAATCTCTGAAGCACGCGTCCGAACTTCGGAAGTCATTTCTGCTGTCTGTTTTAGCGCCGCTGTTTTATCATTATTACAGTAGAACTTCATTGGCTCGAACACCCTTGGGACAATGAAAATTAGTTCCAGCCAAGGGTAGTTCTAGCCATCCAGGGTTAAATTCTATATAAAGTGACCTCAAGGGACCCAGGAAAGAGCTCTAGCCAGGCAGGGTTCGAGCCATTGAAGTTCTACTGTATTATTATTTTTGCTTCCTGTACGTTCAATGATGCAAACACTTTGAGCCTTGGTGATAAAATGATGCCAGGATGCGAAGACAGCTTTTCGTTGAAGCTGGCACTGCAAATCTTCGGCGAGGGGCATGCTGCAACCTGTCAGCGACCAGTCGGCGACCAATTGCCGATCGGTCGCAGATCAGTCGCCGTCTCACCAGTGGTCAGTCGCCGATTAGTCGCCGATTAGACACCGAACAGTCGCCGATAGATAGCCGATAGGTCACAGCAAGTTTGCAAGATTTCAGAGCCGCAGTGTTGATGAAACCGATCGGCGAACGATTGGGGACTGTTCGGCGATTAACATTATACGATCGGCGACTTCCAGAAAAACATTGCAACCAGTCGGCGATAAGAATCAGTAGCGGCTAGTCTTTTGGACATTTTTTTAGAATTTTCCGGAAGTAGTCCTCTATCAACATTTCGCATTTCGTTCTAATTACTGATTTTAATTGGTTGCCATTGCAGCCGAAAGGCTAAAGTGTCTAACAGATATCAGAAGTATTTAAAAATCTTCTCGGAAGCCATAAAGGGGATGAGCTGAAACCTTGCGTACATAACCATGACATTAGTCTTTGCGTAAATTGTGTTGTTTTTTTTTTATAATTATTGTCCATGTGCCATGGTTGAAAGGGCAATTCAGATTTTCCATAGACTTATAATGGGAAATGTCAAAAGAGGACGGACTAGTTAGAAATTTGCTAAATCATATATTTCGTCTTGTAGTTTCTTGTCCTTGAGTGCTTAAATAGCCCATATTTGACCTTGTACCGGGCATACAAACTTTTTTTAATCGACAAATCATCAAACTTTGCTAACAACTGGGGTCGGCATAAAGTCTCGGACAAATTTAAAATGCGGCGAATTCGTATAACTTGTCTTAGAGTTATTTATCTTAAGTGCTGAGGATGAAGTGAGCTACAAGACCAGTAGTTCTCTGTTTTTTAGCTCACCTGAGCCGAAGGCTCAGAGGTGAGCTTATAGGATGGGAGTCGAGCCGTCGTCCGTCCGTGCGTGGGTTAGTGGGTGCGTGGGTGGGTGCGTCAACACTTTCAAACATAAATATCTCAGAGACCAGTGCCTCGATCGCCATCAAATTTTATCTGAAGCATCATTTGGGTGGGAGAAAGGCTGCATTAGGTTTTGGTGCCAATCAGCTCAGAACTCTGGTTTCCATGGTAACAGATAGCCCCCATAGGGTTATAATGGGGAAAACGGCGTCATCACGTTTTCTCGACTGTTTTTGATTAGGTCCTTATCATACTTGCAGGTAATGATGACATACACAAGAGCTTGGATGAGTTCGAAATTTGGTTGGATTCGAGCACAGACTACGGAGTTAGCTGCCCTTGAGCGTTTGAAAAAAAAATCCCATAGGGTTATAATGGGGAAAATGGCGTCATCACGTTTTCTCAACTGTTTTTGCTTAGATCCTTATCATACTTGCAGGTAATGATGACATGCATAAGAGCTTGGATGAGTTCGAAATTTGGCCGGATTCGAGCACAGACTACGGAGTTAGCTGCCCTTGAGCGTTTGAAAAAAATCCCATAGTGTTATAATGGAGAAAACAACGTCATTACATATTTTTAGAAAAACTTTGTCATCGCTCTATTGCCTACATTTCTCAACGGATTTTAAAATAACTTCACACAAATGTAGGGCATGACAATATCTCGAGCAAGTTCGACTTTCAGGATGCTGCGCCCAAGGTCAAGGTCACTGTGGCTGTTTTTGGAAAAACTTTGTCAGCGCTCTAGCACCTACATTTCTCAATGGATTTTAAAATCACACAAATGTAGGGCATGACAATATCTCGAGCAAGTTCGACTTCTAGGATGCTGCGCCCAAGGTCAAGGTCACTGTAGCTATTTTTAGAAAAACTTTGTCAGCGCTCTAGCACCTACATTTCTCAGCAGATTTTAAAATAACTTCACACAAATGTAGGGCATGACAATATCTCGAGCAAGTTTGACTTTCAGGGTGCTGCACCCAAGGTCAAGGTCACTGTGGCTATTTTTAGAAAAAACTTGGTCATCGCTCTAGCGCCTACATTTCTAAACGGATTTTAAATCAACTTCACACAAATGTAGGGCATGACAATATCTCGAACAATTTTGACTTCCAGGGTGCTGCGCCCAAGGTCAAGGTCACTGTGGCTATTTTTAGAAAAACATTGTAAGCGCTCTAGCACCTACATTTTTCAATGGATTTTAAAATAAATTCACACAAATGTAGGGCATGACAATATCTCGAGCAAGTTTGACTTTCAGGGTGCTGTGCCCAAGGTCAAGGTCACTGTGGCTATTTTTAGAAAAACTTTGTCATCGCCCTAGCACCTTCATTTCTCCATGGATTTTGAAATAACTTGACACAAATGTAGGGTATGACAATATATCGAGCAAGTTCGACTTTCAGGATGCTCTGCCCAAGGTCAAGGTCACTGTGGCTATTTTTAGAAAAACTTTGTCATTGCTCTAGCACCTACATTTCTCAACGGATTTTGAAATAAATTCACACAAATGTAGGGCATGACAATATCTCGAGCAAGTTTGACTTTCAGGGTGCTGCAATCAAGGTTTTTGATTAGATTCTTATCATACTTGCAGGTAATAATGACATACATAAGAGCTTGGATGAGTTCGAAATTTGGCTGGATTCGAGCACAGACTACGGAGTTAGCTGCCCTTGAGCGTTTGAAAAAAATCCCACAGTCTTATAATGGAGAAAACAACGTCATCACATTTTCATTTTTCATCGGATCCTCTTAATACTTGCAGGTAATGAGGATATGCATAAAAGCTTGGATTAGTTAGCACTTCGGCTAGATCCCACCACTGACTATGGAGTACCTGCCCTGAGCATCCAAAAATCAATGTCGCCACTTTTTCTTGGATTCTACTTATCCGATCCTTTTCAAACTTGCAGGTAATGAGGAAATGCATAATATCTTAAACAAGTTCAAATTTTCGCCAGATCAAGCCAACCGCTACGAAGTTAGCTGCCCTTGACAGCTCTGTCTATTGTGCTCTTGATCTGATACTTTTTAAACTTGCATATATTAAAAGAGGGCATACATAATGTTTTGGATGAGTTTAATTTTCAGCCTGATTGGACCACTGACTGTGGAGTTAGCTGCCCTTGAGCATCTAAAATATCCCTATAGGTTTACAATGTCTCTCAGGTGAGCAATTGTTGCCCTTTGGGCTACTTGTTTTTATCTGAGCGTTTTTGCATTTCGACTTAATTATAAACGGTTAATAAAAATAAAAAAAGCTAAATAATAAACAAACACATTATATAGTTTTGTTGGAAACGGTTTTCAACTTGATATAAATAGCTCTGATCAAAAGCATAAATACGATTTAATACTATACTTCGAGAAAAATTAGAGTGGACTGTTTTCATATGTTGCTACAGCTTGGTCTGATCGATCATTTCTCTAACCTTTTATTAAGATCCAAATAAAATGCAGAAGCAGTGAATCATGACCGACATTGTAAAAGCCTTTACTATAAATGTACATTTACCAATAAAGTGCGACAGATACGCATTTCTGTACTTAACTTCATCAGGGTCGCTTAACCTCCAATTAAAACAAAATATGATGGGATTGTGTCTGTAGATAACGGAAATCCCTATCCGAGACACACGTACTGACGCCATCCGCGAAATAGAGCAACCACGGACACCAGGCAAGAAACACCAGCGAAGTCGCTGCTAAAGCCGCCCCCACCCACCCCACATCCTCCCATCGAGTCATCCATAACACTAGAAAACGACATGCAACAGCAGAAGGAAGAAGATTTCTTATGCAGAAATAGGCTATGGGATCCATGACCTATATCTTTTTAGGTTAGGAAGGCTATTCTAAGTCAGTGCTGACGCCAGTGCCAAATAACCTGGCCCAGAGGTCATAAAACTTGAGTACATTCTCAAACTGAAAATAAAGCACAATGACTGGCTGCTTCCGAGCACATGCTCGGAAGCAGCCAATCAGTGTGCTTTATTTTGAGTTTGAGATTATTCTCAAGTTTTCAAACCTCGAACCCTGAATCAGCTGTGAAGCACTGATGACTCGGCTGATGATACTTCCGCAACTAATTCTCCAACTTTTTACGATTTCGCCTCATGATTGTTTGGATACACTGTGACAAAATTTGATCTGATTTATCCTGGCATCAACCACTCATGCATTTGTAGTTAATATTGGCAGACATCATGAAAACCTTGTAAGCATTAGTAATGAAACGATGAGTGCAGTCTGACGAATACTCTTCTGGAGCCTCTTGATATCGCCCTTGCTTATTGACACACAAACTTCCACTTGCGATAAACTCTCTGAATATCAAAAATGTAGTCGTTGTTGCTAAAGTCATCACCTTATTCTGTGTGTTTTCAAGTAAACAAGACCATGTACTGTTCCCGGGGTTCCTATTAGTCATCATACTTGGTTCTCGGTAAGCAATTTTAAGCTTTCCTGGATCTTGGATCTGTTGCTCATGACGCGATACGTTAAATACATTAAGAATGTATGAGTTTCAATTCTCAGAGTAAACAGGATTTGAAATAATATTTAAAGCCTGGGCCCTTTTGAAGTAGACAACATCAAAACTTTCAATTTCTCTAATACCACATGACAAATTAAAATGAAATTTAAAAGGTATTATAAACATTTGTTTCTTTCATTAAAACGGAAATTGTCGTATAAATACATAGTTCTTGCGTATCAGGATACATACTTTGTTATGGAGACCCCTGATGTTCATACAAAATATTCTGAAGTTGATGTCATTATAATGGTGGAATTTCTTATCGACAATATTTACATCGAGTTTAGCGAGCAAGGTTTTCAACAAACAGTTGGCATTCCAATGGGCACTAACTGTACCCGCCTACTTGCCAACTTATTCCATGACGGGTAAGAGGCGGAGTTCATACAAGGGCTCTTTTAGCACAATTCCTTTTTGGAGTTCCAAATTTCAAATTTGCAGCTAGTTATATGGATTATATGAGTTCGGAAATATGATTTTGATACTTTTACCGCTTTACTTTATGGTACTGTATGTTGTGTTTCATCTTACAAAACTAAATCTGCTATTGGCCGCGTGGTTAGAGAGGCGGGACTTGGCTATGGTGCAGAAGGTCGCGGGTTCGAATCAATCCCCAAAAACGACAGCCAAAGACTGAAAACTCGCTCTGTCAATCTCGCGGTACATTGGCATTTTTAGCTCACCTGAGCCGAAGGTTCACAGGAGAGCTTATAGTATAGGCAGGCATACGTCGTCAGTACGTCGGTCAACATTTTTAAACGACATCTCCTCAGAAACTACAAGGCTCATTGTTACCAAATTTCATATATAGCATCTATAGGTAGGGGGCAACCAATCATACTGTTTTTATGCTAATCGTTTCAGAACTTTGGTCGCTATGGCAACTTAAAATTTCCATTGACTTGTATGTAAAAAATTGAAAACTTGCATTTATTGCTATTTCTCTGCAGATAATTTGACATATCTTTTACAGAAATGTTCCTCGAGTAGCTTTTTATGATCCACATGAAATTAATGTTAATTGCACAATTTTGCTGGTTGCCATGGCAACCGAATTGGTAAAAAATAGGATTTTTTTTTTCAAAATCATCTCCTCAGAAGCTATGCAACGAATAAAATGCAAACTTCACAGAATGGATTTTGCTACTACCGTCTATTAAAATACTGTTTTACTTGGCAATTGCTTCAGCAGTTTGGTTGCTATGGCAACTTAAAGTTGCCATTAGCTTAAAATGGGAAAATGGAAAATTTGCATTTATTGCTATGTCACTGCAGATATTTTGACTAAACTTTTATAGAAATGTGTCTTGAGTAGTCTTCACCAGACTCTTCAAATTTATGCAAATTGCACTATTTGGCAAAGTGCCATTGCAATCGAATGGTTAAAACTGGAAAAAATATTGAAATATCATTTTTGCAGAAATTGTATGGCCGATAAAGCTAAAACTTTACAGAAAGGATTTTAGGACTAGCCCCTATAGAATTTCTGTTGCTCATGGCAATTGCTTCAGCAGTTAGGTTGCTATGGCTACTTATAGTTTCTATTGACTTATAATGGGAAAAATGGAAATCGGCAATTTTTGCTATCTCACTGCAGTTATTTGGATTTTTTTTCTACAGAAATGTATCTTGAGTAGTCCTCTATGATTCATATTAATTTTGTCCAAATCACCGAATTTGCTTCGTTGCCATAGAACATAAAGAAAAACTTTTCGAAAAAATATTCAAAAATCTTTTCCTTAAAACATACAGGGGTATTGCAGCTGTTTCTTTGCATACGTTTTCATGACATTAGCCATTAAGTAAATAATGTTTTTTTTTATTATTGTTGCCCTCGCGGTTTCATTGTTTTGGCATTTTAACGTTTCCATAGACTTGTATTGGGAAAAGTAAAATTGGCATTTATTTACGGTGTTACTGAAATATTTAGGCAAAATGTTTTACAAACATGTTTTAGGCCATATTGTACAATTTACTTTAGAGTTACTTACCCTTGAGTGCTGAGGATGAATGGACTCAGGTGAGTACAGGACCAATGGTCCTCTGATTTGAATCTTATATTCTCAAAGGCAGCGAAAGGAGAGAGATTGGCTGCGTCTTACATATGAGCCGCGACACGAGAAAACCAACAAGGTGGCTGTGCGCCCAGCGCAGACTCAGATCAGCCTGGGCATCCGCCCAGTCTGATCAGACTCTTCGCTAAGCGCTTTAAGGGTAGCTAAGGGTCTAAGCTACCTTCGTGTGGACAGCGAAGACTCTGGTCAGACTGGGCGGATGCCCAGGCTGATCTGAGTCTGCGCTGGGCGCACAACCACTTTGTTGGTTTTCTCGTGTCGGAGCTCATGTGTTGTTATCAAAACATGTTGATAAATCATTTCAAACTTTGAGCTCGATGTGTTGTTCCAAATAAAACAAAAGGGGGAAAAGGCGGCCATCAGCTTTTGCGAATTACAGCCTGGGTATTATTCCCGTTCGCAAGGAGCTTGATCAAAGAGCTTGATTATGAATTTATGGGTAACCGGAAAGTGCTGCGTGGACATGCATAAACAGCTTAAAATATGACATTTACGTATATGTATCTCGCGGAAGGATGAAAATTCGCCGGTGATGTGATTTCGCCGGTAGCATTGAATCTTACATTTTTGTTTGCCTCACATGCGTTTCTCGTGGCCATTACGTGATAAATGTTTGTAAACACAAAGCCTTCTCGCGGAAAACGTTTTGGACCTAAACGGGAGTTAGTTTGGAGATTAAAACATAAACACTTTATACTGCACTCTTTTTGATACATTTTGCTTAATCCCAAAGTTCCATCAGCATTATCATCAAAATAAACCTGTTATTAGTGATTACAACTCGCTCAACTTTCGTCGTCTGCAAGAAATATGTTTGACAGTTAGCACGTGGTCCTGCTCGATAACGTCACAAGTATACTGTTAAAAAAGTTATGTAGGTGTGCTTATAAAGGAATTGAATATTGCATAATTATGTTTAATTCAATATTTTTTCACTTCATCTGCAAATATCTGAACATAAATCTTAATGTGTATTACAATTGTATAAAGTTAGGTGCTATTTCAGGTTCTAAGTACACCATGTTGTAAAACTCAAGCTGGATTTTTTTTTTTTTTTTGCAATGAAATAATATTGTACATTCAGGTTATGATTTTTTCTCTATAATATCCAAACATCTGCTAAACATTCGCTTAATTTCAGTTAAATACACTTGTGCCCCTGTACAGATACATAAGAATGTTTCAAAATCATATTTTGTCGTGTGATAATGTTTACAAACCTCATGTAACATAAATTTTGATAATCAGTATAGTTAATGATGACGTCGGCGAAAATATATCACGTCACTGACAGCTAACATGAGGCCGGTGGCCATTTTTGTTTACAATCTACATGCGTATTTGGAAAGGAAAAACGTCTAATTTTTGAAGATTTATTCAGGGTTAAATAGGGACCAGGTGAGTAAATCTATTGTTTGATTGCTGATGCAATAAAATGGTATAGGAGAAGAATTCCTTATACCGGCGAATTCTCATCACACCGGGATACACCTTTAATTTAGGTTCATCAAATTATTTAAATTCTAGGTGTTTGAATCTGCCAAGAAGGTCTGGGTAGAGAGTTGTTTGCTCAAGGATAAACCTAAATAAGACCGAAGGACATTCCGACCAGAAGACGCTCAGATGAATCTGGTAAGTAATAAAGCATATTATGCAACTTTTATTTCATAATGTCAATCACTCAGATTGTCTTTTTTGTCTTTGTTTCTTTACATATGGGCGTAAACTGGTAAACATTTTGCACTTAACGTTTTTAAAAGCTCTGAAAGTTGTTTGGATAGGACCATGAAGCATAACCATGGGCTATAAAGACAATAAATTCTTTGGGTCTAAGTATTATTCTTTCAGTTACCCTTCAGAATAAAGTTTTAGCCATATTCCTGTTTTCATTATAGAAATTGACCGTATTTGCGTTGTAAATTATTTCAACCAACCCACAATGCCGCCACCCGCGCATGCTCGGAAAATAAAAAAGAAAATAAATTTCTGTTCCGCCTACACTTCCCTGGCAACACGTGAATGATTCCTAAAACATTACAGTGATAGCGAGTAATTGAGATGAAGTATGATTTAACCAGATTGATTTAACTTGGCATGTAGAAGTGCAAAGGAGAAGCAAATTTATCAAGCAAAAGCAAATACATTGAAAATACATCGAAATGCAATCGTTTTCATGTAGAATTTGAACCTCATACTATTCATCTACCAATTATCAAAATCTAGATGCAATTTGTCTTTAGCTCTTGTTTGACTTATATTTGAAAGCGTAAAAGATATAAACAGCTGATATAAAGAACATTATTCACGACATGATGACGTCATGTAAAGAGACATAGGCAGCGCACCACAGATATTTTATTACGACATGTCATGGAACCGAGAAAGATAGGGAATCTAAGTTGTCTCAAGTTGCAAGCGAT